>CM065595.1:114914821-117314821 GCA_033119425.1 Bufotes viridis | reverse complement strand
TCTATCACTATGATGCAGTGGCTTACCCTAGGTACACACCTAAGCGTTTTTCAGCGCGTTCAAACGCGCTGTAAAATGCACAACATGTGGAAAGCCATGCTTCCCTATGGGCATGGTTCACATTTGGGCGTTTTACAGCGCGTTTGAACGCGCTGAAAAACGCCAAACGCTGTCGCTTCAGCATGAGCTTCTTTTGGGCGTTTTAACGCGCCTATGGGCCATGCTGAAATAGGGGAGAATCACTGAACCGCGCGTATGATGCGCGTTTCTTAGTTACAAAAACGCGCATCCAAAAATGCACGCGATTCAGAAACGCTTAGGTGTGTTCCCAGCCTTAGTGTCATAGGAGCTGCCCTTGGTTTGGGAGATACAGCAGCCACACAGGTCGTGTTTCTCAGACTGAACAGTCCTGCGCATGCGGCCTTGGGCTAGTTTCATACCTGCAGCGTGAATTGCCGGAACAGCCTGACGGAATTCTCCGGATCTGACACTGCCGAATACAAACCCAATTCCCACCACCCCCATCAAGTATAGAGGAGATCTGGTGGCATTCCGGCAAAAATGCAGAGAATCAGCCGGACACAAATCGCTGCAGTTTGTGTCCAGCCGATTTCCAGCATTGTCTGCCGGATAAAGCTACTTTCACATTAGCGTTTTTAATTCCGCTATTGAGATCAGTCATAGGATCTCAAAACCGGAGGAAAACGCTTCAGTTTTGTCCCCATTCATTGTCAATGGGGACAAAACTGAACGATCCGTCCCCCATTGACTTTCAATGGTGTTCAAGACGGATCCGTCATGGCTATAGAAGACATAATACAACTGGATCCGTTCATGACGGAGGCATGCGGTTGTATTATTGTAATGGAAGCATTTTTGCAGATCCATGACCTGGATCTGCAAAAAACGCTAATGTGAAAGTAACCTTAGGCGGCCAGATCTACATGCCGCAGGTATGAAACTAGCCTCAGTCCTATTTGGTTGCCAGTTATCATTAACCCTTTGACTACAGAACGCCCCACAACACTGTGCTGCCGTTTGGAGCGCAAGGCCTCTTTCACACGAGCGAGTTTTCCGTCGGGGCGCCTTCACGTTTTTCTTGCATCATTTCTGCTTTCAGGAAAGTTCGCAGCATGTTTTATAGTCTGCGAAGTGAATGGGGCTTCAGCGAAAAACGCATTGCATCCGGATGCAATCCGTCTTTTACTGATGGTTGCTAGGAGATGTAACGTGTTCACGTGTGTGAAAAAACGCGTCAAAAACTGATTGCATCTGCGCAGAAGAACTGAAACGCTGAACTTGCGTGAAAAAACATGTTTTTTTTCCCCCTGAACAGACTCTGAGAGAATCCGTAATGCTCGTATGAGAGAGGCCTTATACTTCACAAGCAGATTTTCTGTGTTTGAAACAAATTGCGAGGCTGCTCCAGCATGACTCTGGCCAGGCGGCATGTCTTGGCTGCATTAATTAAAAGCAGCTTTGTTTTCCTTCCTGCATGTGTTTATTTTGTAAGGCAGCACAATGCGGTATAAAATACGGGATTTAGCTCCAACTACAGACTGAAGTGGGATTACTGTAATGTAATGGATCGGGCTTTCGTGTTGCTGCGGGCCCTGTGCACATCGGCCTACCTTCCTGACAAATAACTGCAGAGGTTGTACCTGGTGCAGAAGGGAGCAGATGTGTATTAGGGAGAGGGGGGCTCTCTGTGCATTGGTTTGTTTTCGGGTAAGAACAGGATAATTACGGTCTTTTTATGAAATTCTGGGGGGTAAGAAACTTTGTAGACTTAAGATTCAGTCAGATATTTTATTTTACTACAATGTGCAGCATGCCAGGGCATTAGATAGGTGTGTGACTTATTATTAGGGTACTTTCACACTTGCGTTGTGAGGATCCGGTAACTGCCGGATCCGGAAATCCGTGTGCAAACGGAAAGCATTTGTAGATGGATCCGGATCCGTCTAACAAATGCATTGAAACACCAGATCCGTCTCTCTGGTGTCATCTGGAAAAATGGATCCGGTATTTATTTATTTTTTTGCATTTTTAATGGTGTGCGCATGCGCAGACCAGAAAAACCGCATCCGTTTTGCCTGAACACTTGGTGCCGGATACGGCATTAATGCATTTCAATGGAAAATAATTCTGGCAAGTGTTCCCGAATTTTGGACGGAGAAAATACTGCAGCATTTTGCAGTCCGCAAACTGAAGATCTGCAAAATACGTATGCAGTCCGTGTACCGTCCGCATTTATTTTGTGGACCCATTGACTTCCATTTTGCGGAAATATTTTGACTTTTGGAGGAACGGACATACAGATGTGTAAAGCACACGGATGCTGTCTACATCCATTTGCATACGTATGCTTTCTATACTCGTATGATCTATGCAAGTGTATTACTGTACAGCGGGGGCAGCACGAAGGGCACAGCATCCAACCAATGACGCCGTGCGCTTATGCACTCAGCAGGCCGGGTTTTCACGGACCATGGTCCACATATATGTGAATGAGGCCTAAGCCTGGATAGACAGCTCTTGGTCAGCACCCCTGCACATCCAGTTTATTAGGGACTCCTGGATTAGGGTCAAGTCTCCTACACTACCAGACTTTCTTTTGGGTCCTCCTTATCTGCCATAATGAACACAGTGAGCGGGTCTGTTATATTTAAAGAAAAATTCCCCTCTTTGGGATTGTTGACTGACAAAGGCCGAGTTTTTTGTGCATAAATGATCATGAGGATGATGACACCATTCGGTTCTGGTTTTCTTTATCTGGAGCAATCAAAAATCACTAAAACTAATAGAAATCTATAAAAAGATTAGGGCCCAGAATTACTAATGTGTCTGCGCAAAAAAATCTGTCAAAAAATAAAGTGGCACAATTTGGCACATCTAGGGTTTCTACACTTTTTTCTGACATGCTTGACAAGGGGGTGGGGCGTAGTGAATGGAAACATTGCAGGAAAGGGTTGGAGGGCAAAGATGTGCCATTTTGTGCTAAAATATTGTTGCAATTCTGGCGTAAAAATCTGCCTCAAGGTAAAGGCTCGTGCACACGACTGTTGTCTGTTTTGAAGTCCGCAAAACACGGATACCGGCCGTGTGCATTCTGCATTTTGCGGAACAGATACGTCTGGTCCATAATAGAACCGTTCTAAGCTTGTCCGTAATGCAGACAAGAATAGGACATGTTCTATATTTTTTCAGACGCAACGGAACGGACACACGGTGTGCTGCCCGCATCTTTTGTGGCCCTATTGAAGTGTATGGGTCAGCATCCGACCTGCGAAAAATGCGGAGAGAAAAAATACATTTGTGTGCATGAGCCCTAAGCGTCACCACATCTCTCATCCAGCCTGAGCCCCTGTGATAGACAGACGGTCGGAGTTTACGCCATCTACAGGATTAGTACATTTGGGCCCTGGTGTTAAATAAATGTGTCTAATTCACAGAGATTATATTCAAGCCTCATGCACACGACCAGATTGCGGATCCATTATGTATGGAGACTGTGTAAATTTATGGCCCCAATACTGTACCTCAGAATTTTTTTTTTAACCAAGACGCATTTAGATTTTTTTTCCCGGATACCCCATAAGAAAAAACTTATTGTAGCATGTCCTATTGCGGTATTATCTATTTGGTATCTATCCTATCCCAATAGTCTTGTGAGGTATGGCTGCTGACTAGTAAGGGCTTTATGGCCAGTGATCACCAGTAATGATGACAATTTGGTATCCAATAAATGTGTCTAATGCACAGAGGGATTATATTAAGGCCTCGTCTACATAACCATATTACGGATCCATTATATAAAGACTACGAAGATTGAACGGTCTACATCAGCTTCGACCAGATCGATAGATTCAATAAATCAGATTAAGGGCTCATGCACACGAACGTATTTGTTTTCCATGTCGTTCATTTTTTTTTAGGCCCGTATGCAGAGCCATTCACCTCAACGGGTCCGCAAAAAAACGGAAATGACTGTGCATTCCTTTTTCGTATGTCCATTCTGCAAAAAAAGATAGAACATGTCCTATTCATACGGATGCAATACAGATGTCGTCCGTATTTTTTGCGGACTGAAAAATACATACGGTCGTGTCCATGAGCCCTAAAGGATAGATCAGTCTGTTAATCTGATCTTATCTGTATAAGGAGGTGTTGCTCCTAGAACAGGATGGCCGCTGACTGGTAAATCATCACAGAAGTGATCGCCAGCTATGTTAGGGAAAGGGGGATGTAATTCCGCGCATGGTGCTGCTTATTAGGGGAAGGGCTCGCTAAGTTAATGTTTACATGGGGGGAGGTGTTGGGAGGTGGGGGCTCAGGTGCACATAGTGGATTCACTTTTTGCAGACAGTGTAATGGGCGCTGTGGCAGCTAATTTATTGTGGCAGATGAGTGAAGCGGCCAGCCTGCCTCCCTAATGTCAGAGGGGCTGTCAGACTCCCAGTGATTGCTGGTTTAACCCCTCGTAGATCTGAAGTCGCTGGCATTGCATGCTATCCATAGGCGAATATTCCTGTCTGTTCCCCTGTAATAGCAGCGCCCCCCGCTGCGGGGTGGCATGGCGTGATTACTATGACTGGTGTAATGGCTATATTTGTCTACTGCTCCTCTCGTGTATTGCTTCACGTGAAGTCGAAGGATGTAAATAAGAAATCCCTAGGTAGACAATTGTTGTTGACTTGAAGGGAGGCATTGCAAGACGTATAACAACATGCAACATCTGGAGATGGCGGGTTTTTGTCTAAAAAATGCAGCAAAAACTCTAGAAAAAAATATGTGAACCCACCCAATAGAGCAATGGCCTCCTATACCAAGACTGTATAGAAAATTAGTTTATAGAGAGGGGGTTTCCACCGAACACCTGGGTACAGGAGTTATGAGGGAGACACACTGGCCTGAAGTGTGAGGAGAAGAGACATTGCAGGCCAACGCTGTCCATAGTAACCAATCATATCCCAGCTTTCATCTGTTACTGGGGGTAAGAAAATGAAGGGCGGCTTCTGATTGGTTGCTATGTGGGCTCCTCTCTTTCCTGTACCTGGGTACAGGACTTATGAGGGAAATGTGAGAAGAGCCATTGCCAGCCAATGCTGTCCATAGCAACCAATCATATCCCAGCTTTCATCTGTTACCGGGGGTAAGAAATGAAGGGCGGCTTCTGATTGGTTGCTATGTGGGCTCCTCTCTTTCCTGTACCTGGGTACAGGACTTATGAGGGAAATGTGAGAAGAGCCATTGCCAGCCAATGCTGTCCATAGCAACCAATCATATTCCGGCTTTCATCTGTTACCGGGGCTAAGAAATGAAGGGCAGCTTCTGATTGGTTGCTATGTGAGCTCCTCTCTTTACTGTACCTGGGTACAGGACTTATGAGGGAAGTGTGAGAAGAGCCATTGCCAGCCAATGCTGTCCATAGCAACCAATCATATCCCAGCTTTCATCGGTCACCGGGGGTTAGGAAATGAAGGGTGGCTTCTGATTGGTTGCTATGTGGACAAGGTAGACAACCGTCTAGAAATTTCTGGACAGTCCGTAAAAATAGGTGACTTTTTTCCTGTGTCTGTAAAAAACAATAGACGTGTCCGTGATTTTTTTCTGAGGCTGTGGTGGTACTTGACTAGATTGTTTTAGTGGTATTTATGATCATTTTACAGCTCACAGTGAGTACCGATAGTGAGTTATTATGAGTATATTGAGCTATAGACATTTATTGCTTATAATCTTTATAATTCATTCCAATATTTCAATTTGTCCGTAAAAAACGTTGGCTGTCCATGATATTTGATAAGTTGTCCAGAAAAAATAATAATTCTGGTTGGCAACCCTGTATGTGGACCCCTCTCTTTGGTTGCTATGTGGCCCCCTCTATTTGGTTGCTATCTGGACCCCTTTTTTTGGTTGCTATGTGGACTCCTCTCTTTGGTTGCTATGTGGACCCCTCTCTTTGGTTGCTATGTGGACCCCTCTCTTTGGTTGCTATGTGGACCCCTCTCTTTGCTTGCTATGTGGACCCCTCTCTTTGGTTGCTATGTGGACTCCTCTCTTTGGTTGCTATGTGGACTCCTCTCTTTGGTTGCTATGTGGACTCCTCTCTTTGGTTGCTATGAGGACTCCTCTCTTTGGTTGCTATGTGGACTCCTCTCTTTGGTTGCTATGTAGACTCCTCTCTTCCCTGTACCTGGGTACAGGATAAGTGTGAGAAGAGCCATTGCAGACCAACACTGTCCATAGCAACCAATCATATCTCAGCTTTCATCTTTCACCTGGGGTAAGAAAATGAAGGGTGGTTTCTGATTGGTTGCTATGTGGACCCCTCTATTTGCTTGCTATCTGAACCCCTTTTTTTGGTTGCTATGTGGACTCCTCTCTTTGGTTGCTATGTGGACCCCTCTCTTTGGTTGCTATGTGGACCCCTCTCTTTGGTTGCTATGTGGACTCCTCTCTTTGGTTGCTATGTGGACTCCTCTCTTTGGTTGCTATGTGGACTCCTCTCTGGTTGCTATGGGGATTCCTCTCTTTGGTTGCTATGGGAAGGGACCCCTCTCTTTGGTTGCTATGTGGACTCCTCTCTGGTTGCTATGGGGACCCCTCTTTGGTTGCTATGTGGACTCCTCTCTTTGGTTGCTATGTGGGTTCCTCTCTTCCCTGTACCTGGGTACAGGATAAGTGTGAGAAGATCCATTGCAGGCCAACACTGTCCATAGCAACCAATTATATCTCAGCTTTCATCTTTCACCTGGGTCCTGGGGTAAGAAAATGAAGGGCGGTTTCTGGTTGGTTGCTATGTGGGCTCCTCTCTTCCCTGGAGCCCGTGCGCCCCTTTCCCTGTATGTACAGTGTATAATACGGGCGGCAGTATGTGTTAGGGATGTACAGGAGGCTGGCGGCAGCTGCTGCTGCTGCTGTATATGCTGGAGCTCCGTCTCTCCTCCTCCTCCTCCCTCCAGCTCCTCGCCGCTCCCCCTCCCTTCTCCCCTCCCCTGTGCCCTCCTATTCGCAGGCTCCGGGTGTCTGCACCTCGCTCTCTGTCAGTTTCCTGCGGGCTCCGCTCGCTGCTCTCCCGGTGCCCTCATGTCGTTCCCGTCAGAGCTGCCCCCACCGGGGTACAGCCGGCAGCGTGGAGCGGCGACAAGCGGGGAGAGGAGGGGGTGAGCTTACCCCTGCACCCCCCAGTCTGCTGCGGCTCACAGGTCTGCGCTACAGCACCCCGGCGGTGGGGGGCGCTCTCCCCTAAGCGGTCATGTATTTATTAGACCCCGCGCCCCCGCAGATGGAGCGGGGCACCCCGCAAAGGAAGACGGTGTATCGGATCTCTCTGACTCTGGTGAAGAAGGAGCAGCTGGAGGACACACGGCTGGAGAGGTGCCCGGAGGAGGAGGAAGGGGGAGAGGAGCAGGACACCTTCCCCCCGCCGCATCAGGGACTCAGGAATTTCAGAACCCGGAGCACTGGGCAGCTGGAGCTCGGGCGACTCCGGGTCACCCGGGCATCACCCAGAGCCAGCTGTGGGGAGACCGCTAAGGACAAGATCCCCAGCCCTGCAGGGGCTGCACTGGACAGGGTATCGCCAGTCCTGGAGTCTCCATGGGACCAGAGTGCAGGAAGCCCCCCACCTGATGCTGCCCGGGGGCCCCCCAGTGCCCCTCAGGATTACAATGTGCCACACACATGCCCTATGGAGGAGGCCTCTCCAGCCCTGGCTAAGGCTGCAGCAGAGGGGGCCTGGGACAGGAGACACCCCAGCCTCCTGAGGAGAAGCTTCAGCTTCAGACACTGGAATGGAGAACTGCTGAGGATCCGGAGCCTGACCAGGGAGAAGCATCACAGCAGCTCCAGCTGCCTGACCCCCCAGAGGGTGGAGGAGACCGGGGAGGCCGTGCCCAGCAGCGACCCGGCGGAGAAAAGGAACACCTTGGACGTGGGCGAAGTGTTAAACAAGACCGACCCCCTGTCCGATCTGGAGAGATGGGAGAGGAGCAAGGGCAAGAACCGGACCCTGGATAATAGTGATCTGCACAAGCTCTCTGAGCAGATGGAGATGGACAGGAGAGGGCAGGAGAAGAGGCTACTCAGGTTCTTCAGTGGCATCTTCTCCAGGAAGGATGGCGCCCCGGTGTCCTTCACTAGTCCTGGGGGCCGCTCACCCAGGTCCGGTCACTCTAGGTCAAGGGGCTACTGGAGCAGCTTAAAAAGACCTGCAGTGGATAATGTCCAGTCCAGCTCTGAGAGCGTCAACGGATCCCCTTATAAAGGTGCCTTCTTTTACTCCATGAGCCATAAAGCATGGGTGTCTGCGTGTCTTCTCCACAGGGCGCCCGAATCGCTGCCAGGCTCCTGTGTGGCATTGTCAGGTGGTACCTTCTGTCTGTCGCCATATTCCATGGCACAATGAGTGAGTTTGGGGATGGGTGTGTGCGGTGTCCTGATTAATGTTACATTAAAGGTGGCTTGGTCTGAGCGTTTTGGGGAAGGATATGTTCCAGTTTATTGGAAAATGTAGCAGCGCTTTGATACCTGTGCCCCAGGTATCTGCAGATGGTGTGGTGACCTGGTGGACACCCATGATGGATGCCGCCAGGTGCCTTCTTTCGGCAGCGCAGGAGGAGCTGCCTGACAAGTGAAGGATCGGGGTGATGAGGGGTCTTGTGTGCAGGTTTTGTTTGCTGTGACTATTTAAATAGGAAGGGGGTACAAGAGAGCACATGTCTTAACTTCTAGCACGTGTAGGGGCAACACAAGGGGGGGATTGGGTTTCATGGCGTGCTGAAGACTTGTGTTTTGGTTAACTTCTGCAATATGCCTAAAACCAGAAATAGAGAGAGTGTCGACTTTTAGGAGCAAGTTAAATTTCTAGATAAAAAGTTACAAACGCAGATGGAAAAGAGCCGGTGGAGGTGGCCGTGTCTGGTTGCTAGGATTTGACCATCCGTGAGGCGTATTGATGGTTGACTTCAGTACAGGTGGTCCCCGTCTGAGACGTAAACTGTTCACACCTTCTGACACATTGTCAGCCCTCGGTTACCCAATCAATTGTGTTGTGCAACCTTTGTGCCTGCAATGTCGTTCATTGACCGCGCTCAGTGACATTTGGAGAACAGGGATTTGACATTTACTTGTTTCTGATGAGTCTACCAGTTGTGGTCGATTGTGGTCAGCTCCGTGTCTTATCACTGCAGATACTCACCTGGTGCAGGCGCTGCATGACGACTGGGGATTCACTGCATGACACCAGGGATGGCCACCTGACCAACCTGAGGCTCTCCTGCTTTTGCAAAACTACAACTCCTACAGCAGGGCACGGTGGGAGTTGTAGTTTTACAGCAGTTGGAGAGTCGCAGATTGGCCATCCCTGTCATAGACCCTCAGATGCAGTTTTGTGGTAATGAGGGTTACGGGGTAACCCTGGTTCTTCTCGTTTTTCATCTGCAGGACTTAGCCTGGTGATGTGATGTCTAAACCTGGTCACTTCTACTTTCAGGGGTACATGACTGTGTTACGTCATGGTGAAAGGACACGTCATCTGATCTCAGACACTTAGACCCCTTTCACATGGGCGAGTTTTCCGCGCGGGTGCAATGCGTGACGTGAACACATTGCACCCGCACTGAATCTGGACCTATTCATTTCAATGGGTCTACATGAGCAATGTTTTTACGCATCACTTGTGCTTCGCGTGAAAATCGCAGCATGTTCTATATTCTGCATTTTTCACGCATGCTGGCCCCATAGAAGTGAATGGTGCTGCGTGAAAATCCCATCCGCAAGCAAGTGCGGGAGCAATGCGATTTTCACGGAAGGTTGCTAAGAAGATGATGATTATAAATGGGGATGAGCTCCGGGACCCCATTAAAGTCCATTCACTTTATTATTTTCCATTATAACATGGTTATAATGGAAAATAATAAAATCTACAGAACACCGAACCCAAACCCGAACCTCAGTGACAAAGTCCGGGTACCAACATTCAGTTTTTTATCACGCGTGTGCAAAACGCATTAAAACGCTTTGCACTCGCACGGAAAAAACTGAACAATGCAATCGCAGACAAATTGTGTGCGAACTTCCACGGATTTCCATGAACCCACCCACAACGCATGCGCTACTGAATCCGGCACGCTGGTCTGCAAGAGGCCTAAGGCCTCTTTCACACGAACGACACGGATTAGGTCTAGATGCGCTCAGGGTGCGTTCAGTGAAACTCGCACTATTTTGCAAGCAAGTTCAGTCAGCTTTGTCTGCGATTGCGTTCAGTTGTTCAGTTTTTTCCGCACGGGTGCAACGCGTTTTGATGCTCTTTTTCATGCTCGTGATAAAAAAACTGAAGGTTTACAAACCACATCTCTTAGCAACCATCAGTGAAAAACGCATTCCATCTGCACTTTCTGGCGGATGCAATGCGCTTTTCACTGAAGCCCCATTCACTTCTATGGGGCCGAGGCTGCGTGAAAAATGCAGAATATAGAACATGCTGCGTGTTTCACGCAACGCAGAACTGATGCGTGAAAAAAAATGAATGGGTCAGGATTCAGTGTGGGAGCTATGCGTTCACGTCACGCATTGCACCCGCACAAAAAACTCACTCTGCCCCTTTCACACGAGCGAGAATTCCATTCATTTAAATGGGTCTGTGTACAAGAGCGGTGTTTTTCATGCAATGCTGGCCCCATAGAAGTGAATGGGAATGCGTGAAAATCGCATCCGCAAGCAAGTGCGGATGCAATGCGTTTTTCACGGATGGTTGCTAAGAGATTTTGTTTGTAAACATTCAGTTTTTTATCATGCGCGTGCAAGACGCAGTAAATTGCATTGCACCCGCATCATATAAACTGAACAACTGAACTCAAACGCAAGCAAACTAAATGACTTTGCGAAATTGCGCAGTTTTCACTGAATGCATCCGCAACCCATCTGGACATAATCCCCCCCTCGTCTGCAAGGGGATTTAGGGTTCCTTTAGGCCCCTTTCACATCTGCGTTTTTGCATTACGTCCTAGAGTTCCGTCCTCGGGTCTCTAGGACGGAAAGATACTGATCAGGATAATCCCAATGCATTCTGAATGGCGAGAAATCCGTTCAGGATGCATCAGGATGTCTTCTGTTCAGTAGTTCAGTATGTGAACGTTTTTTGGACGTTGACAAAACCGCAGCATGATGCGGATTTGTCTCCGTCCAAAAATCCGGAAGACATGCCATAACGCCGGATCCGGAATTAATGCCCATTGAAGTGCATTAATCCACATCCGAAATTAAGCTAAAAGTTGTTTCGGCGCATCGCCGGATCCGACGTTTAGCTCTGCGCATGCGCAGCAGCAGTTCCGATCGGGGCCCCAGTGTAAGCTGGGGCTCCGATCGGTTACTATGGCAGCCAGTACGCTACTGAAGTCCTGGCTGCCATGGTAAGTACTCCGCAGCAGTGTACTTACCTGCGCTGCGGCCTCCGGGCACTCCTTTATGACGTCACAGGTCCGGACGGCGCATTGATCTATGTGCCGCGGGGACTTGTGACGTCATGAAGGAGCAGCCGCAGCGCAGGTAAGTACACTGCTGCGGAGTACCATGGCAGCCAGGACTTCAGTAGCGTCCTGGCTGCCATGGTTGCCTAAAAGCATATTGAAGACTGATCAGTCATCAATATGCCTTCAGTTGTCTTGCTTTGTGACAGATCCGGTGGGCATTTCCAGCAACGGAAGTGCACGCCGGATCCTCACCACGCAAATGTGACAGAGCCCTTACACAGTTTTTTCTCTAGTGTTTTGGGGTTGGCAACAAAAAAAATTCTCAAAAGACACTTGATATAAAAACTGTTTTTCTAGGTGTTTTTTCCCATCTAGTGTATTTTAGCACCTGACATTTTTTAACAGCATTTCTATTTAGAGAAAAGTCTGTGTGCCCCCCACTAATGTCGCTTCCTCTATAGAGCTAAATTGTAAAAAAACAAACAAAAAAAAACCATGCAAAAATGGCATTTAGGACTCGTGCACACGACCGTATGTTTAGTGCACCTCCAATCAGCATTTTTTGCAGATTGGATGTGGACCCATTCATTTCAATGCGTTGTCCGCATCCGCACGTCCATTGCATGGCTACGCAAAAAAAAAGAAAAATGTCCTATTCTTCTCCGTTTTGGGAAAATTTCTACGGAAGTTAAAAAAGAAATGGCGACCAGCAAAACAGTAGTAGTTTTTTTTTTTGCTACTGGAGTTTTTGTTAGGTGGCGTTTTTTGGGGGTCTGTGTTGTTAGTTGAAAAAAAAAAAAAAAACAACTTGTGGGACCTCTGACTTTTGATCTCTCCTTCCATATTATAGGGAATAAAATGGCAGAAAAAAATGGTTTTCCCAGACAGTTGTTTAGAAAAAAGCCACTAATAAATGCCATAGAAGCCACATGCATTGTGGATAAAAGCACATGTGGTTCCTGCGCCATTTATTGTGGTTAATAAAAGGCCAAACAACATTTGTGTGTGTAGGGGGCCTAAGGGAAAAATGTGGTCTGAACTTCCAAAAATGAAATCTAGTCCTTATTTAGAACATAATCCATAAAAGTATGTTGCGGATTACAGTAGAAAGCACCCGCCGCTCTGCGCACACACTTTTTACTGTCATTTGCAACATATTTTAATGAATTACGTTCTAAATAAAGACAGAATTTTATTTTTGGACGTACTGGGTCAGACCACATTTTTCGACAACGTGCCTCAAAAGCCTGCAAGGGATGCGTGCACCCATTTCATTCAGGTGTTACAAGGGCGGGAGGAATGTGGCGAGCAGGTAAAGGGCTCATGCACACAAATGTATTTGTTTTCTGTATGCGTAACCATTCACTTCAATGGGTCCGCAAAAAAACCCCCAAAAAACTGAAATTGCTCCATGTGCATTCCGTTTCTGTATGTCCGCATGGCCATTCCACAAAATAGATAGAACATGTCCTATTCTCGTTCATTTTGTGAACAAGTCTTGGCTCTTTTTCATTCTTTTTACGCCAGCGTTGCTGCCAGAAGATGCGCCTAATTTATGACGGGATTTGCACCTCGTTATAAATTAGGCGACTCTTTGGTAGTCCTCGCGCCTGCTGGAAAATCTCCAGCCTCTCATATAATGCTGCAAATTTGGAGATTGCAGATCTCAGATTTGACAACTTTTACGCCTTTTTTCTTGGTGTAAAATTATTAAATTTGCCAACCCCTGACAGTCCCTCAACACTATGTGTCTACAAATATTGGTGCAAAAGTCGCAAAAAGGGTCTGCGCGACAGTTTTACACCAAAAAAAAGGCATAAAATGGTTTGTAAATGACCCCCATTATTTTTTTGCATTGAGATGCGCTTTTCTTCGGGAGTATCACGTTTTCCTTTCTAGTTTTGACTTTTTTTATGGTAAAAATTGACATTCAGCGCGGTTAATGTTTATCTACAGTAATCCCTCTGCAGCGTGATTGCTTGGAAATGTCCAGAAGATTTCGAAACCGCATTTTTCTTCACAATTAAACAACTCTAATGTTATTATAGTCCAAATGAGAAAAGGTTTTAGTATTTGATTTGAGGGCGGCCTGGGATGTACCCCGACTCTTTGTAGCACCACCGATTCATTTTTAACTATTGACTGACAGGTTCAGTTTGCAAGATTGCATGCAAATCAATGTATTTCTTTAGGGTACGGCCAGACCGTCAGGTTTCCTGATGCAGTTTTGGAAGCCAAAATCATCAGAAGATCATAAAGGAGATAAAAATAAAGGACTTCTCATTTTTTTATTCACTCCTGGGGTATAACCTCTATGCAGATTGTTGTGACTGTCCCCCATTTAGGAGCCTGTATAGGTGTCAGAGCAATGATCATATCCCTTAGCCTATCCAAACCTGGTGATAGTGCTACCCAATATAGCAGACTGCCTTAGACCTCATGCACATGGCTGTTGCTCGGCCGTTCCGTGCATTAGGGACCGCAAATTGCCGTCCCCAGTGCACGGGCACTATCTGTGCGGCTGTCCCGATAGATCCAGAACCATGCGACTTGAATGGGTCAATGAACCGTCTGCACCACAAAAAAAAAAAGAGAACAAGAGAGGAACCCCACAGAAGCACTCCGCAGTTTCTCCGTTCCTCACCTTCCGGATTGCGGAACCATTCAAGTGACTGGGTCTGTATCTGTGATGCGGGGAGCACACGACCGGTGCCGTCATATTGCTGACCTGCTATTTGCAGACCCCAATTGGGGCCATGTCTGGCAATGGCCGTGTGCATGAGGCCTTAGGGTATGGCCACACAGTCAGGTTTCTTGAGGCAGTTTTGGGAGCCAAAACCAGGAGTGAATCATAAAAGGAGAGTAAGGGTACTTTCACACTTGCGTTCATGTGATCCGCCCTTCAGTGTGACAACTGACAGCATTTGTAGACGGATGCGGGTGCGGATCCGTCTACAAATGCATTGCAAGAACGGATCCGTCTCGTCGCTTGTCATGCGGTCTTTCACAGTTTTCCTGGTCTGCGCATTGGACGGATCCGTCCTTCAGTTGTTTCTCAATGCCGGATTCGGCACTAATGCAAGTCAATGTAAATTAGTGCCGGATCCTGCATTCCGGCGACTGATCAGGCATTTGGGAAACCTGGCGGTGTAGCTGTATCCTTATGTCTGCTGCCATGCAACGGAAGTCGAAACAATGCAATGCAGAGTGGGGTATACCTGTTCACATCCCAAAACAGAAGCCTTTGAAGTTGTCCATACCCAGGGAGGTTTATGTTGCAGATGTTTCTTATTTATGTGGCAGATGTCTCTTATATATAGGCATGTTAATGTTTGCTTGCTTTTGACCTCTGCCCAAGTGGTAGAATTGTAGAGGACGCAGTTTGTGCGGAGGTTACGTTAACCATAGGGATAGATGTGGTCATGGTGTAGACCAGTGATGGTGAACCTTTTAGAGACTGAGTGCCCAAACTGTAACCCAAAACCCACTTATTTATCACAAAGTGCCAACACAGCAATTTAACATGAATAGTACAGTCCGATATAGTATATCTTCCATGTACTTTATCATTTAGCTATAATAGGCTGCGCTGTTCATAGTGCGCCCTGCGCTGATTAATGGAAGAAAAATCTAAGGCATACTGGTACACTATAGACTTTTTCGCGGGTGCCCACAGAGAGGGCTCTGAGTGCTGCCTCTGGCACCCGTGCCATAGGTTCACCACCACTGCCCTAGACTGATTTGAAAGCAGTCGTATGACACTTCCTGTAGCCTTTTCCGGCAGGAACAGCCTGCCGGATCCGTGCTAGTGCACTGTGCCGCCGAAAGTCCGCTCTGGCCCCATCCACTATAATAGAGGCGGGCCGGAGGTCTGGCCGCAGCAAGTCAGAGATGCCGAGAGGCGGACAGAATAAAACTGCAGGATTCCACGGTTTGTCTCCGGCTGATTCTCTGCATTCTTGCTAGAAAAAGGCTGGATCTCTGCCGGACCCCATTATATTGCACTCAGTTTGTATCCGGCAGTGCCAGATCTGGAGAATTGTGCCAGGCCGGAATTACAGCCGGGGATGTGAAAATAGCCCAAGTCTAGCAGTGCTTCCATTCACACACAATAATATTTGTCTAAACCTTTGGAGACCCTAAAATATTTTAGATTGATTTAAGGGATTTACAGAAGTAGCCAAGAAGCCATCTGTCTTTAAAGAGGTTGTCCGGGTTCAGAGCTAAACCTGGAGATTCCCCCCTTTTTCATCCAGACTGCCCCTCTGAGATTTCATGCTCCGATGCTCTCCTTTGCCCTGAATGATTCCGCGGCTTGTTCTGGAGATCCTGTAAAACGGCAAGGGCAGCGCTAAGGCTCCATTCACACGACCGTATGTTGTCCGCAAAAAAACGGATCCGTGTCCGCAAAAAAACGGATTGCATTCCGTTTTTGCTGATCCATAGACTTCAATAGGATGGCCCTATTGAAGTCTATGGATCAGCAAAAAAACGGAATGCAATCCGTTTTTTTGCGGACACGGATCCGTTTTTTTGCGGACAACATACGGTCGTGTGAATGTAGCCTAAAGCCCACCCATCAGAGCCGGTGACGTCACCGGGCACTGTGCTAGGCGGAAGCCTCCACCTAGTAGTGTTAAAAACATAAACAAACAGCCCTCGCCCTGCGCCATCCAGCATATCGGGGGGGGGGGGGGGGCCCCGGAGGGGTGAACCCGGACAACCCCTTCAGGGATATCCCCTTGTTCCATCACTGTAAAATAAGGAATGACGCAACTTTGCAACTAGTCTTGATTATACATCCTTCTGTTTTGAGTCTACAGCTCTGATCTGATGTGTGTGTCTCTATGGTTACAGACAACGTACAAGCCTTGCGAGTCGTCTGATTTTCATTGCGTCTTACTCCACGTTTCCTTTTTTTGCAAATCTGCAGACAGTAGGAAAGGGGAAGATGACTACACAGGGTTTGGTGTAGTCTGTGACGATGGAGATTGATAGGCCTGTCTAGCAGCTGTAGAAAGAGAATTGGAGCAATGATTGACCCGTCCTGGGAATAGCTTTGAACCGTTCTTGGTCCTGTTTGTTTGCGGCAGGCATGACATGAACAGGAGGAGTGGGGCACACTGTGGGTGAAAATACGCTGCATTCTTCCAAATCTGTACGGGTGTGTTCTTCAGGAAGCCCTTTGATGGGTATTGTCCTTCACCCCATATGAGGGGCTCCGACCCATGGCACGTTGATCCTTCCAGCTCGGCAGTAGATCTCACATTCTTGCAGATATAAATCCACATGTTTTATTTGCAGATTTCATTGTTGGTTTTGGTGTGGATTGAGCTGCAGTTTTTACGTGTGCGTTGCAGTGAATGAAATAAGCTATGAAAATGCCCAGCCCACCTAGAGTCCAATCCGCGGTGGATTCTTATTGTCCACTGCAAAGGGTAAAAACTACAGTAGAAATGTAAAGTGTCCTCATGGATTCTGGGTGGGTTTTTTCCACAGCATTTGAGCGTTTGGAAGAGGTTTCGCTGCTACTATGAAATGATGCAGAGTTTCTAGATGGAAATCTGTTTAAAAAAAAAATCTGCCGGATTTCCGCCACATGTGGACGCACCCGAAGGCTTCTTACAGACAGCTGCTCGCGAGGTCCTCTGTGTTTCAGACGGTGAACACGGATGAGTCTTAAAGTGGACCTCACACGGATTGAGTCCATGTGCGGCGCATTTCTCTCGCAGGTCCATCCATTTCATTGAACGATTCTTGTGGGGAAAAACAGACAGACATGTGGAACGATTTTCTGCACGAACCTTTGGTCAGGAAAATGACGTGAAGATACGCATTCAGTTGAAAGAGTCAGGCTTTAGTTCGGGAGCTGTCTGTTGTACACTCTGATAGCAGGGTATGACCACTCAGTGCGGCCGTGACGCGGCTGCGGTGTAGTAGAGGACCGCACAGCCGTATAGGCCACCGCTGTCTCCTGTCAAACTAATGAGGACCGCGCGGTTTAGTCAGTCAGGATTGTTAATGGCCGCACAGCGCTCCACAATACCGCGCAGCCACATCACTACTTAGGATCTGTTCTGCCTTCTCCAGTCATTCTGCTGTAGTGCAGTCTGCACATTTAAATCTTTTGTAGCTCAGACTAAAAATCCAACACTCGCTGCGCTTTTTCATAAGACGCAGGAGGAGATGTTTTCAGTATAAAGGCAGAGAACAACCTTGGAAGATTAGGTGCCGATTTGGCGTGACAGTACATGTAAAGCTCTGCTGAGATGTGACAGCCCTGGGAATCTGGTGGATTTGGATTTCAGAGTTCAAGCGGCCTGGGATTAATTAGCTGAGCTCTGGTTTCTTATGGAATTCCTTGAAAACCTGACTGTTGGTGTGTGAGGAAATGTTTATTGTCTTCTAGACGCTGACGAGCAGATATGCAAAAAATGTGCATCACTCAAGTCAGGCCCAACGCTAGAGCGCCATGCGAGGAGGTTGCTTTTCATGTCGTGCCGCAGACTGTATGTTCGTGAGCGGTTCCTTCTGTGTCGTTGACTTAGTTTGACTGGATGGCCATTTGACCGCCTGTTAAAGAGGACCTGTCACCACAGTCTGCAGGCAGCAGGTTATAGAGCAGGAGGAGCGGAGCAGATTGATATAGTTTTATGGGAAAAGATTCTGCAAAACGTGCTATCCATTCCAGTTGTTAAAAGTTATCTCCTATCCACAGGATGGGGGTAACTATTTGATTGGAGGGTTTCCTACCACGGAGACTGCCACCCATCACTAGAATGGGTCACCCCACACCCCTCACAACTCCCCCGAAATGACCGGAGTGGCAGGTCAGGTATGTGAACTACTGCCCCAGTCATCTCTATGGCAGTTCCAGAAAAAGCTCAGCGCAGTACTCTGCTGTCTCCAGAACCCCCTCAGAATGAGAAGAGCGTCAGTGCACATGCTCGTCCTTCTCTTCCCTTTGTTTTGGGGGGTTCTGAGGAGTACAGGTTCCACAATCTCATAATAGGACCCCCACGATGAAGAGTTATAACAGTTAACAACCGGAATACCACTTTAAATGTATAGATTACCAGTGGGCTCAGTGGTTAGCATTGGTGACCTGCAGCCCTGGGGTCCTAGGTTCGAGTCCGACCAAAGACAACATCTGCATGGAGTTTGCATGTTCTTCCCGCTTTTTGCGTGGGTCTCCCCCGGGTACTCCGGTTTCCTCCCACTAGGATTGTGAGCCGCTTTCGGTACAGTGTGATGATAATGTCTGTTGGGCGCTGCATCAGCCCTATATATGCGTAAAATAATCTTTACTCGCAATACGATGTCAGTCTGCTCTGTTTGCAGATGGAAAAGCCTACAGATGTCCTGGTAGGTCTACAATACATGGGGCAATGGGTCTGCAATACATGGGGCATCGGCCATGTGCAGCGGCATCACAGATCACAGCCCCATTCACTTGAATGGGTCTGCAATCCGGAAGTTGCGGTGCGGAAGCACGGATCGGAAGCCCACAGAAGCACTACGGAGGGCTTCCGTGGTGTTTCTGGCCGTACATGTGCACCACAGAAAGTTAGTGTATGCACTTCCTTTTTGTGGTGCGGATCGTCTGATGCGGTTCGCGGACCCCATTCAAGTGAGTCAGTTTGCGGTCGGCAATACGGCCACGGGCAGCTCACGGTCGTGTGCATGAGCCCTTATTTGGAGGAGATTTGCCTGCAGGATTTTCAGCCAAAGCCAGATGTGGATCCACCAGGAAAGAGAAGTATATGTCCTTTATATTTCCGACTCCTTTCTTGCTTTGACGTAAAACCTTCTGGCAGATCTACCTCAAAACCTTGTCCAAAAACCCTGTGTGGCCGGACCCTTAAAGACCTAAAGAGAAGGAATTTATCTGTGTGTTTTTGTCACTTGCCGCAAATGGCGATCTTCCAAATGGGGAAGGATTGAAACATAAAGTACATTAGAAAGTTGTGTAACTTTCCATTATGCAATGATTAAGGATTATTTATATCCCAAGAGAGGTTTGGATTAACCAGCATTCAGCGATATATACTGAGGACCAACGCACAGGGACCACACAAATCTGTCTTGTCCGGCTCTGCTACATGGCACGCACAGACTGCTTTAGGGCCCATACCTGGCAGTTGAAATGTGGTCTTATGTGGCATGTTCCATGACCTAATAGGCAGGTATTTTTACCTAAAAGCATTGCTTTAAGGGTTGAATATGGTACCTCACAGGGACCAATATACGGGACGATGACGCGTGGATGGTCCCTGGCAGAACTGCTACACGTACACATGGTACAGTTTGCAGAATTCTTATGAGGGACTGCAGAGATTTTGGATTTCTTACTGCAGTTCTGTAAGTCTGTTTACTGACTGCTGCTCACAGCAGTCTGTATTCTGTCTGTGGAGTGACACAAAACGGCCTATAGTCCTGGCCTGACAGGCACCCACCAGACCTCGTTATCCCCTCGGCTTCCTTTTTTCCTGGGGTCAGGTAAGGCTGGATTCACATCACGTTTAATGCCTTCGTTTGATGTATAAGTTAGAGAAAAAAAAGATACAAAACCCAGCACACCACGTTCTGGTATCCTGCACAGTCCGGTACAAAGCTATGGTGAACAGATGCCACTGTATGAGATCAGTCTGAGGCATCCGTTTAACGTATACGGTTTTTGTAGGAGAAATGTGATGCGAACCCTGCCTAACATTTATGTAGTAAGGTTTAGTCGACACTTTTTATTACATTTAGGTTTCGGAGAACAAAGCAGAATATTTCTGACTGTTCTTTACCTATAGCCCCACTTTACAAGTGGAGAAGTAACACCAACCTAAAGTAACAGGTAATCCAAACAGTTATACCATCTGTGTGACAAAGGGTCCCTGCCCATAAGAGCTTACAATCTAATACATGTTTCATTATTCCGTCAGGGCCTTTCTTTAATGCTTGTAGCTCTTCATGTCTGGGGTGGCCATAAACCTAGCTGTCAGCTGGCTGTGATCTAATGTGTATGGCTGGCTACAAACTCCTCACAGGTAGTGGAATTGCAAGAATTCCCTCCAAATGGCCGCTGACAATTACTGATTGTAGAAAAATAATCCACTTGACCTGTTGACTTGGCTGAGAGACCAGAGAGGCTGGGGATAAAGTCCACATCATGTGCGACTGTGCTGCTGCTTAGTGCGAGCAGAAGTTAAAGAACCCATGAGCATAGCCTGGAAAATATCATTGTGAAGAGTACTACTGTTCATGTGCCCTATTGATGTCACAGATGGGGTCTCTCAGAGTGTACAAGTGGCCCCCATTCTGCCAGACTTGTCTTACATGGACCGCCATTCATCTGCATAACCGGGGCGGGATGTGCAACTGTATCCTGTGTCTGGTTCACATGCCGTTCTTGTATGTTGGGTTTTGGAAATATGTGAGTTGTAGGCAAAAAGGAAACGTGTAGAGGCTTTGGGGGGAGCCGGCTGTGAGGTTGGATTTCTTTGGGCATTTTACATTTAAAGGAAAGTCTGTAAGAAAATATTTCTCGAATTTGTCAGATACTGCAAACATTATCAGGGGTGTGGAATTCCTATCGCCCGACGCCCGGGACATGCAGTTCCGGGCGCCGGGCAAGTACTTTAAACAGTTGTTTAGCCCTGTGCGGGCAAGTAGCAGGGACATGTGGTTGGACAGTAATAGGAGCGGTCATATGCGAGCTGACCGCTCCTATCACTGTCAGCCTGCCCCTGCATCGTGCATATGACCCGTACATAGCACTTCCTGCAGGCCGGTGTACCATGAAAAAGCATTAACTTATGAAGAAACATTAAGCAGCTGATTTCAGGGGGCGTGTCGCTCTGCTCTCGGCTCAGATTGGCTCACATTCAGGGGGTGTGTTCTACGCTCGCGCTCGGCTCAGCTCAGTAGCAGAAGCAGGTCTGAAGCCCGCGCGGCACGGGGGGTTTATGAGGAGTCACGGGGTTTAGGAGGCAGGGATGTATGAATAAACCTGTGAGCCCCCATGTTGCGCAGAAAACCGCAGGTCAATTCAGACCTGCGGTTTTCTTCGTGACAGTCTCTGATCCCCAGTGCCACTGCGCGGGGTTGGCACAGGTGTATGAATAAACCTGTGAGCCCCCCCCCCCTTCATGTTGCGCAGAAAACCGCAGGTAAATTCAGACCTGCGGTTTTCTGTGCAACATTAGAGAGGCTCACAGGTTTATTCATACATCCTGCCTCCTAAACCCCGTGCCTCCTCATAAACCCCCGTGCCGCGCGGGCTTCAGACCTGCTTCTTCTACTGAGCTGAGCCCAGCGCGAGCGTAGAACACACCCCCTGAATGTGAGCCAATCTGAGCCGAGAGCAGAGCGACACGCCCCCTGAAATCAGCTGCTTAATGTTTCTTCATAAGTTAATGCTTTTTCATGGTACATACATAGCATTATACTGATTTATGATGCTATGTAACCCTTGCAGCTCTGGAATGTGTTGGATAACACTGACAGCATTATGTCAGCGTTATCCAATACATTCCAGAACTGTAAGAGTTACATAGCATCATAAATCAGTATAATGCTATGTGACCCCAGTCAATGGTTGCAGGTCAGGCCGGGAGCTCAGTTGACAGACTCTGGGAGGAACGCTCATCTGCAGAGGTGTCAGAAATAAAGGTAGTGCTGTCTGTCTTCTGAGGGTCTGGCCCTGCCTGCAATCTGCACTGCAGGTGGCACTTTATAAACTATAACGTCACCCTGTGGCCCTCGCCCCGCGCACAGTATAACGTCACCCTGTGGCCCCCTGCCCCATACAGTATAACGTCACCCTGTGGCCCCCGCACAGTATAACGTCACCCTGTGGCCCCTGCCCCCATACAGTATAATGTCACCCTATGGCCCCGCCCCATACAGTATAACGTCTCCTGAGGCCCCCGCCCCATACAGTATAACGTCACCTTGGGGCTGCCCCGCTAGTATAACGTCACCCTGTGGCCCCCGCCCCATACAGTATAACATCACCCTGTGGCCCCTGCCCCATACAGTATAACATCTCCCTGTGGCCCCCACCCCCATACAGCATAACGTCTCCTTGTGGCCCTGCCCCCATACAGCATAACGTCTCCTTGTGGCCCCTGCCCCATACAGTATGACGTCTACTTGTGGCCCCCGCCCCATACAGGATAACGTCTCCTTGTGGCCCGCGCCCCATACAGTATACCGTTAGTACAAGTTCAGGACAAGTAGATGGTCATGAGGGACAAGTAGATTGAGCCCCCACTTTAGTCCTTCGACAAGTAGTTTTTTTTTAAATTTCCACACCCCTGATTATAGTGACAGCTATACCTGCCATTGAAATAAGTAAATACGTGGTGTGTAACGTTGAATGTTTGCCACATCTCTATAGCCCCAACATATTCCACAGCGCTGTACAACTGGTGGGAAGGTCTGCTGCACGTCGCACCTCATTGTGCTGCAACCAAGGTTCATAGTAGTAACCAGGGCTGTGAAGTCGGTAGATAAATGCTCCGACTCCTCGTTTTTTTGGTACCTCCGACTCCCCGACTCAGACTCCTTTTATACATTCCTTCAAGGAATGTATCAAATACATTTGCATATTAAATAATTTTATATGCGAATGTATTTTATACATTCCTTGAAGGAAAGAAAGGCGACATACATGTCATTACCACAGAACTACTGGCTAGGAAGCCAACAGTCTACTGTATTGAACAGTTTAGGCAAAAGACTTCTCCGTTGTGTGCTGATCTTCTGCTGAAGATAGGGCGGTGGGAGGATCCAGGAAGGGGCAGGGGCATTTATTTTCCCTAGTAGAATCCCATAGTCATGTTTAAAGTGTAAGCTAACAATCTGAGTTTACAAGTTTTATAGCCTTAGCTGAATGACAGCCGTTTTTCAAATGGTTTACAGCTTCAGTCTTGAACTATTGACCATCCATTCCCTTCACTTACAAGTGTCTATAGTCCTGCAAAAAACATATTTACTTAATCAGTTATCAGTGAGAGGCTCGGTTAACCATGGGCGCTGCGTTCCCTGTAACAGCGGAACACAACACAATGGAAAGTATAAGTATTGCCGCTCCTTAACTGTGCGTTGCGTGCCATATAGTGAAGCATATGAAAAGCATGCTTCTTCACGGTCACTTAACGTGTTCGTTTTGCGGTAACGTGACGCACTGCATGCATTGGCCTTTATTCTTACAGTAGAGAAGTAATTAATTATAACTTTTTGTGAATTGGGACATTTAAACTTGCTTTTTTTTTATTATTCCAATTTAAATTTAGTCGGAGTCGATTCATTTTTGCCGCCTCCGACTCCACAGCCCTGGTAGTAACAGTAAAATTCTCTTCAGACAGTGCTTATCATATCACTCTGTTTTTGGGGAGATATGCTGTCTTTTTTTATATTCTGTCTATCTTTATGATATTTATGTCGTCTTGGGTAAAATTGCAATGAATTAGTGCAGTACTGATATTCATTAAAGCCTTTTCCGGAAAACAGTGGTAAGGAGGATGAGAAGACGTCCTGTGTGAATTACTGCCTTCACCTTTGAGCTTTGGTTTCTGTTCCGCTCCAATATAAGAGCAGAAGATTAGAAAAGGAAAAAGCAATGTGTTTACGTGAAGGACACAAGGACCCCATTGACCACAGTGGCGTTTGTCAGTTTCTTCAGAGTAGCGCAGCTTGTCCTGTGGATTTTGTCCTTAAAAGGCTTTTTTAAGACTTTAGAACTCCTGACCTATCCTCAGGATTGGTCGTCAGTATCTGATGGGCAGGAGTCCCGGACGTTTGAGATGGCATCGGCATTCGCAGTAGCGCCCCAGCCGTTTCACAGCTTTCCCTAGGCCGTGTGACGTCCCTTTCATCGGTCACATGGCCTAGGCGCTGCGGAGTTCCATAGAAGTAACTGGGGCTGAGCGTTGATTCCAAGCACAGCCCCCATACCGGGAATCAGCAACCTCCGGCACTCCAGCTGCTGTGAAACTACAGCTCCCACAATCCTCCTTTCACTTCTACGGGAGCTTCAAGAACAACCGAGTAAGTGTGCATGCTGGGAGTTGTAGTCTCACAGCAGCTGGAGTGCCGAAGGTTGCTGATCCCTGCGCTGTACAATGTACGGCACTGTTCTCGGTGACCAGACAGAAGGTGGCGGCGCTGGTTCCTTTTCAAACAGCTGATTGGTGGGGGTTCAGTGTATCGGACCCCCACCAATCAGATACTGATGACCCATGTGGAGCAAAAATTCCAGAAAACCCCTTTTAACCCAAATGCGCCTGAAACTATTTATCTCCGTGCTTTTTTGATAAGGGCTTGCCTTGAGTGGGCTGTTGACATAGCATATTACCCTTATACGGTTGTCAGAGGCACCTTTCTCGTTCAGCCGATCTGTTGGTCTTCTTCGGGATCCCACCCACTTGTATAATTTGGAAGCTATTGCTCAATAGTGAACCAAGAGCATAGTAGTATATGAGCCTAATGCCACCCAACCAGTGGCCTCGCCTGTCACCTTGAGGTCAGTAGCCACGATGGCTGTGTTGACTTGTGAAGGGAACCTATGCACTTTGCTAACGCAGGAATCAGCAAGGATCTCAATGATTGCACGTAGAAGCCGTCCATTGTTATGTGCCATCCATTGCCTTATTTCTTATGCCGGCTACATACAGGCATTTCCACTCCGAGACCCAAGATAGCGGCATGCAGAATAGGCTTTTGTTAGCACGTTGCGAACCTTCCCTCGGCTCAGATTTATGCTGGATATGGTTTTATCCAGACTGTTGAACATCAGTGTTATTTCCTACACAAAGCGGCGTGTGCCTTCCAACATTTCCTATAAACATCATTTGGGCATCCGGATGTCAAAACATGTACAGTTCACATTCTCGATTATGTAGTATTGGCAGCCTGTACCCCCTCCGTCACAGATTACAAGCCTGGCACGTGCAGGCATCGTTTGTTCGGTCCGGGCAGTGCCAGGCTCTCATTTAAGCACATGCTGCGGGGTGCCATTCTATACCCTGTGAGCTGTATTTTATCATACAGAACGTAGACACTGGTGACTGTAATGTTCGCTGTTCACAGTGACGCGAGCCTTGGCTTTGTAGTGCAGAGCCCGACCATGTGCAGAAATCCAGCTGCCCTGAAGGAGCCTCCGCTCTGAAGCGGTTGAAGAACAAGGCAGAGTTATGGGGCCTCTGGGGATGCAGGAATTTATGATTCAATATGTGGCACAAAAAATAGCCCTAACTTCTGAAATTTGTGAAATCATTTGTTGGAAGCAACTCCTGTTCCGTGAAATTTGGAAGAATTACCAAGAACATTGAGGCTAAAATGCACGAGACACGTGGGGGTTAGGATAAAGCTGATAGCACGCTTAAGCCGGCCAGACTCATTGGCCGTACCTTCCAATTTTGCCGGGACTGGTCGACCGTCTAATGCAGGGGTGCACAACCTGCGGCCCTTGATACCATTCTGTGCAGCCCCCAAACATCTGGTAAAAGACATGTAGGTCTATGTCTTATGGCTTCTCACATGTATCTTTCATGTATTCTCCTATTAGATGGGAGTCCTGGAAGTGTAACTAGACATTTATAGAATATACTGTATGTTCAATGTGCCAAAAATACAGTGTTTCAGTTGGTGATACCCCTTTAAGTTTTATTTTCAGCCCTTGGAATTGGTTCAGGCTGACAATGTGGCCCCCAACCAGAAAAAGGTTGTGCACCCCTGGTCTAATGTGTAACGGGGCCACCAACTGTCCTCTGTCAGCGCGAACCATCGTTCAGAACAGGCCATTGGATTTTATGTGTATGGGGCATTTGAGAGCCATATCTGTCGACCAAATGAGCATTTGCCCAACAACTATCTAATATATGTGGTTGGTCGGAAGATGCTGTTCACATTACATAGAACTTGGTTGATGGTTGAAGACCAGTTGATCAATTAAACATTTGGTGAACATTTATACGGACAGAGCCATACACACTTTAGTCCATATTGGTCATTGTCATTCTAGTTGTTCAAGCTGTCCATACATGTTCAATGAAATTGGGTGATGGAGGAAAGATCTTTCTTGGAACCTCTTTCGTTTTTTTGCAAGGACCGCACGTTGATTTTAATGTTTTTTCACACCTCACGAAGACATGCCCTACTTTGGTCCGTGATGCGGACTAGACACGCCAATTAAAGTTTACGTGTCTGTGAAGAACCACGGACACAACACGGATGACATCTGTTTTCTGTCAGTGATTGTTTTTTTTTTAACGGACCATTGGTAGGAGATGCTGTGGAAATTAAAAAGGTTTTCTGAGATTTTAATACTGATGACCTATGCTCTGGACAGGTCATAAGTATCTGATCGGTGGGGGTCCGACACCCAGGACCGCTGCCGATCAGCTTTTTGAGAAGGTGTTCTCGCAGCTCACCAAGCACAGCGCCATACATTGTATAGTGGCTGCTCTTGGTATCGCAGCTCAGCCACATTTACTTCTATTGGGCTTAGCTGCTCCTAGGCCACGTGACCGACGAACGTGTCATCTCTGGCCTAGGAAAAGCTGCAAGATGGCCCCGGCACTCACAGGAGCGTTGGTGCCTTCTCAAACAGCTGATGGGTGGGGGTCCCGGGTGTCTGTCCCCCACTGATCAGATACTGATGACTTCTCCAGAGGATAGGTTATTATTAAAGGGTTTCTGTCACCTGAAAAATGGGTATTAAGCTGGCTGACATTAGCGATGTGCTAATGTCAGCTGAACATAACTATATTAGTGCCATCTCAATGCCTGTCGCTGTTATTGAGAAAAACAAAAAAAAATTATATGCAAATTAGCCTCTTGTAGCAGGGGGACGTTGCCCCTGCTCCTAGAGGCTCCGTTCTCCCACCTCTGGCCACGCCCTGCTTCACTAGATTGACAGGACCAGGCAGTGTTGGTGTCCTACCTCCTCCTGCCGGCCCTGTGCGCTGGGGAGATTTCGAGCCGTTCAGTATTCAGCGCAGGTGCAGTGAGGAAGCCGACAACAAAAGAGCGCCCTTCGTTCACCGTGCCTGCGCCTTATACTGAACGGGACGGCGCAGGCGCGAGATTTACCCTGCAGACAGGGCCTGAGGTAATACACCAACGCTGCCTGGCCCTGTCAATCTAGTAAAGCAGGGCGTTGCCAGAGGTGGGAGAACGGAGCCTCTAGGAGCAGGGGCAATGCCCCTCCTGCTCCTAGAGGCTAATTGGCATATTATAACGGCGGCAGGCAGTGGGATGGCACTAATATATTTATGTTCAGCTGACATTAGCACATCACTAATGTCAGCCTGCTTAATACCCATTTTTCAGGTGACAGAAACCCTTTAAAATCTTAGAAAACCCCTTTAATTTTCAGCTGAGAAGTGCACGTGGAATACAAATGACACATAGACCAAACGTGGTTTCTTTACGGGTGAAACAGACAGATTTTCCATGTGTGTGAAACGAACACAGGAATGTGAACAAGGCCTTACAACCAGAAGACTGCTCTCGGTCTGCTGTCCGCGGACATTCTTGCTTTGTACTCTGACCTTGAGCTTCTGTTGGCACACACTGTATATACTGTACATGTCACACAAGCAGGTGTAGCATGCACAGAATCTGCACCGGCCTCTGCAATGGATGAGACAGGACAGGTGCTGAGCTTTCAGTTGAGAGGCACATATGGCGTTATAAACATTTTATAATATGACGCACTGTGTGCACTCAGGGCTTCTGGAAAACATCTGCCTGTAGTTCCCAAACTGCCGACTGTATACCGTATTTGTACAGTTCCTCTAGGGCACAGGGCGACACTGTACGTGGGGGTCGATGCAGCGACATGTTTTCTGAGGTTAAAAAGGACCTTTCATCTCTCCTGACGTGTGTTTTGATAACGAATTGTACTCCACACGCTAGAACATTTCCTAGACCTCTGTTTTGTATTATTCCTCAGGTATTCCTCCTTGAAATGCATACATTAATTGACAGCTGGGTGTTACTGGTTGGCGTTGACATTGCCCAATCGGTGCTGACTGACTGATTAGGGGAATAGTAGCACCCAGTTTTCAAATTTTGTTCATATATTTGTAGTAGGAACAACAAAACACAGCGCTCTGAAACAAGGGGAGCCCCAAGTTTTTACTAAAGCAGACACGAGAGCCGACTGGTCCTCTTGAAATGCTTTTCATTATGAAAACACTTTAACATGAACCTCGGTAAAATTTGTGAAGTTGTAGAAAATAGCAGTTATTTGCCGTATTTAGCAAGTGTCTAGAACCTGTCTCACTTCCGCTTAACAGATTTGGTGTTAGACTTTGTTGTTTTATTTCTTTTTCTTTTTTCACTATTTCTCCAAGTCTGGATGCAATGAGCCTCTAAAGCCGGGCACGCCGAAACGATAGTGGGCGGCGCAAGCGCGGGATATTGGGCACATTGCGTCTGGAGAAAGCGTGAAGGTGGCATGGCAAGCTTGGCTTGATGCCCCCTTGAGGAATAAAGTTGTCTTGGATCGAATTTGGCCATCAGATCAAGTAACAAAAGGCAGTATTGGAGATGACTTGAGCTTTAAGGCGCCGCGGGAGATGGCAGGGACAGGTTCCCTTTAAGGCGAGCTTAAAAGTGATATCCAAGTCGTTGCCTACAGGGGGTGATTAGATGCTGTTTTTTTTCTCAGATCCTTCTGCTTTGCTCATCCCTAAAGGCCTTGCATGATTTGAATTGCACGATTTCAGGACAATTTTCAGGAATACGTACAAATCCCGATAATCGGCTTGTATAAACAAGCAGCCGATCGTGCAAAGGCTGATGAACGTCTTTCATCAGGATGAAAGATGCCGGATTTACGGGCAGCACATCTTCCTGTGTTAACAGTGGTGTGCTGCTGATAATGAATAGAACAGATTGAGGGACGAACGCCTACGGTAGCGATCATTCCTCCTCCATTCATCCCGCTTTAGTAACGGCGAGATGAGACGACTCCTTTAAGAAGTTTTCTTGCAATGCCATCTTATCCCTTTCCACAGGATAAGAGATGAGGGTAAGGGTATCGGATCAATGGTGGTCTGACCTCTGGGACCCCCACCCATCACGAGAATGGGGATCCTGTTCCAATGAATGGAGCTGCAGGTTCAACAAAATAACGGCGCCATAGATAATTTGGTATTTACTGTGAGGAAATTCACAGCGCACACTGTAATACAGCATTTTTGCTCAGAATTTTAACCCCGCTCTTGCTGTTTTTGTACATGATACTTTGTGCATTTAGCTTTGTATGTATTGACTATTCCTAGATTGCGTATTTCTGCAGCATTAATAATTCTTTAAGATTCCTGGAAATTAAGGATCAAACTATTTGTAAACCAAGACTCCTTACGCTGGGCAAAACGTTCTTTGCTGTGCATACTTCAGCCATACATTCTTGATATTTGCGGCTCTCTCCTCTATCCTTTCATATAATCTGGCTTTAATCTGGCGACACCTTTTTGCAATTCCATTCCATATTCTGCTGTCGGCAAAGCAGCTCTGTCTTTTCTTACTCCTTTTCAGCTAATTTAGCAGCTCTCACCCCATCACTTTGAAACTGGAATCCCTGAATGGCTTGAAGAAATTCCTCTGGGGGTCTTTCCAGAGTTAGTGGGCACATGGCTGTGTGAATAGGACTGTGTGTATGTGTGGTCTTAATGGCGTCCTGAATTGTGTGCAGAGAAACCATTTACTAGTGTGGTTTGCTTTTTGTTTTTACACCTTTTGTCAGATGCTTTGATCTACATTTTATGTATATTCCTGTACTAATTGGAATCATCAGTCCCATAGACTTAGAATAGGGCGTCCGTCAGTCCCATAGACTTAGAATAGGGCGTCCGTCAGTCCCATAGACTTAGAATAGGGCGTCCGTCAGTCCCATAGACTTAGAATAGGGCGTTCGTCAGTCATATAGACTTAGAATAGACCGTCCGTCAGTCCCATAGACTTAAAATAGAGCATCTGTCAGACCCATAGACTTTAGAATAGGGCGTTCGTCAGTCCCATAGACTTAGAATAGAGCATCCGTCAGTCCTGTAGACTTAGAATAGAGCGTCCGCCAGTCCCATAGAATTAGAATAGAGCGTCCGTCAGTCCCATAGACTTAGAATAGAGCGTCCGTCAGTCCCATAGACTTAGAATAGAGCGTCCGTCAGTCCCATAGACTTAGAATAGGGCATCCGTCAGTCCCATAGACTTAGAATAGAGCATCCGTCAGTCCTGTAGACTTAGAATAGAGCATCCGTCAGTCCTGTAGACTTAGAATAGAGCGTCCGTCAGTCCCATAGACTTACAATAGAGCATCCGTCAGTCCCATAGACTTAGAATAGAGCAGGGATGCCCAACCTGTGGCTCTCCAGCTGTTGCAAAACTACAACTCCCACCATGCCCTGCTGTAGCCTGATAGCTGTAAGTTATTTGGTCATCTTAAAAGATGCATACAAAATGTTCATCATGCGTAGCAGAGTTATACCCCCTGGAGGGAGCTATGGGCAAAATGTGCATTGGGGTTCGTGCCTTGTGGTCTGTATTTGCCTTTATAGCCTTAGGGTACTTTCACACTTGCGGATCTGGAAATCCATATGCAAACGGTTTTCATTTGCATCCGGATGCGGATCCGGCTGACAAATGCATTGAAACACGGTGTCATCTGGAAAAACGGATCTGGTATTTATTTTTTTCACATTTTTAAAGGTCTGCCCATGCACAGATCGGGAAACCAGATCCGGTTTTCCGGAACACTTGGTACCGGATCCGGCATTAATACATTTCAGTGGAAATTAATGCCGGATCTGGCATTCCAGGAAGTTTTCCGGAACTTTTGCCGGAGAAAATATCGCAGCATGCTGCTGTATTTTCTCCGGCCAAATACCATAAAGGGACTGAACTGAAGGACATCCTGATGCATCCTGAAAGGATTGCTCTCCATTCAGAATGCATAAGTATAAAACTGAAGCGTTTTTTTCCGGTATTGAGCCCCTAGGACGGAACTCAATACCGGAAAACTTTAACGCTAGTGTGAAAGTACCCTAACTGTGTTTATGTACACCTGTTATTTAGGGTATGTTACCCTGTGGTACTGGCACTGGGTCTATAGGTGATTACCGGAGGGATTTGTGAGGCGTTTAATGTGCCGACGTGTGACTAGTACCACCGGCAGCTCCTTTTTTTGTATGTGATTGGCCACCTTTTATCATTCCTTAACTATAACATTTTTATACTTTTATACTATATTGGGGTGTGTCCTTGTTAGGTGTTTCTATTAATTTTAGTGGGCAACATATGAAAAAAAACGTATGGCTGGCTGGACCTCACTCTGCGATATCGGTTGATGTCAGTTTCATTTGAGGAGTGAGTTCTTGGTGAAACAACCATTTAAAAAAAAAAAAGTTTATTATTTAGTAGCACAATGTCATTTCCCACTAACCCGCATTGTAATCTGGGCTTCTTGGCCGGTAGCTCTAAGTGCTTCTTGGCTGGTATCTGATGCCACCCGCCTACGCTTTGAAGAGGTGTCTTGAGTTTGACACATTAGGTGGCACATTTTTCCGATAATATCCATTTCTGACAGCTCCGCAGGCCCCCGAGATTCACACATAGTCAGCGACGAGCCGAGATATAGCTGTGTGTATATATAACGCTCTTTGTCACCGCGATGATTGACTGCCTGTTTACAGATTGCACTGACCTGTATCACGACTGCAGGAAGCTTTCAAGATGCCAGCCCCGCTCATCTGTATTTGGAAACCAGTTGGTTGTATTTGTCTTTGTCTAGAATACCTTCCATTATGCATTCCTACAGTTCTGCTCAATACAAACAGCTTGCTCCTGTGATACTTCAGAAAACCAAAATAGGACTGCATCTACCTTTCAGAGCAATGTATTGCTGTGTGCCAGTCTGTGCCAACTTACAGAACGTCTGGTGGGAGCTTCACATTCTTATTAGATACATAGCACCCTAAACTGACAAGACTGTGGCATTTTAAAGCAGGACCACCACCACTTATTGGGGGCAGTGCTGCTTTTACCAGCTCGGTCCACTACACAATGGACGGAGCTGTGCTGTTGCAGCGCCAATTTCTGGTGCTAGAACTACTGCAGAACAGCTGATTGGCGGGTCCCTGGGTGTCGGACCCCCAGATGATGTTGGCTTGTCCTGAGGATAAGTCCTCAATAGGCCTTCATTTAGAAGAATGATGCCAGTGCTGCGAGGCAGGAGTCTGATGTTTGCAGACTGCCTCCACCCACCGCTGATTGACAGCTTTTTCGCTGTAAATAAGGGTACAGTCACACCTGGGCTATACCCTGTGTATTTGCATGCAGGAAATTCATAGCATTTGCAGTAGCAGCAATATTGAAGACGCTGTAGACATTTTCATTCTGCAGCATGTCTGTCGTCCAGTGCAGCATTTGTATGCATGTCATCACCTTTTGCAATGCAAAGGGCAAATCCGCAGGAAAATCCACACTATTTGGAGCGTATTTTGCTGCTGCAGATTTTGGACAGATACAGTGCAGATATTTTATGGGCCTGCTATTTGTGGCTGAACCTTCACTGTGCGTAGGGAGAAGGCTGTCAATCAGTGGCAGGAGGGTTAGGAAGTCTGCATATCCATACATGCCATTGTGTTACAAGAAATAAAATGTGAGCTATAGAAAAGTACAGTATATTCCCATGTGTAATCATTGCGTCTGAGAGGGCAGCATAGACGAGCGGACAGGGTCCCGCAGTGCCGCGCAGATCCCCCAGTCTGGGGCCATTGGGTTACCGGATGTGACTGTGTGCTTTGTGCTGGTTTTATCCGTTGCTGTTTATGAGGGGTGGACGAGCACGTCTGGCTATTCCAGGTCTCCTGTAAGCTGTTATCTCCCTGAATGTGACCATGTTATACCGGACTGCTTAGTGTCCCCGGGGAGAATTGTAGACAACCATGTGAACAGGTAGAAGCTCAATTTGCATTAACGGACATTCGTGTGCGTTGTGGTTACTCCCATGAACTCTGTCTTCCCTTTGCTTCTGCTAATCCCTTCTCCACAATGCCGCCACTTTGTGGAATTGAGTTGACTCATTGAATACAGGGAGTATTAGGCTGTAGAAACAGAAATAAAATAAACGGTCACTGATCTGTGCTCGTGTGGAAAGGCCCCCTGTTTCGGTATTACGCTCCGCTCCGTCGCCATGTGCGGCACCTGCGCTTGTAGTCGTCTTTTCTGCACTTTACATATTATAAGTTCTCATGATCACTTGTGAGTCACCTGCACAGTCACAGGGTTGGGGGCACTATACCCCAGCCAGTGTCTGCTGCCTATCATCCTCAGTGGATTACATGTGCTGTATGTCTTTTTGCACACGTGGAGCGGTATTATACTTGCAGGCAGGTGTCCTCAGGTGTTCTGGCTGAGATCCCTTGTGATATTTGCCGTTGTGCGCTGCAGGCGGAGCAGGCTTTCTGTATCCAAGGGGTGAGGGTGCAGATTAGACCTATCTGAACAAGGTGGATTCTTGGCGCTGCCAGCCCTCAGGTATGTCAGGAATGCATTGTGTGTGCGCAGCGCTCCTGGCTGTACAGACACATTGCAGTGTACGAACGTCACACACACACGTTGTGTGAAAATGCAGGTAAAAGCTGGATGTTACGCCTCTGGGCACAGTCCCGGTGGAGATGCCAGTGGTGGTTGGCTGCAGTTATTCTGGCACCTTAGTGCTGCCAGCTGTGCATGTGGTTTTAGAGAGGTGGGATAGCCGCAGGTACATTCTCAAAAATGGGAATACTTCCCCACGAGTGTGAAAATGTCCTTAGGCACTTTCTTAGCTTTTTTTTTTATGCCACCTCTTGGCTGGTTTACTTTACATGTGTATTTTGGGCCCTAAAGGTGTCTCTCTGCAGTAAGGTAATGTGGCACATTGTGGGTTATCTTTAAAGAGGTGCCGTGTGTCTAAGGCCTACTGCACATGACCGTATCCGTTTTGTGGTCCGCAAAATGCAGATGAGGTCCGTGTGCATCCCGCAATTTTTACCGGACCTACTGTAAAAAAGTGTCTTCTTCGCAAAATGGACAAGAACGGGACAAGTTTTATAACGCGCGTCCCAGCTCCACGGATGCATACGGCACATGGATGACATCTGTGTGCTGTCTGGTTTTGATTGCAGACCCATAAAAATTAATGGGTCTGTGTACGATCCGCAAAAAATGCGCATCGGACACAGACCAATAATAGTCATCTGCATGAGGCCTAAAACACATAGTAAATAATGGTGCCAGAAATGGAGTATTTATTATCACAGATTAAGGTCTCTTACAATGTCGGTGGATCACGTACGTGTGCGGGCTGTGGTCTCCATGACCGGGCACACATTCAGCGGGGGAGATTTATCAAAACCGGTGTAAAGGAAAACTGGTTTTGTTGTCCATAGCAACCAATAAGATTCCACCTTTCATCTTCCAAGGCAGGTCCGAAAAAATGACAGGTGGATTCTGATTGGTCACTATGGATTACTAAGCCAGTTTTCTTTTACACCAGTTTTGATAAATCTTTCCTAATGTGTGTATTCACACACAAGTCGTTTTCCGTGGACCGTGGACGATGGTGACACCAGGGAAGCACGTCCTATTTTATACATGATTACAAATCTCTTGTGCACTTTATAGTCAACGGGGCTGTGAAAAACACGGAAGCCATCCATGTTTGGTCCATGGTTTTCACAAATCATATCTAGGAGATGCTCTGCAAACTAATTTTCAGCCTAGCAGTATCTGTGAAACACGAATGACACGGACTGAAAATCATGGAAACACAGATCAAACACATATGAATCATGGACAGCGTCACGCCATGCAGTCACGGATATACCACAGACGTGAGAGCTGACAGGTCTTGTGTTTGTTCTAGAAGTTGTCATCATTTGCAATAGATGCACAGAGAGCGAGAGAGAGAGAGATGCACAGAGAGCGAGAGAGAGAGAGATGCACAGAGAGCGAGAGAGAGAGAGATGCACAGAGAGCGAGAGAGAGAGAGATGCACAGAGAGCGAGAGAGAGAGAGATGCACAGAGAGCGAGAGAGAGAGAGATGCACAGAGAGCGAGAGAGAGAGAGATGCACAGAGAGCGAGAGAGAGAGATGCACAGAGAGCGCGAGAGAGAGAGATGCACAGAGAGAGAGATGCACAGAGAGCGAGAGAGAGGTGCACAGAGAGCGATGCACAGAGAGAGCGAGAGCGCGATGCACAGAGAGAGCGATGCACAGAGAGAGCAAGAGAGCGATGCACAGAGAGAGAGAGAGGTAACATATAGGAAGAGAGAGAGATCTAGGCCGGAGACTGGGATATCCAAATACACCCTGATAGGGACCTTAGATTGTGAGCCCCATTGGGGGCAGCTTGATGCTAATGTCTGTAAAGCGCTGCGGAATATGGTAGCGCTATATGAGTGTGTAAAATAAAAATAGTAAAATAATAAATAAATAGAGAGGCAGAGATATATATAGAGAGAATTTTTTCACATTGATACATTGTATTTATTTCTTTGTTATATGTTTGGTTTCTTGTACATTTTCTTTCTCATTCTTAGTGGCACCTTTGTTGTTACCGGACCCTTCCGGAGGTGGGGGGGGGGGGGGGGTTCTTGGTAATCTCTTGATTTGATGTCATGGAGATCAGCTGATGTCATGGAGATCTGCGCATGTGGTTCTCTGACAGAACCCCCCTGGGGGATTGTGCGGGAGGCTTAATTAATGAGTGCCCCCAGGTTGGACGCTGCAGCTGCAAGTACTGTCAGATCCTGCTTATAACGGTATATAGCCCAGAGGGGGAGGCTTATGGTAACGCTCTCTAAATGTGTTTCCATTGTAACATTTTCTGCTTCTGGCTTTTGTCTGGACAACACATGGGAGTTTGTAAATGACAGCTCTAGATTATTGCCCCTCCTGTCAGACGGGTCACTGGGGGCAGCTCTGCAGACCCCCCCAGCCGGGAGTGACTGCCTGTCTGCCCCAGAACAATAACCCTTTCATTTCCACGTGTCTGATTTACAGTCAGACGGCAGCAGTAGGGTTAACAGGCTGCGTGAATGACATTTGTTGACTTTTGCTTCATGTGAGGTTCAGCCACTTTAGGAGTCATTTTTCAAAGTAGCGTGAAGAGAAATCGATGCTATTGCCCGCTGTAACCAGTAAGATGCATTGGTTTGTCACGTCAGATGACAAATGACAGTACGGCCTGGATACATTGGAATCTCCTGGTGATTTAAAGCCTGGGAGCAGGGTCTCCAATAGAAGTCAATGGTGATTTCAATCAGTGTTAGTAGACCTCCCGAGCAAAGAGCCTCATCATTGTTGGAGCCCTATTGCCTTAATGTGTCTTGATGGTGGATATAGAGAGTGTTCATGTAAGGCTCGGAGACTACGTTACGTGCTTAGAGGATGTACATTGCAGTGATTTGTCGAGTATTTGCCATGGATTACATCCTATTAAAGTCCCATTCACTTTACTGCTGCTGCAAATGCTGTGTGCAAAATACCTAGTGTATCCGACCTGTGTGAACATACCGTTACCCTCAGTTCACACTTGGGCGTTTTACAGCTCGTTCGAACGCGCTGTAAAACGCATAACCAATGCTTCCCTATGGGACTGGTTCACATCTTCGCGTTTTACAGCGCGTTCGAACGCGCTTAAAAAACGCCCGATGCATAAACAAGTGCTTGAGCTTTTTTTGGGGCGTTTGTCGCGCGTTTTGGCCCACAGACTTCAATGGGAACGCGCAACGCTTGTATTTTGCGCGTTTTTGACACTGAAAACGCGCATTTATGAATTTGCAACATGCTGGAAAGGCCAAACTTCATATAGACAGGGATATTTAATCATTGGACAACACTGCAGTCAATCACACAAACGCGCGTAAAACGCGCGTTTACTATTGCCAAAAACGCGCGTCTCAGAAACGCTCAGGTCTGAACCCAGCGTTAAAGCTGTGTACCAGTTGCAGTAAAATAGATCATTTTTCCAATTTTCCATTGATCAGTTTGTTTTTCAAAAATCATTTTTCCCCTTCTATCTCCTTTTACTGTGCGTGACCGCGTACCGCATCTTCCACAGCTTGTTACAGGTATGCTGGAATCTTTTTTTTAGGGCGCATTCACACGTTCCGTAGTGATTTGCAGATCTGCAAAACACGCATACCGGCCAATTTGCAGACCGCACATGGCCCCCACTGTCATAGAAAATACCTAATCTTCTCCACAATTGCGGACAAGAATAGGACATTCTCTATATTTTTTGCGGGGCCGCGGAAAGGAAGTACGGATGCGGACAGGACTTTTACGGCCCTCGTATGAATGAGCCCTTAGTCCCGTATATTGGCGTTTTCAGCCTTGTGTCATTTTATACAGCGGTACGGAGCAGTTTGCTCCATTTAAATGTAATATTAATTTTTAGGTCATTAATCACCACAATTTGGTATTTCTATTCAGATGTTACAAGAAAAAAAGTTGGTATGTCTAAGAGGAGACGTATTCTTTTGACTGTCTTCATAGAAATCTGTACAGTGATTTGGAGTTGATTTATTCAGTGAGGACCCATCCCCTCTCCTGACATGTCTGGTTTAGTAACTACTTCCATTCCCCATGGAATGACTGCTCTGGAGCCTCTATTCTTGTGGTTCTATAACGTGCCATTCCTTTAATAATTCTATAAATGAATTACCAGCAGCTTGCAGTAAAGGTTCAAATGGGGGTTACCAGTTGGGGGTGTGTCCCTGCACAGTCTCACATCTGCGGCACTGATTGGATAGAGTCAGACACACCCACTACTGGTAACACCCAGCAGTACCTTTACTGCAGACTTTACAAACTTCTAGTAGGAATAATAAAGGAATGGCACAACATAGAGTCATAGGAACAGACGCCCCAGAGTTTTTACATTGGGAATGCGAGTAGTTACTACGACAGACATGTCAGGAGGGGGACAGCTCCTCTTTAAGAACTCATGCAGATTGCCGTCCATCGATAGGCCTATACTGTGGGTTAGATTTTGTATGGCTGTCATCAGATGTCTTCTGACACGCTCTTCGCCTTCGTTGGCGGCAGACATTTTTATACAGTACCGATGTATTCTGCAGTTTTTGTTCTTTTTTTTACAATTCAGAGTCCAGCATCTGATATTACGGAGTAACCATTAGTACAGACAAGAGGCGTGAGGAGGCCTATTTCTGTGTAATCTATTACCTGGAGCCTTTATGGCGGGTTATTATATCGCATACATTTGCAAGGGTATCATTTTGTAAATGTAACACCAAACCTGAGCAGAATAAGCATTTGCTGCTTTTACATTTCCTGTCAAGATACCCTGGCACCTGTCCCCTAAACCAGGGATGGGCAAACTGCGGCCCTCCAGCTGCTGCAAAACTACAACTCCCAGCAGGCCCATTCTGGCTACAGCTATCGGCCTACAGCAGGGCATGGTGGGAGTTGTAGTTTTACAACAGCTGGAGGGCCGCAGTTTACCCATTCCTGCCCTAAACGTCACCAACCTGATATCTGGGTTAATATCATGTTCCTCAGAAAAGACTTTGAATGCTGCGTTCCCTTGTCTGGATGGGGTGGTCGTTTGGTGACGTCATGCTGGGTGGTCACCCTCCTGGTCATCCTTGGTGTGTGGTGTACTGGCATTGGCTCCATCTGTGCATGCGCAAGGTCTTCCTCAAGCAGAAGATGACTTCTCTGAAGGTCAGCTTCACCCCCGTCAATATGTACAGGCATAGGAATACAGGGTTCAAAGTTATTTTTCTGCATAATTCCTAAATTACAAGCAAGAACGTCTTTGGGAATCCGTTACCGTCCTGGATAACTGGTTGGCGGCAGTCTTGGGGCCTGAATCGTGCAGACAGGTTCCCTTTAAGATAGTATACTGTGTTCACGTCCTAGAAGTGCACCCTATGTATGCTGTGTGCACATGAGCAGCCACAAGTCGTAGGAGTTAGTTCTTTTGTTGGATCTGATACAGTTTGAAGGTTTCATAGTTTTCCAACCAATACCTGAAGAACCGAGTTTGGCGCCAGCTTTAGATCCCATGTATTGGACATTGTTTTGTGCACAGACAAGTCTACGGGGGAGGAATGGGCCAGCCCCGTGTCCCATCTACACGCACTTCGTAGAGTTAGGTGCGGTTACATAGACTTGCATGTCCTCACTACCTGACCAGCACAGATTTCTATCCAAAAACAATGTGAAAACTGCGAGGGATTGATACAGAAGGTACATTGCGATATAGTATAACTTATTGTACAATGACTAAAGTTTATTTTCCCGAAACCAGAGTTCCCCTTTAAGGGGTAAGGAAGTCTAGGTTCATATGTTTTCCTAGAATCATCCCTTATCACCTGTCTGCAGTATAAGTGATAAGGGCGTGATCTCTGGAGGGTCTGCCCCGGGAACCTCCACTGATCATGGTAAAAGGGGGCCCGCGTGCCCAGTTTTAATGGAGCGACAGTCCAGCATGTGAACTCATTCTCAATTTAAAGGGGTTTTCCAGGATTTTTGAACTGATGACCTGTCCTCCAGATAGGTCATCAGTATCTGATGGATGGTTATCGGACATCACGGACCCCCGACGATCAGCTGTATGAGAAGGCACCTGAGCTCGCAGTATCGCCGTGGCCTTCTCCCAGATCACCAAGCACAGCGCCGTACATTGTATAGTGGCTGTGCTTGGTATTGCAGCTCAGTCCCATTCACTTCAGTGGGGCTGAGCTGTGTGTAGGCCGCGTGACTGATGAACGTGATGTCACATGGACTAGGCTAAGCTGCGAGAAGGCCGTGGCGCTACCGCAAGCATCGGGGGCTTCTCAAACAGCTGATCGGTAGGGGGTCCCAGGATACTGATGACCTATTCTTAATTGTGGAAGTTGTCGTTTCTAGTGACATTGCGATTTTAAATTTTGCATGCCGGGCTGTTCATGTGGTGGGTAGCAGGAGTTACTTTCTGCGTAGGGGTAACATAAGGTTTGAGTTTTCTGCTGTATGCTGGAGCTAGCGCATAGAACCAGCAGTGTACTGGTGCAGCATCCACATCAGGAACCTGTCAGCAATGGCATTGGAAATCTTAGACTCTGTTTTATTGGACACAGTACATAACACACGTGACCCCTGCTTCCTGTGCCCCCTCTGGTCACATTTCTTCTGGCCAAATAGTTTTCTCCCTTCCCAGCCTGATTCACACCATTTATTGACCACGTGTGACTGGGTGCACCAGATGTTTCCCTGCCGGTAAGCCACGCCGCTCCGTCACCACTGTAACATCAGGCTATTATTTACCCAGAACCTGCTGGTGTGTGCGGCCTCAGATTGTCCTCCATCAGGCCGGCCTTGCTCTTATCTTTTATTTGCAATACAAATAGAAGCGGACACACGTGTTACAACCAGTCCTAGGAGGCTTGTTGGAATTTTTGCTCTTCTGTTATTTTGTATAGTGTTAATAGCATTATATCCCCAACTTTGGATACTTTTTTTGTTTTTGTTTTTATAACATTTCTAGTGCTGTCTTATCGGTTATGTCTTTGTAAATTATTAGCGTATCAACACTGAGAAGGCAACAGATATACAGAAGTAAACTCCTAGATGATGGTGACGGTGTGCAGAGAGAGCAGTTAAATGACAGTTAAGGCCACATTCACACAACCATATATTCAGTCTGTGTCCAAGCTGGATTTTTCGTGGATTGCACATGGACCCATTCATTTCTATGGGGCCACAAAAAATGCAGACAGCACTCAGTCGTCATTCGTGTGCTGTCCACATTACGTGCTGCTGTACAGCAAAATATAGAACGTGTCCCATTCTTATCCGTTTTGCAGACAAGAATAGGCATTTTTACAGTGGTGCCCGCAAAAAGTGGGGGATGCATACGGACCGCATCCACATTTTGCGACGTAAAAAAAAAGGACACGTTCGTGAACAGAAGTAAAAGACAGACTGTAATCTGCAATACTACACAAGACGGACAACAAAAAGGATCTAGGACCCCGGGGCAAATGAAAAGACAAACTAAGCAAACAAATAACCAGATCCACAGGGAAACAACAAACTTCAGGGCTAATAACGATGAAGGGTCTAGATCAGGGATGGCCAACCTGAGGCTCTCCAGATGTTGCAAAACTACAACTCCCAGCATGCAAAGACTGCTTACAGCTCTCAGCCTACAGCAGAGCATGGTGGGAATTGTAGTTTTACAACAGCTGGAGAGCCACAGGTCGGCCATGCCTGGTCTAGAAGAATTAGAAGTATCGCACAGATTTAGGCTAGGAAGGAACAGGAATACAAGGAATGATACAGGAGGTGGGGATATCCACACTAACTATTGAGAAACTGACACACCAACAGGACTGCAGGCCAAGTGCTACCATCTATATACCCCTCACTACTGGTACACTATACAGGATAGATATAGCGAATATCCCTACCTCTGGTATCATTTCATATGTCAGATGGGGTGCCGACAAGATTTTCGCAAAACACAGTTGGCTTTTATCTTGCAGTAGCGCCAGTGTGTTTTGTGTTTTCAAGAAATATTAGGGACTCTGGAAACAAATGTACAGAGCTCACACTATACTGAGCAACTAAAGAGCAGAAAGCATGAACATTTAAAGAAAGGCTAAGCAATAAAAAAAAAATATTGCTAGGATATGCCCCCATTGTCTGATAGGTGCAGTTCCCACCTCTGGGACCTGCACCTACATCGAGAATGGACCCCTGAAAATTGTGGAAGGTGCACCACGCATGTGCAGCTGCCCTCCATTCATTTCTATGGGGCAGGCGAAAATAGGCGAGCAAGCACGAAACGCACCCATTTAGTACTATGGGGAGGGTGCTTGGCGGTGGCCGGACCCCAGAATACCTGGGGTCCTCCGGCCATCATCTTCCCAGCTCCTTTCTTCGTGTAGGTGCGGGTCCCACCATCCTAGCGATATGCCCCAATTGTCTGAGATGGGAATACTCCTTTAAGTTACCTGAGCCTGGTGATGATCTAACCAGAGATCAGGAGAAAGCAGGTACACAGGAGATGATGAGGCACTAGGGAAATCCCTGCTGCTTATAACACTAGGTGTAAATCCAACATCAGTATGGAGTTAGTATGTTCTGCCTGTGTTTTATATGCGCTTTCTCCCACACTCCGAAACATACTGATAGGTTAGTGTGTTTGTATCTCGGGACAAGGACTGATCGGAATAGCATCCATCTTCACAGCACTGAGGAATAAGTTGGCGTCATAAGTGATTTTGACTGGTCGACTAATATGGAGATGGGAGAGGTCAGGGCAAGGAAAGATCAGGCATGTTGAATTTCAGCATGCCAGATCCTTTGTTCCTGCTAGGGGGATGTCTGTCAGAGGTTTATTCTCCTCTCATTGAAAACATGTCTACACCCTGTCAAGCTAAGCACGCATGCATATGGGGGTGTCAGGAGGTGTATGGCCACCGTTACTGTCCCAGAGGGTACGGTACATCATGAAATGGGCGACTGGTGCTGCTCCGCTGAGGGTTATACCTGATTGATGTTTTATAATTAGTCTATGCTTCTACTGCTCAGTGCTCCTCTAATAAGAGGAGTCAGGATCAAAGGCCCCTTTTTTCATCCTCCCGTAGCCTCTTTTGCTCTTTCCCTGGTCTGAATGAATAGTATGCCTTTAACCCTTACTAGTGCGCTATAGTTGTGGCTGCGTTAGTAATGCCATCCCGGTTCTGTCTCTGAAGGAACATTTCATGTCGTCTGTGTTCAGTGATGAGGACGTGGCTCTGTTTTGGTGCTTGAAAGCCATTCTAGCTCCCCTCGAGTCCCTGCGTGTGCGCCGTATGCCTGCTGACTATACAGTGGACCCCCCTCTTTATCCCTGCGTCTGCACTTTCTTCATGAGCAGGTTGAGTCTGTACGGGGGATCTGACTCCGTGACTGAGGAGGAATGAATCTTCGGTACTTTCTTCATGTGGACGCTCCAGGGAGATCATATCACAGCCATGTCTGGGGCAGAGTCTGCCAAACCAGATGCCCGACCTTGGGGAGGAGGGGGATGCCAGTGATGGAGAAGAAAGCCCGCTCCCCACCCTACTCTTTGAACACAGGATGAGCATATTCCCTGCCGTCACTGCCACCAGTAATAATGGTTGGGATCAAAAAGAGCCCATGAAACTGGTTGAATGACACAAGGATATGACACTTTGGTTCATACTTGTCTTGACACCAAGTTCTCAAACATTTGTTTAGCACATGATTTATATAAGATCCTGTGCCGCTGCCTATTGGCTTCTATTTGGCTCTACACACCACGGCCTGTTCATGGTTACATTTATACGTTGCGATTCACCCTATAGATAATGATCGAGAAAATGGTCAAAGCTAATCTTATGCTGTGATTGCAGCAGGAAAATGTGTTCCAGAATATAAATCTGTTGTTTGATTACCATTTGCTGAGAATTTTCTATAATCCAGCATCTGATAACCCAGAAATTGTAGGAAGGGCACACGGCCGCGGTTCGCAGATCACATAGCCGCTAAACACAGATCCCGGCTGTGAGTGTGGCATTCCCCCCCACGTCTAGAGAAATCCTATTCTTGTCTGCAAAACGGACAGGAATAGGACACGTTCTAAATTTTTTGCAAGGTTGAGGAACGAACTCATGGATGCGGCCCCGTTGAGATGAATGGTTCTGCATCCGATCCGCAAACCACGTGGATCGGATGCGGACCGAAACGAAGGCCTAATTCAGAATTTTTGGTCCATCACAAAACGGCACAGTAGTCTTAAATGGGATGTCTCCTGAAGACGACCCCGGTCCATATGTGTTATTATGAGCATATACGGCCATCAGAATGGAAACCACTCTGACCAAGGGCTTGAGCTGTACTTGGCATGGACAGTCTTTCATCTGAATGGCTGCCATGTAATACTGCATCTCTCCCCCCTCCTGGTGGGGCCCCGTTCAGATGACCGTATGGCCGACTTGCCCATATTGCAGTCATCCGCAAAACACAGGCACCGGCTTAGTGAACTCCGTAACGTGGTGCGGACTCGTTGACTTGAATGGGTCCACGATCTGCAAGATAAGGCAAAAAATATGACATGTCCTATCTTTTGCAGAGCGGAGGCACAGGTCGGAAGCCCTTCTGTGGGCTTTCAGGTCCGTGCCTCCACTACGCAAAAGATACGACATGTCGTGTCTTTTGCCAGAACAAATTTGGAAACCCTTTATCAAAGCGCAAAGTCCTTTTAGTATTCGTTTCTATGAATGTTCAAAAATCCAGGATCGTTTCTCTCAATCTATCACCCTTCAGGTCCCGTTTTGCTCTACATATTGTAGAATATGGGTGATTGAAATAAAGGACGTATAGTAATCCGATCGGATATTTAAGATAATTCTGCCAGAGTGATTATGACCTAACGCAGCTTTGAGCCAATGTCCAGGTCCCATTAGTACAATCTCTTCCTACAGCATCGCTGCCAGGTCCACTTGCATTCTCTTGTGTGATTGATTTTTGGGTTTGTTCCCATCCCGATCCAGGCTGGCCCGTCGGGATGTGCCCACATCTTAGTAATGTCCCTCTTGAAAGCAAAGGCACAAAGTCCTGACCTTGCATTTTGGATGCAAAGTGTTGGCCCGTCATGTCTGATTCGGGCAGCTTGTTCCTGGGATGTTCTTCGTTCGTGTAAGTGCAGATGTAGAACCTGCGGGGTTTAGTTTACAGCTTGGATGATGGAAGATCTACATTGCAGCCAGTAAGGAGGATGACTTGTATCTTGGAAAGGCTTGGAAGTATTACTAAAGTCGATGGCTGCTCCAGCTGTGGATTTGGGTCCTGACAGAGATTTGCTTTACTCTCGTCTTCCAAGTGGGTGTAACTTAAATGACTTGAGGCATGAAGGGATATTTCTTTTATCCGTGCAGATATATATCCAGGGTTGCTGAGTGCCCTGGTAATGCCATGAGGGCAAGAAGATTTTCCTTACAGGGGTTATCCTAAAAAAAGCAATGATGACTTATCCTCCGGGGGTCCACGTGCTGGCATACCCGCTGATTACAGCCAGCTCCTGGGAGCTTTCCAAGGACAGCGCCATACATCATGTAGTGGCAGTGCTTGGTATTGCAGCTCAGCTTCATTGACTTTACTGGGGCTGAGCGGCAACTAGGCCATGTGACCGATGTATAGTGATGTCACTGGCCTAGGTAGAGGCTAATTGGCGGGGGCCCCGGGTGTCGCACGTCCGCAGAAATGATACTGATAACCTATCCTGAGAATAAGTCAAAAATATCATTTTCTTGGATAACCCCTTTAAATTACATCTCTTGGTTAATAGTCTGCATAACTTCGCATTCACCTTGATGTTAATGATTAGGGAAATTGTGTGCCCTAGGGCTTCTGAGTTATTGCATATTTTCATATACGCCACTTAAGGGTTTATGTTGTTTTTTTACCATAACCCTATGCAGAGCAAATGCAGGGCATGACGTGGAAAAATGCGCTCAGCGCCCCCCTTTTATTATAGCTGGAGGGTGTATTCCAAATTTGATTTAGCAAAGAATGCTCCTGCTGATGCTGTCTATGTATGACTGTCTATACCGCGGCCTCACCCCCATGCTGTAGTGGACTGTGTTCAACTCTCCTAATGGGCTTTTAATCTTTTATTTTGCAGATGCCTTTGTAAATAGTCAGGAATGGACGCTAAGCCGAGCCGTGCCGGAGCTCAAAGTGGTAAGCAGCAAATCATTGCATATTCTCTACTTGACGTGGCGTCTCTTCAGCCAACCATATACTAGAAATAAGTCAGCAGAATCTCCGATTCAGCAAGAACCCCCATCAGTCGGACTGTACAGGGGGCTCCCGACTCTCCAACAAGAGCAGGTGCTGTTGGAAGAGAGGAATGGGGCATTTTTTAGATTTCAAGATGTTCGATCCTTTGTTCCTGTGGGAAATAAGCTGATATCCATCTCCCCATTGATGTAAACATGCTGACATGGCCGAGCATGCATGTTTATGGTGAGGCTGGGAAAAATAGCGAGGACTAACAAGCTTTCTTATGTATGGCCTACTAGGATTCAGTTTCTTAGAAAAAAAAATCTGACTTTGGATTGAAATGGAAGCAAAATAAGGTTTACATATTTTACTGGGTAGAATAGCATAGAAGGATATTCCGTGATCTGTCTGCCTAACAACCAAAACTTATACCATCTGGAGGCGTTTACTCTGACATTAAAAGAAATGTAGGTTTTTCCATAAAAGTGGTGGAATAGTAAATTAGGGGCAAATACTGACTACTAATAACTTATGGTCTGTGGTAGCGGAATTCTTAGATAAGCCGACCCCTAGTGCAGGGTCTATGCAGTGTATGCCATGTAATTAAAGGGTTTGTCCAACTCCTAAAAAAAAGGGTCGCGGCAGATGATATCAAATAACTGAATAAAACAAGTGCCCAGCTCCACGGTGCCCTGCAGATCCGATGCCAGGAGGGCCCCGCTGGTCTTGGTGTACAAGCTGCCAGCGATGACATGCCGCACCGGGCAGCACTGTCAGTTCTACGGGCCACCAATTTGGTGCAGCTGTCACGTTCCTAAATCCCCTAACAGGTTGAGATTACCACCCTGGAATTATCTATCCCATAACTGTAAAATCTGGATATATATACTGTAGACGTATATGCAGTCGCTATCTGGTGAACGTCGCAGGAAATTGTGACGGGTGCAGTTTGAAAGCTGCCCGGAAACAGAACGAGTGAAGCTGGCCCAGGAATTTGGTTCCATTGTAAATGGAGGGTTTTGCAGACATTTTTCGGAGCATTAATGAGTGTAAATTGCTTCACTTGTGATATAATAAAATCCAGAATATAACTCTGAAGGCCTCAGCCTGTGCGGCCTGGTGCGATATATGTATTCCGCTTTATTTCTGAGGACTCCATCTGTGAATAATTACATCTTCTCACTCTTGCACACTGGTTATTTCATTACATTGGAAGGCTGGAGAGAATTATCTAAGATTCCTGAGCCAATGGCCTAATCCAGGAGCCAGGAAAAAGCTCTGTATTCATGTGCATGTATGGAAATTATGGCGAGATGGCTGCAGTTCCCAGGCTAGGTAGGGGATTTATGTGACTGGACGAGAATATAGATGGCTGGACTGTAGTCTGTGCGGTGGACAGACATTGATGAGGGAGTCCCACATTTCTCAGGGATTTCAGAATCACTTTGGGGCAGTGGTCTGCAGCTTGTAGTCGCCCGAGTGGAGGAGACACACTTGTCTAGGCTACAAAATGATGTTAAAAGGGTTGTCTCAGTTCAGCAAGTGGCATTTATCATGTAGACAAAGTTAATACGCAGCACTTACTAATGTACTGTGATTGTCCATATTGCTTCCTTTGCTGGCTGGATTCATTATTCCATCACATTATACACTGATTGTTTCCTGGGGTGAAGACCACTGCTGCAGTGTAAATACAAGGTGCCTGGGATGGGAGCTGCTGCGCATGCGTACCTATACACGTTCCCACAACCCAGTGAGGCTGGTACTTTTTCCTATAGTGTGTAAGTACGGCCACCACTGCTGGATTACAGTGTGGCCATAACCCCTGGATACGAGCCGTGTATAATGCGATGGAGAAATGAATCCAGCCAGCGAAGGAGGCAATATGGACAACAAAAATGCGGTAGTCTAGGCGTTGTGTAGTCTTGCTCTATGTAGATCCCCTTGTTTTTTTGCCTACTTTTGATCTAATTCCTGGCTTTGCCAGACCTCAATCAAGACCTGTGTTATGTAGAGTTTGGTTCTGAAAGTCCTAAAGCGCCCATACACCTTCAAACATTGCCGGACTCTAGCTAATCTTCCTGACTCCTCCATACACATGCACATTCAACTCAGCCAAGCATGCAAGTGTTCTCGGGAGTAAGCTGCTGTCAGACTTCTCTGGAGGTGACTTATCTCCCTTGAAAACGAAAGGATCGGACATTGAAATGGCAAATCCCATACACCTAAGATAGTCCACCGGTCCTGATGAAAGCGGCATCAGCTGACTTAAGTGTATAGCTATTTTATTTTCCTGAACATTAGAGGCTCTTTCACACGAGCGGATGCCGTGCGTGGAATCCGCTGCGTGAAAGAGAACCAAGCCTCGAGATAAAGAGAGAAATTGGTCACCGTGATTTTGTAGTAAAAAGATCACAGAGAGGCAAAGAGCATTATCAATCATGTTACTGCTCCGTGTCTCTGCTGTCCGGAGTGCGGCTTGGCACTCTTTCACGCAGCAGATGTCCAGTGATGTTACCTAGTTTTCTACTCCATCCCCTTACTGGAGTGAGATTGGGCATTTTATCAAATTTATATAAGGGTGCATTCTCACGACCATCAGTGTTTTGTGGTTTGCAAACTGCAGATCTGCAAAACACGGATACCGGCCATGTGCACTCCGCATCACAGTGGGGACCCATTGGGGCACATTTACGACTTTTAAAAGTGTTGCAAGTGCATTAGTAAATGTGACCCATTACCTTTATTTGGTCTGTGGTCAGCATAATGTGGCGAAATCTAGGACAGGTCCTTTCTTTTGAGTTGCAGCCGCACAGATGCGGAAGCCCTTCCATGGGATCCACGTCCGTGCAGCCTGAAACAGCAGATCAGTGGGGGGTGCAGGGTGTCAGACCACCACCCATCGGATATTAATGACCTATCCTATTGGGGTGCTGCAGAGTGTGATACATTTACTCACTCTTCCTCCCCTCCAAGTCTATGCAAGAAATTTAGAGCCCTGGATCTAAAAAAAAAAAAATTGGAGCTGTGACTAGATTTTGTATGGGTGTTTTTTTGTATGGGTGTCTACTCCAAAGTCTGCTTTGAAAATCTGCTGTCTGAACATGCCCTAAGTCTTGCCTCAAGTCGATATTTTTTGTAGTAAGTTACTAATTTTGTACATTTTTGATCTTTCAGGGCATTGTGGGAAATCTAGCCAGTGGGAAGTCAGCATTGGTTCATCGGTATCTCACGGGTACTTATGTTCAAGAAGAGTCCCCTGAAGGTAAGTGAAAATAAGACTCTTAATAAGACGGTTCTAATGATGCCACGCAGAGTAGAGAGTCTTACCGGAGTCACTAGAGGCCTGCCTTACCCCCTACACCAGGGATGGGCAAACTGCGACTCTGCAGCTGTTGCAAAACTACAACTCCCAGCATGCAAAGACTGCTTACAGCAGGGAATGGTGGGAGTTGTAGTTTTGCAACAGCTGGAGAGCCGCAGTTTGCCCATCCCTGCCCTACACTATATGCACATGAAGCTCTGACCACAGTAGCAGTCCTGATATCCACTCAATGCCATTATTTGGTCACACATAGTAGAATAGCGGTAATGTATCTTCTAGCTATACGGTCGTAGCACCTGCTTATATTGTCCTTCAGGGTGGGACGTTACTTTTAGGGGATAATTGGGTTGGGCAGCACCAGTCATTACAGCTTAGTCATATTCTCAGTGATCAAGAAGATCCAGGACGTAGCCAACATTTAGTCATCCATGTGAAAGCTGTATGAGCTACATGTCATATATCCAGCATGTTCAGAGATGACACCTGCCATGAACATAACACCATTCTGATCAGACTGCTTTTTAGCTACTTTTTGGCATTTTCTCCCTGTAATTCTTGGCTCTTTTTTTTGCTCTCCTTGTCATGTGTGAGGGACCCGGAAGCCTTCGGCCTCCGTGTCTTGTATATTATGTGCATCCTTGGCTTAGTCTTTGACTGTCTTAAGTTCCTTCTTTCCCTCACTGCTTGTCCCATTGGTTCTTTACAGATATGGATGCAGGTAAATATTCATTCCCTGCGGGCTGAGGAGGCCGAGAGGCGGCTGAGATAATCTGACGTAGAGTTGACTCCTCCTTCTGTGTTCCTTCATCTCTGTGTTTCCTTTGCATCTTCTAGTTTGGGTTGCCTCCATCCCACTCCGTACCCGATTAGATTGTGTGTCATGTAGTAGCTTCATTTGTCTAATGTTACATGGTGTCTTTGGGATTTGTTTCGATCACCTATGAATAATGGCAGCGGCTATGACGTGTAGTAATGGTTGTATGTCCGAGCGTCTCAGAGTCATGAACTTTAACCCAAAGGAAACCAGAGTTACAGGTAGCTTGTGAGTTTATAGATACGACCCATTTCATTTCATCAGTACATATGCCGTCAAAAATCCATACGTCATGGTGCTCCAGCTGTCGTAAAAAGTGCCGGACAAAATAGCGGTTCGGGTTTTTATTTCATAGACTGAGGCTTTACTGTCCTCCACCATTCAACGCTGCTCTCTCATCTATTATTTGGCTCCATTCTCCTTGCCCGATTTTCTACTTTTTCTCTCTATTTATCTGCATTCTTCCGTCTAGCCCTTCTTACGTTCCCGTTTTACCTCTGCCTGTAACTATACCACTGTACCCTACACTAATTCATGTACATTCATCTCACATTTTCTTATTTTCAAATTACATTGAAACACATTCATTTTAGCACTATTTAAAAAAAAATATTAGAATACTATACACTTTTTTGTACGCAGAGTAACGTTTCTATACCTAGAATATATATCAAGATTGCATGCGGATTTGCATGCAGAAAAATCTGCACCGTACGTCACGTATATTGTATTCTATGAGAATTTGAAATTCTCATGCACACGATGCTGATTTTTCCCATCCAGATTTCGATTTTAAAATCCGCAGCATGTCAATTTATTTTTCCCGACCGGATTTTCTCCATTCACTTCAATGGGGAGAGTAAAATCTGCATGCGTAAATCCGCACCAAATTGACTGCACGGATTTCAGTGCGGATTGTCCACACATAAATCCTGAATATGTGCATCTACCCCGATAGGGGTTCTCCAGGCTACAGATATTAATGACCTATCCTCAGAATAGGTCATCAACCTAAGATTGGTGAGGATCCGACATCCCTGCTGTTGGCTGTTTCGGGCTGCCACAGCGCTGGTAATTAGCAGTGTATGAAGAGGAAGCAGAAGGCTCTTGACACTGGGTAGTTACTGAATTTCTGCTCCCATTCACATGAATAGGAATAAATGGGAGCAGAGCTGCGGTACCCTGGCCTAGACACTACACAGTGTACGGAGCGATCAGCCTTTAGCTCCGTCCACTATTATTCACTTGCAGCGTGGGACCTCGAAACAGCTGATCAGTAGGGGTGCCAAGTGTCAGACCCCCACTGATTGGATGTTGATGACCTCTCCTGAGCATGGGTAATATAAATGAGCAAATTCATTCTAACTAATCAGATTTGTTCAAAATCGGCTTCCTAAAGCTCTGAGGGGCTGAGACCTTTGTTGTCAGGGCTAGAGATTTCGCCTGTAGTGTTGCTACCAGTATTGGTTCAAGAACAGAGGATCTGCTGCAGCTACCTGAGCAGCGCAGATACCGACTGCACATGCGCAGGTGACTTTTGGGTACACCAAGACGTGGAAACAGCCCTCCTCTGTCTTAAGACTCTGCCTCCACTTCTGGGTGTACCCAGATGTGAGCGGCGCATGCTCAGTCGATGTCTGCGCTGCTCAGAAACCAGCAACAGATGCTCTGCGCTTGCCCCATACTTAGAGCAGCTGCGCAGGTGTGAGATGTCTGGTCCTGTCAATGGAGGGGGGGGTCTCTTGAGCAGCGCGGCCGACCCCTCTGTGCTCCAGGAGGCCGATGTAGAACGAGTTTGATTTGTTAGAATAGATTCACTTAGGCCGAGTTCAGTCAGTGTTCAGCCTTTCTGTTCTCCCGCTCCGTTATAGGAGCAGAAGGACGGATTCGGCACATAACGGAGCCTACGGGCCCCATAGACTATATTGGCGTCCGTTAGGTTTCTGCTCAGAGGAAGATTTTTGAAGCGGGGACAAAAAGTCCTGCATGCAACGGAGCAGAAGAACGGCATGGCTGAACGCTGATGTGAACTGAGCCTTATCCCTAATGGGTCATCAATATCTATACCCCAGACCCTTTAACGTGTTCTAAACCTAACATATCCCGATAAGTTAATGTATACATCATCTTGGATGCCATCCACAAGCAAGCCATTACCCAAAGGCCCCCATGTTAAAAAAAATATATATATATATCTATGTTTAGCATATACTTCATTTTTTATACTGGATGCGGTGAGATTGTGTTGAGTCGGTATCCTGAAAAATCCTATCACTCAATGCAAGGCAGGTTAAGGGTAGACGCTTCTGTCAATGGTTTTACAAAAAGTTTAGCGGACGTATAAGATGATATCGATGGGAACGTTCATAGACCAATATCGCCAAAACCACCCAGCCTCCGAGCCACGGGGGCAGCACTGGCAGTGCCAGATCAGCCTGGTTCCCCATCCTCTCCACGGTTTGAGCATTTTTTTGTGCCCTCCGATTACATATTTCTCATCGCTTTGAAGCATATTTTAGGTTGTTGATCCTTTTAATGTTGCATTATGTTTTTGGGAAAGACATCAAATACTATTCTCGCTCTTGTTAGAGCGCTCTTAATCTGGTTTCAAGAAAAACAAAGGGATTTAAGCAGGCGCTAGAAAACCTGTTAATTGCTCGTTGGTGCTCCCCGTAGGACAGCATGATTTCATATACAGTATATGGCGGCAGTGCTTGCTGGCATACATCTATGGACGAGACGGTCATTGGCACTTACTGACCCAATTGTAACAGACATTATATTAGGAAATTGGAGCGTGTCTAGTGTTATTTCATGTGCCTATGGTTAGAAATCTCTTTCTTAGACCATGCTCTATACAGCCAGGTCAGAAGCATCAGAAAAGGGTCAGTGGGGTGCAATGAGATTTGACGAGACAGATAAATATTACTGTGCAGAATTTCTTTTGGCAGTTTTGATGTTTTCTGCATTGATCTTCTGATTATTTCTTTGAGGATGTTCAGATTTCACATCTTCAAGGATGTCACCTCCTTATGGGTTATCCCATGATTAATGTTGAAAATAAAAACCAGACACCATATATTACATGGCAATGTAGAACCAGCCCTGCACCTCACATGGATCTAGAGATCTCCCCGTTCATTGCTCCAATTGCTCTTATTCATTTATTATCAAGGCGCCAGCTCAAGGGGAGTGTCCTTTCTGCTGTAGCTTTCTCTTTATCATGGCTCAGGAGGCAGTTGAAGGATGAAACTGAGCATATGCGGCCATCTCAGTGAGCTGGACAAAGAAATGAGAAGAAAACAAGCAGCAGGTGGCGCTATACAAATATATTCTATCGAATAACTCAGCGGCTATACGAAATTTTTAACTACATGCAATTACAAAAGTGTTCAGATCCAGGTGCTGGTTTGAAAACTGTAGAATATTTTTTGTAGGACCACCCCTTTAAACGGAGCTGCAGTTCTGCTTTGACCTGTGTAGTGGTTGCTTTGCGGCCTCTCCACCATGGAGATACTGGGTAATGACCATGGCTACGTGTTGGCTTGTTTGCTCTCTTGGGAGACGTGTATTCAGTCGTTCTGAGAGTTGTGTGAAATAGGACACAGCTCGGAGCCTCCATTTGTATTATAGGGAAGGGAATCGCAGGAGCGGAGGATTTCGACAGTTCATTAGTATGGCAGGGCTCCATCCTAGCCCTAGATAAGCCCTTACATTTGTTGGTTATGGCTGTATACCCTCCATTTCTGGTTGCAGACCATAGGAAACAGTCGACCATTTATTTTTGTACGTCTATGTACCATTTTTTTTTGCATTGTCCTGTGGTGCCGTTATGATTTTACCTCCTCCATCCTGTGCTGTGCCATGTGTTGTATATGCCGCCTGTACAGAGGGCAATACTGCAGTCACCAGCTGCTGCCATACATCGCCTGCTATCATCAAGGTGGAGCTTCAAGTCTACGGATGAGCGTAGATTTGGGGTCCGGCAAAGCACTGGTTGTACGCAGCACTGCCTTCTGGTATTTGACGCTGTTTAGTCTGTCACCACCTTCATCAGCTACTAACACCAGGACATTGCTTGTAAAGACTTTGTAGTTAGGTACAGGGGTTCAGAGAATAATTACAGCGATTGGATCAGCATGTACGTAAATGATGGGGCTTAACTAACGCAGTCCCAAATATTCATTGTAGCGTTGGTGCCTTATGGTCCTCATACCCACAATTCTCTTACAAGCAAAGTCCCATCATCCCCCTCTCGTCTCCCTCCTACATGTCCACCCTTGTGAGTTCTTAGGTTTCTCCTTCTTACTAACTCTATTGTCTGTGACAGGTGGAAGGTTCAAGAAGGAGATTGTGGTGGATGGCCAGAGCTACCTCCTACTGATCCGGGATGAGGGGGGACCCCCAGAAGCACAAGTAAGTACCCTGCTTTATTCCTTTCTTACTCTGCTCAGCCATAATTCCATTCTTCATTAATCAGTACAGCTCTCTCATTGTACATTAGTCTTTCTCAGCCCTCTTCATGTTGCTTTTGTTTTTCTCCCCCTTCAGTTTGCTATGTGGGTGGATGCTGTAATCTTTGTCTTCAGCTTGGAGGATGAGATCAGTTTCCAGACTGTCTATCACTACTACAGCCGGCTAGCCAACTACCGCAACACCAACGAAATCCCCATGGTGCTTGTGGGGACTCAGGGTGAGTGATGTCGATACCCTCACTCCTTTGTTGCCAGTCGGTTCAATGCTGGTGGGGCGCCGGCTTTCAAAGCTGGGAAGACACTGCCATCTAGTGGCAGCACAGCTAACTGCACTCCATGGATTTTACTGCTTTTCCTTAGTGGTAACCCCTTTGTTTTCACAGTAGTAGAATAAATAAATGAAAGTAAGTTACAGCAGGATATTAGTTTTTAAAATGACATTCACTCGCCCATATTCCAGAGGTTTAGGTGCATCACCAAGAATGCATGCACTTATTATATTATTACATATAGATTAGATAAATTCTATGTATGAGTAAAGATTTCATTGGGAACCATTATACAGATGACTTTTAATAACCATAATATATTTCCAGGTACAACTCAATTGACCGTAATATCACAACAATAAATGGAGCACAACCACTTATACATTACTTATTGGGGCTTATGGTGGAAAATGTGTGTATTACAAATGCTGTATGCCATGTAGTAGGCCTTGATGTTTGAGTAAAGCATCGTTATCTACATTAGAGGCTCCTTTACTTGTAGTTTGATATAGTCAAAGGGTTGTGCTGCAATTTAGAAATGTACAAAAAAATGGTGCACTACTATGGTAAATGTAATTGGCAATATATGGCTAAACCCTCACACTGATATTAAAATGAGACTTTCGCCAATATATTCTTGTATCAAGAACATACCGGAGCCTGCGCACCTCGTCAAGGTATCTCAAAGTGGTAGAGGACCTAACGCTAACCTACCTGTGCCGGATGGGCAATTATAGGGGCCGTATGGGCTATTACAGGGGCATAAAGTCCGACACACAGCCAGCAGCTCCCAGGTTACCTCCAGCGTGAAATCACACATGCAATGGGAGGAGGGAAGAGGCTGTGAGTCCCACCTACCACTGACTCATGTGACGCAGGCTGCCCAGGTGCTCCTGAATGTTACCCATAGATCAAAATCAAGGAACATTCAAACCTAGAGTTGCCCCACCTCCAGGCGTGCATGTACAAACAGAATAACAGAATACAGTGGTCTTTAAAGGCAGAAAATGCTCAAAACCCAAAATTTGGTTGCGCATTTCTAACCAGGGGAGCAAATCCTGCACAATTGACCTGTTGCGAATAGCAGTCCCCAGCAAAAAGGCATACAATGGATGATGCCGGCAGCGGACCACATGTACCACAAAGTCATCCTGCACAGGATAGCCAAATGTGCGGATGTAATTGGCTAAATAAAACAGAAATTTACAAAAAAAAATGGTGCACTTCAATGGTAAATGCAATTGACAATATATGGCTAAACCCTCACACTGATATTAAAATGAGACTTTCGCCAATAAATTCTTATATCAAGAACATACCTGCAAAACTCTCATTTTAGTATCAGTGTGAGGGTTTAGCCATATATCGTCAATTACATTTATCTTTGTAGTGCACCATTTTTTTGTGCACATGTCTTTGTGGTACATGTGGTCCGCTGCTGGGGATTGCAGTCATCAACAGGTCACATGGGCAGGATTTTCTCCCCCGGTTAGAAATGCGCAACAGCATTTGGGGTTTTGAGCATTTTCTGCCTTTTAAGACCACTTTATTCTGTTATTCTCTTCCCAAAGACTTGTGCTGCCCCTTCATATGTTTTGGCGGTGCTGCAGTCTACACATTTGTGTTTGAGAAAGGCACATTTGCTAATATGCACATCCAGCTCAGTCGGTTGGGCATGCATGTTATCTCTATAGAGGCAGGGTAAAATGATTTGCATGAGTCTTTGGGAATTAACCAGAACACGCCCAATCTCCTCTGTCCACTGGTTACCATATACCTTATGCCTGACCCCACACTGTTCAGCTAGCTGGGAGAAATGGCTGTTGGTTGAATAAGCTGCAGCCATAACCTATTTCATACATGACCAGCTTTAAGGCTATATTACACCAACAGATTAGCTGACAGATTTTATGACCAATCATTGGTCAGATGGCCGTTTACACACACAAATCTTTTGCTATACACACCAACTATTGGTCTGATTGCACAGATATTGGTCAGATAATCTGTTGGCGTAATACAGCCCTTAGATTTTCACCACATCCTATCAAAAGCGAAAGGGTTTCTTATAAAATTACTGACTTTTAGGGTCCATTCACACGTCAGTATTTTTACCTTTCCAGATAAACGTTCAGTTTTTTGGCGGATCCGTTTTTCTGTACAACCTTCCGTTTTTTTACTAAAGTGCATGCAAATCCATTCCGTGTTTCCGTTTTGTTTTTTTTCCAAAAAAAAGAGGAGGAGGAATATATGTTGCTACGGTAAACGGATCCGCAAAATCGGATGACATTCGGATGCTAAACTGCATGTCTTCCGTTTATTTTGTGGATCCATTGACTACAATGGGAAAATGGAACGGAAAGTTGGACAGAAAGTAGGACAAGGTGTTTCTTTTTTCAGGATCCGCATGCAGGGATCCCGAGTCACGGAACGGAGTCACGGATGCGGACAGCACCATGAGTGATATCCGCATTTTTGTGGAGGCCATAGCAATGAATGGATCCGATTAAACGTTCCGATTTTTTTCGGAACGGAATCTGATTGCAAAATCGGACGTGTGAATGGACCCTTAGGCTCTGTTTACATTTCCGTCAAACTTTCCATTTTTCTGCTCCTATGTAAAACTAGCAAAAGATGAACGGATTGTTCCAATCATTTCAGTGGGTTCTTAAAACTACCAGTTTATGAGCATCTTAAGCAAAAAGTTTAGTCTTGTTCAAAGGGGTTATCCAAGACTATAAACTTTCCCTCCTATATGCCGGGTCCCTCACAATGTATATACTTCCCTGGCTCCCTGCACTGCTCCTGGTCCCCGCACTGCTTTTTTCTGCTTCTCCCCGTGCGAGGACCGGGAGCGGTGCAGGGAGCCAGGTAAGTAGATTCATTGTGACGGGCTCGGCATATGGGGGGAACATTTTATAGTCTTGTATAACCCCTTTAAATTTAGGCCCCGTGCACATGAATGTATATTTTTCCCGCATCCGATCTGCATATTTTGTGGTTTGGTGTGGACCCGTTTATTTCAATGTAGCCACAAAAAATGCAGCCCACACACCAGGTGCTGTCCACGTCAGTGGGTGTCCATTCTGCCAGACCGCAAGAAAGATAGAACATGTCCAATACTTGTCCATGTGTGGACAGGGATAGGACATTTCTACAGACATGCAAAAACAATGGTGGCATGCACATGGCCGGTATCCGCGTTTAGTGGACCCCAAAACACATAATTCCGTGTGCTTGAGCCCCCTCTTTGGTCCCTGCTATATTTCACATATCTCCACTTACATGCATACTGACGATGGCAGCGTTCTTATAGTACATTACGTTTTACTGACCCTGATTTAGTTTAGCTGCATTCCCGATTGTACAGGCTCCAGAGCATTATTTCTGTATCTGACCCTGTGCTCCGCTTGCTCTGGTGTTTTGCAGTGTCCTTTACAACAGGCACTGTGCAGTTGAGGGTATCTCTGACACCAAGCTTGTTGATTGTTTCCATTGCCAATCAGCATAACTGTGAATAAAGCACTGAGCGGTCATACAGGCGGGAACCTAGCAAAGTTTCTAATCATTTTATAAAACAGTTCTCAGACTCTTTTAGGATGTGTCATTAATAATATTAGACTCTTAAAGGGGTTGGCCAGTATCTATTACTAGCTGCACATGTGCTATTAACAGCTCTCGCATGCAGCTAGTAATAAGCCTCATTAAACCATCGTCGCCCATGTCCATGGTTTAATGAGACCAATTCATATACACTGGCAGGTCCAATCATCTGCTACCAGTTGCTTCACATGGCCGTTGATGGAGGGTCCTGTCCATCGGTGGATCATTCACACTGGGGACAGACTGCGCATGCACTAGTGATTGGGGGCTGCCGATGGACCGGACCCTCCATCAGTGGCCATGTTTGGCGCAAAGTACCCAGAAGCAGGTGAGCGGACCTGCATTTATATATGAATTAGAGTGATACTTTACCATCTGCCCTGGACGCTGGATCTAGTACTACATACATAAGATAAGGTTGGAAACAAGACTGGTATTAAAGTTGGTGGATACTTAGAACAATCCCCTATCTGGCCCAATATAATATATCCAGAATTGCATAAGTTGGGTAAGTTTGATGTATGGATCTCCAAGGGGCAAACCTGCATGTTGCACCTTTATGAACATGGTGTCTGAGCTGAAGGCAGTATCCTATAGGGCAGGAGCAGCTAAGCAGATTGCTATGGGAAAGAAACAGTAAAGCTTGTGATTACATCTGTGCTCCTTCTGGGCTTTTAGGTCAAGGACATGGTCCGTGAAGGACGATACAAGACCACTTGATATCATTATTGCAGCGTTCTGCAATCCACTAAGTAGCTGATTTTGAACCTGAAGCCTTCGTTGTTGCCCCTATAGTTATTGGATGACTTTTGTCCCTACAGATGCCATCAGTTGCAGTAACCCTCGTGTAATAGACGATTCCCGTGCACGAAAGCTTTCCAATGACCTCAAGCGATGCACTTATTATGAAACCTGCGCCACCTATGGGCTAAATGTGGAACGCGTCTTCCAAGATGGTGAGTCATACTCTTATGACCTGCATGAAGAGGATGGGTATTTCATTCTCAGTGTGCCACCTTTGCCAGATATCCATTTGATACAAGTATTACTTTATTATCAAGTATTTTTATTCATCTAACTGGCTTTTATGGCTACCTGCCCCTCTCCAGCTGTGGTCAGCTTGATTAAATGGCCGCCTACAATTTTATTTCAGTCACAGGTGAAAAATTACAAAAATGTAAAGGGTTTTTGCCACATTAAAGACTTATCACTTATTCACGGGATAAGAGATAAATGTCTGATTTCTCGGGACACACATCTGCTCCATTCAAACTCCTCCTCACTGTACCTGGGAGGACTTGAGACCTCCATATTGGTGATGAGTGGGGTCCGAGCAATGATCTTTCATATTTGCATCACCGTGAAAAATCTGCGTTCGTGAATTCTCCATGTTCTCTGTTTATCCGATAGCTCTCTCTAGTGGCAATCTAGATAAATCACGCAAGTACAAAAAAGCTCCAATTGGGCATTCACATCAATGTGCTGAATAGTCTGACACTGACAGCATCGACTGTATAGCTTAAGGTTCAGCAGCCGAGACAAGGGTCCCAATGCAGTGGGAGTCAGAGTCCTCCACACAAAGTTGAGGAACACTGGTCTCAAGTAATTAGTACAGTGTTTTCTGCCACTTAATATTGATTTCCTGAGGGTGACGATACAGTTGAATGTGGAGCGGTGCCTGCTTGACACTGGGGCAATCTTGCATATCCCTCGCTCTGCGCACGTACCCTTTGGGGTGTGCACCTACCACAGGTTAAGAAATGCTGTTCTAGACACTTGTAACACCAACCTGAGTGGCTGTCTTGCTGTTCAGACTGGCGCCTCCCTTCCTGCTAGACAGTGCCATAGTCATGAACATGCAGGAAAGCGTGAATGCCGGCGAGTTATTTACCCCTTATTGTCCAGCATTTTACCACAGGGTTTTATGTTGTCCCTAAGAAAACACAGAAAAAATGCATTTTATATAATGTTACATTAAAGCAGAGTTGACATCTTAATACTTTAGAATTGCCTTAGTCTTAGGAGAATATGGCATCAGTCCTGCTGACTCTAAAAGGTCCCGTGCCTCCTCTCTTCAACATCCTATTTGACACTGGTTCACGTGACCACTGCAGCCAATGACTGGCCACAGCAGTGACCTGTCACTCATGTATCAACGTGACCCAGTGACATGACATATGGGTGACACGTCACTGCTGCAGCCAGTCATTGACCTGTGGCCCGATGTCAAATGTTAACGCAGCAGGGAGACCCGAGACCAGCAGAGCTGGCGGGGCAGTATGATTACCACCTCGGCTGTGTACGAAAGCTCATAAAGGTGGACGACCCCTTTAAATTAGCAATTACATTGAGTAAAACAGGCGTGTCAGAAGTGGTGACAGATTTGAATTAAAATTTTCTTAAAGGGGTATTGCAGCTTGTTAATATTGATGACCTCTAAATAGGTCTTCAGTACCAGATTGGTTGTCTGACACCCAGCACCCCCGACGATCATCTGCTTTAGGCAACCCCTGTTCTCCGAAGCTAAACACTGGATGGAGTGAAAAGTATAAGCCATTGTGTAAAGACTTAGCAGCTCAGCTCTCATTCACTTGAATTCAGTTTAAAGGTCGTTTCCAGTAAGTGCCAACAGCCAGCCCCCTGAAGATTCATACTTACCTGCTCCACGCCGTCTCCATCTTCCAGTCCTGGAGCTGGTTATATCTGGCTGGCTATGGACACGGTCACATGCACCGCACTAGCTAATGACTGCTTCCAAGATGCATATGACCATGACCATGCATGGCTGAATGTAAACAATACGTAGACAAGAAGATGGAGGTGGGGAGGCAGCAAGGAGGACCAGGGTGACATGGGGCAGGTAAGTATAAATCTTCTAATACAGGGGAATGCTGCAGTAACACGCTCAAAAATCAGTATAAGGCTGCATGCACACAAACGTATTTTGTTTCCGTGTCTGTTCCTCTTTTTTTTTTGCGGATAGGAAGCAGACCCATTCATATCATAAGGTCCCCAATTTAAAGGGGACTAATAATATGTTAGCTGGATGTTCTGTATTAACAAGAGCGCTGCTCAGGGAAGAGGAGTCAGATTCCAGCACTAAAATCATAGCGCATAGGGTGAGCTTTATCATCCCCACTGCCATTACACCCTGCCTTCGCGGTGCCATAACTTCTTCGTTTTTCCATATGAGGGCTTGTTTTTTTGCAGGGCAAGTTGTACTTTCTCATGGAACCATTTAATATTGCATGCGATACAGTGGAAGCTGGAAAAAAAAATCCTAAATGGGGCAGAACTGGAAAAAAATTCTATTCTGCTACAGTTTTTATGGGTTATGTTTTTATGGCGTAAAACTGACATGTCAACTTTCTTCTTCTGAATGCTGAAAAAAGTAAAAACTTTTGGAAACAAAATGTTTTTTCTTTGCAACGCCTTTTTCTGACCCCCATAACTTTTTTGGTTATAGGTGTACGTAAGTTTTTTGCTGGGCAGTCTGTAGTTTTTATTTATACCATTTTGGAGTGTGCCTGACTTTTTGATCACTTTTCATTATTTTTAATTTGGTAGGTGAAGCGCAAAAAAAAAAAGCAAATCGCACATTTTTTTTTTTCCCTGTTACAGTCTTCACTGTACAGGAAAAGTACATTTATATTTTAATACTATGGGCATTTTGGGATCTGGTGATGCCTATGATGTAAATTTCTTTATTTATTTATTTCAATATGATAAAAGGGGGCGATTTTGAATTTTTTTTATTTATTTTTAAAAAACATTTCTTTACAATTTTGGTTTTTTAAACTCCCCCTTGAGGACTTGAACATGCGATTGTCAGATCACTTTTTGGGCAAAGGCTCCCCTATCTCAGCGTGGTGGAGTCTTTCAGGCCCTGTGAGGGCAGCCTTCCTGGGGAAAGACCTTTCAGATGCTGAGGTCGCAGTTGACCATGGCATTTGAGTGGTTAAAAGGTCGTGATTGCCATTATCGCCGATCACAGGCTTTACTTCCAGGTGTCTGTTATGTAAAACCACACGCACCCTGGGTCTATGGCACATGCTCAGCCGTTTATGTGCGACATATGTCAGGTAATGGTTTAAGGGGTTTTCCAGGACTTTTACATTGATGACCCGATCCTTGGTTGTTCAGCTCAGCTGTTTTTGAGTAGCTCCATCACTGGAAATAGGCGCTTGAATGGACAGCGCTGGTTACTGCAGCACTGCTCCCATAGGAAGAGCCTTTATAATATAAGCAGAGGAACAAGCATAAAAGATCCATCTAAAAAGCATCCAATAAAGTCAAACGAGCTGATTCTCTTCCAGCCACTCTTACATTACATTATTTACTGATGCCAAAAAGTAAGGCACATCAAAAACGCACTAGACTTTCTCTTCTGCACATTCCTTTTGAACTTATTACTAAGGTATTCAGAGCTACAATGTGGATAATGAATAAGAGGGGAAATTTCTGTTATTTTATGTTTTGGAATGGCACAGTTGCCTTGTAAAAACCCATCTAGAGCCCGAGGTGACCACCATGCAGCATTCGCCTTGCTTAAATAAACAGTAGCCGCAGCCTTCCTGCTTTTTCCCAGAAACACGACCTGCATCATGTTAGTAAGACCATAGAAAGAAGGGGCAAGAACTCCGAGCCGAAACCAGTTTAATTGGAACATTTTATATACAATTCTAGAACATCACTAATTTATCATCCACCTCTGAGAGTTCCCTTCATGCGTTATATGTACTGTTGAAACCAGAGGTTTACATACACTATATAGAAAGACACATATGCATGCTTTTCTTAATATCTGACATGAAATCAGAATAAACCTTTCCTGTTTTTGGTCAGTTAGGAATACCATAATTATTATTATTTGCCAAATGCCAGAATAATGAGAGAGAGAATGTTTTAAGGCATTTTTATTACTTTCTGCAAAGTCAAAAGTTTACATACATTTTCATTAACCACTTCAGCCCCCCTAGCTTAAACACCCTTAATGACCAGGCCACTTTTTACAATTCCGCACTACACTACTTTCACCCGTTTATTGCTCCGTCATGCAACTTACCACCCAAATGAATTTTACCTCCTTTTCTTCTCACTAATAGAGCTTTCATTTGGTGGTATTTCATTGCTGCTGCCATTTTTACTTTTTTTGCTATTAATCAAAAATTACCGAAATTTTTGCAAAAAAATGACATTTTTCACTTTCTGTTGTAAAATTTTTCAAAAAAAACTACATTTCTATATAAATTTTTCTCTAAATTTATTGTTCTACATGTCTTTGATAAAAAAAATCCAATAAGTGTATATTTATTGGTTTGGGTAAAAGTTATAGCGTTTACAAACTATGGTGCAAAAAAGTGAATTTCGGCATTTTGAAGCAGCTCTGACTTTCTGAGCGCCTGTCATGTTTCTTCAGGTGCTAGAAGGCCAGGATAGTATAAATACCCCCCAAATGACACCATTTTAGAAAGAAGACACCCCCAAAGTATTCGTGGAGGGGCATTGTGAGTTCATGTATCATTTCATTTTTTTTCACAAGTTAGCGGAAAATGACACTTTCTGAGAAAAAAAAAAAAAAAAAGTTTCAATTTCTGATAACTTCTGGCAAAAAAAAAAAAAATCTCAGACGGACTCACTATGCCCCTCAGTGAATACCTTGGGGTGTCTACTTTCCGAAATGGGGTCATTTGTGGGGTGTGTTTACTGTTCTGGCATTTTGGGCGGGGCTAAATTGTGAGCCGCCATGTAAAACCTAAAGGTACTCGTTGGAATTTGGGCCCCTTTGCTGCAGGCTGCAAAAAAGCGGCACTTATGTGGTATCGCCGTACTCAGGAGAAGTAGGGCAATGTGTTTTGGGTGTATTTTTACATATACCCATGCTGGGTGAGAGAAATATCTCTGTAAATTGTCAACTTTGTATAAAATTTTTTAAAAGTTGTCGTTTACAGAGATATTTTTCACACAAAGTATGGGTATATATAAAAAATACACCCCAAAACACATTGCCCTACGTCTCCTGAGTACAGCGATACCACATGTGTGCCACTTTTTTGCAGCCTGGGTGCGCAAAGGGGCCCTAAAACCAATGAGTACCTTTAGGATTTCACAGGGCATTTTTACGCATTTGGATTCCAGACTTCTTCTCACGCTTTAGGGGCCCCTAAAATGCCAGGGCAGTATAAATACCCCACATGTGACCCCATTTTGGAAAGAAGACACCCCAAGGTATTCTGTGAGGGGCATGGTGAGTTCATGTAAAATTTTATTTTTTGTCACAAGTTAGTGGAATATGAGACTTTGTAAAAAACAAAATTAAAAAAAAAAAAAATTCCGCTGACTTGTGCCAAAAAATAAAAATTCTGTGGACTCACCATGCCCCTCACGGAATACCTTGGGGTGTCTTCTTTCCAAAATGGGGTCACATGTGGGGTATTTATACTCACCTGGCATTTTAGGGGCCCCTAAAGTGTGAGAATCCAAATGCATAAAAATGGCCTGTGAAATCCTAAAGGTACTCATTGGTTTTAGGGCCTCTGCGCATCTTGGCTGCAAAAAGTGTCACTCATGTGGTATCGCCGTACTCAGGAGAAGTAGGGCAATGTGTTTTGGGGTGTATTTTACATATACCTATACTGCGTGTGAGAAATATCGCTGTAAACGACAACTTTTACATTTTTTATTCAAAGTTGTCAGTTTACAGAGATATTTCTCTCACCCAGTATGGGTATATGTAAAAATACACCCCAAAACACATTGCCCTACTTCTCCTGAGTTCGGCGATACCACATGTGTGACACTTTTACAGCCAAGATGCGCAAAGGCCCAAATTCCAATGAGTACCTTTAGGAGGGCATTTTACGCATTTTTCTTCTCACGCTTTAGGGCCCTAAATGCCAGGGCAGCATAAATACCACATGTGACCCCATTTTGGAAGAAGACACCCCAAGGTATTCCATGAGGGCATGGCGAGTTCATAGAAGATTTTTTTTTGGCACAAGTTAGCGGAATTTGATTTTTTATTGTTTTTCTCACAAAGTCTCCCTTTCCGCTAACTTTTGACAAAAAGTTTAATTTTCATGAACTCATTATGCCCCTCAGCGAATACCTTGGGGTGTCTTCTTCCAAAATGGGGTCACATGTGGGGTATTTATACTGCCCTGGCATTTAGGAGCCCTAAAGCGTGAGAAGAAAAATGCGTAAAAATACTCTTCCTAAAAGGTACTCGTTGGAATTTGGGCCCTTTGCGCATCTTGGCTGCCAAAGTGTCACTCATATGGTATCGCCGTACTCAGGAGAAGTAGGGCAATGTGTTTTGGGATGTATTTTTACATATACCTATGCTGGGTGAGAGAAATATCTCTGTATATTGACAACTTTGAATAAAAAATGTAAAAAGTTGTCGCTTATAGCGATATTTCTCACACCCAGCATGGGTATATGTAAAATACACCCTAAAAACACATTGCCCTACTTCTCCTGAGTACTGGCGATACCACATGAGTGACACTTTTTTGCAGCCAAGATGCGAAAGGGGCCCTAAAACCAATGAGTACCTTTAGGATTTCACAGGCCATTTTTACGCATTTGGATTCTCACGCTTAGCACCCTAAAATGCCAGGGCAGTATAAATACCCCACATGTGACCCCATTGTGGAAGAAGACACCCCAAGGTATTCTGTGAGGGGTATGGCGAGTTCGCAGGAAAAAAAAATTTGGCACAAGTTAGCGGAAATTTTTTTTTTTTTTTTACAGTCTCATATTCCACTAACTTGTGACAAAAATAAAATTTTCCATGAACTCACCATACCCCTCACGGAATACCTTGGGGTGTCTTCTTTCAAAATGGGGTCACATGTGGGGTATTTATACTGCCCTGGCATTTGAGGGTCTCCGCAATCATTACACGTATGGCCAGCATTAGGAGTTTCTGCGATTCTCCGTATATTGAGCATACGGGTAATGAGATTTTTTTCCGTTCAGCCTCTGCGCTGAAAAAAAAAAATGAAACGGCACAGATTTTTCATTCGCAATGTGGATGAAAAATCTCTGCCAAAATCAGTGACTGCGGTGCGGTGGGCTGGGCGCTAGCTGCCTAACAAGTAGCTAACTAACTGGCGGTGATAAGGGACCCTTATGCCCCATTCACACGTCCGCAATTCTGTTTTGCGGAACGGAATTGCGGACCCATTCTTTTTATGGGGACAGACTTTGTCCCGCTCGGATCCGGAATTACGGATCCGCGCTTCGGGTCTGCACTTCCGTTCCGCAAAAATATAGAACATGTCCTATTCTTGTCCGCAATTGCGGACAAGAAAAGCATTTTCTATATAGTTCTGGCAATGTGCGGATCTGCAAAATGCGGAAAGCACATTGCCGGTGTCTGTGTTTTGAGGATCCGCGGATCCGTGAATCCACGGATCCGCAAAACACATATGGACGTCTGAATGGAGCCTTACAAGGGGTGTGATCAATGACAGGGGGTGATCAGGGGGTCTAGATGGGGTGATCAAGGGGTTAATAGGTGAGGGGGGGGTGGGGGGGGTTAGTGTAGTGTTTGGTGCAACTTTACTGTGTTACCTGGTCCTCTGGTGGTCGATCCCAGAAAATGGGACCACCAGAGGACCAGGTAGCAGCTATATCAGACGCTGTTCATAAAACAGCGTCTGATATAGCTGTTTGATGCGATTTATATCGCATCTACAGCCTGCCAGCGATTGATCATCGCTGGCAGGCTGTAGTCCAACTCTTGAGACGCCGTGACGCTGTGAAGCGCACGCGCTGCATCGTTCACAGGAAGTCAAGGGGTTAATAGGTGAGGGGTGGGGGTGGGGGGTGGTTAGTGTAGTGTTTGGTGCAACTTTACTGTGTTACCTGGTCCTCTGGTGGTCGATCCCAGAAAATGGGACCACCAGAGGACCAGGTAGCAGCTATATCAGACGCTGTTCATAAAACAGCGTCTGATATAGCTGTTTGATGCGATTTATATCGCATCTACAGCCTGCCAGCGATTGATCATCGCTGGCAGGCTGTGGTCCCAACTCTTGAGACAGCTGACGCTGTGAACGCGCACGCGCGCGCGTTCACAGGAAGTCTCGCGTCTCGCGAGATGACGCACCGGCGCGTCCGAACAGAAGAGCAGGACCGCCCGCAGGATGCAATCCTGCGTACGGCGGTCCTGAAGCAGTTAATATTTGGTACCATTGCCCTTAAACTGTATTCCTTGGGTCAAATGTTTTGGATCTCGTTCCACAAGCTTCTCACAATAGTTGGTCGGAATTTGGGCCCATTCCTCCTGACAAAACTGGTGTAACTGAGCCATGTTTGTTGGTCGCCTTGCTCACACCTGCCTTTTCAGCTTTGCCCATACATTTTCAATAGGATTGAGATCAGGGCTTTGTGATGGCCACTCCAAAACATTGACTTTGTCATCCTTAAGCTACTTTGTGACCAGTTTGGCAGTATGCTTCGTGTCATTGTCCATTTGGAAGACCCATTTTCACCCAAGCTTTAACTTCCTGGCTGATGCCTTGAGATGCTGCTTCAGCATTTCCACATGATCTTTCCACATGATGCCATCTATTTTGTGAAGTGCACCAATCCCTCCTTCACCACAACATGATGCTGCCACCCCCGTGTGTCACAGTTGGGATGGTGTTCTTAGGCTTCCAAGCTTCTCCCTTTTTCCTCCAAATGTCATGGCCAAAAAGTTCAATTTTAGTTTCGTCAGACCACAGGACATGTGTCCTTAAATGTAGGTCTTTGTTCCTGTGTGCGTTTACAAACATTACTCTGGCTTTTTTATGTTTCTTTTGGAGTAACGGCTTCCTCCTGGTAGAGTGGCTTTCAGCCCATGTTGATACAGTACTGGTTTCACTGTGGGTATTGATACAATCTTACCAGCTTCTGCCATCATCTTCACACGGTCTTTTACTTTTGTTCTTGGGTTGATATGCCCATGTCGGACCAAACCACATTCATTCCTGAGACACAGAATCCGTCTAGTAATAAAAATGCCTTAAAACATTCTCTCTCTCATTATTCTGGCATTTGACAAATAATAATAATTATGGTAATCCTAACTAGAGTTGAGCGAACTTGTATTTTAAGTTCGGGGTCCAAAGTTCGGGTTCTCAAAGAATCCCGTTATGTATTCCGCTACCACGGCCCATAACAGGATTTGGAATCCATAAAGGGGATTCTTCAATGAACCCGAACGCTGAACTTAAAAAAACAAGTTTGCGCAACCGTCTTTCACTGCTCTACTTCCTTCTTCTCCTCCACACAGAGCACAGGAGCTCCGCCCCTCATGTCACATGATCCTTATATCAGGCCCTTTACCACCTCTTATCCAATCCAGTACTGAGCCACGCCCCTGCACTGATCACATGATGGTGACGTCACACCAGGTCCTTAGTGTTGTCCAAGATTCGGGTTCATCGAAGAATCCCCTTATGGATTCAAAATTCTATTATGGTCCGTGGTAGCGGAATCCATAATGGGATTCTTCGATAACCCGAACCCGAACTTCAGACGCCGAACTTAAAATACAAGTTCGCTCAACTCTAATCCTAACTGACCAAAAACAGGAAAGGGTTATTCTGATTTCATGTCAGAAATTAAGAAAAACATGCATATTTGTCTTTTTATATAGTGTATGTAAACTTCTGGTTTCAACTGTATCTGTTCACAAAGTGATGTTACTTCTCCCAGATCCGTATCTGGCACCGTTGATGGCTCCCAAGTTGAAAATCCGTGCGATTTACACATCTCATGCGTGCCTCATAAAATGTTTTAAAAAAAGTAAGATTGACTTTATTGTTCACATTGATGTGGCGGTCTGTCTCATTCCCACATGGTGCACTTGTACGTGGGCTCGATGCACATCTGTTCTTACTTCTTTTTTGTTCCCATGACTAGTTGTTTCCACTTTATTTTTTTTCTGCAAATGTTCATACAAGACACAAAATTATATATTTAATAGCCATTACTGTAAAATTCCTTTAAAGAGTAACCAAACCTTTACATAAACTTTTAATATGTTGTCCCTAATGCCCTAATAAAACGATCTCTAATATACTTTATTAATCGATTTTCTATTATTACTACTCTTTTCCCTGCCTAAAGCGCACCAGTTACTGTGCGTTTAAGGCCTTATTCACACGTCCGCAATGTCGTCCGCAATTCTGCGGACTACATGCGGACCCATTGACTGTGAATGGGGAACGGAACAATGCGGAGAGCACACACTGTGCTCCCTGCATCAGTTTTTGCGGAGCGCGCCGCCGATCTTACGGCCGCAGCTCCGCAAAAAAGTAGAGCATGTCCTATTCTTGCCCGCAATTGCGGACAAGAATAGACATTTCTATGGGGCTGCCGGCCGGATGTGGTTATGGATCCGCAATTTGCGGATCCATAAACACTACGGACGTGTGAATAAGGCCTAAAACTCTGTTCTGTGTACACAGCTGACGGCTCAGTGGTGTACAGAGTACGGAGTACATTTCATCAATACGACCGCAGCAGAGCTGTGAGTATGGCAGTAGCGCACATTGCTGCTCCTGCCTGTGCTCCCCAGAGGATTACTAACTCTCAACCTGTACCCATGTACTATGCCAGTATTAGCGGAGCGGTCTCCTGCTCTGCTAAGCTAAGAGCCGACATGCAGTTCTCTTAGCTTAGTGGAGCAGGCAGAAGCAGGAGCCCGCTCTGCTAATACTGGCATAGTACATGGGTACAGGGTACCCATGTGCCACACCAGAGTTAGTAATCCTCTGGGGAGCACGGACAGGAGCAGCAATATGTGCTCCTGCAATGCTCCCAGTGCTGCTGCGGCCCTATTGATGAAATGTACTCCGCTGAGCTGTCAGCTATGTACAGAGAACAGCGTTTTAAGCACACAGTGACTAGTGCGCTTTAAGCAGGGAAAAGTGTAGTAAAAATAGAAAATTGATTAATAAAGTATTGCAGGGAGAAAAAGCCTCTCACTAGTAAGTGTGCGGCTAAGGCAAACGCGCTGATGCGTATATTAATATTGGGATCTGGGATTAATAAAGTATATTAGAGATCGTTTTATTAGGGCATTAGGGACAACATATTAAAAGTTTATGTAAAGGTTTAGTTACTCTTTAAAGGGATCCTCTGAGACCAGAAACCCATGTTCAAATGGTTAGGCATGGTGCAAGACGGTTCAGCGCAAAGCTCCCTTCTGCTTTGCTTCTGGTTCCCACTAGAATTGTGCTCTGGCTACATGAACGTCACCGCTGATGGCCAATTAATAGTGACATGTGCAGGCACGGTACATGAGCCCTGCCACCACTTAAGCCTTGTTCATTGGCCAGCAGTGGTGAAATGCATGTTGATGGCGCTTAATAATTCTAGTCCAGCAGGAACCTGAAACAACGGAGAATGTAGCTCGGCACTGGAACCAAGGCATTGGTGACAGGTGAGGTTTTTTTTTCTCCTGTACTCTGCTTGACCATCTGCACATGAGTTCTTGGTCTTGGAGAACCTCTTTAACCACTTGCCGACCGCTCATTGACTATAAACGTCCTTGGGCGGTCGGTTTATCTCTGAATAGACGTTCTGGAACGTCCATTCAGAGAACGCAGCTGCATGCTAATCGTGCAGATGCCGAGAGGGGGGCCCGCTGTCAGTGACAGAAGGCACCCCAGGGGGAAGGCAGGGACCCTTCCTGGGTGTCCCTGCCTTCTGGATAGCTGTATACACAGCGCTCAAGGAGTGCTGTGTATACAGATCCGGAAGCGCTATGCAGCTTCCTGTTCTGGCCTGGTGGTCATGTGACCACCAGGGCCGGGGGAGTGCACGAGCTGACAGGTCTTCCATAGACCACGATCAGCCCTGCACTGAGGCTGTACATTGCAGTATCCGGCTGTACAGCCTCTCTGGGAGGTGTACTTCCACTGTCACTGGGGCTGCTATGTTTGCCCCAGTTGCAAGAGAAATCAATAGTGAGAAAAAAAAAAATGACGTTAAATGTCCCCCAGGGGTCTTGTATGACCTTATCGGGGGCATGAAGTGTAAAATAAAACATTGACAAAATAAAAAAAACAATTTCCCCCCAAATCTGTTATTTAAAAAAAAATTTAAAATAGAAGAAAAAAAAATAAAATAGACATATTTGTTATCACTGCGTCCGCAACGACCGGCTGTGTAATATCATATGATCTATCCCATCAAGTGAACATTGCGCCAAAACAGATTTTTTTATGAGCTCGCCTCCCAAAAAACATAATGTTTATTAATCAAAAAGTCGTATGTACCACAAAATGGTAGCAATAAAAACGTCACCTCATCCCGCAAAAAAGAGCCCCCACACAAGACCATAGCCAGAAAAATAAAAAATAAATATGGCTCTATGAAAAGTACAACACAAAAACATGATTTTTTTTCTAAAAATGCTGTTATTGTGTAAAATGTAAAACAAATATATATATAAAATATACATATTTGGTATCGCCGCTTCTGTAACAATTAGCTCTACAAAAATATCACATGATCTACCTCATCAAGTAAACGGTGTAAAAGAAAAAACGCTTTTTTTTATCATCTCACCTCACAAAAAAACATAATATCAATCAAAAAGTCGTATGTACCCCAAAATGGTAGCAATTAAAACGTCCCCTCGTCCCACAAAAAACAAGCCCTCACACAAGACTATAGCCAGAAAATATATGGCTGTAAGAAAATGGCAGCACCAAACATGATTTTTTTTTCTAAAAAATGTTTTTATTGTGTAAAACGTAAAAATAAAAAAATAGACATATTTGGTGATCTTACCCCATCAAGTGAACGGTGTAAAAATAAATAAATAAATAGAAAACAGCTTTTTTTTGTGACTTGACCTCCCAAAAATAAAATAAAAAGTAACCAGAAAGCCAAATGTACCCCAAAATGGTGTCAATAAAAACTACAGCTTTTAAGAGGATTATAGACGGCTCTACTAGTGCACCAAAAGTTGGGCGAGGTGCTGAACACTGCTAAGAGCTGACTCACCCAGTCAGTTTTGGAAATAACTGAATATGGAAAAAAGATAGCAGGCACTCTCTTATCTGGGGAAAAACTACAGCTTGTCTCGCTCAAAATAAGCTTTCACTCAGTTCATTCAACAAAAAATTAAAAAGGTTTTGCTCTAAAGAACCATAACTGAAAATTCCATGTTAGAAAATCCAGATGCCGCTCCTTCCCTTCTGAGCCCTGGCGTATCCCCAAATACCAGTTTACGACCACAATTGGGGTGTTACAGTATTGAGGTGAAAGTGGGTAGCAAATTGGGGGGGGGGATATTTTCCGGTTATCTTTTGTGTAAAAGAAAGTTTGGGCCTAAAGCAACATTTTCTTGTAAAAAAAAAAAAAATTTAATTTTTCATTTTCACACCGAAGTATTAAAAATTCTATGAAACAGCTGTTGAGTGAAGTGCTCACTACACCCCTTAACAATTCCTTGGGTGATGTAGGTTACAAAAGGTGAAGAGAAGAACTCCAGTTTGAATGCGGTGTCAACAAGATTTCTTTTTATTGAAATAGCGGCAAAATCGCATGTAAGTGATGTTTCGGCCTGTAATCGGCCTTCATCAGACTGAGGCCGCAATAGATTGTCGATGGAATGAAGAAGTGCTCTGGGCTGCGTCATGGGAGCCTGCAGGACTATGCCTGCTCTTGGTGCTGTGCGCCTCAATTTCAATAAAAAGAAATCTTGTTGACACCGCATTCAAACTGGAGTTCTTCTCTTCATTAGATCGGGGCGGGAACCCGACTTCCAGTAGCGGGAAAAGGCAGAGTGCCACAACGTTGTACATAGTGGTTACAAAAGGTGGTCACTTTTTGGGGGTTTTCACTGTGGGGTTACCTCAGGGCCTCTTCAGATGCAACATGGTTCCCAAAGACCATTCCAGTAAAATCTGCGCTCCAATCTTGTCTTCTGTGCCCTGCCGTGTGCCCAAACAGCGGTATACGACCACATATGGGGTGTTTCTGCAAACTGCAGAATCTAGGTAATAAATGTTGCGCTTTGTTTTGTTGTTAACCCTTGTGTTCTAGGAAAAAATTGATTAAAATGGAAAATCTGCAAAAAAGTGACATTTTGAAATTTCACCTCTATCTTGCTTTCATTCCTGTGGAATACCTAAAGGGTTAACTACATTTCTAAAAACCAGTTTTGAATAGTTTGAGGGGTGTCATTTCTAAAATGGGGTCATTTATGGATTGGTTCTATTATGTAAGCCCCACAAAGTGACTTCAGAACTAAACTGGTCCTTAAAAAGTGGGTTTTGGAACTTTTCTTAAAAATTTTAAGAATTTCTTCTAAAATTCTAAGCCTTCTAACATCCTAAAAAAATAAAATCACATTTAGAAAATTATGCCAACATAAAGTAGACATATGGGCAATGTTAAGTTATAAATATTTTATGACGTATCACTTTCTGTTTATAAAGCAGAAAAATTGAAATTTTGAACATTGCGAATTTTTCTAAATTTTTGGTAAATTTTGAATTTTTTCATAATTAAACAGTGCTCCAGATGGCGACGTAAATGGTTGCCAATATGCCTTAAAATTTGCAGATGGCGTCAAGATTATTTAGCCTTGTCGCCATTTGCAACAGGGCTGCCGCGTTGTAGCTGAATTTTGCGGCTGGTCATGGGAGCCAATAATTCCTTGCCCCGCTGCCAATTAGCTACGCTACAGGCCTGAGGTCTATTTGGTAATGAAATCCCATCGCAGGCGGGCGTGATGACATCATCACGCCCGCCTTTGCTAGGATGCACAGCAGTGAGGTGTGCCCGTCTGCATCGCACCATTCCGGGCCGTACCAGCAGGCTAGTGAGCGCCAGCGAAAGGACACAGGTGAGTATAATGTTTTAGCTTGCTTCTTTTTTTTTTTAAGTGCCAACATTACTGGCCATAATAGGGGCACTAGGGGGACATTACTGGCCATAAGGAGGGCACTAGGGGGACATTACTGGCCATAAAGGGGGCACTGGGTGGACATTACTGGCCATAAGGCTGGCACTGGGGGGACATTACTGTCCATAAGGAGGGCACTGGGGGGACATTACTGTCCATAAGGGGGGCACTGGGGGGACATTACTGGCCATAAAGGGGGCACTGGGTGGACATTACTGGCCATAAAGGGGGCACTGGGTGGACATTACTGGCCATAAGGCTGGCACTGGGGGGACATTACTGGCCATAAGTGGGGCACTGGGGGACATTACTAGCCTTAAGGTGGGCACTGCGGGACATTACTGGCCATAATGGGGGCACTGGGTGGGGACATTACTGGCCATAAGGAGGGCACTGGGGGGACATTACTGGCCATAAGGGGGGCACTTGGGGACATTACTAGCCTTAAGGGGGCACTGGGGGACATTACTGGCCATAAGGGGGGCACTAGGGGGCATTACTGCCGTAAGGGGGGCATTAGGAGACATTACTTGCCAGAAGGGGGGGCACTGGGAGACATTACTAGCCATAAGGGGGGCACTAGAGGACAGTATGCGGGGAAATGACTACTGTGGAGCTTATTTCCACTGTGGGGGACTAATTACTATGTGTGGGAGAAAATTACTATGCGAGGGCAGTGAGGGGGAAGTTGATGCTGTGCGCACAGTGTGGGGGGAAATTACTATGTGAGGGCAGTGTGTGTGTGTATGTGTGTGTGTGGGGGGGGGGGGGAATTAATCTAAGGTTTTACTATTATTACTGGGGGCACACTAGGTGGCATTTATAATTGCTGTAGACACTATAGGGACATTATTTCTAGTGGGGTCACTATTTTTTCAGCAGTATTGTATCTGGGTCATTGGGGAGCACAGTATTGCGAATGGCAGCAGGATGACATTGTTGGGACACCAGGATGGGGAGGTTGATGGAAAAATTTAAAAATCTAACGTGTCTGTAACAAACTCTGTAGAGATAAGATGTGACTGAAAGAATTTGTCATGGTGGTCTGGGTCAAATGGAGGAGAAGAGGAAAGAGAATGTCTACATGACAGTAGATGTCACTGGATGTAATAGGTATGTGGTGCTGTATTCTCCTATATGTAGTGCTGGCTCATTACTGTGACCTGAGTCTTATCTTCTCCAAGTCTTTTTTTAAATTTTTTATAATAATTATATATTTTTTCAATTTGATGACTAAAAATTTAATTTGGCTCCTACCCTTTTCAGTTTAGGAGCCAATGGCTCCTGATTATTTTTTTAGTCTGGAGCACTGAATAAAGGTGAAATATATTGACTCAAATTTATGACTATCATGAAGTACAATGTGTCACGAGAACAATCTCAGAATGGCTTGGATAAGTAAAAGCGTTCCAAAGCTATTACATAAAGTGACACATGTCAGATTAGCAAAATTAGGCCTGGTCAAATAAGGGGGTAAATGGCCCGGTCTGGAAGTGGTTAAGGGAGTTGACTTGTAAATAAATATTACGGTACATTTTTCCAGTGTCTAGTTATTGCTGTTACATCCGTTTTATGGTGCCACCCAGCAGTGTTACTTTGATTCCCTCTTAAAACATCCACCTAATGTGTCCAGTGCCGGTGGTCACACACGCTCAGTTCCACTCACAGGATCCTCTTGCACACAGACGATGGAGTGATTCCTGCTGCTGTAAAGGCCCTTTTACCACAGGCCAATTAGGCGATTGTCAGGAAGGAAGTGTTACTTTACGGAAAGCGCCTGCTCGTCAGCGATCTCCTCCACAGTATGGGGAGGAGAGATCGGTAATGCCATCGCTTGTCCTCATACAGACTAGTTGTTTGCCGGCAGCAGATGCTGTTTACGTGGCACAATCTGCTGCCAGCAATCAACGATTTTTGCAAATGCGATTACCCGATGAACAAGTATGGGTATTCGGCGGCACTTTTACACCACCAGATTATCGCTCGTAGGCGATCATCTGTCTGAGAATCTGCTCATGTATAGGATCCTAAAGAATAAGTGCAGTAGAAACCGCTTCTGCTCACTAGCACTAGACACATTAGGTGGACTCAAAAGAACATCAGGGGGCGCCATAACAAATGTGTAGCAGCAATATGCAGACACAGGAGCATTGTTTTTACATGATTCCAATTGAAAAAGTGATTTAACAGAGGAATATAATATTTAACATATATTTTCTTGTGAATGTAAAGGATTACAATATTGATCGATATTGGTATCCTCGTGTGGCGAGCGCCGCAGCCTCTTCATTATTAACATGGCTCCATACACTTGCAGGCCATATATTTAGTAGTAGTAGTTTCTAGGTCATCAATCTTGCAATCTTAGAAAACCATTTTAATCACTGTGATACCACCCCTTTAAGCAGTCATCCACTCACTTATAATCTAATGCATATTTCTGGCATAGAACTGCAAAATAGAATAAAAATGAAATCTGAAACAACAGTCGGATCAGGTGGCCCACTTGTAGCTTGTGTGGTAGTAGCGTCCAGCTGTCCTGTGGAAGGTCGTGTGACCAACTTCATCACAGATCTAGGATGCTTTCACACCCTTCAAATGCCATAGAAAAAGGAGTTTTCATCCCGCGAGTAAAATCAGCAAAATCTTTATTTCTTCATGTCCATGAAATAAAAACAATATCCCTCCTCTGAGAAATTTCTGATGCGTTTTGACCAATTCAGGTATAGAATAAAATGTTAAATAAAATGTAACATTATTTAAGGGGGTTATCAGAGACTATAAAAAGCTCCCCCATATGCCGGGCAACTCACTCTGAATATACTTACCCCGCTCCCCACTCCCTGCGCCTCTCCTGGTCCCTGCACCGCCGCTGCTGCTTTTCCCCCGTGGCGGATGAAAACATCCTGTGTTGTGGGGGAGCAGCCAATGGCTGGTGGGGACGGAGAAGAGCCCCCCCTAGCATAGCGGGTGACGCCAGGGAGGCTCGTCCACGTCCTGCTGACACCGGATATTTTCAGTCGTGCGGGGAGCGAGGCAAGTATATTTAAGGAGAGGGGCCCGGCATCTGAGAGGTTAGACAGAGGGAGCTCTTGATGTCCTATGGTTGGCATCCCTTATTGCAGCAGCTTGTAACAGAGTATTCATGGCAGTCAGGGCCTTCTGAAGGCTCCCAGGTCTGCCATGTCCCTGCTGCTATTACATCCTGCCTGTCAGAATCGTTATGCAGTGTAATGCAGGAGTATTACAATGTGCAGTATGTGATCAAAAGATCGCAAGTTCAGGTTCTCTAAGGGGACTAAAAATGCAGCAGAATCGCATAAAATATGCACCAAAAGCCGCAAGTAACACATGCAGCTTTTGGTGTCGAAACACACTGAAACCCGCAGAGAGATCAGCGGTTTATGTGGACCCTCTGCATGCGCAGGTACCTTAGGGTACGGCCACACAGTCGGGTTTTTGATGCACTTTTGGAAGCCAAAATCAATCAAAATCTCAATACAACATTCTGAAGATGGGGCCATTGAGATTAGTGGTTCACTGCCAAGGGCTCATGAATATGGCAGCGTCACCGCTCTGTTCAAGAGTCATATATTTAATGCAAAGGACGGCATTGGACCCATCATATAAGATCAGAAAAACTTCTCTCTGCCTTCTCCCCCCTCCATCCTGTTCTTGTTGTAAATCATCAGTTTGTAGGGGGGTCGGGTTCCTCCTCATAAAGTGTTGTCATATCTCGTCAATATGTCCACCTCTTTATAAAAGACCTAGCCAAAGATGGTTCTTCCGGATTTCGAGTGTGGGCCTTAACTTGATAGTAGCTGGTGCTCACCTGAAGGATGTGATGCGGAACATAGCAGTCAGTATATGTCTTTGCCTAAAATGTAGCCACCTAGTATAGTCAGGAACCCTGGCAATCCTGAGGAGAAGATCCATATACTATAGGTTAGGGCAGTGAGATTTTACACCATGACCACTCTGACTTGCATATTTGATGAAGGAACACTATTCTGCTCTCCACTTATCTGGATTTTGTTCCATACAACTATGAAAGCAAGTCATAAACGCAGTTCACATATCATGGTTGATATGTCTGGAATTTCCATGAGCAGCAATACCTACAGTGCACAGCAGATGGTGCTATTGCACCTCTGAAGAAAAAAGCTGATCTGCAGAGGCTGGTAATAACCCATGAAATAAGTAGGCAGCAGCCAGCAGGCCATGTCTTGTAACCTTTGAGGTATATTAATGTGCCCTCCGAGCATTTCTTGTCTGTCTGGATGAGCTTTGAGTTGTGCAAGGGTGAGAGAGCTGCAAAATGAAGCTTCAAAACTGGATGTTAATGGTGAATGTGGCATAATCTGAAAGCCATAAATATTCCAAACATGTGTTGATGAGAAGGCTTCTGTCTGCCTTCAGAGGAGAGCAAACTTCTAGCTCCGAGAACAAGATGGGAGACTGCATTGATATTCAGAGCTGGACTAGCTTGTGCAGAACGGAAGCAGATGAGGAACATATGCAGTGACATTCCAATAATCGGACAGCCTGATGATACGGCACGAAATGTGTGCTCAGAAAATGACCTATTGTTTGAAGCACGTTTTTATGTTAAACGTTTTTGGTGATGTTATTTTTCATTTTCCATGTGAATATCTGTAGTTCAACAAAAACCATAACTCCTGCAGTTTTCACACTGGCCACTAATCCTAATAATCGGCAGCACTTTTTGTCTGTACAGATCACTTTACTGCAGTTATCTCCTCATCATTGCAGCCAGACAACACGGGGTCCACCATTCACCATAGGTGATATCAGAGCTTCCTGACCTGTACACAGGTCACGGAGCATGCCTAGAAGACTCTCCCCTTGGACCATTGTGTCTATGGACCATGGGGCTGCCGTAAAGCAATTTCTTAAAGTGCTCTCTAAATGCTGTTAAGAACAGCTCAGACAATATGCGCAGCATCAGAAATTCATCCGAATTCAAGGCAAAATGTCTTAAAAAGCACTAGATTTTCCCCGCAGATTTCATACATTGCATGAGTGAAACCACATTGAGATCTGCGTGTTAGGCCTCATTCACATGTCTATGTCCATGATGACATCATTAACAAGGTGGTCAGGGGCTCAGCAGTGTTGGACCTCCACTGATCAAAGAGGTCTCGGAAAACCAAATTAACTTAATTTTATTTATTTTTTTAAATCTGTTCTCCTTCAGGTACATCCACATGGGATGGTGACAATGCAGGTTTGCCACCCCAAAATTGTGTGCAGTCAATCTGCATGATATCACAGCACCAGCAGATATTTTATCAAATCTCATCCACATGCAGCTGAAATCTGCAGTGTAAACTTAAGGTGTATTTAGTCGTACCAATTATCAGGCAAACGGTTGTTCCGACAATCTGCCCATCTGAATGTGCCGCCGATCACCCAATGAATCAGCGAATCGCTCGTTCATGGCGTGATTCTGTCGCTTGTGCACGCACCACTAATCATGGCTTCTGGGCAGCCGATCCTGTGGTCTAAACAGCAATCTGCTGCTCAGTAGTCATGATTCTGCATGAGGACGAAGGATAGCAATAGCCATCCCTCGTCCTCATACAGTGAAGAAGATCGCTGCATGTATAAGAGCGATCTCCTTCACTGAACGAGCCTCTGCATCACCCCGTGTAAACCCACCTTTAAGGTACATTTGGAAGCACCAATAATTGTCCATATTATCCCGATCATCTGGCCATCTAAACGTGCCGCCAATCACCCAATGAACGAGCGATATGGGTGATGCTGTCGTTCATGCAGGCACCACCGATCATGGCTTCTGAGCAGCAGATCGTGTGGTCTAAACTGCGATCTGCCGCTCAGAAGCCATGATTCTGTATGAGGACAAGGAATCTCTATAGTGACCCCTCCATTCTCATACAGTGAAGGAGAACGCTGCAGGTACAGATATAACCAAGCTGAAATTGACTCTGATAACTCTGATAATGCATGTCACAGTGTTATCTTGTGCCATCTTTTGACAAAAGCCATTGAAATACATTGAAAGCGTTTGCCATTTTTTCACTGAACGAGCAGCCAACTATCGGGGAGGAACGCTTCCATACCGACAATCGGCTGCTCAGTTGGCCCATCTAAATCCACCTTAATCTGCAGCATGTGAATTTATGTTGCAGCTTTCCCTTGAGGATTTCACCTACTGCAATGTAAAGGGTGAAATCTGCGCCAAATCTGCAGTCCAATCCACATGTAACACAAGCAGATCTTGTGGATTTTCTGCACCAAAACACGTCCTGCCTGCTTGGATCTTTCCTGAAGTTTCTGTGACCGTCCAATAATTGAGATTATCTGTCTTGATACTGGGAAATAGATGGTTTCTATCAAGTTCTTATGGAAGGTCCTCTCTGGTGGTGACATGTTAGGGTGTGATGACATCTCAGACGTAAATGATAATTATTACATAGTTAGACATAAAGTTACAGTGAAATAAACAATGTACAGTGCACAGAATTTTTACCTTTGTTCTTTCGATATGTAATTCTACAATGTACTGCTGCTAGACTTGCATAGTCTTCACGTGACCTCTTCTGTCACCACTTTATGTACATGCTTGGTTTCTTGAAATCATCTGCAATGTCTAAGGGCCATAGTATTTGCGTACATTATACCATTTATTTTTAATCAACCCCCCCGTCATTGGTGGCAGGCCGGAGTGATGGCTTATTCCCCTCCATTATCAGTACAAGCTTTAAACTGGCATCTGGCCTCTGAATATGGAATATCAGCAACTTATTGCAGCCTCTCCTCTGAAGACGTGTTTCCATTGTGCACTAAGCCGGTCACACTGGTGACTCCGGCCTGGTTTACCATTGTCCACTCCAGATACTGGAAGAAGGGATTAGTGTCCTGCTCACTTCACTGGGAAGAGACAATAAGACATCTGAGACCAAACCTTTAGGTTCAGATCTGTTGTGTGAGTAAATCTGATCATTACTGGACATGTTGGGCTTCTGTCACTCATATAAAGGCAGAATGTTTCTTATACCAGTCTGTGTATGTCCTTTATAACCATGGGGGTCATTTACTAATCTAAAAATACGCCTGAATTAGACGCCGCTATCTGTGACTATTGCCCACTCACGCCAGGTCTCAAATTGTGGGCGGGGATGGGCCAGCAGGGACTGTTTTAGGCCTAACTCACACGTCTGTAGTGTGTTGCGGATCCGCAGCCCTATAGAGATGCCTATACTTGTCCGCAATTGTGGGCAAGAATAGGACATGCTCTATATTTTTGCGGAGCCGCCATCCGGAAGATCGGCGGCGCGCTCCACAAATGCAGATGCGGAGAGCACAGTGTGTGATCTCCGCATCCATCACGTCCCCATTCAAAATGAAGGGGTCCGCACCCGTTCCGCAGATTTGCGGAACGGGTGAGGACGAACATTGCGGACGTGTGAATAGGGCCTTAGTCCTAGAAAATGGTCTAAATGTAAGAGAACTCGGAAGCTGTCTTACATTTAGAACTGGTGCAGAATCTACAGAAGTTATGGAGATGCTGGCCCCTCTTCATAACTTCGCCAGATCCACCGCCAGCTATAAGGCTTTATTAAGACCGGAGTTCAAAGCGCCAGTCTTAATAAATATTCCCCCATGTCTCCTAGACCAGTATGTCTACATATAGGCAGTATGTCTCCTAGACCAGTATGTCTACATATAGGCAGTATGTCTCCTAGACCAGTATGTCTACATATAGGCAGTATGTCTCCTAGACCAGTATGTCTACATATAGGCAGTATGTCTCCTAGACCAGTATGTCTACATATAGGCAGTATGTCTCCTATACCAGTATGTCTCCTAGACCAGTATGTCTACATATAGGCAGTATGTCTCCTAGACCAGTATGTCTACATATAGGCAGTATGTCTCCTAGACCAGTATGTCTACATATAGGCAGTATGTCTCCTATACCAGTATGTCTACATATAGGCAGTATTTCTCCTAGACCAGTATATCTACATATAGGCAGTATGTCTCCTAGACCAGTATGTCTACATATAGGCAGTATTTCTCCTAGACCAGTATATCTACTTATAGGCAGTATGTCTCCTAGACCAGTATGTCTACATATAGGCAGTATGTCTCCTAGACCAGTATGTCTACATATAGGCAGTATGTCTCCTAGACCAGTATGTCTACATATAGGCAGTATGTCTCCTAGACCAGTATGTCTACATATAGGCAGTATGTCTCCTATACCAGTATGTCTACATATAGGCAGTATGTCTCCTAGACCAGTATGTCTACATATAGGCAGTATGTCTCCTAGACCAGTATGTCTACATATAGGCAGTATGTCTCCTAGACCAGTATGTCTACATATAGGCAGTATGTCTCCTATACCAGTACACATGTATGTCTATATGCATGGTTCGTATACCAGTTTTTTTTTACGTCTAAGCAGTGTGTCTCATATACCAGTATGTGTACATATGGGGAGTGTACATACAGACAGGGGGAGAATTGTATGAAAAGACTACATTTCTTGGTGTTATAGGCACTTCTTTCTTGGCCTCATCCGACGGGTCGTGGCCTAATAAGTCAAAATGTGCCAACATTTTTTAGTTTTGTCTAATTAGGAAAATATTAGTATATTGTTTGAAAATCCCCCCCCCTTGCTAAAAATAAATCCATTCCAGGTCTTTTGAGTTTTTCTCTCCTGTTATTAGAATATACCCACACAGTTGAAATATGCTTAAAAAAAAGAAAAACCTGCAGTGGATTCTCTCGAATTGCAGTAAAAGTATGTCATGCCGCGGATCCACGCGTAGATTAGCCACCATTTTATTTAGCCTTTTCTTGTGTTGTTGCTTTTCCCCGTTAGTGGGGATTGCTTCCCAGCTTTCCTCATTCTTCATTAATTTTTTTTGGGGAAAAAAACGAAATCCTGTTGCGTCATATTAGTGGAATCGTAGAGATTAATTTAGCACAAGGAGAACAACTTTTACTCATTATAAGGCCTCATGCACACAACCGTTGTTTGATTCTGTGTCCATTGTGCCGATTTTCCTGAAAACTCGGCAAGTGCACCGTTTGTGATTCCAGTCCGTCAAAAAAATATAACCTGTCCTATTCTTGTCCGTGAAAAACGTTTTGCGGACCCATTCAAGTCAATGGAACCGTGAAACAATGCGGATGGCCATCCGTGTGTCATCTGCGTTCCGCGTCCGCATTTTTTTGCGGATCCCTTGGCAGGCATTTTGCAAAAATTGTCAGTCTGTCTTTTGGTAATATCTTTTGGGTCATGTCCGCTAAAAAAAAACGGAAACACAACGGAAGCAAAAACGGACACAGACCCCGTTTTGCGGACCACAAAAAAATACTGTCGTGTGCATGAGGCCTAAATGTGACCCCAGTGAAGTTGCTGCGGTGTGTACTGTAAGTCCCTGGGCTCTTCCCATAGGACACTGTGTATAAATGTATGCTTTACTTATCCCAGTGTGGGTGCATACATAAATATATCAATATCTATCCGTCCGTTTATCACCTTACTATAGAGCTGGCTACTATATTAATTGGGTATTAGTGTGACATTCTGTCTCCAGCTGACTCTGCGCCTATTTTGCTGCAATTTCCCATTAAGTGCCTTATAAATCCATAAACGTGGGCTATTAGGACCGGCTCTCTAGATCAGGGGTAGGAGGACTTTCCTCCTCAGCTATAAATCTCTCCTGCGCTCCGAGCTTCATCTCCAAGATCTGTCCCCTGGAAACAGACGTTTAGCAGGAAAATTGCTCTGAGAAAAGGCAGCTTACATTTTTAATACGATCGTATTGTAAATTAACACTATGCGAGAAGAGAGGGCGAGAGGCGCCGCGCCGTCAAGTGCCGTGCAGAAAAGATTGGGGGGGGATTTAGTGCACCTCTGTGTCTACATTTCATTTTTGCTAAATAAATCTTAGTAAAACATCACTTCACTCTTATTCCTGAGAAGGCATGTGATGGCTGCCAGTTTAACCCTTTGAACCGAGCGCGCCCCATAGTCCTAATCTCGACCTGTGCGCGACAAGCCCCGCTGACTTTTCGTCGCTCCCCTGTTTTGTTGAGGCGTAGGCCTGTTACCCTGGAGAATTGCGCTCTCTTCTGATATGCTGCGGGTGACTTTGTCCCATACTGAAGGTAACAGCTTATTACAAGCGCATTTAAATCCCCCCATTAATAGGAGCAATTAAAGAATAGCTCCATTTCCAGCAAATTAACAACCCGGAGAGGTAATTGCGACATAAATGAAGATAAATTTGTTTTAATGTTGCGAGAAAGGGAGGGAGGCCAGGAGAGAGTGTCAGGTTTTGGGAGGGGGGAATGTTTTATGGCTAATGTAGGATTCATTGCTCTGGCCGAGCAAAGCTCAGGGGGCAATGGGGGCGGAGGGCTGTCTACCAAAAACTACGTATGGCTTTAATGTCGCTGTTAAAGGCGCAGTCTCCTATAAGCCGGACCTGTGCTGCCTTTCATGAGAATCTTTTAATGTACGGACAGTATATGTCTGGGTGTTTTCCAGCTTTGTGCAGGGTAAAATGACATTGAACTTGCTGGTATGTTATTTGCTTCCCGTGGTAATGTTGGTGGGCAGCCACAATGACCCATTACAGTTTCTTTAGGATTGTAAAATAATTAATTTGTGCATATTTTATATTACATTTTTTTAATATGATGGTTGTGGTGATCCATATTACTGCTGCCACTACTAACATGATCTAGGGCTCATGCACATGGTTGTATTCTGACTGTGTTTTATGCAGAGCCCTAATAGGGCTGCCATAGCGGTTCGTCCTCTACTATACCTCCGTTTTTCCTATTGAGGCATACAGCTGAATGAATCCATCCGAAGAAAATTGTGGCGAGCTCCGTCAGGCACCCTATGGTATCGCTTTTAGAGCAGAGTATATCCATACTCCCCGATAAGGAGCCGTACAGATTCCGTACACTGCGCTCTGCCATGTACATGCGCCCTAATTATAATTACTTATCGAATGCCCGGAGGAAAAATAATCTATGCACCCAGCCTAAGCAACCGGAAATGATTACTAAACATGTATTGGGGCATGTTCAACAGCGTTTTAATGCAGATTTTTGGTGCATTTTCGGAAAAATAAAAGTTACATTATGCTTACCATTGTATTTAATTGGGGAACGCACAGTTAGGGTCCATTCACACATCCGCAAAACGTGTGCGGACCCATTTATTTCCAATTGGGACGGAAAAGATGCGGACAGCTCACTATGTGCTATCTGCATCCGCACTTCCGTGTCCACAACAAAATAGAACATGTCTATTCTTATCTGCAATTGCGGACAAGATTAGGCATTTTCTATTATAGTGCCAGCGATGTGCGGTCCACAAATTGCGGAACGCACAATGACGGTGTCCGTGTTTTGCGGATCCGCAAAACATTTACGGAAGTGTGAATGGACCCTTAGGCTGGGTTCACATCATGTTTTTCCTGTCCTTTTAACGTATACAAAAAACGTATATGTTAAACGGATGCCTCAGACTGAGGTCGTACAGTGGCATCCGTTCACCATAGAGTTTACTTATTTTTTTCTTTTTACCCGACTGTGCAGAACGTGGAGTGCTGCGTTTTTGTATCTTTTATTTGTAACTTATACGTGAAACGGAGGCATAAAACGTGATGTAAACGCTCCCTAAGTGCATATGGCTCGCCTTTATCCGCGTGAATTCTGCATCGTGTTAACAAAAAGAATTGACATGACAGCAATTCCTCCTGCGGCCACATGCAGAGTAGATCCGTTCAGTGGCTTTGGGACCGGTGAGTTCTGTGGGAGAAATGCACATTGGACGCATGTCTGGCCCCACAAATTTCTCCCTACATTGTACTGCTGTCCATGTTAGGCCAGGTTCACACAAGCAGTTTACTGTCTCCGGTTACTTTTGTGTCTCAGCTGAACTCACCCTTTGCTTCTCTCCTGTATTTCTGCAGTCGCCCAGAAGATTGTAGCGACTCGTAAGAAGCAGCAGCTCTCCATTGGTCCCTGCAAGTCTCTACCGAACTCGCCCAGCCACACGTCGGTGTGCTCAGCACAAGTCTCGGCTGTACATATAAGCCAGGTAAGCTGTATATCAGTATACATACATCCATAGGAGATAACATCATGTTTATGGGCAGCGTTTGGATATCCGGATATTATAGAACTATAAATATATATAGTTTTGTGATGTCCTTGTGCTATCCTTTTTGCACAGACAAGTAATGGAGGAGGCAGCCTGAGTGATTATTCTTCGTCGGTCCCTTCCACTCCCAGCACTAGTCAAAAAGAACTAAGAATCGACGTACCGCCAACAGCCAGTACGCCTACTCCAGTGCGCAAACAGTCAAAACGGAGGTCTAACCTGTTCACGGTAAGTACGCAGTACTCGGCTTGCTGACTTCTGTCCGGAGAGCATGTGATTAGCGCACAGATGAGGCCATGTTTTGTCTGTTATAGTAGTTTTGACTTCTTTTATGAAGGCCCTGTGTGCAGGATCTTATCACCAAATATCATCCACAATAGGCCACATAGGAGTCGTTTCTCCATCTAAAAATTGTGGCCAAAGATGAGTTTTAACAGTTCACACTTACCACCACCAGGTGGCAGCAGAAATCAAAAGACTCTCGTCGGGTTTAGGAAATTCACATATAACGTTGCATAGAAAAGCAGTCTATCGTTCTCTGTCGGCACAAGGTGGACCAGACTCCTCAAAACTCATGCACCGACTAACCTCAAAAAATATATCTTGTTTCTTTCAAAAGATAATAATATTAATGACAAAGACATGCAATATGATTGGGGTTGTGTAGGGATGTGTACGGATTGATATAGTATCCCCAGGGATTGTTAGGAGTTTCAGTAATGGGGTGGAGCAGTCACGGTTGACTACTGAAGGGAGAAATGTACCTCTTCATCCTCATAATAAATCTCCACTGTCTGAGCATACGTTATAGTTCCATAAAGTACAGGGCTACTGCTTGCCTCTAATACCAGTGATACTAATTCGGCCCGGTCTCGTGTTTATTGTAACCTGAATAGGAAAGTCTTCGTCATATACAGATGTGTCATTCCGTATCTTTCCTCTTGACTTCAGTTATCTCGAGTAAAGCAAGATCACAACAAGGCATTAGAAAACAAAAACCTTTATGTTACTCAATAGAATAATGCAAAAGTTTATTTTTTTTCTGCATAATTCAGGATAAGGCTACCTTCACACAGCGTTTTTCCTGGATCCGGCAGGGCTCAGCAAAAACGCTTCCGTTACTGATAATACAACCGCCTGCATCCGTTATGAACAAATCCGGTTGTATTATCTTTAGCATGGCCAAGACGGATCCATCATAGACACCATTGAAAGTCAATAGGGGGCGGATCCGTTTTCTATTGTGTCTGAGAAAACGGATCCGTCCCCATTGACTTGCATTGGGGGTCATGCCGGATCTGTTTTGCTCCGTATCTCAGGACGGAAAAAAAAACACAGGTTGCGGTATGGCAGCGCAACCAAACGTAACGGAATGCATTTTGGAGCATTCCGTCCTGTTCAGTTACTTTTTGTCCCCATTGACACTGAATGGGGACAAAGCGGAAGCGTTTTCTCCAGTATTGAGACCCTATGACGGATCTCAATACCGGAAAATGTAAACCCAAGTGTGAAAGTAGCCTAAGAGAAAAGTAAGGTTAACACGTGTATTTTATATCGGTTAGGTCCACAGTTTTCTGTTAGAGAGCCCTAAAGGTTTTTTTTTCCTCTCACTACACTGAAGGGGTTTCGAAGACCCATAAAAAATAACAGAGAGTCTAGACCACTGATGGCTAACCTCCGGCACTCCATCTGTGGTGAAACTATGACTCCTAGCATTTCTATGGAGTTCTGAGAACAGCATAGCAAGTGTGCATCTTGGGAGTTGTAGTTTTACTACAGCTGGAGTGCCAAAGGTTAGCCATCACAGGCCTAGACCATTTTTAAAAAAAAAGCCCTGCTGGACTGGAAGTGATGGTTTTTTGTGTACACTCATGTGACTGCTGCCAGCCAATCGGTGATCTCATTGGAATTGGAACCCCAGCGATCAGACATCTATCCTCCTCCTTTGGATAAGGGATAGTTGTAGTTATTGGCAACATTTTCTTTAAATCCCACGGCATATAGACATAGGTTTCAAAGGTAAGAACCTGTCTGCGTGCAGCCACCACTAGAGGGAGCTCAGAAGCCAGCTGTAAACTGTTTATACAGTAAAGCTCAAAATGCTGACCCTTGTAAAGGCAAACGGGGTGGAATTGGGGAAAAAAACACAATTGTAACACAGTTTTATGGGTTTGTTTTTATAGCGTTCCCTGTGTGGTAAAACTGACTTGTGCTATTTATTCTCCAGGTCAATGCGATTACAATGAGACCACATTTTTATAAATTTTCTTGTGTTTTAATACTGAAAAAATAAAAGGAAACTTTGGGAAAAAATGTTTTTTCTCTTTTATCTCTATATTCTGACCCCCATAGGTTTTTATAGTTACTTCTACGGATATGAGGGGTCATTTTTTGCGGGGCGATCTTAAGTTTTTATTGATACCATTTTAGTGTGTGTATGACATTTTGATGAGTTTTTGCTCAATTCCGTGGGGGGGGGTGATGTGACGAACAAATGGTAAATTGGCCATTTTGACATTTTTTCCCATTACTGCGTTCACCTTATGGGGTAAATATTTTTAGAGTAGGGGCATTTTTGTCTGTGGCAATGCCCATGAATTAAAAAAAAAATTTTTTTACCCTGGTGAAAGGTGAGTGATTTGAATTTTTCTATATTTTTTAAACTTTTTTTTTTTCATTTATTAAGTCACCCTAGGTGAATATAAGAAGCAATCGTTAAATTACCTCTATGATGGATTGCATTGCTATTGCTGTGTTCTTATGGAGCCCTTGCCACCTGCAGGGCTCCTTAGGAACTACAACTCTGAGAGCCCTGTTTTTTGGGGGCTTTTTTCCAGGAAGACCAGGGATTTCTATTTCAACCTATGACTCCCCTGATCACCACATGGGGGAACTGGTCCAGCCTGGGAGTACCCACTCCTGGTTGTTTGACCTCTCAGATGGCGTGGACACATATTACCACAGCATCTGAGGGGTTAAATGTCTGTGATCAGCGTTATTGCCGATCACAGACATTAGCCCTTAGTGTCTGCTGTGTCTAGATGGAGTGAACGCCATCTTTAAAGTCCCTGACGCCAATGTATATAGTTGTACAGCGTTAGGAAAAAGGTTAAAGGCTATGGACACCCTTTGGGACAGTTTTTTATTATTGCATTTTATTCATTTTCAGTTTCTTCCTATGTGGAGGTCATTGCTTTATCACGTCAGACGGGAACTCTGATGACTCAATCTGTAGTCGTTAACACTCATTTAAGCCATATTCTTATCAGTTAGGTAAGAATTGAGCTGCTTTTCATATATCCCATAAACCTTCAGCTTGCATTAGGCTTATTTCACATGAGCGATACTGGATTTAGGGGCTCTTCCAAGAAAAACTGATGGTTTTGCACATAGGTATAATCAGTTTTGTCTGCAACTGTGTTGTTTTTGATGCATTTTTCACACTCGTAAAGAATAACACTCAACATCTAATACTGACCATCAGTGAAAAACACATGGCATCCAGATGTCTCTGGTTTTTCACGCAAGTCCCATTCACTTCTATGGAGCTATAGCTGCATGAAAAATGCACAATATAGAACATGCGATTTTTCCTGAAAGTAGAGCCGGTCAGTGGTAAACCATGCTCATGTATAACACGAAGCACTTCAGTCACCTGTAGCCATTGCAAGTCCACACCAGCAGCTCTGCTTAAGGCCTCTTTCTCGCGAACGTGAGGTTTTGCGGTCCGCAAAAAAAGGGATGATATCCATGTGCATTCCGTTTTTTGCGGAACGGAACATCTGGCCCCTAATAGAACAGTACTATCCTGGTCCGTGATGCGGACAAGAATAAGACAAGTTCTATCTTTTAACGGAATTGAAATACGGAAATTGAATGCATACGGAGTACCTTCCATTTTTTTTTTGCGGACCCGTTGAAATGAATGGTTCCATATACGGAACGCAAAAAACTGCCCGTACACTCGCAAAAAAAAACGTTTGTGTGAAAGAGGCCGAACCCAGCACTGACAGTATTTCAAACTTGCAGACTTGTGTGTTCGTTTTACCTTATTGTGCCAATACTGTATGTTATAGAAGTCACACTCACAGGTCGCTGGTACAAAACCTTGAGTTTCTTTACTTCACTCCAGTATAAAATGGTACATCATGGCGGACGCCGAGACAGACATCACAGATGGGACACGAACCCACAATCCCTGGCTTAGGACTAGAGATGAGCGAACACTAAAAAAAAGTCCGTTGTTCGGGTGGTTTTAAGTCGCGCATCCCGTTATGGATTCCACTATAGCGGCATATGGAATCCATAAGGGGCGGCTGCCACCAACCCGAACTGTTGCACAGCCAAAGGACCTGGCGTGACGTCACTGTCATGTGATCAGTGCAGGGGGCGTGGCTCAGCACGGGATCAGTCCCGTGCTGAGCCACGCCCCCTTCACTGATCACATGACAGTGACATCACCCCAGGTCCTTCGGCTGTTCAACAGTTCGGGTTGGTGGCAGCCGCCCCTTATGGATTCCATATGCCGCTATAGTGGAATCCATAACGGGATGCGCGACTTACCGCAACCCGAACGCCGAACACCGGACTTTTTTTTTAGTGTTCGCTCATCTCTACTTAGGACCCCATCTGCGATGTCTGTCTCAGCGTCCGCCATGATGTACTATTTTATATTGGAGTGAAGTAAAGAAACACAAGGTTTTGTTCCAGCGACCTGTGAGTGTGACTTCTCTAACGTACAGTATTGGCACAATGAGGTGAACGATCACAAGTCTGCAAGTATGAAAAACCACACTGATGTGCACAGACCCATTGAAATGAATGGGTCAGGATTCAGTCCCGATGCTATCCGTTGATAACACGCGTTACATCCGGACAGAAAACTCGCTTGTGTGAAAGAGGCCTTAGGGTGCTTTTATACGGGTTTTTCCTGCACGTGCACTTTTTGAAGTAAAAATGCCACCACCAGATGTTAGGTGAAGGTATATAGGAAAAATGAAATGCAGGACACAACAGTGCTATTTTCTACTGGCGTTTTTGCTGGTTAGCTGCCGCTGTTTTTCTTTCTTGCTCCATTTGAAAAGGGCAGCATTTCGTGGTTCTCGGCACTTTTTCAGACATTTTGACAACACATTCTTCATAGAGGGAAATGCCATGAAGAAAATGCTAGTGGTCAAACACACAGTGTACAAAATACGCGCCACCAAAACTGCAGCAAAAGTGCAGGTGGCAAAAAAATAAAACACTTGTTCTGCTATTTTTTTTGCAGGTAACAAAACATCAGAGCAAATTTCACGTGTGTAGGGACCCTAATATCACTGTATGCAGTAAGCTCCATCTAGTGGTGGCTGCAGGTAGCATGGGGTCTGAATCTATGTCTAAGCAGAGGTTTAGGGGCTCTGTATCAGAAAAATTGTAAGAATAGGTTTAGAAATGTATCAGCACAGTATTAGGGACATTCAGTAGTGCGTGAAGTAGCAGAGCAGGCATATTTTCATAGGTAAAGAGAGAACATTGATTGCCAAGCACTTTTGCTAATACTTATCTCCGTCAGGAGAAAGCACTTATCAAACTGGTGTAAAGTAGAACTGGCTTAGTCGCCCATAGCAACCAATCAGATTCCACCTTTCATTTTGGACAGCTCCTCTGGAAAATGAAAGGTGGGATCTGATTGGTTGCTAGGGGCAACTCAGCCAGTTCTACTTTACACCAGTTTGATAAATGACCCCCATAAATAGTTCCCAGAACTCTCATGGGCCCTTAAATTCCTGGTCTACTTTATTTGTGATGGTTACAAAAAAAAAGTTGTACATTTTGCATTTAAAAAAAAAAAAAGTTTATTTTTGCAGAATTTCTAAATTTCTATGCCCTTCTCACCAATTTTCAATCCTTTTTCCCGGATGCTTTTGTTCTCGTTGTGAAGAGTCTGGCAGCCACTTTCTCTACACACGCATGCTTGGCCGAGCATGCACATGTATGGTAGGACTGGGAAAAATAGTTGATGACAAAAAAATGAGCATTTGGCTGACAGTTTTCTCATGTGTATGGCTGGCTTCAGTTGTCCAGACGTATTTCAGAGGGTTTATTTCAGGAGTGTCCTTCTGCAAGTGTAGAAGACATACAGCGCTCTGTGGTATGACTTTTATGCTGCGTAACTAGTGTAAAAAAAAAAAGTCATACTTCTGAAAAATAAAGTTAAAAAAAGAATAATGAAACCTTGTCTGTCCACCTTAAGGTACAATACACAGTGCACCAAACTGTTTGGGCATAATAGAAAATAATTACCCCACAGCGTATTCATTTCTTTTCATCAATCACTTATATAGCGCTGACATATTCCACAGCGCTTTACAGACATGGCAGTCCCCAGTAGAGCTCACAATCTAAATTTCGCATCAGTATGGCTTTTGGAGTGGAGACAACAGAGTACCTAGAGTACTCACGGAAACGGGTAGAACATGCAAACACCATTGCAGATGTTGTCCTTGGTCATATTTGTACCTAGAACCCCAGCGCTGCACGGAACCGATGCTAGCCACTGAGCCACCGTGCTGCCCAGACGCATATAGAAAGAACGGATGAATGGTGATGATGGTTCACCACAACCTTTTTCTTTCAGTCGCAGTTTCATTGCAGTTGTTCAAAGAGAATAATATGTATTTCAGTTTACTAAGGCCCACTTATAGAGAGTGATGATTGCTCAAATGCAAGTAATTATGAGCAGTTGAAGCGATTATACCATAAGGTGTATATGACATTAAATGTATAGTATCTTAAGGAATGATGAAGGTGCATTCATAAAAATCTGCCGTCACTGGGCTGTGTAGTCAAGCTGTTTCCTTACAGAAATATTCTGGTCCAGTTGACCTTTATGGGACCTCTCATTATATATTATTTTGCAGTGGAGGAGACCTCTGCATTTACATGCAGCGATCTCTTCCACAAGCGATCGCTAAGGCCATCGCTTGTCTCCATACAGACTTGTTTGCCGGCATGTGCTTAGATGGCACTGTCTGCTGCCGGCAAATGACGATTTAGGTGCCTACACAAAATATTCCATTACCCAACGGAAGAGCTTTTCGCTTGTTTATCAGGTAATTGGCGGCACCTTTACACCACCAGATAATCGCCAACAAGTGTTCCTATGAACGCTCAGTGATTATCTGGCGGATTTCTGCCCATGTTAAGGATCAATACACCTTATATAGCTGACAGCCAAGCACTCATTTGGCCCGCAGCGATCCCTCCTAATGCATGCACACTCGGGTAGGGCTCATGCACACGGCTGTTGTGTGGCCGTTCTGTGCATTGGGGACTGCAATTTGCGGTCCCCAATGCATGGGCAATGTCCGTGTGGCGGCTGGGACGGATCCAGACCCATTCAACTTGAGCCCATGTGCATAGTGCCCTTAGGCCGAACATACTTGTTTTCTTATTGGGGAGAGAGTAGAATAAGGCCCCCTGCACATTTGTTCAGCTATCGGCTCAGTCCCCTTCCAGGGTGAATCAGAAAATGCTTGAGGGGAACGAGTCAGAACTGATCCCATAGTTTTCTATGGGATCATGAACGTACATCTGGCGCATCGGTTGCCAAATAGCACTGGACAGAAAAACACTGCATGCGGCATTTTTCAGCCCACCTCTATCAGTGTGTAGATGCCAGATTTGTGTCTGACTCCCGACCTAAAATACCTGGCTGGACACGTGTGTGAAGCTAGCCTAAGCCACTACCAGTCAAGTGTTCATGTTTTCCTTGGAGAACAAAAGATCAGGCATTTAGAAACAGGAGACAGAGTCTGGACCACCATTTTCCAATCTGAAGAATTTACCATTTGTCCACTGGTTAGATGATAAATGCTACATTGATGAGGATCCAACGTCTGAAACCCCAGCAGTCACCAAAAAACAACCCAGTGGTAAATGCTACAGGCTAGAATGCTCCTTTTAAAGGCTATGTACACCTTCAGGGCCAATTTTTAAATGTTTGCATTTTACTCATTTTGGGCTAAAAATACTATTTTCAATAGGTCCTTTTTAAAAATATTCAGCAGTTCTGTCACAAAGGGTTAACTGTCTGGCAGTGTGAATTGTACTTTCACTTCATCTTATAAACCTTATCTCTAAATTACTAAAACGTCTTAAACACTTAAGACTGTATGACACTGGCTGATATTTCAGGCTGATAATCTTGCCGCCAATTGCCCGATAAACGAGAACGAATTTTTTTGATATTTCACGCTTGCCGGCGGCAGATCGTGCTGGCTATTATCGATCTGCCTCTGGCAAACCACTAGACAGTTTGGGGACGAGCGATGGCATAGTGATCTCTCCTCCCCATGCTCCAGAGGAAATCGCTGCATGTAATAGCAGCGGTTTCCTCTGCTAGTTAGCAAGCGATTGTTGGGAGGGAGTGCTTCCCTCCCGACAATCGCTTTCTGATGTGCCTGTCCAATACAGGCTTTATTTTAAGGTGCATTTACCCTGTCCAATAATCAGACAGATTATCAGAAATGAACATTTGTTCCCAACAATCTGCCCATCTAAATGTGCTGCCGATCACCCGATGAACAAGCGTAACGCTCGTTCATCGAGGGATTCTGTCGTTCCTAGACACCACCAATCATCAGTTCTGGGCAGTAGATCATGCTGTTTAAACAGCGATCTGCTGCCCAGAAACAATGATTCTGTATGGGGACGAAGGATAGCAATAGCTATCCCTCGTCCTCATACTGTGAGGGAGATCCCTTCACTGAACGACCTTAAGCCACATTCTTATCAGAAAGATAAGAAATTAGCTATAATGAGTGCTTATAAGGACAGAGATAAGGAGCCATCAGTTACTGGAAACAGTAAAAATGCAGAGTCTGGTCCTAGAGAATCTCAAGGCTTTCAGAGAAAGGGGCTCAACATTTTCAAAATGTGTGCAATGCAATAATAAAAAAAATTGCCCACAAAGATGTACATAGCCTTTAACCTCTGTCGAAATCACATTTTGTGTTTTGTTTGGCATATATGTCAAGGAGAAAGCACCCAATGAATATGCCAGACATAAGGCACATGCCTTATATTTTACATATCTACATTGACAGTATACATTGCAGGTGCCCATGTACTGGAAAACCTAGTGCCGGGAGCATTTACTGATGTACACGGCAAACGCAACGTGATGCCATTTGTGATATTAGGAGATTCTGTAGCCCAAAACAGCTAAGCAGGTATATCCGTGACAATATTAGTCAGGTAGCATATGACATACGCTGGATTATATTAATTGGATCATTATCAACATGTTTATAAATGTGTTCGGGAGATTGCTGCAGACGGCCCCCATCAATCTGTGCATTCATTTATCTCTCAACCACATTACACAAACCCGCTCATGCCAAAGTGCCTTCCTGCTAAGTGATTGCCAATAAGCATTTGACCAGTAACCATGAACTTTTAGACTTGCTTGGGGGATCAGTCAATTTTTCAAAATCTATGAACTAGATTTTTGTAGGTCATTTTGCTCATTTACATAAGACGATGATCATTATAAATGTAATCTGTTCATTCTGTAGTCTATGTATGTTTCTGGTATGAAGAGGCTGCCGACCAAATCTATGGGAGACCCCTCTCAGCATGGTATATTTTATAAAACTGCAATAGAAGCAAATTCTCCAAATCCTACACAGTCCTCCGCTTCCTCACCCACCTGGTAGGTATTACATTGTTAATACAACGGGAAATGAGTCTTGAGGAGTATTGGTGCCATGTTCCTGAAGGGTTAATGAATAGTTTGCTGACTGAGTAGCGGAGGCACAGGAAGGCAACTATTTTCTGCAGAAGCTCGCAATCTAACCTTGCTGTTCTTATTTCTGTGTCCACGGCAGATTAAATGAAGCAGACTGCTCTGACGGGGGGCGGGAGGCGCGCCGGGAGAGCGGACGCTCTGTGTTTGTGGAGGTTTTAACGGGATGTGAACTTTTGCTTTTCAGTCTCGAAAAGGGAGCGACCCAGACAAAGATAAGAAAGGTCTAGAGAGCAGAGCAGACAGCATCGGCAGCGGGCGAGCAATACCAATTAAACAGGTAAGCTTCCTCCCTGCCTCCGCCTCCCTCCGCCTGGCTCCAGTGTGTAATTAGAGGAGCCCACGCTCGGGGTCTCGTCTCCGAGCCCCCCGCTCTCTGCACCGCGTTTGATGCCCCCCTCCCCGAATGTGGAAGAGTTGCTCACTTGACATCAATTAGGCACGAATCCGGCGCACATTAAAATGGGATCATTAGGATAAAGAGGTGGTGTGAGAGGGGGAGGGGATCTGCCATGTGACAACAGGCCCTAATGAAGTGAGCTGTTCAGGGGGAGGCAGCCAGGCCCAGGCAGCTTCAAAGTGACGCCTTTGTGCAGAATGCTTTGATTGGGCCTCTCTGCGCCTGTCTGCTGGGGGATTGGAAGCCCCCCTCTGATAACCACGCACGGGCTTGATTTGGCTGGTAATCTGAGCCCCCCTCTGACGGCCGACGGGCAATTAGCCACACTGAACGTGTCAGCTGCAAGACCCTGTTTGTAATTTGCTAATGAAGTACTTGTACCTTTTGATTAGGTTCAGTTTCATTTAGGCCTCCATTACCCGAGTGAGCGTTTACAGCCCTAATGAACGGGCTTAATTAATCCTTTCTGATGACGCGGAGGGAAAAGGGGGGGGGGGGATGAGATAGAGTCAGCAGGAGCAGAGGCTTGGAAACGTTAGCCCATGAGAGGCCGTTAGTAGCCTAACAAGGAGGAACTGCTTTGGTGTGGATCCAGAGAGAGTGTGAGAGCTTCATAACGAGGCAGAAAGCCGATATACAAGTTGTGATTCCTGCCGGAGCAGACATCAGGGAGTCTTTAAGAGCTCGACAGGAGTTTTGGTCTCTGTCGTATAGGTTGGTGCCGCCGTATAGACCAGCACTGATTATGGCAGCATGAAACTTTCCAAAGGTTTTTAAAGCTGGTAAATTGATCATTAGACCTCGTCCTCAGCGGCTATTTTTGTGAACTAATTTGTCAATGAGGTTTCTGCGGCAGGAGTAAGACCCACAACATCTCTTTCATTAGTTTGGGCAGTTGACATGATTGGGCAGCCATTTTCAGATGTAACCCGCAACTCTCCCACATCACAGGCAAATTGCAGTAACAGCGTGTTTCCTGCGGACACCGGCGACTTGTCCTGTAGCAGATTACAAGGTGACGATTGTACAAAAGGACGGTGGCCCTGAGATCTTTAAACGTTTCACAGCATAATAAATCTTATTTTGTGATTCGTGTAATGAAAAGGAAAAAAGTCATGGTCATGAAATTCCCTTCATCCATCTATGTAATTGAAAACTGATACATTTTATGTTTGTGTTTTATTTTGTTTTGTGTATGTATCTTTTTTTTGTAGAATATACATATATACACACTCTGTTCTATAAGGTCCTCCCTTCCCTCCCGGATTGACTTCTCTCACTTCTCTTGGCTGCAGAGAGCCGCACATCGCGAACGCCTGATTGCAGTGGGAGGCAGAGGCTCCTCTGGTGCCATTTGCATAAATCTTGTTAAGTCAGAGGCAGTTAATGAGGTACAAATGAGGCAGGGAAGGTGACATGCAGATCCATGCTGGCAGATGGGAGGTGGCTCTAGAGGTATCAGCTGCCGGGGTGTCTGCTCCCCCTCTTCACCTCTAGATCGGCCCTCTAATGCTTATACATCCTTTGACAGCAAGTCCTATGTGTAATCTGTCCCCTTATCTTCGCTGCATTGCACATTATTTGGGGATGCAATTGTTTTTTGGGATACATTTCAGGTATTATTTTTCTATGATGCCCTAAGACTGTCCCAGGTGGCGGATCAGATTTATAAGTAGATTTTACCCTATCGATAATTTTGGCGATAGGATTTCCACTCACTGACAGCTCCAGTTTAAACCATTGATACAGGACTTCAGACAGACCTCCACTCCCTGCCGCTGCCGCCACCACCGAAGATGGATCAGATCTCTGGACAGAAGTTTGTATGTCTTTTTCCAGTGCCTCGCGCCAGAGCCTCTGGGACAAATCTTTATTAAATGGGGCCCATAAACAGTTTCCCATTAGGAGCGGAATTGTATCACTTTGCCGCATATAATTTGGTCACCCAGCGTTGGTTGAGTCACAGAGACTCATTACGAGTCCTTGTGGATGGGACTGAAAGCTGCTAACGATTGTACCAGTATAATTAAATCTTTCCAAGCACTCGGCAGCAGTGTCAACGAACTGTGAAGAAAATAATGTTATATAGCCAATCAAAAAGAGATACTTGTAAACTCATTTGAAGCGTCAGTGTGTGTTAGAGCCCTCTCTCTGGATGATGCTTATTGCTTGAGAAATTAAAGATACAGTTTTGTGCTAAGAGGCAATCCGGAAATTACATCCTGAATTAGTTGTTAATTGATTTGGTAATTCCCTGGGGTCTGCACACTCTCTCTCTCACTTCATTTTTTCCCTTTTTGTTGCTTTTCGTTAAGTGTCTGTTCTCCCAGCTCCACAATCATGTTTACCAATTAGATGTAATGATAGGAACAATGTGGGTATGTGAGCTGGATGCAATGTGTGTATGTGTGTGCCGGAGCTAATGTGGAGTGTGTGTAGTTGACTAAGCCGTAATGCCCCTCGTATATTGTGCTGTGTGCGAATGAGGCAGTGTGTTCTTTGGGGAGTACAGAAATATATTTATGGTTCATGCAGGATTGTAATGTCTGGGATTTATTGGTACATTGCTGAAATATATATTCAGTAGAGATTTATTTACCTTATTTTTCACTTTATAAGACTCACTGGACCATAAGATGCACCTAGGTTTTAGAGGTAAAAAATAAGAATTCTTTTTTTTTCATCACACATCAGATCAGACCCCCAATCTTCATTACACCTTCATTAGACCTCCAATGGTAATCCTCAGATCAGACTTAACCCCCCCCCCCCTTCATACACACACAGAAACACTGTTAATCAGACCTCAGATCAGACTTCACCCCCACCCCCCAATGTTAATCAGACTATAGATCGGAGAAAAAAAAAAAAAAAGACCTTCCTCTCCTGCTCTGGATGGCGCCGACATTTGGGAGATCCAGCATGCTCTTCCTGCAGCGCTGCACAGCGTCAGGCCGTAATGCGCTGCGTCTTGACGCTGTAAGCAGTCAGCCCTGGCAGAAGACCAGGGAGCGATAAGTAAAGCCAGCACCAGGTGCTGTATTCACCGCACCCCAGTCCTACTGTGTACTAGTAAGCCAATCCAAGTCAGTTGTTTGTGTGGATTTTTTGATTTCCAGTGCAGATTTCACCCTTTGAGATGCAAAATTAGATTCTAAAAATTCCAAAGGCCAGATGGTGAATGTACACAAAATGTTTGGGCTGTCTTCTTAAAGGACTTCTCATTGCTCAAGTTATTGATGACCTATCCTCAGGATAGCTTAGCAGTATGACATCAGTGGAAGTCCAACACCTGGCACCGCCACAACCAGCTGTTGTAAGTAGCTGCCCGCCTCTGTGTATCGGGTGTGCCAGGTTACTGCAGCTCAGCTTATAATCACTTGATACACTCATGGGCAACTTTAAAGAGGTATATTATATTCCCATCCAGATATTTATGGCCTATCCACAGGATCCAAACCTATCTTGAGGAACAGGGTTCCATCTCGGGCTGCGAAGCACGGAGAAGTGGCTGTCTGTGCGTTGCTCTCTCCGTGGACTTTTATGGGTTTTCCAAAATAGGCAAGTAAGCACCATTAAATTCACTGTGACCAGGAGCCAAAGCGCTCATTCTTGAGATTGGTGGGACCCACACCTGTCGGCATTCACTGTACAAATATACAGGTCCTGCTTGAATCCCTGCATCGATAGTGAAATCTATGACACTACTGTGGTTTCCTTCCAGATCATTCATGTGCTGTTTCAAATAGGCTTCAAGTCTGTCAGAGCTGCCCTGGCCGGCGCAAGCTCCGAAATAAAAATATTATTATTATTATAGTCTTAAAATTAGTAGGTTACAGTTTAGTTGGTTAAAGTTATCCCCTTTCCACAGGATAGGGGATAACTATCAGACCAGTGGGGGTCCTATCTCTGGTATCCCCACCAACCATGAAAACGGGGGCCCCGTATGCTCTGCATCCCCGCCTTTGATGGACATAACGGCTGGTCACATATGTGCGTACCTGCTCCATTCATTTCTATGTGAGTTCTATGTGAGTTATAGAGATAGCAGAGTACAGCGCTCCACTATCTCTGGAATTCCCATAGGGACAGATTACACATGATACAACTGGATCTCCATATTTCTGTGGAGACTACCTTATATTACCAGTTATAGAGAAGTAAGCTCTTCTTTAAGACAATGGCAACCCAGTTGCGTAGATCATCACTAGTCCCTAGTATACTAGGACAAGTGGACTTTGTAGAGGTGGAGGATCCCTATTTGTGACCCGTAGGCCTTATGCACACGGCCGTTGTTCGGGTCCGCTTCTTAGCCGCATATTTCGCGGCTCGGCCGCGGACCCATTCACTTCAATGGGGCCGCAAAAGATGCGGACAGCACTCCGTGTGCTGTCCGCATCCGTTGCTCCATTCCGTGCCCCCGCAAAAAAAAATAGAGCATGTCCTATTCTTGTCCGTTATGCGGACAAGAATAGGCATCTCTATAATGGGCCGCGTTCCGTTCCGCAAATTGCGGAACGGAACGCGGAGCAGCTTCCGTGTTTTGCGGATCCGTGGTTTGCGGACCGCAAAACACCAACGGCCGTGTGCATGAGGCCTTACCATTACGTAACACCCATCTGGACCTCTGCAAACTGCTGGCAGTTCATTCTAACGTCTACAAGGAATAAACAAATGGCCCAACATAGTCTATAGATGCTCCAGAACTGGTATTACACAGAGGATTCCAGTAGTTGCTAAAACAGTCATGTCAGCTCCTCTTTAAGTGATGATGACATGGACATCTAGAATGCTTAGTGTTAAGACGGGTGCCAGGGTAGTGGGCACTGTTCCAGTATCTGACACATATCCTGGTGAGGCAGCATTTGCAGTACTGATGAGGAGTCCTACAGAATACTGTCCGTACTGGTAAGTGCAGAGCGCAGGTAGTACTGTAAATCTGCACCTCGCAGGTCGGTCTCCTCCATAGTTATTCCAGGCGCTGCTGACAGGCACATCGCGCTTAATACGTTCATTTAGATTTATAAGCATTGTTTACAGAACCTGTGTGGCTGCCGAAGCTCTAACAGCATCTGTTCCCTGGTACTAATTAAGTGCTAATTACAAACGAGCTTTGTGTGTTTGTCATTGTTATGGGCTGGATTTTTTATTTTTTTTGGGTGGGTGAATAAATTGATATTTTGGGCAAAGACCTTTTGAAGTCCATGTGCATCATCTGTGGCTGGGGATTTCAACTTTGTGTATGCATGTATGTGTGTATATATGTGTGTGTGTATATGTGTGTATATATATATATATATTCATTCGGGTGCACAATTAAATCCTCGTCCAATCCAGAAGAGAAATACAGGCAGACATATGGTAGATCTATCTATCTATCTATCTATCTATCTATCTATCTATCTATCTATCTATCTATCATATCCGCAAATGTTCTACATCCAGTGCAAGTCAAGGGGGTATTTTATACCCCAGTCACATGCAGTTGAAGGAATCCATGCAGATTTTTGTACACCCAGCAGGAATAATGATCCGCGAGCAGAATGAACACGGCCATTCTTCTTGGGATTTAAGGCTAGGGCTACACTCCGACATTTTTATAATGATAGTCAATAGTGTCGCACTGTGACATGCAACATACTGCGACATGACAGTCGCAAAAAAAACATCCAAGTCGGATTCTTGTGCAACTGTCGTGTCGCAGTGCGACACCATTGACTATCATTATAAAAAATGTCGCCGTGTAGCTGTAGCCTTAAATCCCCAGGAAGAATGGCCGTGTTCATTCTGCTCGCGGATTATTATTCCTACTGGGTGTACAAAAATGTTGCGTGACACCTGTTGCAGTGTAGTTGTTCCCTTTTTGTTGCGCGACACATGTCACCGTGTAGCCCCAGCCTTATGGGGTCAATGCTCATGTGGAACCCCTTTAGGCTGGGGCTTATGGGGTCAATGCTCATGTAGATCCACTAGCATATCGTTAGCGCTGGATCTTAATGTAAATGCATGTCTGATTTACCATATACAAATCATGAACAAGTGAACCTTCACTTAGTCTTAATTTATTTTGCCAAGATACATAGGTAAATTTTTAGGCTGACATTACAGCTAATCAAATCATGGAACATGTCCGGTTATGGTTGTGTCCTACAGGTGCTATTACGCATCTGCTGCCAGCCTTGCTAACCACGTGTGGATTACCACTATTTGTTGCCCTTCTCCCAACCTAAAGCCACAGAGAGTGCAGGCGTAGCATGGGAGTTAGCGGTAATCCTTGTGTGGATAGCTCCCTATGTTTTGACTTCTCCTGTAGGATTCAGTCCTTATGCACATGACCGTTTCTCATTTGCGGTCCACAAAATACAGATACCTGCTGTGTCCCCGATTTCCACGGGCTCCATTGTGGATCTAAGGATAACAGGCTCCACTCTGGATATACGGATATGGCTCCATTGTGTATATATACGGATGCGGACATGAGGTGCTGTCAGCATTTTTTGTGGCCCCATTAAAATGAATGGGTCCACTTATACAAAAAATATGGATCGGGTGTGTTATCCTCTTTCCATTGACAACATAAAAAAAACATAAAAGGCCTATCAAATCTGACCTTGTCTTAAACCCCTAAAAAGGTGACAGGTTTGACGTTTAGGCGTAAGTCCTTAAAAATCATTTTTGTCAGTTACCAAAGTTATATTTTCTTTGTTTATGTTACAAAAACATTGAAAAATGTTCCCCCTAAAAGTCATGTATTTTCTTAAATTTGAAACAGAAGTGGTCCCATGCACACAACCATATCCATTTCCGAGTTTTGGGCAAAAAGGACAAGTGCGGACAATGGAACATTTATTCTATCTTTTTGTGAAAAGAACGGGTGTACGGATGCAGAAAGCACATGGATCATTTGCGTGCTTTCCACATGTGTATGTCTGTTCCGCGAAAATATAGACTATGAGGGTCATTTATTAAGACCTGTATTTTAGTCACCGGTCTTAATAACCCCTTGCGCTGGCTGTGGATGCTGGCGGTGGATCCGCCGAAGTTATGAAGAGGCGCTGGCCTCTACTTGGCTGTGGCGTGTCCACCGCTGGACTAAATGTAAGACCGCTTCCTTGCTGGCTTAAATGTAGACCATTTTCTACACCTAAAACAGGCGTGGAAAATGATAAATGAGATGAGCCTGCTGGCCCATGCCACATTCCCTTTTTTAGACCTGGCGTGAGCGGGGAAAAGTTGCAGATTGCAGCGCAATTAACCTTTATGCCGTAATTTGCACAGATATACTCTAGAAAACTGGCAAATTGCGGATCCGCCCCCAAAAATGGATGATGTCCGTATGGCATCCGTTTTAGTTTTTTTTGCGCATCCATTGTAATAATGCCTATCCTTGTCCGCAAAACGGACAGGAATAGGACATGCTCTATTTTTTTATTTTTTTTGCGGGGCTACGGAACGGACATACAGATGCGTATAGTACACGGTGTGCTGTCAGCATTTTTTGCGGACCCATTGAAATGAATGGGTCCGCATCCTAGCCGCAAAAACAACGGAATGGACACAGAAACAAAATATATTCATGTGCATGTAGCCTTAGAGTCTGTTCAAGTACAATACTAAGTGCTGGAGAAGTCATGCACACAGAATATAATAGCGCCATACAAGCTCTGAGCCGTACAGAATTGTATGGGGCTGTATTGTACCCTGCTATGTCTTTGATCACATACAAAATCCTACTGGTTGAGGCCGTATCACAGATGTTCTCTGCTTTAGAAACATTACTCCTAGGAGGAGTACCTCCTTAATAGGATGTCTTACTGGATGTTAACGCACAGCTCCTATGGTTCTGTAGTGTGGGGCCATAGGGATTCTGCGCACATGTCTGAATGTCATGACTCCAGAGATGCTGCCCGATCTTCCTCTGCTTTCAGTAACAACAGCCACTTTATATAGCGGGAGGGAGTCAGAGAGAGTCTTGGTAACCCTTTAATATGTCCCTAAAGGGGTTTTCTGAAAAAATACATAGGCATGCGTGTGTTAAACGTGCGACAAAAACGTCATGTGAGACACCCAGGACCCCCAGTGATCTGCTGTTTGAGAAGGCGCTCGGCCTTCTCCAGCTGCAATACCAAGTGCAACCACTATACAGTGTACGGCGCTGTGCTTGGTTTGCTGAGAGAAGACCTTGGTGGTACTGCAAGCGCCTGTGCTTTCTGATTGGCAGTAGCCATGGGTGTCAGACCTCCTCCGATCAAATACATCTCCGAAAAACAAATGACGGAACAGAAAAATGACGAGCGTGTATTAGTTCTTGAGCACAAAAGGATCCAGCTTGTTGAAAACCAGCTTGGCGGCGGTGCCAAGAGTCGGACACCCGATGATCAATATTGTACTCATGTGAAACCCCTTTCATGTGATGTCTATGGCCAGTGTGACTCCCATTTACACCCCTCTGTGGCCCTTAAATATGCAGCGTGATGTTGACTAGTCAACACCAATAGTTTGAAAATATATTTGTCTATGCAGATAGGAGATGAATTATTAGTGGCAGTGAAATTGATTTAAAATTAATCCCTTTGCTGCCTGCAGGCATGAAATACTTTGTGATCTGGGTTTATCGCATTAGTTTTCCACCAAAATTGCCCCTTGAGCTCTTGACAAGTGATTACTACGACTGCGTCGGGGCCCTTTGCACGTCGCAGGAAGTGCCGTGGTATTATTACCAGGAGTGATTACAGAGTTTTATTATTAATATTATTCATAAACAAGGTTGTATTCACATTTAGTCTACTTTATTACCCAGGATCAGGACTTCGGTGCGGAGTTAACCCCTCAAGTCCTGTTTCTTCCCTCTGTAATTACTGGCATGTCTCTGTATGCCCTGAAGGTAACTGTGCCCGCCACACGGCTTCCCCATAGATCATTGTAATGTCATGGTGAGAATGGCACACGGACTGCTTCTGAATTATTCAGGGTTTGAGAAGATACAGGTCCATTGTGCAAAGCCGGAAAACATGTCGGCGCTCATAAAAAGTCAGGGAGATGGTAAATGTCTTAGTTTAGTCTATAAAATGGCACCCAATACCTAGCGTCTGTTTGTGACATTTCTTTATGTTCTTATGCGTTCAGGACTTGTTATAACGTAATGGTCATTGTGCAGCATAATAAAGCATATAAAGCAATTGCCAGAAGAATCCAAAGTGTCGATATGACAGCAGGACCCGTGTGTAACTCACGTGACATATTGTCTTTCTCAGTACAACATGTTGTATTCACGTCAGAGACTTTTTCTCAAAAATACATCCATGTACATGAACCACTCGTTTTTTTTTTTACGGGAATCTGTCACCAGTTTTGTGGTGTCTTAACTAAGGGCAACATAAACTAGTAACCGATCCCCCTCAGCATAATGCTGGGTCACCTTCTCTAATTGACTCAGCCGTTTTGCTAAACTCTTGCATTGAACAGCTCCAGATGAGTCCTGAATATTCATGAGCTCCTGATTTTCTCCGTCCCCCGCTGCTAATTCAGTTGGCAAGAACCTGTCAATCATTGGCAGGGGGGCGGGGAGAGCCGTGAGCGATCAGGACTTGGCATGCGCTGGAGCTGTTAGAACCTAGAAGCATAAAACTGCTGACAGATTCCCTTTAAAGGGGTTTTCTGGGATTTGTTTTAACGGATAGGTCATCAGTATCTGATCATTGGGTTCTGACACCCAGGACCCCCGCTGATCAGCTGTTTGAGAAGGCACTGGTGCTCGCCGTAGTGCCGCAACTTTATCTCAGCTCACCAAGCACAGCGCCGTCCATTGTATAGCGGCTGTGCTTGGTATCGCAGCTCAGCCCCATTCACTTCAATGGCCATGTGACTGATGAAGGTGACGTCACATGGCCTAGGGAAGCCGCAAGAAGGGTGCGGCGCTACTGCGAGCGATGATGCCGTCTCAAACAGCTGATCGGCGGGGTTTCTGGGTGTCATACCCCAACCAACCAGGTAACCTTGCTGTCTGTTGGTGCCGTGGGTGCTGCTCTACATCTACTATTTCCACTATCCAGATGGTAGGTCATCAGTTAAAAAGAAATCCCAGAAACCACTTTATGATCCCCCCCCCGAGCCAGCTAACGCCTTTCATAAGCCTATGCAGTTGTGTGGGGTTTTTAAGTTCTCATAGACATTGCCAAATGAACGATATGTTACCATGTAAGGAGCCCCTACCGGAACTCTACATGCCGTCACGTGAAAGGATTTTCTGCTCACTAATTTATACAGTTTTCATAACCTTTAGAAAAAGGTGCTCAACCCTTTCATTTTATTATTTTGGTAACTAATACTAAAAAGTTAAGACTCGGCACAACTCGGACGTGAACGGGGCGCACACCAGGTTTTCTTTCGGGGAGCCATATTATTGTCACCCTGAGAATTAAATGGAAGCACTGCCTGCCTCAGGATGACACGGTTAGGTTGGAGGTTCATAGCTCAGGGGCGTGAATGTAATCATGCAAATAGAGCCGAGTGCCTCACCTGTAGAGACCATTCCTCCCAGTAATGACTGATTACCAGTAATAATGGCTATTATCATGTCAAGCACAGACCCACAGTGGCTGAAGAAGTGAGTGGAAGAGCTGCGCAAATCTGTCTCTGTAAAACCCACAGTGAATAAATCACTTTGATTCCCACTTCTAAGGCCAGCACTTCACATCTTTTTTTCGGGAGCAGAGCTACTGTACATTCCTGATTGCAGTGTCGTCGCTTGTATCTCAGCACTCGGAGGGGTGAACTGCCAACAAGCCCATTTCTTTGGCAAGATTTGCAGGGCAGATCTGTATTCTGCCGGGGTTAATTTCTGTATTTTGAGGGTAGTTTTGAAGGGGGTAACCTATTTCTGCAGGCTGCAGGTGTCCTAACTCCTCCTCCTCTCATCAACCACGCGGCGTCTGCGCTTTCTTCCTCCCCGCGTTATTTACACTGTAATTCATTTGTTTTAGTCTGCAATTGGCAGCTGACAGGCTGTAATTTCACGGCTTGTAATAAAAAGGTGTCTCATAATCTGCTTCATTTAGCAGCGGAGCCTCTAATGAAATTAACTGCAGCCCTAATTATTCCCGTGAATACTAACGACCCGCCATCGCGACTCCCTGCGAGAAGGACACTGGAGTTCCGCCTTCCGCATCTCATGGAAAAAAAGAGAAGTCACATTTTTGGGGGGCAGGTTACCTTGTATAGCAGGGCTGCTTTCGTAACTGTGAAATATGAAAATATTTTTCTTTTTTTTTTCTTGCACTGTGAGATTTTTGAGGAGAAGGGTTTATTGTAAAACCATGAGACATGCATTATTATATTTTTTTGTATCTTGACTAATCTGTGGTGTGACTCCTCGTCCTCCCCTAAGCTGGTACTAAGCAATGCCTGCCATCTTCCCGGTAATATACCGACTGAGCCCTCTGCTGTAGGGAAACAGAAACTTATCAGCAAGTCAGGCTTTATCTCTTAATGAATAGAGAGTGCTGAAGTAAGCGTTAGGTAATTGAGTTTATAATTAATTACCCAGAACCCTCATCAGATAACGCGCTTGTAGAGAAGATTTTTTTTTTTTTTATCACAGCCTCCGTCTTTCTGTGTTCCCCCGGGCCTGCCCTTCTCTGTCCTTGTCCTGGCTGCTGCATGCACTTATCTCTGGCCATGTCTGGCCAGTGGCCCTCCCTGTGTCCCCAGGGTGATGATGGATGAGCTGAAGGAGTGAACTGCTGGGTGATGCTCCGATCCACTGCTGCGATAGTCCCCCTAGCACTGTCCCCCTGTGTCACTCATGCAGCCGCCTGATGGTTTCCTGACATCTCCTAACAATGGCTGGGGAAGTGTAGAGTCCATCAGCCCTGCACCTCCTAGAATCAGTATACCCCCATCACAAAGGCCACCCATGGCTCCATCTCCTGCTTCATTCCCACCAACAATACAGCTGCAAATGAGCGTCATTCAGAGCATGTCTGCTCGGGGTCTTATCACTCACAGACGGAGGAGAGAATCCTGTGCTTTGATTGATCCCTCTGTGATTAGGGGGACGTTTATCTCTGAGCACTCTGCCCCCCCTCCCCCTTCCTCCGTCCGCACATTCTTTTGCACTTTGCTCTGTTCCGTAATCTTCTCGCTACAATTTGTTTTCTCCTTTATCTATAGTGCCTCCCTTTTTGTCTTCCTTTTATTTTCTTGTATCTGTCTCTCATCCGCTCCTGACAGTACCTGGTCACCCTTCTCTGTCTGGGCACAATCTCTCTTCTCTTCATTCACTCGCACAGGCAAGAGGTCCAGCCTGTTCATGGCCAGCCGTGTTCTTCTGGGGATTGGATACGCAGTGCCACCTGTCCATTAGTTCACTCCTCAGCGCCTGTCGTCTTATCTTGTGTGCGATAGAAAACGATCTGTACAGTATGGTCTACAAGAGGATTGTTGATGGGGAGATATGATTCGAACAAGAGGTGGGAATAAAACCCAGAATATTGCTCGTCTTCTAATTGATTTGCTGGTTATTCAAGTTGATTCATTCCCAAAGACTTGCCTGAGCACTAATGTTTCTATTGGGCCAATCAAACAGATTTGATGAGAAATATTCCAGACTGTTATCACCTTTCCACTAAAGATCAATGAGGGGCTGACGGCTAGGACCCCCACCTGTTACCAAAACAAGAAATCCCAGACTGCCCTTTATGCAATTGGTCGAGCATGTGTCCTGCCTGTCCATTCAAATTCTGTGATACCGATGGAAGGAGCCAAAGTGCTGTACTCTTCCATTTCTGCCAGTGCCATAGATCCTGAGTGGAGTGGCAGTGTGTGTGCGTGACCGTTGCTACATTCATATTCTGCCTAGCTGCAGTCTTGTGGCTGAGAGAAACAGAATCTCCCATTCTAGGACCCCCACTGAACTTGCATTACCACCTATTAAGGCTCCATTCACATCACCGTTTCTCCATTCCGTTCTCCTTCTCCGTTGAGAAGCAGGAGAACGGAAAGGACGGATTCTGCAGATAACGGAGACCTAACTGAGTGTAACGGAGTCTAAAGACCCCATAGACTATAATGGGGTCCGTTAGGTGTTCGCTCAGAACGTGATTTAGGACTTTCGTCTCCGCTCAAAAATCATGTTCTGAGCGGACACCTAATGGACCCCATTATAGTCTATGGGTTCTTTAGGCCCGTTACGCTCAGTTAGGTCTCAGTCATCTGCAGAATCCGTCCTTTCCGTTCTCCTGCTCCTTAACGGAGCCGGAGAACGGAAAGGGAAAACGGTGATGTGAACGAAGCCTAAGTCAATAGGTGATAAATGGTTCAGACTAGAATACCACTTTAAAGGGGTTGTCCTAGTGTTTAATACTGATGACTTATCCTCCAGATTGGCATCAGACCAGCACCGAGCACGTACTGATGATCTATCAGTAGTGCCGCAGCCACCTTGCGGCTTACCAGGCACAGCACTGTCTAGTGGCTGTGCTTGGTATCACAGCTCAGACCCATTCACTTGAATGTGACTGAGCTGTGTCTAGTCCACGTGACTGATGAACATTTATCGCTGGCCTAGGAACAGGCCGTGGCGCTCAATTCAATCAGCTGATCGGCAGGGGTGCCAGGAGTCAGACCCTCACCAATCAGATACTGATGAGCAATCCTGAGGATAGGCAGTCAGTATAAAACACTCGGACAACCCCTTTAAATTCATGGTTGCTAGTAGTTGATGTCATAATTGATGAACCAAAATAGACCAATAATCTCTAATGTGGAGCAGTGTGGAGCTTCAGTACCAAATTATTCCAATCATAACTTCTATAGGTGGCCATTCACCGATCAAAACAGACTTCAGCCAAAATGATTTTTCGACGGGTGACATTTAGCAGCACACAGTCGCTTTAACTGCCCGATGATAGACTGAAAGGTGTATGGCGGTTCCACCATCAACCTTACATATATCTAATGTGTATGGGCAGAAAAAGTCCATCCAGTATTAAGGACCACTGTGATGCAGAATCCAATTTTCATCATTTTAGGGAAAACAGACTCCTACCCGACATCAAATATGGCACTTGGAATAAATCCCCGGACCAACGACACCTATAGTAACCTCATAGCCAAGTGCAGTGGCATTTTAGATGTCACATTTCCATCATGAATGAGGGACAATCTTTGGGTCTCCTGCTGCAGAACCGTGAGACCTTTAGCTAGTCCGGTATTCTGTCACTTATCCGTTATTAATATATTTTGTGACCTCTTAGTAGGCCTTACTTACAGGTGCGCCTATATTTCCACCTATTGGATAATACATTTGATCATGGTGGCTAGTAAATGAATTTGTGTAGTGTCTGATAGACTGACAGGCCGGACATGAGGCAGATGTGGATGCATTGCACAGCCGTCCTGCACGCCGGGAAGATTATGCAAGTCCTTTAAGGATTTTTAACTAGGTAGAGAGTGTCCCTCACCCGGTGTCATAAAGATTGGTGTTCTCCCTGTGCGTGCTGCCCTCAGAGGTACAATATGTCTGTCATTGTGCAATATGACGTTCCAGGCCTGCAGGGAGAGGAGAGGGCGGGGGAGGGCCGGGGAAGGTAGCAGGGCAGAGTATCATTATCAGACGTAATTGATAAATAATATCCCTCATAAATACTGCCAGTCCTTCAATTAGTTTTCTGTAAAGTTCGGGATGGGGAAGTGATGGCCTGTCAAAGTGACAATGGATGACAAAAATTAATAAATTGCCTTCTAAATAGTGCGGACACTTAAGAAAAATTGGGCAGCCAATTTAGCCCAGCGGGAGGTGGGGGGCCGGGGGCTTCTTCTCGTTTTTATTTTGTGCTCTTGTCGGGCCTCTAATGTTGTCTGGGCTTTATTAATGATAACGGAGCCTCCGCTGCCGCTTATGTTGCTACGGGCAACTTTGTTCATTAAAATTAAAGCCGGCGTTTAATCCCATTAGCTGCTCTCTGGGTAGCTCCTGTCGCTGTCAGTACACGGGGGGAGCGTATGTGGGTCTCTGCCCTGCGGACGGCAGGGTCGTCAGAAATGGCGATGCACTTTATTTTTTTATTTTTCTCGTTTTAACAAAACAAACATACATGTATATCTATAGAACTATATATGTGTGTGTGTGTGTAATATAATTGTATATTTTTATATATATATATATATATATATAATAAGTTTTATATATATATATACAATTTTTCTTTAGAATTCATACTGCGCTTCAAAAAGTGTTCAAGTGTCTGATTTTGTTCCTCCCCTTTGGGGCCAATGTGCTTCTGGCTCTGAATGTGTTAACCCTTTCTTTTATTAGTGCCGTGAATTGAGAAGTAACCGTTAGCCCTAGCACCGTCCCCCTGATATTACAGCGCTGTCTGTAAATAAATGGTAGCATACGCTATCCAGGAGAATCGCTGAAGTCAGAGAAGGCTCGTTAGAGGAACGTGGGAGTTTTTGTGTTTATTTGCTCGTGTTAATTGCTGCCCAACGGTTATTGGTGCGGAAATAAGTGCACCGAACGTGCAAGGCCAGAGAGTATGAAACAAATTGGGTTTGGCACGCGGCACGGCATTAGACGTCGAATATGAAATCCAGGTTAGATTAGCAAAGACGTGAAAAATCACAGGACGCTCTCCAAACCGTCTGTATGGCACTTGAAGAGGACGCACGGAGCCCCTCCAGTTAGTTATAAATGCGTCTGTCCTTGTTTTCCATTTGTATTTGCTAATAACAATGTGAGATAATGTGCGCTCCGTGGAGATGCAAAGAGAGATGAATGACAGTATCAAACTCATTGTGTCAGAGGGAAAGGGGGGGGGGTGAGGCATGCCGAGGATGCAGCCACCTCCGGGGTGAGGATGTTTTTGCAAAGAGACCCCAGCGGGTCAGGGATGCACAGAAGAATATTGCACAGTCCATTATTTACCTCTGCAAATTTTGACCCAATCTGCAGCCCATTCTCCCCAATGATTGGCGCCGGTATGCTAGGTCACCTATTACTACAGAAAAATGCAACTGCCTTGGCAGCTAAGTAGTTAACGGGCGCGCAAGCGGTTCCTGTTATAGATTGCATGCCGCAGCCTCCCGAGCTGCGTGGTATCAATCTGAGCTCCAGTATAATGTTCATGTTCGAGGCGCCGGAGCTGTCATGTGTAAGGAGCTGTGAAGATGTATATTTTGAAGAGCGAAAAAAGAGCAGACCCTGCTTTTTTATCCTGCCACCCTTTAATTGTTGACTAAAATCTAATAACTGTTGTGCTAAATGAGCCATTAAATGTCCTTCTCGTAAAACATTGTGTATCAAATGATTTTAATGTTAGAAGCATAATGTCACTTTCATCTTCATGACAAGAGGCAGATAGCTGGGAACGAGGAGACAGAGAATTAATGATGAGGGAAGCAGGAGCAGGGCTGCTATCCTGCACAGAGGCGCGACGGGGATACCAGGCTGCATTCAGGACCTTGGACAAAGCCATCGGCCAGGCCCTCATACATCACCTGGGGTTCACACCTCACACACCCCTATATTGCTAGATTGACTCCTTATATACCTCTATAGAGGGGATTTTATATTTTTGCCAGTGGTTAGCAGGCTATGAAATCTAGCAATGATCACCAATGTATATACCTATAGACATTATTGACTTGTGATAGATGATCCAGAGATCCTCTGTGTATGACGCATATATGAGGTCTGTTCATAATATATAGTGCAGCATGTTTAGGGGTTTCCATACAAAGGATTCTCCCTTTGTTCTTGAATCTTGACTTTGAGGTAGTTGATTGATGAATGGTAATGAGTCGGGCATGGTGTGCCCATTATCTCTTGAGACCTCCGAGGGTGCCAGTGTAGAAGCCACAAGTTTCTCATCAACTGTGTCAACCACATTGTGCATCATGGGTGCAATAGAATTGCCTACGGGCACGAACACTTAGTGACCATACACATTAATCTAAAGTTTAGCAAAATGGACAGTTTTAAACAAAATGATCAATCATCAGACGAACTTGAACAATGGATGGTCAATTATCGTCTGAGAAGAAGTCTGCCATGTGTTAGCTTTATGCTTCCAAGTCCACAAATGACCATTCAATGAACAAACCTACATCAAAAGATGGCGGCTTCTTCTTTGCTCGGTGTCATTGAACACGTATGGCCAGTTTGAACGACTGTCATGACTAATATGGATGAAAAAGTGTATGGCTGCACCAGCATAGATCAATAGTTCTGCGGTTTTTCCTTCAATGTCTGTGACTTTCTGTTTTTTTTATTGCCTAATGTTATTTTTTTTAAAGTAATTTTTCTTTTACATTTTGGTTCTAGTTTAGCATTAGATAAAAGCTGCTGATTTATTTGTAGCGTGTCGTACAGTTGTTATGCAGGGGGCTTGCCACAGCCGGCCTGTGGGTCTCAGGCTGGGAGAAAATGGATCTATTAATTGTTGGCCTTGGGAGAGATCAGGAGGGGGCAGGTGATGGAGCATCATGGCTATGGACCCCAGGTTGGAATGATTGTGGACACGGGTGGGTGGTAATGACCTTCCCAAGGTTCTGGTTTCACCTTCTGCTGGAGCTTTAATGGCTTTTCTGTTATATTTCTGATGAAGGTGCGCTGATGACCAGCAGTGCCGTGTGTGACGTGGTCTTTCTTACTTTCTGGATTAGGTTTGACTCATTCTAGGTAAAGCAGAGTATACACGTGATAAGCAAATGTAGGTGTCCGCTCATGGATAATGAAGACATGGATAGGATATTGTGTTATAGAATAACAGGGACGCTCTGGGGGGCTTACACTATGTTTAACCCTTCTTTCCAATTTCCCTAATTCATAACATTGATGACAATTGTTTTTCATCCTGTCCTCAATATTTCTGACTTTTGCTTAAAAGGGGTTGTCCAGGATTATTATTATTTTGTTTTAATTCCGCTTCACCCCCATCCCCAGCAGTAGCTGTATATTTACCATGGCTCCTGGGCTCTTTTCACTGTACCCACCTGTCAGCCTCCGCATTGGACATGGTCACGTGCACTGCTGCAGCCAATGACAGGTCTCAGTGGTGACCGGTCCCTAAGCAGCTCGTCACTGCTGGGTCACATGCTGCTTAGGGACACGTCACCACTAAGGCCAGTCATTGGCCTAGCGGACATTGACAGGCCGGGACCAAGAGTGCAGTAAAAACAGCCATGGAGCCGGAACAGAGAGGCATAGAGCAGTGTAGTAGGTACTTCTGAGGAAAAAAAGAGCAGGAATTAAAAAATAAAATCCGATACAACCCCTTTAATCCCATACATGTGAAGAAAGAGCTTTGTTTCTTTGCAGAATGTTTTCAGTGTTTCCCAAACTTTAGACCAAATACGCCTCTTTCTTAATTATTATATTAAAATTAAGGCCCCCCCCCCTAGAAACAGTACCGCTCCTATCTATGGACTGTGTCTGGTATTGCAACTGAAGGCTAATGTATTTAAAGGGGTAGTCCAGGAGTAGTAAAACATGGCTTCTTTCTTCCAGAAACAGCACCACACCTGTCCATGGATTGTGTCTGGTATTACTGCTCAGCTCCATTGAAGTGAATTAGGGCTCTTTCACACGAGCAGATGCCGTGAGTGGAATCCGCTGCGTGAAAGAGAACCAAGCCCTGCTCCGGACAGCAGAGACACGGAGCATTATCAATCATGTTAATGCTCCGTGTCTCTGCTGTCCGGAGCGGGGCTTTGCACTCTTTCATGCAGCGGATTCCACGCACGGCATCCGCTCGTGTGAAAGAGCCCTTAGGCTGAGCAGCAATACGACACCCAACCTGTGGACAGTTGTGGTGCTGTGTTTGGGAGAAGGCAGGCGATCGGGTCAGCCAATTAGCCTCCCTGGCGTCACCCACGATGCTAGGGAGGCTCATTCCCACGTCAACTTGCCCCCCTTCTGCCGGCATCAGAAGCGAAGCAGGTGCCGGGGAGCGAGGTAAATACAACCTCTGTGAGGTGCCCGAGCATTTAGGAGGACATTATAGATCTTGGATAACCCCTTTAAAGGAGTTTTTCGAGTGTTTTATACTGATGACCTATCCTCGGGACGGGTAGTCAGTATGTGAACGTTTAGGCCAGACTCCCTGCGCCCCTGCTGTCCATTGTATAGCGGCTTCACTTGAATTGCACTGAGCTGCGCCTAGGCCATGTGACCGATGAACATGACATCACTGCCCTAGGAAGAAGCTGTGGCCTTATCGGCAGGGGTGCTGAGAGTTGGACCCCCACCGATCAGGCACTAATGACTTGTCTTCAGGATAGGTCACCCCCTTTAACAATGCGCCCTTTCGACTGCACAGGTGGCACACCTCTAAGGTGCAGACAGGCAGTTTTCATTGGTTCGGACTGCTTTTGGTTAATGATTTTGAACATCCCGTCTGCATTTAGACCACTGCTTCCTTCGTTTTTACCTGGTACCCTCCTGTAGCTTTTTACAGCATAAAGAAGTAGAAGCCAGTTAGCAAAATTGAAGCGAATCTTCTTCCACCTCTGGCCGTCTTCCCTCTCTTCGTCTTCCTCTCTCCTCATCACCTCTTCCCTCCTCTGTGTTTCTATATCCGCCACCAGCCCAAATTGGAACGTATCTATCATTATTAAAGTGCGCCTTGTGTGCATGTGTAGGGGGTGCCAGGCGCCGGGCAGTCAGATTCTCCTGCCATTCTCCCCCCTCTCTTTATTATTGTAAATTACTGCCGCGCTCTGGAGAGGTGAGCGGTTTAGCCAATTAGTGGCATTTGAGTTGGATTTGCTTGTCATTAGCTGTGCTCCTGTGCCGGGCTCTTTGAAGCCGGCTCCTGTGTGATGTCCTACAAGCGGTGAGATGTTGGTAATGACAGAGGGGTCACTGGGGTGATGTGACCCCGCCACCAACATCCTTTTATTGTTTTATTCCTTTCTTTTTTTTTTCTTGTTTCCCAGGTTTAGCAAATAGGGCGCTGACAATAACAAGTCCCCTCTTAGCACCCTGCCTGGCCTTGTGGGAGCCACTGACGGCTCTATTAACGTGTAATGTACAGCGGTCCCCCACCGTGGATACCGAAATATTGCCAACAGAAGGTGGAGAGGTGTGATTAGGCCCCTCTGATTAACTACATCAGTACTAGTGGTCCATAGGATTGAGAGGAGGAAGAGGCCATGGACTGGTTTTAGTTGGGGCTGTTAACCCTTTACTTGCTAGTAGCTAGATATTCACGGCGTACTTCAACTTTGCATTCTTTCCATATGTACCTCTCGTGCGCAGCCCACCTTCTTGTAAGAAATGTGCACGCCGCAGATGATAAAGAGGACATTTGCAGGAGTGCCTGTTTGACACGTATATTGATGTTTTTAGACACAAATCCGTACAGAAATATAGACGCGTCGACATCATGTAATGGAGACTGACACGTGAAACCTTATGCAGTTCTTGGTCTGTCTCCGCCGTCGCATACCGCCAGCGCCTCCCTGCCCCTGGTCAGTCTTAACGCGACCAACCCTTCCCTCTGCAGGCAGCGCCGGATCGATAAATCTTTGCTGGTAAATAATTGCTATTGAACTGTGTTCCCATGCAGGAGTGTGAGCGCTCTGTTGTGACAGCCTGGGGGGAACATCTCCCTTCTATGTCAATCGCTTCATTTCAGACTGGGGGAGCATACCTGGGGTAGAGACTTTACTCCCCGCTCCGTATGGCTGACCTGAGCTTAGTCTGTCATTGGCAATGTGCTTGTCACTGGACTTTCATCATGATGATAGTTTTGTATAACATGAGTCTTTACTGACAACTAAAAGGCTGCCCCTGACAGCGTGCTCTGCTGCCATTATTTACCGTGATACATTCACACGCAGCCACAAGGAACGATCAAGGGTTTGAAGAATCCTCGCGACTATATTTTTGGACATTTTGTAATCAATACAATGGTCACATATATGCTGTGACCTTCAAATATACCGTATTTTTCGCCATATAAGACGCACCGGCCCATAAGACGCACCTAGGTTTTTAAGGAGGAAAATAAGAAAAAAGATATTTTTAACCAAAAGGTGTGCTTTTGGTGGGTTTTGAACTAATGGTGGTCTGTGGATGACACTACTATGGTGGATCTGTGGGTGGCACTGTTATGGGGGGATCTGAGGGGGGATATGAGGGGGGCACTGTTATGGGGGATCTGTGGATGGCACTGTTATGGGGGGGGATCTGTGGATGGCACTGTTATGGAGGGTGGATCTGTGGATGGCACTGCTATATATGTGTCACCCACAGATCCCCCACCCCATAACAGTGCCATCCATATCCCCCACCCCATAATAGTGGCATCCACAGATCACCCCCCATAACAGTGTCACCCACAGATCCCCCACCCCATAACATTGCCATCCACATATCCCCCACCCCATAATAGTGGCATCCACAGATCCCCCATAACAGTGCCATCCACATATCCCAAACCACATAATAGTGGCATCCACAGATGCCCTAATATACTGGAGCTATGGTAAACCTGTGGGAGGGGCCGGTGTCATGCAAGTGCGGTGTGGTGGGGCGGTGCGGTCACTGTACTCTGGCCCCACCGCTCACTCACTTACTTATTGACGTGACGTCAGTCAGTTACGGCCAGCCGCCCGCCCTGCTCTGCCTGCTACAGGACATTTAGTAAGTAGTACAGATGGGGCTGGGGATCGGATCAGAACTTCAATGAAAGCTAATATTATAAAATGTTCAGGCAATAAGGAAGTGAGTGAGTGGTGGGGCCAGAGTACAGTGACCGCACCGCTCCACCACATTTGCATGACACTCGCCCCCTGTCCAGCTGATACATCGCAGGTTGCGATGTAAAATGACAGCTTTCCCCTTATAAGACGCAGGGACATTTTTTCCCCACTTTTTGGGGGGAAAAAGTGCGTCTTATGGGGCGAAAAATTCGGTAAGTTCCATCACAGCATTTTATGTATTGTATGACGGACAAGCTACGAATAATTTTTATGTATTTTTGTTGCTCTTTTAGTGCATTTAAGGTTCATTTACGCAGAACAATTTTTTAAGCAACCAAAAAGCATTGAGGCCCTGATTTATCATACCTTCACTCCTGAATTCTGGTGTCAAAAAGTCAGAAAAATAGGGCTTTTGTGCAAAATTTTGTGACTTTGTTTTTCAACTCGCACAAAATTATGCAACTTTTTGCATTTTTACCCCACTCACTCCAGTTTTCTAACTTGGCTGGAACACGGAGTCTGGTCTGGTTAACTCTGTTGATGCGTTTCACTGCAGATTTATCATTGAGACTTTTTTTTTTAAAAAGTTGCAATCTCACTCCAGGAGGAGGGTGAAGTAGGAAAACTGGAGGAGCTTCTCTAGACAAAAGCATTCGGTCTAAGGAAAAGACAAATTTATCAAGGGAGATGATACATTTGATAAATGTGGCATAAAATACCCTGTTGATAAATTCCCCTCTGAATGTTTTGAAGAAAAAAAAAACTTTTGAGCTTCAGACATTTGGGAAAAAGTCTGAACTCCCTGACCAGCAGCGTCATTGCCTGCTAGAAACAGTACTCCCGGAATTTACACTTATTGGCAAATGAAGTATTTAGGTCACGCAGTCATTTAACCCCTTCCCGACGTGACTTACTATTACGTCATATGCCGGGTCTTTAAAAATGGCGGAGCGGGCCCCTTAACAACTCTGTGTCTGCTGTTTCCTTCACCGGTGGCAATGCCGATCTCTGACATTTAACCCCTTAAATGCTGTGATCAAACCTTACCATGGCATCGGAGTCTGCTGAAAACCGGAAGCATGCGCTTCCGATTGTGCTCTGGCTCCCCCGCGTGGCGATCAGAGGAGCCGGAGAGTGTGTGCAGCAGCCCCTGTGAATGACAGGAGGCTGCTGTGTAGTATTTCCTATGGAGCCCTTGCCTGTAATAGGTCTCCATAGGAAACTAGTAAAATAGTCATAGACTCCAATGCAAGTGCATTGGAGTCTATGATAATAACAATCAGATGATTGATTGTTATAGTTCCCTATGGGAACTATAAAAAAATTTATAAAGTTTTTACAAATAAAAAAAATATATAAAAATTCAAATCACACAAAATGAGAATAAAAAATACACACCATGGGTATCGGCTCGTGCGTAAATGCACGAACTATCAAAATATAAAAGTATTAATCACATACCAAAAAAGGCGAAACGACAAAAAGGGTCAAAATCGACATTTTTCTTTTTTTTTGGTCGCTTGTCCTCCCACAAAAAATTTAATAAAAAGTGAAAAAAGCCATAAACGCTCTAGAATGGTATTAATGAAAAGTACGAGCCCTCATACAGCTCCACACACATAACTACACAGCAAAAAAAAAAATTTGATATTTTTTTTTTTTTTTTTTAAGCAACATAACTCAAGGAAAAGTATACATATGTGGCTCTGGGAAGGGGGGAGCGAAAAACAAAAACGCAAAGTCAAAAAACCTCTGTGGTAGAAAGGGTTAACATTTTTATCATTTATCACCTTTCTGTGTATTTTCAGTGAGCAGTGAGCAAATTACTTTTAAAATCATTCAGACATGAATGAATCTCAACAAGAATTGTACAGTGTAAGCGGGAATCATTATTATCACGCATCCGAAATAAACGAAAAATTTTCATTTTCACATGTCAAGGGAGAAAGCAATGATTTGCACTTCTAATTTTTTAAAACCTTATTTTTGTATAATTTTAATAAATAAAAAATTGCATACAGCGGCATGTGCCTGCCCATACATATTACATCAATGATGTCGGGGTCTGCCAACAATGTAAAGGTGCCCGTACACCTTCAGTATCTCTCCCAACTTCCCCATACACTCCAAGGCAAGCCAAGCGTGTGGGGAGAGGGGTGAGAGCTGCTGAAAGGCGTCTCCGGTGCCGGCTTATCTCCCAGGAGTAGAATGGGGCATTGAAATGAAATGCATCCTATCCTTCTCACCCCGTAGGAGATTATCAGCCAAATATGGGGGGTTGTTTGCCAACAGTACTCTGTGTATGGGGGCCCTAATATGTATGTATGTTAACATTCACTATTCAGCTAGGAGATAATTCACTCTCAGAAGTGTCTGGCAGCCGCTTATCTTCATCTCCTATGTTGAAAAAGCCTACATGTTAGGTTATAAGCCGCAACGAAGAGTCACTCCGTACAAAACGGCTCCAGCTATAGCGGACGTGAGCGGTACATGTGTGACATCCATTCATCCGAGTGATTGCCGTGTAATACAGCGTGTGGCCGCCCAGGAGCTCCACCTCCAGTGACCAAGTTGCACTCTACACCCCACTAAAGCCTCTCCAACTTTACCCAATTTTAGAAATATGGCGCTTGTTCTGAACATTATGTATTTTAATGTATTTATGGCAAACGCTAGCATTAATACACTGATAAATCTCCTCCATATAGTTCTTAATCCCTTGCTTCTCTTTTCATAGCAGATGATAAAATCGACTGCCTTACTCCTATCGTGACAACGCTATGGCCCTTTAAGTTCTAAAATGGTGCTGTTTCACACATCTCTGCATTTCATTATCTGCTATCTGGGGGCCATTTATTATAGGTGTTTTTCAATTTCTATAATAATCCGATTCGGCCTATCTGCTGTTTGAGAAGGCAGCGGCACTCCTGTGAGCAATGTGGCCTTCTCTCGTGTTTTCCTAGGCCGACGTCACGACACGTCCATATGTCACTTGACCTAGGAGCAGCTCAGCCCCATTCAAGTGAACGGGGCTGAGCGTGATACCAAGCACAGCCGCTATACAGTGTACTGCGCTGTGCTTGGTAAGCTGAGGAAGGCCGCGGTGCTCACAGGAGCGCCAGTTCCTTCTCAAAACAGCTGATCGGTGGGGGTCCTGGGTGTTGGACCCCACTGATCAGATACTGATGACCTATCCTCTCAACTATTTTTCAGACATTGTAGCAACATAAAATCTTGCTGTGTTGGAGTGTAATAGGATTGTCCAACCGGATTGCAGTTTATACTCACGAGTATAGCAATAGCCATGATTAGCAGTGATTGGTTAAGGATGGGCAGTATAATAATTGAAGCCAGTGGGGTGATCATTTTACCCAATCACCCACAGAAGTTAATTGTATGATCCATTGTTTTTGTATTTTGCACGTCTCCCACCTTTATCTCTATTGTTCGTAGTCATGACAATGAATTAATATCTGACGATATATAAGCATTATTAGAATTCTGTAGGCTACTTCCAGGACCATGTTCGGGTCCCTTGTTACCTCTTTAACATTTTGTCTTTCTTTTTGTAGGGTATGCTACTGAAACGAAGTGGAAAGTCTCTAAATAAAGAATGGAAGAAGAAGTATGTAACTCTGTCTGACAATGGCGTGCTCACCTATCACCCCAGTTTACACGTAAGTGCTGAGCTGCACCCCATACACAGTACACATGCCAGGGTTTAGGTGGCCATACACATGAAAAGAATCTCAGCTCAACCTGCTGCATACCCTAATGTGCATGTGGGCGTCCCGACTCTTCCCCGACATCTGCTGTCAGTGCTGTTGCCAACTTGTGTCATACAGAAAGCTGCGCCGGTAGTGCGAAGAAGAAACCACGGCAAAGACAGGAGTGTATATTCGGTCCGCATTTTTTGAGGCCGCCAAAAATGCGGACAATACACTATGTGCTATCCGCATCCATATGTCTGTTCTGCAGCCCCGCAAATCTGTTATCTGTTTTGCGGACAAGAATAGGCCTTTTTAACAAAGAGCGGGAAGTGCTGGTCTGCAATATGCGGAACGCACATGGCCAGTATCTGTGTTTTGTGGAACGCTCACCAGATAAAGCTGTATGAATGCCCTCTTAATGCCCGTAGCTTCTGTTTTAGCACGCGTGACTTTAAGGCCTCATGCCTATGACTGAGCTGTGTTTTGTGGCCCCCAAATTGCGGATGTATAAAACACGGATGCCGGCTGTGTCAATTTGCGGAACAGAACGGTCAGGCCATGATAGAAATGCCTATTCTTGTCCACAAAACAGACAAGAATAGGACATGTTCTTTTTTTTTTTTTTTTGCGGGGCCACGGAACGGAGCAACGAATGCGCACAGCACACAGAGGGCTATCTGCAGCTTTTGCGGACCCATTGTGGTCGTGTGCATGAGGCCTAACGAAGCTTGCATAAGGGGATCCAGTTCTGATTTTGGCAGTAGCTCTATGGCTCGTGCCCAGAGCTGTATTACGGAGACGTGAATGCAACGCTTTCTCAGCTGCTTTGCTTTTACTGGTGTGGTTGTAGAGTTACTGGGAACTTATGATAAGTTTTGAGGCAGGTTATTGTGTTTTCTATCATTGTAAATGAGAGCGCCGCTGTGTGTCCGTTAAGCTTACATCCGGTGTTGTGATTTCTAGTGTTGAAGTGTTAATTTGTGTCGTGGCTGCTGCATCCTGCTGGATGGCTGTAATAGGACGAGCTGAGTTGTGACACGCTAGCAGACTGCCCCCTCCCCAGGTGAACAACTCCACAAGCTCTTCATTACATCCTTGTCAAAACTGAAAAATTCTCTAATCAACAGCAATCTGTCCGCGGCCCCCGGACCGCTGGCGGTGTCCCCCCTCTCTATCTGCTCACTGGCGCTCACGTCTCCAGGCTGCTGATTACATTAGGCTAAGCTGCAGAGGAAATGAACCGTGTCTTATTTAGGTGCAAGTAGCTCCAACGTAGCCGGGGCCTGGGGCACTTTTAAAGCATTTTATAGCATTAAAATTAGTGTTTCTTCCCTCTGTGCTGCTGCGTGTAATGCCTTAAACTCAATAAGCAAAAGGCAAGCGAGCCCCCACTTCTCTCCGCGTTATGCCGAGAGGTTATGGCTTTTTTTTTTTCTTTCCCCTCCACTAGATGAGGCTTATATCTGCAAACCTTGGTCGGAAAAGGGCAATGGCAATACAGCCAAGAACAGAGAATTAAAGTCTCCATAGTGTTAATGAATTACTGCCATCCTGAGCAAATATCGGAATAATGACCCATGTGTAACTAGTGTATGGAAGACATCCAGATCAGAAAATACTCTCCGCAGTGCATTAGAATCCGTAGGAAAGTAAGGCGTTTATTGAATTATTATTTCTTTTGACTTATTGCATACTATACGGTGCAGTATGTCCTTCGACTGTGGCCTCCTACAACGCAGCCAGCACAACTCACTAAGCGACTCTCACACCCGTCCGTCTCGTAATCCCTTTGCCAATAACCTGGAGAGTCCTAGGACATAACCCCAAGTTAGCAGAGGCGCAGCGGACTGCAGTAAGCTATTGTCTTTTTCTTTTTTTTTTTGCTTTCTACCGTCTGCACTAGCTAATTGTTGCAGCTTTAAGAAGCTGCCCTGGGGGCCTGATGAAGTCTCTCTACCGCCCCTCCTAACCCTGCAACTAAGCCGCTTGCTCCCCTCCCAGTCCCAGAGCAGGGGCCCCTCATGAGATGACAAGTCATGGGGTGCAAGACGGCATCCAGACCCTGCGGAGACCCCACGCTCCCAAGCAAAGATCCCCCCCCCCCGCCCCTCCCACGGCGCAGTGTGCGCCACTCTATCTCACCACATCTCATTTGCATCTGGGACATCAATTAGCATGTTTGTTGAGGCTAATTGAATGAAACTCAATCATAGCCCTTAATTGCTTGCCTATGTAAAAAGAAATCACATTAATGCAGCTAATTAAGTGTATGGCAATAAGATGCAACATAATTAGGGGAAGCAATGTTAACCCTTTCCTTGGTGCATCTGGAGGGGGGAGGTTCTGGCGCTGCATTGTAAAACAATATGTACATCTGTCTCCGTACAACATGCGCGCTCTCCTGGTGGTAGAAGAGTTAAGATGAAGAACGCAAGAAGGCTGCCTCCTCTTCACGGACGCCTTTCTCGTGTTAGATCAGAAAGTCCAAAGTTTTAAAAGATCTGGCCGTATGCACAATGCAAGTTTGCCACAGACCTATAGGTTTTTTTTTTTTTTATATAGGGCTGGGAGGATTTTACGACATTCTGAAAAAAGCGCGGACTATTCGGAGTTTATTCCGACTGGATTTTAGAAATGATGAGCTGAGCAGCATTTCTGGTTTCTGTTCTTATCCCATGCTGGGCTCCAGTCAATGCTGGAGGTCTCTATCGCTGTGTGATCTGCAGGACAGGGGGCAGCTTCACTGGCGGATAATCTCTCCAGTCGTGTGGGTTTATTTGTTTCCTATGTTAAGAGATTAGCGACAGAGCGAGCAGAACATGCTAATAGCTTAGCAATTATGGCTTTTTCAGGTTTTAGAGGGGCCTGGGAAGGGAGGGGGGGCTCCTGGAGTATACCCCAGAGACTTGTTAAATGTTCTTAATCTCACAAGTGTCTGAGCTGCCTCCTTCTCAGGCCTTGTTAAGTGGCCGTGTACCTTGATCTTGTGCTGTTTGCCTCTGATCAGTGATTTTGGATTGATGGCGGCTTGGCGGAGAAATCTGCATTTGTGAACCAGGAGACGCAGCCCGTTGCTGGTGTGTGCACAGTAATATGAGGCCAGATTGGGGACGCACACCCTTCAGTCATTATTTCATATACAATGTGTGTGCAGGGAGTTAGGTAGGTAGGTTTTCTTTGTGCTTTATGTACAAGCCTCTGTAGGGTTCAGGCAAAGTCTATAAAGTAAGTCTTTGTTGCAGTGTCGGATATAGTCTTAGGTGGCGGTGATTAGATATATACTGCACCTTTGAAGAAACCAAGAGTATTTTTATCATAAAAAGAAGTGCTTGAAAGTTTAAAGAGGGCTCATCACCTCTCCTGACATAAACCCATCTACTTAAAACTCTGCATTGCGCCCAAAAATGTATAAATAAATTGACAACTGGGTGTTACTGTTCCCCTTATCATCAGAGTTTGTCCCTCTAAAGCAGGGGTGCACAACCTGCGGCCCGGGGGCCACATGCAGCCCTCGATAACATTCTGTGCGGCCCCAAAACATCTGGTAAAAGACATGTAGGTCTATGTCTTATGGCTTCTTACATGTATCTTTCATGTATTCTCCTATTAGATGGGAGTCCTGGAAGTGTAACTAGACATTTATAGTATATACTGTATGTTCAATATGCCAAAAATACAGTATTTCAGTTGGTAATACCCCTTTCAGTTTTATTTTCGGCACCTGGAATTGGTTCAGGCTGACAATGTGGCCCCCGACCAGAAAAGGTTGTGCACCCCTGCTCTAAAGTCTGGCACTGTCAGCACTGGTCAGTCAGTGTAAGGACACACCCCCCTAGCTAGTGACACCCAAATGTCAATTTACTCATATATTTCTATGAAGAATAACAGAGGAAAACACAACATAGAGTTTAAAGAAAAGACAACTAGAATTACTTCATGGGGACAAGTCAGCTCTCCCACATATTGTATCAGGTGCTGGATTCCAAATGTTGCCTACCACTAAATTACTGGCCATTGTGATTTCCAAGACCCTTAGTGATACTTTAAAGGGGCTTTCCACTAATAATTTTCCCCTCAGAATAGGGGATGTGTCTCGGCCCCTCAGCGATCACGAAAACAAAGGTCACAGAATCCCCTGTGGGTATGGAGCGCTGATGCACCTGCGTGACCACCACTCCAGTTCCGTGGGAATGCGAGATTAAGTGCCAAATGCTGTGGCAGTGGCGTACATGTGGATGGAGCTCCGTTCTCATAGGAGACGCCAGGACCTCCGTTTTTTGTGACCGCTGAGGGTCCCAACAGTCAGACTGTTATCCCCTATCCTATGGAAAAGGGGGTAAGGATTGTTAGTTGGAAAATCTTTTTAAAGGGGTGTTTGGGTATTAATGACCAACCTTTAGGATGGTTCAATATTATCAGATAGATTGGGGGTCCTACACCTGGCACTCCCACCTATCAGCCGTTCTCCGTAGCCAGCGGTGCTGGAATAAACACAGAAGACGGAGCCAGAAGCACAGTGATTGCCAGGATTTGGACGTCCACCAATCTGATTTTGATGACCCTTCAATATCTAGAATCCAGACAACCCCTTCTTCTACTACTCCGACAGCACACATTTAGCTGTGATATTTTTGGAATAAACCAGGGAGCTCTGGATGAGCTGCACTTCAGATCTCTGACATAGGAAGAATTAGCAGTACTTTGAGTACAAGGGCAGGGTACAGTCCCTCACAACCTGGGCCAATGGTCATTATCATCTGGGAGTACAGTCAAGACAAGGCAGACCCTTTCCATGGGTTGTCAGCTTGTGTATTCCATTTATATGGATAGAAAGGTTTCCCCAATATTTTATTCACAGGGAAAATGGCTTTGCATTACTTATCTTGTAGTGGTCCTCACAACCTATATACAGTCCAGAGGTGCATTCTTATTTCTGCAGGTTACTATTGGGAGAATTCAATAAACCAATCCCTAACTGCTTAACTCTGCTGTATAGGCTATCCTGCAAGAAAAGAAGACAATTCTATGTGTATCTGCATACTTGTGTAGACAATTAGGCGTCCTGCCACCACGCTGGACAGAAATGGTAGCCACGTGGGCTGTTGCTGTCCAAGCGCATGCTCTTGAAGGTTGCGACCATACGTCGTGTCTTGCTAGTCCTTTTCCCATCAGGTTTCAGTCAAAAAATGTATAAATAAGGATCCATAATTCTGCAGATATGCGTTTACCAGTAAAGCATGCTGACTTCCTACTCGTGGTAAAGACTGACGCCACATACTGTGGTTGACGTATCGCCGAGATGCTCTTGCTGCACATTTACTGCCACCTCTAGCCTCACTCCTGAAGGCTTTGTTTCTATGTAGGAGGTAATGGCTCAATTAATCTGGCCATTTGCGACTGTGGGTGGACCGGCTTACTTCCGCACATGGCATCTGCCTTGCTCCACCGTGTGCAAACCCAGCAAATTCCATGTGAAATATTTTTTTTAAATGATTTCTTAATAAGGGCCATTTAGATGTTTTATTTAGTTTTCATCATGTTTTATGAATATCTTCCATCTTTTTGCAGGATTACATGCAGAATGTCCATGGCAAAGAGATTGATCTCCTCAGGACCACAGTTAAGGTTCCAGGGAAGAGGCCTCCTCGAGCAACATCATCCTGTGCACCTATCGCCAGTCCGAAAACAAATGGCCTGACCAAAGAGGTCAGTGGGCTACAGATCTCCGCCAATACAGGTATGGACTTTTTTTTTAATCTTTCCATATAATTAGATTAGTTTAAAGTTTTAAAGCAGTGTTTCCTGCTAAACCGTTTCTTGCATATCTATCAGATGTGCCATGAACGTCTGATAGATACGGGCTGCACCTAGTGTACTTGCAACTGTCCTCAGAACGGTTTCCCAAAGAATGAATTGTAAGTTGACCCCACATGTGCATGACACTATCCATACACTGTTAAGCATGCCCTCCTTTTATTTCCCCCCGGGATCCAGCAGATGTCGGCTTAGGTGTGGGTCACTGAGGTTGGACCTGCCTCTAGTAGACTTTTATGGCATATCCTGTGAATATGTAATACATGTATACAGGGTATACCTCTAAGAGTTCTGCAGCAATCTTCCACATTATGGCCCACGCTGGCCACTTTGTTCAAAAGTTGGGAAACACGACACATACTCTCCAAGAAGGCACACATTTTTAAGCAAGTGGGTATGTTTTCTGGCAATACAGTTTTTCACGTGACATGAGGTCCATCAAATCTGTGCTTCCCGTTCTTTTCAGTGTGTCCATAGTAACTGTGTCATGTTGGCCCTTTATATTTTTTGCTCTATTTTAATATTTAACATTGACACTACTAGATTTGTTTGACATACATTATTCACTGGAGGTAGTTTTTTTTATAGATTTAACATATAAAATATATGGGCTACTTTGCAAAGTAGGAAACTATGACCCATGGGTTTCCATAAAAGTGTCTATAAAATATTCTAGAATTCACTAGAACCTTGCCAGGCAACAGAAATAATTTGGACCCCTTTGGGGCTTTGAGAATGTCTCTGGATCAAAGGCTCCTGTCTTACCCTGTGTAGGCACCATCTAAATCTCACAAGCTACACGCAAGCATCATACAAGCTGTGTGGACCTGACAAGTCTGTATGTAGCCTCAGCCTTTTGACCGCTATAAGATGGCCTATATCCCTTTCACAGACTACTGGCTGCCATTTACAGCTGACTACAGCTCAGGCGTAAGACTACTTGCACATCTGCAGCACAGAGATCCGTCCGCCTGATCTGGCCGAGAATGCAGGAAATTGCCGTTTGTGTCCAGCCAATTTTCTGCATTTTTGCCAGATGGGGCCGGCGGGCATTCTGTTTGCATCCAGCATTGCCGGATCCAGTGAAGTCATACACGACGCAGATGTGAAATTAGCCTTAATCTGTCCTACTCTGTGTAAAACCTGTCATTGAAAGAAAAGTTCACGGGAAATGCTGGGGCTATCTGCGTACAGTGCCCATAATTCCCGATAGTTTACATATATTTTATTCAGATTTATTTATGCCTTACTAATAATAAGTATAATGTGCTATGCTAAATGTGATGCATAATGGGGGTCATTTATGAACAGATATTCGCAACTATTTGGTGTTTATCTGTGGCGGATTACATTGCAAAGTCTATTTGCGCCGCAATCTGCAACTTTTTTAGTTTTTGCACCGCTCACGGCAGGTCTTAAAAAAGGGGGCGTGGCATGGGCGGGGAAAAGGGTGGCCCGTCTTATTTATCATTTTCTACGTCTGTTTTAGGCCTAGAAAATGCTCTGAATCTACGCAAGGAAGCTGGCGTAGATTTAGACTATTAGGCGGATGAACTGCCAACGCAGGAGGGACAAAGACCATCATCTAAATCGCCGGTCTTCATAAATGTCCCCCAGTATGTATACAAATAAACCGACAGGATGCCCAACGTGTGCTGCGGTATATTAAAGACTAGCTGCATTTCCCCTTATATCATAATACATCATATATCAGCCATTGTTGATGTTTCCATTAATATAATATGCGCCAAATTTATAAAACGTTGCAGGCTGTTTGAGAGATTTGATACATCTTAAAAATATAACTTTTTTTTGTCTACATCGCTAACCATGACAACTTTCTCACCAACGCCACAAGAAGTTGTCTTTTTCTTTTTGTGCAAAAATTTGTGCCTTTTTTTTCTGGAGCAGGATACTAATAAATGTACCCCATCTTCAGCTTAAGGCTACATTCACACGACCGTATGGGTTTTGCGGTCCGCAAATTGCGGACCCGCAAAACACAGATACCGGCCGTGTTATTTTGTAGTCTGCCCTATGATAGAAATGCCTATACTTGTTCGCGATCGCAAAATTGCGAAACGAATGCGGAGCCATTCATACGGTCGTGTGAATGTAGCCTAAGTGCAGAAAGGAATAGACTGGCTTTCTTATGACAAGATAGGTCCTGTTAGTTGTTTGCAGGGGATGCAGTGATGAGGGTTGCAGTGGAACCTTCGTTTCTGATGCCTGAGGGGTCCAAAACCCCCTCTGCCATTAAATAGGCCAGTAGTATTAGAAATAGCCCGGGATGGTTAGTGAAGCCCCGGTACAGAGTTTACATCGGGCCCCAGGAGCTGCAGGCAATGCCACAGTTAGCCACTCATTAGTCAGAAACATGTCGGCCCATAGGTTGCTAGTAACCTGTGAATTTACAACGCTCAGTGCCGCCTAGAAGTAAATACGGCATAATCCACTGTTTGCTAGAAAATTCGGTTGCACATTTCTTTGTATTCTTGCTTAAAACATGTAAAACTCATTGCCCGCTTCCCACTCTGAGAGGCAGAACTGCTCCCCCTCCTCCGTTCCTCCACTCTTCACTAGCCCCAGGTCTCTCTCATAATGTTAAATCCATCAAGAGACAAGGAGCTGATTTTTACCCAAAACCACTAATGTGTTTTCAGCGTTGAACTGCTGATGACATCTTAAAAGTCCTCATCGTGCGGCGCCCTCCACACTCCAACAATCAGAACATCTCGTAAACCCATAAAATCCAAACTAATAGCAATGAATATTCAGTGACCTAGAATACTAATTATTGTCATGAATATTAATGCCATCGGACTTGCTTTGGTCCCCCTCTTCCTCCTCCTTCCTGTTGTCTACCTTTTTTTTTTTTCTCTCTTCCGTGCACTTTTTTTTCCCTTCTTTTTCCATAACGTGGGGGATCCGGTAAAGTTCTATAACCCGACACCTGTAATTCCGCATGAAAGCCGTCTATTTTCTATTCCTTGCTACGTTATTGTCCGAGCACCCAGTTTTCAGTTCTTTGTTTTACCTCTCCCACCCACCCTCACGCTCATCACTTCTCTTCCCGTCTCTCGCCCCCTCTGTCACACTTTCCACTCAGCTGTGCACTGGAGATGTTTCCTAATGAGTGTTTAAGAGGGGGTTCTGTCCTCTGCCACTGTGGTGGGGGCAATAAGCAGATCTTGATTAACGAGACAGTGGGGGGGAAGGGGTAACAGCAATGCTGTTCTGTGCCCCCCCCCCCCCAGCATCATTGAGAGGCGCTCCTCTCTAGGCATCCTCCAGCTCTCAGATTAATAGCTTTGCAGGACGCATTTAGGATACATTGCAAAGGTTTCTATCTAATGGGTTCAGCCATTTCCTCTTTGAGTGACAGGCGCGGGGAGTAATCGGCTGTGCAGAATGGCAGCACATTGCTAGTACTTAAGTGTACATTATCCCTGTTGTGTGTCCTGCAGAGGCTGTTTATCAGGATGCCTCTCGCAGCCGACAGGCGCCAACTGACGCTGCTCTTGCTGTGGCGGGAACAAGTAAATGTGAGAATAATAATAATAAAATTTGAGTCAAGGAACTGGGGGAAAAATCCTATGGAGAGGGAAATATGTGTCTGAGAGACATAACGGGGCACAACTTGGGCTGCACTGGGATAATTGGACTTCAGCATCAGATGCCTTAACATATCGTTGTTTCCTTGCAGCCTTGTTGTCTCTGACCTTGCTGCAGCTTCTGATTCCCACCCCAAACCCCAGAGCTTTCCTCCATATTACTGATTTGCTATTTCTTAGGTTAGCGGAAGCCTTTGAGGGTGCACTATAAAGTCAGTACCCTAAAAACTATTTTTTTAAAGTTCCTTTATTTCCAGGGAGCGTTAGAATAGGCATGGACTAACTTCGTGATAGACTGATACAGAGGGGCAGCGGACCCTGCCCACATGGGCTCGCAGTCTGCAAGGGAAGGGGGAATAGACCGTAGGTGACGGTAGAAGCTGCTCATATGGCTGTGTAGTGGCAGCAGGTTTTTTGTAGGCTTTCCTGAAGAACTGAGTTTTCAGTTTGCTGTGGATAATTTGGATGTTGGGGGGGGGGGGGGGGCCCCACTGATGTGCTGGGGTAGTGGGTTCCAGACTATGGAAGATGCGTCTAAGAAATCCTGTAGACGGTTGTGTGGGGAGCACAGGAGGAGGAGGATGGGAGATTACAGGTAAGGATGTATCAAGAGAGTAGGTCAGAAATGTGAGGAGGGGGACAGATTGTGGGAGACCTTGTATGTCTTCATTAGTATTTTGTACAGTATACTCTGGACAGTGGGAAGCCAGTGAAGGGATTGGCCGAGGAGAAATAAGGGGACAGGTTGTTTAACCAGGCAACAGAGTTGAGGATAGATTGGAGGATGTGTAAGAATGGGATGCCTCAGAAGAGGAGGTTGCAGTACTCTTGGTGGGAGATGATGAGGGCGTGCACAAACATTTTACAGTTTAAACGAGTAGACATTTTAGTGTTTCCTTCTGCAGAGCTATGAAAAGGCTTGTTTTTGTGGGACGAACTGCATTTTATATTGGTACCATCTTGGGATATATACTACTTTCTGATAACATTTTATTATTTTTTTCCACCAGTTCGCCAGTTTTGATTTATTTATTTTTTTCCACTGTGATATTCACTATGCTGGATAAATACCTTCATGTTCTGAAGGTCCAGATGCGCCTATAGCAATTACATTTATATCTTATATATAAAATTGAGAAGGGGAAGGTAATTTCAATGTTTCATTTTTTAATGCTTTTAAAATCATCTTTTCCTTTTTCACTTTTTTAGTTCCCCTAGGAACATGCAATCTTATACCATAAACTGCAATAGTAAATTTTTGCAGTCTATGGGGATTCTTTGTACTGCCTATTAATCCTTGACGCAGGCAGGAGTTAAAAGGGAGTTTGCTATGGCAGAAGGCTGCCATAGCAAGCAATTGACACCCTGAGAGTACACTGCTTCGCCCCTTCCTTCCCACTGTCTAACCTCTCAGATGCTGTGTTCTCTATAGACCATTGCATCTGAGGGGTTAAATGAACAGGTTATTGTGGCTGGGTATGAACTGCATTACAGAACTGGTACCCTGTCAGTCTGCTCCATACATAGCTTGCGCACCTCGGACATATAGGTATGTCCAGGTGTGCCAGAAATTGCATTTTTTTTGTTAATTGTTATTCCCAAAAAATGCATTAGCCATTAGAAGCCTGGTCACATGACCTTTATCAGCCAATAGAAGTTCGCAGGCCCTTAGTCTTCACAAACACACAGTTTTACACCAGGTTTCCATAACAACCCAGCCATTTTTTTTCACTGCTGTATGTCAGCTTTAAAGGGGCAGGGCGCTGTGGATGACAATGTTATGGGAGCAGAGTTATATGGAGGTCACAGTTCAGGGGCAGGTAGGGTGGCCAATCGGACCACCCGCAAAAAAACGGACTTAAAAACCCCGCCCCAGGCCCCACTAAGCCACACCCCAATCCGGTTAGGGCACGCCACCTCCCACTCCGCAACTTCTGAAACAACTTCTGTCGGCTGCAGGGGTGGGAGAGAGAATGACTTTCTCCCTGAAGCTCACGCTCAGACAGCTCAGTGCTTACACGTTCCGAAACGCGCGCCACTTTCTTCATGAGTGGCGAAAAAAAATCCTATTTCAGCAACTGAGGAGTGCCGGTTTTCGTTTCCTTTAAAGCTCAGTGCTGCTGTCTGAGCATGAGCTATTCAAAAGAACGTCTCTGTGTCTGTCCAGGCCCTGCGCCAGACGGAGGACAGGGAGTCTGAAAGCCGGACTGTCCGGCCTAAAACTGGACCTCTGGTTACCCTAGGGGCAGGCTGGGGAGGTCACAGTTAAGGGGATGTTCTGCTATGGATGTCAGTGTTAAGGGGCAGATTGCTGTAGAGGTCACTTTTATGGGGACGGTGGGGTGTGGAAATCACTGTTAAGGAGATGAGGTACTGTGGTCACTAATAAAGGGGCGGCCGCAGTGGAGTTCACTGTTAAAGGGGTTGGCTGCTGTGGAGGTCACTGTTAAGGGGGCGGTATGCTGTGGAGGTCACTGTTAAGGGGGCGTGATGCTGTGGAGGTCACTGTTAATGGGGCGGGCGGTGTGGAGGTCTCTATTAAGGGGGCAGGGAACGGTGGAGGTCACAGTTAAGAGGACGGTCCGCTATGGAAGTCAGTGTTAAGGCCGGGATGCTGTAGAGGTCACTGTTAAGGGGCGGGGTGTTGTGGAGGTCACATTTTAAGGGAACGGAGCTCTGTAGAGGTCACTGTTCAGGGGGCGGATTATTGTGGAAATCACTGTTAACGAGACAGGATACTGTGGAGGTCACTAATAAAGGGGCGGCCGCTGTGGAGGTCACGGTTAAAGGGCAGGGCGCTGTCGATGTTGCTGTCAAGGAGGCAGACCGCTGTGGAGGTCACTGTTAAAGGGGCGGGGTACTGTAGATGTCACTGTGATAGTGGATACTGTCGATATCTTTTAACGACGCACACAAACATTAAATGAAATAGATTAAATATACCAGAGTGAAGCCGTATCCTTCTTCTAGTATATATATGACACCGGATCCACCATTTACAATAGATGATGGTCACTTGCCATGTTTGTTTGTCTAATACAGAGCCCCAATACCCTGCACTGGGATTAAAGGTAAAGGATTAAATTGCAAGCTGACTGCAGCAGTCACTAGAGGGAGCTTTACCACATACTGTCCTACTGTATTTAATGTGTTATCATAGAGTAGATTTCTTAACAGTAGGACTTACACTTTTTGCTTTCATTTACCTGACATTATAAGGCCACATTCGCTTTGTTCTGCTGTGTTTTAGGAGTAGAGTAGCAAAAATAATGGACGCACTGGAACGGTAAAATGACAGACCAACCATAGTAGATGGTTGGCCATGATGAAGATTTTGTGCTGTGGCACATAAGCTTCTCTCTCTTGAAACTGCATATCTTTCAAGAGATCTTACCTGCATATATTTTATTTTCCTGGAGAGCATTGTATTGCCTAGAAGACTCTGGCACTCTCCGCAAGGAGAAATCGTACATATACAGTACATGCATGCTCATCTTGGTCAAATGTGCATATTTTCAAGAAAAAAAGGATCGGACATTTTGAAATCCACCAGCCCAGTCTTCTCTCTCACATCTGCTGGTAATGTGGAGAGAATTAACTCAACGTTAATCTAATGTGTATGGTCAGCATTAAAGGGGTTGTCTCGCTTCAGCAAATGGCATTAATAGAAGGCATTTACTAATGTATTGTGATTGTCCATATTGCCTCCTTTGCTGGCTTCATTCATTTTTCAAACACATTATGCACTGCTCTTTTCCATGATTACAACCACCCTGCAATCTATTAATGGTAGTCGTGCTTGCACGCTATAGGAAAAAGTGCCGGCCTCTGTTGTGGCTGGGGCCGTGGGTGTGTTCATAGTCTTGCACTTTTTCCTATAGTGTGCAAGTGCAGCTACTGGATTGTTTGCGGTCGTAACCTATGAGCAGTGTATAATGTGCAGGAAGCAATATGAACAATCAAAATACATTAGTAAGTGCCTTGTATAAACCGTCTACATAATAAAGGCCATTTTCTGAAGTGAGACATCCCTTTAATGGCCCTACTAAATAGAGATGGTAAAGGGGCCATACATGTGGCATGCTTTCTTTGACAAGTGTTATCAGAGATTACGGTAACCACTGCCTTGAAATCTCAGTTCACACTAATACCCTAATGGGAGTATTCGTACTGGTGCAAGCCTGATAGTAAGGGCTGTCCGCATCCGTGGTTCTGTTCCGCGGCCCCGCGAAAAAAGATAGAGCATGTCCTATTCTCATCCGCAATTGCAGACTAAAATAGGCATTTTCTGTTAACGTTGCAGCCATGTGCGTTCTGCAAATTGCGGAACGCAGACGGCTGGTATCCGCAGTTTGCGGATCTGCGAAACACTACGGTCATGTAAATGCGCCCTAACATTCATGTTTTCCGCCTCATGAAGGTCGACTCAGTGCTAACTCTACGGAGCTCATATACTAAAGCTAAAGCATAGGAAAAAGCCAACTGTAGGAAGATCTCAGCAATTTATTAAGAGGCAGAGACCTCCATAAATTTGTCACGTCTTCTGCTGTCTGTGGACCAGAAACACAAATCCACGCCAGCACTCAGTTCAATTTTCACTAGTTTTCAGGCACAAATGATTGTGCGTCACCCCTTTACGTTAAGCTCTGCCTACATCTTTTAAAAAAAGTGTCACAAGTGGCTTAAAATAAAAGTCACAAAATCAGATTTTTTTTTTTACTTCAGAAACCTGGTGTAAAACCTTCGTAAATGACTCCCTTTGCATTTCTGTAGTGGCACAACGCACCTATTCCGAACTCACACGCGTCCTCCTCTACTGACAGCAGTGAGCCCCCTGTCAGTGGCCATTGCACGTAACCTCCTGCGCAGTCGGTAATGGTACTCATATGGAAAACATGTCTGCCAAAAGGTGCACCCAGACATGAAATCTTCGCCTCATGGATGGGTTCACCCCTGGTCAGTCCGATACAGCACCTAATACAGATGGAATACAAATGTGGTCATAGTTTGGTGAAGTCCGTGTTCTTGTCTGTGCATGATGAATAATGATCTTGTTTGGTTGTCATTACAGGAAACGTTACAACCAGCACATCAGTTACCCAGATGGCCAGTGGTCAGAGTGGCATTAGCCTTGGCTCTTTCAGCCGCTTAGACGGCATGCATCAGCGGTCTTACTCAGTGTCCAGTGCTGATCAGTGGAGTGAGGGAGCTGTCCTCGCAAACTCCGCCATCAGTAGCGGTAAGTGCATAAGAAGCCAATAACATTATGGAGAAACTCCAGCAGACATGTGAAATCAAACCCACAACCTTCTAACCTAACCTCACTTGCTTTTAGCCAATAATGGTCCACCTTTTGTTTGCCATGTTAAATGTAGAAATCGGTATCTGCAGCCAGATTACAGGTATATGGAAGCAATGCTAAAGGCACAGGAGAGGCTACAGACTGTGCTTGGTGCAGCAGCATGCATGTCAAAGGCACTATGCATACTCCCTATGAAGAATCGCTGAGGTTGGTGAGCATTTACATATAGCAATATATATAGCATATAGAAGCAGTGATAGGAGTGAAATGCAGGTTCCTCATCCTGCGTCTCCCGGGCAAAGCTTCATTTGGCCAAAAATCTAATTCTCAAACCTTGTCTCAAAAAGTGAGCACAGTGAGTCTGTGAAGAGATCATGTTCAGGTTACCGTGCCCTCTTACAGACTGGGAATAAAAGCAATTTCTAGCATGGAAATACAAAACTTAGAATTTTTGATCATTGTGCTTTACATTCTTTGTGGTGGTGGTGCTAAGGCTGCTCTGTGTGGCTGTGAATGCATTTTCAACTTGCCATGAACCTACCCCAGTCCTTGTCATGGTAGCATACCCTTTGAGCTGTACTGTAGCATACTCTGAATGGGTGATTCGGTAAAACCCAACTCGCATGGAATCGCTGGACCCATAATACATCGTAAGGAGTCAATGTAGCAAAGACACCCAATCATCTGCACAATTAGATGGACCAGCAACTAAAAAACGGACGGTCCGGACCAGCGGCCTATTATTTACCTGAAAGGTTTTTGAGCTGGTTTCCTGTGTAAAGAATGAAATATCAAATTATAATTAGTGCTAGACTGGCACTTATGGTATATCCAAGTAGTTGTAGTAAACTTCATGTAGGTTTATATTTAGGGTACTGCCACATGTCTGCTGCGGAAAATGCAGCAAAAAACGTATGCGGTTTTCGCAACACTATACCTGCGCTTATGGTGTGTTTTCTTCCAGCAAAAGGAAACCACACTGCAAAACTAAATTACATGGAAGAGGTTGTCCCACGAAAATAATGTACAATTTTCAAATCAGCTCCTGGATCTGAATACTTTAGTAATTGCAGCATGTACTGTAATTAAAAATTTTGTATAGCTACTGAGTTATTATAAAAAATGTATATGTAAATGTGGCGCCGCCTGCTGTTTGTGCTTTTCGTATTTCTTGGTCCTACTTACTGAGAAGGCTGCACATGCTCAGTTTAATCCTTTAAAGGGGTATTCCCATCTTAATGATCACTGTTAAATCTGTTGATGATTTAACAGTGATCATTTTTCTAAATATATTTAATTAACTAATTCCCACCCCTTAGAAGAAAAAGAAGATATACTTACCTGACTGTTGTCTTCCGTCTCCCCTGATTACGGCCACCGCTCTTCTCCAGAATCGCGGTGGCCGCGCTTGCGCAGACGACTTCTTCTTTTCTCCCGGCCGCGCGCAGTCCCCAAAGCGCACGCCGACGCCGCGCATACACTATGGTGACTTCTTCCTGGCCAGTATAGTATACTTGTCAGGAAGAAGTCACCAGGACGCGTGCGCGTTCAGTCTAGCGCGCGGCCCGGCCGGGAGAAGACGTCAATCAAGATGGAGCCCGCCCCCTGCCGAAATCAGGAATTGGACGGCACGCCGGGAGCAGGTAAGTATGAAACGGTGTGATGGGAATACCCCTTTAACTGCCTCCTGAGCTGTTAGGGAGAGAGCAGCAGCAGAAAGGGATGTGCCCCCTGAGCTGCTGCAGGAAGGACACTCCCCTTGAGCATTTAAACACTTTTTTTTTTTTTTGTGGCTTTTTGCAGTACAGCCAAGATGCGTGGCAGCACTCCCCAGGTGTATGCATACGTTCCAGCACTATGCTAGGACATGATTTTGCACAACTTTTATCACTTAGCACATACACCTAGGTTCCACCCTGCGGCACCGTAGGCACTTGTCCCAATGACTACCCCGGTCTCCCCGCTGCGTTTACTTTTCCATTTGACCTTATCTCCTGCATAATCCATTCCCACGTAGCAACTGCTTGGAAATACCACTCCTTGCCCACTTGTGCCCATCATGCCAGTGACTTTTTATACAAAGTGAGTCTGTCCTCTTTAAGGGGCGTTTAGTGTAAATCCTGTATGGTTGCTATGCAAGACACATTGTCAAATGTGAGGAATTTGATCATATCATTATGTAGTGTATGTATATATAATTCACCGCTGTTCCTGCTTTCTTCCCTTTAAACCACCCAGCAATGAGGCTATTAATGTAAGGTAGCGACTTTTAGCTGTAATTTGCACAAATTCTCTGGTTCCGGAGCAAAGAGTTTCTCAGGAATTCAGGTGATGCAGACAGCAGAGGTAGGAACGTGGCCATAACCCCATTGAAGTGACAGTCGGGGACGAGGCTTTAAGCTTCTTCCAAGAGAAAGGCACTAGAAAGGGAAAGATTCCTCCAAGTGACAATCTTGTGACGGGGAACGGAACAGAGGGAAAGAGAGAAGAGAGACGTCTTCAGAGGCGCAAGAAATAATAACAAGGATTCGTGCAGCCAAAAAAAGACAGCCGTGTGTTGAGGGAGGGGGAAGGGTTTGAAGATGTCTCCTGTGAGAGACGCTATTTGTGAGCATTGTCACAGAGGAACAATGCAGTCTGCGGAGAGCCCAGAAAACGGCTGTGTGTGTTTTTATTCATCTAGATCAGGAACCTTAAAAGCAAAGAGTAACCTTCTTCTCTCCTGTTAATTCCACTGCAGTGCGCTTGGGGAGAGATTGGAGGGCTCTCTTTTAGGTGAAGGGCTTCTATGTATATGGAGTATATATGCTAGCGCAGAATATGGCTTCTAGCATTGTATACTACCTTGTACATGTCTATACTGGATTATATAAAGACCTTTTAACTGCTTGTAACCCACGGAGAATGCAAAAATTCAAGTTTTGGGGGAGAAGGTTACTTTTCTTGAACATCTCAGTTAGTGGAATGGTCGAATGTTTTCTGTACAGAAACACATTTTAGATTTCATTCCTCACTTTTAGTCATCATTTACTTTTAACATTGGTGATACTTATGGATGTTTTGGAGGTGGATCTCCCGCTTGTCACCATTTCTGTGATGCAAGGAAGAGAGCGGCTAACAGATAGCAGCTCTCTCTCTGATGTACTTTGGCCATGCAATACTATCTTCCCCTGCAGAGGCCATCCTGCAGTTTGTGTGTGTGTGTATATATAAATATATATATATATATATATATATATACACACACATTTTCTTTTCTTTGCACATACACACCTGACCATAAGACACAACTAGGTTTTAAAGGAGGAAAATAAGGGGAAATTTTTTTTTTAGCAGACCTCTGATCAGTCTCCCAATCTTCATCAGATCTCAGATCAGACCCTCAATCTTCATCATACCCCCAATCTTCATTGGACCTCGGATCAGACCCCCAATCTTCATTTGACCTCCAATCAGACCCCCCAATCTTCATTTGACCTCAGATCAGACCCCCCAATCTTCATTTGACCTAAGATCAGACCCCCAATCTTCATCAGACCTCAGATCAGACCCCCAATCTTCATCAGACCTCAGATCAGACCCCCAATCTTCATCAGACCTCAAATCAGACCCCCCAGTCCTCATCAGACGACAGATCAGACCCCCAGTCTTCATCAGATATCAAATCAGACAAAAATAAATAAAAGTTCTTGCCTTTCCTGCTCTGGACTGCAGCGCCTCTCTTCCTGAACCGCAGCACTGTGACCTAATGTCACACAGCATATGGTGGTGCTTACGTGCACTACTTAGTGACGCTATTTGCTGTCAGGAGACAGCACTGGAGAAGACCATGGAGTGGTGAGTAATATCAGTGCTACACTCACCGCTCCCTGGTCCTACTGTACTAATGAGCTCTTCCATAATGAAAGCGCTAATTAATATTTGCTTTATAAGAACCACTGCCATTTTTTCCCTACTTTTGGGGGAAAAAAAGTGCATCTTACAGAGCGAAAAATATGGTGTTTAAATATAACGTATATACACAAACACACACATAGTACTGTGCAAATGTTTTAGGCAGGTGTGGAAAGATGCTGCAGAGTAAAGGTGCATTTACAATGTGCAGATTTGCAGACGATTGTCAGGAGGGTAGAGTTCTTTCCGGATAATTGCATGAGGACAAGCACTGGCTACTGCCATCACTTGTGCACATACAGCTGCATTGTTTCTGGGCAGCAGAGTGCTGTTTAGACTGCACAATCTGCTGCCAAGAAATGATGATTGAGGTGTCTGCACTTCAGATCGTTTCGCTCATTAATCCAGTGATCGGCAGCACCTTTACACCGGCAGATTATCGGGAATGAACGCTTGTAAGAATGTTCCTTCCCAATAATTTGCCTGATAATTGACCAATCTAAACGAGGTTTAAAGGGGTTGTCTCATCATGGACAATGGGGGGATATCGCTAGGATATGCCCCCATTGTCTCATAGGTGTGGGTCCCACGGCTGGGACCCTCACCTATATCGAGAACGGAGACCCACAAGTGAAGGAAGGAGAACTGCGCATGCACAGCCGCCCTCCATTCATTTTCCATGGGGCCGGCAAAAATAGCCAAGCGCGGTTTCCATCGGCCCCATAGAAATGAATGGGAGCGGGGAACGCGCATGCGAGGTGCTCTCCCATTCATTTCTATGGGGAGCTGGTTGGTGGTGGCCGAACCGGAGTCCTCCAGCCACCACCTTGCGGGGCACTGTTCCATGATGAGACAACCCCTTTAAGAATGCTTTCAAGAATAGAAAAGTATAATAGTTAATTTTTTTAAATCAAATAATAAAATACAAAGTAAATGAACGAAAGAGAAATCCAAATGAAATCAGTATTTGGTGAAACCACCCTTTGCATTAAAAGCAGCATCAGTTCTTCCAGGTAATATTTGCAGACAGTTTTTGAAGGAACTCGGCAGGGAAGTTTTTCCAGACATCTACAAGAACAAGTCACAGATGTAGACTTTCTTAAATCCTTCCTTCTCTTCATGTAATCCCAGACAGACTTAGTGATGTTGAGATCAGGGCTAAGGTTCTTCCAGGACTCCTTGTTCTTTATGCTGAAGATAGTTCTTAATGAGATTGGCTGTATGTTTGGGGTCATCCTGCTGCATGATAAATGTGGAGCCAGTCAGACTCTATAGTAAATAAAACGCATTACATACACCCAAAAAATACATGTCACTTGAAAAATATTGTCTTATTCTTTTTTTCTGAAGGTTTTGACCCACAAGAAAAAGGCAAACCAATTATGTGTGTGAAGGAAGCATTAAAGGGAGTCTGTCACCAAAGTTGGACATAATAGACCGCTGACATAGCTTTGTAGCATTCCCCGGCTGACGCTGCAAACCCAGCTGTAAGCTGGTGGACATGCGCAGTAGCTACATTGATGCAGTTCCCACAGTGGGCATCACAGTGCGCATGCCCCGCCGAGGCAAAGCTAAGCGCAGGCGCAGGAGTTCGCTACCAGAGGAGGAGGAAGAAAGGCAATAGAAGGGCGGGCAGAGACAGGGGCGGGGATAAGAACTAAAGAGGCCAAGCAGCCTGGGCTCCAAAGAACTTAACTCTGCCCTGGGCACTTGCGAGCCCTCATTTACATATAAATAAAAGTCCGTTTTTGAAGCAGGTGAAGCGCTGAAGAAGGCAACAAAGGTACCGTTTCATTCATCTAAAGTGATGCTACAAAGCTATGTCAGCGGTCTATTATGTCCAACTTTGGTGACAGACTCCCTTTAAGCTACTTTCACACCTGCGGCACGGACATCCAGCCTCCTGATTATCTGCATTTTTTGCCTGACTAAGGTCAGATCTCTGCTGGAACCCATTATACTTGATGGGGCTAGCGGGCATCCAGTTGCATCTGGCAGTGCTGGATCTGGAGAATTCCAGCAGGCTGCTTTCTCCCAAAACAGTCTGCTGGAATTCCCACCACAAGAGCGAAAGTAGCCTAAGACTTAAAGGGGTTATCCGACCCCTGAAATGTTCCCCCCATATGTACATGCCCCTCACACACAATGTACTTACCTCGCTCCCCGGAACCCGCGTCGCTCCTGGTCCCCGCACAGCCACTGCTGCTTCTCAACGTGCGCGGATGAAAAACATCCAGTGCTGGGGCAGGGGCTCATCACCGCCTGCCATTGGCTGTCCACTCCGAATGTTTTCATCCGCGTGCGGGGACCAGGAGCGACGTGGGTGCCCGAGTGCAAGGTAAGTACATTGTGTGTGAGGGGCCCAGGCAGTAGGAGAGGCATTTCAGGGGGCAAATAATGACTTCAAGGCCTCTTTCACACGGGCGTCATGTTTGACGCCCGGATAAGAGGCGGGTGCGTTGCGGGAATATGCGCGATATGTCTGCGCGGGTGCGAACGTTTGTAATGCGTTTTGCACGCGCGTGTGAAAAATCGCCATGTTTGGTACCCAGACCCGAAGCCGGACTTCATCACTGAAGTCCGGTTTCGGGTAGAGTATTCTGGAGAATTTATTATTTTCCCTTATAATATGGTTATAAGGGAAAATAATAGCATTCTAACTACAGAATGCATTGTAAAATGAAGAGGAAGAGGTTTAAAAATAATATTATTCCCCTATGTTATAAGGGAAACCATGTTATAAGGGAAAATAATAAAGATCTGGTCCCGTTGCTAAGCAACCATTCGGGAAAATCGCACTGCATCCGCACTTGCTTGCGGATGCTTGCGATTTTCCCGCAGCCCCATTCACTTCTATGGGGCCTGCGCTGTGTGAAAAACGCACAATATAGAGCATGCTGCGATTTTCACGCAACACAGAAGTGTCATCCAGAGATTCCCCCTCAGTGTCATCCACAGATTCCCCCTCAGTGTCATCCACAGATTCCCCCTCAGTGTCATCCACAGATTCCCCCTCAGTGTCATCCACATATTCCCCCTTTAGTGTCATCCACAGATTCCCCCTCTTTAGTGTCATCCACATATTCCCCCCTCAGTGTCATCCACAGATTCCCCCCTCTAGTGTCATCCACAGATTCCCCCTCTTTAGTGTCATCCACATATTCCCCCCTCAGTGTCATCCACAGATTCCCCCTCAGTGTCATCCACAGATTCCCCCTCTTTAGTGTCATCCACATATTCCCCCTTAGTGTCATCCACAGATTCCCCCTCAGTGTCATCCACAGATTCTCCCCCCAGTGTCATCCGATTCCACTGATTTCCTACCTGCCCAGCGCCGTTGTAGGTAATTTATTTACTCCATTTGCCTGAAAAGAGAAGCGCCGGAAGACTCACAGGCGCACTGGCAGGCGCATGCGCACTTCAATGCCTCTGCCAGTGCGCCTGTGTGAGTCTTCCGGCGCTTCTCTCAGGCAAGTGGAGTGAATAAATTACCTACAACGGCGGTGGGCGGGGAGGAGCGGCGCCGGCGCACCCCCAGCAGCGCAGCCCGGACAAAAAAAAAAATCTATCACTGAGGCAAACAAGGCATCTTGCCGCCCCATTGGAAGTGCCGCCCTAGGCAAATGCCTTGTTTGCCTCGTGATAGATACGCCACTGGGAAGAGCGATGGTATAACGATCTCTCCTCCCTATACTGAGGAGGAGATCGCTGCATGTAATAGCAGTGGTCTCCTCCTCTAGCGAGCAGACGATTGCTGTTCAGGAACGCTTCCTTCCCAACAATCGCCTGTTAAATCGGTCTGATGCACCCTTAAGTCATCATTTTGTGACACATGCATGAAAACACTTTTCAAGACTTTTTTCAACTACACAGATGAATCCAATATGTAATCTGCAAGTGCCCATATGTGCGGTCTGGTGCAACATTGTCCTCCTAAATGCTTATACATGTGTGCCACCGCTGAGGCAAATATATAGCATTCTCTCAGGCATTCTCAAGACATTTTCATGCACGACTTCCATGCTGGGTTAAAAATTGTTTGGGGTAAATATTGTATGAGCATATATAGTAAAATCAACCCTCTATTGCCAAATAGCCCTCTTCATGAACTGGCCTGCTGCCATTTATACAATTTGGTCTGGTTTGCGTCTTCACAAAATGGCCATCTGAGATATCCCGATGCAGAGCCGCCTTAAGAAGTCTGACACGCAAACCCGGCCCCACTATACGGAATCCGTTAGGGTTAGTTCAGGGAAAAACTATCAGTTTTGTCTGCGCAGTTGCTATCAATTTTTGATGCGTTTTTTTATGCACATGAAGCAAAACTGAAGAATAAAAATCGACATCTCCTTGCACCCATCAGTGACAAACGCATTGCATACGGATGCCTTCCGTTTTTTTCATGCAAGCCCCATTCACTTCTATGGAGCCGGGGCTGTGTGAAAAACACACATGCTGCGATTTTTACTGAACGTGGAGATGATCACTGGTAAACAACGCTCATGTGCACAGACCCATTGAAATGAATAGGTCAGGATTCAGTCCCAATGCTATCCGTTCACAACGCGCATCGCAACCGGACAGAAAACTCACTTGTGTGACAGTGGCCTCAGGGGCATGCAAGGAGAAGCACAGTCTGTTTCTGATCGCTATGCGCGTTCATTATCTTTTGTAATAACTGATTACGGTAGATGATACGGTCATCATCCTCAGATTATTACTGCCAATAGGTTAAATTTCCATCATTCTGAACCAGATATAGGCATGCTAGAACTTGTAGTCCCACCCTGGCTGGAATGGCATAGGAATCTCCAGATGTTAACCCTTCTAGTACAGTCGGCTGGTGTTTTTTGTATTAGCTAGGAGTTAACTGCAGCAGCGTAAAAAACTCATCAGGAACATGACAAAAAGGGAAATGAGGAATAATCAGGTACTTGGCAATGCGCGAAAAATGATAAATGCACCTGATATTCCCTTGTAATAAAACTTTTATTTTTTTCTAAAGTGCCCCCCACCTTCTCCAGGCAGTGAATTCAGCGTCTCAGCCCCCCCACTTTCTGGCAGATCAGCGATTGTCGTTCCGTACTTTTGACTTTTTTTTTATTTCCTCTCTTTTTTTTGTCATTTACATCAAACAAGTAAGAACCTTTTAATTTAAACTTTCTCTCTTCCCTTTCATTAAAAGGTTTGAATCTGAAAGCCCTGTTAATGTGTGTGTGATATCAGCGGGGACAGAGAGACAAGTTTCTCTCTTGTTTCTTCTTGTTCTTCTCTATCTTTGGGATTTAAATGTTCATCTTTGCTGGCGAATATGCTGCTTATTGTCCCTGCTTTTTGTCCAAGACAAAATAACACACATCGGGTCTTCATCTTATTTTCTGATTTCAATGCTCTTTTCCCCCCTCTTCGCATTCAATTAACGGCATGCATGGGGGGCAGAGTAAAAGGATCTTATTTTTTAAGCAGTCTGTGTTTCCCTGTGGCTCCCGCCTTTGAAAGCTGCTCTGAACGTTTCCTAATTAGATAAATTACTTTATCTGAAGGACCACAAAACAGGAGGTGCTGGTAAAGGAAAGAATGTCAGAATGAGGTCTGGAGGGGGCATCAGGCGGAGGAGGCAGGAGTTGGAGGGTCTGATGTCAGCTTCTTCCCGCTTTTTGCCGGCTGTGTGGTATCTGCTACCTGACTTGTAAAATTAGCTGTCTTGTATGATTTGTCAGTAGAGCAGTGAAGCCCTCATCCAACTTCAGGCATTGAAATGATCCCTAGGTGCAATAACTCTTTCAGCACCAGAGCACCTGCGACCTGCGCTAGTCAAGGATGTCTTGTGCATTGGGAGCAGAGGTCAAAGAAGAAGATGTCTCCTGTGATGAAACAGTAACTGCTCTGTCCCCTGATATTTCTGCTGGAACCAGTCTACCTTCTCCCAGGATTGTGCAGGTGGTGCACATACACCTCCTACTATCACTTAATACTCTTACAGAGGAGACACGGGGCATGGCAGCTTGTTTCTGGACACCCAGATGTCAATCCTGTTTGTAAAGAACAAAAAACATTTATCTTGAGGTTGGGGTTTATTTGGTGGTTTCAACAATAAGCATTTGTACTTCAGCCTTACATTGGGTCTTATTCGGACCACTCTCACGCTTTTACACACTTTGGTCCTTGCGATGGTTTGGAATTCGCCTTTCATCCTAGTGGCTTGACAGAGTAGGTTTTTCTTATATACAGCATATCTAAGTTTTTAGATTGGAAGTACGGTACTTTTTTTCAGCTCTGAAGACATTTTACATAACTTTAATAAAATCAAGTGTTCTCAAAGATGCATGTAACCTCCTTGGTCTTTTCTGTTCGGGGGACAGGAACAAGTTTTTATTACACGCTTTCCTGTTGGGAGACTTAATATGGGCAGTTGTGATATTAGACTCCCTAAATATGTTCATAAAGGTTTGAGGTGACTTGGGATTCCCGTTTTAGCTCCCATTAAAGAGGACCTGTCACCAATAAATGCAGTACAATCTATAGACCGCATCTAATGGAGCAGGAGGAGCTGAACAGATTGATATATATTTTGTGGGAAAAGATTTAGTTAAAGGGTTTCTGTCACCAGATTCTGCCTCCCTCATGCTAATGACTGCTTCCATAATGTAAGCGGTCATTAGAATTTTCTTGCAGGGGTCGGGGGCCACATGAAATGGTCCCTCGGGCCGGAGGTTCCCCACCCCTGATCTATGTGATTTTCTGCCATAAGTGTCTGGCTTTGTAGTTGTTCTCCTGTTGGTCTTCTTCCCAGATGCAGAGAAGCCATGTTGTAGCTGATTATTCCAGTTTTTGAACATTCTCTATCTCTGTTCTTAAATTATAGACACCGGCCTGGGTGACTCTGTGTGTTCGAGTCCCAGTATTTCCAGTACCACAAGCCCCAATGTCAGCAGACCCTAACTCTCCTAATCTTATGCTTCTGGATGCCCCCGTTACTGCACAATTTTAACTTTTATAATATGCTAATTAGCCTCTATGAGCAGGGGGGGGGGCGTTGCTCCTGCTCCTAGAAGCTCCATTCGCCCACCTCAAGTCACGCCCTGACGTCCTTGATTGACAGGGCCAGGCAGCGCTCGTCTCCTCCTGCCGGCCCTGTGTGCTGGGACTGCGCATGCGCGAGATTTATCCAGCATTTAGGGCCAGCTGGAGAAGACGAACGTTGGCCCTGTCAATCAAGGACAGCAGGGCGTGACTTGAGGTGGGCGAACGGAGCCTCTAGGAGCAGGAGCAACACCCCCCCCCTGCTCCTAGAGGCAACTTAGCATATTATAAAAGTTAAAATTGTGCAGTAACGGGGGCACCCAGAAGCATAAGATTAGGAGAGTTAGGGTCTGATGACATAAGCACATCGCTAATGTCAGACAGTTTAATAGGGTTAAATCTGGTGACAGAAACCCTTTAAATGCGTAATTTATACATTTATATCTGCCTTTTCTAACTTAACACCTCCCACGTGTACAGTCTTATCAGTGACTGACCGCTATCTCTGTATACACAATTAAGGCTGTTATAAACAGCTGGATGTGGCAGACGATTTTCGGGAGGGAAGCGTTCCCTCCCGGCAATCGCCTGCTCGCTAGCGGAGGAGACCGCTACTACTACTACATGCAGTGATCGCCTTTGCAGCATGGGGAGGAGCGATCGCCTTTTCTATGTGTTAAGTCATGATCAAACACTAACGTTTGTGTCACAATTTTGATGCACATTTCAAAATACCACTCTAAACTGCACCGGTTAAACCCAGTTGCAAACCAGTAGGGTACTAGGTAAATCTTACTGTTCTTTCTCCAAAATGGGTTTTGTGTGCCATGACCTGCCTCCTTGGTTATGTCACAGTTATTTTACTGCACTTTACCCACAAATATGTCCTATAAATTGTCTACCAGGCAGAGTATAGCAAATTTATGACCTATAGGTGATTTCAGTTTTTTTCTAATGGTTTATGGCTTATTCCTCATTTTTTAGTATGTGTTTCATTATAAGGACAGTGCAGCCATTAGCTGTTTGCCAATGGCTGCATTATTGAAGGGGATGTGTCTGAGGAGACAACCTCCTTCAAATAGTCTCCTTTCATAGTCTCCGTTCATTTTGGGGGGGGGGGGGTACTTAGGTTTCAGTTAGAATTGATCCTATAGAGTTTGTATAGACATGTATGGTTGGTGCTAGGGCAGTGGTATGTATATTCACAGGTGCACATTATCATTGCTTCCTCGTCATTGTAGGAGCGTTTCGCATTAGGGGGTACTTTTGCCGGACTTGGGTAGAGTGCAGCGTATGTGGGTTGCCAGTACAATATGTGGTATCTTGTCAGCTGAGATAAGTTGCCAGATCTTCCACTTGAGCTGAAGGAACGTATAATAAGTTATGTGTGTCCTTGAGCGCAGGCCAGTGACGGCAGTGATCACTTGGAGGGTTCATTTCCCTGCACTAAATTTATGGGAATGTTATTTTATACTTGCTCATCACAAACCCTGAACTGCTTGAAGCGGCTGCCCACAGAAGACGGGTATATTTTGGGAGAGGGTGTAACACGTTCTTACAACGGCAATAAAATAGGATGGAGGGTGTGAGATGATATCCATAAAAAATGGATGCTGCACAGTCTGGATGGACCGCGTCTCCCCGTTCCATTCCCTCCCTCTCTGCATCTTTTATATATCTGTCAGCTTTTTCTTATTTCTTTCTATTCGCTCCTCATTGTTTTATGAGCAAGCTGTTCCATTCTTCCGTGTCTGTTGTGTGTTAGACACATTCAGTATCCCCTTTTTTCTCTCCCCGAAGAAAGAGGCGATTTCCTGTTTTATCTCCATTGTAAGATCTTCTAAGAATAAAGCCGCAATATGCAAGTTAGTTGTATTGCGCTACCTACCAGTAGAACAATACAAGCAGAGAGGAGGTTATAACAAAGACGTCTTTACTCATTCAGTTTTGGTTATTAGGTGTAATTCTTGTATGGTACAGAAGTGGTTTTTTTTCCCCACTAGAAGGAGGTCCATACACATTAAGATATCTTCTAAGCACCTATGGATAGTCAGACATCTTCCAGTCCTTACATATCTCTTTGTGCCACTGCTTTGAAGGAGAAAAAATGGAGCAGTCAAAGAGACCGGATTTCACATGGTGTTCAGAAACTCCTATTATGTTCCCTAATGTAGTCCTATCAAATATAGTCCTATACTGGACATGATTGTCTTTTTACCCCCAAGACATTGTACAGCTTCTGGGCATCTTAAAGGTGCTGTGTGATGAAGACAACCCTTTTTCAAATGGAAGTTGGACGATGATAAACCTTGTGATCAGATGTTTGTGGCAGGGGAAATGTAGAGTTAAATTTCCAGTTATTTAAATCAACGCCCAACTATGTAATACATGGCTAGGAAGGGTCCTCCATTGTGAGCCAATTTGCCCTGAAATCTATTTGCATTCAGAGGCAAATCCAAAAAAATGTACGTATATTAGCAAGCCAGGAGATACAGCGACAGCTAAAGTTTGGTAATTGCATCTGTTTCACATATTGAACTATAACACTTTTACTAGTTTGTTAATTTTGCAGCCATTGTTCAAAAAATGACAGCAATAAGTGCGGCCATATTGGTTGTCACCATCCAGAAACTGACGGCAGACTGTCATTTTGTCAGCAAGTGGTATAGATAAGGATCCTTCATACACCAAACATTGGAGTCTCCCAGCAGACACCTCTGACTTAGGACTCGTGCACACGACCATGTGCCAGACGAGCCCTTATTGCGGCCCGCAAACAGCGAGTCCGCAATATGCGGGCCTCGGACATTTTTGCACCGCATCACTGATGTGGACACATTCACTTGGATGGGTTCGCAATCCTGAAGGACTGGTGCGGAATGGAGGCACAGAAGCACAACTGAGTGTTTTTGTAGGATTTCTCTCTGTGCCTCCGCACCACAAAAAAGTAGTGCATGTACTATTTTTTTTGCAGTGCGGACAGATCATGGTCCTATTCTAGTTGATTGGTTCTGGATCCGTCTGCGGAATCCGCACGGATGTTGCCTGTGCATTGGGGACCGCAAATTGCGGTCCCCAATGTACCTAACGGCTGAGCAACGGCTGTGTGCATGAGCCCTTATAATGTGATCTGTTGGACTCCACCGAGGTATCCAGAAAAAATAGTACTGCAAGCTGTCTTATTTTTTTGTCAAAAATGGTGGAATCTGAGGCAGAGGCTCCTAACAGAACCTCCAATGCAAATGTGAACAGACGCTCACGTGACCTAGACGCATTGGTGCTGGGCTGCGCCTAGGCCACGTGACCGATGGTCTTGACGTCACTGGCCTAGGGTAAACAGCAAGAAGGCCACAGTGCTCACAGGAGCATTTGTCTCCAACTTTACCTGTTTGGAAGCATCTATGTCAGGGGTGGGGAACCTTTTTGCTGCCGAGCACCATTTGGATATTTGTAACATCGTTCAGGGGCCATACAAAATTCTCAACTCAAAAATTTGATGGCTATATTTGGTCAAACGTATTAGTGACTTAGGGATAAGTTACAGAAATTTCTCCTTAATTAAAAAAATCTAGAGTGCTGTATTTTTGCAGCACAAAATGGCGAGTGCACTATATGTATTAGAAATAGCACAGGCGCCATTTTGACCACACATAGCTGTCTAATATTTAAGTTGAGAATGGTATATTTAGTTGTTTATTTCTTTATTTGGCATTAATGGCAGCCAAGCTCATCACAGAGGGGTCCTGAGAAGGGTTCACTCAGCTTTCACTCTCTCTGCCACTGTCCCTGCCTCTTTCTTCGCAACTGTCCCTACCTTTGTCCCTTTCTCAGCCTCAGATCAGACCCCCACCTCCATCAGCCTCCTATCAGACCCCCCAGCCTACACCATCCTCAGATCAGACCCCCATCAAACCCTCCCTAGCCTCAGATCAGACCCTCATCAGACCTCCCCAGCCTCAGATCAGACCCTCCCCACCCTCAGATCAACCCCAATCAGACCTCAGATCAGACATTTACAATAAATAAAAAAATAAACTTACCTCTCCAGCTCCGGACAGCTCTACCTCTTGACAGATTCACTTACAGTACCCTCCTTGGTCTTCTTCCTGCCGTGCTGTACTGTGACCTGACAGCGCACAGCGTCAGGTAATAGTGTGCGTCTACGAGCACTGCGTCCTGAAGACTAGGGAAGGTGAGTACAGCTAGTACAGTACTGTTCTCATCTTCCTGTGCCTCCCTCATGCTAATGACTGCTTCCATAATGTAAGCGGTCATTAGAATTTTCTTGCAGGGGTCGGGGGGCCACATAAAATGGTCCCTCGGGCCGGAGGTTCCCCACCCCTGATCTATGTGATTTTCGGCCATAAGTGTCTGGCTTTGTAGTTGTTCTCCTGTTGGTCTTCTTCCCAGATGCAGAGAAGCCATGTTGTAGCTGATTATTCCAGTTTTTGAACATTCTCTATCTCTGTTCTTAAATTATAGACACCGGCCTGGGTGACTCTGTGTGTTCGAGTCCCAGTATTTCCAGTACCACAAGCCCCAAATTGGATCCACCTCCGTCCCCACATGCAAATCGAAAGAAACATCGCCGAAAGAAGAGTACTAGTAATTTCAAGGCTGATGGGCTCTCCAGCACGGCTGAAGGTGAGAGGACGCTCGGCTTCATGTCTGTAAGGTGTATTGTCATTCTTTCACCAATTTGACTGTATAGACCATATATATAGGAATGTTCCATCAGGCTGCATATATTCATGCCAGTTCTAACTCCAGCATGTCGCCCACCTCACTGCTCTATATAGTTATTGGTTACAAAGTGTCTTCAGTTCACTCATTCATCTACTTTATATGTGGCTGGCACATTTCTGCTCCATCAGCCGACGTTCTGTATGACCCATCCCAACGTTCACCATCTGTTCCCCAAGGAGATGAGCGCTGCTACAGGAGTCGGGCAGCAGCTTATGCCACCCTTCTGTTGAAAGTATTCATGTCTGTGGGGCAGTCAGTAGAGATGACTTTTGGCTGGCTTAGTACCGGTATGTCATTCGAGAATTCGCAACACATTCAGGTGTCAGAGAACAGCAGCCACTTACCTGGGTTTCCCAGAGTTTTACAAAGGCTGGGAATTAGTGAAAAAAAAACAAATCTTCAAAGATACTTCAGATTGATACAAAGGGGAGTTCCTGTTCTCTGGCACTGCCTTAGGCCTTATTCACGTATCATTTTAAAATATGTCTTCACACATCCGTGTTTTAGCATGGTCTGTGGGTTTAACATGGAAGCATGCTCTATTTTTGTCCATGTTTACAGATCCATTACACTCGTTATAGTCCACGGGTCCGTGAAAAAATAAAACACAGGTTCCATCCATGTTTCGTTTGTGTTTCACGGACCATTTACCTTTCAGCTGTGCTGTGTCTGTGGAACACGGATGACACACTGAGAGCAAAAAACGGACACACGGACCAAACATGGATTCTTCACAGAAATCTTGATGGATGAATCACTGACCGTCTTATCACAGTTGTGTGAATAAGTTGGGTGGCATAGTGTAAAGTCTCCAGGCCTCGGATATACAGTCACTAAAGCGACCATACAAAAATGATTTTTTTATCATGGTAATTAGTCTTGAGTGAATCGAGCTTTGGATCATAGACCCAAAGTCGATTCGTTCAAAAACTTGGATTTTTAAAATTAGGAATCCAAAGTCGGGGTTAGAACCGAGGTACCAGCCAGTACCAAACCCGAATTCTGATTCCTGTTTTAAAATGTTTTTGAAGCCACAGATCGGAATACCGAATTAATTCACCAAAGTCTCATGAGATTTTGTGCGATGAGAATTTCTGCCTACGCAGTGTAGGGAGACAGCATTAAAATCAAAATTTTTGAACGAACAATTCGCTCAAGACTAATTGTAATCGGTCATTGGTATGGATCTAGCAGCTGAAAACCTACAATGCTCGAGTGCAAGTAGGTGCCAGTGTTTACCACCAGTTGCCATGTTGAATGTGAAATTCAGAAATACTGTCTTTCTACTCATTTCAAGTATGGCTACTACTCCATTGCTGTTCGGTATCCGACTCTTTGGTTTGTTGGTAGCTCCATCCGATTCATCCAGTCGCTGTTTAGGCAAACATGAAACCTCACATTAATGCCAGCGTCTAGGGCAGTGGTGGCGAACCTATGGCATGGGTGCCAGAGGCAGTACTTAGAGCCCTCTCTGTTGGCACCCACGCCCTGGAAAAAGTCTATGGTGTGCCAATATGCCTTAGACTTTTCCTGCCATTCATCGGCACAGGCAGCGCACTGAATGTAGGCAGGCTATTATAGCTTAATGATAAAGTACATGGAAGATAGACTACATTGGACTGTAGTATTCAGGTTAAATTGCCGTGTTGGCACTTTGCGATAAATAAGTGGGTTTTGGGTTGCAGTTTGGGCACTCAGTCTCTAAAAGGTTCGCCATCACTGGCCTAGGCACACAGAGACAGACGCATAGTTTCCAGTTCTTGCTTGGCACACATCTTATCTGGGGCAGTGCCATCTGCAGAGGATCCAGTGCTTCACTGATCACAGTCACTGACTAAACTTAAAGCCCTCTAATTAACCCTTTGAAATGTGATCCCTGCTCGTTCTGTCTGTGGTCGTGGGATGTGCAGAGTCCCATGTCCTTTGCGTTTCTGCACCTGGTCCTCCTGTGTGGTCACTGTGCACCTGTTGAAGACCGTCCAGGACTCTGCTTAATTACTGGGAGCTCGGAGACTGGTGTGACACTCATTGATTTCTCTATCTGTGCTGAGGTGCCATGGTGAACTGCATTATGGCAGAGTGTGTAATTACATTACAAGGAATACAGAGCCTATAATTCGCCGGTGTCAATTGCATTTTTAAAGGGCCAAAATGGTTTCAGTTGCATAAATGAAATGGATGAACCAATAACCGCAGCATTTGTGTGAAAGCAGCAATATTCTTAAAATACGCACTTTTCAAAACCCTTTAAACACAGTTGTCTTCCTCTTGTGTATCCCTACCCTACACAAAAGGGCTTTACATCTTTTGTATGCCGATCAGCGTGTCTGCCTGTATTATACACGGAGCGGAGTGTCTGTCTATTATGCACAGTACATTGTATGTCTTTGTGTATGGTTTTATTAAAGATCAGCCCGGGTGTTTTGTATTATACTTGCGATGAGATGTGTTTCAGTATTACACAAAGAACAGTGTGAGTATTTGTAAGGTGTGCTGTGCCAAAGGCAAGAATTGTCCATCATGTTCATCTGGCCAGTCTCCAGGTCGGTATGTTTCGCTGTTTTTTTAATGGCATTAATTGTTTGCAGTATTGAGCATTTTCCATAAAGGCTAAGATGACCCATTACTATTTAGATCTGTTATAAGATGCATAGTATTTCCCTCTGTGACTTCTCTCTGGTGTTTGATATCCATTTTGTCCAACCTTTGAGTCTCTGTTCCCCATTTCTTGTCTTATATTTTTTCCCCTCTTCTCTGCTCTTCTGTGTCCATTTCCCATCTTTCCCGACCATCGAGTACCTTTGAGTCCATCTTAGATATAAAGGGGTTGGCCCATCTCATACATTCACAGGATATCGCTAGGATATGTCACCAATGTCTGATAGGTGCAGGTCCCACCTCCTATCTCTAGAACGGAGCCCACATAGTGAAGGAGAGTCGACCGAAAATAGCCAAGGGGCTTCTCGGCAGAGGTGGGACCTGCACCTATCAGACATTGGGGGCATTTCCTAGAAAGATGCCACTAATGGATGAGATGGGCTAACCCCTTTAACTGCTTAGGGAACCCCCTCCCTCGTTCTTTTTCTCTTATGGAGTTTGCAGGTATTTTTCCTCTCGTCTGCCGTTGCATTAATTTTCGCTTTCTCTCTTGGCCCTTCCATTGTGGGCTTTCACATCCTAATACTTTGAGTGCCAGTAGTTTTTATTATAATTTTACAAATGTTGTAGCACTTGTAGATTGTTGTGTATTTTGTAATGTAGATGCAGCACTGTAAGCAGTGTATATACGTACTGCATGGTATATAATGCTTAATGTCTCTGATCAGCCATAACATGAAAACCACCAGCCCAATGCTGTATAGTTCCTCCTCACACCACCAAAACAGTTCTCGCCTATTGAGGCATGGACTCCACAAGACCTTTGAAGATGTCCTATGGTATCTGGCAGCAGCAGCTCCTTTCCGTCAACTAAGTTTTGAGGTGGGGTCTCCATGGATCTGACACAGAAGCACTATTGGATTGAAATCGTGACCATCCCTTGATCTCTTTGTCATGTTCCTCAAACCATTCCTGGACAATTTTGTCTTATCCTGCTGAAAGAAGCCACTGTCATTTGGGAATATTGTTGCTCTATACAACGATTAGGTGGCTGCAATATGTAGATTAGCATCCTCGTGAATGCTAGAACTCCAGGTTTCCCAGAATATTACGGCTAGGTCACACTTCAGTGATTTCCATCAGTCACTGTGAGTCCAAACCAGGTGCTGGTCAAAAGCACAGAATAGGTGCAAATCTTTCCATTATACCTTATCCCTGTGTAGCCTCCACTCCTGGTTTTGGCTCTCAGTCACTGATGGAAATCACTGCCCAAATTATTGAAGTGTGAACTAGGCCTCACACTGCCTTCAGTGGCTTGGCTTTTTTCCATAGTGCATCTTGGTGCCATCTCTGCCCCAAATAAGTGGCACACACTCACCTAGTTGTCCACGTGATGTAAAGAAAAAGTAGGTAATTCACCAGCCCAGACCACCCTCTTCCATTTCTCCTGGGTCGAGTTCTGATGTTCATGTAACCATTCGGGGCACTCTTATGTCTGAGGCCACATACACAACAAACTGTGATCACACAGTTTTGAGACCTTTCTGTAAGAGCCTATATCAATGATGGCTAACCTCCAGCACTCCAGCTGTGGTGGAACTACAACTCCCAGCATGCTCCATTCATTTCTATAAAGTTCTGAGAACAGCCAAGCAAGTGTATATCTTGGGAGTCGTAGTTTTACCACAGCTGGAGTGTCAGAGGTTAGCCATCACAGGACTACGTTAACTTTTTCCGGCAATTTGCACTACAGTAGCTCCTCTTTGCAACTGCACTCCTTCCATGGATTACTTTTGGTAGGTACCAAAGACTGCATACTGGGAACACCCGCACAAGACCTGCCATTTTGAAGGTGCTCTGACCCAGTCATCTAGCTATCACAATTTGGTCCTTGTCAGTCACTTTAGATCCTCCTGGTGGACTCATACTTAGGTTTTTGCTGCCATTTTTCTCCAATTTTGCATTTTTAGTTTTTGGTGATTTGTTGCAATAAAATACCAGCACTAGATGTTAGCTGAAGCTCTAAGGAAAATATTAAATCCAGGACAGTTTTTGTTAAAGGGACTTTCCGGTATTTTTTTAACTGATGGATGGGGTCTGACACCCAGGACCCCAGCTGATCATCTATTTGAGTAGGCATCGGCACTCACAGTAGTGTTGTAGTCGTTTTGCAGCTTTCTCTGGGCCTTGTGACTTCACCTTCATCAGTCACACGGCCTACGCCCCGCTCATTGAAGTGAATAGGGCTGAGCTGCGATACCAAGCACATCCGCTATACAATGTACGGCACTATGCTTGGTGAGCAAAGGGGTGAGTATCTATTTTATCTATACTGGGGATTATTTAAGGTTTTTAATTCTCTCACAGCCCCTGTACTGTTATGGCTGATTGGTGTAGGATGCTGAAATGAATGCCATCATTAATATGAACTGTGTCTGAGGGTTATGCACATTCTCCATTTATGTAGAACAGTTTGCATCTACGTTGTGTACATAAATATCATTTTTATCATGCACAGATTTCTGAAGATTTTTGCTTCTGTGCTGGGCGGCTTGTGTATTTCTACAGATGGGTTGCCTGGTGCACAGAGGACACAACTCTTTTGTTTTTCTGTTTTCTATCATAGGAATAGAAAAATCATTACTTTTACATCCACAGGGATTTTCCATATACAAAGTATAAGCAGGATACATCTCTGATAGCATATACACCTTTCTGATAGAGCAGCATGCGTTGCTGAGACCCATCCCAAATAATGTGGCGATCAGCAGCGGCGGAGCACGGTGTTTCCTGCCTTACACCTGCACTGCTATGGTTGCTTTGCAAAAATGTGTGTACACTTAGCTTGGAAGAGTGTGTTCATCTGTATTTCAGTCAGAAAAGAGCCTCCCTGTTCTCGACCTTGAGGAGTCCCCCCACCTGCTTGTCGTCCTCTGGTACCTGGAGCTGTATGACTCTACACCGAGAGCAATGTACTGCGCATGCGGTTGTACATGAGAACAGTGCCTGTGCCATCACATGGGTATGCGGAGGGCAATAATCACTGACTTTCTATCTTCCTCCATAAGGTTGCTTCGACTTAACCAGTGTTTTATAACAGAACTCTTTATGGTACTCCTTCCAACCCCTAAGGCCCCTCTGTCTTTCTGTCCTTCTCTCCTTTCTTTTTCCCCATTTATTTTCTTTTTCTCCGTTTCTCCTTCCCTTTTGCTCTCTGGATGCAGCTAAACGCAAAGCATGGAAACTAAACCGTGTTGGCAGCCTGCGAAATGTTTACAGCGGCAACGCCAACACAGAAGGTAACACGTGCCCCACACTGAGACCCCCCTCTGACCCTGCTCTCTGCATGCGCTCCCCCCTACTTTATTTGCATGTCTTCCCCATTGATCGCACTGCTTCTTCTTCTGTCGGTGTTTCATGTCCTTGTTCTTCTGCTACTCTCATCTCATTTCCAGGAAAATATGTGCCGCATCATACCCTGTGACGACCAGTGTGCTGCTCGGTGACAGCGAGTGACCATATGTAGCTCGCCACGGCCTGTTCATGCCCATGTACATGTGACCTTTTTGTAATCTTTGTTGTAAAATCGTACATCTGGCTTGAAAGAAATCATGACTTTGAGCAGTGCGTTCATTAGTTCCGGTTGTGCAGTATATTGAAGAAAAAACGTGCATAGGGCTTCTCCATGCCTTTATGTACGTTTGACCATTCTGTCAGCGAATGGAGTACCGTGCAGTGCATGTTTTCACTGAATATTTTGTGTCTAGTTTGCACATATGAGGTCTATCCAATCGCTATATATATTTATCTGTCTAAAGAGGGTTTTATCCTTTCAGGTTGAGAATGGCGCGTAACCGGAAATAAGCTGCTATTTGCTCATTGACTGGATCCATTTCTAGTTGGTCTTCTGCACCAGTGATCTAGCACACGAGTATAAGGCTTCTTTCACACTTGCGTTTTTCCTGATCCGGCAGAGATCAGCAAAAACGCTTCCGTTTTTGATAACACAACCGTCTGCATCCGCTATGAACGGATCCAGTTGTATTATCTTTAACATGGCAATGATGGATCCGGCATGAATGCCATTAAAAGTCAATGAGGGACTGATCTGTTTTCTATTGTGTCTGAGAAAACTAATTCAACATCATTGACTTTGTGGGTTGTGCCGGATCCGTTTTGCCCAGCATACCATGACGGAATGAAAACCTCAGCTTGCTGCGGTTTGTTCTCCGGTATTGGAAAGCAATCAAATGGAACGTAGTGCACTTTGGAGCTTTCCGTTCTGTTCAGTTCAGATTTGTCCCAATTGACAATGAGTGGGGACAAAACAGAAGCGTTTTTCTCCGGTATTGAGATCCTTTGCCGGATCTCAATACCGGAAAATGTAAACGTAAGTGTGAAAGTTACGTAAATGTCTAAAAGGTCAACTCTCCTGACATTTCTCTTTTAGTGAATATTTGTATTCCTCATGAAATAACAATGCTGAAGCATCTTTTCTTAGAACTTTGCATTGTGCTGTTCCTCTGTTACTCCTCCCGCAAAGTTATGGATAAATTGACTGAGTGTTACTATTCCCCTTGTCAAAGGGGGGTGTTCCTATACACATTGACAATGTTCAGTCAGTGCTGACTGTCCCTTTTAAAATCAGGAGTGGTAACACCCAGTTGTCAATTTATTCATGAAAAGGTACGCTCTTTAAAATCTTTATTGCATGGGGAGTACAAGTATTTACTAAAACAGACATTTCAGCAGTGGTGAAAAGTGACCTCCACCATACGTGTACACTGGAAGTTGGGTCTTTAAAGATAGCACCTGCTGCGCCATAGCCGCCAGGTTTCTGCTATTTTAAACAGCAGACAAGCAGGGCTAATGTTCTGTGATTTACAATAATGCAGAGCACAGACATTTAACCCCTCAGATGCCATGTTCGGTTGTAATAATGGCATCTGAGAGGCTTTTCCCCGGGAGTGCTGCGCACCCAGGACTAGAACAGCTTCCTTACGCTGAGATCGGGGAAGCCATTTGTTCACTGGGATAGTCTTGGTCCCTCTGAACGATCCGAGGCTACCACAGCAATAGTTCCTATGAAGCCCTTCCAGAGGCTCCATAGGAGGAACATATTGAATGTCCCATAGACAGCAATGGTAATTCATTCTAATGATTACATATGGTGAATGCAGTAACATAAAAATCACTTTGCCTCCCCCCAAAAAATATGGAATAAAAAGTGATCAAAAAGTCATACACATACTCCAGACTACAGATCACCCCACAAAATATGAGCCCTCACACAACTCATATATAGTCCGAATATAGTGATGCAAAGAAAAAATAAATTATTTCCAAAGTTTTTTAATTCTTTTTCAGTATTAAAACACAAGAAAAACTATATCAATGTAGTATTGCTATAATTGTACTGACCTGGGGATTGAAGGAAAGGTCAGTTTTACCGCATAGAGAACATCGTGAAAATTAAACCCCATAAAAGTATGTTGGAATTGCATTTTTTTTTGTTTTGGGTGTTTTTTTCAGTTCCACCACATTCACATTTTTTCCAGCTTCCCACTGCATCATATCCAACATTCAATGGAGCCAATAGAAATTGCAACTTGTCCCTCAAAAAAGAAGTCCTCATATGTCTATGTGAACCGAAAAAGTTATGGCTCCAGGAAGCCCAGGAGTAGAAAACGAAAACAGAAAAGCGAATAACCTCATTGTCTGGAAAGGGTTACAGAGACGCTGTCAGAGTAATCTGCTGCCATCATGTTCTAGGGCAGGAGGAGCTGACTGATATATAATCATGTATACATTTACATTACTGATCATTCTGAGGCGGTCCTATCAGTGACTGGCAGCTCTCTCTGTATACAGTGTCATAGAGGGGGGGCTGTCAGTCACTGATAAGACCGCCGCCTGGACCTCTAAGCCCGGAGTGATCAGTAATGTCAATGTATAAATGACAAGTTATACTGACTCTTTCCCCACAAATCTATATGTCTTTCTGCTCAGCTTATCTTGCAGGTTAAACTGCATTTTCATAGTAACAGGTTCCCTTTAAAGGGGTTGTCCCACAATGGACATTCATCACCTATCCGTGGGATAGCGGATAAATGGCTGATTGCTGGGACCCCCACAATCACTAGAACATGGGTCCCAAGCCCTGTGTTCCTCCTCACTTGTGCAGTAACGAGGCATTTGAATGAAGCAGGGGTTAAGGACGCGCATTCAGCGTCTATGGCGCTGGTTTAAACGGCCAAGCCCTTTACTTCCATAGGCATTAAATGAAGTGGCACCACACGTGCTTCACCACCTTTCAGACTGCTTTTCACTATGGCAGTGCAGGCAGGTGGGACGGGGAGATCTGGACCTCCGTTCTAGTGGTCAGTGGGGCCCTCAGGGATCGCACATTTTTCACCTATCCTGTGTATAGGTGATAAAAATGTCCATTGCCAGACAACCCTGGTACCTGGGGAAGTCCTAACCCCACTGAGCTGGTTTAGCGCTTCCTGTTACTCTCCTAGGATAAAGAAAATTATTAGTGACCACAATTTTTGTTGGTCAAGTTCTTAAAAAAACCTTAACCTTGAGGGGAGCTAGCCTAGGAAACCCAAAGACCCCTCTTGTCTTACCTGAGCATCTGGTTCAGTGTGCCTCTCTGCCCATGGAATTGGTCTGTAGACTGCGACCACCATGTCCATGGCAGTCAAGATGGTGGCGGCCAAAAGATTAACCCATGCGACTGCTGTCCTAGATGCATCCGTTTCTACACTTGTGTTGAAAATATTCAGCGCGTGCACAGAATGCTCTGAATGCTTTCCGTGCAAGGGCAGAGGAGAATGCCTCCATCTTGATTGCCATGGAGTCCATAAGGGTTTCTTAGGTTACTGCCTATAAGGTTATGGCGTTACAAGGCTTTTTTTTTCTTTTTTTCTTTTTAAGAAAGTGGACAACCCCTTCAACGTTAATGAATCTTTTTATGCAAAGCCAAATAGGTTTCAAAAAAATGAGTGACGTGGTTCTCTAATGGCCTACCGGTGGTCTCAGATCATGTTGAAACTTTCGGCCATCTTCTGTGGTGATTTATCCATGTCTGAGGCCAAGAATAATGGAACAGTTAATGCATTGTGAAGTTCCGTGTCATTATACACAGATCATTAGCACACTGCAGTAATAATGCTCTGTAATAAGATGTGTTTTAACCCTGCAGTGAGAGCGGCGGCGACTAAGCACTGGCTCTTGTACATCAAAGCTCGAATAACAGTATAACACCAGTCCGGTAGGATTTTATGGTTTAATTGTTAAAAACACAAAAATAAATAAATAAATAAACAAGAAATTTCATTTTCAAGTGTATATGAAAAAGTTATAACCTTGGAGATGGCATTTTTCCTACCAGTAGCCTTATTGAAGGAACCTGTTGACCCCTAAAATGGCAAGAAATAACCAAAGGGACAATGACCTGGTGTGATGAGAGAAGATGACATACATATGTGCAGTATGAATGGTGACTATTACATGCCCCTTTGTATCTAGGAAGGATATGTTTGTGCAGAAATGTCATATAGACTGACTGTATGTATATAGACGTACATATCTGGATTATTTATACACGCAGCCGGGTATATATTACATACACATTGGCATATACAGTGTCCGTGCTTGTGTGTGTCTGTGTAATGTGTTCGTATCAGGTGTAATGATCTGTAGCCAAAAACAATTGTGTTCTGTGACATTTAAGTAACAGCTTTTTAATTTGTTTTTTGTTTTTCGCCCCCCCCTCTCCCTTCTCCACTCTCCCGCGTCTTTCTCTCGTTCCTGAGCCTCGACGCCCTCCCCCTGTCTCTCCCCCGCTGCTCTTATGGCGGACGCCATTTGCATGCGCAGGCTGCCGTTTTGTTAAAGGTCAGAGAGGTCAGGGGTCACAAATTGACTTGCTGGATCCCGGTTGGGGGACGCGTCATGCCGCCTTTTGGTTAATAAAAGATCGGATTTTCATTTCTTTAAGATTTCCAGTTCAGCCTCCCTGTGAGTTAACTCTTCAGCGGCCAAAGTGTCGTTTGACGCAGGCATGGCTTGATGTGAACGAGTGACGTGCTTTGTAGATCCCTTCAGGCTGCTTTCTTTATTGGCGAGACCTGCTTGACGGGACAGTGTATGCTAGGCATTAGATACAGGAGCCAAAGCGTTGTGCAGTAGACCCGCTAATGTAACACGAGAGATCCGTCTTTTAATTAGACTGCAAATCCCATGTGATTCTCACTAGAGCAATAGAATGAGTTTCCTGGTTAACCTGCAGCATTTATGATCCAAACCCCTATGGGAAATACAGAGAGATGGCAGGAAACTGAGCGAGTGTTCGGCAGAAGTCAGCAGGCCCACAATGTATTGCAGTGATCCCAGGAAGAGTACACATAGTATTGGCTACATCAGATACTCGATATATCAGAGAGAGCAATAGCTATTACTACTTCTCCCTGTGTGACCCATTATTTATCCTGGAAAATACATCCGCCCTGCATCCATTGGGGCCCCCGATTTTTCTCACACACACTCACGTGCAAGTCAATTTTTTAGGACACCAGATAATGTAAAAATTTTGAAGGTATAGGATCCATTATCCAAAACAATTTGAGGTGAAAAGGGCATCTTGGGATATCATTTTTCCATAGACTTTAGCAAAGGTTGCTTTAAAGGGCATCTGTCAGCAGATTTGTCACCTATGACACTAGCTGACCTGTTCATGTGCACTTGGCAGCTGAAGGCATCTGTGTTGGTCCCATGTTCATAAGTGCCTGCATTGCTGAGAAAGATAAAGTTTTAATATATGCAAATGAGCCTCTAGGAGCAACAGGGGCGTTGCCATTACACCTAGAGACTCTGCTCTCTCTGCACTTTGACTGGGCCAAGCAGTGTAAACATCAGTCATACCTGGCCATGTCAAGTAATGTGCTGAGGGTGCGGCAGTTGCAGAGAGAGCAGAGCCTCTAGGAGTAACAGTAACGCCCCTGTTGCTCCTAAAGGCTCATTTGAATATATTAATACATTATTTTTCTCAGAAATGCGGGCACATATGGACATGGGACCAACACAGATGCCTTCAGCTGCCAAGTGCACATGGAACAGGTCAGCCAGTTTCATAGCTGCAGATCTGATGACAGGTGCCCTTTAAAGGGAATCTGTCACGTTGTACATGTAGTCCTATCTGTGGCCAGCATGTAATAGAGCAGGAGGAGCTGAGCAGATTGATAAATAGGTTTGCCGGAAAAAATTTAGTATAACTTTTATTCCGTAAAAATCCCTGTTCTTTTTGTGCTTAAGGGTCTAGTGGGCGGTCTTACTGATTGATTGACAGCTGTCAATCGGTGCACAATAACCCTGTCAAACACTGATAGGATTGCCCGTTGAACTGCTAAGCGTAGAAAGGGCAGGGATTTAACTGGATAAGTCTGTGTTTAAATTATGTTTTTGTCCCACGGTTAACATATACAAAAATGTACATATTAAAAGGATGCCTCCGACATATGCCATACAGTAGCATTTATCACCATTTTATTAATTTTTTTCCTATGTATATGTTAAACATGGCATAAAAACATGACGTTAACAGCCCCTAAATTACAAATTTTGGTGAATCTTTTCCTGTAAACCTATTTATCAATCTGCTCGGCTCCACTTGCTCTGTAACATGCTGCCTGCAGATTGCACACCATGATCAGTGTGACAGCTTCCCTTTGTCGTGTTTGGAAAATGAACAGACAATATTTAACATTTTTAGCATCAATGAATATACAGCAGATCTTCGTCGGATACATAATGTTGTACATTTGTTCTATGCTTTCTTCCTTACAAAAATCATGTAAATTGCCATATATAAACATAAAAAATAAGTAAAACAAAACCTAAATCTGAAGATAAAATCAAAATATGTAGAACTGAAAGATCCCTATTTGGGATAGATGTGATTTCCCACATGCATCTCCCTCATTGATATTGTCAGGGGGTAAAGCCCTGCAGACACGATGTTCCTGTATCTTTACAGGACAGCGATAGATTTTGCTGCTAAATGGACAGCGGAGGCGGAGGCGGACACGCCTTGTGAAAACTGTGTTGTTTTTGGGGGAGAGTTGTCTGCACCAAGTGGGACAGTTTCATTCTTTGCTTAAAGTGCTGCATGTATGTAAGACCATGTATTGTTAGTGCCGACTTAGGTACCATGTATGAACGTGTCATCCTGATCAGTGACTTGTGTGCCCAGCCATTATTCACATCTGTACGTCATGTAGGCGAATCAAAGCGTCGTCTGTTTGCAATGAGCGTTTTCTGGGTGGATGTTCCTATGCGGTGTGCATATTGCCTGTTCTCGTTCCTGAGCCTCGATGCGTTATAATGTATTACAGAGTGGTTGTCCACGAGATATTGTGTTTGTGTCTATGTATTAGATAATGTACTGTGCCTGCCGCAGTGTACATTATAAGAATATCATAAGTCGCTCTGTAGAGGCTTGTTATATCAATGCAGTATTATCTCAGTAGGGGAATATGCTCTTTCTAAAGTAAAGTATCACTTGTGTGGAATTATAAATGCAATTCTTCCATAGATCTATGCCTCCCAAACATCCTCGTTCTAGCAGAGTTCCGGTTCTTGAGACTCCTTCTGACCATCAGAAAACATGAGCCTTGTGTTTCTCTCACAGTCATACTTAGGTTACTTTCACACTTGGGACAGGACGGATCCGACAGGCTGTTCACCGTGTTGGATCCGCCGGACCGCCTGTCCTTCCCCATTGACTATAATGGGGGCGGAGCTACGGCGCAGCACGGCAGTGCACGGCGAAAGGCCTCCGGACTAAAAGAACTGCATGTCTGACTTTTTAGTCTGGCGGCCTCTTGCCGTGCACTGCCATGCTGCGCCGTAGCTCCGCCCCCCATTATAGTCAATGGGGACGGAGTAGCGGCAGGACGGATCTGACAGGGTGAACAGCCTGTCGGATTCGTCCTGCCACAAGTGTGAATGTACCCTTAGGCCTCTCTTACACTTGCGTTGTGAGGATCCGGCGTGCACTTCCGTCGCCGGAAATGCCCACCGGATCCGTCACAACGCAAGACAACTGAAAGCATTTGAAGACTGATCAGTCTTCAAATGCTTTCAGTTGTCTTGCGATCAGTCTTCAAAATGCTTTCAGTGTTACTATGGCAGCCAGGACGCTATTAAAGTCCTGGTTGCCATAGTAAGTAGTGGGGAGCATATACTTACAGTCCGTGCGGCTCCCGGGGCGCTCCACAATGACGTCAGAGCACCCCACGCGCATGGATCACGTGATCCATGCTCACGGGGCCTCTGACATCATTGTGGAGAGCCCCGGGACTCGGGAGCCGCACCGGACGGTAAGTATACTTCTCCCCTGCCTCCCCACTACACTTTACCATGGCAGCCGGGACTTTAGCGTCCTGGCTGCCATGGTAACCATTCACAAAAGCTGAACGTCGGATCCGGCGATGCGCCGAAACGATGTTTAGTTTAACGCCGGATCCGGATTAATGCTTTTCAATGGGCATTAATTCTGGATCCAGCGTTACGGCATGTCTTCCTGATTTTTGGACGCTGCTGCGGCGGTTTTGTCAACGTCCAAAATACGTTCACATACTGAACGGAAGACATCTGCACTTTGATTGCTTTTAGGAGAAGTCAGGGCCAGGCGTGATGATGTTTTCACTGTTTGTCCCTGTCAATTAAAATGCAGAGGGTGCGGCAGAGAGAGCAGAGCCTCTAGGTGTAACAGTAACGCCCCGTTGCTCCTAGAGGCTCATTTGCATATATTAAAACATCATTTTTCTCAGCAATGCGGGCACACATGAACATGGGACCAACACAGATGCCTTCAGCTGCCAAGCGCACATGTAACAGGTCAGCCAGTGTCATAGGTACAAATCTGCTGACAGATGTCCTTTAAGACAAAGGGATGTTCCAGTCTCCTGAAATTGATGATCTATCCTCAGGATATGTCATCAATTTCATATTGGTGCAGGTCAGACTCTCGGCACCCCCCGCTGGCCAGCTGTTTGAAGGGGATAGTGCGAGAGCTGCGTTCTCTTCCGTGTTTATCTGCACACTTTATACACTTTACTGGTGGTGAAATATAATTACAAATGCAGATATAAATAGCACCTGCTGCGAGATTAGTCAGCACATAAACATAAATGGAGGAGTGCATGGCCTCATAGAAATCTGTGAGATTAAAAACTGATAGCATGTAGTCATTTGCTTCAGCCCTTAGGTTCTGCTAGGCTCGTCCAGGGCTACCTGTTGAGGGCGCAGTCTTAATTTATTTTTTTTACCTTGGATTTTAACGATATGAACTCATATTAAGAGCTGACTTTACAGTGATAATTTTGGCAATCTAAACAATGTACAATACAGTTCTGAATAGTCTGCCGTGTACAATTACTGAAGAGGCTACACTCCGCTAACTGCTTATGTTGCTTCTGATTAGACAAATGTCTTTCAATGTGCGTCTTTTACATGCTGTACAATCACACATAATGTGTATGTTTTGATTAAACGATGAAAAATCTGAAAAAGGAATAAAATACATATTGAAATGCAAAGTCTCCATCTTTACAAAACCCCTATTGTAAAAGTGAGTGGCAGCTCTGGACTGTGGGTAGGTGCCAAGCTCAGCGTGTGTTATCGGAATAAGTTCCCATTGACTAAAATCTCCCCGTTCTTTTGTTTCAGAGCAAGAGGAAAACTTTGAGTTCATCATTGTGTCTCTCACTGGCCAAAGTTGGCATTTTGAAGCTACAAGTTATGAAGAAAGGGATGCCTGGGTACAGGCCATAGAGAGCCAAATCCTTGCCAGTCTACAGTCATGTGAAAGTAGCAAGAATAAGGTGAGTATCCATCTCCCCATCACAAAAGAGAATCAATGCCGTGCCAGATATGTACCACAACATCCACGATCACCACAGGTACTACTTGAGAGAGTTCACCGGTTAGTCTACTTTTACACTAGCGTTTCTCTTTTCCGGTATTGAGATCAGTCATAGGATCTCAATACCAGGGAAAAACGCTATAGTTTTGTCCCCATTCATTGTCAATAGGGATAAAACATAATTGAACAGAATAGAATGCTCCAAAATGCATTCCGTTCCGTTTGGTTGCGTTCCCATACCGGAGAGCAAACCGCAGCAAGCTGCGGATTTCTTTCCGTCATGGGATGCAGAGCAAAATCCGGCATGACCCACAATGCTAGTCAACGGATCCGTCCCCCATTGACTTTCAGTGGAGTTCATGACGGATCCATCCTTGCTATATGAAAGATAATACAACCGGATCCGTTCGTAACGGATGCAGATGGTTGTATCATCAGTAACGGAAGCATCAGGCAAAAACGCAAGTCTGAAAGTAGCCTTGGCTACTTGGTTTTCTTGGGGTAAGGCCATTTAATAATGTGAGGTCGCACGCCAATGGACAGGAGACCTGGAAACATGAAGTAGTGTGCGCCTTAGAGGCTTACTATATGTATTATATAATAAAAGTGAGAACCCGCTCTTCTTGAGGGGTCAGGCTTCAGCATCTTTTGAGCGCTGTGCATCACATCAATGGGATCTTCTGTTAGTTAAATATTCGGATTTCGCTCTGCTTTGAAGTGCCTGGAATGGGTTTTTTTGTAGCTTCGCTCTAATTGCTTACACATGGCATAGGTTGACGTAGCTGAACACCCTTGCTCTGTAGTGTGACCCCTTTTTTTCTTGTTCGCTCTTTCAGTCCCGTCTCACCAGCCAAAATGAGGCTTTAGCGCTACAGTCAATTCGCAACCTACCAGGAAACTCGCATTGTGTGGATTGTGATGCACAAAGTAAGTACATATCTCCAGAGATACCAAGATGAACTTCCTTTCAGTTCTCCAACAATATCAGCTGGATATACAGTAAATGGGGCGGCTTAACCTCTCACATTCTCCCAGTACATCAGCAACACTAAGCGGTCTGTCCGTAGACAATGTAAAAGCCAAGCTTCATTCACACCATACAGCTTTAAAGAGGACCAGTCGCCACTGCAGACATGTCTGTCTTACTAAATACTTGTGAGACAGTTCTGGAGCATCTTTTCCTAGATCTCTGTATTGTGCTGTTCCTTCATGATTCCTTCTAGAAGCATGTGTATAAATTGCCAACTGGATGTTACGGTTTCCCTTGCCAATGGGGTGTGTCTCTACGGCCTAACTGGTAGCACCCAGTTGGCAGTTAATTTACACATTTCTAAGAGCAACAACAGAGGAACGGAGCAGCACAGAATTATAATTGTTGTGCATTTTTTAAGTATATTTATTTTCATTTTATGAATAAATTGACAGCTTGCTGCTCCCAGTCCCCTTGTCAAAGGGATGTGTCCCTACACAGTCAGCATTGATTGAGGAGTACCCCAGAATGTGTGGAGACCCCCCAAGTGGCAGCACCCAGTTGTCAATTTTTAAAATCTTTTTAGAAGGAATAGCAAAGAGATGGCACAATGAAATGAAAAATGCTTTAGAATACTTATGTCGTGAAGTATTTGGTAAAATAGACAGCTTAGATTTTCTTTGGCCTATATTTTAAATCCTCCTAGACATCAGGGGTTCTCAGGCCACGTGTGGCCCTTGTCCTGCTGGAAAGAAACACGACTGATGTGTTTCTGACAGAAGTGCCACACAGCACTGGATTAAACCACCTGTTCCTGGACTCTAGCAGGAACTGGTTGGGTCCCCAGCTGTCAGTGTCAGTGGGGGACCCAAGGAGAAGACAAAGCTGTTTATCACTGCTTCTGCCTACTCTTCGAAGAGGTGCACAGTGGTTATGCCGCTTCTTCTATTAGCTGCTTCCTCTATTGCACCCGGTTTGCCGAGTGACTCGATGCCAGAGCAGAGCTGCTAGGTCTTAGCAGACCCTGTTCAGCTCTACCTTGTACAAAGTCCCCACAAGGGTCTGTTTTTCCCTGTAACTGGGTCTTCTTTGGATACCTCAGTTACAGTGGAAATAGTGCAAAATACAAAAAAAGTGTCAGTGTACATTATGTGGCAAAAATGTATTTAAAAAATGATAAAAATAAATTATATAGTAAAATAAATAAATAAATAAAATAAAAAAAATACAAAGGAAAAAAGTATCGGTGTCCCCCAGAGATCTTTTAATGACATCTTGGGGGACATATTATGTGGCAAAATATATTACAAAATAAGTAAAAAAAAAAATTAATAAATGAACGAATAAAATAAAAACACCCATGTCATCCAAAACCGTTGCCATTCATGTGAAACTATACATATTATAGGTCAAAATAACTGACACCAAAAAAGGAAACTGATTTTAATCGGCATCGGTTTGCATATTTCAAGAAAGAGTGATAGTTTGGGGAAAAAAAAGAAACTTTGACTTTTAAAAGATGATTTGCACAGTTAGCCCCAACCCCCAAAAAAAAAAGAAAAAAAAGGTTAATATAATATTAACCCTATCTGTCACATAAAAAAAGTCACAAAAATCATTTTGGTAGTCCAACAATCAAAAAGTTACAACCGTTAAAATACCAGTTACAGCCATTAAATTACAATAGTGTCGGCTCATTAAGGCCTTTTCAGCCTGGTCATTAACCAAGGAGTGCTTTCGCCGCTAATATTACAGGGCACCGATCACACAGATGTAACCCTGAGTTCACATCTCCGTTTAGAGGATCCCGTAAAGAAACAGATCCTGTTGCATCAGTTGGCTTTTTTTTCCCTTCCGAAAAATGGATCTCAGACGGAAATGGCTCAAACGGACACCAACTGATGCAACAGTATGTTTTGTTTTGTTTTTTCCTCTTCTGACTGATCAGAAGAACGGACTACTAAACTGTGATGTAAACTCAGCCTTACTTGTGACTGAGGGACAGAAGACGGTAATAACCAATGAGCGCCATTCTCTGCAGTGAAGGAGAGTGCTCATTTATGAATAGGAGACAGGATGGAAGGAAATGTCACCACTTAAGTCCCTATTACTCTGCACGATTTTCAGGCCAATTACCAAAAAACAATATAATTCCTGATAACTGACCTGTATAATCATGCTGCCAATCAGTCGACTAATGAGAAATCACTCGTTAATTTGCATCTTTCATCAGCATGAAAGATGTACGATAATCGTCAGCACATCTCCCTGTGTAATCACGATGTGCTGCCGATAATCAGTTTAAATGAATGCAGGAGGAATGGCTGTGGTAGCGATCATTCCTCCTCATTCACTTTGCATCGGCCTGTGTAATAGGCCGATGCAAACAAGCACCGATCTACGTTTTTTTTATTTATTTTTTTCGGCCCCTTGAAATTGAGCAATGTGACAGTGCGGCCCCCAGATCTAAGTGCTCCCCTGATCTAAAGTATCCTCGCCTCATCAGAGTAGCACTTTTAAGTGTAACATTCAGCGCACAGCTAGACGTCACTCATGAGCCTGTGCTTGAGTGGACCGCATGAGGAGTTCTTTGTAGATCACAGTTTAATTTAGCTATTGGTCTCAGGGTAAATCTGAGCATCATCAATCAGTTCTGTCTGTTTTAGGCTTCGTTCACATCAGCGTTAAGCCTTTTAAACAGAGCAGAACGGAAAGGACAGATTTGGCACATAACTGAGCCGAACGGAGTCTAAAGACCCCATAGACTATAATGGGGTCCATTAGGTTTCCGCTCAGAGGAAGAGTTTTGAAGCAGAGACAAAAGTCCTGCATGCACTACTTTTGTCTCCGCTCCAAAATCATTTTCTGAGCGGACACCTAACGGATCCCATTATAGTCTATGGGGTGCTTAGGTTCCGTTCAGCTCAGTTATGTGTCGAATAACTGAGACACGCCACAGTGAGACTTTTATGGTATATTCACACAGGTAGGTCTTTGGCCGCGAGTTACCAAGGTTTTGCAGGTGAAGCACATTTTTTAACACGTTACCTGTGATCGTGCGCCACACTACCTGCCCATGAGTATGAGTACTCCTTGATTTTTATTGCCATCCAAATGCTCTTTAGGCTAGTTTCACATACTCTGCCGGAGAACTGTCTGCCGGAGCTCTCTGAATCCAGCAATGCTGGATGATACCGTCCGGTAATGTAGGATCCTGATGGCTCCGGAACCATGAGGAGAAGACAGGGAGCTGTTTATTAGCGCTTCTGCCTTCTCCTGTTCAGGTACAACAGAGCTTATCAGACTCTGATCAGACCTGCCTGTGTAGAATTCCCCAACTGGGGGGCTGTTTACCCCTATAACTGGGGTTCTTTTGATGACCCAGTTACAGTGGAAAAGTACAAAATTAAAAAACAAAGTGTCAGTGTCCCCCAGAGGTCTTTTAATTACTTCTTGGGGGGACAAATTATGTGCCAAAAATACATTAAAAAAAAAAGTTAACAAATACAATAAAATACAAATACAGCAAAAAAAAAAAAAACTAAAACCAACCAACCAAAGCCATCAACCTTTTGCACGCAGTACTATGCATAATTTATATCAAAATGACCGACGTTTAAAAGTGAACTCATTTTAATAATTTATTATTTTTAATAAAATGTAAAATATTTTTTTCAGTTTTCCCCAAAAAATAAAAAATAAAAATATATATGTTATTAACCCTTTAAAGACCCAGCGATTTTTTTTTTTTACTCTGTCTACCCAGAATCATAACTTTATTTTTCACATAGCTGTACGAGGGCTTGTTTTTTGTGTGACAAGTTGTACTGTTAATGGCACCATTGAATATTGCATATGAAAATTCATTATGTTCCTATGGAGCCAGAGGCTGGGTTTTATAGGATCTAAGCTTGGTGCTTTCAGAAGGCCCGAGGCTGCCATAGCAACCAAATTGCCCCCATGATCTCAGATCAGGGGAGCTGTTTGGGCCCCGGGAGAGCAGGTCACTGCTTGGAAGCCGTGGTCGCAATTGACCACAGCATCTGAGGGGTTAAAAGTCTGTGATTGGCGTTATTGCCGATCATGGACTTTGCCTCAGGGGATCTGCTGTGTAAACCAGCAGGCACCTGGCGTCTACAGCTCCTGCTCAGCTTCTAGGCAGAAACCATCTATAAATCCTGGTCTTCCACCGTGCAGGTAAGGAAGAGCTCCTTTACAGGTTTTCAGGCCTGGTTATTAGGGGTTAAAGGATATTCCCATATATTATTAATCTGACATTTATGACATCCACAGGATCTCTGTGGGTCCCACCTAATGCGTGGTTTTCTACATTGACTTCTATGGGAGTTCTGAAAATTCAGTATTGTGCGAATCAGGATTTTTTTTCTTAAATATTGTTTATATAAAATAAAACTATTCTTAGACCTATAAACAAGGTTTAGGACCATTGAGGGACAGGTCAAAAACCATTTTCCGGGTAAACCTGTCATTCAGTGATTGCATGTAGTAAGCAGGCTTGGGATCTGGCAGGTGCTTTTTGCTTCAGAATTGATTGTTACATTTATGTGTATTTGTAGACTAGACTAATGTGGTTACATAGTGAATGTGTAACGTGCATGGTGTATTCCTTCCTGACCTCTACAGATCCAGACTGGGCCAGCCTGAACCTCGGAGCCCTGATGTGCATAGAATGTTCTGGGATTCATCGCAACCTGGGGACTCATCTTTCCCGCGTCCGATCTTTGGACCTTGATGACTGGCCGCCTGAGTTAATAAAAGTCATGTCTGCTATTGGAAATGAGCTGGCAAACAGTGTGTGGGAAGGAAGCAGCCAAGGCCATGTGAAGCCATGTTCTGAGAGCCCCAGGTCAGTGTCATTACTAATGTGCAGAGAAAGACGTGTGACCATAGAACTTTCTTGTTATTATTAGAACTTTGTAATCATTAAGACACATACACATATACATTTTACTGTGTATATGTTCATTATATCCATATCTGTACTGTTCTCTCTCTTAAAGGAGTTTTCCAGGACTTGGATATTGATGACTTCTCTCCAGGATTAGTCATCGGTATCAGATTGGTGGCAGTCGGAAACTCAGCACCCCGACCAATGAGCTGTTTTGGGCACCCACTGGCATTGGAAAGTAGCCAGAAGCAAAAGGCTCCCTCCACTTTGTAGTGGCCATGCGGGGTACTGCATGTGAGCTGAGCTGCAGTTTGCCAGTGCTGGAAACGACACCTGTAGCTGCCATAAAAGCTGATTCGTCGGATAAGTTTATCAATATCTAAGGGTACTTTCACATTAGCGGCAGGGGAGTCAGTCAGCCTGTTCCGGCGGGTGAACAGCCTGTCCGATTTGTCCTGCCGCCAGTTCACGTGTTCCCTTGGACTGCCGCTCCCTCCCCATTGACTATAATGGGGGTGGGGTAAGTTCCGGCAGCAGCACACAGCGAGAGGCCGCCAGAATAAAAGTTTGACATGCAGTACTGGAAAAACTCTTTAATGATCCCTTAGTGATCGACATCTAGTTTTAGCTTCAAAAATTGCATTGAAAAAGCCCAATCAAGACCTGCCCATGTAAGGGCTGCCTTAGGGCTCATGCAATGTATTTTTTTGTCTTTCTTTTTTTTTTTTTGCTGCCCGTATGCGGAACCATTAATTTTAACGGGGCCGCAAAAAATTGGTAGTGACTCCATGCGCATTCCGTATGTCAGCAAGTCTGTTCTGCAAAAAATAGAACATGTCTTATTCTTGCCCGTTTTGTGGAGAGGCATTGTTACAATGGATCCGCAAAAAAAAAAACGGATGTCACACAGATGTCATCCTTTTTGAGGACTGAAAAATACATACGGTCGTGTGCAAGGGCCCTTAGGCAGCAAGTGAGCCGTTAGTTATTGATGTTGATGTGTTCGAAGCAGACAAAATTGGCAGGTATAGGGATATGATGAACTTTGACATCATCTCCAAAATGAAGTCTTGAGGGCTGTTCCAAGTATACAGTGGTTAGTACATACCCAAAGAGGTCCAAGGAAGAGCAACCAGTGAACCAGCAACAGTGTCATGGGTGTCCAAGGCTTATTGATGCATGTGGAGAGCCAGGCTGGCCTATCTAGTATGATCTGAAAAAAGCTACTGTAATAGAAAAGCGTCAGAACACACAGTGCAATGTATCTTGCTGAGTAGCCGCAATCCAGTCAGCACCTACAGTGGGCATGTAAGTATCAGATTCGGACTATGAGCAATGGGAGAAGGTGGCCTGGACTGATGAATCGTGTTTTTTTCACATCGTGCAAGCTGCCTGGTGCATTTGCGTCACTTACCTGGGGAAGAAATGGCACCAGGATTCACTATGGTCTTTTGAGGGAAAACCTTGTGCCCTGGCATTCATGTGGGTTTTGCTTTGACATGTACCACCTACCTAAACATTGTATACACCATGTACAGCCTTCATGGTAGTGGTATTTACAAATTGCAGTGGTCTTATATCCTGCACACTGCAAAACTGTATAAGAATGGTTTGAGGAACATGAGTTCAAGGTTTTGACCTGGCCTCCTAATTCACAGATCTCAGTCCAGTCTATCATCTGTGCCATGTGCTGTAGAAACAAGTCTGGCCCATTTTCCTATACAGGTTAGGCTACTTTCACACTCGCGTTTTGTGCGGATCCGTCATGGACTGATCTATTCAGATGATGCAGCCATCTGCATCCCTTCAGAACGGATCCGTTTGTATTATCTTTAACATAGCCAAGATAGATTCGTCTTGAACACCATTGAAAGTCAGTGGAGGACGGATCCGTTTTCTATTGTGCCAGTTGTGTCAGTGAAAACGGATCCGTCCCCATTGACTTACATTGTGTGCCAGGACGGATTTGAAAAACAAAATGCTCCCTTTTTCAAAATCCTGAAGATCTATGGGATCTGAAGAGATGGTCTTGTGATCACTGCAGCACAACCACTAGGCTCGGGGTGACGTGTACATGAATGGCGTGTGAGCGCAGAGGTACATTACCTTGATTGTTCTGTATTGAACGCCAAGACCTCTTACATTTCCCTAACTGCTCCAGGAAGAGCAGCCACGTGGGCTTGGATTTATCCGCAATTGCCCTCCATGTAAAGACCATTATTACACATCACATTGGGCAGCAGTTTTTTCACACTTTCTGATGAGACCTTTTGATTTGTGACAAATTATTGCTGTTTATGGGGTCCATTTAGTTTTTATCCAAATGCAGGATGTTGAAGGTGTGTGTGTTTTTGTATTTTTCTCCAAAGGTTTTTTTAATATGACTTCTATATAACAGAAGGGTCTAGTAAAATGCTTGTAGAAGAAAAACTATGCATGTCAAATAACCTTGTGGCCTAGGCAGCACTTTATAAACGTCAAGTTGTGTGGGTGGTGCCACCTAGTGATCGCCAGCTAACTCTGCATGACGAAGCATACAGGGAAGGCTGTCAATCACTGTGCTGCACCACCCACATGACTGATACATAAATTAATAAATTACAGGATTTACTGAATCTTTTCCCACAAAACTTTAGATCAATCTGCTTAGCTCCTCCTGCTCTATAACACGCTACATGCAGATTGCACTCTATTTCGCAGTGACAGGCCCTCTTTAATAACTTATTTTGAAATCATCATAAATTGCACGTTCAATAAAAGCTGAATATTTTGAATGGAAATACAATCAGTTACAATCAAAAGTAAGTAAAAAGTTACCTGTGTTGTCTTTTAAAATGTTACTTGCTCTAGGTGGTTATACAGGGAAATTTGTGTGGTTAGATAGGCAAGTAGATGTTCACCAGATTTATCACATGCACATGACATGGCACAATCTCATTCCCAGTAGGGCCTCATGCACACGATCGCAATTTGCGGAACGGAACGCGGCCCATTGTAGAAATGCCTATTTTTGTCGCAAAACAGACAAGAAGAGGACATGCTCTATTTTTTTTGCAGGGCCACGGAACGGAGCAAAGGACACGGACAGCACACGGAGTGCTGTCCACATCTTTTGCGGCCCCATTGAAGTGAATGGGTCCGCGCCCGAGCCGCAAAATATGCGGCTCGGACGCGGACCCAAAATACGTTCGTGTGCATGAGGCCTAAGGGGCATGGCATAAAACTGGTGTAACATCTCTAGATAACTGTTTCTTTTATAAAGCAGCAAATGTAGCAAACAGGGTGCAGCGTTTGCTACATTTGCCACAAATTTGACTCGAGCAAATCTGACTTCAGAACTTCCTCTCATGAGAAGTCTGGTGTGTACAACAGGCTTGATGCCTTATATGTTGCCCATCCACCGCAGAATACAGTTCAAACTTCTCACCCACAAAGCAGTCCTCAGTGCTGCACCTCCCTCATTTCTGTCTACCACCCTACCTGTGCTCTACGTTCTACTGGGTAATCTAAGATTAACATCCTCCATAATTCGACTCTCTCACTTCTGTCTTCAGGACTTTTCTCAAGCTGCATCAGCTCCCTGGAATGCGCTGGCCTCAGGTTAATTCTCAATTTCCTTAGCTTTAACCCTTAGTCCTCACGCACATGACCGTATGTATTTTGTGGTCCGCAAAAAATATGGATGGCATCTGTGTGTATTCCGTATTTTGCGGAACGGAACAGCTGGTCCCTAATAGAACATTCTTATCCTTGTCTGTAATGCGGACAGTAATAGGACATGTTCTATTTTTTTACGGAACGGAGATACTGACATACAAAAACGAAATGAACACGGAGTAACTTCCGTTTTTTTGCGGACCCATTAAAATGAATGGACATGGAAAGAAAATACGTTCTTGTGCATGAGACCTTAGGAGTTTTTTATTTTTTATTTTTATTTTTTGCATTTACATTTTTCTTCCCTATCTTCCTTGAGCCATATCTTCTTTTTAATTTTTCCATTCACATAGCTGTATAAGAGGTTATTTTTTGCAGGACAAGTTGTACTTTCTAATGCTACCATCTAATATGACATACAATGTAGTGGGAAGCGGGATACAAATTCCAAATAGGGTGGAATTGGAGAAAAACGCAGTTCCTCCACCGTTTTACGGATTTTGTTCCCACGGCGTTCCCTTTGTGGCAGAGCTGACCTGTGCCCTTCATTCTCTGGGTTATTACAATTGCAACGATACCACATATGTATAGGTTTTTTGGGGTAAGAGAAGCGATAAAAGAAATGGCAAATTTGCCATTTTGACCCTTATTTCCATTATGCCATTCACCATATTGGAAAAATAATTTTATATTTTAATAGTACAGGCGTTTTTGGACACAGTGATGTCCATGATGTTTATATTTTTTTTATTTATGTATTTATATTTTTTATTCTACGAAAAGGGGGGTGCTTTAAACTTTTACATATTTTTTATGTTTTTAGGTATTTTTTTTTACTTTTTATATGGTTTTGAAGCACGTATTTGAGTGTGCAAAACCCTTTTTTTATTTTTTTATTCTGAACCCTCATGGGTCTTTTAGACCCATGATTTCAGGAGAATTGCTAATTTCTTATGTTGGCCTGCCACCTGCTAGCCAAAATAACAATTGCAGCTTAAATACCCAGCGTATTGAAGCCAGTTACCGGCATCCTCATTGGCTGCAGAGGATGCCGGTAAGAAGCCCGGAAGCCCGAGCTTTTCACCCTTTCGTGATCACACTTGATCACGGCATCTAAAGGCTTTAATGACCAGCAGTAATGCCGATCACGGTCATTTGTCGTGGGTCTCTGCTGTTTGAAACAGCGGAGACCCACCAGTCATGACGCCCACTGCACGCATGAGCGGGCGCCATGTTTGCACTTCGCTCGTAGCGAAGGGGTTAAACTTGCGTTAAAACACAACTTTTTAAGCAAACTTATCATGTTCTCTAACCCGTCAGTTCCCCGTTTAAACCCACCCGCCCCGCATTCTTCAGAACCCGAACTCCATCCTCTGATAGTGAACCCCACACTCAATGCACTCCTATATAGTACGTGTTATTATTATATGTCCTGAACTATATTTTCACAGCTCCTTTGGAAAATGAAAGGAGGAGTCTGATTGGTTTCTATGGGCAATCAGTCAGTTCTACTTTACACCAGTTTGATAAATCTCCCCCCGAGTCCATACCTAGAATCAGTAGCTTGTAGACCCACCTTTAGCAGCAATAACTTGCAGTAATCGTACGACTTTATTAGTCTCTCACATTGCTGTGGAGGAATTTTGGGCTGCTGGTCTTTAGTCTATTGAGGTTTTTGGGCATTTGTTTATGCACAGTTCTTTTAAGGTACCACCACAGCATTTCAATCGAGTCAAGGTCTGGACTTTGACTGGATTATTGAAACAACTTGATTTTTTTTTTCTTTTTCAGCCATTCTGTTGTAGAGTCGCTGGCGTGCTTGGGATCATTGTCCGGTTGCATGACTCAGTTTCAGCCAAGCTTTAGCTGTTGGATAGATGGCGTCACATTTGACCCAAAAATACTTCAGTATACAGTGGAGTTAATGGTCATCTCAGTGACTGCCCAGGCCCTATGGCTGCAAAAAAAAGTCCAAATCACCACCCCTCCACCACAGTGCATTGTGTTAACATTCACCTGAATGCTCCAGACCAGCACACTGCCAGTGCTTTTATAGAGGTGGTCACACTGGCTGATGATCAATTTATAGAGGGCATTTGATGAGCAGCACCTGAATGGCACTTACCCTCTTAATTCCTATGGGAGCAGTAAGGGTGTACTTAATTTTTCACACACAGCTTCTGCATTTTGGCCTATTTTTTGTTAAATAGATAAAGGCGCTGAGGTTGTACTTCTAATGACCAGAAGTTTTTACTATTATGTTCTGTTGGGCAAGGCTACTTTCACACTAGCGTTTTTGCAGGATCGGGCAGAGTTCAGCAAAAACTCATCTGTTACTGATAATAGAACTATCTGCATCCGTTTTGAACGGATCTGGTTGTATTATCTTTAACATGGCCAAGACGGAGTTAAACGGATCCGTCCCCATTGACTTGCATTGTGGGTCATGTTTTGCTCCGGATCCCAGGTCGGAAAGCAAACGGCAGCATGCTGAGGTTTGCTCTCTGGTATGAGAACGGAATGCATTTTGGAGCATTCAGTTCTGTTCAGTTACGTTTTGTCCCCATTGAGAATGAATGGGGACAAAACGGAAGCGTTTTTTTCCAGTATTGAGACCCTATGACGGATCTCAATACCGGACAATAGAAACGCTAGTGTGAAAGTAGCCTAAAACAGGAGGGTGTACTTTGTTTTTCTCATGTTTGTGAAAACCTTTTTAAAACATATTGCAGCACTAATGCATTTCAGACCTTCCCAAATAATCATTGGCAAATACGCTCCTGTATGTGTTTTCATCAGCAAATGAAGTTGTTTCTTCAAGGTTCCTGAGCGTTAGGCTACTTTCACATTAGCGTTTTCAATTCCGCTATTGAGGTCTGTCATAGGATCTCAATAGCGGAAGAAAACGCTTCCGTTTTGTCCCTATTCATAGTCAATGGGAACAAAACTGAACTGAATGAAACGGAATGCACCAAAATGCTTTGTGTTCCGTTTGGTTGCGCTCCCATCATGGACAGAATAACGCTGCAAGCAGCATTTTTCTGTCCGCGATGTGTGCAGAGCGAGACGGATCCGTCCTGGCACACAATGTAAGTCAATAGGGACAGATCCGTTTTCTCTGACACAATAAAAAACGGATCTGTCCCCTATTGACTTTCAATTGTGTTCATGACGGATCAGTCATGGAAGACATAATATAACCGGATCCGTTCATGACGGATGCATGCGGTTGTATTATGGTAACAGAAGCATTTTCGCAGATCCATGACTGATCCGCAAAAACCGCTGATGTGAAAGTAGCCTTACTTACATCTGGCTGGCCATGTGAATCAGCCAGATCATCCGTAGAGTTCGGGTGTACATAACATGGACACTCCTCACCAGTGGTGGCCCTGGTCCAACAAAGCAAAAAGTCTGACTTGCTGGCACTGACTGCTACCCTCAGCCTTGTACAGTACCCATCTGTTTTAGTAGAGCAAGTTGTATTCTGGCATGAAAAACAAGTCATAAAGATGCTGAGAATATACAGTTTTATTTTCAATTGCATTGAAAATTCCAGGGTGATATGTTTCTGCTTTTTTACCTGATTCGGCTGTCCTTGGGATTTTACTAAGATGTCTATGCGTCGGCACTCTATATTTTGACACAGTATAGGGAATAAAATACACAGCGACATGTAAAATGCCATTGCTGTGGATGCAAGACATATAGAGCTCATATTTTGGGAGAGAAATGTAGGCGGGTGTATGTGACAGGACAATGCTCTTGCTAAACTGACCCATAGACCCATCTGCTCCCCACATGTCACTTCCCCCATTAACAAGCAATTGAATTAATTAAATGCTACTCAGAGCTCGCATAACAAGCTACCGGCAGTGTCCAAATTAGCACTGATAATCAAGGATGATTTCCTTTATTATCCTGCTAAGTGGAGAGCTGGCAGCCCCCCCTCGGCCCTCTCCACGCCTGCCCTCCCCTATTTACTTACCCTGGCTCCTGTCTCTGCCAACCAGGGTCACCTCACCTCGTTAACTTGCTGTAATCAGGACCTCATGGCTGGCTGGGATCTCCACACTCTGGTCCAAGGGTCTTGGTGTGAATTTAACCCTTTGCCCACCACGCGACAACAATGAGAGGTTTCAGGTCTGAAAAGAGAGAGTTAGAGTTAGATGCCGGACCTGCTTCAGAAGTTATGCTTGTTGCCTTTACCTTGAAGCTGGCACGAGCCTCCACTATTCTCCCACCGTTGGCTGCTGCTGTGCCCCCATCCCTCCTTTGCTGCCTCCACTATTCTCCCACCGTTGGCTGCTGCTGTGCCCCCTATCCCTCCTTTGCTTTTCGGCATCACCTTCTGTGTTCCTCGGTCCCCTCCTGCCACCTCCTCGCTCACCTGACTTGTCTCTCCTCTTGGCAATGGCTTTCTCCCCTCTCCCCCCTCTCTCTCGCTGGCTCAGCCTCAAACTGATAGATGATGAGTGGAGGCCCTGTGGTCTCTCAGCTGAGTAATAGAGGCAGGAATTTCATTTTGCAACTGGCTGATTTAATGATCCGAAGGGTAATTAATAGGCTGATTATCTTAATGTTAAATATGTCCGGCAGCAATTACTCTGACCTCCTGCGTGTCAAGGTCCAGGCCTGGCTCTTCTTTCAATTAAGTTCTCTGGGGCTTAATGATATGAATAAGCTCCCCAGCTCTGACACTGCAGCTGCCCAGACTGTGAGAGGCTGCTGGGCTCGTGGGGAGCTTTGAATCAGAGCTTCCCCCTCCACGGACCATCAAATTTAACAATTAGAACAAGGGCAGTTTAACTTTCTTCTCTGCCAGTTTGCTGGTACCAATCACTCCTCTCATATTGTGGCATCTTGTTCTCTACCCTTCAGTTGTCTGCTCCTGTTCTCTGCCCTCACGACTTGCTCCCTTGCAGCCTCCTGTTTGTCTTGCCACTTTAGATGAGTTTATTCATTGCCATGACACTTGTTTTTTAGTTTTTTTTCATCCCTTGATGTTTTCAGTGTTTTCTTTATTTTCTTGTCTCGTGTAATTCACGTGAACGGTCTCTTATGACTCCATAAACTCTCGGTTTCGCAGTCTCTGTCTCTCTCCGAGTTTCTATTTGTCTTTCCTCCTTCTCTCTCCTCTTCTCCAGGGTACGTTCTCGCAGCTCCGAGCTGCCGCGTCTCTCCCGATATTAATTATCTTGTGAGTGCCGCTGTTTTTCCGTTTGACAGGCTTAATTAATTGGCAGCAGCGGCCGAAAATGACAGGGCCACTAATTGCAACTCAAGGTGTATTAGAGTCAGACGGGCTGTGCCGGATCAGCGTGCCCCCGTTGCTGTGCTTAGACTAGAAAGCATTGCCTGTGCCGTGTGTCATGTGTGTTGGTGTGATTGTATGTGATTGTTGCCCGTGTACTTGTCGCACGCATCTGACATTTTGCTGCCAATAAAGTTTGGACAGCTGGATTGTCTAGGGGCAGCAGATGCTGTGTATGTGTGTGGGGAGGGGGTGCTCAGTCGCATCCTTTGTTAACCCTTCAATTTGCGACTTAGATGCTGCGACAGACATCTGACTCAGGCTGACTTTCCACTAGTTCTTGGTGTAAGGACGTATTAAAAATTGCCCATGTTGTGGCCATGCTATGCCCGCCTAGGACACGGACTTGACCACTGCCAGCAAAGTTTGTCTCCAGGGCCATCTACCATGAAATATGGACCAGAATAGCGCTTGCCATTAGTTTTCCCACACCTGGGGAGAATTGCACACTTAAGCCTCCTGCACACGATAGTATCCATTTTGTGGTCTGGTGCGGTCTGTGTGCCGACTGCAATTTTATTTTCTTGCAGACCCATTGACTTTAATGGGTCCGTGGTCCATATTATAGTGGACATATTTTTTTGGAATGGAAATAAAAATGCGGAAAGAACATGGATGATCCGTGTGCTTTCTGCATCCAAATGTCTGCTCCGCAAAAAACAATATGTCCACAAAAATATGGAGCACGGACCCATTGAATTCAATGGGTCCTTAAAAAATGCGCATGCTAGCTGTACGGTATCCATATTTTGCAGAACGCAAAATGGATTTGCTCATGTGCAGGAGGCCTTAGGCCTGCTTCACACTTGTGTTGTTGTTTTCCGGAATTGAGATTCGGCAGAAAATCTCAATACCCGAAAAAACTGTTCAGGATGTCTTCCGTTTTGTTTTGTGTCCGGTCATAAAAACAGAAAAAAACAGATCCGGTCCTGAAAACACTGTAAGTCAATGGTGACGGATCCGTTTTTTTAGGAACCTAAAAAACCGGATCAGTCACCCATTAACTTTTAATGTACGTAGTGACAGATCCGTTTTTTTCTGTTGTGATTTCACACAACCATATCCTAATGGAACGGGTGCATCCTGATGTGCTAAATCAAAACAGATGCGTTTAATTGCGGTATTGAGATCCTCTGTCAGATCTCAATACCGGAATTACAAACGCAAGTGTAGCCTTAGGCTACTTTCACACTGGCGTTAGATGCTGATCCATCTGGTATTTGCACAGACGGATCCGCACCTTTAATGCAAACGTTTGTATCCATTCAGAACGGATCCGTTTGCATTAGCTTTAAAAAAAATTGTTAAAGTCAAAACACCAAATGCACCATATTGTATCATTGAAAATGGATCCGTCCCCATTGACTTACATTGTAAGTCAAAACGGATGCGTTCGGCTCCGCTTTTTCAGACGGACGCCAAAACGCTGCAAGCTGCATTTTGGTGTCCGCCTCCAGAATGGAATGGAGACTGAACGGAGCCGAACTGATGCATTCTGAGCGGATCCTTAGCCATTCAGAATGCATTGGGGCTTAACTGATCAGTTTTGGACTGTTTGTGAGAGCCCTGAAACGCCAGTGTGAAAGTACCCTTAGGCCTTATGCACGCGACCATATGTTTGGTCCGCGTCCGAGCCGCATATTTTGCGGCTCGGACGCGGACCCATTCACTTCAATGGGGCCGCAAAAGATGCGGACAGCACTCCGTGTGCTGTCTGCATCCGTTGCTCCGTTCCATGGTCCCACAAAAAAAATAGAGCATGTCCTATTCTTGTCCGTTTTGCGGACAAGAATAGGCATTTCTACAATGGGCCGCGTTCTGTTCCGCAAATTGCGAAACGTAACGCGGAGCAGCTTCCGTGATCTGCGGACCACAAGACACATACAGTCGTGTGCATGAGGCCTTACTTGTATAGGTCTGTGTGGAGTCCGTTGTGCAGACAGTCATAAAATACATTTGTTCCTTATTTCTATTGAAATGCGTGAATTTCTTCATTTGCGGTCCGCAAACCGTGGATCCGCAAAATACGGAAGCTGCTTCGCGTTTGGAACAGAACGCGGCCCGTTGTAGAAATGCCTTTTCTTGTCCGCAAAATGAACAAGAATAGGACATGCTCTCTTTTTTTTTTGTGCGGGGCCACGGAACGGAGCAACGGATCTTTTGCGGCCCCATTAAAGTGAGTGGGACCAAACATACGGTCGTGTGCATGAGGCCAAAATTCAGAACTTTTATTCTGCTACATTCTGCAAAAGTCGTTCCAGTCATAGCAGATATCAGTGTATATGTGCAGAGCAGACAATCGTCTAGATAATGGCCTCTGGTTAGGGGGTGAGCAGTTCTGTAGTGCTCATTGATGTCTGGCCTCAGTAAGCCCCCCAGCCTCTTTACTAGTCCACGTACAATCTATCCATCCAGTAATGGCCGTAATATTCACTGCTCTCCTCATCGTAACTGTCATTTGTAGAAACCGTGCCAAGTCCAACACGGAGTCTCCTTAACGGGCTCAGTAATCGGTCCCCGTCTCTCCTGCCGTTATGTGACAAGCAAAGATCTTACAGCGCAAATAAGCGCCAGAACAGGCTCCCTTATCAGTAGGCTTTCTAGCGTTCGTCCTCCCGTTTAGGCGCAGGCATACTTGTGCTTTTTACTTCTCTTTTGTTTTACTGGCCTCCACAGTCAAGAGTCTTTGTCACGTGGGCACAGTATGCCAGCCTTTCCTCTCAGCGGGAGATTGATTGCAATTTTCACCTTGATTAATTCCAACACAGGGTCCATAATGAGAAATGCCCCTGTGTGTGAAATGTGTGTCCTGATGTAAAAGGGCCAGTGCCCAGGAGTATTTAACTTGTGTACCAGTATGCCGCATTCACTGTGCCACCAGGTTAGTTTAACAGGCAGAAGCAGTACATTACATGGCGTAGTTAGGTCGGCAGCGTGTCAGGAAGCATGTTTGATTCTTCAGCATAGTATTATTCCACGGCTTTGTGTAGCTATAGTCCAGGGTATCCTAGGCTGCTGTGACAGCTGACCCCCCACAGAGAAATAATCTGGTGACACATATGGGTGCAGTAAATGGGCATCTGCCTCTCTGGCTGAGGAAAAGGATCACACAGGAGCCGCCAACCACATTGTCCACTACGCCCAATAAAGATCAGATTGACGTTAATTATCTCCTTACCTTTTTACATTCACAATGGCATAATTAGGTCATTTTTCAGATAAAGGGTTGACGTGTTTAATGAGATTTAATACTCCGACTGTTACCCAATCCAAAGGCAAGGAAATATACACGGTTAAAGTGGGGATCTCGGCACCAGACCACGTCCTACACATGGGTACCCTGACATATAATCGGTTTGTGATATAATAGGAGACATATAAAGCAGCTGCTATGCCCCCTCATCCCAGTATTTTAAAGGAGAGCACTACCATGGGCTACCAATGCACAAGTACTAAGAGAGCAGACATTTACCTAAGGCTACTTTCACACTGGCGTCTTGTGCGGATCCGTCATGTATCTGCACAGACGGATCCGCACGGATAATACATCCGCATGCATCCGTTCAGAACGGATCCGTTTGTATTATCATGAACATAGGCAAAACGGATCCGTCTTGAACACCATTGAAAGTCAATGGGGGACAGATCCGTTTTCTGTTGTGTCATATTGTGTCATTGAAAACGGATCCGGCCCCATTGACTTACATTGTATGTCAGGACGGATCCGTTTGGCTCAGTTCCATCAGACGGACACCAAAACGCTGCAAGCAGCATTTTGGTGTCCGCCTCCAGAGCGGAATGGAGACTAAACGGAGCCAAACTGATGCATTCTGAACGGATCTTTATCCATTCAGAATGCATTGGGGCAAAACTGATCCGTTTTGGACCGCTTGTGAGAGCCCTGAAATGGATCTCACAAGCAGACCCAAAAACGTCAGTGTGAAAGTAGCCTAACACGTAGAGGATGTAAAATAATGAAATACAAGGTGGAGGCAGTGCCCCCATAATATGTCATCACCACAGCCTTCTGATCTACAGGGATGATGATGAATCTGTTCTAGACCAGTACACACATTCTGTAGATGCAGTCACTGGTTGTCCTATGGGATCAGACTACACATGACCAGTTGATTACGAGCGGTACTGAACTAGTAATAATTAAATAAAATCCAAAGAACAAGTTCTGGGACAAAAACATAAAAGCAAGAAACTTCATATAAATTATCTTCTTGGAAAGTGACTGATTAAACCCGGTGCCAAATGATGAATGAAGCAGGAGCCATCTGGTGGTTATTTATTGTACTGCAGTCATTCACACTGGCCAATGTTAGAAAAATGTTTGAGAAATGTATATTTTCTGTTCTGTACATTCATTTTATACAAAATGCCTTATATTTTAAGGAAGGACACTGGGTTTTTTATGCTGCCTAAAATCAACACGGACATGGATTTAAGATTATATTATGCCTGCCTGATATAAATTCGGTAAACTTTTCAAGTTCACATCAGCGCTGTGCTGGATCTATTGGCAGTACCTGACTGACCCAATTGACTTATAATGGCGTCTTTCTGGTTCCACCAAGGTGTCGGGAAAAATAATGGAATCTGCACGGAGGCTCCTGACTGAGCCTTGGATGCAAATATGAAGAGTGTGGCGCCCTAAAGCATGATCCTATTTAATTCATTGTGTACTGGTTCATTATCTAAAAATGATGGCTTATCCGCTGTTTATCATGCACCACATTGCACTTTTAGTATTTTCAGTCTAGGCCTGCACAATATATCGCGAAAGCAATCGCAATCGCAATTAATCGCCATATTGCAATCACAATTTGCTGACCCAAAAATGCTGCAATTATATTACCGTATTTTTCGCTTTATAAGACACACTGGTGGCAGTGTGTATTATAAAGCGATGGTTGACTTTCTACGTGATACTGACACTGTATTTCCGGCCGCTATGCTGCACAGCGCGGCCAGCGATACATCAGTTACAGTGCGGGGAGGGAGGAGGGGCCGGTGGAAAGTGTTTTTTTTAATGAACACATGTTCTTATATCTATTTAATTATCTGTTCTGTGCAGTGCTATTAATAAAATTGCAAGTTTTTTTTTTTTTTTACTTTTGCAGTAATGCAAATATGTATTTTATTTTAACACTGCGCATTTCAGTCCTTGAGTTCAGCATAACTACATTTCACATTATCAGTAGTTTGTGTGTGCTTTTACCTTGAAAATCCAAGCAGATAGACCTCTAGCACAATTCCCTTAAAAATATCGCATCACATATCGTTATCGAAATTTTTAGGGCCCTAATCGCAATCGCACAAAATTCCCATATCGTGCAGCCCTATTTCAGTCCTATTCACTTAGTAGTAAACTGTAGTACCCATTATCCGTACACACAGCCATTACCTAAAGTACAGAGATGTGCAGAAACAATTATTTCAGTGTCCACATCAGCAATGCTTTTACATGATGAATGTTGTCCCGTTTATTGGGTGGTCAGTAGCACCTTTACAACATGGCAGTTACTGGGAAGGGTCTCCAATTATCGCTTTTTCCCTATAATCACGGAGATCGACAGCCTGTATAAAGGGGCTTGAAGAGAACCTGTCACCACGAAATTCAGTGCAAACTGCAGGAGAATGTTATAGAGCAGGAGCTGAGCAGATTAATTTATAGTTTTATGGGAAAAGATTAAGCAAAACTTCTAATTTATGCATTTAAACCTCTGCTCTTTCTGAACTCAGTTGTCTATGGGGGTCGTTTTATCAGGCATTGATAGCGCTCCCTGTAAGGCCTCCTGCACTCTGCTTTTTCTGGCTTGCAGTCTGCAAACCATTGATTTGCAAAATATGGACACTGGCTTTGTCCACGCTGCATTCTGTTGCGGATCCATTGACTTAAGTGGGTTTGCAGTCCACAATTTGAGCATAGGACATGTTCTATACAGTTAAGCTGGGTTTACACGGGGGCGATGCAGCGACCGATTGTCGGTATGGAAGCGACAATCTGCTGCTCGTTCAGTGAGGGAGACCGTGCATTTACCTGCAGCGATCTCCTTTACTGTAAAAGGACAGGGGATCGCTATAGAGATCCCTTATCCTCATCCTCATACAGAATCATGACTTCTGAGTAGCAGATCGCAGTTTAGGCCACATGATCTGCTGCTCAGAAGCCATGATCGGTGGTGCCTGCATGAACGACAGGATCACCCGATGAACGAGCGTTTTGTTTGTTCAACAGGTGATTGGCAGTACATTCAGGCGGGTAAATTGTCAGGAACGAGTGTTTGCAGGAACGTTCGTTCCCGATAATCTGCCCAATAAGTGGTGCATCTAAATGCACCTTTAGACCTTGGCCTATTGCTCTATCTAGTCTGAGTAAGTCTGGAGACAGCAGGGCTCCAGATGGCGACCAAAACGGTCGCCAATGCGCCTTAAAATTTGTAGATGGCGACAAGACTTTTTAGTCTTGTCGCCATTTGCGACTGGACCGCTGCGCTGCCCAGTATTGGTAAAGAACATGGAACAGGCCGCTCTCAGCACTCCTGTTCTCTTCTAGCACAGTTGAGAAGGAGGGAGTCCCTCCCGCCCCACTGTGACGCGGCAGCCGCTGCCACCAATGGGGAGATAGCAGGGACCAGGAGGAGGAGCTGTGGCCGCTGCGCCACCAATGGATGTAAAACATAATAATACAAGTGTCGGCAGCGATATCACTGACCCGGCCTCACTAGTAACAGGTCATGCGATCCGCGGCAATTAACCCCTCAGATGTAGCACATCTGAGGGGTTAATTGCCGCAGATCGTATGCTCTGTTATTAAGGTCTGATCCGTGATACCGCTGCCGACATTTGTACGCGTTAAAGAGGACCCAAGTATCAGGCTACATAGAGCGGCGCCCAGGGATCTAAGTGCACTTACTAATCTTCCTGGGCGCCGCTCTGCTCGCCCCCGGTATATTCAACATTGAGAGCAAGGAGGAGGAGACGCCAGTGTCTCTCCTTCTCCCTGACAGCAGCGCTGTCCAATCAGAGCCAGGGAGAAAAAAAACACCTCCCTGGCTCTGAGCTCTGATTGGACAGCGCTGCTGTCAGGGAGAAGGAGAGACACTGGCGTCTCCTCCTCCTTGCGCCCAGGAAGATTAGTAAGTGCACTCCCTGGGCGCCGCTCTATGTAGCCCGATACTAAGTTCATTTTCTTTTGACCCATAAAAGGTCTTTAATTAGATTCATTGGTGGTGCAGTGGCGCTGTGGTGAACGCCGTAACAGGAAAGAAATCAAAACCGCGCAACTCGCCATTTTTAGTCACCTTGTCCCCCAGTAGATGTGGGATATAAGAGGCATGTGCTGCTGTATTCTCCTATGTGTAGAGCTGGCTCATTACTATGGCCTGCATCTCATCTTCTCCTCCAAGTCCTTTTTTTTTATTATATGTTATATGTACATTTTAAATTTGGCGACTAAAAAATTTGATTTGGCTCCTACATTTTTTAGGTTAGGAGCCAATGGCTCCTGGTTATTTTTTCTAGTCTGGAGCCCTGGATAGCCGTATACGTCTGTCTAAAGTAGATTAATATGGACTATTTTAACCAACACAATTGTTCGTCATGTGAAATTTGGCAAAGAACAGTCGTTTCAGCCAACTGATGACCGATCATTATCATCTGAATGCAAGTCGGCCATGTTTACATTTTCCATCCAATAGTTGGACGGAAAGATCTTTCTTAGGATCAACTTTCCCAGAAATCTCTTTCATCCATTGCTCATTTTCATTGAACATATATGGGCAGTTTAAAGAACTGTAAAGGTCTAAAGTGTGTGTGAACAGATATTTCACCAGCTAATTGTACGTTCAACTGATGTTCAACCATCAACCAACTCCTGTCTAATGTGTAAGGCTAGATTTAGTAGCAGGTCAACAATAGCAAATATCTAATAGATTGCTATATGGCAGTTAATCTGAAGGAAGGAGGAATGTGGGCATGTATTCCATATTCACTCTTCACTGGCGCCTAGGTTATGCACGGTACAGACAGAGGATGAACCACAAATTGAGCCATCAAACCACAAAATTAATGGAATTATCCAATTCTTAAAAATTGATGGCCTATCCCTGGAATAGACCATCAATATTAGATTGGTGGGGTTCAAATCCCAGCACCCCAATGGTCATCTTTTGAAACGGATGCAGTGCTCTAAAGACCATCTGCCCGTCACAGTTGCGATGTAGCAACTACCGCGCGGCTGTACGCTCTAATTAAACGAGTGTAGACTGCACTGTGTAGTCTGCATCGTTAGTGGCCGCACGGTTGTTAACCATGCAGTCTTCATTAGTTTAATTAGAGCCCGCTGCACCCGTATGGCCGCACAGCACTTGACCTCAGCATGTCCTCGCCCACAACACAACCATGCCATGTGGTTTTACCCGAAGTGAGCCTTCACATGGCGTCTTTTGGCGCAGACACCTGCTACAAAATTTTGCCCAAGTCGCGTAGTTTATTCAGTTTTTTCTGCCTTCTTTTCATTTCAAAAGATGCTATGTGAGCGGTCCTGAAGATTGTATCAATATCACTTATCCCACCCTGCAGTTTCTCAGTATGTGGCCCGGCCATTGATTCTACACACATAGATTGCAGCTTCTGTTACCAGTACCTTTCTTACCTATTCATTTTACCAGATTCTTGCCCTGTAGGGCTAAATAGCAGACCTTACAAATGATCTGATTACAAACACATAAATGTGTAAGTGTCTAATCTTCTCGATGACTGAGGATCTTTTTAGATTTCTCTATAATCTCCTTTTAAGCTAAGGTTTTTCTGCTCCCTGTCTGCTTATGTTGCCCATGCTGTGTAGACCCCCATTCTTTGCCTCCCCCTACCTTTGTCCCCATCTCCCGTATGAGGGCTGGAAGTCCAGTGTAGCCGCAATGTCTGACATAATTGGAATCTGCATTCTAATCCATCTGTAAAGTATGCACTGATTAAATTAGCCTAATAGATATTATTTCTTACATGACTGCATAATTTTGTCCTGATTGGTTCTGTGCTCCTCTAACGAGCTGCCCAATTTCCTGCGCGCTTTCAGTCTCTCTCAGTAAAGCTACAGAGATTCCTTGCAGCCTCCCTCACTACTGGGGGATTATTTAGCAGAGTGGGTAGTGGGAGTTGGAAAAATAAGAATAAAATTCAAGACCTTTTTTGGGGATTCTGATAAGGCTTCTAAAAAGTAGCAGATGCCTGGATCTGCCCGTCTGAGGAGATACTAGATACGGAGTACGTGACATCAGATATGTGGCTATCGGTTCACCAGATTTAGGAACCATTATAATAAATGAATGTTTAGAGATCGCCATCTGTGATACATTAGGTTATGGATTGCGAAATCATCAAGAATGCATCAACCAGAGATAAATAGATTGGTCTGCCTCTGTTTACATAATCTACACAATCGGGTGACTTTGTGTCAGTGATCAGTGGTCACCATGGGGGCTTCTCAAGGACTTCTCTTGACTTGTGATCTTAATATTTTAGGGGAAACTTCTCGACCTGGTTGCCAAGTAATAAAATAAAAAATCCAAAAATCTAAAGCATCAGTCTTGTACTATCAATATAGTGGTCCTTGAAAACACTAGTGCCTCATTCACACATCATCCGTGATTCTGAGCCAAAACCAGGATTGGAAAGATCTGCTCCTGTTTTGTGTTTAGAGCCGTACCTGGTTTTGGCTCAGAATCACTGATGGAGATCACTGACCGAACATGCAAATTTTGTGGATCCACGAAACACGGATACCGGCCTTGTGTGTTCTGCAAAACTCTGTCAATGATAGAAATGCCTATTCTTGTCCACAAAAATGGACAAGAATAGGACATGTTCTGTCTTTTTTTTGCAGGGCCACGGAACAGTAGTGCGGATGCGGACAGCACACGGTGTCTTTTGCGGCCCTATTGAAATGAATGGATCTGCTTTCGATCTGCAAAATTGTGTGAATGGGCCCAAAGGCATAAATGTGTAGGTTGCTTTCCATTCCATGTGCAACATAATAGAATAAAATATTCCTGCATGGTGCTACTTTCGCTCTACCTTAATGCCATTCAGAATTTAAAGGATAGGTTTACATTTACAATTATTTATTTTTTCTTCTTCTGAAAAGCATGTCAAATCTTAAAAAAAAAAGCAACTGCATGAGTCGTCTAGATTTAAAATATCCTGTCTGTGCATACAACTCCTGTAAAGATGTCTGATCCGTGGTTACTAACAAACCCTGTATAGACTGACCCTGCAGTCATGTGTTACTCTCTTCCAGCTGACCCCTGCATCTGGCCTTTCATCTACTTTAGGCTACATGCTCACGACCGGTTTGTGTTTTGCGATCCGCAAGACACGGATGGCGTCCGTGTGCGTTCCGCAATTTGCGGAACGGACCGGGTGGCCCATTATAGAGATGCCTATTCTTGCCCGCAAAACAGACAAGAATAGGACATGTTATATTTTTTTTTTTTCGGGGCTGCGGAACAGAGCAACAGATGCAGACAGCACACGGAGTGCTGTCCGCTTCTTTTGCGGCCCCATTGAGGTGATCGGGTCCGCACCCGAGCTGCCAAAAATGCATCTCGGATGCGGACTAGAACAACAGTCGTGTGCATGACACCTTAATTTGCCCCTTCTTGTAGGTTAGGTTTTGTGACCATGGAGACGCATGCGTCTTAAAGGAGCTATATGCACAGGTAAAGTTGCTTCATTTTTATTTTAGATAAATTAGATCAATAATTAAAAATACTTTCTAAAGGAGTTCTCTGGGTTTTTAATATTGCTGACCTTTCCTCGGGATAAGTCATCAATATCAGATCTGCGGGGGTCTGACTCCCGACACCTCTGCTGATCAACTGTTTGATGAAACCGTGGTTCTCCAGCGAGAGGCGCAACCTCTTTGTAGCTTACCAATAACAGCGCCACTCATTGTATAGCGGCTGTGCTTGGTATTGCAGCCCAGGCCCATTCACTTGAATGAAAGTGATCTGTGCCTAGGCCACATGACTGATGAACGTGACGTCGCCGGCCTAGGAAGAGGCTTTAGAGCTCACTGGCATGCTGTCGTTTCTTCAAACAGCTGATTGGCAAGGGTGTGGAGAATCGGACCCCTATGGATCAGATATTGATGGCCAATCGTGAGAATAGGTCATCAATATCAAAAAGTTGGACATCCCCCTTTAATTGTCAATTTGTCGACCATCATCTCATTTGCTGGCTCTCTACAAGGCGAGAACATATCTAGGCCTATGACTTGTATGCTGAAGACTAGTCCCGGCTGGGTTTATGTCCTCGCCACTGAGCGCGTGTCAGAAGAGAAGACTGTCCTGTAATAAGGCTAATAGATTTGCTTTATTTAATCATCAATGTTTCTGCTGTTCTCTGAGCTCCATAAAGCATTCCGCAGGTTGGTAAAACACTGATTTTATTGATCAGGCACCTCTGGGATATTTATGCGCTGAGCCCCTGTTAGTACATAAATCCCGGGATACCTCCCACCTTTCTGTGTGCCGTGCAAGTGAGCTGCGGAGCGCTGCGGGGCAGTCACTGACACATCAATATAACACAGACACTACAGATCATTCTGCTCCCCGCAGCTGCTCCTGCATACTGCCATGGTGTTCACTTACAAATACTCATATGGAGGGTTAATTATGGAAACCTACAAATAGATAATAAAAGAAGTATACCTAAATATATAGGGTAGCTATATAAGTGACGCTGATGAGTGTTAGTGTGACCCTGCTCACTGTAGCATGTACATCCTCCCATCTCTGTCCCTTCTCTGCTTCCTCCATCCTTAGCAACCTAGCCAAGTGAAGAAAGCATGCAGCCCCCAGCCAGCCATCTGCTAAAACACTTCCTGTGCCATAGACTAGGCTCTCCCCCTGCAGAGAGCTATTCCCCCCTCATATTGTCTCCAGCTCCTCTTCCGACTCCTCTTCCTCCCGCTTCTTCTTTGCTTTAAGCAGGATGGCACTGGGTCCAAATTCCTTGCAGCTAGGACCCCCCGCCTGCGTCCTGTCAATAGTCTCAGGTGAAATTTGTACCTGCGATCTTTGCAGAGTGACATCACATTTTGTCACTCAAAAACTTTAGTAAAACTTCAGCGTGTCAGCTTGAATCCTGAGAAAAACTGCCATTCCACACAGTATTATCAAGTATTTTATATCTAGTAGACTCCAGCAGCAGGAAATTACAGTATACAAATAAAATGACGATGTAAGATGTAGCAAAGCGGAGTGTGTCATTTGGTATTACTTTGTTTTCCGTAGATCTGTAGGATTTTCTGCTTAATTAATCACAGCCCAAAGTAATAAATGATAAAATTCAGCTCTGTTACAGAAAAGTTCAAAGAATAGTCATTGAGGGTGTAACCATTTTGTCTGATGTCTGTAATCATATGATACATTGGATTGATAAGTTTTTTTTTTATTTCAAGATTTATCATGGGAATACTGTGGATTTCACATTCATTTTTATGTTTACATATTCACACAGTATTAGTCCTAAAAAGGGTTTTCCGAGATCTTTATACTGATGACCTGTCCTCAGGATAGGTCATCAGTATTCGATCGTAGCTCTTCCTAAGGCCTCATGCACACGACCGTATCTGCAGATCCGCAAAACACGAAAACTGCTCCGCGTTCCGTTCCGCCATTTGCAGAATGGAACGCGGCCCATTGTAGAAATGCCTATTCTTCTCCGCAAAACGGACATGAATAGGACATGCTCTATTTTTTTTTCCGGGGCAATGGATGCAGACAGCACACAGAGTGCTGTCCGCATCTTTTGCAGCCCCATTGAAATGAATGGGTCCGCGCCCGAGCCGCAAAATATGCGACACGGACCACAACAACGGTCGTGTGCATGAGGCCCAAGCCATGTGATGTCACATACATCGTTCAGATGGCCTAGGAGCAGCTCGGCACCGTAGAAGTGAATGGCGCTGAGCTACGATACCAAGCACAACTGCTATATCCCCCCCATATGTGCTGCGCCCCTCACTGATAATATACTTACCCGCTTCCCGCACCACTACTGGTCCCCACATCGCTGAAGCTGCTTCTCCCTGCACACGGATGAAAACATTCAGTGTCTGGGGGAGCAGCCAATGGCAGGTGGGGACGGGGCCGAGCCTCCCTAGCATCACCCGCCACGCTAGGGAGGCTCGTCCCTGTCCCCACCTGCCATTGGATGCTCCCCCCGACACCAGATGTTTTCATCCGTGTGCAGGGAGAAGCATCAGCAGAGCGGGGTAAGTATATTATCGGTGAGGGGCCCGGCACATGTGGGGGGTTTCTTGAAATTGGATAACCCTTTTCCTAGATCTTTATACTGATGATCTATTCAATGGATAGGTCATCACTATCTGATCTGTGGTGGTCCAACACCCGGGACCCCCGCCAATCAGTCCGAGAAGGCACCAGCACCTGCTAGCACCACGGTCTTCTCGTAGCTTTCCCCAAGCAATGTGATATTACGTTCATCAGTCACATATACCGGTGAGGGGCCTGACACACGCGGGGGAGGGGGGGGGTTCTTGAAATTGGATAACCCCTTTAATTTTCAAAAAGGTCTAGATCGGGGAGTTGCAGATCCTGCACCACAAAGCCTGTGGCATGAAATTGCTGTAGACATGGAAGCACCTCCATATCTATACTGGGCAAGATCTAAAGTGCGTTTAAGTCAACAGTCAAGCTAGGACAATTAAACTGGTTCTTTCATACCCTGGGGGGGAGGGTCACATTTCATTGTGTTGGGTTTGGTTTTCTTTCTACAATTCTTTTTGTGAATCAGATAAAGTCTCCTTTACAAAAGAGCTAATGTATCGGCTGCCTACCTGGGCCATTCATTGGCTAATGACCAGTGATTAGCTCAGTGTGGAAGTCCATTCACCTCCGGCAGGTAAAAGTTTGAAATAACATACTCGAAATGCTTTGATGGTCTTTATGGGGCTGTCCCCCTGTAATATATCCCCAGCTACCGTGTGATGTGCTAACAGCTCATTGTGATTCCTGGCCAGGGGAGATGTGGGGTCGCTCCTGGGTCGCTCTGCATGTACAGGAAACCATGGAAAGATAATCCAGATTTACTCTCTAGAGAAGCTGTTTACACAGAGGGATTAGATGCGGATTAAAGCTAACCTGACACTAGATTACTTCCAAGAGTGTAAACACAGCCAGGGGCCCTGACCGAGGGGCCCCCTCCTCTGGAGTGGTTCACCCATAAAGGGATTAACCCATTGACTGCTATTAGTTCACATAGCAGTATTTGAATGTTGAAGAGATGACTGGGTTAAGGCTAGGTTCATAACTGTGGTCGAGGCAGGGTGCTGGCTCTCCTTAAAGGTCTTGTCTACTGTTTTTATATTGATAACCTATTCTCAGGATTAGTCATCAATATCGGATCAGCAGGGCCCGACTGCCGGCACCCCTGCTGATCAGCCGTTTCAAGAGAAAGCAGTGCTCGTACAAGCGCTGCCTTCTCTTCACTGTTTACCTGCTCACCTTCACAACTGTAGCAGTGAGCAGGTGTAATTACAACTCCACCATCTCAAGTGAATAGGAGTCATTAATATAAAAATTGTGGACAACCCCTTTAAAGAGACCAGCTGTGTGTGGAGACTTTTTGGTAGTGCTCCATGGTATGGAGACTTATGGGCAATGTTCCATGTGAAAAAAAATATGCACCAGGTATCTCCCAGGGAAAGAGAACCATCTCGTCAGCACCACCTGGTGAGTCAAAGTTCATATTTTAAAAAAGCTTTCGAACGTGACCAATCTAATATCCACCCATAGACAGCTGTTTCGGGGTGCTTTCGGGGAGTAGGATTCTGGCTGGCTGGTTCTCTTTCCTTGGGAGAAATTCCTTTTTTTTTCTGATCTGGTTATAGGAATCGCTAGATCCAGCATATGCTCCCAACAACTATAGCAATGCCCATTGACTATAATGCAGACTAATCCCGTTACTGTAATGGGATCCGTCGGGTACTGGTATGGATTTCGGCATTTTACTGGACAAAGTTACCCGTGCAGAAAGTGTTTTTTCTATGTATACAGGGTTCTGGAAATTATAGTCCAAAAAACTTTGTGTTATGGACATCTTGATATGCCACTAAATTGGTGGATAGAAAGAAATAATTAAAGAGGACCTGTCAACATGAAATGCAGTGCAATCTGCAGGCAGCTTGGTATAGAGCAGGAGGAGCAGAGCAGATATTGTTTTGTGGGAGAAGAGAGCCTGTAAACCCCATAGAGGTTACTGCATGAAAACTCAGGTCCTCAGTTCTCACAAACTGCTTTTTAAAGATGACCTGGGACCTGTCACCTCAAAATGAAGTGCAATCCACACGTGGCATATTATAGATCAGGAGGAGCTGAGCAGACTGATATATATTTCTGTGTGAAAAGGTCCAGTAAAACTTTTTATACATTTATAGGGATTCTCCGGGAATAAAGGCTTTTTATCTGATAGCTGCAGCCTGCCTCTGTAATTAGAAGATTCTTACTTTTACCTGCACCGCGCCAAGCTGGCCTTCGCTTGTCCATGTTCCAGTCCTCAGACTCCTTATGTCCTGCAGTGCATGCGCATGGTCTTATGCTCCGCTGCAGCCAATAACTGGCTTTAGCGCTGATGTGCCGCTTGTGGCATTGTCATCGGAGCAGCCAGTTATTGAGTGCTGTTTGTGACCTTGCCCACGCACATCTGGTTGTAAACAGTGAAGAGACCGTAACATGGACATGTGAGAGCCAGTGCAAAGGACCAGAGCAACCAGGAGCAGGTACGAATCTTCTGTTTGCAGAGGCAGACGGCAGGCATTAAATAAAAAGGCATTATTCCTAGAGAACCGCTTTAAATATCGGCTCATTTTTACTTCTCCATTTTATGGTTGAGGTGTTATCAGTGATTGATTGCATTCTCTGTGTAAGTGTGTATACAGAGATAGTGCTCAGTCAGTGATAACACCTCTCCCATGTACAGCTAAAGTCAGTAAAACGTGTAATGTATATCTCATCAAATCTCTACTTTTTTTTTTCTCTACAGAACTATATATCAGTCTGCTCAGCTCCTCCTGCTCTATAACGTACTGCCTGCATATTGCACTGCATTTCATGGTAACAGGTCCTCTTTAAAGAGGATCTGTTGCTTCTGCTGACATGACTGTCTTACAAAATTTGGGTATTCCTCCGAAGTAACAATTCTGAATCATCTTTTGTTATAACCCCACGCTGTGCCGTTCCTTTGTTATTCCTCCCTAAAAATGTATGAATATATTGACAACTGAAGTGTTACCGCTTGGAGGGGTGTCACCGGATACTAGCGCTGTCTGATCAGTGATGACATTATCAGACTTTGGCTGGGTTCACACGAGCGTGTCCGGATGCGTTGCGGATGCGTTGCGGATGCGTTCAGTGAAAACTGAGCGTTTTCACAGGCAAAGCCATTCAGTTTTGCCTGCGATTGCGTTCAGTTGTTCAGTTTTTTCCGCGCGGGTGCAATGCGTTTTGATGCGTTTTTCACGCGCGTGATAAAAAACTGAAGGTTTACAAACAACATCTCCTAGCAACCATCAGTGAAAAACGCAGCGCACCCGTATTTCTGCTTGCGGATGCAATGCGTTTTTAACGCAGCCCCATTCACTTCTATGGGGCTGCGGATGCGTGAAAAACGCAGAATATAGAGCATGCTGCGATTTACACGCGTTGCAGAAGTGATGCGTGAAAAAAAACGCTCATGTACACAGCCCCATAGAAATGAATGGGTCAGGATTCAGTGCGGGTGCAATGCGTTCACATCACGCATTGCACCCGCGCGGAAATCACGCTCGTGTGAATGCAGCCTTTGGGACGTTCATCTTGTATGTTGATAAGAGATTGGGTCCAGAGAACAGTACTATTAATCTAAAAATCTTCATTGGGAATTTACCATTTGTCTTTTCACCAGGGAGGAAAAGGAACGCTGGATTCGTGCAAAATATGAACAGAAACTTTTCGTCGCACCCCTGCCGTGTCGAGATTTGCCCTTAGGGCAGCAGTTATTGCGAGCTACAGCAGAAGAAGACTTGAGGACGGTAATCCTACTTCTTGCACATGGCTCCCGGGAAGAAGTGAATGAAACCTGCGGAGAGGGAGACAGACGCACATCTTTGCATCTAGCCTGTCGCAAGGGAAATGTGGTACTTGTGCAGCTGCTGATATGGGTGAGTACTGGGAAAAATAGTTTCTGTTGTGTGGATATAAGCCGGCCTACCAACATGCTTGGCAGTCCAGTCATACAGACAGGTGGTCATTGTAATCTGCTTGTCCGGCTCATCAGGCATATCAGAAGAAGGAACGATTGCTGCAGGCAGCCAAGTGACAGCGCTAATTCAATTTGGGTTCCCTGCACTTTGAAAATCACTTTGTGCTTCGAATATCCTGTAGTGCCAGGCCAGTTGGGTTATGGATTATGTCATGTTGACCATGGTTTAGGACATGGTCAGCTTTAATAAGCAAGTCAGCATGTGATGTCTTAATAATGCTTAGTACTAGAATTAGAAATGTCTTTGTATGTGGTACAAGGAAGAAGAACGACAAAACATCATTGACTTTACAATATGTGGAGATGATAGAAAGCGGACAGATTACTTTTCCAGTAACCCTTCTGGCTGATCATTCTGATTAGCACACACCCACAGTCACATTATTATGACCACTTCCTACTTTTGACGTCGGCAGCACGTAGCTCATGAAAGAAGTCTCTTGTCGTGAGCTGACTTGGTGGGTATATAAGGGGTGCGTTAGGCTATTGGCACACATATCCCTATTTGCTGTCATGGGTAAAAAGAGTGATTTATCAGAATTGCAAAAAGGGACGATTACTGGCTTTCAGGCCAGGGTGCAGTATTTCTGAGACTGCGCATTTTGTGAACTGTTCATGTGCTGCTGTGGTGAGTATAGACATTTGGCACCATTGTGAATAAGCGACGTGGAAACTGCAGAGCATCACGTGCCTTTGATGTGAGAGGTGAACATTGTCTATGAAGGTATGCAAGGGCGGACTGACATGATACAGCGGAGCAGCGCTCTACCAAACGTGTGTCTAAAACAACAGTTCAACGAGCCCTACTGTGTATGAGGCTCCTAAGCGGATGGATGGTCACCACTGCTCTGATAACAAAGTTGCAGTAGCAGAAAAAGCTTCAAATTTCGCTGCAGTGTCAGAATTGGATTTTTGCTGATTGGCAGAGAGTTGCCTTTTCCAGTGAGTCGCGTTTTATGCTTCATTGAATGGCTAGACGTTGGCGTGTTGGGCGAGAAACATCAGAGCACAACCACCCCTGGAAGAACACAAGCTGGTGGCAGGAAGATTATGGTCTGGGGAATATTTTCATGGCATACTCTGGGCCCACTCATCCATGTGGAAGGCATTCTCAACCGATATGGTTAATAATCTATCTTTGCAGATCACCTACACCCATACATGCTGATTGTCTTTCCTGGGGTGGACGGGATCTTCCAGCAAGACAATGCGACGTATCACACGGTTAGAAATGTCTGACATTGGTTGGAAGAGCATGACCAAGACTTCCAAGTACTAACCTCCCCTCCTCATTCCCCAGACTTGAAGCCAATTAATCATCTGTAGGATGACCTCGATTGTCGTGTTCGTTCTATGGATCATCCCTTGTGGGATGCACTGCAGTCAGCATGGCTCCAGATACCTGTGATAATCTACCAGGACCTTATTGAGTCCCTCCCGGCCCGTCTAACTGCTCTGTGCTGCATACGGTGGTTACTCTAAATATTAGCCGGTGGTCATAACAATGTGACTTGACTGTGTATATGGCCCTAGTACAGTCATCAACAGCCATCTTACTACTGCATTGTAGAGGCAGACCAAAAGTGCAATATAAGAACCCGTCTTTCTGAAATAAAGCTACTTGTAGAGGGCTATGTTGTGTGCAGGGCATGAGCCAGCACACATATGCAGAGGCTATAACTAGATATGTTTGTGACAATATTACATTCAAAATTTGCCTCCATTCTTCTGCCATCGGCCATTGTTGAGCCCGCCTGTTCTCATTTAACTGGCCATACACATGAGACGATAAATGGTCCCACCAGTAACATGCCAGACTAAAATGGCTGACCTGGGAGTCCGTTTTTCAGAAACAGACTCCCTGGTCCTTGATTACAATGGCAAATGATTGTCTGAATTTGGCTGATCATGCCATACACGTGTAGTCTCAGCTCACAATGGTTGAAATTTTCCAACCTGTCTGATCACATTTTCAGACAGAAGTTTGTCAAAAACCGGCCATGTCATTTGTCTTTAATCACGTGCTTGGCCAGCTTTTGTCCACCAAGATTATATAATCCCATTTGGCCATAACAGGAATCTACTGAGGCTGGTAGTGGTGGGGTTTTAAAGCGATTATCTAACTGATGACCTATGCTCTGGGGCTCCGACACCCAGGACGCCCACCAATTAGCTGTTTGAGAAGGCAGTGGCTCTTGCAGTAGCACCGCAACCTGCTTCGGCTTTGCCTAGGCCAGTGACGTCACATTCATCAGTCACGTGGCCTAGGCGCAGCTCAGCCCCACTGAAGTGAATGGGGGCTGAGCGCGATACAAGCACTTCCGCTATACAATGTACAGTGCTATGTCATTAGCACTCCTGAGAGCGGTGGTGCCTTCTCAAACAGCTGATCTGCAGGACCCCCACGCTTCGGATAGGTCATCAGTTAAAAAATCCTGGAAAACCCTTTTAACTGTATGTTACAGCCGTGGTGGTTGGGGGGCTACCTTTTATCCACTGGTTTGTTCAGCAGTGGTGTGCTGATAATAATTCTGTATTTTTCCCCCCAGTACGGTGTTGATGTGATGGCACGGGACTTCCATGGCAACACAGCTTTAGCATACGCCAAGCAAGCTGTGACCCCAGAGGTGCGGGATCTTCTTCTGCAATATGGCTGCCCTGATGAACAGTTTGTGCTCATGGCTACACCAAACCTCTCCCGAAAAAACAATCGCAACAACAACAGCAACACAGGAGGTGGAGGACTGATGCCCACCTTAATCTAAAATGATCTTGTGAAAAGGAGACAGACTCGAGCACCGCTCACCCCTCGCACCGCAGGGGGAGGAGCCAGGAATGACATGGGAGGCGTAAAAGCACTGAGTGCTGAACGGGGGGGAGAACGGACTGAGCCTTCACTAGCATTTGGGAGGCAGGAAGAAAAAAAGCGGCGGAAGGGAGGCAGAGAGCTGTCAGTTATGTGCACATTTCACCTCTACCCCAGCAGAACACTTAGGCTCTGCTCTCATCTGACAAGCACTGCTCCACATAAATCACACGCAGGCACTGAGTTTGTCAGGTTTGAGGCTCCAATGATGCTATGTGTCAAATCACTTGGAGCTAATCTGTCCTCAGAGAATGCTGGCTTCATTACACTTGTATAGTTGAGTTCCCTCAGCCTGTACCGCTGTTTAATAGGACATGATTACTCATCATGTAGAAGGGAGCATATTAGCTGAGGAGGAAGCTCTCTCCACGCTCCGCTGATTACAGGGATGTGATTGCAATATTCTTACAAGAATCATATTAGGAGAGACATTCTGGGCCCCATCTTCAGACTCCTTGTCATAATCTTGCTGCGCTGTAAAGCGTCTGTTCCCTCTAAATGTATCCCCCAAAAATATAGGAACAAAAAAAAAAATCTGTAAAAGCTTTTGAAGGGTGCGTTTAGAACAGCTGTTTTTTTTTTTATTATTTGACTTTAGATACATCATGCCTTGTGAGATCTGTTTTTTTGTAATTTTTTTTTTTTTTACAATTACAGAAATAATTTAATTTAATTGAACAGTGTGCTGGCCACCTGAGGTGCTTCAGTTCCTAAAACACACACGTTGCACCCATTGTTTCAGTACATCTGGGTCACATCGCCTAGCTGATTTGCAAAGGACATAAAAACAGAAGCATCATAAGTGAAGTGGTTACATGGTTGAGTGCATTTATTTTTTTCCTTAAAGGCACTACTTAAATGGCACTAATTAGAAGTACTTACTACACTATGGAACATGTTTTCATTGGGGAGCTGTGTGTGCAGAGAAGCAGTGTCACGCGTTGTGATCTATATTGGACCACTATACTGTATTGTAGAATTATATTTAATATGGAGTAACCAATGGATAAAATCCATAGAGGCCAACCATGTCTGTTCGAACGAACCACTAGGGCCACTACGTGCATTATTAATATTTTGTGTCAATTCTAAGAATATATTCAGTAACAGAGAATCGTGACCATGTGCCAAAACATGAGCCGTAGCAATCTAATGTGACTCCTTAAGGGTTAGCCTATAAATGTCAGAAGCTACAACCGCATTTTATTTTAATATAGATATAAGGGTTTTGCCGTGTGACTTTTGGCAGCACATCAGCTGCTATGTGTGGCCTCATTCAAAGCAGTGTCTTGAGATTTGCAGAAGTTGATATTTGTCAAGGCCCTTTAAGTTGATATGTGTCAAGGATCCTGGCAATTATCAGGAATGAATATTCTTACAAGCACTCATTCCCGATAATTGCCCAGTGTAAAGGTGCCACAGTCACCCAACAAAGGAGCAAACGCTCATTCATTGGGTGATTGTATCTTTTATGTGGCACCTAAAATCCCTGTTCGTAGGCAGAACATCATCCTGTGTAAAGATTGGTGTGCTGTCATAGTAATGATCGTTCGTCCCCATCATTACCACACTTAAGTTCAACTAACAAGCGGGCAATGATTGGGAATGAACGTTGTGGATGGGCCCTTAAATAGGAGTGGTCATCGATAAAACAGATCAACCGATTGCATTCAACTGCAACAAAAAATGTCTAAGATTAAGTTCAGTGTCCCTTTAAATGTAAACTGTCACGGAATTGCCTGATTTACCAGCAAACCACTGTCAACGTTCTTAAAGTTACTATCATAGTGAGTTGCATGTCCTGTTTAATATCATCGTGGAAAGGAAAAAGAAAAAAACACTCAGCCATCTAACCTTTTCTTCCGAATGTTCCAGGTACATTGGTAAAATCCAGTTGATTACAATAGATACTTGGTTTTGTTTGCAGATTAGTAATTTCACAGGCAGTACAGACAAAAGTGAAGTGTATCCCATAGGAACTAGCCATATTGCATCACTTTTTGTCTGTACTAGTGGCCCTACGTTATGGAGAAGAGCAGGACTTGGAGGCCTTCTGCTTCCCAATCTTGTGTCCTGTGATTATCACTAGAGTGCTCTATTTAATAGTCCTAGAATATGCTTAGGTCAACCATACTAAGTTTTTGTAATAGATCAACAGCACCTTAAGCCCCTAAATCTACATGCCGGATTAAATACATGGCCAGTGTGTATTGCAGTGGAAATCAATTGATTTCTTTCAAGGTGTCTTCACCTGTGGTCTGATTACCTCTTTATATTAGTTGTCATGCATTTCATGGACATGACCGGTGGCCATAAATGGTAAAATAGTGGACAACGGGACATCTGCTCACCCTCAGCCTCCCATATGGAGTGCCTGCAAGGTCTCATAAATCCCATGGCAGTACACCAGTGAGGAGCGACATTCCCCTCTGTATGTGAGACGAGAACGATCATGCGTGGAGATTTCCCAACACATTGGAAAATCTCCACGCAGTAACAATGACTTTAGGGCATTAGAAGCGCTCGTCATCTTCTCCATACAAAGGTCTTCTTTTACCAGACATGGGATCAGGCTGTGGAGACAGGTTGTTAGTTTAAAAGTGTCTTCAGATAGCAAACCCTGTGGACAAGAACTTTAACAGAAGCAGAAGGTAGGCAGCATGGTTGATCAAAAAATGTAACTGTGTGTGGCAAAGGATGTAAATGAAGAGAGCGGGGAGTAGGATCCACTGAAGCACAGTGTACTGACCTGAGGCGCCTGTGAATCTGGTACAGGTTGGCTGTTGTCAGGCTCATCTTTCTCTTAAGCAATATTCACACGTTCACGTTTTTGCAGCCCAGCTGTTTTTTTTTCCCAATTGAAGTTGCATACTTTTGAGTTTCATTCTTAAGATGGCCATGGACAGTAGACCCTGCTGATTTCATGAATCTAATAACTATGGGCAAAGACTGCCATGAGGAAAAACAAGGATTCATCGAGAAGAGTTTTTCCTGTGTGAGCGGTGTCCTATCGGTGTGTTACAGCCACTTACCCAGGCCTATCTATTGAAACGGTTTATAAGGGAATGTTAACTGCGTCTGTGCATAGCTTTAGACACGGAGAAAGAACGGGCTGGATTACGGTTGAGGGTTGGTTCATAGTCAAATAGTGAATAGCAGTCTATGTCCCAGTTTGTAGATTTGCACTACACAACTTGACCCCTAGATGTCCACTTTATCGCCATTGTGGAACAGTTTGCCCTATGTGTACGTAGCACTTTTATAATGACGGGAGATGTGATTTACGCTTTACGTTTATTTCGTTTCTATTATCGCGGCATCACAGGAAGAAATCATGTCTCATGCTTATATTGTTGTAGAATCGCACCCTCGAACAGGATGAAGGATATATTATACACTGCATGCTCGAACATATCAGCGACCAAATAAGCTAAAGAATCCGGTCTTCACAAGAGGAAGGGCCAAATAGCTGTACATACAATGGCATCCCAAAAACTAGGAATCTCTCAGCCATGAAGCATTTTCACGATATAGATCTCACTCAATATGGGACACCCAGGATGAAATGTTTTGTAATGCAAAAAAAAAAACACTACAGATACTGGAGAGGATCCATATGATTTCATAGTGATAGTTATCTAGACGGTAACGCTAAAGCCTTGTCTACCCTGCACCTCTAGATCACACAGAGCCGTCAGTGGCCATGGAGCACAAGTGGTCATTTCTCCTGAGAAGAGAGTGTGAGCACTACAGTAAAAGGGAATGTGTGTGTCCTGAGATTGAGTAGAAGCGGGAGCTGGATACAGTGTGTTGTCATCTCCCTCTGGCAGAGAGTCCATCTTCAAGACATCCACCCCATGAACTTGGGAGGGGCACTTTTATTTAATTTTTTTTTAAAATCTTTTCTGACCAGATGTGGAGCCAGATTCTGCCCCTGCGTAGTGTGTATCTGATTTCAGACTTCAGCTCTGCACCACCTATATGCAAGGTGTATATTGCAGAGTTCTTATTTTTATTTTTTCGGTGTCTTATTGATTATGTTGTCTAAGTTATACAGAATTCTTTTGTATCGTGTCTTATTAGAGGATGCAAAATGTATGTAAAATAAAAACCAAGGGAAAAACTATTTGAATAGAAACAAATCCTGGCTGTTTGTGGCTTTTTTTTCTAATATGTCTAATGTTAACATCATGATTAGAGATGAGCAAATTTCATGTTATGAAATTCGTTCATTCTTCATTTGGTTGTAAAAGCAGAATTGCGTTATGGATTCCGTTACCACGGACCATAACGCAATTCTATGACGGAATGCCTTTAGAGGCATTCCGTTATTGATTCCGTAAAAATTGAAGTCTATGGCCTGCATAAAGGATCCGTCCCGTTACGTTATGCAGGAGAGGATTCCCCTGCGTAATGGAAAAGGGAGGGATCCGTTTTGCAGCCCATAGACTTCTATTATGACGGAATTAATAACGGAATGCCTCTAAAGGCATTCCGTCATAGAATTGAGTTATGGTCTGTGGTAACGGAATCCATAACGCAATTCTGCTTTTACCACCGAACGAAGCGTGAACGAATTTCAAAATATGAAATTCGCTCATCTCTAATCATGACTTAAAGGATTGTCTGACTTCAGTAAGTTGCAATCATCATGTAGAGAAAGTTAATACAAGGCACTTACTAATGTATTGTGATTCTCCATATTGCCTCCTTTGCTGGCTGGATTCATTTTTCCATCACATTATACACTGCTCGTTTCCATGGTTACGACCACCCTGCAATCCATCAGTGGTGGTCGTGCTTGCACACTATAGGAAAAATCTTCAGCCTCTCTGGTGGATGGGACAGTGGGAGCGCACATAGGCTAGTGCTTTTTCCTCGATAATCTGGCCATCTAAATGTGCCGCTGATCACCCAATGAACGAGTAAAACGCTTGTTCATCGGGTGATCCTGTTGTTCGTGCAACGACCACCAGTTATCGTTTCTGGGCAGCAGATCGTGCGGTCCAAACAGCGATCTGCTGCCCTGAAACAATGATTCTGTATAATCTCTATAGCCGTACCTCGTCCTCATACTGGGAAGAAGACAGCTGCATATAAATACAGCCGTCTCTTATGCTGAGCGAGCAGCCAACTATCGGGAAGGAGCGCTCGGTCACTCCATCAGCTCGTCTAAACCCGCCTTTATTCGAAATTAATCTTTGAACTTTGTACAGCAGCTCAGTTACGATTACACTGTCATAGAAACTTGAGTGGAAAATACTTAGGAAAAGTATAAATAAAAGAAAAAAGTTAATTTCAGTATTGTCGGCATGCAATTTCACAGAAGTTCTGATTAACAGGAGCTCAAAAGCTCGAAGACCAGTACTTAGTGCTTCTATTTTACTCTATAAGTGGAAACCTTCCCTAGCCATTTAGATTTTTGCTAATGGATCCCAGCAATAGTGAAGTAAATGTTCACCAGGCAATAATCTGATGTACGGGTAGCGCTCCAGCAACGTAGTGAATCCGCAAAAGCATTTTTCTCAGGCACTCGGAAATAAAACCAAAGAAATAATACTAAAGAAATTAATTTCGGTGGCATATTAAGTGTCAATACGTTTCGATTAACAGACCTTACTTATGACAACCCAGCAATTGGGACAGGATTTACATACGTTACATTGGGCATGCTAGAGTCAACACTGAGGTCTGTAATTAAGGAAAATAAGCGTCTTTTAGGATTTCTTGTGGCCGATTCTTCGAGAGGTAAGTGGTACCTGAGAGCTGCCCTCTTACATATTGGGTTGTTGGTGGATCCTGCTTACAATTATCTAATACAGGGGTGCACAACATTTTCTGGATGGGGGCTACATTGTCAGACTGAACCAACGCCAAGGGCCGAAAATTAAATTTAAAGGGGTATTACCAACTGAAATACATGTTGAACATACAGTATATACAATTAATGTCAAGTTACAGTTCCTGGACTCCCTTCTGATGGTAGAATACATGAAAAATCCATTTAAATGCATCTGAATAGCCTGCTCCTAATTCATTATCTTTGTAAACAAAAGCTGGTCATAAACTGAGGTTTGTTCACACTGGACAATTATCGTTACAAGGCATTTCGCTCACTCATCGGGTGATCAGCAGCATCTTTACATGGACAGATTTTCGGGAGCAAGTCTTCACAGGAACACTCATTCCTGATAATCTGCCTGATTATTGCGAAGTGTAAATCCGCCTTAAAGGCGACTTTACAGTGCTAGATAGAGCAGACGCTTGTGAGGAAGGAAGTGTTCCTTGCTGGCAAGCGCATGCTCATCATGTAAATGCAGGAATCTCCTCCACAGTATGAGGAGTGATCGGTAATGCCATCGCTCGTCCCCATACAGAATCATTGTTTGCCGGCAGCTGATCGCTGTTTAGACGGCACAATCTGCTGCTGGGAAACAATTTAGGTGACCGCACAAGCGATCATATTACCTAACGAACATGCGTTTCACTCGTTCATCGGATAATCAGTGGCTACTTTACACAGTAGATAATCTATAGCGAGCATTCCTGTGAACGCTTGTTGGCGATTATCTAGCTGATGCTAGTGTCTGCCAAATAAAAATAATCACTTTTGCTTCTCACGCTCAGGACAGTTGGGTTGTGGTTGTAAACTTGAGATTGTAAGCAGATCAATTGGAAACAAAAATTTCATGTCTTGGGTCATCTTTAGGCCGGTTTTAAACAAAAGTAATACGGCATGTTTTCTGTACACATATAAAAGTGCAGATGCTTCTATGACCGCAAATCTGGACGGTCCTTACGACACCTCTAGGCCACACATGGTTCAAAACACAGTTGGGATAATTTATCAAACTGGTGTAAAGTAGAACTGGTTTAGTTGCCCATAGAAACCAATCAGACTCCACCTTTTATTTTTCACAACTCCTTTGGAAAATGAAAGGTGAAATCTGATTGGTTGCTATGGGCAACTAAACCAGTTCTACTTTACACCAGTTTGATAAATGACCCCAAGTGTTTTTTTCCCTGCAGAAGTGGCTATGGATTTCACCCTCTCCATTTCAAAGAGTGAAATCCGCAGTGGGGAATAGCAGCATAAACTGAAATGCTGCAAATTTCAAGTCCACACCACAGGTCAAGTTATGCTGTATTTTTTAGGCTGGGTATGGATGAGAATTATTTACCCTTTTGCACCCCCTGACGTAGTAGCACATCAGCGGGGTATAAGGAGCAGGGCTTCCAACTGTTCTATATGTGGAAGGTGCCAGCAACCACCTGGCCGCAATGACAGGGAAAAGCCTGTATCGGCCTTTAAACACCTCAGATTCCGTAGTCAATAGAAACTACAGCATCTGAGTGCTTGGATAGAGGAAGGGGGCACCCTCTGATCGGGACCCCCATGGCAAAATCCCGGAAATCCTATTAGTTGCTATGACATCCTGCGGCACCGCCTGACTGACAGCCTGTCAGAACTTCATAGACTGCAATAATATTCTATTGTAGTCTGTGGCGCAGTCGAAGGAGACTAAAAATTACAGTTAAAAAATGAAAACTTTTTTTAAAAAATAATAAAAATTTACATCACCACTTTTTCCTAATCTTGCATATAAAAATATGTGGCATCACCATTAGGGATGAGCAAATCAACTTCGGATGAAACATTCGAAGTCGATTCGCATAATACTTCATTTGAACACTGTACAGAGCGAGGGCTAATAACTTCATAAATCAATTTCTACAGTAAAAAAAAACATTTCCCGAACTCTGGTTCGGTTCCAAGTGGTACGGCTCGGTTCAAAGTAATAATCATAGGAGCCAAAACATTCTAATACTGTACAGCGCACTCGCTCCGTACAGTATTTAAACAAAGTTTTATGTGAATCGATTCACTCATCCCTAATCGCCATGTATGAAAATGTCCAAACTATTGTATGTTGAATGCTGTGACAGAAAAAAAAATCCCACCATTTTTTGGTCACTTTCCTTCTCCAAAAAGTTAAATAAAAAATGTTGATATATACCTCGAAATGGTACCAATAAAAACTACAGCTCATCCCACAAAAAACAAACCTTTCCATCTGTAAATGGAAATTTACAAAAGTTATAGGTGTCAGAATATAGCAATGCAAAGAAAATTTTTATTTTTTTCAAAAGTAGTTAAAATAAAAACTATATAAATTTGGTACAGCCATAACTGTATTGATCCACAAAGTAAGGTTATGTCATTTTTAGCATATAGTGAACGCCATAAAAACAAAATATGGAGAATAATGGCAAAATGCATTTTGTTATTTCACCATACAAATAATTTTTTCCAGTTTTTCAGTACACGATATGGTTAATTAAAGGCTGCCATAAAAAAAAATACAGCTTGTCTGATAAAAAAAATAAATTAAGCCTTAAGGCCACGTTCACACGACGACATTTGTTTTTGTCGGGCGACAAATAGGGCACAACTTCACTGCAACATTTGTCGCGCGACAATTTTTATAATGGGAGTCTATGGTGTCGCATTGCGACATGCGACATGCTGCGACTGAGACGCGACAGACGCAGAAAACCCCATCTTGAATGGATTTTTTGCGACCATCGTGTCGCTGTCGCAGCATGTCGCATGTCGCAATGCGACACCATAGACTCCTATTATAAAAATTGTCGCGCGACAATAGTGCGACTTTTTGTCGCGTGACAAATGTCGTCGTGTGAACGTAGCCTAAAGGTAATGTTTGCTAATTTCCAGATCTCTGACTAGCGGGACTCTTGCTGGTGATCATACTTACCTGATCCCTCGCACTGGGTCTCAGGTCCTTCGCTCCTTGGCCTCCTCTTCTCTTGTCTTGGGTCCCTTTGTGTAAACTTCCTGTGTGACACCGCCGCGGCAGCGACCTGCCCCCCCTGTGTCAAATGATCATTTGTCATGTGATTCAAACAGGAAGCTTACATGGAGAGACCCAAGAAAAGCAGCTGAGGCCGGTAAGCAAAGGAGCCAGGTCCCAGCATGGAGATCATGCAAGCATGATCACCAACTCAGGTCCCACAAGGTTGAGGGGTCTGGAAATGAGTGGACAACTCCTTTAATAAGTCTGTATAAATGGAAAAGTAGGACGGGGAAGAAAAATGAAAATTGGCCCGAGTTAAAATCTCATTCATTTTGCTGGTACTGTACAATGCTGTGAATTTGCCCCACGAAAAAAGACAAATCCAGAGCATGTCCATAGCCTTAAACTGCTCCTGTATTGCAGCATGCGCAGGGGAAAAGGGTGTTAGGTCATGAAGCTCATTTTTAGTGTAGTCAGGCTTCATGGATATTGCAGATTCGCTTGCAAATTCTAATGCAATACAAAGTTCCAAGTCATGCTTTTAAAAAAAAATGTCTTAAAGTGGTCCATACTCCTTGGATGGCTGCTGGCCGAAAAAAGCAGTTTGTCTTGAATCTCCCCCATACACATGCACTCGGGGCTTGACCGTGCATGCATGTATTATCAATGAGGAGAGAGGAATACGCTGGTGGTTGCTCATCTCCTTAGAGAGCAAAGGCTTGGCAGTGTTGAAATTCATCAGCCTCGATCCTTCTTTCCTTTGCCATTGGACGTTACACCTTCATGCAATTTTTTTTTTTCAAAATCAGTTGGTTTGACAGACATTTGTCCAATGTGTATGGCCACTTTTACTCCCTCAGTAGGCTGAAACCTGCGGCTGATGTTTTCCAAGATGTTACTGACAGTACTTGCTTTGGCCTTGTTAGCAGGGACATAGTGTGAATCTAAGCTGCCATCCATATCACTAGCTACACATATACCAACATAACAACCACTATCCAAATGTATAAACACAATCGTAATGTGAGCACATTCAAGAAGAGCTGCTTTAGTGAATAAGAATTTGGAAAACGAAAAAAATATGGAAAAAAAAATGGAATTGAATGAGAGGTTTTATTAATAAGTGGATGATTAATGGTAATACGGTATATACAGAAGCAACATGCTACATTTCTGATGAATACAATTTATATATTTTTTATTGCAGAAAACATGCAAAAAGAAATGGGTTTTATTTACGAATACTGGTACCCGTATGTAGTTACAGTGCTGTGTGTGTTATATTTTCTGGTTACAGAATATGTTGCATGTATTGGTTCCATGCTAGGTTGTATCTGCTATAACTCACTGCCTTTTTACAGACACCCCATCCCTCTTGTAGGTATCCCCAAAAATTGTTGGATGGTTTCATAAATATGGCGGCATGAGCTTCATTCTTTTCCATGCAATGATGACCCTAAACTTGCAAAGTTGCGATTGTAAATTTGATATAGAAGAGTATGAGTGCCCTACAGCTGCAATAGTACCGCTTGTCCACACTCACATCGCTTGGGAGGAAGCAACTGCATTCCATGCTCTGAAAATGCAGTCGTTCTCGACCAAGGCTGGGGGGGATCACTGATCCTAGCAGCTTGCTCTCTAATCTTGTAGAAAAGCCCGGGGGCTGGCAGAACAATGCTCAGATAAAAGTGGAGAATGGAAACACTAGAGGACTAAATATAAAAGAGAAGAGCAAGGGAACAAGATGAAGATGTTGCGAGCGAAAGGGCTGGAAGGAGACAGCAGGACCATGAGGGAGGTGAAGGGAGAGATTATTTTAGGATGAATATACAGTAAGAAAAAAGAGAAGAGAGTTCCAGCAGTCTGGAAGATGGAGAGGAATCAAGAGTGATGTTGGAGAGATAATTTAAATCCTCTGACTTCACAAATGTTACTTTGCAAAATGAGAGCAAAAGACAAGTCCATTTATCTCCACTATTCCTCATTTAGAAAAGCCTTTTATCAATCCCAAATTAACAATTTTCTCTTTAAAATCTGTGGTGATTCTTCTTCACTTGCGACTGCTCAACTGCAGGGTTATGAGTTATCGGAGGAATTGCAGCTGCTCGTCCTGTCCATTAAATGCACTATTGACGAGTGCATTAAAAACTAACAGCAGCTTAATAGTGGAAATGACGGATTCTCTCCAGACATTGATTCTATGGGTAAAATACAGTGTTCGGGGAAGGTGGGAACTGAGCCAGAGCTCCCACATTTATCTGCTTGCCTTTGGTGCTGAAGTTACATAGCACAGTTTCTCTCTGTGTGTTTCTATCACTGGTGGGGCCCAGATCTGCAGTATTTATGGTCCTAGTGCGGGGATCAGCAACCTCCGGCACTCCAGCTGTTGTGAAACGACATCTCCCATCATGCACACCTCCTTGGCTGTTCTCTGAACTCCCACAGAAGTGAAAGGAGCAGGTTGGGAGTTGTAGTTTCACAACAGCTGGAGTGCCAAAGGTTGCTGATCCCTGTCCTAGTGCATCATTTATATCCGACTACAGAGCACAGGTCTAGTTCTCAATGGTTAAGGTCTCCTGCACACGATTGTATCATTTTTGCGGACTTCAAATTGTGAATTCGCAAAATATGGATGTGGGCCGTGTGCATCCCGCAGAAACGGACAAGGGTAGGACAGGTTCTATGATTCGCCGATGTGGACAGCACACGGATGTCACAGTTTTTGTTGCTTTTTTTTTTTGCAGGCTCATAGAAATGAATGGAAATGGACCAAAAATATAGTCATGTGAATGAGACCTAATATTGTACAGTATTTTTAGATTACAAGATGTAGGCCAAGTAACCACTGGGCTTGGAAGTAATTGCAGGAATCAGTGAGTTGATCACTATCCAGAAGTTTATGTTCTGCTCCCATAGAGGTAAAAGATGTTGGAAAGTATATACAGGTATGTGATAACTGCTGTGGGGTTAGGGTTACTACATATACATTTGAACCCCAAAGTGCAAAACAAACAAAAAAAAAAAATGTTTCTTCGCTTTTTTAACAATGCTTTCGTACATGATGCCTGTTGGTGGTGGTAAGATCATATATGTCATTTTCTTTTTAGGCTAGGGCTACCCGGTGACATGCGACATATAGGATACAACTATATTGCAACAAGTATTGCACCAAAGTCGCATGCCATTTTTTATAATGATACTCTTGCGATGCGACAGTCACATAAAAATCCATTTTGGATGGATTTTTTGCGACTGTCATGTCTCAGTGCGACACCATAGACTATCATTATAAAAAATGTTGGGCGGCTTTGGTGTGACATCAATGTGGCCGTGTAGCCCTGGCCTTATTACAAAGATTGTAATTTTCTCTCGTAGCTGACAACTTTTCAACGTTAACACAAGATCTATCTCCATATTGGTTGTCACATTTGAATTCACTTCTAGGAACATGGAACAGGGTAGAAAACTCCCAAGGTCAAAGCCCCTAAACTTTCAGTGATCCTTTGACACTGAGTTTAATACACCCCTGGGTGATCTATGTTAACCTAAGGGCTCATGCGTTCGTTTTGCATCTTTTCCGCATTTTTTGTGGATCACATGCGGACCTATTCACTTTAATGGGGCCGCAAAGATGCGGACAGCACACCGTGTGCTGTCCACATCCCTATGTCTGTTCTGCAGCCCCGCGAAAAAGTCAATGGGTCCCCAAAAAAAGGAAGAGACTCTGATATCTGTATTGTGCAGACCGCAAAATACATACGGTCTTGTGAATGCCCCCTGAGTCTAATTCAGCAGAACCGCTGAGGGTATTTGTTTTTTCATCATTGCTGCTAACAATAGGATCTATTCTGTTAATAGTTTATATTAGTAAACCCCTGCAATTCTGAATGTTATGTATCAAATTACCCTAAATATCAAAGCTTGAAGTACTCTTTTAGGAAGTGGATGAAAAGGAGGTATATTTGCTGTTGGAGGGCAGTGAAAGGGTGCCCCATTCTTCTGAGGGAGGAGGGGGCTTTGGGAAGTCTCACTGAACAGAAAGAGAGAAGTGTAAGTGAGTTTGCAGATTGCTCAGTAGGGAGGGCAGTGTGAGAGGATTGGGTGAGTTTAATAGGATCAGCTCAGTGTAATCCTGTTTTATCCATTGTAATTCAGGCAGCCAAGGAGACGGAAAACCAGAGGAAAGAGACTTTTATCCGCTCAGGGGGCAGGAACAACAAAAGGCATCAAGTGGCAGAAAATCAATTAGAAGGAATCTTCTTCTGGGCCAAAATCCAGCAGGAAAAGAGCATCCAGATAACACAAATTGGGCTTCATCCTCCTCCCAACCATGTCCCATCTAAGTTCTTCCTTCCTCCCTAAGGACTCCCAAATATCCTTTCAAACTAACAAACAATAACCTGACCACTGTGAAGTAAATCACTACGGCAGAGCTGGCTTCATTTTCATATCTGGCATAATTATTATTTTTTGGCTACATTCACACAGCAGTGAATAAAACAGCAGTTAAAAATGGCCTTCTTTTTCAATGATGCCTTTCTGAGAATTGGCTGTTAAAAATGGTCCCCTTCAATTGTATAGGGGCTATCGGTCAGTGAAAGCGGACGAAATAGAACATGTCTTATTTTTGGGCGGTCATTATTTATGGCCCATGTGAATAACCCCATCATTGTGAATGTAGCCAATGTAGTCAATCATTTCTATATAAGCCATCCCCGAGAAATGTAAATGATATTATAAAGCAGGAATTCTAGGACTTCTGTGCTCTGCGGAGGTTGACAAGCGGTTTGGGGAATTGTGATGTAAAAAGGCCGCTTGCAGATGAGCGAGTATTCAGCGCGGGTGCAATGCAGGATGGATGCGAACGCATTGTGCCTGCACGGAATCCGGACCCATTCATTTCAATAGGGCTGTGCACATGAGCGGTGATTTTCACGCATCACTTTTGTGTTGCGTGAAAATCGCAGAATGTTCTATATTCTGTGATTTTTACGCAACGATGGCCCCATAGAAGTGAATAGGGCTGCGGATGCGATTTTTTTAAGAGATGTCGCAAAAGAGATGTTGTTTGTAAACATTCAGTTTTTTATCACGAGTGTGCAAAACGCAATAAATCGCATTGCACCAGCGCAATAAAACCTGAACTGAACGCAATCGCAAACAAAACTGAATGTACTTGCTTGCGAAATCACACATGTTTCACTGAACACATCCGGACCTAATCCGCTCACGCTCGTCTGCAAGGGGCCAAGGAACACACCAGGGGGACACCATTTACCTCACAATCTATGCTTCAACCCTGAGGATTGGAGGCCATCTTCCTCCTGAGCTGCTGCTTGTCAAATACGAACATTAAAATCTAATGATTACAGAACCTGACATGTGCCCTGAAAATACCTTATGAAGAGGTGCCAGGGTAGCTCTCCACTACATCTAGCAAGGAAGGACCTCAGACGTGAACTAATGGACAAACCTGAAAAATATTTGCAGTGTAGTGTAATATTAAAGGGCATCTGTCAGTAGAATCAACCCTATCAAACTGGCCATTTGAGAAATCTGTCTTTTTTTTTTTCCTAATAGTTTTAAAAACTTTGTTACTTTTTTTTATTTTTAGTTGGAAATGTAATTGTTTAACTGCCATACTCTTCAATACTTTAGGGATTGTGACATCTACCTATTAAGCCTTGCCATAGGATATAATAGGAAGAGTACAATGGCAGGCCTGGAAGCCATCACGAGGCCTCAAACTTCTATGAAAACTAACACCCCACAATATTGTCCCGGGAGAGGGTATGGTGCTTTTAGAGCCACCTCCCATTGTCTAACCATTCTGATGCTATGATCATTATTGACTGCAGCATTTGAGGGGTTAACTGACCAGTTAGATAACTCAAATTCTGATTACTGTGGGCAGATGTCATCTGTATAAAGCTGCCACCTACCAAGTATCGAGTGGTCTTAACTCCTGAGCCCACTCCATACATTTCTTTCGTCACTGTGACACACACGTGCATCATGGTGTGCTAAGGGGTTAGACCCAATTTACCGACAGAGGGGGACATTTATTAAGACCAATGTTTTCCACGCTGGTCTCAAATCCCTCTGCGCTGCCAGAGAAAGATAGAAATTTTACTGCAAAAATGGCATGCAACAAAATTTGCAACCTATAATAGATTAGTAAATGTCCCCCTTTTTCTGGAGATGACTCTGTATAGCCACTATACACTGCGTTCATGACATTGAAACCACTGACAGGTGAAGTGAGTAACATTGATTATTTCATTACAATGACACCTGTCAAGGGATGTGATATATTAGGCAGCAATGAACAGTCACTTCTTGAAGCTGATGTGTTGCAAGCAAGAATAATAAGGATCTGAGTTAGGCCTCTTGCACACGAACGTTTTTTTTTTTAGTTTACGTTCTGTTTTTTTGCACTCCGTATACGGAACCATTCATTTCAATGGGTCCGCAAAAGAAAATGGAAGGTACTCCGTATGCCTTCCGTTTCCATATTTCCGTTTTTCCGTTCCGTTCAAAGATAGAACATTTTCTATTATTGTCTGCATAACAGACAAGGATAGTACTTTCTATCAGGGGCCAGCTGTTCCGTTCCGCAAAAAACTGAATACACACGGACGTCATACGTATTTTTTTGCGGACCCCGAAATACTGAAAAAGCTATACGTTCGTGTGCAAGAGGCCTAACTTTAACAAGAGCCAGACTGTTATGGCTAGAAGACTGGACAAGAGCATCTCCAGCACGGCAGGTGTTGGGTGTTCCCACTATGCTAGGTCTAGCATCTACCAGAACACCAGAATTAGTAGAAATGTGGTATGTTAGCCTCAGTGTGGTTTCACATACACAGCGCTTTTCACAAAAACGCTGTAGCTTCTAACAGTTTTTCATTATTTTTGAGCCAAATTCTGAAGAGATGGAAAATCTAAAGCAAAGACATACTTTTTCTTGATGGACCACTTCTGGCTTTGGCTGCATCACAAACTGCAGTGGTGTTTTTCCAAATAATGCTGTGTGTGAAACTACCATAAGGCCTCATGCACATGACCGTATGTTTTTTGCGGTCCGCAAACCGAGGATCCGCAAAACACAGAAGCTGCTCCATGTTCCGTTCCGCAATTTGATGAACGGAACGCGGCCCATTGTAGAAATGCCTTTTCTTGTCCACAAAACGGACAAGAATAGGACATGCACTATTTTTTTTGCTGGGCCACGGAATGGAGCAACAGATGTGGACAGCACACGGAGTGCTGTCCGCATCTTTTGCAGCCCCATTGAAGTGAATGGGTCCGCGCCCGAGCCTCAAAATATGCGGCTCTGACCAAAACAACGGCCGTGTGCAGAATGCACCTCTAAAGCACGCAGATTGGCAAACTATCGTGATCATTGACCAACACTGCTGATCAATCACATAAGCAGCGGCGTCAGCTTAACGCCTGCAGCGGCGGCTGGCGGCCACCATGCTGGCGCTTAACGCCCCAGGCCAAGCGGCGGGGTCTGAACCCGATGAGGCACGCAGACGCGTGGCTCAAATGGGTTGTTCATAGTTGAATTGATCCATTAACTCCTTCCCAACCTCCGCCATACATGTATAGTGGAAATCAGGTATTTAAACATGGTGCTCGCTCATGGTGCACCATAGCAGCTGAGCGCCCGCTGTTTCACACAGCAGACAACTGGGGGCAATATTCATCATTGGCGGTAATGACGATCACGGACATTTACCCTTTCAGATGCAATGGTCGCAATTAAGAGGTCTTTCCCCAAAAGCACAGGGCTCCCAGGGCCTGAACGGCTCTTACTCATCAAGATTTAAGGAGCCATTTGGTTGTTGTGGCAGCCTCAGTCTCTCTGACGGATCCAATGCCTGCCACAGGAATGTTCCTATGAATGTTCTTAGGAACATAGCAAATCTCCCAAAGACTGCAATGGTAATTCATTGTCATCAATGACAGATGTGATCTAAGCACTGCCTGTTCAAGTCCCCTAGGGTGACTTCAAAAAAATGAAAAAAGACAAAAAAAATTTAAAAATAAATATAAAAATTCTAATCACCTCCTTTCTCCATATTAAAAAAAATAAAAAATCAGTAGCACCAATGCCCAAACTTTCAAAATATAAACATATTTATCCCATACAGTGAATGCTGTAATGGAAAAAAAAAATATTTAATAATAACATGGCCAATTTACTATTTTTTAAACGCTTCACCTCCCCCAAAAAAAATTTAAAATAAATAAATAAAAATTAATAAAAAGTGATTAAAATTCATACACACAATGGTATCGTGAAAACTACTAATAGCCCTGCAAAAAATGAGCCCTCAAACAGCTCGACTGATGGAAACATAAAAAAGTTATGGGATTCAGAATATGGTGATGCAAAGAAAAAAAAATCCTAATGTTTTATTTTTTCAAGGATTTGAACACAAGAAAAACTATATAGATGTGGTACAGCTGTAATGGTAATGCCCTGGAACATAGTAAAAGCCCATAAACGTTTGTGAGTATTGCATTTTTTTCTAGTTCCACCCATTTAGGGATTTTTTTCCAAGTTCACACTACATCTTATGCAATATTAAATGGTGCCATTAAAAAGTGCAACTTGTCCCTCAAACAAGAAAATCAAGCCCTCGTACAGCTATGTGAATAGAAAAATAAAAAAGTTATGGCTCTAGGAAGGCAGGGAGTAAAAAACTAAAAATCCCAGGGTCTTGAAGGGGTTAAATGCACCCATTATAAACATTTTTTATTTGCATTTATTAAAAATTGCTTATATTCCTAGGTATTACAGGAAAACATTTGAATAATGCCATCTGCTGTTTCTAATTAACAGTCTTTCTGTGTCCACCTCAGTAAATGTGACAAAGTGGACACACGTGCTCAGTCTTGTTTCCAGGGCTATGTGAAAGGATTCCTGGTGTGGTTGGCAGGCTGCTTCTGTGCATGTCAGAAGAAAGATAGTAATAAGAGATATGAGCATATTTCATATCATTTTTGGGACAAGCTCTATAATTAGTTTATAATAAAATGTACCATGTTAAACTATACTTTGTGTTTCAGTTACCCATCACTTTCAAGGTCTCTGCTTGCTGTAAGTTATATGGAAATGTTTTTGTTGGCACTACGTGTGGCAAAATAATGTCCTTTGCCATACATTTGGCTGCATATGTTGACTTCAATATAACTGTATTTAAGTATATCAACGAATGCTGATTTTCTGCCTCAAGACAAACCTAAATGCTTTAATTCACTGACAACTGGCACACAGGAACTTATCCAGCCATAGCTGTTCTAGGAAAGTTTCTATGCTGACCAGCCTGGCCCATCTGGTCAACCTTTCTGTGTGCCTGGACATCAAGCCAATCAGTTTCCTGATTGGGCCTTCAATCCCAGAGCCTGGAGGGATTCAAGTTTTACGCTGTTTGTTTTGCCCTTGATTTTGTCCTGGCTCTCTTTAGTTCTAAGTTGTCAGAACAGTGCTGCATTTCTTTTGGACCTTTATGTACTGCCTTTTGTTAGTCTCTGGATTAACTCTTTGACTATTGACTGGGTTTTCACTGTTTCTCCTGGCTTATACTCAGTTTGTTTCTGTAATAACCCCTTGTCTGTGGTTTCAGCTTCTATAATTGACTCTCCGGATGCACACTCTGGCTCGTTTTACTCTCCTGCTACTCCAGGGCATCTCATAGGTCTGCCACCTGTGAGCTTGCACCTGTTTTCTGCTACCTTACTCTGCATATGTAACCTGGGTCCCTTGCTGCCAAGTCCAACCAGCCGCATGGTGGGCTTTGGTGAACACCTAGGGGTAGCTTTAGATATACTAACTGAAGTGGTGAAAGAAGATAGGTAGCAGATTTAGAGTTTGCTTGTGGTGGGTTTGCCTGTATTCTTCCTCGCCTCTGTTTCTTTGTAGGTTACTTAAGAGTAAAATAAAGTATATCACAAGGTTGCTTAACTTTTTATTATACCATGAGTAAACTTCATTAAAGAAATGAAGAAAGGTATATGATGAAGAAAGGTACACAATGTAATCTGTAGTGAATGTAATCTTCTTACCAGTGTCAGCATTTGTGAGCTATCCCCTCCCTTCTGATCCTCAGCTGTGTGGACAGGAAGTCAGTGTCTCTATGTATTTCTATAGAGCCTCAATGTCCTCTGTCAGTTGGAAATCAGAGAGTTGGTCACATGACACAGCTAAAAATTAGAAGGGGGGGATAGCTCACAAATACAGTCACTAATGAGAAGATTACATGAATTACAGATTACATCATGTAGCTTTCTAACAGGTAGAGAATAAAAAGAAACATTTAGGAGCACTTCTTTAAATACACATGGGGGGGGGGGGTCATTTATTACTAAATATACACCACGTTTGGCATATTTAAGGTACAGAGCTTGTCACAAATGGGTTTTGCAGCAAAATCTGCAACTTTTCCCAGCTCACTCCTGGGCCTACGTCGAGGGATTAAAACTGGGGTATAAAACGGCCTTTTCATTGATTTTCTTTTAGGCTGATTTCACAATTTTATTTTATTTTTGCGGTAAAAATGCCAGCTCCAGATGTTAGCAGAAGGTCTATAGGAAAGATAAAACACAGGACACACATGTATTTTTGGACTACTGGTGATTTTGTTAATTAGGTGTCATTTTTTTGTCTTTCTTGATTCTTTTCAAATATGCAAGCAGGCTTTCGCTCTTGGTGTTTTTCAGGCATTTTGACAACACCTTCTCCATATGGGAGAAGCAGCACGCAGAAAGCGCTACATACCATTAGCAAAAATGCCAGAAAAACTGCCACAGAAAAACAGTAAAGTTGCAAGTGGCCAAAAAAGAAATTTAAGCAGAAAAACACCAGAAAAAAACTCTTAAAAAATGCCAGAAAAGAACCTTACAAACCTTTTCCCACGTTTTGATCCATGAGATGTCTAATTAAACCAGTCCCAGTTATATCAATATAACCACATGGCATGCATCCTCAATCTGACCTCACTGCACCCTCCTCCCTACTGACTCTTTATAATCCATTCTCAGTTTTAAACCACCACCTCTGCAGGGCATATAGACAGGATTTGCAAAGTAAATTAGATTAAGATGATCCTAACTCAGAACCTGTAGTTTTCTTTGCAATTAGGAATCAAAGTGACAATCCTGGAGATTTCAAAAGAAAATGTCAATTTGCATGTCCCCTGGAGGGCATACAGAGGGTCAGTTACTACTCCGGGGCTTTTAGCTTTCTCTTTTTGCTTGGGGAGGAAAGTACTAAAAACGGAATTATAGCCATCAAATTCCTTGAAGAACAGCTTTTAAACATGATCCGTTCTCTAAAATAGCTATTGTATCTTATTAAGGGGGTAGATAAGGGGTTAATCCCCTAAAATGTCGCTTGTAGATCAGTATTAACCTTGTACAGCCATAGTTAGCTGCACAGTAGTTGTTTTGCCCCTCTGGCACTAAAAGAATTCAAATAAATTGCTTCCCACAGTCCTAATCCTTTCTGTCTGTCTGACAGACCCCATTGAAGCTCTGGGAATTAATATGAAGATGTTGGAACCAATCCCAGCTGTTTATTGACACCGTCTTCCCAGCGAGGACACCACTGCGCTCACCCTTCATACACTTCCTTCCAGGGACACTCCATTGAAGAAGAGAAATGTCAGGTATCTCTCACACAAGGTCAGGGTTCCCTTTGTAGACATGGGAAAAAATGTATAAAGATAATCCCAAATCCTGTGTGTTTGGAGGATAAGCAGGAAACAGGTACTAGTTGTTATGGAAACGGGGAAAAATCTGCGATTCCTCCAGTGAGCACATTTCTACCACACACCCAGGATCCACATCCTCATTTCACTAATTACAAACAACCATGATAGCATTGCTTCTCTCAATTAAACTGATTTGCATCTGTCCCTGCAGTCTGATGAGGACTCCTCTGCAGCTGTCATTTGGCTGGAATGCCTGGAATTCAGGGCACATGCTCACACTGCCTATCACACCGAGCGGGCTTCTCATACATCGTGTGCACGTTTAAAAAGAGGAACGTCTCATATACAGTGTAATCATGCTACTTTCCCAATGAAAACTAATCTTCATAGTTTTTATTTTATTTTTTGCTCTATTCTAACAATAATAAATTATGTGCTATTCACTAGAGATGAGTGAAGTTTTAAAAAATTTGATTCTGTAGCTTCCCCGAAGTTCAACAAGAAATTCGATTTGTTACGAATTAAGTTGTCACAATTCGCTATAAATCAGATATACCCAGGCCAATCTACCTAAAAGTAACAGTGGCCTGTAATACTGACGCACAGTAATAACTCTACAGCTAAGGGTACTTTCACACTTGCTTTGGTGCGGATCCGTCTGTTTATTTGCACAGACTGATCCGCACCTATAATGCAAACGTTTGTATCCGTTCATTGTATTCATGTATTCAGAACGGATCCGTTTGCATTAGTTAAAAGAAAAATGACCGGATCCGTTTTGAATTACATTGAAAGTCAATGGGGATCCGTTTTCAAGTGCACAATATTGTGTCGTTGAAAACGAATCCGTCCCCATTGACTTACATTGTAATTAAAAACGGATCAGTTAGGCTCCGCCTCTTCAGACGAACACCAAAATGCTGCATGCTGCGTTTTGGTGTCCGCCTCCAAAACTGAATAGAAGCAGAACGGAGCCTGGCTGATGCATTCTGAACGGATCCTTATCCATTCAGAATGCATTGGGGCTTAACTGATCCGTTTTGGACCCTGAAACGGATCTCACAAACGGAATCCAAAACGCTAGTGTGAAAGTACCCTAACAGAATGGATTAACTATGAATATTGGTGCACTGCACACTTATGTACACAGCGATAAATTAGACCTGTCTGTAATACTGATGGCACAGTAAGTCTACGGCTAACAGAATGCATTAGCTATGACTCTTGGTGCACTGCACAGTTATATACGGTAATAAATTGTAGCATAATCTGTACTTCAGCAGTCTCATACACCCTCCTCGCGCTCTCCATCTCCAATATTGTCCTACACTCTCTGTTAACAGTTTGCAGCAACACTCTCCTTATGCACAGCTCACAGGAAGATGGCGGTGACCACACGGAATCGGGGTTTTATAGGGCTCTGCCTAGCTGTCACATCACAGGGGGGTGGATACCTGCGGATTGGCTGGCTGCACTGCATTATGGGTGATTTTGCGTTCCTAGGCTTGTCTTCTCTACACTTAATTACACTTTCTGACATGTGCAGCCGCCATTTTAGGAAAACTGATTAGTTACCACGAAGCGCAAATAAATTCTGATTAGTTTAGAATTAAAGTTTTCCTAAACTTCGTACTGAATTCCGCTTCGGGTGCTTTACTTACTATTATTCAGTACTATTTACTACTATTCCCTGCCAGATGTATTTGGTAAAGCAATGGTAAGCAGAGGTAAGTAAGCTTGATGTTTGCAACCTCTGAAGTATGACCTCAACATGTAAATAAATCCTAGGGGCTCTTTCTGATGAGCAATCTCAAATGTGTCCATGTACTGGCTGCAAAAAATGGACCATTTCTTTTCAAATCACTGCACTGGGAAGGCATCTGCGCTATAATAGTTTTTATTGCGCACCCATTCATTGGAATGGGTGAAATTCAGGCCAAAATGTGCATGCCATGATTTTCTATGCACGGACAGATGGTATGTTAATGTGTGTTTACCTGTTTCAGACTTTGATGCAAAGATCATCCATGTGCTTTCCGCATCCATATGTCCATTACGTCTGACGTGCAAGGTCACATTAAGTTCACCTGTAAAGGTTAGTGCATTTTATGTTAATCCTAAAAATGTCACCCACAAGCCAAATCTCCCTAACTCGTGTGCGCATTAGTGCCGAAACGCGTCACTAACTGTGCATGTGACCAATAAAGCAGCAAGAAAATTATCTTCAGCGAGTGCCGGTCTTCATTCCAGTGTATATATATATATAAAAAGAGTGGGGAAAATTTGTATTTGATACACTGGCGATTTTGCAAGTTTTCCCACCTACAAAGAATGGAGAGGTCTGTAATTTTTATGGTACAGTCGTGGCCAAAAGTTTTGAGAATTACATAAATATTGAAATTTGGAAAAGTTGCTGCTTAAGTTTTTATAATAGCAATTTGCATATACTCCAGAATGTTATGAAGAGGGATCAGATGAATTGCATAGTCCTTCTTTGCCATGAAAATTAACTTAATCCCAAAAAAAACTTTCCACTGCACTTCATTAAAGGACCTGCTGAGATCATTTCAGTAATCGTCTTGTTAACTCAGGTGAGAATGTTGACAAGCACAAGGCTAGAGATCATTATGTCAGGCTGATTGGGTTAAAATGGCAGACTTGACATGTTAAAAGGAGGGTGATGCTTGAAATCATTGTTCTTCCATTGTTAACCATGGTGACCTGCAAAGAAACGCGTGCAGCCATCATTGCGTTGCATAAAAATGGCTTCACAGGCAAGGATATTGTGGCTACTAAGATTGCACCTCAATCAACAATTTATAGAATCATCAAGAACTTCAAGGAAAGAGGTTCAATTCTTATTAAGAAGGCTTCAGGGCGTCCAAGAAAGTCCAGCAAGCGCCAGGATCGACTCCTAAGGAGGATTCAGCTCCGGGATCGGAGTGCCACCAGTGCAGAGCTTGCTCAGGAATGGAAGAAGGCAGGTGTGAGCGCATCTGCAAGTACAAAGAGGCGAAACATTTTGGAAGATGGCCTGGTGTCAAGAAGGGCAGCAAAGAAGCCACTTCTCTCCAAAAAAAACATCAGGGACAGATTGATCTTCTGCAGAAAGTATGGTGAATGGACTGCTGAGGACTGGGGCAAAGTCATGTTCTCCGATGAAGCCTCTTTCCGATTGTTTGGGGCATCTGGAAAAAGGCTTGTCCGGAGAAGAAAAAGTGAGCGCTACCATCAGTCCTGTGTCATGCCAACAGTAAAGCATCCTAAGACCATTCATGTGTGTGGTTGCTTTTCATCCAAGGGAGTGGGCTCACTCACAATTTTGCCCAAAAACACAGCCATGAATAAAGAATGGTACCAAAACACCCTCCAACAGCAACTTCTTCCAACAATCCAACAACAGTTTGGTGAAAAACAATGCATTTTCTAGCACGATAGAGCACCGTGCCATAAGGCAAAAGTGATAACTAAGTGGCTCGGGGACCAAAACGTTGACATTTTGGGTCCATGGTCTGGAAACTCCCCAGATCTTAATGAGAACTTGTGGTCAATCCTCTTGAGGCGGATGGACAAACAAAAACCCACTAATTCTGACAAACTCCAAGAAGTGATTATGAAAGAATGGGTTGCTATCAGTCAGGAATTGGCCCAGAAGTTGATTGAGAGCATGCCCAGTCGAATTGCAGAGGTCCTGAAAAAGAAGGGCCAACACTGCAAATATATAAACCATCAAAAAATGTGGTGATAAGAAAGCAGGATGCGCTCATACCCATATGCAATTGTGCATTTCTATAGGGGAGCACATCCTGCACTTGTAGTCCGTTTGCTAATGGCAATCACCAGCAAAAAATGCATACAATGGATGATGCCAGCAACGGACTACAAGTACCACAATGGACATCCTACATAAGATGAAATTTATGTGGATGTGGCAAGAATTCAGAACAAACACAGAACCAGAGATAGGTGCACACTGCCGTCACACTAAACCCTCATACTGATGTTAAAAATTGAGAGTTAGTTCGACATATCCTACTAGGAGGACATGTCTTAAGCCTCGGGCACCAGCGTCAAGGTCTCTCAAGTAGCCCGTGGGCCCTAACACTCACCTACCTGCGCCATATGGGCGATATCAGGGGCCAGTGGGCAATTACAGGAGCATTAGGACGACTCACAAACATCTCCTCTGTTACCTCCAGCATGTGGCCATGCTTAGTATGTAGCCAACACTGCAAATACTGACTCTTTGCATAAATGTCATGTAATTGTCGATAAAAGCCTTTGAAACGTATGAAGTGCGTGTAATTATATTTCACTACATCACTGAAACAAAGATCTAAAAGCAGTTTTGCAGCAAACTTTGTGAAAACTAATATTTGTGTTATTCTCAAAACTTTTGGCCACGACTGTACAATTCAACTGTGAGAGAATCTAAAAAAAAATGAAAAATCACATTGTATGATTTTAAAATAAGTAATTTTCATTTTATTGCATGAAATAAGTATTTGATCACCTACCGTTCAGCAAGAATTTGGGCTCTCACAGACCTGTTAGTTTTTCTTTAAGAAGCCTCCTACTCTGCACTTATTACCTGTATTAATTGCACCTGTTTGAACTCCTTCTGTATAAAAGACATCTATCCACACACTCAATCAAACACACTCCAACCTCTACACTATGGCCAAGACCAAAAAGCTGTCTAAGGACACCAGAGACAGAATTGTGGACCTGCACAAGGCTGGGATAGGCTACAGGACAATGGACATGCAGCTTTGTGAGAAGGCAACAATTGTTGGCGGTTGTGCAATTATTAGTAAATGGAAGAAACACAAGATGACTTTCAATCTTCCTCAGTCTGGGGCTCCATGCAAGATCTCGCCTCGTGGGGTAAGGATGATTCTGAAAAAGGTCTACAATCAGCCCAGAAGTAGACGGGAGGACCTGGTCAATAAATGACCTGATGAGAGCTGGGATTTCAGTGGCACCCCAGTCCGACACTGGGTAGGTTCACTTGATGGATTTTGACTGCTTCATATCCCATGTCAGAAATCACTGGAATTTCTGCTGTGGACTTTCATTTCGAATGGCGAGGTCCCACTCTCAGCTCTATTGAATAGAGCAAATCCATGGGCAGGCTTCTGCTGTGCCTTTCCAAGGTGTCTGCACAGTAACTGCGTCAATAATGGATGAGTGCATTCTTCAGCATGATCTGGAAAACCACATGGAAAAAATCAGCTGCATAAACTGTGGCGCTGCCTCCCATTGAAAAAAACAACAGGAGGTAGTTTCAGGGCAGATTCAAGGCTGTTTTAGGCATTGAATCCGTTCTGCAACAATGGCCAGTAAAACGCTTTGTTTTTAAATACCACCATACAGTGTCCATGTAATACTCACCTACAATGACAGCACCATACATAAAGTAATGCAATGACAGTGCTAAACAATGTCTAAATATTACTGTAATACAATAAATGTTAAGATTGGTGATGGTTACAGTCCTTGGGCGCAAAGTCGTCTGTAACTCTACCTAAAGCAGGGGGTAGCTAAAGTGCAATGTGCAACTGAACGAGTCACACACCCCTGCTTGAAGTAAGTATTCGCTGCAGCTGAGAGCTACAGGTAAGGCCAGGTTCACATCACCGCTACATTGCAGGAACAGAACGACAGAAATAACGGAAGTGCTGGATAGGGCACATAGCTGAACTGAACAGACTGTACTGATTACAATGGAATCCATTCAGTTTACATTCAGAATCCAGTTTTTTTATGGGACAAAAAAGTCCTGCATTCAGGAATTTTCTGTGTAGTCTTTTTGACGGAATCTGCAACGGAGGCCCTGAACAGATCCCTTAACGCAGATGTAAACTTGGCCTAAACAGAGGTTCACTATCTTGACTGATGCCTGAAATGATAGCCTATCAATATCCTACTATTAACTGCCGTAAAGGGGCCATCCAGTAATGCATAATTATGGCTTATCCTCAGGATGAATCACCATTATCACACCAGCGGGGATCTGAGTCCTGGCACCCCCGCCGATCAGCTGTTTCAGTGATCCGCCGCCCTCACCGGAGCTGTGGTAAGTGATGCAGGCTCCCGGCAGCTTTCCAACCAGAGTGCCATATATTATATAGTAGCAGTGCTTGGTATTGCAGCTCAGCCCCATTCACTTTATTGGGGCTGAGCTGCAACTAGGCCATGTAACCAATGTACGGTGACGTCATTTTGCCTAGGAAGAGGCCGTGGTGCTCACCGCTAACAACTGATTGGTGGGGGTCCCGGGTGTCGGCCCACTGCCGATCTGATATTGATGACCTATCTTTAGGTTGTGTGAACACACACTCACAGGATTGGCCCTTATTCGTCCAACTTGCCTTGCCATGCGTATAATTGGGGACTTGTGCTACCATGTAATGTCTGGTCATAGACCCTACAGGGAAATTTCCTGGTGGGATAATGCCCAGGGGGCTGCCTAAGCCCTCCTCAGGGCCACTGGTCAGGTACATTAATGCTAGGAGCCTCAGCCAAGTGCCCTCCTGAATTCAACTGTATTACTGCCCTCAGTATGGTCATAGGGCAGTATTTTATGCTGCACTGTGGTATTTGGTTCTGCAGGGGCGGTATTTTATGCTGGCCCCGCCAACTTCAATTGTCCCTGCCTACTTGAGGCTTCAGTTAGCCCACCTTCTTCTATTGCCCTGCCTTCTGTCAATTTGGACTTTTTTCCAGGGCCAGTTCCCAATCCGCCCATGAATATCTGTATGGATGAGGAGCAGTGCTAGAAATGCTACACAGTCTGCTGGCTCAGGAGTCTTCAGTGACCCAGAGGCCCCGTGTGCTGAGCTGGTGAATCACTTTTTGGGGATGGGCAGCTTTATGAATCTACATCTGTCACCTCATAAATGCAACAGTGTTAACCAAATTAGCAACTAAACATGTACAAGCATCTGAAGTGCCAATATCTAAATTTGGCTAAATTGAAGAAATGTTCTGCAGTGATGCACTTCAAGTTCTGTCATAGTCCTGTCAGTCAGAAGTCGCCATTAGTCACGTTGTAATACTGTGTAAGCAAGAATGTGGCTGAAACATGATGTGGTAAAAGGGCAAACACTAGCTGTTCCTCATCAGGGCAGCCATGATTCCTTCTTCATTGGGAAGCATTAGTTTCCTGCCTTGAAAGGAAGAAGATGGAGACTCGCTATCACTCCCTGCCCAGCGCTTTACATTCTCTTCTCTTCCTCGATGTCTACACACAAGACATGGCTCCCTCCATAAGAACTGACAGAAAGTCAGCAACCAATCACAATCACGCTGTTTTTTTTCCAGTTAAGGTTAGAAAATAAAAGAAGTGATTTGATTGGTTGCTATGGGAAATGCTCCCTGTTCCTTTGGTCAGCATTAGACTCCAGAGAAAAGACGCCTATGTAATAACAATGCTCACACTTCTGTATGTTATAAGGACATTAGACGCCTCTGAGAAGTTCAGTGACCATAAAAAGATCATGGAAATCCAACAGATCTTTGAACTATATACGACTGTGTGCCATACAATTGCATGCGTTTCCCAAAGACAGTTGCGTACATTACCAAGCACAGCACCATAGATTGTATAGCAGCTCTGCCTGTTATTGCAGCCCAGACACATTCACTCGAATGGGACTGAGCTACAAATAGGCCATGTGTTCAATGAACGTCATGTCACTAGGAAGAGGCCACAGCACTCACCGGAGCACCCTCTTCAAACAGCATGCGGTATTGGGAGTCGGATCCTCACCAATCAGATATTAATGATGTATCCTTAGGATAGGTCATCAATATATAAATCCAGGAAAACCACTTAAGCACTGGGCCAATTTTTGTTTTTGCGCTTTAGTTTTTTATTCCCGTGCTTCTCTTTTTAATTTTTCTCTTCCCACAGATATATAAGTGCTTATTTTTTGCAGGGCAAGTTGTACTTTATAATGGCAACATTTTATATTGCGTATGATATAGTGGGAAACTGGAAAAAATTCCAAATTGGGATAGAATTGGGGAAAAAAAACAATTCTGCCATAGTTTTATGGGTTTCGTTTTTTTTATGGTATTTCCTATGTGGTAAAACCTGTAACTTTCAGTACGATTACAGCGATACCACATTTATATAGTTTTTGTTGTGTTTTAATACTTACCATAAATAAAAGATTTTGGGAAAAAACAGTCACTGTACGGTATAAATACGTTTATATTTTAACAATTTAGGTATTTTGGGATACGGCAGTGCTAATGATCTTATTTTTTATTGTTTATTTATTATTAGAATTTTAATATTTTTTAATATTTTAAAAAATTCCTTTAAAAACTTTTACTAAACATATTTTAAGTCCCCCTAGGGGAATTTAACATGCAATTGTCTGATCGCTTCCCCCATAGACTGCAGTGATTTAACATTACAGCCTATGGGAGATTCACTGTGTTCCAATAGAGCCCTGCCCCCTGCCCTCTCGATGCGAGAGCGCTGTCTCGGTGCTCCTGGTGTTTCACCGCTTAGATGCAGTGATTGCAATTGGCCACAGCATCTTAAGGGTTAAATATTTGTGACCGCTCTTATCGCCAATCATGGACATTGTCTGCAGGTGTCTGCTGTGTAAAACATCTTCTGAGCAGGTGCCATCTTTAAAGTCCGCACATTCGCCATACATATATGGCAGATCTCCTTAAAGGGTTATCCAGGTATTGATGATGATGACGTATCCTCAGGGTAGGTCATCATTATCACCCCCTCCGATGAACTGTTTTAGGGAGCCGACGCCCTCACCAGAGCTCTGGTGAGCGCAGCTGGCATCTGGCAGCTTTCTAAACACATCGCCGTACATAGTATAGTGGCTGTGTTTGGTATTGCATCTCAGCCCCATTCACTTCAATGGGGCTAAGCTGTAGCTAGGCCATGTGCACGGTGACATCACATGACCTAAGAAGAGGATTCTCATGGAGCGCCGACCCCTTCTAACAGCTAATCAGCAGAGGTCTTGGGTGTCAGACTCCCTCTGATCTGATATTGATGACCTATCCAGAGAATAGATCATCAACATAATTTCCAGGATAAGCCCTTTAAGGGCTTAATAATATTGCCATGAGGCCTCTGCATTGAAAAGAATAATCAACTTTTCAATGCAATATGCCAATTCAAAATATACACCAACAGATGCCAACCCCAACTCCCATTCTGACACTGTCAATTACCCTACATCTTGGTCCAGCTATGCCATGTCAACACAGGGGCATGAAACCGCTGCAGCCAAATACTGGCTTCAGGGCCAATGCCCCTGGATTGAAATGTCATCATTCGACAAAGAGGTAGAGAGTGGCAAGGGAATAAACACTGAAGGAATGGGGATCCGTGAGGTCACAATGTATACATATATATATTTGGGCTGGAAACCTTTTTTAATCATGCTAATTGTAGTGGCAACAATTTCCTGTTATGTACTGGAGGTTACAATGTAGTTTGATGTACCAAAATTAGTAACCTGTCAAAATTAATGCTTTTATATAAAATGATTTTCTAAAAAAAAAAAAAAAAAATGTAGCTCTTTGTTTCAGAGGACACTTCTTTTAGAAAGGTGTTTTAAAAAAAATAATAATAGTAGAAAGCAATTTTTTAAAATACTTTTTGCCTCTTTTTCTTTTCGGCAGTACTGTGCCTTTGAAAATTAAATGCAAAACATTGTCTTTCTATAGCAGTCAGCACAGAGAGATAAAACTGCTATATAGATAGGGATCCCATTGTTATTTTACTACTGCTGCAAGGGAAAGATCATATCTGCTGGCTTAATAGTAGAATATAGAATTGGGATAATGGTATGACAACTCTATTATTCTCCTGATAGACCTAGATAAAGATGCCCACGGAGAGCATTGCACTTAAATCAGTCACTCATCCCCTTCCCTCTCTGGCCTCAACCATGGTCTAATTGACAACGTCAAGTGAGGCTAATTGACATGCTAAAAGTCCAGGAGGAAGTTAAAGAGCCAGGACAGGAAGTAGAATACGTGGTGTTTATCATTTCTTTGTTTTATTTCTTGAAAAAGTTCTAATAAACATTATCTGATCAAAAAGAAAAAATAAATGTAGTTATTTTGAATAATTATATCCAGAAAACCATTCACCCACTTTTGTAAGACAAAAAATAAATAAAAAACGTGTGCAGTATTCATGTACAGGCTGTTAATATGTGAAAAATGTTGATAGTAGTGTCCCTTTAAGCCAGACAATTCAGTTTATGTGTTTCATTGTGGAAATCTTTTGCCGTCGACTACCTGCATATGGAGTTGCTTTTGTGTGTCACTGTCTGGTGCTTCATTACTCTGACAATGTAATTTGTTATATGTCATTTCTTACTGTATTAGAATAAGCTCTCTCGGACATGACTGACTTAATTTCTCTTAGATTTTCCTCCCATTTTATATACCTAGTAAGCAGTAAAGGAGCGTTAATGTCCTTTACATTGCAATTGGTGACCTCACCAGTTAATTAATTAATGAGTTAATGAATTTTTTTTCCCAGTAAAATCATTTGTCTAGGTAATGTGGTTGAGAAGAGCACAATTGTCACATGCATATTGTATGAAATCTCTGTTGTGGGCAGGAGCTTTCATTCTCTGTTACGCGGGTTCCCATCTACACCAAGTACTGTGGCGCTTGAAAGTTTGTGAACAGTTAAGAAATTTCTATAATTTTGGTCTAAAGCTATAGTGCATCAGGTTTTCATACAAGTCCTAAAATTAGATAAGGATAACCAAATCAAACAAATGAGTCACAAAATATTAGACTTCATTTATTTATTGCGGAAAATATCACAAAAGTATGTGAACCTTTAGGATTAGCAGACAACTTGATGGGGACATTTTTTAATGAATGCGATGATAATCAGGTGTGAGTAGGTGGCCTGTTTTATTTAAAGAACGATTATGTAGCAAAGTCTGATCTTCACAACACGTTTGTGAAAATGTATCATAGCACGAACAAAGGAGATTTCAGAGGACCTCAGAAAAAGAGTTGTTGATGCTCATCAGGCTGTAGATGGGGACATGTGCTAAAGCCAATTGAAAACTCAATAATGGGGATTTCTCAGTGTTCATGCATCAGTTTAATGCAGTAAAGTACAAGACCTAAGACCAAGATGCAAGAGACTTCATCCACATTAATCAAGGAAAAGTGCTTGGGTTATAGATGAAAATGCTCCACATTTATATATTACATGGGACATTGTAATATTTATATTTGTTGGATACTCTGCTGGAGACAAGCATACATTTAGGCTAGGGCTACACAACGACATGTATCGTGTGACATTTTGTCGCACCAATGTCGTGCAACAATTTTTATAATGATAGTCTATGGTGTCGCACTACAACACGACAGTAGCAAAAAATCCATCCAAGATGGATTTTTCTGGGACTGTCGCGTCGCAGAAGCAGCATGTTGCATGTCGAAGTGCGACACCATAGACTATCATTATAAAAATTGTCAGGCGACATTGGTGCAACATCAGTGTTGCGCGACACATTTTGCAGTGTAGTTGTGCCCTATGTGTCGTGCGACACATGTCGTCATTCAGCCCTAGCCTTAGAGAGTCTAGTACATGACCTAGAGCATCATGGAACTACTTTAAAGGGGTTTTTTGAGATTCATATGTTGATGACCAATCCACTGGTCAAAAATATCTGATTGATAGGGGTCTAACTCCCAGCAACTCCACCAATCAGCTGTTTAAAAAGACTGCAGAGCTCCAGTGGGCACTGGGGCCTTTTTCACATTCAAAGGTCAAATGGCCTATTTGCAGCTTAGTCCCATGCAAGTGAATGATTTGGTTGCAATGGTCCCATGCTCCTATATCAGCATGTCATAGGTGGACCAAGAAGTAGAGAGTGGCAGGGGAATAGGCAGTCTCAGAACAAAAGTAGGGATTGGTATCTGTTTGAATGTATTTTGTATTTGCATGTTGCATTGAAAAGTCAATGATACAGAGCAGGGCCGGGCCGACACAGAGGCTGGGGAGGCTCCAGCCTCAGGGCACTCCAGCCTCAGGGAGCAGGCAGGGGCCGGCCAGAGGGAGAGGGACTGACAGGGGGGAACCGCTCAGCGCTCCCTCCTGTCATTCCCTGAGCCGGGCCCCGTCAGAGGCCTCCAGCATCAGGCCCCGCTGCCTCTAACTAGAAACACAGTAAGCAGGTGGGCGTAGCCTAACAGACCTCCGTTAGGCTCCGCCCACCTGCTTAATGTGTGGCAGCGCTGGGGCCTGATCCCGGAAGCCTGGAGCAGTGAACATAATGGAGGTGAGAGGAGCGCTCTGATGGGGCCCGGCATTAAGTACAGTGAAAATGCCGGGCCCCCTACATGAAGTCTGTGGGCAGTCGGGGCACTTCTGGAAGCAGTGGGGGCACTACTAGGGGTTGTGGGGTGCACTACTGGAGCAGTAGGGGACACTACTAGGGCTGTGGGGGCACTTCTGGGGGCTATAGGGGCGCTTCTGGGGCCATTATTGGAGGCAGTGGGGGACACTACTAGGGGCTGTGGAGGGCACTACTGGGGCAGTGGGGTACACTACTGGGGACATTATTAGGGGCAGTGAGAGGCATTACTGGGCGATCAGGGGCGTGACAATTGCGGAAACAGAGGGTGTGACCGGGCACAGTGTCGGGGAGGGGCCCCGATTCAAAGTTTGGGGGGGTGGGGGGGCGCACTTGGGCAGCTCAGCCTCTGTTGGTGGTGGACCTTGTCCCAGCCCTGATACAGAGCCATCATGTCAATAATAAGGGGTGTTCCAGTATCCATATATCCATAGATGCACCATCAATGAGGTCAGGTGAGGCGATCAGGCAGCACCAGGTAGGGGCAAGAGGGGGGCAGCCGAAGGGCCATGGGCTGAAGGGAAGGGGGTAGGTTAAGAAATCGGGATTCGGGAAGGGGGGGTTGCCATTTCAGTTTTCGCCTCAGGCAGCAGAAAGGCTAGGTGCACCCTTGCATATGTCGATGACTTATCCTCAGGATAGGTTATCAGTATCTCATTGGTTGGGGTCTGACTCCTAGTATCTCCACCGAGCAACTGTTTGAAGAGGTCGTGGTCCTCTAATGAATTGTGTAGCCTCTTTTAAGGCCAGTGACATCCCATCCATCGTCACATGGCCTGTTGCAGCTTAGTCCCATTCAAGTGAATGGGTCTGAGCTGAAATGAGTGACTGCTGCTATACAATGTAACGCGTGTGCTTGGTTAGCTGTCAGAAGGCCACAGCACACCCTGGACCAACATGGCCTCCTCAAACAGCTGATCAGCAAGGGTTCCGGGTGTTGGACCCCTACCAATCAGAAATTGATGACCTATCGTGAGGAAAAAGTAGGATTATTCCTATATGCTGGTTACACCTGGTTTTGCCTTCAAAACTACATAAAAACCTGAACAATACCTGATCAAAACCTGAACAATACCTGATCAAAACTGAACATGCACTGGCACCCTAAGTATCCTGAATGTCTATAGGAAAATTAGTAATTTCATTTAGTACACATGGCTGGCTCTACTTGACTGTTGATGGCTGTCTAATATGATCCATACAATAATACTACACCCGCTGTATTTACTACAATACCATTGTTTAATAACTGTCAAGCAATCTTTGATATATTGATGTCAATTGTCTGAGGTCCCAGTCTCAAGAACCCCAGGGGTTAGGGGTTGTGCTCCTGAAAATGGTGTCTGCTATATTATTAACTGATTTTCCCCAACCCGACAGCTCCTTTTGACGCATACATTAGCTTAATAATTTCTTGTACATTTATATTGGGTTTTTTATATTTAATTTTTTATTTTTTTTATTTTAAATATTATAAACCTGAGCCTGTAAGTGCAGATGTATATATATGTTTTATTAAAAAAAAAAAAATATAGAAGTAAATGTAAACCTAATTTGTCTTTTAAATATTTTTTAAGCATTATGCTTCGGTTCACACTTTTCTTAACAGTTTCTTTGCACCAATATCTGTTGTCCTAAATGAATATTAACACAATGCAGTGCTGATGAGTTTTCCCTATACGTATGACATTAAGGATGCTGTCTGCAGGAAGAAAGTGTCAGGAGCTGTGTAGAGAATTGCTCAGGAATCGCTCCTGCTTACACAACAATAAATTAATTATGGCACCCAATTATATGCTGCTGATTACTCAATTATGCACGTTTGTGTTCCAACATGCTTCTCTGTGACAGGACATCAGGCGTGCTGGCACCTCCTTCTGTACAACCAGTTTTCCCTAGACAGTGCTGAGGGAAATCTTCTGGAAGTGGAGTGCAGAGCAAAGGCAGACACTTTATGATGTGCAAATGAGTATGTTATTATTATACGCAGTACAAGGTTAGTGTTTGTAGTATAACATAGCAATTCATGGATCATTACAGAACACAAAGGTGGAGTGTGGTAGCTGGCTAATTCTGTAACCGTATTTTCTGTTCTCATTTGCATTCCTTTTTTCCATCAGGTTTTCATTTGAAAAAAATCCATTATGATATCCAGTTTAAAAAAAGGTGGAAACCTGATGGACCCATTAAAAGTCGTAGGAAAAACGAGTCAAGACGGATCATAGTGGATTCATCCTATCCATCATGGATCCTGTAAAGATAAAAGACATGATGTTGTTGAGAGACCAGTGTGAACAGACCTGTCGAGTAATTCTACTCCAGCTGTTGGGCAGTCACTTTATGTCGCAGCCTCTTTGGGACAGCATATTGCAACCACATAGTAATAGTTTTTTTCATATCTTAAAGAGAATCTGTCAGCAATATTTCACCTATACATCTAATGCTAAGGTGCTGTTGTGCACTCAAACATGGTTGAAAACATAACTTTGGGATCCTTCTGTGCATTTGTAATTGCAAAAAAATGAAGTGTGTTCGATATGCAAATGAGCCACAAAGTGCCCAGCAGGGCTTTTCCAACCTTCCAAAGAGCCCAAGCTCATATCTTCATTGAGCTCAAGCCCACCTCTTCAGAGACTCCATTTTCTCCCCCGTGAGCTCCTAAGTGCCTGCAACATCACCTTTTCCCAGTACATACTGCAGGCATTGGCCTCAATAAATATACTGCGCAAGCGCAGCTCCACAGCAGCACTGTGCATGTGCAGTACATACAGTGAGGCTGATGCCCACACTTTGCACTGTGGTGCGCAGGCTCAGTCAGAGAGTGGAGAGGTAACGTCACTGGCAGAGGGGTAGGGTGTTGGTGACATTGCAGGGAGTTAGGAGCGCACGGGGAAGGTAATGGGCCTTCCTAAGAGGCGAGCTTGGGCTCATTTAATAGGCTGACTTGGGCTTTTTGGAAGGTTGGAAACACCTGCTGCCCACTTTGTGGGTCATTTGCATATAGAACAAACTTAATTTTCTTGACATCAAAAATGCACAGAAAGATACCAAAGGTATGTTTCAAACCGTGTTTGAGTGCACACGGCACCTTACTATTAGTTATATAGGTGAAATATTGCTGACAGATTCCCTTCGAAGGGGTTTTATGGGACCCAGCAGGACCCAGAAAGCTTGTTTGCAAAAGAAAGTTCCCAATACACATCTCCAAGTTGCATGGATCATCCGCTCTTGATCCTGGTCACGTGGTGTTCCTCTTCAGAAAATTCTACATATTTACCAGGTTTCCGGTCTAATCTGTGGATAGTGATATCACTTCCATAGCCCTGAATGGAGGAAGTGCTGATGATGGAGCTGGAACAATTACTCTCCCTGGTGCATGCGCAGATTAGGTGGATTCAGTAGTTAGCGCACGCACCAGAGAGACTGACTATTACAGGACCATGGCAAAAAAGAAAGTTGGAAAGTTATGGTTGCTACGTTGGCCGCTGATGTAGCAACTATGCTGCCCTTACTCACTCTGTGTCTGTCCCAGTTCCAGGGCTCCTGCAGCCTGGGAGCCTATGTCCTGTGTGTCTGTTGTAGGTATTCTCTGTTCAACCTCACCTATTTCTGTAGTATTGAGAGGGTTGACCCTCCTTTGGTTCTGTGTGCAGCTGCTTCTAATGTGTTAATCAGCTCTGCTATATATGCTGTGCTGTTTGTCTCACTCACTGCCTGAGCAGTATTTGTACATCCTGCAAAGCTGCTACTTGTCTGCCCATGTACTGACTTGGTTTCTGGTCTCTCACCCTCTGCCATCTGACCCATGCTTAATCACCCTGATCTGCCTTCCCTGACCTTTAGACTAGCTTCATGGGTTTGCACAAACTCTGCCCTGACCTCGTCCTGTTACCGACTACAAATTTTGCCTTACCCCTTGGTGCCTAGCACAAGTGTCTCTGACCCCCTGTGAGTAATCTGTCAACCACACTGGGACTAGAGATTAAGTGTATAAGTGAATACCGGGGACTGCCATGATATTGCTCCTAGGTTTAGCCCAATGTCAAACCAGTTGTACAATAATATTATATTTAGGTGACATTTTATTTTAGGCTTTCTTTCTAAGAGTTCTTTACTCTTAGAATTTAGCTTTACATACCATTTTTGACCCTATAAGACGTTCCGGCCCATAAGACGCACCTAAGACTCCCAATGTTAATGAAACCCCTATAAGACCTCAGATCAAACCCCCAATGCCTCTCAGCACCCCCCATATGCCTCATATCAGCCTCCAGTGACTCATATCAGCCCCCATATGCCTCATATCAGCCCCCAGTGCCTCTCTGCAGCCTCCAGTGCCTCTCTTCTACCCCCAGTAGCCTCTCTTTAGCCCCCAGTGCCTCCATCAGCCCCCAAATAAAATAAAATAAACACTTACCTTTCCTGCTCCGGACGCCGCCGCTCCTCACCGCCCGCGCTTGGTAACCCTCTTCTACAGTCTGCTGTGTGGGCGCTGTGAGGCAGTGACAGGCCTCATGGCTGATAGGAGAGAGCGATGGCAGGTACGTGTCACCGAGGTTGCTGGCCTCGGTGGGGTGAGAGCCGGATTTTGTTGTCTGCAGCAGCTAGTGCTGTCAGACTCTGTTAGTTAGTTTGGCTGCAAAGCCAATCCGGGCCGGCTCTTACTGGGAGTAGGCAAAGAGCTGGGTGGGTGCCTACTCCCCACGGTCCAGTCCGGACTTTATCCGGCCCTTTAAAAAGGCAGCCTCCTTAGCAGCTGGGGGTGATTTTCCTGGAGCTGCTAATAGTGCTGGGAGCTGAGGGCTGTTGTTTGGGACCCACGGCTGGAGCCAAGCTGGAGGGCTCAGACCCCTGTGAAACCGAACAGGCTGCCTGGAAAAGCCGCACGGGTGCGGTGTGTGTGAACAGTGTTGTAGGTGAGTCAGGGACACACTGTGTTAGTTAGAGCCCAGCCGGGCAGGTGTTTGTTTTGCATTTCATTTATTTATGTTGATGCTGAGACAATAAAGCGATGTTTGGCCCCTAAAGCTGCAGTGGACAACAGTCTGTATGTGAACGATCCTCGAGACCAGAGCTAAACCCCCACATTTGGTGTCGGATGCGGGCAAGTCGTCCCTGCTGGAAAAGGCAAAGTGTTGCTAGGGGCAACGACCTGACTGAGAAGAGCAGGTGCTGTGAAAGTTGCCAAGGAATTGCTGTTTTGCTATGCAGTGATTTAAAGGGCCGGAAGCCTGTTTGTCTAGTGAAGCAAGTGCCGCTCATGCGATTGTGGACTGTTTTTTTCCTGACACAATGGAGGCGGTTGTAAAAGCCCTTGTGGAGGCTAACTTGCAGCACCAGGAGACCAACCAGCTACTACTTCAGCACGTGTGGCGGAAGCTGCTTGTACCAATGGTGATACCAGAGGTGAGAAGTGGCCCGGTTTGGCGGAAAACCAAGGCCACTGAGGGTGTAATGGAGCAGCTGGTGCTGGAGACTGATCGGTTGGTGAGAAAGCCGAGTGCGGCACTTGGAGTGGCGGCTCTGAGTGCAGTGTTGGAGGAGAATATGCATGCCGTTGCCAAGGGCAAACCGTCGGGAAGACAAAGAGCTGGAGAGTGGTGCGTTTCTCAGGAGTGCCTATTTTCCCTGCGACTGTGCACAGAATCTTAAAGGGTGCGGCTGGAATGTCCGTCCAGGAAAAGACAGGAGACAAGTCCAAGGCGTCTCCCATGGCTACTACTGCATTGAGGAGACGGGTGATGACCGTGCCGAGTCAGTGACGACAATCGGTAAGACTGTTCCGGTTGATTATTTTGTGGCAGACCCAGTGACAGTGAGCCGGCGGCAGCTGCTACCTGCCGGGCCGGTGAGTGATAAAGCGCTGCAGCGTAAAAATGTCTCAAAAAAGAGTGACTATAGGAAAATGCTGTGTCTGAACAGGCGGGAAGGCCTGTTGCGGTTGCTCCATCGCAGGAACCTGCAGAGGAGAAGCTCAGGGTGTTGTCTAAAGTGCCTGTGACCAAGGCTAGATTTGGGATGGCGAAAATCAGAGATCCCATGCTAGCCTGGGTACGAGGTAGAATGATAACTGTCCGGGACAATTATGTGAATACTGTGGACTATCCGGTGGTCCTCACGGAGGGTGAGACCACGGTGGGAACAGGGACTGATGGAGTTGATGTTGCAAATGTGCTCATGCATGATGTAATGTGGGGCAATGGAGACACTTCTGTGGGAAGTAATGAAGCTCCTACAGAACCTGTACCTGTCCCTTTAAGTGAAGGTGTAAGGCAAATGCAAATAGAAAGCAATGGTTTAAGTGAAATGACCATTAGAAATAATGGTGCAGACACGGTGCCAAGGGAAGGTGCAAAGTTTGTTGAAATGTGTAATGATATGTGTGACGATGATATACCTGCTCCTTTAAAGGGTGTGATCAGGGAAGAAGCTCCCCTGTTGGTAAAAATGTGGATGGTATAAAAATGCTAATTGATGTTGAGAGCTCACCACTGAGGGAAACCACTGTGAAAAATGTGCAAGTACATGGGGCAGGCCTAGAGGGTGTACCACACGTACTAGAAGTGGATATGCAGTCTCCACAGATCTCCATGGTTAATAAAATGTCCCAGGTGGGGATTAGCTCATCGGTGCCCCTAGAGGACAGGATTGAGAATGACACGAGCGGTATATATAACGCACGTTCTGTGACCGATAGCAACTCAGAGAGAGAAACTGCCATGTCGAGGTCTCGCCAAACTAAAGTGGTTACTAGTAGCGACCAGGTGACAGTTATATCTGACGAGACGAGAGTTCAGTCGGGTGACGCCAGCCTAGTGTCTGAAGCTCATATCCAGACAGTCTTAGATGACCTGACAGGACAGTACAGCTGCAAACAGGAGGCTGACCTCCTCTCGCCACATGGTCCCTAGATACGATAGAGAAGGGACTAGCTGTCGTCACAGAGTCACCGAAGAAGGCTGCAGAAGGGTCAAAAGAGGAGACCCCGGAAAAGACGAGTGAACTGAAGGGTCTACCTCCTGGTGTCCTGGGGAAGGGAAAAGACTCCAGAAAGACACAAAAGTCTATAGTAGACCTCAACAATGGGTTTGAAGAGTCCCTGGGTGAAAATCCCACAGAGTGTCTAAAGAAGAATGGTGGTACTCCTACACCTGCTGTTACCCCAGAACAGAGTGAAGAGCAGCTGGAACAGAAGGCCCAAGAGCGGGGCGCTGCTAACAAGCTGGTGGGGAAAACTGAGAAGACGACCAAGGCCCTCTCCTTGGCTAGAGCCCTTGAAAAAGCGCCTAAGGAGCGAGATGAATTGGAGTGGCTGAACAAGCAACTCAGAGCAGAGATGGAAGATCTCAGGAGCTCAAAAGATGACGTCTATGAGTTGGAGAGGCCTAAGCGTCTCTCCTGCGCAGCAGGTGGAAGAAAATGAGATACCTGAAGAGGAAGCTCCTCTAAAAGATGCCAAGAAGTCAGAGCCTGTTAGGAATGGGTCTGGAGATGGTGGCGCCGTGGTGCCGGCCGAGGCAGAGAAGGTGAAAGATGTATCTGCTGAACCAGATGATGGTGCTGAGGTGGATGCAGAAGCCCAGAGACTCGTGGCAGTGTGTGGCCAGGACCTGGTCGTGAAAGACATTCCTCTGCTGTCAATGCCTTCCAGAAAGCCAGCAGTCTGCTGGGGAAGAAATACGGGGGACCGACGACCAGTATGAGGGTGCTGTCTACTCCGATGGGCTGACTCTCCTGAATCCTGCCCGAAAGGAGAACCATATCCTGGATAAACCTTGGCAGGGATTGCCAGAAGATGATGAGTCTGATACGGACTCTGATGTCCCAAGTACCTCCGTCCTTAAAGAGAAAGAGGAGGAGGCGGAGCTAAGAATGCAAGTATGTGATGCTGTGTCCGAGAAGGATGAAAAGCCTATCAAAGTGACTGAAGACTCCAAAAGAGACTCAAAGGCTGAAGAAGCTGATGCTGATGAGTTGGAGTGGGAGAAGTCCTCAGATGTTCCCAAGACCAAAGATAAGGCTAAAGAAGAGTCGGCCAAGTGAGGGAACAGTTCAGTCGAGAGATGCAGCAGTCCAAGAAAGGATGTGAGGAACATGTGCTGATGCGAAATGTGGAGAGAAAAAGAAAAACGAAAAGAGAGAGGCCACGGGTGCGAAAGCGCATCATCCTCATTCGTGAAAGAGAGTACCGGGTCATGAGATGGGCAAGAAAATCCCGTAGGTCTTATCTGCCCCGTACTAAACTCATGCGGGTGAGAAACCAAGCGCTATTAGCCTGGGTCTGGCGGAATAAGGGGAAGACTGTAGGCCAGGTCGATGCCCTCTCACGAGCGCCTTGGTTGGGTGCTAGTGTTCACCCTACGGGGCTGAACAAAGGGGGGATATGTGAGGCAGTGACAGGCCTCATGGCTGATAGGAGAGAGCGATGGCAGGTACGTGTCACCGAGGTTGCTGGCCTCGGTGGGGTGAGAGCCGGATTTTGTTGTCTGCAGCAGCTAGTGCTGTCAGACTCTGTTAGTTAGTTTGGCTGCAAAGCCAATCCGGGCCGGCTCTTACTGGGAGTAGGCAAAGAGCTGGGTGGGTGCCTACTCCCCACGGTCCAGTCCGGACTTTATCCGGCCCTTTAAAGAGGCAGCCTCCTTAGCAGCTGGGGGTGATTTTCCTGGAGCTGCTAATAGTGCTGGGAGCTGAGGGCTGTTGTTTGGGACCCACGGCTGGAGCCAAGCTGGAGGGCTCAGACCCCTGTGAAACCGAACAGGCTGCCTGGAAAAGCCGCACGGGTGCGGTGTGTGTGAACAGTGTTGTAGGTGAGTCAGGGACACACTGTGTTAAGTTAGAGCCCAGCCGGGCAGGTGTTTGTTTTGCATTTCATTTATTTATGTTGATGCTGAGACAATAAAGCGATGTTTGGCCCCTAAAGCTGCAGTGGACAACAGTCTGTATGTGAACGATCCTCGAGACCAGAGCTAAACCCCCACAGCGCGCACAGTGTGAGGTCACAGCGCGCCCTCACAGTGTGCGCAATCTTCACAGAGGAGAGCCAAGGACCAGGATGAGGTGAGTATAGCGCTTTCAGCGCTTCCCGGTGCCCGGTACTAATCAGCGCTTCCATGATGGAAGCGCTTGATTAGTATTTGCCCCATAAGACGCAGGGGCATTTTTCCCCCACTTTTTTATGATTGATAATCTAGAATATTGTATAATCTGATGTTAAAATACTTTTATTGAAAAGGACAAAGAAAAGAACAGTATTTAACAGCTTTGAAGTGTATTAAGTTACTGTCATGGTACTGCATTGTATAAATACTAACTGTTCAGACTAAGATGGATTATGCATATCCCAAATGAAGAATAATCATAATTGTTATGCATGAGAGAATTGTGAAATATAAGATCATACACTGTGAAAGGCTTGTGAACCTTTAAATAGAATCCAAGGGGTCCAGGTTTTAAGGTATCTCTCATCTACTCCCTCATCTTCCGCTGAAAGTTCCTCCATTCTACGGATCATCTCAAATGTGTTTAGCCACTCTCTAAGGGGTGGTGTATCAGGGGATTTCCAATATCTGGTACAACCAGGCGAGCAGCCTGCAAAAAGAATCCCAGGAGGCCCTTTTTCAGACTAGAGATGGAACCCGAGAGAATAGATAGTACAGCCTTCTTAAGGGTCCATTGCAAGGCGCTGCCACTCACCTGGTTGTACAAATAATTCAAGGCCCTCATAAGGGTGCCACACGATCACACTGCCACCGGATGTGGTACATGGTACCCACCTGCCTGCCGCAGTGCCAACACAGATCCGGACATGAGGGGTAGAATGAGTGAAGGAACGCAGGCGTCCTGTACCATCTGGATAGGATCATAAAGTTCTTCTCCTGGAGTCTACAGCTAATGGACGACTTGTGCGGCAAATTGAATGCTTTCTCCCATTGGCCCGAGGAGAAAGATCTCCCCAACTCCCTCTCCCAGGCCGACACATAAGGCAGGGTAGATGGGGTTCCCCTGGGGCAATCCGTAGACCAGAGACACCTGATGCATGGGGCAAAGTGGGTTGAAGGCAGATAGATTCAAAAGGGGTGACGTCTCTAGAGAGAGTCGACAGGGGGACCAGAGAAGAGAGAAAGTTTTTGAGTCTGGCATATTGATACCGAATTTGGTATAATCTGTAAGCAATCTGGTCTCATTGAATCCTCACTCTGAGTCTTACACTACTCCAGAAATGTGAATCTAGAGTAGCCATGTATAGATTTGTACAGAACCTTTTTTTTTTTTTTTTTTTAAACTGCAGCTATCATAATAACTCTAGGCGGTGAGAAAGGACAAACAGAATCGAAACATGTTTATCTGTCATAATATATTACTAAACCTCTCAGCATGTAAATTTATTGCTACCAACCCACTGCCAATATTTCCACATATTCTTCATACTCTCCTACTTTACATTTCATGAAGCCCTCCTCCTTTCAGTCCTCTTATTATGTTAGCAAGGGTATATTGATTACTAGCCGCATAAATATTGCATATAGTATATATCCATGCATAACTTTTGCAGTGATTAACCAATTGCCGACTGGTAAAAAAGCAGAGCAAAAGAATATATAAACATAACTTACCATCCCAATATTTAGACTTAGCACTAACCTACAGTGCATTCAGAAAGTATTAGGTCCCTTTTATGTTTTCCCCATTAAAATACTTTACAACCTTATATAATAAAACTGTTGATATTCTTTCTCTTCTTAATATTCTACAATTAATAACAAAATGATAGAAAGGTTTATAGAAATGTGTACACATGTATTAAAAAAGAAAAGCTGAAATATCACATTCATACCCTTAAAGGGTTTTTCCCATGATCAATGTGAAAACATTGATATAGTATAAGACAATCTCTATCTAACAAAGCTAGAACCAACCCGATACCTCACATGGATCCAGACCTCTCCCCATGCGTTGCTCCAATAGCTCTGCTAGATTTATGTCAAGTTGGCAGCTCAGGGGGTTTGTCCTTTTTCAGGGGACAACTGTCACAGCTTCTAACAGAATATGTGGCTGGATGGAACTGAGCATGTGCGTCCACCTCTGAGAAGTGGACAAAACGATGCGGAAAAGAACAAACAGCAGGTGGCAAAATACAGATATTTTATACACTTATATAGCGCTACCATATTCCGCAACGCTTTACAGACATTGGCACCACGCTGTCCCCAAAGGGGCTCGCAATCTAAGGTCCCTATCAGAAATATTTTATTGAATAACTTATTAGCCTTACTTTAACTTTAATTACCGTTAATTACCTCTGAGCTGATGGAGGTTGATCGAGGTTGGATGGGTCTGATCTGAGGCTGATGGAGGTCGGATCTAAGGCCCCTTGCAGACGAGCGTGAGCAGATTAGGTCCGGATGCGTTGCGGATGCGATTTCGCAAGGAAGTACATACAGTTTTGTTTGCGATCGCATTCAGTTGTTCATTTTTTATCAGACGGGTGCAATGCGATTTAATGCGTTTTGCACGCGCGTGATAAAAAACTGAATGTTTACAAGCAACATCTCTTAGCAACCATCCGAGAAAAAAAAGCGTTGCGTGAAAATAGCAGAATATAGAAAACGCTGCCTTTTTCACGCAATGCACAAGTGATGCGTGAAAACCAACGCTCATGTACACAGACCCATTGAAATGAATAGGTCCGGATTCTGTGCGGCTGCAATGCGTTCGCATCACACATTACACCCACGCAGGAAACCTCGCTCGTGTGAAAGGGGCCTAAGGGTATATCTGAGGTTGATGGAGGTTGATGGGTCTGATCTGAGGCTGATAGAGCTTAGGGGTCTGATAAAAGTCTGAGGTCTGATTGAGGTCTGATTGAGCTGAGTGTTTGATGGGGGTCTGATCTGAGGTCTGATGAGAAATGGGGTCTGATTTGGGGGTCTTATGAAGGCTGGGGATCTGATCTGAGGTCTGCTGAAAAATATTTGTTTTCTTTTTTTCCTCATCTTAATCTTAGGTTCATCTTATAGACCGTTGTGCCTTATAGTCCGAAAAATATGGTACATGCTATTACACCAGTATTCAGATCCAGGTGCTGTTTTGAAACATGTAGAATATTTTCTTTGAGAAAACTCCTTTAGTGAAGTGCTATGCCGAGGCACCTTTATGCATAGAAGCTGACAAAAAAAATGGTAGGATTTTTTAAAGCAAGACATATTGCAAAGTTAATTTCATTTTTCATTTTAGATACTGTACATTGCAATGATTACTTAGAAAGATGTACTGAAGAAGCCTAAACGGTGTGACAATGTAAGAGACCGTGATAGCAATGCAATTTCCTTAAAAATTAACATAAGTGATCTGCAACTGGTGAAACGAATACCGGTAGTCCCCGCATGTTAAAAAAAGCTACAAAATCCATAATAGTAAATTGTAACACATAAATAATTCATGGATTCACTTATTGAATCACCTATTGACAGGCACTGACAGCTAACCAGCGGATTACCTGGCAGATAGGCATGTTGGTCATCATGTTATCAATGGAGGAAATTACTGCACGCAGGTGACTTAAAGCACATTTACACTTCGCTGACTAGCAGACAGTTATCGGGAAGGAAGCATTCCTTCACCGACAATTGCCTGCTCGTAGTGGAGGTGAAGCTCTGCATTTACATGCTGCGATCACCTCTACTGTATGACGATTGGCAGCTGCTGCTATCACTCGTCCTCATACAAATTCACTGTTTCTGGGCAACACGATCTGGTGCTCAGAAATTATGATTGAGGTGTCGTAGCCAAAGATAATTTCTGTGGCTCCTTTACACAGGCGGATTATCGGGATAACGAGCACAAGAATATACTGCAACAGATTCAAGTGTGAATATGGCCTGAAGCACAATGATCACTGATTTAAGTTAAAGAGGCAGGGCTCATTGGTTCATTATAAATACAGTAAATTGTAATGAACGAAATAATAGATTATAAAGCATGCAATTTTCAATTTTGATTGTTTTCAACTATTCTTGCATCGTATTTTAAAGTCTGCTTCTGCGGAACCTTCTTTCTTTTCTGCCCTGTTCCTGGTCACCCTTCATTGCTGCCCCTGCATTTACCTGGAGCTTGATTATTCTGCTTATCCTTAGGCAAAAGTTGCCATTTACAGAGAAGAATCAATTCAGTGCAATTTATATCAGAATACAACACTACTCTTCTCACTTGGAGAGGAGGCAACAGAACAGGCTTTACTTTTTCATATTTGAAGGTGGAAGGATCATTAAAAGATATGTGCATTTTTGCAACCATGTTATCAGATCCTTCTGTTTTGTGTATACATACCCTACAGACCTGAGTGCCTCCATGGATATAAGAAAGCCATGTGTAGCCTGACCCTGCAATTTGTGTCATTCCAGTCCACTCCCCTTCTTGATAGCCTACAGACAGTAATAGAGGGGCACATGGGCAGAAGTACACATGGCTGCAGGAGCAGCTACTCACAGGTTTTATTCATCGGTCTGTAAAGCTGCATGCACAAAAAGGAAGAATTGTTTCACTGAAGACTACAAGTTGTTTTTTACGGGCTGAGGATCCGGGCAATTATAATAATAATTATTATTGACCAATGTAAAGGCGTCATATCTTTTATATAGCACATTGTAGCATGCCAGGGCTGCAGGGGAGGGATGGTGGCTGGCAGCTGGAGATGATGGGAATGGTGGCAGTAGCAATAATGGTGGTTGTTGTCCTCACGGTAGCTAATCCTTCTCCTCAGTGCTCCCTGGGGCTCTGCATCTGCAGTGGTTGGAGGGTGCACTCTAATTCCCTCAGGGCAGACCCTCAGCCTTTTGGGGACTACAGTCTGGTGGTGTTTGGATTGGCCTTGATGGTGAACGGTTGGTAGGGTACAACGCAGGTGGGCAGGTCCAGGGCCAGATAATGGCAGTGGTGCAATGGTGGTACAACACAATAATTAGGCCATTGTAGGAGTAACAAATCCAGTGTTCTTTGCTTAGGTAGTTTAGGCAGTTGATAAACAAAGACACCGATAGGGTTCAAATCAGTCCCTCCAAAGTACATATATAATCTTTCCAAGACTGAATACAGAATAGCAAGCTGTAAATGGCTCTTAGTTAACTCCAAACAAATTTCCAAGTTGCCCAAAGGGGCACACATTCCCAATTTGTACAACAAAGGGAGGACTGGCTATAGACCCAACAGGGAAATTTCCTGGTGAGTCTATGTCCAGGGAGCTGCCCGAGCACTCCTCACTGCCACTGTATTCATATATATTAAAATATATATATTGGCCAATGGCTGAAGGTGCTCTCCCGAACTTAACTGTATCACCAACTGTCGTCAGGATGGTGATACAGGTAAATACCGTGGCTAGAATGACAGTATTTTGTGCTGCACTGTGATATTTGGTTCTGCTGGGGTGGTATTTAGTGATGCACCATAGTATTGCAGGCCCCACTTACTTCTGTTTTACTCACTTATTTGTGTTGGCCCTGTCTACTTGTATTGCCCTGTCTTCTCTCAATTTGGATGTGCCTTCAACATGGGGCCACTTTTATGTTTTTTATCCAGGGCCACTTCCCAGTTCGCAGTCTTCTCCTGTGTCAAACGGTTCCCACAGCGGGGTGTAGATCCTTCTGAAGGGTAGCTAATCCAATGTAAAAGCACGGCAGGTGCCGAAGCAAAATATGCTTTCCGCTCACAGTAAGTCTTGTTGCCATACACATGAGATTGCACTTGTCTATCCTTTATGTTGGCCCTCGGCAGTCTGTATAATATATTCTATTTCTCTCTAGGAGGATGGTAATTTTTCCTCACCATGTAAGGATGGAGGCTCTTTGGAGTAGGCCTCCCGCTGCACAGGCAACATGTAGCTCCTCACTCTCTGGATGCTTGAATTATATTCCTCCCTCAAAGGAGGCAGGTCCATCCTTTCTCCTTCTGAGTAGAACCCAATCTACTAAATAGAGCTACCATTTTCAGCTCTTGTCATAACGTAGAAACACAGAAAATACATTAACGGAATAGCAAATTTTAACTCTTTGCAGTGGTCCTTTGGGGCACATATTGGCCTGTGTAAACAATAAAAAAGAGTAACTGCACCGGCCGAAGGCACAAAGCCTGTGTAAACAGAGATCTGCTGCCAGCAAAGAATGAATTTGTATTGATATGATCAATAGCAGTAGCTACTGCTTGTCTTCATGCAAAGAAGATGATTGCAGCGTGTAAATGCAGCTCTCACCTCAGCTCAATGATCAGGCAATTATCAGGAACATTGGGTTCGATGGAACTGTGTTGATCAGCTGGTTGCTGCGATGGCAGTTTTTAGGGAAGGAATTGTCAGTTTTGTCCAGTGTTTTCTTATACTTATAATACTCTACTGTACTCACTGTAATGATTTAAAGATCCAGGCTATAAATTCTGAGAGCCTGGAGGTGGTGTGTGCCATTAGAGGCAGAGCAATGGTGCACCAGATGGACTGAACCTGGCCACAATAGACTGAAAACCTAATTTACATAAAAGTAAAAGAAAGCATTTCTCAGGATCAGAGGAGAAGATTTAAAAATGAAAGGCATGGTTATGTTTTGGTGCACCTATCCACCATGGCAGTATGTCTACTTTGAAACTGATTTTGGTTGTGACAGCAATTTTGCCCATCAAAGCACAGTTCTTAAGGGATTGTTTCATTTACAGACTGCTTCCACAGAACTTCTATTTCATCACTAGGCCAACTTCTTCCATTCCACAAAGCAGTTCTGCTGCTCACATGCCCATTGTAGGCACGTTCAGCTGTGGACAGAGGTCAGCATGGACACTCTGACTGGTCTTTGGTATACTGCATACTACTGCATGCTAGGAACACCGAAAAGACCGGCCATTTTGGAGATGATCTGACCTAGTCTTCCAGCCATCACATTTTTACAATTTTGCCTTTGCCAAAGTCTGTCAGATCCTTATGCTTGTCCATTTTTCCTGCTTCCAACACATCAACTTCAAGAACTGACTGTTGACTTGCTGCATCATATATCCCACCCTTCATGGGTGCCACTGGCACAAGATATTCAATGTTATTCACTGCAGCTGTTAGTGATGTAAATGTTATGTCCAATCGGTGTATGTCCCTATGACTCTCAAATAGATGGTGCTCAAGGCAAACCAGAAGTTTGGGATATTGATTAGCTATGCTCCTCCATTCCTCGATCATGTAGTCACATAACTTATTTCCTTTGATACAGGAAGATCCTGTGTCTAATGAATAGGGGAAGGGGGGATCCCATGACTGACACATTAGGGTTTTACAGAGTACAAACTACAAATGCCCTGATGAAAGGAGTGTGTCCTGGTATGGTTCCATGGGTATACGGTATATCTTTACACACTGGCACACAGACCTCTATGTAAATAGCATGTCTGTCTGTATGGATGTATGTGTGTAGATTGTGCACTTCTAAAGATATTGGGAACATGGAAAGTATATTTAAAGGTTATGCACTCCAAGTTGCAATAGAGTTCCTTATACTTGGATGATTCTGTTCTTCTCTTACTTTACATGGTTAATTTTGATCCACTGTTTAGTGAAAACTAAACATTAGTTGCATATGATCTAGTATGGAGACATGGTTTAAATTTATTATTGCAAGTCCATGAGCAGGACAGAGTTAATGACAGAAGGGGCCTCCTCTATGGCCTAGTGGAGAGATCCATAAAAACAAAAAAGTTCATTTCTCCTTTCACCCTCCTTTTCCTCACCAGTAGCTCCTAACAATGAAGATTCCCTCCTCTCGCCCCCGCCTTCTCTTCTCCCCATTATCATGTGTATTTGAGAAAAGATCAGTCACTCTTCTTCATTATAAACATGCGCACACTAGGTTGCAGCATTGTGGCAGTAAGGCAGTTAATTAATAGATCCATGGAGAGTGTAATGCCAGCGGGTCTTGGACTGGTCACTCCAAGATTGATGCCCAGTTTGATCACATTTTGCCCCTTTGGCACACCATGTTATTTTGACCTTCTAAGGACCGAATAGAAATCACCCTTTCACTTTTAGATAATCGTCTTCTGGTTTTCAACCCTTTTTAATTTTATTAAGGTGATCATTGAGGGCCATGTGGCCAATTTTACTACTGTTATCAGTTGCATGTAAAACATTACTTTATATTCCCATAGGAGTTTATCACATTGTTGAAGCATTGACTTGAAATGTTTGTTACAAATTTGCAAGTATATATCTAGAAAACCCAAAAGTTAAAGTACAAGGTGATGTTCCAGAAAAACGTCAGGGAAATTTTTTGGGGTTATTTCTTAAGGGACTGCAAATTGTTGGGAGTACCATTATAAAATATGGTAACATAGTAACATAAGGCCGAAAAAAGACATCTGTCCATCCAGTTCGGCCTGTCATCCTGTTAGTTGATCCAGAGGAAGGCAAGAAAAAAACCTGGTAGAAGCCAATTTTCCCCACTTAAGGGGAGTAAAAAATTCCTTCCCGACTCCATTCAGGCAATCAGAAGTACTCCCTGGATCAACGACCCAACTTTGAGCTATCTACATTTTTGTCTAGCTCCCCTCTTCCAGATTCAGAGCCCTGCTATATTAGGGCTTTTTTGAGTGTAGTACCGTTGCAGGAAAAACGTAGCTCTTTGAGCAGTTCTATGAATTGCTATGGACAGACTTCACCAATAGGAGGGTTGTGTCTGGAAGTGGGTTGCCCGTTATAATTTAAAGGGGTTGGCCACTTTCTGGGTACTTGTGACCAATGTGTATGTTAGATGACTATATGGCTCTTACTAATTTAGTCTTTGATGATATGTATGATATCTGTACCGTTTACTACATGTCATAAGACACATTAGGCAAATTTTCTGGGCTGTCTACATAGAGGTCCTGTCCATAAGATGGCTGCAGACACATTACTCAGTCTCCTTCATTCAAACACACTGCACCTGCACTAAACTACCAGCATTAGTTCCAGGTGCAGTGTATTTCAATGGAGGAGACATCACATGGAGGTAATTTACCTGGTCACATACCGTAACTCTCCATCAGCAGCCATTTTATGGGCAAGACCTCTGTGTGGCCAGCAGAAAAGACTTGGCAAACAAGTGGGCACACCTTATGAAATACAATACATTGTGGAGAATTCCAACAAAGGCTATACTAGTAAGTGCCATATAATCATCTTAGAAACACATTCGTTTACTGTGACCAGAAAGTGGCCAACACCTTTAATACTTTTTCTATTGTTTGTATTGTTTTGTCTCTCCAAAATTAGAGACCATGTGTAATATGAAATGTCACTTCTGAGTGGAGGAGCACTTGTCAATCAGAATTTCCTTTTTATGTTTGGGGTTGTCCTGCTTTAGAAGAACATGACCAGATTAAATCAATATACTCAATAAAACCATTGGTAGTAGAAGCCAACAAATGACATGCCTCAAGTGGAGACAGCTCATACGTTCCGCCTATATTGTCATGAGTGTCTTAATACCTTAACAAAGGTTATCTGAGTAGACCAATCTGCATGAGTTCACTTTAATGAGTGGATGCACATAGTACAAGGGACTTCGTATATGTGGTTTGTAACCACACTATATTTAAGGCACATTTTACAAATCGCACTGAGTGATCAGCATAACTGGGCTAATGTATTGCTCATTGGGGCATGACCAGGGAATTGCAAATGAGCTGATCCATGTAAAATTGCACTAAATGAGACTTGGTGTGCCAAGCTATTTTTGTGTGCTATTTAAATTGCTCCTTTTGTCTGTTCTACTGTTGTTCTTGGTTCCCCTTTATTCTGTATTTGTTTATGGCGAATGTTCCTGTATAAAAAATGACGTCAATTTAACGCTCAGATTTTACAATATAGAATTTTTTAAACTGGATTTTGCGTACTACAAAACACAGTTTCTATCATTCACGTTTTGGCAATGTAGTTTCAGCTTTTAGTTATGTTTGCTGTGACATGGCTGCTATACACTCTGCTAATGACCTCATGAAGACGGTATTTGAAACTTGCAAACCAGTAATACAAAATATGTTCTTCTAACCTTACCAGTATGATGCAATCTAAAGCACGATGAATAATAGCTTGTACAGTGTTCTGTGTGGAGCAAAAGGTTAGAAACAGGTAGACAGACAAGTTGAACCTCCTACAGGCTGAGAAAATCAGCTACATCTTCCAATATAAAAGACTCTAAAAAGCTCTTCAGAAAAGTAAAACAGGTAGATAATTGTTCAAATCTATGTGCAGCTAATAACTATTAGCTATTAAGATTTCATTAATGTGCCCTAAATCTTCATTAGGCTTCGTTTTTCCAGTATGAAAATATTTTATCTCGGAATCATAAAACCTAAATACGAGACTGACAAAAACAATATATTATAATGAATGGTGTCAATGGTTTTGGTACCATTCTCTTTAAAATGGGGAAACTTGTATACCATTCAGCAGAGAAAATCAGGGGGAGATTTATCAATCTGGTGTAAAGTAGAACTGGCTTAGATGCCCATATTCCACCTTTCATTTTCCAAAGGAGCTGTGAAAAATGAAAGGTGGAATCTGATTGGTTGCTATGGTCAACTAAGCCAGTTCTACTTTACACCAGTTTGATAAATTACGCCATTAGTATTCAATATTCGACTCGAGTGATCTACAAGTCACGTAATTTTTTATGACATTGTTGACATAAGCATTCCTCTTCACCGCCATGTCTAGTGGTTGCTCTGAGTTGAAGATTTTTTTATGGCCTAGTAGTCCCATATTAATTGCAAGAGTTGGTAATTAACATTTGTCCTACAGAATTTACAAGATGTGTGCAGTTCTGTGCCACCATTATACTTTGGTGGGCTCCAGCTTGAATACAATGATGGGCCCACAAAGGACCAGAACAAGCCAAATGAACCTGATTTTAAGGACAATATATTGCCTGTAGGTTCTATTAGTTATAGGTTGACTCACAAGTAACCTTTTAGACCAGGGGAGCACAATCCCCCCACCGCCACCACCACCAGGGTGGCCTCCAACCCTGCAGACAAATAAATACAAGTTTGGTTCCCTGTGTAGTTACTTCTGGATCCTCATATATCAGAAGAATGTGTGGCACTTCATAAAAGGAATATGAATTAGAGATGGTTGTCATACATCTCTTTCCATGGTAGTTCATGCAAGCTGTGAAATGCTAACCTCAACTCTCAGAATCTTCAATGGAGAAAGTCACATGAATGCACAATCTCCTCCTCTCTGGTGTGCTGGTTAGAGAGAAGAAGACTCCCATTATCTTGGAAGTGGAACGTGCACTTTTGATATGCCATATATGTCAGATGGTAATGTGTGTGTATGTGTATATATATATATATATATATATCATTATTTTTTTATTATAATTTTTATTGCAGCCCTTTGGAATTGTTCAGCATTACTGTGACCCTCGAACAAAAACCTTATTGATTTGCGTGGAACTTTAGCATAGTTTATGATGCTATTTAAAGTGAATGTTTGCCGATTAGACATTGTCCAGTTGTTGTTTTTGCTCAGTTCCTAGGGAAGTGGAGGCTAAAAAGGCCTTTCTTTTGGTGCAGCAATCTTTGGTTTAGCTAATTCCCTTCCTCCACATATGCAGTGTCCCACTGCAATGCAGTGGTCCACTACTAAAAGGGTTAAAGTGCTGTGTTGGGTAAATCCTGTATGTATCCAGGATGATGCAGAAGTAGTTAACAGGCTGTTAGTTACCATTGCTAGGTGGGGCTGTTTCACCATCCCCATAGGGAAGAGTGAGGGAGTACAGAGTGAGACCGTGAAGAGAGCAGAAGCAGAGAACGAGCCAGAAAGGGACAAAATATGTAAAGGGAAAGTTTAAACCTGCTTAAAGGGAATCTCTCATCAGAAAGTGACTTGATTAAAGCACTTTTTTATGTTAAACATATTTTTATAGAATTTTTCATGTTTTTTTAAATCTTTTCTTGTCACTATCTTTATTTAAAAATAAATGTATACACCACATTTTTCGTTCCATAAGATGTACTTTTCCCCCCCAAAAGTGGAAGGAAATGGCAGTGCGTCTTATGGAAGGAATATTAATGAGCGCTTTCATTATGGGAGTGCTCATTAGTTTGCAAGAGGCATAGAGAGCGGTAAGTGCTGTGCTGCTAATGGTGGTCTTCTTCCAGGAGCCACGCTGCATCAGGACGTAGTACACATAGACACGCAGTATGACCTGACACTATCTGATGTCAGGTCACAATGCAGCGCAGTCATGAAGAAGATCAGGGAGGGGAGAGTGCAGGAGAGACCACCAGATCTGCAAAGTGGCAGCACTGTTCAGAGCAGAAGAGGTAAATACATTTAGGTCTGATCTGAGGTCTAATGAAACTTTGGGGGTCTGATCTGAGGTCTGAAGAATATTGGGGTGCCTTATGGGGGCATGATTTGAGGTCTGATGGGGGTCTCATCTAAGGCACTATAAAGACTGGGGACTATACAGGGAGCACTATAAGGACTGTGGGCACTGTAAGGACTATGGGCACTACAGGGGACACTACAAGGTCTGGGGTCAATATGGGGCCAGTTTAAGCACTGAGGGTATTACAGCAGGGCACCTTAAGGATTGTGGGCACCACAGGGAGATACTATAAAGTTTAGGGGCCCTGTGGGGGGCAGTGTAAGGAATGGGGACACCACAGTTGGGCACTATAAGGATTGTGGGAACCACAGGGGAGTACTATAATGTTTGGGTACTAGAAGTTCTCGAGGCACTACAGTTTAAGGTATGTCGGCACTACAGGAGGGCACTGTAAGGTCTGGGGCAGTACAGGGAGGGAGCTCTATAAGGATGCTATAGAGTTACCTTATTACTACAGGGTGCACTATGGTGGGCATTATTATTTGGGAGCATGATCATTATTGAGATGGGTGGCCCTATCTTTCTGGCAGTATCATTTCTGCAGTATAGTGTTTTGGGTGCATTAAATTGGGGCTTCAGCCATAGATCTTTTGAGACCCTAACAATGCCCCTGGATGGGGGTCTGATCTGAGGTCGGATGAGGAATGAAGGTCTGATTTTGGGGCCTGATTAGGACTGGAGGTCTGCTGAAAAATGTTTTTCTTTTTTTCCTCCTCTATATCCTAGGTGCGTCTTATGGTCCAATGTGTGAAATGGAGCGAAAAATATAGTAATTCTACAATTTTTACAATGGCCATTAGGTCTTATAATAAGTCATGATTTTCTGTTCTGTGTGGGTAACCGTCACCTGTGGTGCAGGCCATGGGCCTTTTCCAGCCTGCTGCCTGAGATGCCTGTGTCCCTGTGCCATTTGTACATTGCCTCATATAGTGGCCTGTGGCCTATGAGGGCTATTTCTGTAGTGCTGTAGCGGAGAGCTATGGGCTCTCGTTCCCTCACTGCAGTATTGAACTATATCACTGTCCAGAAAATGGGGATGCAGTGAAATTCAGGAACATAACTACACATTATTAACTAACACTTAGAGCGTCCGATCGTTATGTACAAGTTCGGTGGCTGTGAGGAGGGTTTGGGAGGCCCCCTGGGTCATCCTCTCACCAGGAAATTTCCCTGTAAGGTCTATGGCCAGTCCACCCCTGCCCATTTCTAAGCATAATGGTATTTTGTTGTTCAATTCACAATTAATTGTGTTTTCAGACATGCTTGTAAACTCCAGAGTCTAGGTGTCAAAACATGAACGAGAAAGGAGTAACAAGGACTTTGTACGAACACACACTTTCATGGTATTGATAATGTACAAATGAACTGCAGAACAAGATTGTTGTACAAACTGGACGCCCAAATCACCAAAATGCATGTCTTTTTTTTTTGTGTCATCATACCTGCAGCTTTTGGTTTGTGACTGGTTAAGGGAAGCAGGGTGCTGTTTTTGTGACGCCTTTGCAAGAGCACACAGAACATGACTTTACAATGACTGGTTTAATGAGGCAGTAAAATTGAATACATGTAGACAGAACCCTGCACATTCAGCTCACAAATGGGTTTTCAGGCTTTGGAGAAATGTATGCACATTGTAAGCAGCTATATAATAATGGTCAATTGTCTTGATTTCCATAGGGCACTCATGAATTCCATTAGTCAAAGGAGAGTTGACTTTACCTGATAAGGGTGTGGTGGGGTCAGATGTGCTTGTGAATCCATAATTGTATGAGGGTTGTAAAAATAGTTTTTTGTTTTTTTTTGACCCGTTACTAATTTTCCTTGTGAGGTTCAGACAAATCTACATTATTATCTGTTTTAGTTGTTAGCATCTCATCCCCAAGGTTGTACTTTCTAAGCATGTCCTTTAGTCTTTTTTTGTTACTATATGTTTTATTATTGTAGACCTTACATATATACACAGTGTATCATTCCTGCTCAGTTTTAGGACTCTGTTAGAAATCTGTACCGCAATGTATTATTTATAGAAAGCAAATATATTTCACATATATGTTCCAGTAATGTGTTATGCATATGTGCTTTTGAATCGGACATGTTCATTTTCTACAGTATGGGTATTTTTGTGGATTACATAAAAGACCAATATACATTTCCGACAAAATGCATGACCTTTTGATTGAAATTAGGTTCTGGTCATAAAAAAACCCTTAGGCTCTTACGAGGGGGATCAGCAGCTGAACCTGACCCCCCTTCATGATTTGATCTGCAGATGTAAATAATAATTTATGGGAGCAACAAATATGGTGCAGTGCAGCCCCGGCCCCGGGCTGGAGCAGCTAAAGGGATGGGAATTAATAGAAAGCAGCACCAGGGGCCAGGAGCTATTAGCAGGCGCTATTCTTCACAGCTCCCATCAGGATTAATCATTGAGAGTTAATTTGAAGCTCAGACAAGTTGCTGTTAATTTAGTGCGGGGAGGACGGGATGGGGAGAGCCCAAACCCCCCGAGTCCCATTAATCAGCAGCCTCAGACGGCCCTGCCTTGATTACAATTTGCAAAAAAATTCATTAGCGCCTGGGCCAGTGACAATTTTTCTCTTTGCCTGTGATGTGACTCATTAGGCAGCCAAATGAAAGCTGTGATGATGGCTGCAATCAAACCCCTCCACTTGTTTATCTTCTCCCTGCCTCTCCAGTGCAGGATCAAGGCCCTCTCCAGCACCCACTATCCTCACCCTGCCCCCTCTTCAGGCTGGCTCTCCCCTGCTCCCATAGACTGGCTTTTCCCTAACTCTTTTCTCATCCTAACCTGAGTACACAGTTGACATAGAACTATCCCTTGCGCTGTCTACACCTTCTGCAGCATTAATACTATCCTCCATAGAGTGAATTATTAGATACGTTCTTCAACATGACGTTGGGACATTTTTCACGTCTACAGATGTTCAAGTTTACCAGCCCCTTTACCCAATAGTGGTCATTTTTATGTGCCTTGCCCATATTAAAGCCCATTAATGTTCATTAGGACCATAAAGGTTTAACCCGAACTATAAGTTATAACATGTAGGTAATTTTTAGGACAAATTTTGGTCTTCTTTTCATGTCTGTGCAATTTCTTTTAGTATCTTATCTCTTGGTTTTGGCCTCATTTTGATCCAATTCTTGTATAACTTGTCAACATAGACACATATCTATCAATAATCACATTGTCACTTAGTTAATGCATCTACTATGTTGTCTTCTGCCAAGGCGCATGGCTATGTGCCAAGCAATTGTACCAGTTGTATTAAAGTCTATGCATCCTGGGCTTGGAGGTGGGAATGTTTAGCTCTTGCGGGTCACAGTTGACAATAGTTTTCGGTATACCAACATTACATATGATTAGTTGAAATAGTCTAGATTATAGGAAGGCACAATTCAATTTAAATTAACTACTGGGCCTAACGACAATGCCCATTTTCATGTTTGATTGAAACCATCCCATGCCATCATGTCCTACCTTTTTATATACATTTCTTACGTGTCTGTTTTCCACTATTTTTCGCAAAGTTGTGATGTTGCCGCCGCCTTTTTCGGGCAGGAAAACAGATCATTTAAACCCAATTGATTTATAGATTGGGATTTATTAAGCAAGAAAAGTTGGCTGAATCATGTTAGAAAAGGGAAAAAAAAATATTGTTTGTATTGTTTTCTTCTATTCTGACAAAAGATTTTTAACGTCATACAATATCATCTGGATTGTCCATTATTAATGTGTATCCACAAGTTGTGTCAGTTTATCTTGCAATGCTTGCATGTCTATATTTGTAGATTTCGAATGGATATTGCGGATGTAGTTTGTCTACTTACAGCAGGCAGTACTTACATATGCCTATAATGCCAATGTTGTCTCTTCACATATATATGTATAAGTGTCCAGGTGTTCTTGTCAATATAATAGTTGGTTAAGCTAAGACAAGGATGACTCTTTCTTCCTTTACATTGAAATAGTTGTTGTGCCCAACGCAATTGTACAACAGGTTGATCATGTTAAACAAGTGAACTTTGCAGCTGCCCGGGTTGCCATGAGAAATCAGACTTTTTTTTTTTTCGTGTTCGCATTTGTCATATTTTATGTTGGGTAAAGAACACATTTAATATTCACATATATTACATGGCACATCCCGCACAAAGGAGCATCTACTATTTCTGAAATAGCCTACTAACAAATGCACGGGACAATAAAATTGCACTTTTGACGTTGCTTTGCTTGCGGAGCTTGGATCACAGATATTTTTCTACACAAAATCAATATGGATAAAAATTCAAAAATAAAGCCAGAGGGTTGTGCGTGTCTCTCAGTCAGGATCAAACTTAACTTTGCCTTAAATGAAAGTATACGAGACTGCATTTTTCTGTGTCAGGATACGCATCTCGTGGGCTAAGTTTGGCAGGTTGTTCTCTCCTTCCTCCTCTTTCACTCCCTCCCCTTTACTTCCATCGCACCAGATTTTGTAGGAATACTTGTATTGTACACTTGGTGTTGTCGTGTGATCCTTATACACGCCTAGGTCATAACGCGATCTCGTTTTTTGTTGTTGGCATATAAAAGTTATAAAAAAAGCTTTCAATACAAAAAGTTTGAAAGACAAATAAATAAGTGTAGCCTAAGTCCATTTCTGTGTAGCTAGCGAGCACGTCTGTATCCTAGGTGCGGAAAAACTCGTGTCTACTTAACCATACATGTTAGGAGGTAAACGGTACGGGATATGTGAGATTGTATATTGATATATATATATATATATATTGATAGTGCGGATATGGTTTATGCACAAATCTACAAATTGCAGCAGTGCCGATATAAATGCATATGGCCATATGTGTGATTATGGGTTTCCGAAACCTACATGAGACCCAATGTGCTTACTATTCCTAATGATAACTTTATAATATAATATTTTTCTGCAGAAACCTTCCCATTTAATTGGAAGTTAAATTTGTGTTGTAACGCACAATGTGTAATGTGGTATAGTATAAGTGACTTTGATATTCCTCTGAAGCACTAACAAATCCTAATTGAAATGTATAAAATTATAGAATTACAATACAATAAGAATGTCTTTTATACGGAGTGTTTTTTACATTTCTAAGAATTAGGGTATTTTTAATTGACGTTGAAACAGTGATTTTGAAACCAATCAATAAATAAAGGCCTAATAAATAATCTGTTATTATCCATATACCCCGTGATAGTCGAATACTTGAAATCTAAGAAATTTCACAGGTATGAGCTAGAACACAATTTACAGAATAACTTCATTTGTCTGGAACATTAGACCATCTGCAGAATTGAACTAAGGGCTGTACATATAGTAATTAATATCTTGACATTGATGGTAACCTATTATTATTGCTGTGTAAATCATTTGCTGTAACGCGTACATACCTACACATGTACTTATCTAGTATCTAATTATATAGCATTGTGTGTATGATTTCCCATGTGAATAATTTATATTAAGTGGGTGTTAACAGCCTTGGCCCGCTCCATATTTCTAATCGCTGAACCTAGATGTGCCTGCCATATATGTATCTATACAGAGCGCTTGTGTAGATGGGACTAAAACTGTACTTTGCAAATATAGTTCTGATTTATATATATATATATATATATATATATATATATATATATATAACACTATATGACTTTTAAGCTTGCATCTGCTATATCCTAGAGATGTATGATTTTGCTTCCAGCCCAGTTCATTTTTAGAAATAACCCAATAAAGGGAGGAATCCCTACAGAATAAAGTACAACATGTTAATAAAACAGACCTTAATAGGTGTTCTGCCTTTATCTGCCTTTCAGCTGGATAGCAGCACATCCAAGCACTGGCATGAGGTGACAGAGAAAGAGTTGACCCTGCCTGCTTCTTGCTGGGATCCCAACTCACTTTATACAATTGCCACAAATAACCTGATAGATCCCAGGCATCCATATCCAAAGAGCAGTCCTTGGTCTGATCTACCTGCACTTTATCACAGTTATAAATTTGCTTCTACCCAGAATAAAAAAGCTTCCACCTCCCACCTTCTTCCAGCCCCATAGCCCCAATCCCTGGAAACTTTGCCCTAATTGTGCTCCCATCTCCTACCCAGACACATTGACTGCACAGATGATGACATTTCCAACCTTCTGCAATTAAATAATGTCTCAGAAAAAAAAGTACATTCATTTATTTCTTGTCCAACAGACCCCACATGTCCTGCCCTATTAAATCCCACACAGACCCCCCTCCACATCATCACACAGATCAGATTTGACAAAATGAGTCTCAGAAGGGATTAGCCAGGACCTATTTGAAATGACCCCACATCTCCCAGACTGCATGGCCGGAGTGGGATTATTTATTAGTGACATTTTAGGATTCACAAGACTTTTTTTTTTTTTTGTTGAAATTCATCATAACTTAAAGGGAAGTATGAGACACTGAATAAATTAATCACAACATAATCTGAAGCTCAAGGGAGCTAAAACAGAACAGTTTATCCGAAGAGGGACTCGAGTCCCCTTAAAGAAAAAAACACAGGGGCCAGAGAAGTTTTGTCCCAAATGGTCTGGGCTTGGCCAAGTGTCCAATCTCAGGAGACCTGACCCTGCGATGAGGTCCACACAGTTCTCCTGTTCTGATCAGAATAAATAGTAAGTGGTTGGCATGTCAGGCTACAGTGAGTTAGGGGAACCACTACCAACCTGCTGCAGTCTATGGTCTGCTGGTAGACAGGAGCGCACAGTTCAGGGTCTAGCCTGCTCCAACTGCTGGTGTTGGCTCCTGATGGCGAACCTGCTGACATGGACTGGAATGGGTACCACGATTTTGGGGTTTCTGGAAGGCTCCCCAGTTTTGGAGTTTGCATTGCCAGCCTTGACCCTCTTCCACTTGGCTCTGCGGTTCTGGAACCATATTTTCACCTGGACCTCGCTGAGTTTGAGGGCATGTGCGATCTGGGAGCGCTCGGTGAGGGACAGGTACTTCTTACAGTGGAACTCCTTCTCCAACTCCAGGAGCTGCTCGCTGGTGAAAGCCGTTCTTCTCCGCCTGTTCTTGCCGGTGGAGGTGCTGTTACTGGAAGGGTTTGGGTTCTGGGGGCTCTCCTCTGGGGTGTCTTCTTCTTTATGGGTCGTCTGGCAGGAGATGTTATCATCTGAACTGTAGTCCAGATCACTGTCCATCAAGTAGGAGTCTTCCTTCCCTTTCACCTCCTCGTCCTTCCCGGAGTCTTCCTTCCCCTGACCCCGGACTGCACCTGCCCAATGTACAGAAGATATAATTACATATACACATAGAAACAAGAATTATATACATATAGAAACAAGAATTATATACACATAGAACATATAGAAAGAAGAATTATATACACATAGAAACAAGAATTATATACACACAGTACATATACATAGAGAAACAACAGTTACACATATACTTATAGAAACAAAATGATATACACATATTACATATAGAAACAAGTTACATACACATTACATGTTATAAAACGAAAAACGGCTCTTTTAACAGAAGCGAAGGTGTATCAAGTTGACACATTTTTGTAATCTGAAAAGATCTATCTATCTGTTATCTATTATCTATCTATCTATCTATCTATCTATCTATCTTTATTACGTGTGTATGAATACACCTGTTTTACTCACACACATAACCATTGTTTATATACCTAATGTGTATTCAACTGCTAAATTAATATTTGCTCTCTGTCCAGATAGAATTGATATCTATCTATCCATCTCATATCTATCTATCTATTCAATCTATAATCTATCTATCTATCATCTATTCATTCAATCTATATTCTATCTATCTATCTATCTATCTATCTATCTATCTATCTATCTATCATCTATTCATTCAATCAATCTATATTCTATCTATCTATCTATCTATCTATCTAGCATCGATTCGTTCCATAACAATAAATAATAATGAAAAATAAAAATACTAGCAGCAAAATCCACTAATAGAAATGAGAGACCTCTGATATTTCCCATGCTCTCCTTTGCTTCCCTCCTGAGATTGTGGCTACAATACGTGTATTCTGTGCTGCTCTATGTAATGAGTTCAGATGGCAGAGTTCTCTGCGCGTTTTCTCCCGGATCAGAACCAGGGATTCTCCTTGTAGCCGGTTCTGTTCTATCAGAGGATGACTCTGATCTTCCTAGGCGATGTAATACTCTAGTATTAATTCCTATCACATCTTTGCTGTTCCTGTGCAGTGCACCTTCCCTCTGTAGAGGGGAAATACTTTACCCTCAGTCCTTAAGTGAACAGGACCTTTTTGTTGTGCGTTTTGTAATCTAAAAATTCACAATTGTCGCATTTTTTTTACCCATTAATCTTTTTACTCATTCGCCTTCTAAATATTGTTTGTTGAAGTTGCAACATTTTCCGTATTTTTAAATATCTTCATATTTTAAAGGCTCAAAATACAGAAGTTCTCCTTGCGTTTTCATAGCGTTAGATCATGTATTTAGCATGTACCCGCGATAATTGCTGTTGATATAGTTACTAATTGATAGATCATTAAATCATTGCTAATTATTCAGCGCGTGCCTCAGATAGATTTGTTATATGAACATAACATTTGCTGTAACTTCCAAATATACGGATTTACATGGAGGTCCTAAGTGTGAACACTTACCTAGAGCGCTGTCTGAAGCAGTGAAAGGCAGTAATGTCCCGTCTTTGGTGACATAGGTTTTACCAGTGTCTTCTCCATCTGACTGACCCCCATCATTTTTATCGAATCCAACTTGCAGATTTTGGCTTCCAAACTTTCTTGCTGCCTCCTGGTGCTGGGCAGAGAAGCCGCCTGGTAAAGTGGCCATCAGTGTGGAGGTGAGGGCCATGCCCTGGGCCAGGCTGGAGCAGAATCCACTGGGCAGGCTGGGGATCTGGTGATGGGGGTGCGCAGAGGGGAGAGTGGGCTGCAAGCTGCCCTGGGACAGTGCTGGTGGGGGTGGGGGTGGGGGTGGCAGCACCACAGGCCTGTATGGCATGAACATGGGGTATCCTGTGTAGACGAAGTGCCCAGGACTGGGCTGTGGTGGGCTCCCTATCAGTGAGTCTATACTGAAAGCTGTACTGCTGCCCAGGGGACGCTGCATCATCATGAGAGGAGGCTGGAAAGCTGCACTCATATAAGCTACTGGGGGGTCAATGGTAGGCTAGAGAAGAACAGGTAGACCCCTAAATATAGGGCACGGAGGTTGGCTTAGTGTCCTGGCAGAGAGATGCCCTCAGCCTGTCATAGTGTCCAGTGAATGGGTCCCAGAAGTCTAGCAGGAGCCCAGTAGAAGGGTCCTCCCTACAGGAGACTCAGCTCAGGCTATGGTCATCAGGTGCTCCTCTAGTGGAGGGGACCCTCGGAGATGCCTCTTCTCTCTATGGTACTTGGCTCTTCCTATATGTGTTTTAGGCTCTCCTCCTTCCTGGTGGCTCCTTTTCTTCCCTCCTTGAAGAACTTTGTCCTTTGCTTTTTGTGGAGTCTTTTCTTTGTCTTTTGATACTTATGTCCTCCTCAGGTTATGGAGTTGGGTTTCCAGAGGTTCCCTGAGTGATTTTGGATGCTCCTCTGGTGAGTCTTCCCTCCACACTCAGTGTATGGTGTCTTCAGATGATGTCCCCCTGGTCTTCAGGGTGTCAGATCTCTGGGTGACCTGTGTGCTGTGCTGGTCTCCTCTCCGGGGTCTCAGCCGATACAAACTGTGCTCCTATTTCCCATTCACGTATTGCTACATTTTAGAACCTTCCCTCGGTCACGTGCTCCCCTTCTCGTATAGTGATTGGCTGGCGATGTCCCCAGACTTAACCCAGCACACACCCCTCCCAGGGTGTCAGGATGAAGTGCAATCACATATAGGTCCCGGTGTAGGGACACTGTCACCACAGCCCCCTGTCTGTGTAATGCAAGGAGGGACCCCGGAGAAGACAGAGGAAATGGATCCATAGACAGGAGAGGGGCTGCAGTGTGCTGAGCCTGCAGGAGAAGGGGAGCAGGCTTTGTGTCACCGTTACCAGTCCAAATATACATATTGTCCTGTCATCTGCTCATAGTATCACCCTAAGAAATGCTCCATCCATCCGATGTGATCGTGGACTATATACTAACATATCTATGACATATACTATATATATAAATATATATATACACACACACACACACACACACAAATATATATATATAGAGAGAGAGAGAGAGAGAGACAGAGAGACAGAGAGACAGAGAAAGAGAAAGTGAGAGTATATCTATCTATCTATCTATCTATCTATCTCATATCTATCTATCTATCTATCTCATATCTATCTATCTATCTATCTATCTATCTATATATCTATATATATTCTCTCACTTTCTCTCTCTCTCTCTCTCTATATATAATATATATATAATATATAAATATGTGTGTATATATATATATATATATATATATATATATCATGCATAATTATGCGATTCGATTTTATTTTGGCACAAGAAGAAGATTTATTGTATCTATCTATCTATCTATCTATCTATCTATCTATCTATCTATCATCTATACACACATCATACACTGATAATAATCCTGTTGTACTTACTGTTTATTGTCTAGAATCCTATATATATATATATATACGCACACACACATTTGCTTTCATAATTATGACAGATATTTTTATTATCTGGATAATGATTGTATAAGGAACTTTCTGTATTTGATGTGAGCGATGTGCTGAATTATCGCTTATATCATGAGGATGTATTTCATCTTTAGAATTATCTATCTATCTATCTATCTATCTATCTATCTATCTATCTATCTAATAATTTTCTTTCAATATTTTTTTCTTTCATTATTCTTTTACTTTCTTTCTTTCTTCTCTCCTTCCTTCTTTCTTTCTTATCCTTTTGCACACGTTCATGTGATTATTACTATAGTTCTTCATATTTTAGTTAACATATTATTTTTGAACACACTTTCTAATCTCCTATTACAATTGCACGTAGAGTATCAGGCGGCTACTATTAGTGTCGCTGTCCATTTTATGTACATTGTATCTATTTTATTATATATATTGTATATTTGTCTATCAACTAAGAATAAGCATTCCCCGAGTGACTGTATTCCCGTTTGTATGCTATATTTTCTTTGCCTAAATAGGCTACAGGAAGGCAGGTGCTGTTCTGTATATCGATGTAGCAGAGTTGTATTTGTCATTTAACTATTGATGAAATAACAGGGGAAGTCCTATGTAAAACCACAGAAAATCACAGGTTAGTCTTATTATCAGGTCTTCTCCATATAGTAGGGCTCCTGGTAGAAGACCAGAGCAGTTCTCACATGTAGCAGCCCTTATCATGTGTGTCACCCTGCCTAGTGCTGTCACAGGGTGATGGCTGCCTGTCACTCCTGCTGATGGCTTCTGCATGGAGGGTATGTGGTGTGGGGTTTTTTTTGTATAAGGGGCTCCCAGGGGTAGTTGAATCTCCATTTAGATCATTCAGTCCATTCCCAACTCATTACAAGCTGTCCTACTTCCCTCAGCCCAGACCCTACAGATCTGCCCGGCCACTCAGGGCTTTTGTCCCCACTCCTTGTAGGAAGGTCCCCTCCTTCTTCTATTTATTTATGGCCATTTATTCTGTTTGCTCGCTCAGTCCTGCCATTGCCAAACGTTGGGGAAGTGTTCTGAGTGAGTTAGGGGGGGCGAAGGACCCCCTCCCTTCTTCCCTGGGGACAACAAAGGGGGTTTGTCTCCTTTCCCCATCTGGACACAGCAATCTGCAACTTGCAAAACATGAAAGCTCCATCTTTTTTTTGCCTGAGAGTATTCATCCCCCTTTATACGGGGCTGAAAGCCCCCAATAGACTTTTGGAGGGGAAGGGGGGATCCATGTGATTGTGGCTTTGAAACTCTCTACTGCAATTATGTAAAGTAACTATTGACTCTCCCGCAGGAATCAAAAGCCCCCCAGCCCTGTCCCCTTTCATTGCCTGCCTCTCATGTTTGGCTTTTCAAAGCATCCCCAACACGGATTCCTTCTACAGGACAAAGGGGAGGACAAAACAGTCCCCAAACTTGTAAATTGGATGTCAAAAGACTAGAAACAATATGAAGGCCAATAAATAATGAGCAGAATGGAGCAATAGGAGAGATCAAGTACTTGTAAATGACTCTCCACAGGGTCAGTAACATAGAAACTGTAGATCCCATAGAGGTTTGGGACTTCCATGGACACCCTAGATATGTCAGGATGAGTACCTGGTGTAACATGATGCTAAGAAACTTTACAAGTACACATAATAATGCACACATACTATTACTGAGCACTGGGCAGAAGGCTTAGATCTGCTCCCATCCTTCACATATAGCTATGTCAATGTCTCTAGAGCTTAGAAGACCCTGAGATGAAGCAGAGGCCATTAGGACTTTGTTTAGGTCTGTGGGTGATTTTCAGTTATTTTTGGGTCATGCAGTTGTACTCCCTTTGGAAAAAATAGTGTCAAAAACTCTAAATCCTGCAGACCACGAGAGGAATTCATCTGGATGGGTTTTGCATTAGAACTTTTTTTTTTTTTACAAAACTTAGGTTGAAAGAAGACACAGGTCCATCAAGTTCAACCTTCTAATTCTTGCTGTTCTAGAGTGTAGTCATTTGTTCTCCCGGTTGCCTGCTGTTAACCCCCTGCACCCCAGAATCTGGGCAGGATCTGATGGGGGTTATGAATAGACCAGTGATAAACGCTTCTGTGACACAGCCCTAGGTTAATCGATAAGTTCCAGGCTCAGCTTCCCATGTCACTTGTCCCAGTGCTAATAGCAGGGGTGGGAACATGGTGAATAATTGAGCTAGGGATGCCCACCTTACTGTCTCTCTAAATAGATGGAGTGGGAGGGGGTGGCAGTCCAGCCCAGTCCCTTACTCTGAATTACAGCACTAATATTGTTGTTCCTGGCACCCTTGAAAATCAACTTCCTCATTGATAGGATACATGTGATGTGGTAGAAAATGAAAGTTTCTCTGTAAAATATCTGTTATTTTCAGTTGTGAGAAATTTCTGCAATTTCTGTCATGTGTGAATATACCCTTAGGATGGGTACACACACTTAAGTTTTTATGCACTTTAGAAGTTTTAATAGCAATTTTTGAGCGTAAAAACACCAGTTGTAGATATTAGCTGAAGGTCTTTTTTTTTTTGCTACTGGTGTTTTTGTTAATTACATGACATTCATACAAAACCTGAGAAAAAAATGTCACTGAAAAACCGCCCTGAAAACTACTTACGTCTTGGGAAAAAAATGCAGGTGGTTTCTATGGTGTCTTTTCAGTCAAACTTGTGTGTATAGGGGTCCTAAGAGTACGACCACATGGAGCAGTCGTGTCACGGTTGTGACGTGGCCATGCTGTGCTTAAGTACTGAGAGCCGAAAAGACCACATCAGGTTCTAATTAAACTAATGAACACTGTTCATTTTTTATTTCGTTTTTGCACTTATATAGCGCTACTATATTCCGCAGCGCTGTACAGACATTGGCATTACGCTGCCCCCAATGGGGCTTGAAATCTAAGTTCCCTATCAGTATGTGGGTCTGTATTGTTAAAGGAGTTATACCGAATTTATATTGATGGCCTATCCAGCTGATCAGCTGTTAGAAGAGGCCGTGGCTCCGTGAAAACCACAGCCACTTCCTTGGCCATGTGACGTCAGCGTACATCGGTCACATGACCTACTTGCAGCTCAGCCCCATTCAAGTCAACCAAGCACTGCCACTATACAATGTACTGCGCTGTGCTTGGAAAGCTGCCAGGAGCCGACTGCGCTCACCAGAGCTGTGGTGACCCCCACCGATGTGATAATGATGACCTATCCTGAAGATAACCTTAATGGCTGCCCGGTATTGAAGGTGCATCCTACTGACCCAATGAACAGTGCTATCTTCATTAGTTTAATTAGAACCCGCTGTGGCCTTTTGGCCACGTAATACTCGAATGCAGCATGACCGCATGAAAAACCGTGACATGACTGCACCGTGTGGTCATACCCCATGAGTATCATTTCAGGCCATAGTAGGTGTGCCAGGAACTCAGCCAAATCAACAGCTATTCGCTTCTAATAAGTGGCTGAAGTAATAACCAGTGTGCAGGTGGTGGCAAAACAAAAAATACTCAAAATATATTGGTAATAATAAAGTTTTAGAGAAACACAAATTTGTAAGTGAAATTATATGAACAGCTTTTCAATCTTAGGAAAATACAGTATCATCGCTTGATTGGGATTTCAAAGTGTATGTTCCAGTACTTGTCCCAATATTGTAGCATTTCTTGGAAACAAGAAAAAGGTTTTCTTCAAGAGGTTTACTGGCTTTACATAAAGCGTCATCGTTGTGTAATGAAAACTTTCTCATATGCGTTGTTTTTTAATTCCTGCTCAGTTTCAAGATCTCTGCATGCTGCCTGTGAAAAGGATCATCTGGAGACTGAAAACCTGTGGAGACCTGAGCGTACGGCCACTTGTTCAGGTTTCTTGATGCAGTTTTGGAAGCAGAAACCAGGAGTGAATTAAAAAATAGAGGAGAAGTCATACCTGTCCTTTATACTTCCTCTCCTCTTATGATTCACTCCTGATTTTGGCTTCCAGATCTGCAATCTATTTTTAGCGCTCATGCACACAAACGTATTTTTGGTCCACATCCGACCCACATTTTTTGCGGGTGAGATGCAGACCCCTTCACTTCAATGGGGGCCGCAAAAGACGTGGACAGCACACTGTGTGCCGTCAGCCTCTGTATGTCCGTTCTGCATCACTGCAAAAAAAAAAAAGATAGAGCATGTCCTTTTCTTGTCCGTTTAAGGCCCCTTTCACATCTGCGTTGTGAGGATCCGGCGTGCACTTCCGTCGCCGAAAATGCCCGCTGGATCTGTCACAACGCAAGACAACTGAAAGCATTTGAAGACTGATCAGTCTTCATTATGCTTTCAGGCAACCATGGCAGCCAGGATGCTACTAAAGTCCCAGCTGCCATTGAAAAGAACCATGCGACGCAGGGACCCGGTGACATCATCGAGGAGCGCCCCGGCCACCGCACGGAAGGTAAATAGCTTCTCCCTTGGCTCCCTGCTGCTTTTCCATGGCAGCTGGGACTTTAGTAGTGTCCTGGCTGCCATGGTTACCATACTTAAAAGCTAAACGTCAGATATGGCGATGCGCTGAAACAACGTTTATCTTAAAGTCGGATCCGGATTAATGCTTTTAATGGGCATTAATTCCGGATCCGTCCTTCGGCATATCTTCAGGATTTTTGGCGGAGGAAAATCCGCAGCATGCTGCAGATTTTGCTACGGCCAAAAAACTTGTCAGTACTGAACGGAAGACATCCTGATGCATCCTGAACGGATTTCTCTCCATTCAGAATGTATTGGGATAATCCTGATCAGTATCTTTCTGTCCTAGAGCCCCGAGGACGGAACTCTAGGACGGTAAGGAAAAACGCAGATGTGAAAGAGCCCTTACAGACAAGGATAGTACAGTTCTATAGAGGGCAGGACGTTCCATTCTGCAAAATGCAGAAAACACAACGCCCGGAGCGCAAAAACTTCAATGACTGTGTGCATGAGCCGTTAACATTCGTTTGCATCAATTTTTTTAATGGTTGTTAAAAATGGACATTAAAACTGATGAATTTCATTGCCTTTTGTTTTTAAACCCCAACCCCTGCAGTGGCCTTAGTATATATATTATGACCCCTCACAGTGCCTCGACTATAAATAATGTCCCTGCCTAGTACCCCCCCCCATAGTGCCCACAATATATATAATGCTCCCACACTGCGCCCTCTGTAGATATAAAGTACCCTCAATATATATAATGTACCCCTGTTATTCTTTCAGTATGTATATTGCCGACCCCCCACCCCCAAACCCTGGTGGGTGCCAACAAATAAGAAAAAAATGACCAAAAAATACCTCACCACAAGCACGTGCAGGAACACTTGGTCTCGCTTTGCAGTGCACGCAGAAGAACCTGACGCTCCCAGTGTCATGAAGTCACATGATCAAGCTGGGAAGCACCGGGTCCTGCTGCCGTCAGTGTTCCTGCATGTATCTGTGGTGAAGCTTTTTTTGGGTTTACTTGTTTTTTTACGCCCATCAGACGGTTGCAAGTCTGTCTAAATGGCTGTTAAAAACAGACCCATTGATTTCAATGGGGTCCGTCCGAGCATCAAAATTGCCAGAACTAGGACATATCCTATTTTTAGACATCTGTTACTCACCGGCCTTTAAAAAAACGGCCATGTGAATAGCCCCATAGACTACACCGGTTCTGAAAACAGCCGTAGTTTTGGAAGCCAAAGGAGTAAAAGATAGTAAATGTGTCTGGACCGAAGTCCCGTCTTCCGACGCACCCCTGTCACTCCCATGTGGTGAGAGCAGCGCAAAAATGCAGAAAAGGGTCTTGCAATAATCTTTACCCCAAAAGCTCGGATAAAAATATTCATAAATGAACCCCAATAATTTTAAATGAAAAGACGCACACTTCTAGACATACAGAGAATCTATGCATTATCCCGTCACGTGCGTTGATTCATTATTTAGTGCTGCCATATGTTGCCATTAGTGAACTTTAGTTATGCAGTGGTAATTCACAGTCTTTGCACAAATTATGAATTGATATTGTTGATGTTACAGTTATATGCAGTATTATAGCAGATGAACGTTATATAAATTTCCCATCATGTCACTCACAGGACACTGGAATCATCAGAGCCATCCAAATGTTTGTCTGCTTGTCTGTAATTGCAGAGAGCTCTGCCAAAGCCTCTTTTTTTGTTCCTGCACTGCTAGTGATAGTGTGGTCCTAGGCAGATAATCCCATACTGTAGGGGGTCTGAGGTGAGAAGGTGAATATTTGATCCCTATCACTTGATCTGCTCTCAATTAGTCCTTCAAAGGCAAGAGAAAATAAACTGTCTTTATTTTGGGCTAGGGAGGAGGCTGGATTGTTAGGGAGATTGGAGATATGGAAATCCCAGCTACCTGTAGAGGGATACAGGGTGAAAGGGTGAACATAGGCAGTCTAATGTGCGAGACATCCCCTCTTCTTAACTATTTGCTGCAGGCAACAATTAGGCAAATGGAGGAGCCTTTCCCTTTGACTCATCAAAGTCAATATCTAGTCTCAGATCAAGAAATTAGAGTAATTTTCTGGGTGCCGAAAGGTTACTGCGCACGTTGTGGTTTACGCACAGATTCCCATGTGGAAAAACGTAATACAGCGTAATAGAATACCAGCAAAGTGTAGGAGAATAGACAGTTCTCATGTACACTTTGCAGTGCGTAGAAATGACCTGCCGTGCGGATTTCCAAATCTGCAGCATGTCAGTTAGGTTTGCACCCTTTTCACCACATTTCTGCACCGCCCTCGCCACTTTCTAAAAAGGGGGAGTGGCAAGCAGCGTCGGACTGAAGTCCCTTGGACCCACCAGAGGAAAGGATTCTGAGGGCCCGCCCTGTGAGTATACAGGGCCTTAAGGGCCGTGTTTTATTAAGGTTCCATTGCTGCCAGACCTTGGGCCCACCAGAGGATCTTCTCGTACTTTGGTGGGCCAGACCGACCTGGTGGCAAGGATGGGGGAGTAGGCAGGGCCAGCGGTTCGCCACAGTTATCTTCATTTGCGCCTGTTTTCAGCCATAGAGCTACTGTAGATTCCATTCAGGTGCAGGGACAGAAGGAGGATAGGCCTAGTTTATGACAATCAATCTTTCATCAGGTTTAAAAAAATCATTGCTTGCCAGCGTCAGATCGTGCTATCTAGTCATGATCGACTGCTGGCAAACAACGAGTCTGTATGGGGATGTGCTATGACATTAGTGATCTCTCCTCCCCATACTGTGGAGGAGATCTCTGCTAGTAATAGCATGGTCTCCTTCACTGACGAGCAGACGAATTTCAGGAAGGAACACTTCACTCATTAGTGGGGGGCACTACCATGGCACTGTTATTGAGGGGCAGTATGAAGACACTATTAGATAAGAATAAAAGTAAAACAGAGCTTTAACAATAAGCATGCTCACTTTATTAGTACAGGTAGGGGCATAGTGGTTTTGTGAAAATACTTTTATTTTTTATTGTGGTCGATCTTTAGAACCATCCACATTACTCCAGTCCTAAATAATAGATACATGGATATATAGACTAAAAGACCGATGTGTATACCTCATTAGACCTTGACTTTATTACAGTTATACCGTTGCACTGATGTGAAGGGAATGTATTTGCTGCCATCAGTGGTGAAAAGTGGAACTGCACAATCCACAATGCTAATATAATTTTAATGAAATAAAGTATTAGACCAAATAAAGCTTTACTTCATTTACAATATGTTACTGAATCTTCTGTAGACAACCAAGGGGTTCTCTGTAAGTGTAATTGGGATCTATGGAAATTTGCTACATAATATAGGGGGTAAAGTCTTTACATGATTGAATGATTCCTAGTCCTGTGTACCTTCCCCATTCACAACAAGTGTGTTACATTATCTTTATGTAGCCCAGTGTCCTGAGACATCCTTCACATGTTTCTATAACTGTGCACAGATCTGACCCTCCTGAGACTTTTTCCAGGCTTCCTCTACGGACACATTAAAGCATCTTTACAGGACTAAACACACTGCTGCAGTAATATACTTATGCTTGAATTGAGTTCAAGGGGCACACACATCTGAGGAACACCCAATATGAATCTATTAGAAATATAAATTAATTTCTCTTTAAAATATATATAGAAACTGTACATACAGATTATATATAAAAATCAAATAAAAATCAAAGATAACAAACATGAATAAAATCACATTCACTGCAGTGATTACTTATAATGATATCGGCTATGGTTTAATTCTGCGTGTAAGCTGTAGTTCCACACTCATATGGACCGTACTGGGAAAAAACCTTGTAGGGTTACAATCTGTACCAGTATAGCATCGCACCACAAAGTCCTTCTGATGTTGCAGTTCAGACAAATGTAGAGCTGTATCCAAAGTGCAGAGCCACACTGATGTGTTGGTTGCTATTGCACTGGATCAGGTTGAAGCATTGAGTCTCTATGTGATGTGGGGGTATATTGTTTTACTGTATCATCCTCCCCTCTATTAGAAGGGAAACACGGACAACGGAACACAAACGGATGAACTGTCAGCATTTTTTGTGGTCCGCGTCCGAGCCGCATATTTTGCAGCTCGGGTGCGGACCCATTCACTTCAATGGGGCCACAAAAGATGCGGACAGCACTCCATGTGCTGTCCGTATCTGTTGCTCCGTTCCGTGCCACCGCAAAAAAAATAGAACATGTCCTATTCTTGTCTGTTTTGCGAACAAGAATAGGCATTTCTACAATGGGCCGCGAACGCCTAGCAACTTCCGTGTTTTGCGGATCCGCGGTTTGCGGACCGCAAAACACCAACGGTCATGTGCATGAGGCCTAAAATGAATGGGTTCCTATCCTATCCGCAAAAAAAACTGAAACGGAAGCCGAGAAAAACAACTGTGGTGTGCATGTAGCCTTAACCTGTTATATTGTGTACAGTCTGGAAGGCCTTTTCTATAGAAATACATTGAGTCAGGCTGTAGGCTGACCATCAAAATGCTGCTAGGTCTTCAAAAAAAGTTAGCTTTTTTGTTTTATTTCTGACATAGGAAGTGGCTATTTGTATACATTTTGTGTTTTAAAGGAAACCTTGTGCCATGGAATGCAGTGCAATTTGCAGACAGCATGTCATAGAGCAAAAGGAGCTGAGCAGATTGATGTATTATATAGTTTTATTGGAAATGAGTCATGAAAACTTGTATTTTATTCATTTAAATCTATTTAACTATTTCACTGTTCACTGGGGTAGAGCTGAGAAAATTCTCTATCTCTTTTTTTGGAACAATTCTCTGGAATCAAATCTCAAGAAGTTGTGATTCTAGCAGATATATTTCTTTGAAAAATTGTCCTGAATTTTGCTTCTATAGAATCGATTTGCTCCTCTTTATATGGGACCATTTTATCAATGATTGACCGTCTTTCCTGTATAAGTATGTATATAAAGATAACTGTCAGGGGCTGATAAGGTCGTCTACTTGGCTCCTAAAAGCGCAGATATATAAATGAATGAAATACAAGTGTTGCTGAATCATTTCCCATAAAACTATATATTAATCTGCTCCGCTCCTCCTGCTCTATGACATGCTGCCTGCAGATTGCTCTGCATTTTCATGGCGACAGGTCCCCTTTTACCACATGCATAATCCCAGGATCTTCACTTTTTTAGATGGATGTCTGAGAAGTTAGTTGAATTTACAGTCTTTTAAAGATTCATGTTTGCCCAACGTACAAGATAATGCATGTAAAGTACATATCTGCATTCATGGAGGAGGTCTTGTTTTTATATATATACTAGCAGAAGGACCCGGCTTCGCACGGGTATATTTAATCCATTTAATGTTTGTGTGCGTCGTTAAGAGATATCGACAGTATCCCCTATAACAGTGATCTCTACAGCACCCCGCCCCTTTAACAGTGAACTCCACAGTCCCCCACCCCTTAACACTGACCCCCCACAGTACCCTGCTACTTTAAAATGGGACCTCCACAGCAGCCCATCCCCTTAACTTTGACCTTCACAGCAGCCCGCCCACCCGTTTAACAGTGAGTTTCACAGCACCCCACTCCCTTGATAGTGACCTCCTCAGGGGCCTGCCTCCTTAACAGTGACCTCCACAGTACCCCGCTGCCTTAACAGTGAGCTCACAGTACCCTTCTGCCTTGACAGTGACCGCCACAGTGTCCGCCCCTTTAACAGTGACCTCCACAGCAGCCTGCCCCCTTAACAGTAACATCCACAGTAAACGCCTCTTTAACAGTGACCTCGACAGTGCCCCCCCCTTTAACAGTGACCTCCACAGTGCCCTGCCCCTTTAATGCTAGGGCTACACGACATGTGTCGCGCGACATTTTGTCTCAACAATTTTTATAATGATAGGCTATGGTGTCGCACTGCGACATGTGACGTTGCGACTGCGACACGACAGTTGCAAAAAATCAATCTAAGATGGATTTTTCTGCGACTGTCACATCGCAGTGCAACACCAGAGACTATCATTATAAAAAATTGTCGCGCAACATTGGTGCAACATCAATCTCGTGCGACACATGTAGCCATATAGTTGTGTCCTATGTCTTGTGCGAAATATTGTCGCGCGACACATGCCGTTGTGTAGTCCTAGCCTAAAGCTGACCTACAGCAGTGAAGAAAAATAGCTGGGTTGTTATGGAAACCTGGAGTAAAACTGTGTGTATGTGGAGACTAAGGGCCTGTGAGCTTTTATTGGCTGATAAGGGACATGTGACCGTGTGTATGGCATTTGGGATATGAAGAGAAAGACTTGCAGGCTTGTATTGGCTAATGCAGGTACTTTTTTTGGGAATATCTCAGGAATGGTATGTCCTAGAGAGCTGTGAACCCCACAAGATTTCTTTCCAGGTAGCAAGGGATGTGTGTACCAAGTTTCGTTGAAATCGATGGTTGCGTTTTTGAGTGATCGCGGAACATACATACATACATACTTCCTTCTTTATATATATATATATATATATATATATATAGATAGATAGATAGATAGAAAAGTGTATATATATATATTACAAATAATACACACAAAACAAATATTTCAAAAATGAAAAGTTAAAAGTAGCATTAAAAACCCACCTACTGTAGGCCAGTTGGTGGCTGGGGGTCAACTTAAAATTAAATGATATATGTATTAGCTACCACCACCATAGAAATACTTTGTGTTTGAATAAAATCCTCTACATTTCTCGTTGTTGATACCTGCAAAGAGTTCCTAGGAAAAAAGCATTTGTGTCAGTTAATTTTGTCTGGGCAACTAAGGAAACTAACTTTATGGGTCACCTAACTAACTGAAAACCTAAATATGGAGAATTATAAAAGACTGGCATTTTATGTCCAAGGATGCAACTAATTTATGACAAGGCAGAGGCCTCATCATAAACTAGGCATATCCTCCGGCTGTCCATGCGCCTGAATGAAATTTACGGCAGCTCCAAATGAAGATAAGTGTGGCAACCCTTATATCTCCCCCTTTTTAGAAAGGGGTGAGGGCGGCGCAGAAATGCCACTTGTGATAAAATTTGTCACAAGGTTTTTTAAATGCTCACAAACACAAGGTGTGCGACTTATTTTCCACCACTTTTCAGGTGCAGGGAGTTGATAGGTTTCCCCCATAGTCTCTTATGAGATGCTTTTGCATATCCAGCAAATGAGATAGTTACAAAGATTAGATATAGATGAAATAAAGTAGTGATCACAGTGATGATATTTCTCTAGTCTTCCTATCAGTAAGTCCATTGGAGAACATTCCATAAGGGCCCTATTAGACTGCCTCATGTTGGGGCAGGAGCCGCGGTGATCGTCGAAAAGCACCTCTATCGTGCTCATTTGCAATGTCCTATTCCACAGGAATTGATGCAAAGAGAATGAGGTTCTTCCCCTGTATGGTTCTACTGACTGCACAGGAAGATGTGCTGCCGATAATCCTGCCGAAACACGCACATGAGTAAACGTGTCCCCCAAGAGGCACATCACTGTGTCACTGTGGCCAGTCATTGACTGCAGCAGCACATATGACCTCCATCCACACCAAAAGTTGACAAGCGTGGAATCGGAGCCTGGCAAACTGAAGGAGTTGGAAATGAGGGGTAGGGAACATGTAAGTATGCTCCCCCTCCACAAGAGAGGGTAGTTGCACAAAAGGGAGTATACAATCACTTTAAGGTTATTTTACACCAATGATTGGGAAAGAAGGGCATTGGGAACATCATTTCCCATTTAAATGGGGGGGGGGGGGTATGCTGCTGAAGAAAGGATGAATGAATGTAGTCACAGTCATTTATCTCCCATACAGTTTCAGTCAGCCTTTGTAAAGACTGTTTAAACAATTGCTGGTTGGCTTGTTTTACTGTCGATCAGTGCTTGTAAAACAAAAACTGCATTAGGCCATCTAAAAGGACCCTTAAGGTTCCCATTTACCTTCAATAGCTGTTGGTTGAACACTCATTCAGCCGACAGCTATCTCCTCTTTATATACAGTTCAGATGTGCATGTCTTTTTAATCGAGAGAGAGAAGAAAGCCAATACCAGATAACTCTGGCAGCAACATATCCCAGAAGGGAAAAAGGATCGGTTGCTATTATTTAAACCACCAGGTCCTTTTCATCCACAATATCATCTGTTGGGTTAGAGTCAGGAGACCCCCATACACATTAGATTGTTGTCTGGCCCTGCAAAAATGTCAAATTCACCTGACAGTCCTCTAAAGGGTATGAGGGTCTTTAGTCTGAGTCCAATACTTATGTTAAATGGGTCGTGGAGGGTTAGGACAAATATTTGAATAGCTATCTAATATCTATGGAGAGTTTTACTCCAGTTTGCATGGTAAATATTCTTGCTTTCACGGTAATACTCAATCACATTGTAGCATCCCTCGTTAATAGCTATACTCCTTTTAGCCATCCTATTGTTCCTAATAGATGGTCTAAATGTGAGCAGGAAATACACCACTCACAAACAAACAGAGACACAGCTGCTGCACCACAATTAAAACCACAGTAAGAACAATAATCAAATACATAGAAATTCTCCGTCAGTCAGGAAACCCCTCCTGTCACAGGGGCTCTCAAGTCCTATTTACTGTTTACTTCACTTACTAATCCTAACATACTAATCCCCTATTAGAAGACGGGATAGGTTTGCAGGGGTCAAATGGTCATAGATAACTACCTGCAATTATACTAACAGGGCACTCTTCACCTTCTGTCCCTGAGCAGTTTGTCTTGTTTGGCGACCAATTTTTACATTCTTGATTGTCTTGCCTGACATCAATGTATCATGACTTATGAGTTTGTCATAGTAATTCATAGAAACATAAAGAACTGCACTTTAAGATACTTGATACTAATAAAAACAATATTTAACGTTGCTACACATGAAACATATTACACAGAACATCACAGTTACATTTAATGACTGATTTAGAAACATTGTAACATAGTTTGTTCAAAAAAAGATTCTCTTCCATCCTGGTCAACCCCTTCTCCATAAAAGCAAAAGCTAATTTTCTTCATTTTAAAATAAAAACTCCTTCCTGACTCTAACCTGACTCTAAATACTGTAATCAAAAGCATATATCTCTTTTAATAAATCAACCAGCCCAGTTTCCATAGTCTCGCTGCTCTTACTGTAAAGAATCTGGTTTTATGTTTGTGTGGAAATTGGTGAATATTCTAAATTCAGTTCGATTTGTGCTATGGTTGACTTTTCTTATGCATAAATGTTGATGCCAGAAAAAAACATCAGTTGCAATTAACATAACAGTTAAAAGACATATAAATTGAATATGGAAAGTCTTCAGACCCTTTAACATTTTTCACATTTTGTTATGTTGCTGAGTTGTGCTAAAAAAAAAAAAAATAACAATAAAAAAGAAAAGGGTGGTTGACTTTCTGGAGGTTTCTCCCATCTGCACACAGGATCTTTGGAGCTCAGCCAGAGTGACTATTGGGTTCTTGGTCACCTCTTTTACCAAGGCCCTTCTCCCTCAATTACTTAGTTTAATGAGGCAACCAGCTCTACGAAGAGTCCTGGTTGTTCCAATCTTCTTCCATTAAAGAATTATGGAGGTCACTGTGCTCTGGGGAACTTTTAGTGCAGCAGACATTTTTTGTACCCTTCTCCAGGACTGTACCTCCACACAATAATGTCTCTGGGCTCTACAGGCAGTTCTTTCTTCGTTGTGGCTTGGTCTTTGCTTTGTTATGCAGTCAGCTGTGAGATCTTATATAAACAGGGGTGTATCTTTCCAAATCATATCCAATCAACTGAATTAGTAGGCCCCCAGTGCTAAATTTCATGTTGTAGCAAAGGTTCTGAATTCTTATGCCCATGCAAAATGTTGATCTTTCCTTTTTAATACATTTGCAAAAATGTCTAAACTTCTGCCTTAACTTTCTCATTATGGAGTATTGAGGGCAAAATGATAGGGGAAAGTTGATTTCACTCCACCAATCTGGGCTTTGTGACAGAGTGGCCAAAAATAAGCCTCTATTCAGTAAAAGACACATGAAAGCCCACCCGGAGTTTGCAAAAAAAAAACATATAAGGGATTCTGTGGTCTGATGAAACCAAGATTGAACTTTTTGAGCTTAATTCTAAGTGTCATGTCTGGAGGAAACCATGCACTGCTTTTCACCTGCCCAATATCATCCCTATAGTGAAGTATGGTGCTGACAGCATCATGCCATGGCTTAGGTACAACTCTGTAAATGCTCTTGGGTGGCCCAGCCAGAGTCCTAACTTGAACCCAATCACACATCACTGGAGAGACCTGAAAATGGCTTTCCACTGATGTCCCTATAACTGGCAGTGAAGGTACCAACTAATTAGTTTGACTGTGGGATAGTCCTAAGGGCATTGTCTTGACAATCCCCTGGTTTTTGTGTAGTTGGCAGCTAACATATGCGGGCCAGGTAATACTCATAGTCGGTAAATAATCAGAGATTAGGGCAGGCAGAGTTCATGTTCACTCTGAGAAACAAGTCTGAGGTTAGGGCAGACAGCAAAGGGTCAGTAGGGTGGGCAAGTGGCAGAGTAACTGAGTTGGCAGAGATTTGAAGCAGTTCGACACTGGCTTTTTAAGAGCCAGGAGATGTGTGGACACATGGCCTAAGGCAGACAGGAAGAGGCCTTGCAGCCTGATCCTGGCTGTGGCCTCCAACGTGGGACATAGGAGTATGGTGGCAGAGAAGAGCTATCGGTGACTAGCCAGTGAGATAGGTGAGCAATGTGGTGCTATCTCGCTGTCCACCATGACAGTCCCCATCCAACCTGACAGAGCTTAAGTGGATCTGCAGAGAAGAATGGCAGAAAATCGCCAAATCCTGGTGTACAGATGTTGTGACATTTTACCCAAGAAGAATGGAGGCTGTAATCGCGGCTAAACTAAGGCCTGAGCAAAGGGTCTGAATACTTGTCAATGCAATAGTTTTGTTTTTTCTTTTAAATAAATTAGCAAAGAATTTGAAAATTCTGTTTCCACTTTGTCAGTATGGGGTACCAAGTGCAGAATAATAGGAAAAAAATAGATTTTTTTTTTTATTTGGCACAAAGCCGCAACATAACACAATTTGAAAAAAGTACAAGGGTCTAAAGACTTTATGAATGCATGTAGTATAATGCATTCTGTATGAGTTAGATTTTTAAAACGGGTCCCATAGCAAAATTGGAGATAAAACCCTACCATGTAGTTACAGTAAACAACAGTAAGCTGCAACAAGGGCTGAAATGCAATTCAATGTCTTTCCCCTATGTCTCATTCACATGTCAGTGATTTCCATCAGTGATTTTGAGCCAAAACCAGGTGCGGCTCTAAACACAGAACAGGTGCAGATCTTTCCCCATACCTTATATTTGTGGAGGCTCCAATAATGGTTTTTGGCTCAAAATCACTGATGGAAATCACTGACCAAAACACTGATGTCTGAATGAGGCTTTACAAAGGGGAACACTGGTCTTTTAACTGAGTGCTCTCTGTCAGCCTCTTTGCCTCATAGTAGCTGGTATGACTGCTGTGGCTATGATTACACCCATGGGTAGCAGTACAGATAGGTATGTAAGGGTATATTAAACAGGTTTTGTACTGATCTGCAAGAAGTGTGTCCTTATTATTGTTGACTTACTTGGAATGGGACTATGCTGCAGTACCAGTCACCATACAACCAAATGATTAGGTTAAAAAGTGAAGAGGATGTACTGCTCTAATTTAGCTGATTGGAGTAGGTAAGCTCATACTGATCAGTTATTGACGGTCTATCCTAAGGAGAGACCAGCAATATAACAGTTCCAGAAATAACTCTTTAACCCTTCCAGACTGAGCTATTTTAATTTTTTTGCCTAATTTTGCAAATCTGACACGTGTCACTTTATTTGGTAATAACTTTGGAATGCTTTTAGTTATCCAACATAGGCTACATGCACATGACAGTTGTTTTTTGCTGTCCGCAAATCGGGATCCGCAAAACAAACTGATGGTCCATCAGTTTTTTTTTGGAGGATTCCTTTGTTTTCACAGATTCCTTGTAATAAATGCCTATCCTCGCGCAAATGAGAAAAAAGTAGGACATGCACTACTTTGTTTGCTGAAGGGAAACACGGACAATGGATGTGGAACACAAACGGATGAACTGCCAGCATTTTTTTGCTGACACATTGCAATTAATGGGTTCCTATCCTATCTGCAAAAAAAAATGAAACGGAAGCCGAGAAAAACAAATGTCGTGTGCATGTAGCCTAATTCTGAGAATGTTTTTTCGTGACAGATCATACTTCATGTTAGTAATAAATTTGAGTCGATGTGTTTTATCTTTATTTATTTAAAAAAAAATCTAAAATATTAAGAAAATTTGGAAAAATAAATTTGCTACTTTCTAAATTTGAATTTATGATAGTTATTAATTAACATTGACCGTATATAAACTTTATTTCTGCATCATTTTGTAAATGTTATTTTTTTTTTTAGGATCTTTGAAAGATTTGCATTTGGAGAAGCAAATTTCAGATATTCAAGAAAATTTTCAAAACTGAATGCTAACTACACCTCTCATTTTATGCAAAACTGATTTTAGAAACGTTGTTAACCCTTTATCAGGGATGAGCAACCTGTGGCACTCCAGCTGTTGTGAAACTACAATTCCCACCATGTTCTATTTATTTCTATGAGAGTTCTGTGAAGTGCAGAGCAAGTATGCATGCCAGAAGTTTCACAGCAGCTGGAGTGCCGCAGGTGGCCCACCCCTGCTTTAGGTGTTTCCACAAGAACTAAAAAGAAAAATGGAGGTGAACTTTAATAAAGTCACTTTTTTGCAGATATTTAATTTTAATCCACTTTTCTTGTGACATAGCAAGGGTTAAAATACCGTAAAAACTAAAATCTATATTTATCGCCCTGATTCTACAGATTACAAAAACACCTCATATGTGGTAATAAACTGCTTAATGGCCACACTGCAGGGCTCAGAAGGGTAGGAGTGCCATATGGTTTTGGTGGGCTGATTTTGTTGGAATGGTTTTGGGCACCGTGTTGCATATAGAGAGACCCTGAGGTAACCCTGCCGAGGAAACCTCCAAAATGCGGCTCCATTTTTCAAACAACATCCTTCAAGGAATTTTTTAAGTGGTGTAGTGAACACTTTGACCCAATAGGCTTTTGATAGAATTTAGAAACACTTTTTCCAATAAAATGTTGCTTTAGCCCCACATTTTTCATTTTCACAAGAGGTAACAGGAGAAAAAGCACCGCAGTTTCTTACGCATTTTCTCCTGAATATGGCAAAACCCCATATGTTATCATAACAGCTGTATGGGCCCACTGCAGGGCTCAGAAGGGAAGGAGACTCATTTGTCTTTTAGAGGGCAGATTTCGCTGGAATGGTTTTTGGGCTCCATGTCCCATTTGGGGGTAGAACCCCCAAAATGTGACCCCATTTTGAAGGACTTCACCTAGGGGTGTAGTGAGCACTTTGACCCCACAGGCAATTAATAGAGTTTAGAAACACTTGGTTGTGAAAACAAAAATTATATTTTTTTCCAATAAAATGTTGCTTAGCCCCACTTTTTTCATTTTCACAAGAGGTAACAGGAGAATAAGCACCCTGCTATTTGTTATAGAATTTTTAAAAAGTGGGAAATGAAATGAAATATTACGCTTTTATATTTCAGTTATATGTAGTTCTTGCTTCAAATGTTTCATTTTCACAAATGGTATTAGGAGAAAAAACACCCCAAATTGTGTTGCCTAATTTTTTCTGACTGCAGTATCTCCTATACACTGCTGTATGGGCACACTGCAGGGTTCAGGGGAGAAAGAGAAAATGAGGACTAATATGGTGATTGTTTCAGCACTGGACGACAACGGCTGAGGCTCTGGAGGTTGAATAAAAAAGAAACCCCCAAAAACTGATCCAATTTTTGAAACCACACTCGTGACAGAATGTCACAAAGGGGCAAAGTGAACATTTTGATTCCTCAGGTGTTTTGCAAAAATCAATACACAGCAGATGGTGCAAAGTGAAAATTGCAACTTTTTCGCAGATATGCCATTTTACTGCCCAATATCTTGTGACCATCACGTTCCAGTGTAAAATGTCAGCCCTCGTATTATGCTGTGTTTTCTAGTTTTAGAAATACCCTACACGTGGCCCTAATCTTTTGCCTGAATGTATGAAAGGGCTCTGGAGTAAAAGAGCACATGTATATCTCAGGTCAAACGTGGTTATTTAGATCACTTGTGCTGACAACTGTAGAGGCTTCGGGGGTGAAACAATAAACATTATTGCTTTAAGTCCTTTCCTGTCTTTTAACATTTTTTTTAACTCAAACAGCCCCTTATGCTTTTCATACACTAGAGAGTTCAGGTGTAGGGTTGAGCGAACTTGTATTTTAAGTTTGGCGTCCAAAGTTCGGGTTCGGGTTATCGAAGAATCCCATTATGGATTCCGCTACCACGGACCATAATGGAATTTTGAATCCATAAGGGAATTCTTCAATGAACCCGAACCTTGGACAACACTAAGGACCTGGGGTGACGTCACCGTCATGTGATCAGTGCAGGGGGCGTGGCTCAGTACTGGATTGGATAAGAGGTGGTAAAGGGCCTGGTATAATGATCATGTGACATGAGGGGCGGAGCTCCTGTCCTCTGTGTGGAGGAGAAGAAGGAAGTAGAGCAGTGAAAGACGGTTGCGCAAACTTATTTTTTTAAGTTCAGCGTTCGGGTTCATTGAAGAATCCCCTTTATGGATTGCAAATTCCGTTATGGTCCATGGTAGCGGAATCCATAACAAGATTCTTCAATAACCCGAACCCGAACTTTGGACACCGAACTTAAAATACAAGTTCGCCCAACACTATTCAGGTGGCTTTGAAGGCCAGTTTAGATAATTTACAGCTAAATTGATTGCATGCAGACATCATCAATAGAAGTTAAGCTACTTTCACACTCGAGTTTTGTGCGAATCCCTCATGGACGGATCCGTTCAGATAATACAGCCGTCTCCATCCGTTCAGAATGGATCAGTTTATATTATCTTTAACATAGCCAAGGCAGATCCGTCTTGAACACCATTGAAAGTCAATGGAGGACAGATCCGTTTTCTATTGTGCCAGATTGTGTCAGTGAAAACGGTTCCGTCCCCATTGACTTACATTGTGTGCCAGGACGGGTCCGTTTAGTTCAGTTTCATCAGACGGACACCAAAACGCTGCAAGCAGCGTTTAGGTGTCTCGTCTCCAAAGGGGAATGGAGACTGAACTGATGAAAACTGATGTATTCTGAGCGGATCCTTTTCCTATTCAGAATGCATTAGAATGCAAGCTGATCCGTTTTGGACCGCTTGTGAGAGCCCTAAACGGATCTCACAAACAGAAAGCCAAAACGCGAGTGTGAAAGTAGACTTAACTCATGGAGTAAGGTATAGGTCAGTCTTCCAATTGTTAGTGAATAAATAACCTTTGGCATAACTGTGCAGAATATTTCCATACCAACTGTGATAGAAAAATTGTTCAGAAAGTGGGCATGTTTAATCTCTAGTGTACATAAACCTGGTGCCTCCTGCTTTTTGCTGAACTCCTCAGCAGACACTTGTCACTAGTAGCTTTGCTGCCTCTCACTGATTGCTCTATGCAGTTTCTGGCTCTCTGATCTGCTTGAGAAAGCCAAATGATTTGGGCATGATACAACCTACATGCAGACTCCAATACTCTGGTATTCACTAGGAATGGACCACTATTTCTACTATCTCTCATGGTTTAGCTGATTCTCCTGGTTGTCTCTGCACCATACTCTCCTCTGCTCTCTGACATACACAGTGCATCGGATCCTGTGTTACATAAGTCTCTGCCCACTTCCTGCGCATCACAAATCCCCCCCCCCAGAAGCATTGTCATGTGACCCAAAGATTACAAGTTTAAATACTGATTATATTGTGTCTAGATGTGACAATAACAAGGGCAGTGTTAGACCAATAAACAGGAAAGATTTGCATTTTTGGTGCATTTGTGTTTTTAGACAAAACCCGGGGCCAATTCTAACCAGAGAAAGGCTTACTCTTCCTTTACCATGCTACTTTTCTGCCCACTCAGCCCTGCGTGCAACTCAGATATATTTCCGGAGAATTTTATGGTGTATATGCCAACATAGCTCTCAGAAACTCCCCGGCTCCCCTCCGGACCAAGCTCCTCGTACCACGTTCCTGTAAAGGTAGAGGAGAGCAGTGATTTTTAGGTGAGTCCATATTTATGAAGTACCTGTTCCATTTTTACTGATACAGCAGATAGGTAAGGGCTCATGCACAAGCTAAGGGCTCATGCACATGACCGTAATCAGCCCGGGAAATACGTTCCGTGTATCGGCTGCTTCTCCCGGGCTAACCACGGCTCCCCTGACCTGAACTGACTGCATCAAAGTAATTTATGATAAAGTCTAAAATCCAGAACTATTGCAGTATACTGAGATTATCATGTGAATACACAGCAATAGCTGCACGATTAGATTAGAGTCTGACTGTATCATAAATTACTAGGACGACAGATGCTTGTACCATTTACTTGAAATTGACAAGTCGTTTTAGTTACACTGTACCGCCACTACAAGTCGGACGGTGTGCAGTTATACAGTGAAGAGGATGTAGCATTCACACAAGCAGTGCAACCCCTTCAAACAGCTGATTGGCATGGCTCCTGGTAGTTGGACCCCAACCGATCTGATATTGCTGACCTACCATGAGGATACGTCATAAATATTGTAGCATTGCATAATCCCTTTAAATAGTGTCTTGGATCGGTCTGTTGCTGGAAGAGACCATCTTGTCTGTGGTGCTAAGGCTCTTCATGATACTTCTCTTCCTGGCTAGCTACTCACCTCTCACAGGGCATGCTTCTTGGACTCCAGAATGGGACTCCTCATCAACATTCCCTGTCCCTTCCCAAGTGGGTCATGACTACATACACATACCCACACTGTCGAGGAGTGCTATATGCAGGCTCGGACTGTCTCACAGGAGAACAAGTGAATCCCCTGGTAGGCACTGAGCAAGGTGGGCCCTTATCCCCCAACTCCTGCACAAGTGGCCCCTGGCCCAGTAGACTGACTGTACTACGTAATGGCAGTTTACAGAATCTCAACCATCCAATAGTCCTATAAAATCTTGGGTAGATTTTTCACCTGCCCAGTTTATTATTATAGAGACACCGGGTGGCTGAGATTGCAACGGGCAGCCTCAGCCCACGGCTCTCTCTATAACGCGTCCCAGATGTAGGAATGCCGAGTGGTGTAGTGCGGCGTAAATGTCTCTTTATGTGTGTCATGGTGCTCCTACCTGGATACCGCTGGACCCCAGGCTTAATACGTGGAAAAATTGAGGGATTTGAAGAAATAACTTGAGTCTAGACCTTGAGATGGCAGCTTTACTTGAATAAACGTTTCTCCAAATAGTTTCAGGCTTTGTCTTGGTTCCAGCAGGCTTGAGCATTAAACTGGCAAGCAAACTCAACTCTGCTATATCTTTCTCTCACTCTGCTGTACTGGCAAGCTAACTTGGTATCTTTGTTTCCTCTTTATTCTGCACTTCACTCTTGTAGTCGGACTTATGTTCAGCCAAAAAGTAGGTTTGAATCCTGGCAGCTCCAACATGGAGTCTCAACCAGAACAAACCAGAACTGCCTTACCTCCTTCTGGTAGCAAGCAGGACGGGCCCACTTCTGACCAAAGGGGGGAGAATGGAATGGTGAGTTCCATTCTATCTAAGTTCATCTCTGCCGTGTTTGCTGCCACCTGCTGGTGAACCAGGCACAAAACATGAACAGTTACATAACATTAGACATGCGCAGTGTGGAGGGACCTGGAAATAAATATATAGGTGACATACAGGTTAGACCATAAAAAATTGTAGAAAGGCGCAGAAGTGGTAACACCACTCTGGGGTGTTACAAGATGACTTGTAGATACAGAGCAAGGTTAGCCAGTATTGTCTTTAATCAGGGACCTGCCTCTCAAAGTCACTGCAAGGAGCCCATCATTAATCATCTTGTAGCATTGTTCTGCTGATGCCACTATGTTAGTAGATAATATTTGCTTGTAGCTTTACATTGGGCCCCCTAAATATATTTTACTGGTGGTCCCTAGTCACCCCAGTCCGACATTGCCTATGTAACGTCTACAACTGCCAACTGCAACCGTGGGCATGGCAGTGCCCCTACACTTTGGTGCTCCCACAAGATATGACGGCTTCTAATCACCACCAACATGACATCTGGGTAGAGCACCTCCCATTCATCTCCATCTTGGCCGCAAACCCTGGTACCCAACATCAACTGAGAATGAAATATGGCAAATGTAGAATACAACTGATGTGCACAGTAAAACATGATATAGCATACGAAATAGAAGGGAAAGCTCCCCTAGACCCTTAGAAGACTCCAAAAATATAAAAAAACAGCCTTCATCCAATCATGCAAATTGCTTGAATGACTGGTGCTACTTACTGCTACAACCTCAGTTATTAATTTTATTTTCTGGTTGATACCCAGCCACGTCCATGTGCAGCCATTTGTGCATTCTTTTATATGACTGGTTCAATGCTCTACAGTCTGTCAGCAGACTAACTAAACACAACATTAGCCAATCTGCAAAATGTGTATTAGTTATATGTAATCTAGTCCAGAATTTATGAGACCGTTATATATAGATTTATTAATTTACACATTGACAAAAATAGGGGCATTTTGTGAGACGCTTTGGATAAAGGAGTTTCCTGATTTATTGATTTAATCTGGCTAAACTGGTTAAGCTTAATACATTTCAGTTATACATACGCATGATAGCTGCAATATAAATGTATAGTAATTTAACTACTTATGCATAAATTGAAAAATATGGCACAGCAACATTTCCTCAACTGAAATAGAAAATGATAACTTTTTTTTTTTATGAAATCTTTATATGGAAAGTAGAGGCAATGTTTTAACTAGGAGATTCTTACTGTCGAGGGGTCCAATAAAAAGATTTACAAATGTTTGGTTTGCGCTGTTGATATCATAAAGTTTGAACCTTAAAGTGGACAATTCATACTTCATAGAGGAGTCCCTCAGTAGTGATGGATGAATATTGTCCGGGACGTTTCACGAACGCGTGTTCGTGATTAAATGTTCGCAAACCGCGTGTTCGCGGCGGGCCCCATTGCAGCCACCAAATACTTACTAGAAGTGCACAAATAGTCCCATAACATGGACAGTGACATACCAGAGGGGGTCATTGGCAAAAATTCCCACAAAAGATATGTATTTGAATCAGGGGCCATTTTTATGCGTCTTAAAGGGAAACTCTCAAAAATGTGCCCTGCTGAAGCCTTTTTACTTTAGGCCACCAGAGTACAGGCCCCAAAAATTAGGCATTCACCTGACAGAAAAGGACTTGTGATTATGTGGCTAGAGGCAGGGCCGGCTCCAGGTTCATGTAAATCCCAGTGGGCCCCCTTGAGGCATTTTTGTACATTTACATGTCCCTCTGTGGCTCCCACACAGTATAATGACCACCAGTGGCCCCAATATAGTATAATGACCACTAGTGGCCCTTAACACAGTATAATGACCCCCCAATGCCCCCAAACACAGTATAATGACCCCCCAATGCCCCCAAACACAGTATAATGACCCCACAGTGGCCCTCTATTCAGAATAATAACCCCCAGTTTCTCCCATTGAGAATAATGACCCCCAGTGGCACCCACACTGGGAGTTATACTGTATGAAGGGGGCACTGGAGGTCATTATACTTTATGGTGGTCACTGGGGTTCATTAGAGAGGGAGGAGAAGCAGGCAGAGCTCGCAGGGCACAGGAGGCAAAAAGCATACTGCAAATGTATATGGAGCGAGCCATCCACCATGCACGGTCACTTATGGCGCTCCCAGGACGCCGGCACATGGCTCCGCAATGTGGGATTTTTTTAACGTGTCAGCTGCTGACAATAGTGTTGCCATCTGCAGCCTGTGCTGTTAACACATAAGTGGCAGTAAGCCCAACACTCACCTAGGGACGAGCGCCTTAAGAAGGCACCTGGCCTCCCATCACCAAGCCCAGTGGGAGCAATGCCGTCAGAACCCACAAAGCCACACTCCCGGCGCTCCATGTCCTGCCTCTTCTCCTTCTCCTTTCTCCTCCAAATTTGTCCTCCACCTTCCAACGTGCTGTTATCGCATTCATCTGGCAGAAGGCAGGCTTCCGTGGCTCAAATATTAGAGCATAAAAAGTTGATGACGCTGGATAACCCTCTTGCCCAATAGCTGTAGTTTTATTCCGACGGCCTCTTGGCATGCGCTGCTGTGACTCCACCGGAACTCCACCCCATCCCCATTATAGTCAATGGGGCCGAGGCGGTAGTCCAGGGGCACATGTTCACTAGCAGCAGGACGGATCCGACAGGCTGTTCACCCGACAGAACAGCTTGCTGGAGGTCCGAGCCGCTAGTGTAAAAGCAGCCTTAGTTGTACAGAGATTCGTTGCCAAATACCCCGGGGTCCAGGACGTCTTGTGGCACCCAGGAAAACCTCTGGCCATTTTAGAAGATCTTACACTGCCATGGCTCGCCTTGCTGACGTTCAGCAGCGACATCACTTGCCCGTCAGACGTCTGATTTGTGACAGCCCGATGAGCTGGAACTCCACCTTGTATATGCTTGATAGGCTGCTCCAGCAGCAACGTGCCATTAACGACTACCTGTACGAACTCTGCAGAAGGACAGGTTCTGGGGAGCTTGGTTTCTTTTCACCGCGCCAGTGGCTGCTCATTCGCGATGCATGCCATTTGATGACATCACAAACCAGCCAGGGTGCCATCAGTAACATCATACCTTACGCCTTCTTTCTGGAGCGTGCATTGCGTCGTGACAGTATTTTGTGGAAGCAGGTATATCGCAGGCCTCAATCCATATTTGGTGGAAGCAGGTATATCAGTCCCCTTAATCAGTATTTTGTGAAAGCAGGTATATCGCAGGCCTCAATCAATATTTGGTGGAAACAGCTATATCGCAGCCTTCAATCAGTATTTTGTGGAAGCAGGTATATCAAACCCCTTAATCAGAATTTTGTGGAAGCAGGTATAGAGAACCCCTTAGGGTCCATTCACACGTCCGTGGTGTATTGCGGATCCGCAATACACCGGGCCACAAATGGCCGGCACTAAATAGAGAAGTCCTATTCTTGTCCGCAGCTGCTCTATTTTCTTGCGGACTGGAAGTTTGGGCCGCGCTCCGGAAATGCGGATGCGGAGAGCACATAGTGTGCTCTCTGCATCCATTCCGTCCCGATAGAGAATGAATGGGTCCGCAGAATTGCGGAACAAGTGCGGACCACATTCACGGACGTGTGAATGGACCCGTAATCAATATTTGGTGGAAGCAGGTATATCGCTAGCCTCAATCAATATTTGGTGGAAACAGGTATATCGCTCCCCTCAATCAGTACTTTGTGGAAACAGGTATATATAACCCCTTAATCAATATTTGGTAGAAGCAGGTATATCGCACCCCTCAATCAGTATTTTGTGGAAGCAGGTATATCGCATGCCTCAATCAATATTTGGTGGAAGCAGGTATATCCAGGGCTGCCATCAGAAATTTTGGGGCCCCTTACACAGCTTAAGGCCTGCCCCCCCCCGACACTGCCCCAGTGGCAGATCCAGAGCCTGGTCTTTGGAGGGGCACTTCCCCCAGGAATAGGAGATCATGGGGCCCCTGTTTCCCCCGTCCACCTTCAAGCCACACCCACACACAGCCCCACCCATATATCGCGCCCGTACCTCTTACATCCAAGGACGTCTCCCACACGGCCCTCCACTATGTAGTTCGCCCTCCACACTGCCCCCCACTGAGTAATTTGCCCCCCCAAGTTAATTTTGCCCCCACACAAGTTAATTTTGCCCCCAGACAGCCCTGCATTATGTAATTTGCCCCAAACGGTCCACCATTATGTAGTTTGCCTGCCACACTGACCCCCACTGAGTAATTTGCCCCTCCCCCACAAGTTAATTTTACCCCCAGACATCCCTGCATTATGTAATTTGCCCCCACACTAAGTAATTTTGCCCCCACACGGCCCTCCATGTAGTTTGCCCGCCACACTGACTTCCCACTAAATAATTTGCCCCCACACAAGTTAATTTTGCCCCAGACAGCCCTCCATTATTGCCAAGATAGAAAAGCATAAAAAGACGCACCTAGGTTTTTGAGGAGAAAAATAAGAAAAAAAGTATTTTTAACCATAAGGTGAGCATTTGGTGGGATTTGAACTAATGGTGGCCTGTGGATGGCACTGTTTTGGGGGGGATCTGTGGATGGCACTGTTTTGGGGGATCTGTGGATGGCACTGTTTTGGGGAGGGGGTCTGTGGATGGCACTGTTTTGGGGGGATCTGTGGATGGCACTGTTTTGGGGGGGATGTGGATGGCACTGTTTTGGGGGGATCTGTGGATGGCACTGTTTTGGGGGCATCTGTGGATGGCACTGTTTTTGGGGGATCTGTGGATGGCACTATTTTGGGGGATCTGTGGATGGCACTGTTTTGGGGGATCTGTGGATGGCACTGTTTTGGGGGGATCTGTGGATGGCACTGCTTTGGGGGATCTGTGGATGGCACTGTTTTGGGTGGGGATCTGTGAATGCCACTGTTTTGGGGGATCTGTGGATGGCACTGTTTTGGGGGATCTGTGGATGGCACTGCTTTGGGGGATCTGTGGATGGCACTGTTTTGGGTGGGGATCTGTGGATGGCACTGTTTTGGGGGGTCTGTGGATGGCACTGTTTTGGGGGATCTGTGGATGGCACTGTTTTGGGGGAATGTGGATGGCACTGTTTTGGGGGAGATCTGTGGATGTCACTGTTTTGGGGGAGATCTGTGGATGGCACTGTTTTGGGGGGTCTGTGGATGGCACTGTTTTGGGGGGATCTGTGGATGGCACTGTTTTGGGGGAGGATCTGTGGATGGCACTGTTTTGGGGGATCTGTGGATGGCACTGTTTTGGGGGATCTGTGGATGGCACTGTTTTGGGGGATCTGTGGATGGCACTGTTTTGGGGGATCTGTGGATGGCACTGTTTTGGGGGATCTGTGGATGCCACTGTTTTGGGGGATCTGTGGATGGCACTGTTTTGGGAGGGATCTGTGGATGGCACTGTTTTGGGGGGGGATCTGTGGATGGCACTGCTTTGGGGGGATCTGTGGATGGCACTGTTTTGGGTGGGGATCTGTGGATGGCACTGTTTTGGGTGGGGATCTGTGGAATGGCACTGTTGTGGGGGGGGGGGATCTGTGGATGGCACTGTTGTGGGGGGATCTGTGGATGGAACTGTTGTGGGGGGGATCTGTGGATGGCACTGTTGTGGTGGGGATCTGTGGATGGAACTGTTGTAGGGGGATCTGTGGATGGCACTGTTGTGGGGGGATCTGTGGATGGCACATATATAGCATCTTATGCTATATATATGTCATCCACAGATCCCACCTAAGTGCCATCCACAGACTGATCCCCCCTAAGTGCCATCCACACTGATCCCCCATAAGTGACCCCCAACACTCAGAATTAATAGTGGTATAATAAAGCAAAGACCTTTTTTCCTTCAGAGCCCAGTGCCGCCTCCTAGTTAATTTATTCACCTCACTTGCGGCTGACGTAATCTCGCGCAGTGCGTCTGCACGAGATAATGACGCTTCTCTTCAATTATGTCAGCGCCAGTGAGGTGAGTAAATTAGCTAGTTTGCACGTCAGATAGACACACAAGCAGGGACAGACAGACAGAGACACACACAGGGACAGACAGACAGAGACACACGCAGGGACAGACAGACAGACAGTCAGAGACACACGCAGGGACAGACAGACAGACAGAGACACACGCAGGGACAGACACACGCAGGGACAGACAGACACAGACACACGCAGACACACGCAGGGACAGACAGACACAGACACACGCAGGGACAGACAGACACAGACACACGCAGGGACAGACAGACAGAGACACACACACAAGGACAGACAGACAGAGACACACACACAGGGACAGACAGACAGAAACACACACACAGGGACAGACAGACAGAAACACACACACAGGGACAGACAGACAGAGACACACACACACACACAGGGACAGACAGACAGAGACACACACACACAGGGACAGACAGACAGAGACACACACACAGGGACAGACAGACAGAGACACACACACAGGGACAGACAGAGACACACAGGGACAGACAGACAGAGACACACACACAGGGACATACAGACAGAGACACACACACACAGGGACAGACAGAGACACATACACACACACAGGGATTGACAGACAGAGACACACACACACAGGGACAGACAGACAGAGACACACACACAGGGACAGACAGAGACACACACACAGGGACAGACAGAGACACACACAGGGACAGACAGACAGACACACACAGGGACAGGGACAGAGACACATACACCATGGCCCTCAGAATACACCTGGATCTGTGCTATAAACCCCCTTAATTGCACCAGATTCCACTCCACTTGAACCCCACTGCCCCTGAGTGCTCCACCTGCCCCCTCATATATGAGCTGCCCCTCACCTGCTCTCCAGGACTGCAGCACGTCCTCCCTCACTGAGCAGCCTGCAGGCACACAGCCCCTCCTCCCTCCACAAGCTGCTGCTGCTGCTGTCGGGGTTTGTCCATGTGACTATGAAGGAGCATGTGACCAGTGATGTCACAGACCTCCTTCTAGCAACTACATTCTACCCATAGATCTGCCGAGACTCCAGCTATCTTGTTCTCAGAACAAGATAGCTGGGGCCCGGGGCCCCGGGAGGTAAGGGACAGGCTGCAGAAGGAAGAGGGGGAGGAGCACTGGGCCCCAGAGCCGGCTGCCACAATAAAAAAAAAAAAAAAAGTTTCAGGACTGGCCGGGCCCCTTACTGGGGTATGGGCTGTACCCCCCTGATGGCGGCCCTGGGTATATCGCAGCCGCCAATCAATATTTTGTGGAAGCAGGTATATTGCAGGCCTCAATCAATATTGGGTGGAAGCAGGTATATCTCACCCCTTAATCAGTATTTTGTGGAAGCAGGTATATCGCAGGCCTCAATCAATATTTGGTGGAAACAGCTATATCAAACCCCTTAATCAGTATTTTGTGGAAACAGGTATATCGCAGGCCTCAATCAATATTTGGTGGAAGCAAGTATATCGCACCCCTCAATCAGTATTTTGTGGAAGCAGGTATATCGCAGGCCTCAATCAATATTTGGTGGAAACAGGTATATCGCACCCCTCAATCAATATTTGATGGAAGCAGGTATATGGCACCCCTCAATCAGTATTTTGTGGAAGCAGGTATATAGAACTCCTTAATCAATATTTGGTGGAAGCAGGTATATCGCTGGCCTCAATCAATATTTGGTGGAAACATTTATATCGCACCCCTCAATCAGTATTTTGTGGAAGCAGGTATATGGCACCCCTCAATCAGTATTTTGTGGAAGCAGGTATATAGAACCCCTTAATCAATATTTGGTGGAAGCAGGTATATCGCACCCCTTAATCAGTATTTTGTGGAAGCAGGTATATCGCAGGCCTCAATCAATATTTGGTGGAAACAGCTATATCAAACCCCTTAATCAGTATTTTGTGGAAGCAGGTATATCGCAAGCCTCAATCCATATTTGTTGGAAACAGGTATATCAATCCCCTTAATCAGTATTTTGTGGAAGCAGGTATATCACATGCCTCAATCAATATTTGGTGGAGGCAGGTATATCGCACACCTCAATCAATATTTTGTGGAAGCAGGTATATTGTAGGCCTCAATCAATTTTTGGTGGAAGCAGGTATATCAAACCCCTCAATCAATATTTTGTGGAAGCAGGTATATCGCAGGCCTCAATCAATATTTGGTGGAAACACGTATATGGCACCCCTCAATCAATAATTTGTGGAAGCAGGCATATCGCAGGCCTCAATCAATATTTGGTGGAAACAGGGATATCACACCCCTGAATTTTTTATTTTTTTTTGCCACAACAGTTATATCACACCACCCTGTTTATTTGGGGCAACAAGTATATCGCACCCCTCAATCAGAATTTTGTGGAAGCAGGTATATCGCAGGCCTCAATCAGTATTTTGTGGAAGCAGGTATATAAAACCCCTTAATCAGTATTTTGTGGAAGCAGGTATATCGCAGGCCGCAAACGTGCAAAGTTCGCCACAAAACGACCGCCGGGCGAACCGCGAGGCCATCACTACTCCCCAGCAAAAAGCTGTATTCTGTGGGGAAACCTGGCCATAGATGTTCAGTTTCTCTGCAGTCCCATTAAAGAAGGAATTAGGCATTACACAGTGCACTTTCAATTTAAAGAGGACCTCTCACTCCTCCTGGAATAACAATTCTGCAATTTCTATTCTTATAACTTTATGTTGTACCAATCCTCTATTTTTCCTATTAGAAGTTTTTAAATGAATTGCTATCAGTTTGCAATGAAGGTCCAGATGGGTGTTACCAGTTGGGGATGTGTCGCTGTACAGTGTGTCACTGGCAGCACTAATTGGATGGTGTTAGACTGTGCAGGGGCACACACCTAACTGGTAACACCCAGATGGACTTTTATAGCAAACTGCTGATAATTCACTCATAATTTCTGCAAGGTACAATAAAGGAATGGCAAATCACAGCGTCATAGCAAAAGATGCTCCAGAATTATTATTACATGTGAAATGCAAATACTTAGGAGAGGTGACAGATCCTCTTTAACCCCTTCCTGACATCCACCGTACATGTACAGTGGATTTTGGGTCTTTAGAGATGGTGTTTGCTCCAGAGCAGATCGAGCGCCGTAGCCACCGGGTTTCTGCTGTTTCACACAGCAGACATCCAAGGCTAATGTCTGTAATCGGTGATGACACCAGTCGTAGTCATATAAGCCCTCAGGTCCTGTGGTCATTTGTGACCACGGCATCTGAGGCAGGTTTCCCTGGGTGCGCTGTGCTCCTGGAGCCCTTGTAGTAGCCTTGGTCTCTCCAAAGGATCTAAGGCTACTACAGCAGTAGTTCCTATGCAGGCCTGCAGGTGGTAGGACTCCACAGGAACGTAGTTGCGTTGGTAATTTATTGCAGTCTAAAGGAAAAGATATCTAACAGTCGCTTCTTAAAGTCCCCTGAAGGGGAACTTAAAATATTTGTAAAAAAAAAAAGTAAAGAAATGTTTTTAAAATATAAAAAATATAAAAATTCTAATCACCTTCCTTTCCTCATAATAAAAAACAATAAACTGCTGCATCCCAAAATACCAATACTATTAAAATATAAATGTATTATCCTGTATGGTGAACACTGTAACGGAAAAAAAGGTCAAAATGTTCAATTTGCTGCTTTTTCGTTGCTTCAACTCCTCACAACAATTGAATAAAAAGTGATCAAAAAGGCTTATACACTCCAAAATGGTATTACTGAAAACTACAGATCACCCCTCAAAAAATTTGCCCTCCACAGCTCTATAGACATAAATATAAAGTTTTTCCCAAACTATATAAATGTGGTATTGCTGAATGAATCAAAACATTGAGTTTTAGGCTAGGTCTACACGACGACATGTGTTGCACGACAATAAGTCGTGCAACACATAGGGCACAACTACACTGCAACATTTGTCGCATGACATTTTTGTCGCATTATCGTGCGACAATTTTTATAATGGTAGTCTATGGTGTCGCATTGCAACATGGCACATGCTGCGACGCGACAGTCACAGAAAATCCATTACGAATATATCGCACCCCTTAATCAGTATTTTGTGGAAGCAGGTATATCGCTGGCCTCAATCAATATTTGGTGGAAACAGCTATATCAAACCCCTTAATCAGTATTTTGTGGAAACAGGTATATCGCAGGCCTCAATCAATATTTGGTGGAAGCAGGTATATCGCACCCCTCAATCAATATTTTGTGGAAGCAGGTATATCGCAGGCCTCAATCAATATTTGGTGGAAACAGGTATATCGCACCCCTCAATTAATATTTTGTGGAAGCAGGTATCTCAATCAGTATCAGCAGCCCTCAACAGTATTTTGTGGAAGCAGGTATATCAAACCACTTAATCAGAATTTTGTGGAAGCAGGTATATAGAATCCCTTAAAGTCCATTCACACGTCTGTGGTGTATTGCGGATCCACAATACATTGGGCCACAAATGGCCGGGCACAATGGATGGATTTTTTGTGAATGTCGTGTCGCAGTCTCAGCATGTCACAACACGACACCATAGACTGGCATTATAAAAATTGTTGCGCTAGAATATAGTGCTATATCTTCGTAATCACGAATATTCTAGATTTCATCAGTACCCATGATTCCTCACTGCTGCTTGCTTGTGGGCCAATGAGAAGGCTGCAATATCTTTGACTTTAGGAGTAGTGTTGATCGCAAATTTTTGTATCGCAAATTTTTGTATCGCAAATTCTTTGCACAAATTTTCCAATTGTCGATATTCGCAATCAAGAAAATAATGACTGGAGATCACGAATTCTCAAATTCGCAAATATATAACGAATATTCGGCCAAATATTCGTGAAACATCGCGAATTCGAATATTCCCCCTTCCGCTCATCACTGGTCAAAAAGAGGTTTAAGGGAATCTGTCACCAGTTTTATGGTTCTAACTAGTGGTAGGATAGACTAGTGACAGATCCTCTTAGTAAAATGCTGCATCACTTAGCTGTTTTGCTAAAATGTTGTAATGAACATCACAAATGGATTTCAATAAGATCTGATATTTATGAGCTTCCAGCTCTATCCACCCACCTGCTGCTGATTTCAATTAGAAAACTGCCAATCAATGTCAGGCGACATGAATACGAGTACTCATTGGCATGCACTGGACCTGTTAGGATTTGAAAGTTAAGGCTGCATAAAACTGGTGACAGATTCCCTTTAAGGGGTTGTTTGTGTATTGCAGGACTGAATAGGTCCTCCAGAGCAACAGGGAGTACAGACTTGGAGGTAATACAATTTTGTATATAGTTTTGTATTGCAGTGTTATGTATTGTGTACTGTATTATATAGCCGTATCTACTAGAAAAAATATGGATGACAAGAGTTAACTAGGAATAGCGATAACCACCCTGTTCCTCCCCTCTTGGTAGGAGTGGGCTAGTCCTGTTCCAGAATGGTCACAGACTGGAGAGGAAGCACAAGTCAGAGCTCCTTCACCTGGAAAAGATTCTCCAGAGAGATCTATTATTATTCTGCCTCATGTGAAGTCTTGAGAAGCTAGCCAGCAGAGTGAACTGCTACAACCAGCGTCTACAGACTCTGTTGCGAGGTGATGGACACCCATCACCAGACTACATAATGCTAAACTGCAGCCATCCAATCTGCCTCCATAATCCTTACTGGTGCCAGAGAAGATTGCATTCGAAATATGCGGCTATTGAATATATTTGAAGTTCTATATTGCATTATGATCCTGGCATCATTCCTCAATACTACACTTCCATTGCACCGATCCTCAGGGAGCAACGGCCTAAGGGAGTACACCGTGACAAAACACTTTATCAGGGCCAATTTTTTTTTATGATTGCATTTTACTCATTTTGGCTAAAAATCACTTTTTCAATTGGTCTTAATTAAAAAATATTGAGCCGTTCTGTCACAAAGGGTTAACTGTTTTTCTAGCTCTGTGACTAGTATGTTCATGCTGGTCATCTAATAAACCTTATCTCTAAACTATTAAGAGGTCATAAACACTTATTTATAGTAAGATAAAAACAGAACGATAATGAGTGTTTAAAATGTCAAAGAGCAGAGATAAGGAGTCCCTCAGCTCCACAACTGATGGAAAAGACAAACAATCGAAAGGCTGCTACTACAGCATCTCAGCCCTGTACAGGAAAAAGGATTCCATATTTTTTATAAAGACCAATTGAAAAAATTATGGCAGTGTTTATTGTGGTCACCACTTCAGCCCAGAATGAAACCAGAATTGGACAGGTCCATACTAAATGTATGAAATCTGCCTCCCTAGCTGCTCATTTATGGCACTGCGATCTTGGGGATCATTCCAGCTCTATTTTACAGAACAGAACTAAGATAGGCTTGGTGCGCGATATACAGTTGAGACAGCTTATTAGTAGCAGCTGGCAAAACTAGTAAATAAGAGGATAACATGTCATCCCAGGTGTCATCATCTAGTGACAATATACATCTAGACCATTGCAGAATCAGGGGCGTGTGGTATGAAACTGGCGCATAAGAGCGCCATATATATTACAGAGATAGTAGATGTGGTTGGTGAAGTACAAAACAATGTAGCCAGAGGGGAGTATGTGTAAATACCCTACGATAGTCAGAGAACTGAGCCCGTAGCACATGTCTAAGCTGCAAAGATCTATAAATGCCTGCTGGGGAATATTATATGCAGCTCCAAGGTGATCAAAAGTACACCAGACATCGCCATCTATCAGTCGATGATAATGCCCGTCCAAATGCTGGACCAAAATATAAAATCCAACCACCAAAAAAGGCTTTCTGGTCTTATCTCGAACCCAAGACATTAAGGGGTCTACTTTGTAATTTAAGGAAGCAGTGGGTGTGGGCAATCTCTACCCCCTTATATCTGAAATGGGCACAACAGGTAACTGATGCCCGGCAGCCGGTATAGTCTCATCTTTATTGTCAAGAGGATAGATCCCAATTAATACATAAACCGGAGTATTCACTGTATTCATAATTAAAGTATTAGTGTTATGCAGGGACTATACAGAATACCAAAGAAAGATAATTACACCGTCTGCATACAGCGCCAATTTAGATTTAATTCCCTTTTTGGAAAACCAGGAGATATTTTTGGGGGATCTCAGTTTAATGGCCAAGGCTTCAATAGTCAAAGCAAAGAGTGCTTTGGAAAGCGGGCACCCCTGGCAGGTGCCTCTGGTAAGGGGAAAGGAAGAGGACAAATGTCCATTGGTAAGAACACGAGCCTCTGGGGAAACATATAGGAATTGGACCCAGGTTATGAAATTTGGACCAAAGCCAAATGCTCGCATACAGGGCCATAGAAAATTCCACTCAAGGGAATCAAAGGCTTTGGCTGTATCTAACGAGACCAAGACCTGGTCCCCAGTAGAATCATGTGTGATACAGTTATGGATTAACACCCAACTAATATTTGCAGAGGTGGATTTGCTTGGCATGAAGCCAGATTGGTCTGAATGAATAAGGGAAGAGACAACCATTTAACCGAAGTGTCAGTACTTTAGCCATTATTGTATCATCACAATTGAGTAAGGAAACAGGCCTATTGGACCCACACTCCTGAGTATCCTTACCAGGCTTGGGCAATCCAATAATAGATGCCTCATAAAGACAGGATGGCAGCAGTACCCTGTGAAAGCATCGCATTTATATACTCTAAGCAGCTGAGCTGGGGGCATAATCCTTATTACAGCCTTTAAATATCTTTAGGCAGCCCGTCTGGGCCTTACCTGATTTGAGGGAGGAAAGAGACAATTCAATTTCGTTTAAGGTAAGGGGCGCTTTAAAAAAGAAAATTAAAATTATTTTGGATTTTCTAATCAATCTATGATGAAGTCTCCACTACTTTGCACTGCAAAGGTCCTCTTGTTTCATTTGTATTCTTTCCATTTGTTATAGGGAGTATAGCCTGATTATTGATATCTATTTTTTTTAAGAAAGATCATTGGTTAGTGTGAACCATACAAAGAACTTTCAGAAGATACAGTATGTTACAGAGACTTAAGCTAGAAAAGGCTACAAAAGCATTGCTAAAGACTAGAGTAAAGACCTAGATATGCCACAATCCATGATTAGACAAACGATCTTCAAATAGAGAAAATTCAGAAGTGTTGCTACTCTCCCTATGAGTTGGTATGCTGTGATATCACTCCAAGAGCACTTTGAGCAACCCCAAAAGAGATGGGAAAGAACCCAAGAGTAACATCTAAAGACCTACGAAGACTCCATATACTATAAAAACCCCTGTTCATGTGCCCACTATCAAATGGTGAAAAGAATGGTGTTCATGAAAGGAAATCCCAAAGGAAGCTGCTGTTGTACCAAATTCAAGTTTGCTTGAGAGAGCTGGAGACCACCTGGATGTTTGGCAATGCTTCTGGGAAAATGTTTTATGGACATGAGGCAAAAGGGAACATTTTTAGCACAAAGGCACAATGTTATGTTGGGAGGAAAAAAAACACTGCAAACTGAAACATAAACTCATCCCAGGTGTGAAGCATGGTGGAGGGGGCATCATAATTTGAGGCTGCTTTACTACCACAGGGCCTGGACGCCTTGCAATCATTTAGCGAACAATGAATTCTAAGATAAAAATGTCATATCAAATATTTTATGGTAGAATGCAAGGACAGCAGTTCTGAAGCTGAGAAGAGTTGGGTTAAGCAATAAGTCAATGACCAAGTGGCTCTGGAAAAAAACTAAAAGTGTCCTAATGTTGAAGACGGGTCAAAATTGACAGAAGACAGGGAAACACTGTTAGGCAGGACCAACACAAGCCATAAGTGGGCAAGGAAAATATAAGTAGACAGGGCCAGCAATATTATAGTGCCCCAGCAAAACAAAATACCACAGTGCAGCATAAAATACTGCCATTTTACCATACTGAGGATGGTGATTAAGTTGAATTCAGTGGGGCACCTGGCTGCTGGCCAAGTACCTGATGCTCCTAGCATTAATTAGTGCAGAGAGCATCAGATCGTTATGTACCTGGCCGGTAGCCAAGAGGAAGCCTTGGGCAGTCCTTTGGGTGTTGGCCCACCAGGAAATTTCCCGGTAGAGTCTATGGCCAGTCCGCCCATGCAAGTAAATTAACGAAAGACTAAAGGACCCCATATACATTAGTGTGTTGTCAACCGAAATCGGCAAGAATGGTAAGTTTGACTGAGCTCTAATGTGTGTGGGGAGCTCCTGACTGTCCCATGACAGATGATGTCGGGGGAGAGAAAGCAGGAGCGGAATAGGAACTCAAAGTGGCCATGGAAAAAACCTAAAAGTGGTCCCATGTTGTAGGCGGGTCCAAACTAAAAGTAGATGGGGCAACACAACTAGGCAAGGACAAGTAGGCAGGGACAACAGGGGCGATACCATATTACAAAATACTGCCCAAGCAGAAACGAATACCACAGTGCAGCACAAATACTGCTTCAGCACAGCCAAATACCACAGCGCAGCACAAATATTGCTTCAGCACAGCCAAATACCACAGTGCAGCACAAAATACGGCTACCATCATGGCAGCATTCAACTATATCACTGTCCTAAGGACAGGTGCAAAGGTAACTGATGCTACCAGCTTTAATTAATCCTGAGAGCAACAGATCATTATGTACCCAGCCTGCGACCGGGAGGAGGATTCGGACAGCCCCATGAGCATCGGCCCATCGAGAAATTTCAGGTAATTAAAAAAGGGTTCACTTACTTTTTCTTGCAACTATGATTCAGGCTGAATTCTGTAGGATTTTAGATCTACACAAGCTCGGACTGGCCCACAGGGGTACAGGTGAATCCCCCGTTGGGCCCATAAGCAAGGTGGGCCCCTAGTCTCCCACACCCTGCACCAGTGGCACATAAGAGAGTAGACTTACTGCACTACATACATATGTTCAATGTACAGCACCTCAACCAGCCTATGTTTATATAAAACACTTGAAAGATGCTTAAAGAAACTCCTGAGTTTATTATTATAGACCCGATCAGAGCTGAGGTGACTTCATGGTATAGAGGAAAGCTAGATAGTATCCTGTTTTCCCCAGGACCTACCTCCTCAAAGTTGCGGTTAGCATCTGGTAGCATATTGCTGCTGTGTGAGCAGGTAATATTTGAATGTATCCGTACATTGGGCCCCCAAAATAAATTTTACTGGTGGGCATCCCAGTCCGACACTGGATCTACATACAGAGGAAACTGCAAGTGTTGTAAGATCCCTCAGGATCATGTATGAAGTCACCAGAAGTGCTTGATATCTCCTCATTCAAAGCCCGATTGGACAAGCAATTGACCAGCTTTTACAGAACCACTGCGTACCTCTATCTCAACTTCACAATATGGTCACAGACACTGTGTCACAAATCCCTGCCAGATAGTGCTGTAATGTCATAATACCAGAATATCCCTAGCTTGTCCATGTGTCTGTCGATGATTTTATAGCTGAAGTCTAGCAGCTAGCACCCCTGATATCTCTTGTGTCCCGCGCCACTCTGTACGGTTGCACATACATCATTTATGCTTGTTTTACAGTCACTTGCTATTGCCATAAACTACGACGCCATCCCATGTCTGACAGGTTGTCACTGAGTAACAATGAGCCACTGAGTATGTAAGTGTACTGCGGCGTCTATCTACATGACAGTGTCTGCTTGTGTCAATGTGTTCTTTTCTATATCTGCCAGTCTGAATGTGTCACACGCAGATCCCCGTTATGACAGACTGTCAGTATCTGCCTGCATGAGGACAACTGTATTCATGACAGTGGGTGTCTGTATCTGCAGGTCAGCGACACTAAGTCACTGTATATCCTCGTATATGTAGATGAAAAAGGTTTGCATCTGTCTTTTTCACTTGCAACATTATCAAGCATGTCTTTTGTTACTGTGCGTATGTTGCTCCTCCATTGCCTTTCTTTTGTCATTGCATGTGTGTTATTTTACTATTACATTGCTATTTTACTCATGTCTTGATTGTAACGCGTGCAGTCATTTAGATTGTAAGGTCATTTGTTCAGCACTCTCACACTTTCTAGCTTACAATGTATTTGGATTTATTTCTTTTGTTTATTTATTTATATTTATTTATTTATTCTTTGCTATTAGTTTAATATTTCCCAATTTTACATCTCTCTTCTTGGAAACATGTTCCCTTTTTATTTTGCATGGCCATACGACATCATGGTGTTCTGTACATTTTATTGCTAATACTTATAACGATAAATGTGATTATTATAATAATAATGTAGAAATATTTTAATATATATGACATAACAATGATTGTCTGATGTTGTATCGCTTGCATCTCAGCGCAAGTTCATGCACTATACACTTTCTCTCTCCATGGGGAAGCTGACATATCATTTAAAGGGAGACTTTGGTCCAACTAATGGGGCCAAGCCCTTACAGAATGTCCTTTTTTTTTTCCAGACACAGAATCGCAGCTCAGACAGGTCACAGGGACAAAGTCTTTTTACAGTCATCGGTGCCCGTCCTGCAATTCAGACATTAAAGTGCAGTATTTTTCAATTAGAGCTGACGAATTCAATCAAAATTCCATAGATTAGGATGAAATGAGGCATGGGTCATTTACACGGGATTTAATTGCAGGGCTATTAGACAAATAGTATATCTGCCACTCTCACATGATCTATCATTTCAAACATCAATATCTGAGGCGCATCTAGCCTAATATCACCTCCCTCTGATCACCCCAGACCTCCCCCCCTCCCTGCTCAGCAGTGCTGCTCTTTTGATGAGGACCGGATTCATTTAAACCAGTGGGTGTCAAAGATTAATGTGAGGTGGGGTGGGGTGTGTTTCTGAGTGTACAGCACTCGTTACTTGTTTTTCAGTGGTATCATGTGTATATCATTATGTTAAGGTAGGCGTAACTGGAGATTCAGCATTAGAACATAAGTCCTATAATACCATAGATGCCACCATAGACCAAAAATCATTTCGCCAATGGCTAGATTGGTGAAATTCTTGACATGTCTATGTCATGTCTTCAAGAAGCTGAGTTTTACAACAAAGCCAATATGTTGTCAATTTCCAGATTGTTGCCCATAATTCTGACTTATTAAATATACTTTATTAAATATACTATCTCCATGAAACGTGTCAATCTAAACGACAGCTAAGTCACTAAAAGCGATCTTGACTCACAGCTTTAAGGCTATCCCAAAGAAGATGTTGGCACTAAGGGGTAAACTGTCTCTTGTGTATGTTATTCTAACAATGGCATTGACGACTCTCCTAATGAGAGGATGGCGCCGTTTCGCATATATCGTCTGTGTATTGGTCATATATGTTGTGTTAGGTCATGGCGGAGGTTCATAGCTATATATATTGGACAAGTCTCAGAGGTATAAAATGTATTCCTAGAATGAGGGATTGCAAATCGCTTCCTATGGAGAAATTAAGAGTCTTGCATCTAATGACGGTACATACGAATGAGAGGTCCAGGATCTGTAATGAGAAATTGAGGGGTCTTCGTATCTGTTCTTATCACTCGAGGAAGGAGGTGGGGGTTGTCAGCTTTAATGTTCTGATAAAACAAACCACACATCATTTCACCAAGCGAGGGTCCCTCTATTCTGGGTGCAAAGTGCGAGTTTGAGACATTTCAGGGAGATTCATTATAGAGGAGGGGGGCTCTCTCCTCCCCAGTAACGTACTGGACGTGTTTTCATTGCTGCCTGTGCTGCCTCAGTAATTTAATTGGAAGTAAATGTGCAAGATAGTGGATGTCATTGAGGAGAGTCCATGCCTCACTTGCCAGGAATCTCATTGTGTTAACCAGGAACCCACTGTGCTCCTTTTAGAAGCTCTAATCACATTTTTATGTGGTTCTGTATTACCGGTTAATGGGTCTGCCCCCCACCCCCCCTCACCGCTCGCTGATACACAGTAATTGTTTCAAGACAATCACAAAAGGCAGATTGCATTGGGGAAAAAAAACAAGAAAAGAACAATTATTCTTTCTAAATGTTGTTCTAAGTCGAAAACTTCATCAGTGGAACTAGAAGACACATTCATTTAAGAGTGTGAGTGCTAAAATATATATATATATATTTATATAAATATATTTTTTATTTTTTATATATATATATATATATTTATATAAATAAATACTTTTATATATATATATATATATATATATATATATATATATACACATATAATATATACACACAGTATATATATATATATATATATATATATATATTAGTATCTATCTATCAATATACAAAGAAAAATATGCAAATATGGCTTCATGTAATCTGTGATTGCACTACCTACTAAATGGCTGAAGTGGTCGACTAGAGCTGGAAGTTTCAATCAATATCTAAAACTGATTTTTTATGATTTAATCAAGTTCAGGAGCCTGTGCAGAATATAACAGCTATTTAATTTCAGATAATTACAGCACACAGATTGTACATCGGGACTGGATAAATCACTACGATCGAATCAATAAAGATGATCAGCCTATCAATACAGGGACTTCACAGAGCTTATGCTGAATGAGCAAAGGCAGTGTATAGTCTGTACCTACAGAAAACACTAGCCCAAACTCATTAAATAGATAAACTGAAAAAATATGCACTTTTTCTTAGGTAAGGCAGTGGTGCGTGAATACAGTTGGGGTAAAAATCACTAGTGGTAACTGTTAAACCTCTGTTCACAAGGTAAGGCCTCATGCACACGACCGTATGAATTTTGCACGGGAGCTGCTCCGCGTTCCGTTCTGCATTTGCGGAACAGAACGCGGCCCATTGTAGAAATGCCTATACTTGTCCGCAAAATGGACAAGAATAGGACATGCTCTATTTTTTTTGCGGGGCCACGGAACGGAGCAACGGATGCAGACAGCACACGGAGTGCTGTCAGCATCTTTTGCGGCCCCATTGAAGTGAATGGGTCCGTGTGTGGCTCGGACACAGAACAAAACAACGGCCGTCTGCATGAAGCCTTAGTCATGCCCTGAAAAGCATACATGCAAGTAAGTGAATGGGTTGATTTTTAAATCCTATTTGCATGCATTAGAAAAATTCTTTGCGGATAAAATCTAAAGCACATCCTATGTCATTGATCTATTATTCACATGTGTAGGTATAAATGTGGAGGAGCTGAGCAGACTGATATATAGTTTTATGGGAAGAGATTCAGTAAAACATGTAATATATACATTTAAATGTCTGCTTTTTCTGACTTCAGTTGTAATTGTGGGGGGGGGGGGGGTTTGGAAGGTAAGGCAGCCCCTGTGTACAACTGAGCTGAGAAAGAGCAGAGGTTTTACAGATCCTTTTCCCACAAAACTCTATATCACTCTGCTCAGCTCCTCCTGCTCTATAACATGCTGCCTGCAGATTGCTCAGCATTTTGTGGTGACAGGTTCTGTTTAAATGGAATGGAGCTGCCCTAAGCTGCAGTACCACCCACAGCCACTGCAAGATCTACAGCACTGTGCCTAGTACACAATGAAGAGTGCCACTGGATGGTGGGGGTGCCAGGGGTCACACCCCCACCAATCTGATAATCCTAAGGATAGGCCATCAAGTCCCGAAAACCCTGTTAACATGAGGTGAATGTGCTAGACAGTCCGATAAAATGATCTGACCTAAATGCTGTAGCATGGATTTCAGCCTATTAACGCTTCTTAATAATGCACCATGAATACTAAACGTTTGGCAAGCCGAGATGGTAGAATTGATTCGCCCAGTGCAAGATTTGTAATAAGTCAGGCGCTGCTTATCTCCAGGAAAACAAAGCATAGGACATTAAAGATCCATTAGACATTTGACGGTTGGTAGATTCTGTGAAAATCATCAGGATCTGCTCACATCTAATGTCTATTACCTGCTTTAGACCAGTTGTAATGTTATATTGTTTTGGGCGGGTATGACTTTTTTTTCCCCAGAGTTATCATCAGATTCTATATGCGGCTGTGGGGGTCTGCTGGGAGTTGTAGTTTTGCAATAGCTGGGGAACCACATGTTAGAGACCACCGCATTAAACACAGAAGTAAAATCAGCTGAGATTTACAAAGCCAAATCCACAAGAATTCTGGCTCAGTATGCACTAAGGGTGGTTTCACATGTAACTTTTTTTTGTGTTTTTACCGTCTTTACCAGCAACGAACCTCCAGAAAATAGCAGAACAAACTATGTATGTGAAAGAAGCCTAAGGCCCGTTTGGGGCTGCGGGAAAATCGCAAGCATCCGCAAGCAAAAAAAAAGAACATATCTTATTATTGTCCGTATTCCGCACAAGGATAGGACTGTTCTATTAGGGGCCAGGTGTTTTGTTCAGCAAAATACAGAACGCACACGGATGTCATCCGTATTTTTTGAGGATCCGTTTTTTGCAGACCACAAAATATATACGGTCATGTGCATGAGCCCTACATGTAAGACAGCTTCCTAGCTGTCTTACATTTAGACCATTTTCTACACCTAAAACTACTGGCCCGTCCCCTTTCCCGCCCCACCCACTTTTTATATTATGCGGGGAAAAGTCGCCTAATATAGGTGTATTTCTGTTTAAAATGATCTCTTTAATGCAGATTTTCTGCACACAAATATGCACCGTATGCAGGTACCCTAAGGGTACGGCCACACAGTCAGGTTTCTGCATGTACAGTAGTTTTGGAAGCCAAAATCAGGAGAAGATCATAAAAGGAGAGAAACCATAAACGACAGATATTATATTTTTTAGAGATTAACTCCTGGTTTGGGCTCCCAAAACTGCATGCAGAAATGTGACCGTGTAGTTGTACCATAAGGCCCCTTTCACACGAGCAAGTTTTCCGCGCTGGTGCAATGCGTGACGTGAACGCATAGCACCCGCACTGAATCCTTACCCATTCATTTTAATGGGTCTGCGTACATGACCAGTGATTTTCACGGATCACTTGTGCATTGCGTGAAAATCGCAGCATGTTCTATATTCAGCGTTTTTCACGCAGCTCTGGCCCCATAGAAGTGAATGGGGCTGCGTGAAAAACGCATTGCATCTGCAAGCAATTGCAGATGCAATGCGTTTTTCACTGATGGTTGCTAGGAGATGTTGTTTGTAAATCTTCAGTTTTTTATCACGCGCGTGAAAAACGCATCAAAACGCATTGCAACCGCGCGATAAAAACTGAACAACTGAATGGCTTTGCCTGCGAAATCGCACAGTTTTCACTGAACACATCCGCAACGCATCCGGACCTAATCTGGACATGCTCGTGTGAAAGAGGCCTAAGGCTGCATTCACACGAGCGTGATTTCCGCGCGGGTGCAATGCGTGATGTGAACGCATTGCACCCGCACTGAATCCTGACCCATTCATTTCTATGGGGCTGTGTACATGAGCGTTTTTTTTCACGCATCACTTCTGCAACGCGTGTAAATCGCAGCATGCTCTATATTCTGCGTTTTTCACGCATCCGCAGCCCCATAGAAGTGAATGGGGCTGCGTTAAAAACGCATTGCATCCGCAAGCAAGTGCGGGTGCGTTGCGTTTTTCACTGATGGTTGCTAGGAGATGTTGTTTGTAAACCTTCAGTTTTTTATCACGCGCGTGAAAAACGCATCAAAACGCATTGCACCCGCGCGGAAAAAACTGAACAACTGAACGCAATCGCAGGCAAAACTGAATGGCTTTGCCTGTGAAAACGCTCAGTTTTCACTGAACGCATCCGCAACGCATCCGCAACGCATCCGGACACGCTCGTGTGAACCCAGCCTAAGGGTATGTGCACATAGCAGGGCAGTTCATGCAGATTTTCCGCTTGGATATTTGTGTGGTTTTCTCTTATTTTCGGCACCAAATCTGCATGTATTATTTGCGGAATTTGCTGTGGATTTGCCCCACATCTCACCTTTCCATTGTAAATTGGGAAATCTCAGTTCACATTCCGCTAATATCAATTTTCGCACCACAGATCAATTACTGCACGTTAAGGCCCCTTTCACACGAGCGAGTTTTCCGTGCGGGTGCAATGCGTGACGTGAACGCATAGCATCCGCACTGAATCCTGACCCATTCATTTCAATGGGTCTGTGTACATCAGCGTTTTTTTTCATGCATCACTTGTGTGTTGCGTGAAAATCGCAGCATGTTCTATATTCTGCCTTTTTCACGCAGCCCTAGCCCCATAGAAGTGAATGGGGCTTCAGTGAAAAACGCATTGCATCCGCAAGCAAGTGCGGGTGCGTTGCGTTTTTCACTGATGGTTGTTAGGAGATGTTATTTGTAAACCTTCAGTTTTTTATCATGCGCGTGAAAAACGCATCAAAACGCATTGCACCCGTGCGGAAAAAACTGAACAACTGAACGCAATCGCAGGCAAAACTGAATGGCTTTGCCTGCGAAATCGCACAGTTTTCACTGAACACATCCACAACGCATCCGGACCTAATCCAGACACGCTCGTGTGAAAGAGGCCTATAAGAAAAATCTAATTAGCTGGTACTGTAAGGCCTCTTTCACACGAGCAACGCAGAAGTGATGCGTGAAAAACAACGATCATGTACACAGAGCCATAGAAATGAATGGGTCCGGATTCAGTGTGGGTGCAATGCGTTCACGTCACGCATTGCACCTGTGCAGAAAACTCGCTCGTGTGAAAGGGGCCTAATACACTGCAGATTTTCTGCACGAAACTCTGTGTGAAAGCCAACAGTATGTGCATTTACCCTTCGATCCTTTTTGTGCCTTGTTCAACAAAGGGGTGTGGCTTAGAGGAAATGCATGTGGCTGAGTGGGAGGGGCTCATGCACACGAACGTGTGCTGCCCACTTCCGTATTGCAGACCGCATTTGCGGATCCGGAATACACGGACACTGTTCTGTGTACATTCCGCATCACGGATGCGAACCCATTCGCTTCAATGGGTCCGCAAATCCGGAGATGCGGAACGGAATCACGGAACGGAACACTGCAGGAGCACTACGGAGTGCTTCGTGGGATTCTGTTCTGTACTTCCATTCCGCAAAAAGATAGAACTTGCTCTATCTTTTTGCGGAACGGACAAATGCAGACCCATTCAAGTTGAATGGGTCTGAATTCATACCGGTGGGCGTACAGAGGTTGCCTGTGCATTGGGGACAGTAAATTGTGGTCCCCAATGCACGGAACGGCCCACTTACGGCTGTGTGAATGAGCCCTAAGGCTGCTGTCTTCATAAAATAAATAAATGCATTTGCACACCTATCATTATCGAATTTATATCTATTCATTCGCCCATCCATGTGTATATCTGTTGTGATGCAGTATAGTGAGCACAGCTGATGATATGCACCTGACGTCATAGCTGTACAGTTACTGCGGCTCATGTAGTAGAATAATGACAAATCACACAATGACACTTGTCTACGTTCATGTAGTGTTCAAAGAAAATGTCCTCCCTTGTAAAAAACAATACAGAGGTGTAGCTGGCAGGAGCGTAGGGGAGGCAGAGGCCTTGGGCCCTCCGGCATGGTGGGGCTCACTCGCGGCAGATTGGTTCTGGCAAGCACAACATTTAACTGTTTTGGTGTCCGAGGGCCATGCTAGAGCAGTAATATGGCTCCCTGTCTCACCATTCTCTTTTAAACCTGTGCTGGAATACGCACAGGACATCAGCATTCAAGCGAAGATGGTGTAATGATGTCACGGCATCGTACCACCTGTACCTGGACGCTAACTGCTCAGGGAGGAACATGACTTGCCGTGCACATTGGGAAAATGGGGGGTACAGAAAGTACAAGTTTTATTATTTCATAAGGGCCACAAGAGGCATTTTTAGGGGGCAAAATAAGCATTATTTTATATAGTATGGGGGCAAAATTAAGCTTTATTATTTATTAAGGAAACACAATGAGGCATTATTATTATTTATTATGGGGCACAAGTAACATTTTCTACTATTGATTTTTGGGGGTGTTGTTTATGTACAACCATTTTTGGAGGGTGACATGGTATTTATGACATTATTTCTGACATACAGTGTTTTATGGGCACCATGCCACACAGAAATTGTGATATCCGCAGGGTGGCGAGTTTGTGTAGGTTGGGAAAAGGTAGGTTAGGTGTTGGAAAAGATGTCTCTGTTGTGGATAGAAGAAGTCCCGATGGTGGTCTGGGCCAGATGGAAGAGATGAGAAAAGTGAAGGACCCCAACCAGGGGACTTGAAGACATTAAAGTTTACAGCACTGTTATCATTTATAGGGTCTGGAAAGTGCATTGATAAACCTAATTACCACTATATGGTCACTGTAAGGGAGTAATACTGGTCATTTACAGTGTTTTGATACACTATCGGTATGGTAATATTATTTACTCACTATTTAGTGGCATTAGTAGAGGTCATGGTGTAAAGCTACCTAGGTTAAGAGCCCACTTAGGCATTGGTTGTGTTAAAACGCATCCCCCTATTCTGAACCACCAGGTACACCACTGGGTAAATACCAAAGATAAATAGATCAAAATGATGTGTTGAGTTGCATATTTAAATATATCTGATATATAGATTTGTTTTTTGGATATGGAGCACTAAAGCCCCTGCATGCTCATGCAGTTATATTACAAATTACAATACTCTGACTTAAGGGGAGCCTGTCACCAGAAATTTCACAATTTAACCAGGCACAATACCTTGTAGGGTAAGATCAGCTGAATGTAATAATACATTTTTAAATTGGCGATATATTGCTTTATTTTGGAGAAAAAGTGCTCTTAATCCATATGCTGATGAGCACCTAGGGTTACGTTTACCTAGGGTGGTGCTTCTTGGTGCACCCTGATTCTTTTGGGAGTCTTCCCTCTCCTTTATTGACATTGCCAGGTTTCTGAATAGTCATCTTGCATGGTCCTGTCAGTCAAAAAGGAGAACGAAAGGCTGGCAAAGGAAACGGGATGAACAAGGGTGCACAGAGTGCACCTAAATACTCGTATGCATATGGATTAAAAGTACTTTAGTAACCCACAATAAAGCTAAAGATCACCAAGTAAAAGGTATCATTACCTACACAATGCATTGTGCCCAGCTTAATAGTGAGCGTATTGCATACTTTTTACACATTGAACTGAACCATAGAACAAGTTGCAGTTTGCTCCTGAGCTCCCTCTAGTGGTACAGCCATTATTTTATCATTTAAAGGGGTTTCCTGAGTGTTTTAGACTGATGACCTATACTCAGGGCCTGGGACCCTGCTGATCAGCTGTTTCAAAAGTTTGCAATGCTCCACTGCACAGCACAGTCCATTGGATTCACTTGAATGGGACTGAGCTGCACCTAGGTCATGTGACCGAATGTGATCTAACTGGCTTAAGGTAAGGTATGAGGAGGTTGTAGCACTCACCGGAGCACCATGGCATCTTCGTACAGCTGATTGGCGGGAGTGGCGGGTGTTAGACCTCCACCGATCAGATACTGATGACCTATCCTGAGGATAGATCATCAGTATAAAGCACTTGTAAAATCCCTTTACAATAGGGCTATGCAGCAGATTTGAAGCTTTATATCAGTTAAACAGAACTCCATTTACCATAAAGATATGACATTAAGACATTCTTTTTATGACCGTGGAGCTCTAATTTGAGGTTATAAAACCTAATCTTTACATTTTCCCCTATTATTTGTATAATGCTAACATATCGTTAAGTGCTGTATCCCTTATCACCCACAGTATTGTTTTTCTCCATTGGCGCTCACAATCTTCTCTTTCCTGTAACACAGAGATATTAGGGGCAGTTTCCTAGAAAGCATTTACCCAGTTAGTATATTTTTGGTGTGTGAGAGGAATCGGAGAACATAGTGGAATTCCATGCAATCATGGGGAGAACATAGAAGCTCCATGTATAGGTTGTTCTGGTGTGAAATAATTTATGCATAAAGATATAGATAAATATTAGATAAAATATTAAAATAAGAGTAGTACAGCAGCTCAGTAGTTAGCACTGGTTCCTTGCAGTGCTGGGGTCCAAGGTTCATATCTGAACAAGGACAACATCTTCTCTCTATTTGTGCTGTCCCAGCTAATAGCTTCTCATCTAGAATTCATTGTTGTATTTTGTTATATTTGTTAACATCTGAACAAGGACAACATCTTCTCTCTATTTGTGCTGTCCCAGCTAATAGCTTCTCATCTAGAATTCATTGTTGTATTTTGTTATATTTGTTAACCACTATACTTAATATACTTTCCTGCCATCCAGTGGCCATATTTATATTTGGTTTTTGAAGTTATCTATGCTGTAATTTCTATGTCATTCTTTCTGTAACTCCTTGTCTTCTTTGAGCTGTCCGGCAGTCTTTTCCCGTTTGTCAGACATGCATCGCAGAGCTGGAGAGAAAGGTTTCCTTTTACGTCTGTTATCATTTCTAAAGGTCAGAAGTCGCACTACATATTTTCCAGAAGAGTAAAAATACTCCTCTGACCATTTTTGAGGAGTATTTTTACCCGAGGAAAAGTATAAAATTAGCAGTAATTCAAATACATAGTATAACGGCCTACACTTTCTCACATCTGCATTGGAGGCTGCTTTTGGAGACTCTGTTGCAGATTCTGTCTAAAGACCAGACAAAAAAGCCTTGTATGCAGCACTTTTTTGGTCTGGTAAAAAGGCAGGCTCGTTAATAGAAACTAAACGGACTCCATCATAGTAAGAGGGTCTGTTCAGCTTCATCCCTGTCAGTTAGGCCGGGTTCACATGACATTTTTGCCATATATGAATTGTACACACAAAAACCATATATAAATTAACAGACGCCTTAGACTGTGGCATCTATCACCATAGAATACGTTAGTCTACATGTTTCTTGCTGGACTTTTCAGGATGAAAAAGCATGGTACACTACACTTTCCCATCCTGCAGAATTCTCAAAAAAAAGTACTTTTTTTTTCCTTTTACTATGGATCTCCATGGTGTTGGATGTCACAGTAAGTGCCCGATCCAGCACTTCCGTTATTTTAGTTGTTCTAAACCATTAGATGAGCAGAACAACAGAAATAAATAGTGGTGATGTGAACGGGGGCCTAAGAGGTTGGGGATTTATGCACCACATACATGCGTGTGATGTATGTGGTGCAGCGTGTGATGTATGTGGGGCAGCGTGTGATGTATGTGGTGCAGCGTGTGATGTATGTGGTGCAGCATGTGATGTTTGTGGGGCAGCATGGGATGTATATATGTGTGTGATGTATGTAGTGCAGCGTGTGATGTATATATATGTGTGTGATGTATGTAGTGCAGCATGTGATGTATGTACTGCAGCGTGTGATGTATGTAGTGCAGCACGTGATGTATATACATCCGGCCGACGTTAATGCCAGCCGCCTTGTGAAGGACTTTCACAGGGCACATCCTGATAAAGTCGACCCTGGGTGTCTGGAGGTCACCCGTAGGTGGGGGGTTCACGGTCCCTTCCATGACAGAGGTGAGAAGGTCTGAGAGACTGGCGGCACATGTGGGTATCTGACAGTCTCTCTGTTTCCATCTTGCAGTGTTGTTGTTTGGTAATGACCACACCTCTTGTTAGGTGCAGATTGTGGTCATTACTGAGGCTCTATTTAGTTCTCACTCACACTGCTTACCATGCGGTTGAAATTTCCTGCTGGAGTTGGTTGAGCTGGTATGTTGTTCCTTTGGATCTCCTGCTCCTCCATTCTTCTTTAAGCTAAGTGCATTTTGCTTTGCATTTTGTTGTTCGCTTGTGTGTGTTGTTGTCTAGGCCTCAGGGAGACGCTGGTTCCTTCATCTGGTGAGGAACCAGTAGTCTCATTCCCTGCCACCACTCCTAGGGCCTTCCAGGGTCTCCAGGGCTAAGGTTCCAGTGTATAAGAATTTTCACCTATAGGGTCTACTCATACTGGCAGGAGTCAGTGAGAGGTCTTGGGATTCCTCGGAGGTCACCATCCCTCTCCCTTAGCTTTGAGGCCTAGATATTGGTCTATTCCTTCTGTGTGTTATCTGGTGTTATCCCCTCCCCATTACCTGTAACAGCACCGCCGCCAGCGTCCTTGTGCAGCGCGCCCTGCACTCCATATTCAAACATCCTGCAGGAGCCAACCCCTCCTCCTTCCAGCGCCCGCCGGCATCACCTGATGCAGGACCTGTATTGCTCCTGCACCCGCCCAAACTAACCAATAGCAAAGCTCTTTGCTGTCCAGAGCTTTGCTATTGGCTACTACGGGCCCAGGCAGCATCGCTGCGCTGCCTGTGCAGATGACAGCACACCATATGCTGATGAAAAGCAGGGAAAAGTCTAAGGCGTATTGGTACGCCTTAGACATTTTCCAGGCAGTAAAATGGCCTGAACAGGCATGTTCATTGCATCTCCCTCCCTGGAATTCTTCATGCAACTGGTGTTGCTTAGGGAATGTGTATAGCGAGTTCACTATCTTCCATTGCTTGTACAAGACATTGTCACTCACAATCAAAGACTTCTCTCACATACATCACTGGCAGAATACTGTGTTTGCATACGTTTCCTCCAGGTAGACTGATTCCGTCCGAAGACATACTGATAGGGAATTTATATTGTGAACTCCATTGGCAAGTCATGATAATGTCTGTAGAACGCTGCAGAATATGTCAGTGTTAGGCCCCTTTCACACTTGCGTTGTGTGGATCCGGCGTGCACTTCCGTCCCCCCGGATCCGTCACAACGCATGACAACTGAAAGCATTTGAAGACGGATCCGGATTGCGGATCCGTCTACAAATGCATTGCAAGTGCAGATCCGTCTCTCCGTTTGCCATGCGGAGAGACGTATCCGTCTTGTATTTTTTCCCCTGTTTTAAAGGTCTGCGCTTGCGCACACCTGAAGGACGGATCCGTCCTTCAGTCTTTTTTTAATGCCGGATCCGGCCCCAATGTAAGTCAATGGGACTTAAGGCCTGATCAGGCGTTCAGTCATATGTTCAGGCTTTTCAGGACGGAGATAAAACTGCAACATTCTGCGGTTTTATCTCCGTCCTGAAAAGTCAAAAAGACTGAACTGAAGACATCCTGATGCATCCTGAACGGATTTCTCTTCATTCAGAATGCATTAGGATAATCCTGATCAGTATCTTTCCGTCCTAGAGCCCCGAGGATGGAACTCTAGGACGGAAAGTAAAAACGCTAGTGTGAAAGCACCCTTAAATGAGTAACCAAAATTAAAATATTAGGCCTGGACTACATAAATTGCAGAATTGATGCACTGTGGTTGCACCCATGATAATGTACAATTACATAGTCAAGGTTCTTGTTTAGCACTGATATTAGTATTTTTACATGAGCTTTTTAAATATTAATTTTATGCAAAATACAATTATCTAAAATGTTATTGGAAGATTTTTAATCTTTGATTTTTTTGAGCAGACTTTAACAATCAGCTGTGAAATAGTTACTGTCTGTACACTTGTATGTAAAACAATTTATCCTGTGCAGAGCCAGAGAACTTGCTATATATAGCAGGAAGGCGAGGGGCCTCTAGGCTCTGGTTAATCAATATTTTAATTAGTACAATTCCTGTGTGTGATTAGAGCCTAAACAGTTCTCTATGGAGTTTCTGCTGTGCATGCACTGCCACCTGCTGGACAATTTGGAAAAAAACTAGCATTTTTATGAATAATCTTCCAACCAGTGTTTATCCTTCACTGTAATGTAATAGTTATGTTGAACCCTGATACCTAGTGTATTTTACAGACAATTGTGACAGTTCCTTGAACAGATCTTGTATTTCTGTAGTTGAGTACAGTGTTTCTTAACCCTAGTCCTCTCAGTATGGCCTCTTCCACACAAGCGTATTTGCAATCCGTATATATAGCACATATTTAATGTATCAGAATTTGCTGCTAATGTTAATGAATAGGGCTAATTATGTGGGTGTATAATTTCCATCAGTATTTTTGCTTCCACATACACCCATTATAGTCTATGGGAGTGCATCAAAAGTGCAGGAAAGGAGTAATACGCATGTAAATCTGGATGAATTACTGAAGCGTTACTGATGACAATAAGGATGGCATATGATCCGGAATCTGCGCGTATTCCATAGACAGAATATGGACAGGTTTCAATATGTTCGTATGAAAGACTCCTTTCTGTCACAGGTCATGTTTTCGGAATTTCTGCTGATATGGTTATTGTCAGTGCATCTACCACAGTTGTTCTCTCCATGGCATATCCTTGAGTCGTGGTCTGTTGGAGGTACTTGAGGACTGGAGTGGAGAAGAACTGGTCTAGATAACCTCATGCGGTTTAACTGAGCCAAACTTTTCTGTAGAACATATAACGTATCCACAGCGTTTAAATTAAAGCTCCATGGGGCACTGCTACTTAAATTATGTGGATTCGAGCAATGAGATTGTTACCTTCATGGGGCAATTTCATGATTTCTCATAAAGTATGAGTTCTAAAAGATCCCAATATTGATTTCTTCTAAGCCAGATGGGACATTTTGATATCTTAGGGCAGTTTAAATGATGGATTTGCAGTGAAAGCAGACATCTCCATGCAAACATCCTCTTCAAAATGAATTTACTGTAATTAGGGGGCTTTCCTGTAGTACAATATTGATGACCTTTTCTCTGGATAGCTCATTGATATCAGATTGTTGGGGGTTTGACTCCTGACACACCCGTCGATCAGCTGTTTGAAGAGGCCTCTTTCTAGACCAGTGACGTCATGTTTCTTTGTCACATGGCCTATGTGCAGCTCAGTCCCTTTCAAGTCGATAGGCATGGGCTGCAATAGCAAGCACAACCACAATACAATGTATGGCACTGTAGCTGGAATGCTGTGAGCAGGCCGCAGAACCATGGCCTCTTCAAACAGCTGATTGGTGGCAGTGCGTAATTGAGGAGAGATTATTAGTATTGTAATCCCGAAAACCCCTTTTATCTCTACTTAGCCTTAAATGGTTTAGCTAAAAACATCTTAATAATTATACTGGACCTACTACACGGTATGTTGTATGCTGGTAGTATACCTCCTCCCTCCTATGGACCCATATGCTCTACCACAACAACAGGCCCTTAGCGTCCAGCAGAAGACAACCCTTTTAGAGATGGCTTTGGAGTCAATTACTTAAAGGGGTTTTCATGTTTGCATCACCATCCTTTAAAATAATTATGTATGAAGGTAGCTGTCATTTTGTGATGTATTTATTTTACCTTTTGCTCCTATCTTCAGTTCTGGGCCGTGGTCACATGTCCATGTCCATGCAGCTCTTTCTTATTTCCTATGATGTTATGTCCATGGGCGGGGCAGTGATAGGGGAGTGTCTATGTAACTAGCTGGTGGGAGGAGCCATGAACTAGTGTTGTTAGGGGCGGTGCTGGAGCTGTGGCAGAGAAAGGAGAAGTGCATCACGGGTTTGGTTAAATAGAGGAAGAGGACGTGCTACATACAGGATGGAAACCAACCAGCATGATGTTGGTACATGGTGAAAACAGGTCAGGACTCAGGAGAGGTCAAATTGAAAAAAACATGGAGAAGATATAGATGAGATAAGCAACTATATAAGCATATCTGTTAAAAATCATAATAATTTTGGAAAAGCATTTTCAAGGCCCGTTAGCTGCTGTCCTTTCGTCATTGTTTCAGTTGCCTGACTTCTGGTTTTGGCTCCGTTTTCTGGTTTACCTCGTCTCACTCTACAGCTTTGACTTCTGACTCTGTTCACCAACTACGCTTCTGTCCACTGCCTAGTACTACACTGTACAGCTTATGTGAGATCATTGTCTGGAGCCATTACCGATTGAAAATGACTCTGAGGACCTCAATATGGATCTTCTCCATTGGAGGTTCAAGCCTGAACAGTGAGGTCTAGTGATGAGCGGCAGGGGCAATATTCGAATTCACAAAATTTTGCGAATATTCGTTTGAATATTCATCATATGTTCGCAAATATTCGTATTCAAGATTATTCTATTGATTGCGAAAAATCGGCAATGTAATATTCGCGTAATGCGAATATTCTAAAACACGAATATATAGCACTATAGAATATAGTGCTATATATTTTAGTTTTTTAGAATATTCGTCATTTTTTCCAATTTAATGTGAACAGTCATTGGCCTAAAAGCAACTTAAGCAGGGAGGAATCATGACTTCAGATGGGAAAAAATTACAAATATTTAAAAAAACCAATATATAGCACTATATTCTATAGTGCTATATATTCGTGTTTTAGAATATTCGCATTACGCGAACATTACATTGCCGTTTTTTCGCATAAGAGAAAATAAATTAAATAATGAAGCATATTCTAATTCACCGCAGACTACAATATTGCAGCCTTCTCACATTGGCCCACAAGCAAGAAGCAGGTAGGTATACTAGGTAATGGGTTCAGATGAGAAAAAAAAAAGAAAATATTTGTTTTTACGAATATATATCACTATATTCAAAATATTTGCAAATTCTCGAAGTGCTGATATTCACGATAAAAATTCGCAATTCGAATATTCGCGCTCAACACTAATGAGGACCAGGGAATCCCTTTGATTATGCATGTCAACATTGTTAGCAATAATTTAATCGTGACACAGAGGGTTCACTTTCTTAAAGGGGTTCTCTGGGAATTAAGAAAATGAAAATACTTAAATATTACTTTATTATAAATATATTCTCATATGCCTTTCATTATTTATAATGGCTCGTTTTGTCTGGGGTGCAATTATTAGGAGACAGAAAATGGCCACCATCCTATTAATACACACAAACCTGTCCTGATCACACATGAGCACAAGTTACTTTACAAAGTAAAAGAGCTGCCTCATCCTCCTCTCTACTTGTCAAGGATTATGATCCTGAATACAGATGATAAGAACTTTAGCTGAATCTCTGGGGAATTTAGTTAATGAGACATGAAGTACAGAGAGGACGGACAGGACAGACAGTGGTAATGTGTTTCTGGTGTGATGGAGACTATAAACAAGTTCTGCTGCTCATTATCCACAGCTCACCCTCCTCTCATGTCTCTCATCATCTCCATTCCCACAGAGATTCACCTGTGCTCAGGATCATAATTCCTGACAAGTAGAGCAGAGAGGAGGACGAGGCAGCTCTATGGCTCATTGTGGTGAAGTAACTTGTCCTCCTGTGTGATTAGGACAGGTTTTGTGTGTACTGAAAGGACGGCAGCCATTTTATTTCTCATAATGATTGCTCCCTAGACAAAACAAGCTATTCTAAGCCATTCTAAGTAATGAATGGTATTTGTGAATATATTTATTATAAAATAATATTTAAAGGGAGTCTGTCACCAAAGTTGGACATAATAGACCGCTGACATAGCTTTGTAGCATCACTTTAGATGAATGAAACGGTACCTTTGTTGTCTTCTTCAGCGCTTGACCTGCTTCAAAAACGGACTTTTATTGATATGTAAATGAGGGCTCGCAAGTGCCCAGGGCGGAGTTAAGTTCTTTGGAGCCCAGGCTGCTCATCCTCTTTAGTTCTTATCCCCGCCCCTGTCTCTGTCTCTGCCCGCCCTTCTATTGCCTTTCTTCCTCCTTCTCTGGTAGCGAACTCCTGCGCCTGCGCTCAGCTTTGCCTCGGCGGGGCATGCGCACTGCGATGCCCACTGTGGGAACGGCATCAATGTAGCTACTGCGCATGTCCACCAGCTTACAGCTGGGTTTGCAGCGTCAGCCGGGGATGCTACAAAGCTATGTCAGCGGTCTATTATGTCCAACTTTGGTGACAGACTCCCTTTAAGTATTTACATTTTTTTAATTCCTGGACAATCCATTTAAACAATTAATGTCATGGTGCACAAAAGTGCTATAAAAAAAAAAAAATTATATATATATATATATATATATATATATTTAAAGAAAAATATATATAAAAATTACTGATAATAAGATAGCCTTAGTTAGTTCGGCAGAGTACTGGCAGTTAGCTAGTATAGTTTGGACTAGTGTTAGAGCTTGGCGTTTGAAAAAAAGAAAAATATACAAAAATAATATATATACAATTACTGGTAATTAACCAAAGTTATTTAGCCTGAGTACTGGCAGTTAGATAGAAATAGTTCAGAGTAGTGTTAGGGTAAGAGGTTTGAAAAAAAAAAAAATCTAAAAAAATAATTCTGACAAAATAAATAAATATATATATATATATATATATATATAAAAAAATAGATATATAAATTGTTTGGACTAGTGTTAGGGTTGGTGGTTTGAAAAATAAAAATCTTAAAATGTGTGTGTATATATATATATATATATATATATATATGTATATATAAAAAACGTTGTAGTTTGCACCATATTAAATGGCTGAACGTATGTATACGGCATAGGAGGCATATGCATTTATCTGTTGTGATACAGAAAGTGCAAGCAAGACAGAACAGTTTCAAATTTCGTCATTGTCCGCTAGCACTAGTGATGATGAGCCACAGCAAAGTAGCAGACAAGACTCTTTGCCTGGTACTAGCGCCATTAACCCAGAATGGATGCCCACAGAGTCATATACTCCGTCTGTTCCAGAATTTAATTCTGTCACAGACATCCGTTATAGGTTTTAAGGGGGTGGAATTTTTCAAAATATTCTTATCAGAAGAACTGATAGATTTGATGGAATAATTTATACGCTACTCAATTCATCGCCAGTCACCCCACCTCATATTACGCCAAGAATGGCGTATGTTGTTGTGGTGGACATTTTACAATTTTGGGGGCTCTTTCTAAATATGGGTCTCATAAAAAAACACTATGAGATCTTATTGGTCAACTGATGTCTTGTACGATACTCCCATGTACAGGGAAGTAATGACAAGACAGCGATTTGAGACAATCCTGCGATTTCTTCATTTTGCTGACAACACACAGTGCCCCCCACGTGATGACCTCAGCCATGACAGGCTTTATAAAATTAGGCCCCTTATAAATTATTTAAATGGAAAATTTAAAGAGGCCTACACTCCAGAAAAAAATATTGCCATGGACGAGTTACTTGTCCTTTTTAAAGGCATGCTTCAATTTCGCCAGTATTTGCCAAGGAATAGGGCAAAATTTGGGCTAAAAATGTATAAGCTCTGTGAGAGCAGATCTGGCTACACCTATAAATTTAGAGTGTGTGAAGGCAAAGATGCTCTCCTGAATGCCCCCCTTCCCTCAATGTGGCAGGTAAAATAGTGTGGGATCTTTTGCACCCTTAGATAAAGGGTACCATTTGTACGTCAATTATTATTACACTAGCATACCCCTTTTCAGGTGCCTTTCAGTCAAAAAGACAGTGGCATGTGGCACCATAGGCAATCAAAGAGGCCTGTCGAGGCCTTTTGTGAATCAAAAATTGAAGTCTGGGGAGATAAAGGGCCTTTGCAATGGGGACATCCTACTTGTAAAATTTCAAGACAAAAAAGATGTCCTCATAATGACATCTATACTTCCAGACAGTAGCAGCCCTATTCCTGTGCGCAGCACAAATACCACAGTCCATAAGCCTGTCTGCATACAGGTTTACAATAAATATATGGGTGGGGTGGACCTTGCAGACCAAATGCTGCAGCCCTATAGCGTGGTCAGGAAATCCCACATTTTGTATAAGAAACTTGCAGCCCACCTTATACAAGTAGCCCTGTATAATTCTTTTGTCATGTTCTGAAAAGTAGGGAACCAAGGAACATATCTTGAATTTCAAAAACAAATCATTAAAAATGTAATATTTAGAGAGCAGTGCCAGGATAGCAGTGGGATAGTGGCATCTAGTCATGCCAACAGAATTATCCCAGGGAAACATTTACCATCAGAGGTGCCCCCTACTGGGAAAAAAAAACAGATCCAAAAAGAGATGTAGGGTTTGTTACAAGAATGGGATATGGCGGGATACCATACATCAATGTGACCCTGTCCAGATAAGCCTGGACTTTGCATTAAGCAGTGTTTCCACATTTACCATACTTCCCTAGATTATTAATTTAATCAATTTACATTGTTTTACTCCTTTTATGAACTTTTGGCTATTTTTAATTTATCCACTGTTTTTTAACACTCCACATTTCATTATATTATTAGCCAATTATAATTTGGAAAATTAGACAAACTCCAAAATATAAAAATAAATTCTCATTATACCCCTAGATGATTTCCATAAAATAATAAAATTCTCACTACACCCCTACATGAATACTTTAGGGGGTGTAGTTTGTCAAAATGGGGTCACATTTTGGGGTACCTCAGGGTAACTTCAAATGCGACACAGCACCTAAAAATTATTCCAGTGAAATCTGCCCTCCTAAAGCCATATCGTGCTCCATCTGTTCTAAGCTCTGCAGTATGCCCATACAACAGTCATCAATCACATATGGGGTGTTGCCGTATTCAGGAGAAAATGGGTAACAGATTCCTGTTACTCCTTGTGACAATGAAAAACTTGGGCCTAAAGTGACATTTTACAGTAAAATATGTAATTTTTCTTTTTCACAGCTAAGGGTTTCTAAACTTTATGAAAAACATATTGGGCCAAAGTGCTCACTACACCCCTTGAAAAATTCCTTGGGGGTGTTATTTCCAAAATGGGGTCACTTTTTAAGGGTTTCCACAGTGGGGTACCTCAGGGTACCTTCAAATGCGACACAGCACCTAAAAATGTTTCCAGAAAAATCTGCCCTCCAAAAGCCATATCGTGCTCCATCTGTTCTAAGCTCTGCCGTACGGCCAAATAGCAGCCGACAACTACATATGGGGTGTTTCTGTAAACTGCAGAGTCAGGGTAATAGATATTAAGTTTAGTTTGGCTGTTAACCCTTGCTGTGTTACAGGAAAAAAACAATTAAAATGGAAAATCTGCCAAAAAAGTGAAATTTTGAAATTTCATCTCCATTTTCCTTTAATTCTTGTGGAACACCTAAATGGTTAGCAAAGTTTGTAACATCAGTTTTGAAAAACTTGAGGGGTGTAGTTTCTAAAATGGGGTAATTTTTGGGTTGTTTCTACTCTGTAAGGCCCACAAAGTGACTTCATAACATAACTGAAAAAAAGTAGGTTTTGGAAATTTTCCTAAAAAATGTATGAATTGCTTCTAAAATTCTACGCCTTCTAATGTCCTAAAAATTAAAATGACATATTAAAAATGATGCCAACATAAAGTAGACATATGGGAAATGTAAAGTAATAACTATTTTGTGAGGTATCATTATCTGCCTTAAAAGCAGAGAAATTCAAATTTTGAAAATTACAATTTTTTCCACATTTTCTGTAAATTTTAAATTTTTTCATAAATAAAGGTGAAACATTATGACACAAATTTACTACTAACATGAAGTACAATGTGTCACAAGAAAACAGTCTCAGAATGGCTTGGATAAGTAAAAGCGTTCTATAGTTATTACCACGAAGGTGCAAAATGGCCCGGTCATTAAGGGGTTAAAATAAGCATTGAAAATAAAAATCTTGACGACCCACAGATTAAAATATTTGCAAACAATTGTCTTGGAGACTTTTTATTATTACCCCCACAACATTGATCAAGCCTTCACAAGGTATTATTTGGTTGCTGTTTGGCAGTATTAGTTGGACAGTCAATAGCAGTATTATTTATGACCACAGGGCATACCGGAAGTCTACCGCTGCTGCATTGTTTTATTAGGAGTTTTGAAGTCTATAGAGCAAGGATTAGCAATCTCTGGTACTCCAGCTGTCCTGAAACTGCTACTCCCGGAATCTTCATTCTGCTTCTATGGGAGTAACAAGAACAGCCAAGTGTGTATACTGGGAGTAGTAGTTTCACAGCACACAATGTCACCTCTTTTTGTAGCTATAGAACTTGTTTTGGCCCTGCTGAAGCAAGTTTTGTCTGCTGCTGCTGCTTATAATAAGGCCTAAGAACGTGAAATCTGTTCCCACACAGTTTAGCAGAATATATACAGTAACTTTATTATCATTTTAAAAGAACCCATTACCTCTTCTGACGTCTATTTCAGTAATTATTTGTGTTTTCCATGCAATAACAATCTGTTCTAATCATTCTACATTGTGACAATCCTCTTTTATTTCTACTAGAAGTTTATAAATGAATTGCCATCAGTCTGCAATAAAGGTCCATCTAAGCGATTCAGCGCTGGGCAAAAGAGAGCATCGAAGCATGAAACCGGGACAACCCCTTTAACTGTTTATCTAGCTGTGTGAATCATACTTTTTACTTTCACTTTGTGCTGTCATCTAATAAGAAGTAAGAACTCATAAGAGTTTATACACTTATTTAAGCCACATTCTTATCAGCAAGATAAGAACTGAGCTATAATGAGCATTTATAATTTCAGACAGCAAAGATAAGGACCCATTAGATTAGCTGGGTGATGGAAGAGAGAGAAAATTCAGAACCCTCTATTAGAGCATCTCAGCCCTGTACAGAAAAAAAGGTTCCATATTTGTAGTAAAGACCAATTTAAAAAAAATGTTTAGGTCAAAATGAGTACAATGCAATAATAAAAAAAAATTGCCCCCAAAGGTGTACATAGCCTTTAAGGTTGTATTACAGAGCCCGATGTGGCAGACGATTGTGGAGAGGGAAGCGTTTCCTCCCGGAAATCACCTGCTCACTATTGGAGGAGACTGCTGCTATTACATGCAGCAATCTCCTCCGCAGCATGGGGATTGCTATGACACTGCTCGTCCCCATTTATGGCCTTAGTCTTCTTGGGTATGATGCCACAAGGTTTGTACACTTTGATTTGGGGATTTTCTGTCATTCTTCTCTGCAGATCCTACCAAGATCTGTCAGGTTGGATGGCAACGATCAGTGGACAGCCATTTTCTGGTCTCTCTAGAGATGTTTAATTGGCTTTGCTTGGCCACTCTAACATATTCACAGAGTTATCTCTAAGCCGCTCCTGTGTTGTCTTGGCTGGGTGCTTAGGGTTATTGTCTTGTTGGAAGGTAAACCTTCGGCCCAGTCTGAAGTCTAGAGCACTCTGGATCAAGTCTTCACTAAGAATATTTCTATGCTTTTCTCCATTTATCTTTCCCTCAACCCTGACCAGTATCCCTGTTCCAGACACTGAAAAAGACCCCAACAGCATGATGCTGCCACCACCATGCTTCACAGTAGGGAAGGTATTGGGCAGTTGATGAGCAGAGCCTGGTTTCCTCCAGACATAACAATCCATCTTGGTTTAATCAGACCACAGAATCTTGTTTCTTGCAGTCTGAGAGGCTTTCTTTTGCAAGCTTCATGTGGGCTTTCATTTGTCTTTTACTGAGGAGGAGCTTCTTTCTGGCCACTCTGCCATAAAGCACAGACTGGTGGAGTGCTTCAGTGACAGTTGACCATATGGAAGTTTCTCCTATTTACACACAGGATCTTTGGAGCTCAGCCCAGCAATTCTTTCCTCTTCATGGTTTGGTTTTTGCTCTGATACACATTGTTAGCTGTGAGATGTTACATAGAAAGGGGTGTGTCTTTTCAAATCATGTCCAACCAACTGAATTTACCACAGGTGGACACCAATCAAGATTAAATGTTTTAATGAATTAGCAAAAATTTCTAAAATACTGTTTCTACATTCTCATTATGGAGTACTAAGTGCAGACTGATGGGGGAAACCATTTTTTTTTATTTTTTTTGAATTTTATGACTAGACCACAGCATAACAAAATGTAAAAAAAGTAAAAGGGTCTCTGAACACTTTCCAAATGCACGGTATAATTACAAATGTGAAAAGCTAAAGAGAACCTGTTGCCATGAAATGCAGTGTAATCTCCAGGCAGCATGTTATAGAGCAGAAGGAGATGAGCTCATTGCTATATCGTTTCGTTGGGAAAAAGATGCAAACATTTTTTAATTTTATACTTTTAAATCTCAACTCTTTCTAAGCTCAAGACTGCCTATTTGGGAATTATTGGTGTTTGATAGCATGCTCTGTGTAAGTATGTATACAGGGATAACTGTCAGTCACTTATAACACCTCCTCTGTGTACAACTGAGCTCAGAAAATGCAGAGATTTACAAATGTATAAATTACAAGTTTTTCCACAAAACTACCGTATTTTTCACCCTATAAGACACACCTAGGTTTTTGGGGAGGAAAATAAGAAAATAAATATTATTAACCAAAAGGTGTGCTTTTGGTGGGTTTTGAACTAATGGTGGTCTGTGGATGGCACTGTTATGGGGGATCTGTGGATGGCACTGTTATGGGGCATCTGTGGATGGCACTGTTATGGGGCATCTGTGGATGGCACTGTTATGGGGGAGATCTGTGAAGGAAACCTATGGGGGGAATCTGTAAAGGACACTTATGGGGGATCTGTGGATGTCACTGTTATGGGGGATCTGTGGATGACACTGTTATGGGGGATCTGTGGATGACACTGTTATGGGGGATCTGTGCAGGACACACTGTTATGGGGGATCTGTGGAGGACACACTGTTATGGGGGATCTGTGGACCCCATAACAGTGCCATCCACAGACCACCCCACCCCATAACAGTTCCATCCACAGATGTCCCCCATAACAATGCCATCCACAGATCTCCCATCCCATAATAGTGCCATCCACAGATGTCCCCCATAAAAGTGTCATCCACAGATCCCCCCCACCCCATAACAGTGCTGCAGTATAGGAATATAAAATCTCTAATTCAATTCAAGTTGAATAAAGTTGCGCCCTCACTTGTAATATTACTCACTAACAGCTCTTGTAGAACGCAGGCAGGCAGGCCGGGCGGGCGGCAGCATAACTCCCTGATGTCACATGCCTGGGCTGTCTGCTTCATTCATAAAGTAGACGGCGCAGGCATGTGACATCAGGGAGTTACGCTGCCGCCCACCTTGCCTGCCTGCGTTCTACAGCAACTGTTAGTGAGTAATATTACAAGTGAGGGCGCAACTTTATTCAACTTGAATTGAATTAGAGATTTTATATTCCTATACTGCAGCACTGTGAGCGGCGGGGCCAGAATTCAGTGAATGCACCTGGCCCCACCGCTATTGCCGGCCTCCAGCCCCTCCTCCCAGTCCCTCCCCACTGAAACATCGCAGTCTGCGATGCTAGAGCATTTCAGACTGCGATGTAAAATGTCAGCATTCGCCCCATAAGATGCAGGGGCTTTTTCCCCCCCATTTTTTGGGGGAAAAAAGTGTGTCTTATAGGGAGAAAATACGGTATTTGCTCAGCTTCTTCTGCTTTATAACATGCTGTCTGCTGGTTGCACTACATTTCATGACGACAAGTTCTATTTAAAGTGCCTATTTCCATTAATATGGTAGATTCTTTACATCATAGTAAAGGTGATTTGGATGCACATTAACTCCAATGATACTTACAGTGTGCAAACCGCATAAAAGCAAACAATGATCAACAGTAATATATAATGCAAGAGAGTGAATCTGGATCGCACATCCTCAGTACTATGCTTTTGATAGCAGTAATGCAATTCACATTATCAGACTTTCAGATTTCTAGAAGACTGTTAATATAATGTCACTATATATATATATATATATATATATATATATATATATGTATATATATCTATTTATATATAGTTAAAATGTTCTGTATATTCCAATTTGTGCAATAATGTTTTATCCATCATAGCATGGTTGTTATAGTATTTCACAAGCCTTAGAAAATAAAAATTAACAATACAAAAATAAAAATATTGACTGGTATATCAAGAAATAATTTTGCAGGTGTTACATTTACAAAGGAGGGTGCTTTTCTGGCAACTTAGTGATTCAGAGCAGGCGGGTATGCTGTTCGGTGGCAAGCAGAAGATAGTCTTTAATAACTGTAGGGACTGGTAGTAAAGGAATGAAAAGGTGACACTGACTACCAAAATGCTTGCGGAGTGTAAATCTGCACAAGTGCTGCAGGGATCGCACACTTCCGGAGACATTGAAGAATCTTGTGTAGAAGGAACGATGAGTCTACAAGACATAAAATATAATATGAGAACATGGTGAAACACTGAACCCTCAAAGGTCTCATTGACAAGGGCTTGCTATGGAGCCAGTTTCTTATACTGCAGCTTGTAGTACAGAGCTATAGAGATTCTGTGCGCACACAGCTCTGAGACACTCCAAGTGACACATAAAACCATGACGATAGAAAAAGAGTAGCAGATTGGATCATCATTGTGAGGGTTAGAGTGGACCCATAAGGATGGGCTTTTGCCAGTGCTGTACAGACCATGCGACTCCTACGGAGCCCCGGTTTTTGATGCTGAACGCCTTCTTCCATCCCTGACATTAAAAAAAAACTGCATTTTTATGCAGCCACCACTAGGGGGAGCTTAGTCCAAAGAGAATTTTTTCAGCTTCTATTGCAGTCAGTGGTAACTGTATAAATTCCTAAGCATTGAGCTCCACCTAGTGGTGGCTGCAGGAAGACAGTTTTATAATATTCTATGTCAGGGCTTGACAAATTTCCTTGGAGTCTAGGAGCCAGCTAAAAAAGTTAGGTGCCAGACGGAGCCGCGTCATAAAGCCCCCAGTAGATGCCCCCATAGTGCTTTTCCTCCCCCCCACTTCTCCATAGAGCCAACCAATGATGCATGCCAGTACATAGGGCCCCCATAGTGGTCCTTCCCCTCTTCTCCATAGTGCTCCCCATACTGTGCGAGTATATAGGGCCCCTCATAATGTGCCAGTATATAGGGCCCCCATAGTGCTTCCCCTCTTCAATTGGTTATATGACACGTCAGACGCTGCCAGCATCCAACTGATTGCCCCTGGCGGCCGCCATGACATGTGGAAACCCTTACAAGGATTACAGGGTCCGGAGGGGAGGGCAGAGTGGTACGGAGGAGAGGGCAGAGGGGTCCGGAGGAGAGGGCAGAGGTGTCCGGAGGGAAGGGCAGAGGTGTCCGGAGGGGAGGGCAGAGGGGTCCGGAGGGGAGGGCAGAGGGGTCTGGAGGGCATAAACACAGCGGGCACCATGACACTTTACTGAGCACTACAACCCCCAGCTGGCGCTCAGCCTCTGCAGTCCCCACATCACTACAACTCCCACCTGGGGCTCAGCCTCTGCAGTCTCTGTATCACTACAACCCCCAACTGGGGCTCAGCCTCTGCAGTCCCCGAATCACTACAACCCCCAGCTCTTTTCCCCTCTTGTCATTCTCTTTCCCCCTCTTGTCATTCTTTCCCCCTCTTGTCATTCTCTCCCTCTTGTCATTCTCCCCCCCCCCCCTTGTCATTCACTTTCCCACCTTGTCATTCACGCCCCCCCTTGTCATTCACTTTCTTCCCTTGTCATTCACTTTCCCCCCTTGTCATTCACTTTCCCCCTCTTGTCATTCTCTTCCCCCTCTTGTCATTCTCTTCCCCCTCTTGTCATTCTCTTCCCCCTTGTCATTCACTTCCCCTCCCTTGTCATTCTCTTTCTCCCCCCCTCCCTCTGCTACCTCTAGTGTAGCGTGGCCGAGCTCTGTATGGTCCACGGGTACAGGAGCTTTAGTTCCCTGTACCCGGGTAGACTGACAGGAAGTGCACACTGTGTGCGCACTTCCTGTCAGTCCGGCCGGGTACAGGAGACAGATGCTCCCTGTACCCGCGGTCTATACAGGGCTCAGCCGCGCTACAATGAGGGAATGACAGTAGGGAGCGCTGAGCGCTTCCTTCCTGTTAGTCCCTCTCTTCATGCTGCGCCTGGGCGGTACGCCCTCATGGACGCGCCAGCCTGAGCAGTGCTGCAGCCGCCTGAGGCTCTATATAGAGCGCTCGGGCGGCTGCAGCATGAAGTCCGCCTATAGGACGCGCCGGCCCTGCGCCCTGGCATCTTAGAAAACGGGCTGACAAATACCCATGCGCCAGGACCAAATTCCTGGTTGCCATGGCGACCTCCTGGCGCCTGGGATTTGTCGAGCCCTGTACTATGTGAAGAGAAGCAGGAGACATAGAAGATTTATCAGTGTACTTAGTCAACTGTCTAGTGGAAATGCATTGAGAAATATGGTGGTCCGGAAAGAGTGCCAAATATTTACAGCACCCCTTCCACACAGAAATCTTATAAAGTGGGAGAGGCAAAGGGTGACTTTTTTATTTCCATTTTTGCCACATTCCACATTGCCTGGGGTTGTTTGATACATGTTTTCGGGCATACTGAGTGGGGCAGGGGGGCCATACTAAGTTTTGTTATGGGTCCCCATGAGATCTGTGGAAGCCCATGGCTGTTTGACGATGGGGAGATTTATCAAAACTGGTGCAAAGGGAAATTGGCTTAGTTGCCCATAGCAGCCAATCAGATTCCACGTTTCAGTTTTCAGAGCTCCTTTGACAATTGAAAGCATTGATTTGGTGGCTATGGGCAACCAAGCCAGTTTTCCATTGCACCAGTTTTGAAAAATCTCCCCCATATATCTTTATTGATGACAAGCTATTCATATTCCACAGAAAAACCTGTGGTGACAGAGCAGATCAATGGTAATGGTGGTAGGAGATTGTGGTATATGCTGCTATAGCAAACAATTCTGACCTGAAACACATCCTGTGGGATATCTTGTCTCCACCTGCTGCAGACTTGAAGGTTTAAGTATGAGTTGTAAAGCATTGCAATTACTTCAGGGAGTCCGGAACAGCACCGCAGAACCTGCACGAGCAGAAAGCATAGTTATCTTCAGTATCACTGGCATGGACATCCGTGATTTACTACTGCTCCATGTTTGTCCTTATAGGGAATCTTTCACCAGGAAATTCACTGTTAGGGTTCGACTACATGGCGACATGTGTCGAGCGACAGCAAGATGCATAAAAGTCTTACAACACAAAAATATGTGAGACTGTAATTTGGCTTTGAAAACGCAGCCAGTTTGTGGGTGAGTCACCATCAAAGCCAATGGTAGAAAAGTCACGTACTCCTTTAGATGGATGTACTGATAATTTCACTTAGTTATCTGCTGCTTCCACTTTTAGTACCTTACACCAGCCACCGCTGATGGATTGCAGGGTGGCTGTAACCATGGAAACGAGCAGTGTATAACGTGATGGGAGAAATGAATGAAGCCAGCAAAGGAGGCAATATGGACAATCCCAATACATTAGTAAGTGCCTTGTATTAACTTCCTCTACATAATAAATGACATTTGTTGAAGTGAGACAACCCCTTTAAAGGGTTTTCCATATTTTATACTGCTGCAGCCACTTACTGGCCTCAGCGGTGTATGGCACAAGACAAGATGTCTCCACTGCAGCCAAAGTAATGTGTCAGTGCTGCAGCCCAGCAGAGATGACAGAACAGCAGTACTGGATCGGAGAGAACTGGGAACGTGAAGCATTCTTTAAAATAGTTTCTACTATGTCCGCTTCTAAAAATCAAGCTTGTAAACCCCCTTTGCAGGGGCTGATGCCCCAGCAATTATCAGGAACAAAGCCATACAATCCCAATATTTGCCTAAGGCTACATGCACACGACAGTTATTTTTCTCGGCTTCCGTTTCAGTTATTTTTGCGGATAGGATAGGAACCCATTCATTTCAATGGGTCAGCAAAAAAATGCTGACATTTCATCCGTTTGTGCTCCACGTCCGTTGTCCGTGTTTCCCTTCAGCAAAAAAAGTAGTGCATGTCCTACTTTTTTCTCATTTGCGGACGAGGATAGGCATTTATTATAAGGGATCTGTGAAAACAAAGGAATCCTCCCCAAAAAAACTGATGGACCATCAGTTTTTTTTGCTGATCCCGATTGGCGGACAGCAAAAAACAACTGTCGTGTGCATGTAGCCTAAGGCCTCATGCACACGACCGTTGTTTGATTCCGTGTCCGTTGCTCCGTTTTTTGTGATTTTCTGCGGACCCATTAGTTTTCAATGGGTCCGTGAAAACCTCGGCAAATGCACCGTTTGTCCTCCGCGTCCGTGGTCCGTGATTCCAGTCCGTCAAAAAAATATAACCTGTCCTATTCTTGTCCGTGAAAAACGGTTCACGGACCCATTCAAGTCAATGGGTCCGTGAAAAATGCGGATGGCCATCCGTGTGTCATCCGCGTTCCGTGTCCGTTTTTTTTTACGGATCCCTTGGCAGGCACTTGGAAAAAATTGTCAGCCTGTCTTTTGGCAAAATCTTTTGGGTCATGTCCGCTAAAAAAACGGAAGACACACGGAAACACAACGGAAGGCAAAAACGGACACGGATCACTGAACAACGGAACCCCTTTTTGCGGACAGCATAAAAAAACGGTCGTGTGCATGTAGCCTTATTCTGAGAGAAGGTGATAGCTGCATTATATGCAGCAATTAGTTCCTGCTGTGATAGCTCATCCCGATACAAATTTATTGTTTGCCAGTAGCTCATGCCTTTTTACACAAGACGCTATCCTGTCAGCACACAATCATATCAGCAGCAAATTTATGAGGCAATTATTGGGATTTAGTGTTTGCACGACTGCTCATTCCTGATATTTGCTTTGATCCTAATCCTTGGCTCATGTAAAGCTACTTTCACATGTGCGATTTTCTTTCTGGTTTTGAGATCCAGCAGAGGATCTTAAAACCAGAGAAAAATTCTTCTGTTTTGTCCCCATTGACATTCCATTCCGGTTTGTTGCGTTCTGTGACTGGAAACTGCAAACTGCGTTTTTTTCTGTCCGCTTTGCGAAACTGAACAAGCCGGAACCGGCACTAAAAACAATGTAAGTCAATGGTGTCGGATCCGCTTTTTTTCAGACAGTAAAAAAAATGGATCCGGCACCCATTGACTTACCCTAGGTACACACCTAAGCGTTTTTCAGCGCGTTCAAACGCGCTGTAAAACGCACAACATGTGGAAAGCCATGCTTCCCTATGGGCATGGTTCACATTTGGGCGTTTTACAGCGCGTTTGAACGCGCTGAAAAACGCCAAACGCTGTCGCTTCAGCATGAGCTTCTTTTGGGCGTTTTAACGCGCCTATGGACCATGCTGAAATAGGGGAGAATCACTGAATCGCGCGTATGATGCGCGTTTCTTAGTTACAAAAACGCGCATCCAAAAACTCGCGTAAAATGTGCGTCATACGCGCGATTAAGAAACGCTTAGGTGTGTTCCCAGCCTAACAGTAGTGTTAGTGCTGGATCTGTTTTTTTTTCTGTCTGAAACCAAAAAATTGATCCAACATCGTGGATTTACATTTGTTCATTTTTGATGTCAAAACCGCATATATGAAAGTAGCCTAAAAGGGGTGTGTGTATGTATATGGTTATTTATACATTTCTGTATATATACATTACCTTCCCGAAAGCCTCAGGACACACACTGCGGGCTCCACGGTTAAGCAGAGCGCGTACAGTAAGGTGGGGTCTCTTGTCTGGGTACAGCTCAGCATTTTGTAGCACACAGCTCAGAGGCAGGACTCCATTATAATCGGCAGCATTGACATCTGCACCATATTTAAGAAGCAACTCCACCAGATGGTGTTCAGCTTTTCTGCAAGCATAGTGGAGTGGTCTTCTGTCTTGCTGGTCTTGGGCTTCTATGTTTACTCCCTTCTCTAGAAGAAGGTGGCAAATTTGCAGGCATGTATCCTCATATTCACATGTTCCTCCACAAGCTGAAATCAAAGGAGTCTCACCATTGGCATTCCTAGCATGGATATCTGCTCCATAGCGGAGGTATGATCTTACATGGTCTAAAAGACCTAGCCGTGCTGCAATGTGGAGTGGAGTGTCCTGCATTTCATCTGTGGTTTGATTCACAAGGGTCCCATGCTGTAGGAGCACCTCTGCACATCTAGGACAAAATACAGATAATGATCATAGGATCAAAGACAAGTTTGATAGAAATGGTCGGTTTTCTACAGATAATGGGCAAAGTGTCTGTTTTAGTAATAATAACAATTCTGCAGTGTCTTATGACTCCATGTGCTGTGTGGGTGTTATCACTTGGGGTTGTGTCAGACACTATCCAATCAGTGCTGCCTGTGATAGACAATTTACACTTAATTGGACCTTTAGTACAGACTGCTGGCAATTCATGCATAAACTTCTAGTAGGAATAATAGAGGGAATAAACAACATAGAGTCATAAGAATAGATGCTCCAGGATTGTTATTCCATGGTGAATGCAAAAAGCTATTAAAATAGATGTCAGGAGAAGTAAAGTAAGATGACAGCAGTTGGCCAGTTGCGAGCAAATGGAGACGGTAAGTTTGATAAAAAAAAATTTATTGTTAATTTTACACAGTTTTTACACTCAGATGCCGCGATGATGTATGAGCAGGGCCGGTTCTATAATAAGGCCGACTAAGCGGCTGCCTTAGGGAGCAGAGAAGGGGGGGGGGCGGAAAAATGAACTTTTTTTAAAAAAATCACTTGCGGCCACCCACCCCAGCCTGCATGTGCGATGCGGCCCCGGTCCTCATCACTCACAGAGCGGCAGCACGGTCATGGGGGCACTGAAGGGGTGTGTGACTGGCGAGTGGCTCCGCGGCGGGCAGCAGCAGGGACTGGAGCAGCTGTTGGTGACTGTGGCTCACACAGCCAGCCCAGGCCAGCCCAGACGGACTGTCGACTGCCGTAGGGTAAGTGGTAGGTGATGAGCGCAGAGCGCATATTGTTTATAATCATTACACAACATCAATGGGGGGGGGGGGTTGTGTCACGGGTGACATAATGGGAGGGGGGACAAATCAAATGTGTGTAGTCTGTGCCATGGAGGGGGAGAAATGTGACATGGGGGAGATGATGTGCCATGGGGGGGGGGGGGGGGAGAAGTGTGACACAATAGGGGGTCATAATGTGATCATGGGGGGGGGGGCGCCAAAATGTAGCTTCGCTTGTGTTGGCAAAAATCCTTGCACCGGCCCTGTGTATGAGGGGTACAATGACGGCGCTATTGCAGCTCCCTGTCATTGCACCCACTACTTACAAAAAAATGCACTTTGTGACAAAGTAATTGGTCACAAAGCAAATTTTTTTGTAAAATTTGGCGAATCACCCGAATCAAACTTTTCAATTATTCGCTCATCTCTACCAAATACACGGTGCAGCACAGGATACTGCCACCCCCACAGCAATCCAGTTGAATGCTGGAGGGCACTTTCTTCTGCCAGCCAGGTATATGAGTACATGATGCTCCTAGCATCTGAGAGCATCAGATCGTTGTGTACCCGACTGGCGGCCCCCTGGGAAACTTCCCTGTAGAGTCTATGGCCAGTCCGCCCCTGCATGGAGACACATAGATTTGCAAAGGAGATGTAGGACAGGGTATAATCAAGACTAATTGCAAAAGTGATTTTTTAACTATTATTGTAGATGCAAGAATAGTGACAATTAGTAATGGCAAAATGAATAATGGAATGAAAGAGAGGATTATTTTAATAAATGCATCAATATCATTGGTGTGATACAATTGCTTGGCAGCTGTCTTGCCATCTTCTAGTCCAGGCAGTCAGGGCCGTCTTTGACGCTGGGCAAAAGGGGCAGCTGCCCCGGGCCCAGTTGCTCCTGGGGGCCCGACAGCCAAGGCAGCTCTGAGACTCCTGCAACTTCTCTATCAATAATAATCACTATGCGAGCGAGCGGCTGCTGCGTGTGGCTGCTTGCTGCGCATTAGTGATTATTCTGCTGCGTGCCCGATGCCTGCCAGTGCAGACAGTGCGCTCCTCCTCCTGACCTCCCACCCCTGCCCTTGCGTACCTACGCGGTACCTGTTGCGCCGTCAGTTACCTTAGGTACGCAGGAGCAGACAGTCACTGCCTGCTCCACAGTCTCCCGCCGGCGTGGCCTCAACCTGGCCTCACACGCAGCGCTGCTGGTCCGGACCATCCCCATTTAGTTACTCACCCGATATCAGTAAGTCGCTGCCTGGGCTGGACAGGACTCATGATTGATAATGTATGCACAGCAGGCAGCAGCACATGTAGTCTTAGTCCACACTACACCCCTGCCTTGCTGCAGCCTCACAGGAGTACAGGATCAGTCCATATGTGTATGGCATAATTGGGTTGGCAATGACATAATGACACATGAGTTGACAGAGGTCTTTACCACCAGGCAGGTGACGGTCCAGCAGACACATAATTATTATTATTGTCCTCTTGAAGAAGCTGTACGCGAAACGCGCGTCGAGGGGTGCGCCTACTTGCATTACGGGGTGTATGTGGCCGAGGTAAAGCACGAGTTGCTAGTGTATTTGCACCGGGAGGGAATGAGCACTCCACCATTAGACAGATTGGGATTTGAGTAATGTTCCACACTCTGAAGGGGTAGTCATTACTTGAACGTTTAAGGTCTGTTCTGTCTAGGGTTCATTCCGGTGAACCGCTGGTTTAGGACCCACTAATAGCCGCGTATCCGTGGCGTGGCAAGTTGTTTGGCGCATGTTTTTCTTGTTTCTCCTCTTTTATGGTATGTAATGTGTATTTTAATGATATTTAATAAAGATTGATATTTTGTATAAGAGATTGGTGTAGCTCAGTGTTACATAGACACATTATTATTGTCACACATGCCGCATGTGTGTGACAATAATAATGTGTCTGCTGGACCTGCCTGGTGGTAAAGACCTCTGTCAACTCATGTGTCATTATGTCATTGCCAACCCAATTATGCCATACACATATGGACTGATCCTGTACTCCTGTGAGGCTGCAGCAAGGCAGGGGTGTAGTGTGGACTAAGACTACATGTGCAGCAGTGCATACAATACAGTCCCTAAATAAATATTGCCAGATTAGCAGCGCTGCTCAATGTCATTATCATTATGTGAACACTGTATGGGGTTATTGGCAATAACCCCATACAGTGTTCACATAATGATAATATTATACTGCCATAATATAAGTTATAACACCAACATACTGCCAACACCAACATTAGGCTACTTTCACACTTGCGGCACATGTATCCGGCAAGCAGTTCAGTCGTCAGAGCTGCCTGCCGGATCCGCCATTTAGTGTCACAACTGGCAGCATTTGTAGACAGATCCGGTTGCGGATCCGTCTACAAATGCATAGCAAGAACGGATCCGTCCCTCTGCTTGTCATGCGGATGGACGGATCCATCCTGCACTCATTTTTACAGTTTTCCCGGTCTGCGCATGTGGATCCACCCTTCAGTTGCTTAGCATGCTGCGGTATTATTTCCGGCCAAAACGCCTGACAGTGACTGAACGGAAGGCATACTGATGCAAACTGAACAGATTTCTCTCCATTCAGATTGCATGGGAATATGCCTGATCAGTTCTTTTCCGGCATAGAGCCCTTTTGACGGAACTCTATGCCAGAAAAGAATAATGCTAGTGTGAAAGTACCCTTACATAATTAGTGTTGAGCGAACTTGTGTTTTAAGTTCAGCGTCTGAAGTTCAGGTTATCGACGAATCCTGTTATGGATTCTGCTACCACGGACCATAAGGATTCCGAATTCCGTTATGGCCCGTGGTAGCAGAATCCATAACGTGATTCGTCAATAACCTGAACTTGTGTGAACCAGGTGTGTGGATTTTTTTTTTGTGTGTGTGTGTGTGTTGTGGTGGAGGGCGTGATTGCATGCTAGGGTGTGTGAAGGCGGGATCCAGGGGCCCCAAGTAAATTCTTGCCCAGGGTCCAATCAATATTAAAGACGGCCCTGCAGGCAGTGTCTAGTGATGTTTAGTAATGAAGACAGGCCTGCTGCTTGCACTTTAGGGAACAGATTGTGACCATCCCTACCTTAAAGAGTTTTTAGTGTCACAGAGGTGGAGAGGGGTAAGACCTTCATCACTGCGGTGGTTTGGATTGGCCCCATATTCCAGCAGTAGTTGGACGCAGGTATCATGCCCTCCATTGCAAGCTTCATGGAGTGGAGAACGACCTCCAGGTGCAGCATTGGGGTCGGCCCGGCGGTGCAGTAGATATCGGACACATTCTGTATAACCGTGGGAAGCGGTTATGCATAAGGGCGATGTTAACTCTTGTGTGTATTCCAGAGTCCACAATCCTGAGATAGATAATTACAAAATAAATGATGAAAAGATAATCGGATCAATGATATAAAGGTCAGCAACATCTGGGAAATATAAACACCAGCTCTCAGATTGACTGAGTATGCAGGTTTCTTTCACTAAGGAGAAGGGAATACACTATTGTCTGATACTTCTGGCAGTAACTTATTGTATCTCTTAGGCCTCTTTCAGACGGGCGTTGCGGGTGCACTCCGTCAAACAGTGCGGGTGCGTTGCGGGAATCGCCGCGATTTTTCCCTGCGAGTGCAAAGCGCTGTCATGCGTTTTGCACGCGCGGGAGAAAAATCGGCACTTTTGGTACCCAGACCCGAACCTGCACTTCTTCACAGAAGTGCATGTTTGGGTCAGAAATTGTCCCGCTGGTATTATTTCACATTATAACATAGTTATAATGTAAAATAATACCCTTGGCCATCTCCCTAATGTTTAAACAGGTGCAGAATGGGTTAAAAATAATAAACTAATCATAACTTACCTGTTCCATTTGATCGCGAAGCCCGGCCTCCTCTCCGTTAGCTTGAAAGATGAAAAGGACCTGTAATGATGTCACAGCATCACATGGCCCAATCACCTGCTCCATCACTATGGTGATGGAGCATGTGATTGGTCCATGTGACCACGTGACATCATCCAAGATCATAAGCACTAGCCACAGCCTGAGGATAGTGATTAAGGACCTTGGATGATGTCACATGGTCACATGGACCAATCACATGCTCCATCACCATAGTGATGGAGCAGGTGATTGAGCCATGTGATGTGACGTCATCACAGGTCCTTTAGATCATCGATGCTGCAGGGAAAGAGAGGACAGATCGCGACTACTGCGATCAAGTGGCTAAGGTAAGTTAACTTTTATTATTTTTAACCCCTTCCTCTTCATTTTACACAGCATTCTTTATTAAGAATGCTATTATTTCCCCTTATAACCATGTTATAAGGGAAATAATAGAGATTGGGTCCCGTTGCTAAGCAACAATGCGGGAAAATCGCAGCGCATCCGCGCTGGTTGCGGATGCTTGCGATTTCCCGCATCCCCATTCACTTCTATGGGGCCTGCGTTGCGTGAAAAACGCAGAATATAGAACATGCTGCGATTTTCACGCAACGCAGAAGTGATGCGTGAAAATCACCGCTCATGTGCACAGCCCCATAGAAATGAATGGGTCCGGATTCAGTGCGGGTGCAATGCGTCCTCCTCACGCATTGCACCCGCGCGGAAAACTCGCCCGTGTGAAAGGGGCCTTAGGGGAACGACTTGTTGAATCCAAATTCTCACCTCCAATGGCAGAATTTGGGGACTGTTGAGCTGTACACAGTATGCATGTGAATGGTGTTCCATTTATTTATCATCCAAGTCATGTCTCAAGATCTATTTAAAGGGTCAAACACTGACTTATAGGATAGCTGCCTTACATCTGGTGGCATTAGAGGCAGAGCTTGCTAAGAGATCATTTGCATCCCTCTCTTCCCAGAATTCCAGAGGAACATGTATGGCCTATAAGCCTCCTCACGCCGATTAAAGCGTTCTCCCTAAGGAGAGATAGTACCCTTTAAATTGATAGGAATTCAGCTAAAATGAGTATTTATAATCTCTGAGGAATGCAGAGATAAGGGTTGGAGACTGAACCTTTAGACAGCTCCAATGATGGATTTCACTGTAAGAGGACATAGCAGCTGGATTATATATTTGAATACTTGGAGGCTGCAGATGAGAAATGGTTGAAAATGTTTAAAGAAGCTCTCCAGGATTTTTTTTATGGTGTCCCCCATTTGTTGCAGGATGACGAATGACATTCCTGGATGCTGTTGCATCTTGAGACCTGTAGTATGACCTCTGGAGTCTTGGCACACCACACGTTATAGGACTCTGCTGGTCAGACTATAAGTCAGATGATGCATCATTGGTTAAGAATGAGTTTGTTATCCTGAAAAAAAGAGGCCAGTAATTTAGTGCAGTACCCTATCCTTTGTGTAGTTTGCAAATGGGGGTCACTATAAAATATCTCGGTGCTTCTTTAACCGCTTCAGCCCCCCTAGCTTAAACACCCTTAATGACCAGGCCACTTTTTACAATTCCGCACTACACTACTTTCACTGTTTATTGCTCCGTCATACAACTTACCACCCAAATGAATTTTACCTCCTTTTCTTCTCACTAATAGAGCTTTCATTTGGTGGTATTTCATTGCTGCTGACATTTTTACTTTTTTTGCTATTAATCAAAAATTACCGAAATTTTTGCAAAAAAATGACATTTTTCACTTTCTGTTGTAAATTTTTTTAAAAAAAACTACATTTCTATATAAATTTTTCTCTGAATTTATTGTTCTACATGTCTTTGATAAAAAAAAGTCCAATAAGTGTATATTTATTGGTTTGGGTAAAAGTTATAGCGTTTACAAACTATGGTGCAAAAAAGTGAATTTCGGCATTTTGAAGCAGCTCTGACTTTCTGAGCGCCTGTCATGTTTCTTCAGGTGCTAGAATGTCAGGATAGTATAAATACCCCCAAATGACACCATTTTAGAAAGAAGACACCCCAAAGTATTCGCAGAGGGGCATGGTGAGTTCATGTATCATTTTATTTTTTCACAAGTTAGCGGAAAATGACACTTTCTGAGAAAAAAAAAAAAAGTTTTAATTTCTGATAACTTCTGGCAAAAAAAAAAAATCTCAGACGGACTCACTATGCCCCTCAGTGAATACCTTGGGGTGTCTACTTTCCGAAATGGGGTCATTTGTGGGGTGTGTTTACTGTTCTGACATTTTGGGCGGGGCTAAATTGTGAGCCGCCATGTAAAACCTAAAGGTACTCGTTGGAATTTGGGCCCCTTTGCGCACCCAGGCTGCAAAAAAGTGTCACTCATGTGGTATCGTCGTACTCAGGAGAAGTAGGGCAATGTGTTTTGGGGTGTATTTTTACATATACCCATGTTGGGTGAGAGAAATATCTCTGTAAATTGTCAACTTTGTATAAAATTTTTAAAAGTTGTCGTTTACAGAGATATTTTCACACAAAGTATGGGTATATATAAAATACACCCCAAACACATTGCCCTACTTCTCCTGAGTACGGCGATACCACATGTGTGCCACTTTTGCAGCCAAGATGCGCAAAGGGCCCTAAAACCAATGAGTACCTTTAGGATTTCACAGGGCATTTTAACGCATTTGGATTCCAGACTTCTTCTCACGCTTTAGGGGCCCCTAAAATGCCAGGACAGTATAAATACCCACATGTGACCCATTTTGGAAAGAAGACACCCCAAGGTATTCTGTGAGGGTATGGTGAGTTCATGTAAAATTTTATTTTTGTCACAAGTTAGTGGAATATGAGACTTTGTAAAAACAAAATAAAAAAAAAAAAAAAAATTTCCGCTGACTTGTGCCAAAAATAAAAATTCTGTGGACTCACCATGCCCCTCACGGAATACCTTGGGGTGTCTTCTTTCCAAAATGGGGTCACATGTGGGGTATTTATACTCACCTGGCATTTTAGGGGCCCCTAAAGTGTGAGAATCCAAATGCATAAAAATGGCCTGTGAAATCCTAAAGGTACTCATTGGTTTTAGGGCCCCTTTGCGCACCAGGCTGCAAAAAGTGTCACTCATGTGGTATCGCCGTACTCAGGAGAAGTAGGGCAATGTGTTTTGGGGTGTATTTTACATATACCCATGCTGCGTGTGAAATATCGCTGTAAACGACAACTTTTTACATTTTTTATTCAAAGTTGTCAATTTACAGAGATATTTCTCTCACCCAGCATGGGTATATGTAAAATACACCCCAAACACATTGCCCTACTCTCCTGAGTACGGTGATACCACATGAGTGACACTTTTTGCAGCCAAGATGCGCAAAGGGCCCTAAAACCAATGAGTACCTTTTAGGAGGGCATTTTTACGCATTTTTCTTTTCACGCTTTAGGGCCCCTAAAATGCCAGGGCAGTATAAATACCCCACATGTGACCCCATTTTGGAAAGAAGACACCCAAGGTATTCCATGAGGGGCATGGCGAGTTCATAGAAGATTTTTTTGGCACAAGTTAGTGGAAATTGATTTTTATTGTTTTTCTCACAAAGTCTCCCTTTCCGCTAACTTTTGACAAAAGTTTAATTTTTCATGGACTCATTATGCCCCTCAGCGAATACCTTGGGGTGTCTTCTTTCCAAAATGGGGTCACATGTGGGTATTTATACTGCCCTGGCATTTTAGGGCCCTAAGCGTGAGAAGAAAAATGCGTAAAATTCCCTCCTAAAAGGTACTCGTTGGAATTTGGGCCCTTGCGCATCTTGGCTGCAAAAGTGTCACACATGTGGCATCGCCATACTCAGGAGAAGTAGGGCAATGTGTTTTGGGGTGTATTTTACATATACCCATGCTGGTGAGAGAAATATCTCTGTAAATTGGCAACTTTGAATAAAAAAATTTAAAAAGTTGTCAGTTTACAGCGATATTTCTCACACCCAGCATGGGTATATGTAAAAATACACCCCGAAACACATTGCCCTACTTCTCCTGAGTACGGCGATACCACATGAGTGACACTTTTTGCAGCCAAGATGCATAGAGGCCCTAAAACCAATGAGTACCTTCAGGATTTCACAGGCCATTTTTACGCATTTGGATTCTCACGCTTTAGGGCCCCTAAAATGCCAGGGCAGTATAAATACCCCACAAGTGACCCCATTGTGGAAAGAAGACACCCCAAGGTATTCTGTGAGGGGCATGGCGAGTTCACAGAAAAAAAAAATTTGGCACAAGTTAGCGGAAATTGATTTATTTTTTATTTTTTTTACAGTCTCATATTCCACTAACTTGTGACAAAAAATAAAATTTTGCATGAAGTCACCATATCCCTCACGGAATACCTTGGGGTGTCTTCTTTCTAAAATGGGGTCACATGTGAGGTGTTTGTACTGCTCTGGCATTTGAGGGTCTCCGCAATCATTACACGTATGGCCAGCATTAGGAGTTTCTGCGATCCTTATATTGAGCATACGGGTAATGAGATTTTTTTTTTTTTCGACTGATTTTTTCATTCGCATCGGTCAATGTGGATGAAAAAATCTCTGCCAAAATCAGTGACTGGGGTGCGGTGGGCTGGGCGCTAGCTACCTAACAAGTAGCTAACTAACTGGCGGTGATAAGGGACCCTTATGCCCCATTCACACGTCCGCAATTCTGTTTGCGGAACGGAATTGCGGACCCATTCATTTCTATGGGGACAGACTTTGTCCCGCTCGGATCCGGAATTACGGATCCACGATTCCGGGTCTGCACTTCCGTTCCGCAAAAATATAGAACATGTCCTATTCTTGTCCGCAATTGGACAAGGAATCGGACAAGAAAAAGCATTTTCTATATAGTTCTGGCAATGTGCGGATCTGCAAAATGCAGAAAGCACATTGCCGGTGTCCGTGTTTTGAGGATCTGTGGATCCGCGGATCAGATCCGCGGATCCACGGATCCGCAAACACATATGGACGTCTGAATGGAGCCTTACAAGGGGTTTGATCAATGACAGGGGGTGATCAGGGGTCTAGATTGGGTGATCAAGGGGTTAATTGGTGAGGGGGTGGGGGGTTAGTGTAGTGTTTGGTGCAACTTTACATAGTTACCTGGTCCTCTGGTGGTCGATCCCAGCAAATGGGACCACCAGAGGACCAGGTAGCAGGTATATCAGACGCTGTTCACAAAACAGCGTCTGATATACTTGTTTGATGCGATTTATATCGCATCTACAGCCTGCCAGCGATTGATCATCGCTGGCAGGCTGTAGTACAACTCTTTAGACGCGCGACGCTGCGCACGCGCGCGCGTTCACAGGAAGTCTCGCGAGATGACGCGCCGCCGCGTCCGATCAGAAGAACAGGACCGCCTGCAGGACGCAATCCTGCGTACGGCGGTCCTGAAGAAGTTAATAAAGATCTATTGAAAAATGTTTTTAGTGCAAATATGTACAATGCAATAAAAAATATGCATTCCTAGGTGTCCATAGCCTTTAAAGGGGTTGTCTCATCTGACATTTATGGTATATTACTAGGATATTCCACAAATGTCAGATAGATGTGGGTCACCTCTGGAACCCGCCTGTATCTTGAGAACGGGGCCTCTGAAGCGAAGGGAGAGGAGTCACGCATTGCACGGCCACCATCCATTTGTCATTGTGGCTTGGTTATTTCCAGCTGACCGATAGCAGTGATTGAAGAGGGCCCCACCGTTTCATGGCTTACACTCCATTCACTGTTACCACTGGTGCAGAGTATGGGAGTGGTAGTGGCCCCGATGAGATGTTGTGTCACAGTGCACTCCCTCAGGCCGTTCCTCCCTGGGGATCGGTGCAGTGGAAAGCTGGTTTAAAGAATCAGGCCAGAAGTAAAAGTATAAAATTCTCTCTTTACTTTGTGAAAATTATAAATTGTTGTACATCCAGCTGTAGTAGGTACAAAGTGCAGTTTTGGTCATGAGATCAGGAGGTATGGTGGCTGGTTAGGTGTAAATTAAATGGCACAAGCAGGTACTTGTGGATATAGGTGTCCATGTTATGTTACAGGCTTGGTGTTTGACTGGCCTGGAAGAGGCCTAGGTGATGGGTGTTGGAGCTGAAACTCTCACCTGTAGAAGGGTCTGTAAAACTATGATGCTCTTTGGAATCAGTTTTCTCGATTTTTTTCTTTTGTCCTGGAGTGAAGATCTCACAGGAGAACTGATTACAGTATCTTGGAATAGGAGCTCTAACATATGCCTCCTTCCTCCTCTCTATCTGAACTTGAACTGTTCCTCCTGGCCGAAAGCTAGTCCAGCCTACTCCTACCAAGCGGGGAGTAACAAGGTGGTTAGCCCTGTTCCTGCCAACCATTGCCAACCGTATCTCCCATGCTGATATACATGGCAGAAACATAAAACAGAACATAACAGCAATTGAACATACCCCTGGGTCTAGGGTACTGCACATTTGTGGCATATCCTTGCGATATGCCAGAAATGTTGAGATGGGCCAACCCCTTTAATTCCCAACTAATAAATTCCTTTTGAATTAGCCAGTCACGAGAAAACAGTACCAATGTTAACGTAGGTATCCAGAAGTTGTTAGACTGAACTGAACAATCACAACTGAAACAACAATTATATACTACTGGCACACACAATAAACATGAAGCCATCCTACCTGTTAGGCCAAACCTTGCAGGGGTCTGTTCCTGATACCCCATTTCCTCCCCTCTGATATTCAGCACACAGTTTGCATGTCTGGATCCCAGAAGCTGGACAAGACTTAGGTTTCCAGTCTCAAGCGCTGCAAGGAAAATGTTTTCTGGGGCCAGATGCTGCTGGTGGCCCATATCTGATATGACCTGCAGCTTCTGAAGAACTCTGCTCCTCACACTGTCCATCCTAATAGCCCACCACTGTATTTCTACAACAACCACAGCTCACCTGCTGTGTATTTATAGGGCTCTGTTTATGTATGCAAGGCATGGGGTTGATAAATCTTACAAAGTACCCCAGGTCACATGCAGACTACACAAAGCTACTTGTGATTATTTTATCGGCATTGCGCCCAGACTCACATTCTTTTTCAGCTACATTATAAATATACATACAATATACTGCACACAAACACCGGGTAGCGTTGAATGATAACAGCATGATGTAGTTCAGAAAACATGCCTGTCTATCTCAGCTGTCAGTCAGGTGCTGCTTGGCATCCATGCAAAACATAGCTTGGCACTTCCACTGAGATTGTATTAATATACACTTCCAGTATACTGTATGTCCATCTCATTTATAAGTTTGCAAATGCTCAGAAAGATTACCAAGGTTATTATCAAACATCATTGATGTAAAAGCATAGACTAACTGGTCAATCATTAGAATTGGTCACACATGTGGAGACTTGGTGACTAGTTAAAAATCTATATATTTGGTTCCCACACAAAGATCTGCCTCTGGGATCTCATGTTTACTCAATTTCATAGCTTTCATGTGAAGATATTTGCCATGGACACAGACGTTCTGACCAGGATTATCTTTCTACCTAGTGCCTCCTCAAAGGGTTTTATCCATTTATGAAGTCCATTTACATATACCGCACTAGTAATTCCTGAATTAGTAGAGGGAGAACCTTTATGATGGTCCATGTTCACTTTCTCCATTTAAGTTTCTAGAACAGTAGAGTAAGGGTACAGCCACACGTTCTGGTTTCTGATGTACTTTATTGTCTTAATTGTGATCTCAAGAGCTGTATATCTGAGAGAGGGTTTATTTATCAACCGTAGATGAAGTTGCAAGGTGTGAGCTGGCCCCATCTTTCTGATCTGGAAGCTATGATCTGCCTGTGAGAGGTAGCTGATGAGTGAGGAGCTGATTTCCGTATGTGCAGTGTAAAAGTTAAAAGGAGAAGCAGCAGACGGGGACACATCAATCCATGTGAGCCAAGAGCAATGGGGAAAGTGACTCAAGTAAGTCCTCAAGTAGTCAAGTTAAGTCAACTAATCTCCTGAGAAAGTGAAACATTAAACCTTACAGAAGGTTGAGGGCCATTAGAAGGAAGGGTGTGTGGACAAAAAGCAAGTGAAGGTAACACATGTATGTTGACTGTGAACTTCACTGCATTGGGTTGGAGTGATAAGCTTCAGGTACCCTACTATACTAAAGAGACAGATTGGCCATCTTTTGAAAGACTACACTTCACACCACAGTTGGGCATAGTAGTGCAATATTGATAGTGAACTTGTAAGAGAGAATTTGCACCTTTTGGCCAAACCGTGAAAATTTCTCAGATTGACTGTCTATTGCTTCCTATATACAGTTTTTGGAAAACTGTGCATGCAGCCTGTGATGACTGAGCCTACTTTTGTAAGTGTCTGTGTGTACCATCTGCCCAAATTGCTTCAGTAAAGTAGAGCATACTTTTTACCTCCAAATTAGCCTCATCATTGTGTATACCCAGTACCTCAAAGGGGGCTTGCCTTGCAGCTCAATACCTACTGACACCAAGACACCCCACCTATCACCAGGCAAGAGACCGCCAGACAAATGGTGTGACCCCGAGGTGAAGAAAGGGTGCGCCCCCTCCCTTCACTGCATAGCGCAGGGAGCACCAGAGTGAGGACCACCACTGTGAAAACTACTACCACCATTATTTCCGCCACCACCACTCCCATTGTCTCAATCTCTCCTCCCAGGTTCCTTGCATATGTAATGTTCTAATATACTTTATTATAATTCCTTACTTTTTGAAGATTTGCTGTTTTTTTTTGTTGTTTTCCCCATTTATAACCCACAGGATACTAAAGTGTATATTTGCAGAAGAAGTGAACTCAGTTCCCACCCACTGTTGCATCTTGTGACCACCAGATTGACCACTGGACTTCCAAAGCTTTTTGTGACTGATTGTGGTCACAGCAATGTAAGGACCACAACACGACCCCATTCACTTACATTACTTTCTGTACAGGCAATGCTACACAGTAATCAGTGCTACTCAGCGATGCTTGTCACCACCAGTCGCCATGTAAGCCCCAGCCTAATAGTCAATAGACTTTCATCTGCCAGTTTACTCCCATTCATTGCAGCTGCCATAAAGCACCACCACCCTGCTGCACTGTCTGGTTATTACATTACCACTATACAAAACAAGATTCAGTTCAATGACATTGACCCAAAGGTGGCACATACCATGGTTCCTGCAGTTCCATCTCATATCTTCTCCCTTAATAACCAGAGTACGATTCACAATCTCCAGACATTCTCTGAACAGCATGACGATCCCGTCCAAATCACCCTCACAAAAGCAGTGCAGAATATGATCATCATCCCATAAGCAGCTCCTAAACATTCTATATTGTTCTCTTCTCTGGTCTGCTCGCGGTTACTTTTGATCATAAAACCAGTCAATGCTGAGCCCAGTACTGGGTATGGCATTCTGGAGATAATCTCATCAGCTGGAGATCCTTTGTATTTTAATCCATATAGGTTGTAATTTCTTTTTTTAACATCTACTGCTGAGCATGATAAAGTAAGTGAGATGTTATGTACTAGGCCAAGGATTAGTGCAATAGACAGTGGATTGAAATAATGGTAAACAGCAAGGACAGGGGCGTAACAAAAATAGCAAACCCTGTACTGGTCTTAGCAGGCTCCCCTGACTCTAAGGCTGTATTCCGAAGCCATAGTCAATACATTCTGCTTCTTCGCAATCATTTCGCATAAAGCTTTCCAACTATTATGTCAGTGGTTGATGGACCACTGAGGAAGGAGACAGATGCGAATTCTGAAACGCGTATAGGGAGAATAAGCCCCCTCCGGAAAACATTGTTACAAAGACAGAAGAATTTGAATAGACTGTTTTGGAGCGCTCCATATACAAATATAGGATTCCTGGAAAAACCCGTCTGGGTACAACTAGAAAAGCAGCACTCAGCCCAAATACCGCACCTGAGACCTGACAACCTAATCAAAGCATCCAACATAATACACAACAGTGCAGTGTTCACAAACCAGCAAGCGGGAGTGGGAGATACAAGTGCTTCTATCCACTGCACACATGAGACGACGTGTGACCTGGCGGTACTGCAAGTTAACTTCCCGAAAACTATCTGTGTGATAGCACTGGACCCCGCTCTGGCAGTGGGATATACGGCGCGGTTTTGTTTGGGCCTCATTCACAATAGGACATCTAAACGTGAGTAACTAACAAAAATCAAGTAATGCTGTAAGGCTGAAGTTTAACCCTGTCAAAACTTGACTAACCCGGACACTTGCAAGTAATAAGATCTATACGAGATATATGCCGAAAGTACAACAATTACTATACTGCTTGGCAAATAACTGGAACACAATGTTAAAAGTATCATAACCGCCAATATTAAAATGATTATGAGACATATACCATTATCGCATCAGCATGAATGTTCTGGTGTAGATGTAACATTGAGAGGCATCTGAAGGACTCACAGGAATATAATATTTGATGATAACGGTTTACAGCGATATATGCAGTGTGGGACTTAAAATTTTGCGAACTATATATGGTGAAGTGGAACTACCACAATATCAGTGCAATGTTTTTTTGAGCAAACATATTTTAATTAAAAATCTGGATCCCAAATTTTTCTTCTTCAAAATTTTAGAATTTGGCTACAATAGCAACTGAAACCAATTGCTAATCGGTACCGGTATTGAAGGTACCCATTCACTATTGGTAACCATCAGATTTGGCCAGAGAGTTATTGACACAACATATGCATAATATTGTGAGAGAACTATATGTAGAATATAGGAGCGACAATTTCAATTTTATTATATTAGAGTTGTTGGTATCTGATTATTTTATCAGATTGTTTTATCTTATTGTTTTTATTTTATTATAATAAACAGTAGCACTATTATTCTAATTCCAAGTGCGGTGTGCCCATCCATACATATGCATTATTGAATTCTTTCTGTTTGACAGACTGGGGTGAGTCTAAAAAATTGGTAGCACCCTTTCCACATTAGTCTGTGGGTGAGCCATCACATTTGTACGACGTTATTATTAATATAGACTTTATACTTCTGGGCTGCATTTTATTTCTGCAAGGACATTCCTGAAGGTCCATCTTTACTGCTGTATACAAATAGCTCAATGGGTGCTGAGCCTACAGATCAGGCAGTGACATTGTGCTGGTCGAGTGCCAATGAGCACGTGTTTGCCAGGTCCTGGGTAACTCCAACTCTGATTTGGGTCTGCTAAGGCCCCTAATCTTCCCAAGCCAAAGGCTGGCAACTCTGGAGTACTTAAGACACCTTCCCCTGTAGAAGGGTGCCTGAGAAATAGATTTTGTAGCATGTTAATATCCTGCATAGGAGTCTGTTCTGTTTTCACCCATGTATTGATGCTTCGACTAGGGGCAGAGGAGTAGAGGCCTTACCCCCAAGCAGGCCACAACCTGCATGGAGAAACTGAGCAGACCTGAAAGCTGTGCCTACTGGGAATAAGACAGCGGGAAGAGGGTCTGGGCCACTGTCGACGCGAGCAGATCAGTAACAATTGTGGTGTTTGGCAGAGATTCAATAGTAACAAAGTATCTGGTTCCCAATGTTCAGCCAATGGGTAATTATTCCACACCCCATACCTGATGCCAAACCTCAGCACCTTTGGCTAGTATGCCATCACATATATGAACAATCAATCTCTGTATTGGTAGCTTTTCAAGTGGTGAATATAAAGACTACTTGTAAAGACTTCATGTTGTAGAGAATCTGGATAACAATCCTCTTTCATATTAACCCACTCATTTTTTCATATGACACACTGAAGTCTCTCAATACTCAGCACCTTGTCTTGCTCCCTCAACATAATATTGAAGAATTGCCTGGGGTGTATGCAAACCCAACATCATGCTCTCTGCTCAAGGATGGTTGAGGGGTTGTGTCTACAACCAGGTTCTGTTAAAATGAAGACACAACCTCAATTACTCTCAAGTACTTTTTTTTTAAGACTACGTGCACTTATTTGTAGTCAATAGGATGCATATTTCAGGCAAACTTCTGTAGAAACAGTCATGTCTGCGGCAAGGTCCATAGCAACCTCCCCTCCTGTATTCTGCTGTCATATCATCTGAGAAGTAGGGACAACTAATGTGACATTATTACCACTGCTGAAGTGTTGACCGACATTTCTGTCCTGTTGGATCCTGTCCCAGATTTTTGGAAATGACACTCTGTGGGGAATGCAGCTGCTAGGACTCCACCATCAAGATTTGACACGAACCATGTCATGTAAAATGCAGCAAAATCGTCATGTTTAGGCACATTCTGCTTCTTAGCATTAGGCCAGAAAATATGATATTCTATTAAAACATTTAAAACATACCTATAATTACAAAATTAAAATCACATCACTCATCAGGCAGCTGGAGATGTATATATTGTGTATGATAATATTATAATTAATATTCTTATAAATATGTTTAGACTTTTTCATCTGCTCACTTCTACAAATGCACGTTTCTCGCTAGGATTCCTGTATTGACTTATTCCAGGCAGGGGTCCACCAACCATATGTGCAACCTATGTACAGGGGGCCCTGCAATCAATAGGGCCCACTGCTGCTTAAAATGAAATGGTGGTTCATATTTTCCAGTAGATTACATGTAAGGGGATATGCTTCTTCTTGGTGTGAGGGATTTTCTAGAGAGCCATGAATGAGTTGATGTATGGCATTGGCAACCATTACACTTCCAGTAAATTATCAGTTCAAGTTTCCCACATACTGTCCTTGCACATAGTGCCCCTCTTGTTCATGCTTGACTCTTGGTAAATAGCTACTGTGACATTGAGCTTCAGTTGGGTAGCTGCTGTGACATCACACATTTCTTTCTGCCAGTTAAACTACTGTGACATCACAAACGTGGCTCCAGAGATGACATGACATCACAGGTGGGTCTCAGTCAAGCAAGCTGCTTTTATCACAACTGAGATTCAGTCAGGTAGGAAAGGTACTGTCAATGCCGGCTCCAAGTTCATGTGGGCCCTTGGGCGATAAAGCCTCAGTGGGCCCCCTTGTGGCATTTTGCACAACACACGCGGCAATGAAGCTGCATATGTTATAGATGTTGCCAAATACAATAGACAGAACACGCTACAGAGCGGATATACGTGAATCAATCCTTATACCCCTACTTTTTTTTAAATCTACCCAGTGTTTTAATCCCTTAGGTCTACGCAGTATTCCGTTTTTACTGTACACCCTCTAAAGAGAAACAGACATTGAATATGAAAATAAATTTCAATATGAATGCTGATAGCACTATACTGCTGCCTGCCCCGTGCCCCCAATGCCCAATAAATATCAATATGATGATATTTTAATTTGGAACACAGCAGGGCAGATACTCGATACCATTCAATACCACGCGAAAAAAAGAAAACACCAAAAAAGCCACATGCATTCTGCATTTTATGGAACGTTCGGCCCATAATCGAACAGTCCTATCCTATTTTTGGGGGGGACAAGGTGACTGAAAAAAAATGGCGAATCGCGCGGTTTTAATTTTCTTTTTTTTAGTTTGGACTTTTCAGACATGGCAATATGTAATATGTTTATTTATTTATTGTTTATATATTTTATATGTAAAATTGGGAAAGGGGGTGATTTATACTTAATATTTTTATTTTTTATTACTTTTTTTAATAACCATTTCCCCCTTAGGGGCTACAACCTGTGACCCTTTAATCCCTTGTCCTATTCACCCTAATAGAGCTTTATTAGGGTGAATAGGACTTTACACTCTTCCTGCTGCCCTGCCCTCTGTGCACACAGCAGCAGGGAGCTTACCATGGCAGCCATGGCTTCAATAGCATCCTGGCTGCTATGGTAACCGATCGGAGCCCCGCAATTACACTGCTTGGGCTCTGATCAGAAGCTGCCACTGCCACTAATGAGGAGGAGGGGAGGGGACCCTGTGGCCACTGTGCCACCAATGATTTTAATACTGGGGGTGGGGAGAGGCGGGGGGGGCACACTCTCCTGTACCTCTCTACTGCAGCTGCATCCCCTTCCTCCTCTTCTTTCATATTTAGGCCTCTTTCACACGAGCGTGACGGATTGGCTCCGGATGCGTTCAGTGAAACTCGCACCATTTTGCAAGCAAGTTCAGTCAGTTTTGTCTGCGATTGCGTTCAGTTGTTAATTTTTTTTCTGCGCGGGTGCAATGCGTTTTGTTCCCTTTTTCATGCGCGTGATAAAAAACTGAAGGTTTATAAAAAACATCTCCTAGCAACCATCAGTAAAAAAAACATTGCATCCACACTTGCTTGCGGATACAATGAGTTTTTCACTGAAGCCCCATTCACTTCTATGGGGCCAGGGCTGCATGAAAAACGCAGAATATAGAACATGCTGCCTTCCAGATGCTTGTGCTTCCAGATTTTTACTTGTTCAGATCCCGGTGTCACATTTGACCACGGCATCTGAAGAGTTAGAGGTCAATGATCGGTGTTATCACCAGTCACAGACATTAGCTGTTTTAAATAGTAGGCACCCTGTGGCAATGGTGCGAGAGGGGTGCCATGTTAAAAGTCTTGGGCACTGCCCTATATGTACAGTGCTGGTCAGGAAGAGGTTAAAGGGAATCTGTCAGCTAACATAGAACATAGAATGTGTCGGCAGATAAGAACCATTTGGCCCATCTAGTCTGCCCAATATGCTGAATACTATGGATAGCCCCAGGCCCTATCTTATATGAAGGATGGCCTTATGCCTATCCCATGCATGCTTAAACTCCTTCACTGTATTTGCAGCTACCACTTCTGCAGGAAGGCTATTCCATGCGTCCACTACTCTCTCAGTAAAGTAATTCTTCCTGATATTACTTTTAAACCTTTGCCCCTCTAATTTAAAACTATGTCCTCTTGTAGCAGTTTGTCTTCTTTTAAATATTCTCTCCTCTTTTACCGTGATGATTCCCTTTATGTATTTAAAAGTTTCTATCATATCCCCTCTGTCTCTTCTTACTTCCAAGCTATACATGTTAAGGTCCTTTAACCTTTCCTGGTAAGTTTTGTCCTGCAATCCATGTACTAGTTTAGTAGCTCTTCTCTGAACTCTCTCCAAAGTTTCAATATCCTTCTGCAGATATGGTCTCCAGTACTGCACACAATACTCCAAATGAGGTCTCACTAGTGCTCTGTAGAGCGGCACGAGCACCTCCCTCTTTCTACTGTTAATGCCTCTCCCTATACACCCAAGCATTCTGCTGGCATTACCTGCTGCTCTATGACATTGTCTGCCCACCTTTAGGTCGTCTGATATAATGACCCCTAAATCCCTTTCCTCAGATACTGAGGTTAGTACTGTATCACCGATTTTATATTGTGCTCTTGGGTTTACGCTCCAGGTGCATTATCTTGCACTTATCGACATTAAATTTTAGTTGCCAGATTTTTGACCATTCCTCTAGTTTTCCTAAATCCTTTTCCATTTGGTGTATCCCTCCAGGAACATCAACCCTGTTACAAATCTTTGTGTCATCAGCAAAAAGACACACCTTACCATTGAGGCCTTCTGCAATTTCGCTGATAAAGATATTAAACAATATGGGTCCCAGAACAGATCCCTGAGGTACCCCACTGGTAACAATACCATGGTCTGAATATACTCCATTGACTACAACCCTCTGTTTTCTGTCCTTCAGCCACTGCCTAATCCATTCAACAATATGTGAGCTCAAGCTCAAAGACTGCAGTTTATTGATAAGCCTTCTATGTGGAACTTGCTTAGCTTAGTAATATATTGCTGCCCATCAGATTTACAGTGCTATATATATTTTTTTTCATACCTCGAACAACCTCTTTAATGACTTCCCGAAGCAGTGTGCCATTTTGTGGTTTATCAGTGTTAATAACCTTACTATATGTGACCCAAGCCCAATATAGTGCTGCATAACACAATAACAAACAGTAGTACAATAGTATTATCCATATTTTTGAACTGCAGAAAAATAATTTTTATTCATATGCAAATGAGGTCTCAAAGTGCCCAATGTGGGGTGGGGTGGGGTGGCGGGGGGGTGGAGGCAGTTCCTCAGACCTAGGGGTATCTGCAATTGTGATGTCTTCTTATGTATTGATATGTTTTGGCTGTGTATTCCAGCTAGGGAAGGTATGGTTGGCAGTGGTTCGCAGGAACAGTGCTAAACACCCTTTTCCTCCCCTCTTGGTAACAGTGGGTTGGTCCTGCTTCCTGCCAGGAGGGGGAGTTCCAATTCAGACAGCAAAGGGAGAGGAAACACATGCCAGAGCTCTTATTCCTAGGAACCTTGAGACCAACTTTTGCCTTCTTTGCTGGCTAGGCTCATTTTTTCATTACATTATATACTGCTTAGTTCAGGGTTATGACCACCCTGTAATCCAGCAGCAGTGGCCGTGCTTGAACACTATAGGAAAAGTGAAGTGAGACAACCCCTTTAATACTATTTAGGGGTGTGTACGATCTCTCCAGAGAGATCATTAGCATCAGTAACACTGCTTCCAGAAAGCATCAATGTGACAAGACAGAATAGTAATCAGTGAAATTTCAGCTTTACAGACACTGTTGCAAGGTGAGGGACTACGGCTCAGACACCCATCACCTAGCTAACAACCAGGCCAGACAAACATAAAGCCTGAATCTTACAATGGACACCTATATCAACAAGTGCCTGCAAGTGCTATAAAATTGGCATCCAACCAGCCACCATACCTCCTCATCTGGTGCCAGAAACTGCACTTTGTACTTAATATTGCTGGATGTGCCACAAGTTATATTTTACAACTAAAGAGAGACTTTTATATGTTTACTTCAAACTACCTTTCCACTGCACCAATCTCCATGGAGCAACGGACACAACATCTCATCAGGGCTACTACCACTCCCATCCTTTGCACCCGCTCCCCAGGTGCTCATTGCATGTGTATAACTGGTAAAAGAGAGCAAGCATGCCTTCTGCCAGAGCTTAAGCCCACCTGCTCTAAGAGCCCAATGTCGCCTCTTTACTCGTTCCCTGTACCTTCCCTTGCGACATCCAGTCCACCCCTCCACTTTGACGTCACTATCCTCCTTCACTTCCCCCTAGCTCAGCGTATGCACAGTAAGTACAGTGAGGCCGATGCCCACTGCAGGGCATTTAATGCGCAAGTGCAGACAATATTACCGAGGGGCAACACTAATCAGCTGGGTGGAGTTGAAGGATTGTGATGTCGCAGTGTAGGGGACGGACTGGATGGCGCAAGAGGATGTACACAGAACAAGCAAAGATGCGGGCTTGAGCTCATAAAGTAGGCAAATGTCACAGACGTACCGAGATATATGAACGTTCCCGTGACAGGTGGCAGGAGATCTGTGAGACTGGCAACACGTGGTTTGATCCAACATATGTTCTTTTTGGATCAAATGACGTCTGTGTTGTTTCTGGTGCTACCAAAGCTTCATTGAAGATAAGTGTTTCCATTCTCTTTTGTATTTTGTTTTGATATGTGTGTGTGTTGCCTTTCCCTGTTGTTTGTCATTAGGCCTGAGGGAGACTCCTGTTCGTCCTTCACTTTGGAGGAACAGGTAGACTCAGTCCTGACATTAGTTCCAGGGTCCTACAGGGTGAGATAGGATTCTAGGTATCCGTGTATGAACTTGCCTACCTTTGGGGCCTGTTCATACTGGTAGTCTGTCAGGACTGGAGTTAGGGTTTTCTCTAGGAGGTGTTCATCTTCCTTCCCTAGTTTTCATGCCTTATTCCAGTATTCCCTTTTTCCTCCCATGCTCGGTGGGGTGTTTTCCTCCCACACACGAGCGTGACAGCAGGGCTCTGGCAGAAGGTTTGCCTGGGCTGTTATGACATAGTGTCGGCTGGGTACTTTGAGACCTAATTTGCATAGGAATCAAAGTCAGTTTTTTTCAGTTCAGAAATACGGATAATACCGGCAAAGGTATTTTTTTAATTGTGTTAGGCAGCACTGTATTGCCTTGGTTGGGGTTACATATAGTAAGATTAGCTGACACATTCCCATAACACACCTTTGCATGGACCTTCGGTACATATCGTACACATGTATGGAGGTAATTGATGTTTCAGTGTTGCTGCAGAACCCTGGCCTGAGAAGGTTAATGTGGACAGGCAGGCATAGTATTATAATGGGGGTTTAGAGTATTACCAGGAATTATGTGATACTAGTAATCAGTAGCTGGAAACAGAGACCTCATGCCAGACTTTAGCCGATGCTGCAGTACGCAGCCTGAGATATTAATAACTCGGAGTCATCCATTTATAATACCATTCTTTAGAAAGATAGTAGTGCACAAATAATATTTTTCTTATGTCTGGTGTGTTCACTGTTTAGCTTTCTACATCTACAATTTATCTTGGTAATAAAATCTTTTTTTTGCTAAAGGGTTTGTCTCAAGTCAGCTCACAGCGACGTGTTCACCTTCTGCTATCTGCGGTGATCAGCTATTCAAGTGAAAAAAAAAGGAAAAAAGTTAAAGAAAAATTCCCATTAGGCCTCATGCACACTGCCATTTGCTTGGCTGTGCCTGTATTGCGGTCCGCAAGCAGCGGGTCCGCAATATGCGGGCACCGGCCGTGTGCTCACCACATCATGGGTGCAGACCCATTCACTTGAATGGATCTGGATCCGTTGTGGCAGCCGCACAAATGTTGCCTGTGCATTGGGGACCACAAATTGCGGTCCTCAATACATGGAGCGGCCAAACAACGGCCGTTTGAATGAGGCCTAATAGAACACTAACATGGTGACCCACTGTTCATCTTTTCAGCTGAAGATCGGTCGGTTTCCAGGCTCCAGTTCTGTCATCCAAGATGGCTGCACCACTTCTCAGACTACCTGATGCACACTGTGCATTTGATAGTTCAAGACTCTTCCTGCTTGTCCAGTCCTGCTCTTGGATTGGCCAGCATTGCTCATGTGAGCACTGCTGGCCAATCTGAGAGCAGCAAGAAGTGCCTTCCACTACCAAATGCACAGTATGTGTCAGGTAGTCTGAGAAACGATGCCTGGGAGCCGATTGTTTCTCAATTAATGTGAATCTTTTTTTTTAACCCGAGGGTTACTTTAATGCCAAGTGAAAACTATTGGGATTATTTACTGGTGTAAAGTAGAACTGGCTTAGTTGCCCATAGCAATCAATTAGATTCCACCTTTCATTTTTGACAGCTCTTTTGGAAAATGAAAGGTGGAGTCTGATTGGTTGCTATGGGCAACTAAGCCAGTTCTACTTTATACCAGTTTGATAAATGACCCCATATGTCTAGGCATTACATACAAGTTGTCTAAAAGCTTCTAATAAGCCACATAACCAGGGTTTATGATATGGGTTAATTTTGTGAGACAACCTCTTTAACAATCACAGATGTGGTCAAGAGCAAGAAACCGAATATGGCCATACAGTAATAGACTTCACATAAAGATATCTGGGGTCATTTTTTTAAGACCGGTGTTTTAGACGCCGGTCTTAATCCCCCTACACTGACACTGGCCTCTACATAGCATAGGTGCATCCATTGTCTGTCTAAATATACGCCAGCTCCCTCGCTAGTGTAGATTTAGATAATTTTCTACGCGTAAAACAGGCGTAGAAAATGATAAATGGGCTGGCCAACTCGTCCCCGTCCTCACCCAACCCATCTTTTTTTTAGAACTGGTGTACGTGGCGTGGATGGGGAAAAAGTCGCAGATTCGGCTGCAAATCCCTTTTGTGACTGAATCTGCGACAGATATAAGCAATAAATTGGCATATATCTATTCGTAAATGACCTTCTTCATTTATAGAGAATTAGTTAGTTACCTAATAACACCTGCGGAGGGATTGGTGCATGTGGCTGCTTCATCCAGTCATCGTTGGAAAGCTCGATGATGGCATCAACATGTTTGACTTGACTTCTTAGCAGATCAATAATTGCTTCTTCTTCCCCTCCAGCCAGTAATGAATTAAGATAACCAACAAATGCAGACTGTGCTGAATGGTCAGGCCTACACATCGGGGAAGCCGTTTTACTTCTCTTGGTCCTGGCAGACATTACAGATGCTGTTGCAGTGTTTTTTAGTAATATGAAGAGAACGGGTATACTAGATGTGTGGTAGTCAGTCTGTGTAGAGAAGGTTGGGTGTTTTCCTGTGCTGTCTGGTATCACTGGCTCATGCTGCGGTTTCTATAGATAGAACGAACCACGTGAGTTATTGGTACTGAACTGTCCAGAGCAAAGCACAGCAGGGACCACAGTGGTTACAGACAGCACATGGCCATCTTCTTATGTAAGCAAATGCCTAATCCCATACAGACACAAATGAAAAAAGATCGCAGCACTCCGAAGTCTTCAAATATTCAAGATTTATTCCACCACGTGAGAATAAACGTGCTTGATAAAGACCCCCACCGGGTCGAAACGTCGCATCTCACGTGGTGGAATAAATCTTGAATATTTGAAGACTTCGGAGTGCTGCGATCTTTTTTCATTTATGTCCATAGGAGAGGTTCTTCAGGTCAGGACCTAACATCGCGTGCACCGCCACATCTTGGACTATCGGCCATCTGGCCGCTGATGGTGCTGTCCCACACCAACCTATTTGTCGCAGTTTGGACCTGGGGACCTGCACATCCTAGCCTGGGTGAGTGTTTTTTATGACTCCCGGCTATAGTGGCTGTCTATATAATGGATCCACCACAGAGTCTACTCTACTCGAGTGAACAAATTTCACATATCCTCAGTGGCAGTGAGGATGATGGAGCTTTTCTTAATAAACCGTCGGCGGACATAGTGAAACGTAAATGGATTAATGAGAAGAAACATCTGATCAACACAGAATTACATTTATCTACGCTAAGGGAATATTACAAGGCTGCAGTGATTCCTAGAGGTCTCAGGACGCACCTGAGACCGATCCTTTTCCCTAATAATCCGGAGTTTTTCACTAAATTTTCTATGTTAGCCGACCGTTTTCACGTGACATAATGTTATTAAATATGGAATTTCTCCAAAAAGACGTATCCAGTATTAAAACAACTATCGGTGGCTATGAAGTACAATTAAAGGAACTACTACCAGAACAGGAGCTGTCGGCATTCTTTGGACAGTCAACTACGGACCTAACCAAATACCGCAGCAATATTGAGGCCACTAAAAGACAGAAATGGCACCGTGACCAGGATGATTATGCGAAAGGAGATGTCTATAAGAAACCAGCACCCCATCCTACAGCTCCTAAGCCCAACAGACGGAACAGACCACGACAGTTCAGAAGACGCCGCGCAGAGATTACAGACACAGACTCATCAAGGGATGCATCTGAGGAACGATCGTCACAGGCAGCTTTTTTAGGCGAACACGTGCCACCAGAAGAGGGGGGCACCGACACCGACGCTGTGCATCGACAGGATGGCTACACCCGACAAACTCGGTCTATGAAACCCCCGATGGGAAACAGACCCCTGGTCAACAACAGGGAAACAAGGGGCTCAGAAGAAGAGAACATGATGCAGACCTCTCTGGTGGTAAATATTTCTTCTTTTCAACTATCAGTAACTGAACTTTGTCTATTACAAAAAGGACTGTCCTTCTGTCCTGTGACTGAGGCTAATTGGTTTTTGAATGAGGTTGATTTGCAACAATTCTTTAGACGAATCAAACTGAAGGTCTTTTTCAGGAACACACTGTTACTCCACCATCTAACTCCTGTGGGAGAACCCAGACTAGTCAGGGTATTCTAACCCTGAGGGGCCTGGGCCTCTTTCTCAGGAGTGGTTTTCAACCCCCAGTGAGCAGTAAAGCAATTGACACATATGTAGCACTAGTGCAATCAGAGATGGAGACATTGAGGACACAACAAGGGTCACTGGGGACTAACAATCTTAGTAAAGATGAAAGGGAAGCCCTAAGATTGCTTAGCCAACGTCGTGAGCTTACTATAAAGCGGCTGACAAAGGTGGCGCCATAGTGGTCATGGACACCACCAAATATGAGGCAGAGATCCACAGACAGCTAGAAGACAGGGAAGTTTACAGACCTGTTGACACTGACCCTAAGTTCATTTTCTCCAAGAGACTACGGATTCTCATTGATAACGCCTACGCAAACGACCTCATAGATGAACAACTACATACTTACCTTCTTCCTCAGTTCCCAGTGACTCCCACTCTATATATTCTCCCAAAGATACACAAAGATCCTTGTAACCCACCTGGACGCCCAATTGTCTCTGGCATAGATTCTATTTTTTCCCCAGCAGCAATTTTTTTGGACAAAGTCCTCAGACCTCATGCCACAGGGGCTACATCCTATGTTAAGGATACCACGGATTTCCTGAAAAGACTTACACAACTCCCGTTTGAACCTGGCAACAAATTGGTCTCTTTCGACGTCACTAGCCTCTATACTTCCATAGAACATACACTGGGTTTGGAGGCCATTAGGTGGGCATTAGGGGACTCTGATCTATCACTAGATACCAAAGAATTCATTCTGTCACTTCTTGAAATCCTACTGCATTGTAACTATTTTTGCTATGAGGGTCAATTCTTTGTACAATGCCGGGGACCGCCATGGGGTCGAATATGGCCCCGACTTACGCAAATATCTACATGACCTTCATAGAGGAATGTCACATATACCCATCCACCCCTTTCAACTTGTAAGGGGCTGGATGAGGTATATTGATGACATTTTCCTGATCTGGACGGGTAATGATCTACAATTGCAACAGTTTCATGACTACATTAATGACTTACATCCCCAACTCAAATTTACGAGAGTAGAATCTTTACGCTCCCTCCAGTTCCTTGACACCTTGGTATATGTTACTGACAGGGGTTTACAGACAGATTTATTCATTAAGCCAACGGACCGCAACAATTTGCTAAGGTATGACAGTGCACACCCTAAAGGAATGGTCAGTTCATTACCCTATAGTCAGATGTTGCGTATCAAGAGGATTGTTTCCGAGGACTCTAAGTTAGGACCACGACTGACAGAAATGGGTCATAAATTTGTAGAGAGAAAATACCCTAGGCGGCTGGTGGACAGACATCTGACGAGGGTACAAAATACCTCACGAGATAAACTACTCACACCACGGAGTGCCACTATACGTACGGCCAGAATCCCCTTTGTCTCCACCTTTTCTACTTGCAGCAGGACAATTGCAGACATACTCAGACGCCATTGGGGTATCTTAACCCATTCCTTCCCAGAAGTACCTGAGTTTAAAGCGCCTCCTTTGATGTCCTATAGGAGGTCAAAAATCTCGGGGACAAATTAGTTCATACTTCTGTCGCACCGGATACTGCGACAAAGAGCAAGAGAGTGGGCTGTTATCCTTGTCTGGGGTGCTGTAACTGCAACAGCATGTTGAAAGGCCCATCCTTCACCCACCCAAGGTCTGGTAAAATATACAAAATCAAGGACTTCTTCACCTGCATATCTCAATATGTAATTTATGTACTACAGTGTCCTTGCGGCCTGCTTTACGTCGGGGAGACAACCCAGCTCTGTAAATTTAGAATAAACCAGCACCGTTCGAATATCAGAAAACTATTGGAGAAAAACCAACTAGGACAAATTTCTACAGAAAGGGAACTTCCAGTCCCTGAGCACTTTCTTCAGTCCAGACATAATGTATCTCAATTACGATTCAGAATTATTGATGGAGTCCCTCCCTTGAGTAGAGGCGGGAACCGTGAAAAATTGTTGAAACGTCTGGAACTGAAATGGATCTTTGATCTGGACACCCTTGAACCCAAGGGCATGAACCGTGATTTCAAGATTGGCTCCTTATTTTAATCCTAGCCCTAAGACTATTGTGTTATTGTTTGCCTTTTTAACCATTATCATAACCCACTCCTGTTTTTCCCTCTTCTTCTAGTAACCCAGCTCCCATCTGACCGTATTTGCCTGTACTGGACACACTGTGAGACGATTCTCACTGCCATACCCGTGGAACTTGTGGGATACCAGGTATCGATACACAGGCCGGTACTGTATATTATGTACAATGTATATTTTCCAGATGTGGAGATTCTTATTTACTCTTGGGGACCCTTTGCACCATCCCTTGTTGGTTTTGATAGACAGCTACCTGTGGTCGCCATTGACTCATCGGCCGAGTGCGAGTGAGGGGGTTCCAACAACGGTGTTGTTCCTTAACTGGTTGCCCACTGTTGTCTCATTAAGGCGTTGGTTTTGTACCCCTAACTGTTGTTGGGGAACAACCATATACACCTATGTACCCCCTTTGCATGATAACTAGAGCCATATTGACAGGCAGGTATTACACTTTACCGCCTGTTTTGGCTTTTGAAAGTATGACTGTTGGCTGAATTGTGAGTCGATAATGGGCACCGCTCAACATGGTGCTGTTCCATACCTGGGGTTTGGACAAGGGTCCACACCATCTCCACAATGGATAATGGTAATGGTTTCCTGAGATGGATTAACCTGACCTGTGTTCAGATCCTGTGATCCCACGGGTAAAGTTCCTTCTGGGGACATTCAGACATATCGGCTTATGATGATGAGTTTGGATGCCTTATTAGGGTCTTGAAATGCCTCTGTGATCAATCAGTAATGATACCACATGGGATCACCAGTTAATACTCCTACCTATGCCATATTTGTTGAGAGATTATTTAGGGACTGGTCCACCACGGCGGACAGCTATAGGAACCTGACATTGATGGAATTTATCAACATTACTGTTTATATTAGTGGCGATCATGCGATCAGAACGTCACCACTCCAAACAGAGTTTCCTGTTACACGCATGAATGCTCGCCACCAGCGTTCAACCTCTGCGTCGGCCGTTGCCATGACTATCAGTTGCGGTCATGTGACTAGACCACATGACCATCACGTCATCGGAACATGCGCAGCTCCCGATTTTACATATCAACGTACGGCACTGGACTTCCCGCGTCTGCCGTTACTAAGGACCGCCTGGACGCCTCAGTCGGTGACGTCACAGCACATGCTACTTCATTCGGATTGGGTATGTTCCTGACCATTGTTAAGATTATTATTCTTTAATACATATGAATCTTTGAAGCTAAGGATGGACTTTTTGCACAACATATATTTGAAGCATTTTTTCATTTAATTCAGAAGACTTGTCCCTTTGTGTTCTCTCGGGGATCACCTGACAGGGGTGGGTACCCCCTTAGGGGGTGTGTCATTTGACTAATGGGGTTATTGGTATATGTGTATATATATGTGTTGCACTCTGGATGTATTTTATGCTTGATAAAGACCCCCACCGGGTCGAAACGTCGCATCTCACGTGGTGGAATAAATCTTGAATATTTGAAGACTTCGGAGTGCTGCGATCTTTTTTCATTTGTGTCCATAGGAGAGGTTCTTCAGGTCAGGACCTAACATCGCGTGCACCGCCACATCTTGGACTATCGGCCATCTGGCCGCTGATGGTGCTGTCCCACACCAACCTATTAATCCCATACAGAAGTAGTAAGCCTAATTTCCTTTCAGTCTGACTGCTGATACAGCCACAACCAGGGAAAGATGAGATCAGCAACCCAAATTTTTATTTTTAGGTTAGATTTTTTAGTAAGACTAAGGCTACATGCATACGAACGTTGTTTTTTTCCGTGTCCGTTCATTTTTTTTTGCGGATAGGATGCGGACCCATTAATTACAATGGGTCCGCACAAAATGCGGACAGCACTCAGTGTGCTATCCACATCAGTATGTCCATTCCGTAGCTCCGCAAAAAAAATAGAACATGTCCTATTCTTGTCCGTTTTAGGCATTGTTACAATGGATCGGCAAAAAAAACAAAAACGGATGGCATTTTTGCGGACCCATTGAAATGAATGGGTCTGCATCCTATCCTCAAAACAAACGGAACAGACACAGAAACAAAATATATATTCGTGTGCATGAGGCCTTATTCACATGTCAGTGTTTAATCAGTGATTGTGAGCCAAAACGAGGACTGGAGCTTAAAAAGTGATAAGGTATAAGGGAAAGATCTGTCCTGTGTTTAGAGCCGCACCTGGTTTTGGCTAAAAATCACTGAAGGAAATCACTGACCGAAAACGGACCGTAAAACGGACAAGTATAGGACATGACTCCTAATTTTTGCGGGGCCATGGAACGGAGCAACGGATGCAGACAGTGCTGTCCGCATCTTTTGCGGCCCCATAGAAGTGAATGGGTCTGCACCCGAGCCACTAAAAATGCGGACCAAAACCACGATCGTGTGAACGAGCCCTAAGGGTTTTTGCAAAGAGGTATCTCCGAGAGAAAGTGAACCACCTATTGGACATGTGGGAAAGACAGATACCAATGCAGTTTTGCTGCATTTATACTGCCTGTGCGACCAGGCAATTATCGGGAAGGAATGTGCTGCGGTCAAGTGCCGTGCGGCTAATTAGACCACACTGCAATCCATCAGCGGTGGCCGTGTTTGCATAATATAAGAAAAAGCCCGAGGCTATGTGCAGTCCCACAATCCTGGCCACCAGAGAGGCCTATAGTGTGCAAGCACGGCCACCACTGCTGGATTCCAGGGTGGTTGTAACCATGGAAACGAGGGGTGCATAATGTGATGGAGAAATGAATCAAGCCAGCAAAGGAGACAATATGGACAATCACAATACATTAGTAAGTGCCTTGTATTAACTTTCTACATAATAAATACTATTTGCTGAAGTGAGACAACCCCTTTAACTACTGAAGACCACACTATATAGCCGGTCTGCATTGTTAAAAACCATGTGGTACATTCAATACCGCGCAGCCATTAAAAATTTAAATCAGCTATACAGTGCGGGCTTCACCATTGCACAGCCATGCCCCATGACGGTGCCGTATGGTCGCACCCTAAAGCTAGCCATAAATATTGTCATTTACTAATTTGAAGTAGCAGAATCACATCTTTTTCAAGATCCAGAAGCCCTCATCCCTCGACACATTAAAGATGTTATTCAACCCCATTCAATTATTTTACAAAAGCTTAAAATGTTATAAAATACCAATATTTTACTAATTCCCTGCTGCTCCCTTTCTGTGGCTTTCCGGGTCCCCCTTGGCCTCTGTTCACTAGGTTCCAGTGTTAATGGGTCAAAATGACATTTGATCGCTGCAGCCACTCACTGACCTCACTGGTGTCTGCCACAACCATTACCAATATGTCAATATGTCACGGTGAATAGAAGCTGGTGGGGATCCAGGAAGCAAAGGCAAATTTGCTACTGGGGATTGGTAAGATGAGTATTACTCTGTTAGTAAATTTATTGAATTGTAAGCTTTTGGTAAAAAAAAAAAATTACATAACTGATCAACTCCTTTAAGACGCACTGATTGGTAGTAACGAATTCGGTGCGTATGCAAGACTGTATAGTTGCTCGGCTGTAGTATATTTCCTCTAGTGCCTTTCAATGATTTACAGGAGTTGAATTGGTGCATGCACAGTTCGGATCTCAGCATTGGGGTAATCTGACTGACAGATGTACTGCGCATGCGCCAATTGAGCATTTACCAGTGCAGGTGTGGGATCACAGTGCCAGGCAGGACAATAGTAAGGATGCCTGGCCTTGTCACTAAAGTGGAGGGGGAGGAGTGGATTTGAGGGAAAGGCAATAGTGAAGCGGTGCTCCGAGGTCCTAGACCTGTCCCTTGGTGCTCCGAATACCTAATTAGCACATAAAAGGAATTGCAGATTTCTCTACAAGGGGACCACTGATTTTAATTAAAGAGGGATTGTCCTTTAAGAAGATACTTGGTCTCTCTATTTCCTCATGAAGAACTAAAAGAATCTGAAATATTGAACATTGTAAATTACTGTGTGTATATATATATGTATATATATATATATATATATACTGTATATATCCTTTTTTTTTTTTGCAAAAGTTGTCCTTGCATCACATCTGCACACATCTGTTATCCAGCTTTGGTTTACTAGCTGCATTACAATGATGTCATATCAGTTTTATGAAAAAGATATATGTTTCTGGATCTCTTTTATTTTTGGCTTTGAACGCTCACGCATTCTTCTTCTGCAGATCAAAAAATGTCCTTGTTTTATAAAGTTTAGGAAAGTATTTGTAGCCGTGATGTCATTGATCTATTGTCTACTCATTATTAGGTGTTTCTAGCATTTTGTGATGACAGCAGTTACAGGGCCCCATCATATTATACTTGGTTTCCATAAATTGATGCTTATTTTTGCAAGCACCTGGCTCTGTGCCCCTGAAGTTGCCTATTTCCCACTCCTCCCTCATTAGTATGGCTGACAGAGAAGACGAGGTGGCTCCTCTAATCTCTTGCCCAATTACAGAGAGAAGGACACTGAACAATGAGGACACATATGTACCCATAAATCACTATGTCAGTCCTTCCTGTACCCATGGCAGGAGGGAGGTAAGGTGCGGTATAGTAATCCTGCATTGCTTACCCCCGCCCCTATAAGGACTTTCTACTGCACCACCATCCTTCCTTGACCAGGCCTTGGTCCCCCTAAATTTAAATTCCCCCTAAAATTAAAGACAGCAATAATAATAACTTGAACAGGCACCATGAGCTTGTTACAGAAATCTTATCATATTGGGAGGGTTTAAAAGCAAACCATACCTTCACATTGTACAGTATATAGAAGGACATACAGTAACTAGTCCTTAATAGGAACCATTATCTGCTAATTGCACTCTCTACATTTGCATCAATGTAATTAATATTAAACCTACATATAATATGTATATTTCTAGGGAAGCATTTAGGCAAGGGATGTTCTTCATTTAATGCAGTTTTGGAAGCCAAAGATAGAGTGGATTTAAAAAGAGACCTGGTTTTTCCCATACGTGTGCCTTCCATGTATGATCTGTTCCCGGCTTTGGCTTCAAAAACTCCATGAAAAATCCTGAACATGGAAAGCCAGCATGAAGGGCGGGTACGTAATTTATGTATTAAAAACAATATAATGCAATGAATTGACCGTCACCGTAACCCAACTGTAGCTAACCAATGCTTAGATGTAGAGGGTAGAGGTTAGTTAAAATTAGAGTCTAAAATTCCTGTTAAAATTAATGTCTAAAATTCCTGACTTGGGCACCAAGAAAGTTTGTTCCACTTCTACATACAGTCAAGGGTGAATTTGGCATTTCTTGGGCCCCCTGTCGCACCACTAAGATCTCCCCCATAGCCATTAATATGGTAACTTCTTATATGCCGCTCACACAGTATATTCACCTTTTTATGCCCCTCACACAGTATTATGACTTTTTATGTGCCCCCAACACCCCCCAATGGTCCATATTATGTGCCCCCAACAGAATATGGTGCCCCTTGTGTCCCCAACATAGAATAATGCCCCTTAGGTACCCACAAACACATTATGGTACCCCCTTATGTGACCCCAAAGCAAAAGTATGCCCCTTATGTTCTACCCAACACAATATGAAGCTCCTTTAGTAGGTGAATACTGACCTAGCCCACATTCTTACCACAAATGGAGCAGATCTCTCACTGCACATCTGTTCTGCTGTTTTCGATGGCTAGGCAGAGCAAGTGCTAGGACCAGCACCCCACCGCCAGTTGCAGGTTGAATGGTAAAGCTTCCTACTTCATCATAGTATTTAACTGTATCCACGTTCAAGGAAGAGGATGCAGTTGAAATAAGTGTCGCTGCAAGGAGAACCAGCTGTCATGGGACAGAAAGGGGCCTCCTGTTCTCTAGCCCTACTTAATTTCGTGGTCTGCGTAGTGACCAAATCTACCACTACATACAGAAGAGGATAATCAGTTATGAAATGCAATGCTGCCATTGACATGATTCGTATAAACAGTATCAGATTCACATTTGACACATATACCATTAATTGCTCCTTCAGTTACACATAAGAGGTAAGAAGATGAAAACCTTATCCCTGTAACACTGGCTCCCAGATCATTGCTTGCTCAGCAGGAGGTCCTCGAACTTTTTGTATGAACGGCGAGCCGTCTACTGTGACTGAAGCGGTAACATAACTAGGCATGTTATATAACTGGAAATGTGTATAATTAGCCTTTCTCATCCTATATCTATTACCCGTATCTACTGCTCGGAATATCCCTTCAACTTTACAAAGATAACACTGTGTCATCTTCAAGGCTTGAAAGAAAGTGTACATAGATAGCGGTATTACTGAAAAGATCAGTTCCTTCAACTAATTCATTGGTCTCATTGCTTTGAGAAAGTCTTATCCATATTTATGACACTGTACGTGTTCATTACCTGATTTACACCAATTTCATTGCAGTACTGAAAGTATGCCGAGAAAATTTATTAGAAATCATTGTAAAATAAAATATATAGGCACGATGGTGTAAATATATGAACTATGGAAACTATTTCTTCTTCCCTTTCTTTGCTCCTTTCTTCTTCCCTTTGTCTTTCCCTGTCTCTTCCTCTGCTCCGGGCATTGCTTTGCTTCTCTTCTTTCCAAGCGGCGTTTTAGAGTACCAAGTCTGTCACAGGGATGAGAAGAGAGTCCAGTTATTCTACAACTCTGGGAGGTATCGGGTCATTCGACTAGCAGGAGGATATAATACATTTTACATTATTTCCTAGACACGGCTGATAAGCAAAGTTATATTATGTAAAAACAAAGGTGCAATGGCACACTGCAGCTAGAGCTCCGTCCTGCCACTATGCTGGATGTTAGATGAGGCATTAGTTTATATTTTGGCCAAATTATGTAAGCCACCCACCACTTCACGGTTGCCTCTACGAGTGGTCCCTAACATTAATTCTTACCTTTTATGGGCCATGTCAGCCACACAAAATCCAGGGAATGCAGGTGCAGCATGCATGCCAGATACACTCTGCTTGTAACCCCGTCTGGTGCCATACAGCGTTCACCAGATCAAGGGATGCAAATACCAACATGCATGCTGAGCCCACTAGTACTTCTCCTGGAACCAAATGGCTTCACAGGGCGGATTCACTAGTCAGGTGTGCATGACTGCATGGAGGTCACCACGCCTCCCATATATGCTACAAAGGAATAAAATGGGGATTGCAGTCAGCACAACCCAATACTGCTTTGAAATAACAGAGGAATGGCACAACATACAGACATAAGAATAGATGCTTCAGAATTGTTATTACATGAGGAATGCATGTAGCTATTAAAACAGGCATGTTAGGAGCGGTGAAAGGGTCCTCTTTAAACTGTACAACTGCAGGGATCATGAGAACAGGGGTCCTGGGTCCCTCATTTATGAATAAGTGACAGTCAATGATGTATGCTGCTGTACTCTTTTTTTGGAAGTACCAGACATAGTGTCCCTTAGAGTGCAGTCCCTTAGAGATACATGGTGCAGCAGAGGACATGCCCCAATGCTGCTGTATTCATATGTGGGGACACAGAACCTCCCCATTCTCAGGATTATTGGGCGTTTCAGCAATCAGACCCCCACTGACCAGATGCTTATCCTCTATCCTGTGAATATTTTTTTTTATCTTAGGGCAGATGCTAACTGTATTGTACTAGTGGAAGCCTACATAAAGCAGCATAGCAACACTATATATACAGATTAGGCTCTGTATGCAAGTTTCAGCCACTTCTTGGAGACTGTTTTAGTCTTTTGACAACATTCATATCAGCTGTCATAAAGCACATGCACCCGGCTATACTGTCTATTCATGCAATCCAGGACATATGTGTATTCCTCCAATATAGCTGCCTCCAGAAAGTTTTTGAACATAAAAAATAAATGGCGATGCCAATTAAAATAAGCTCAATATTTTATATGAAATATACATGATATTTCTTTAAAACGTGAAGTCACCCTGCACAATCTGTAGCGGGATTTGCTGCCGGTAGCGCAATGTGAATGTTACCTTCCCTTCTGAATCCTATTTTGGACTTTGCCTTTTTCGTTCCTAACACAGAAGTAAAGGCAGGCAGACGATCCACCAAGTTCACTGCTCGAGATGAGCAAAGTTATGGTGATTTGATTCGGCTGCTTTGCCAAATTTCAGAAAGAAATTCTCTTTGTGACACATGACACTTTGTCACAAAGTGCATTTCTTTGTATGCAGTGGGCACAATGACAGGGAACGGCGATGGCACCGCCCCCGTCGTTGATCCCCTTGGATGCTGCATTCATTGCTGATCGTGGCATCTGAGATTAACATTGAGGGCTTTTAGGGGTTAATCCGGTAACAAACAAAAACAAAAGAAAAACCTTATCCATTTGATTGTGTAGCGGCCACGGCGGCCATCTTGATTGAAGACACCGTGCGAAATCTCATGTGGTGAAGTGATGACGTCATCACGCTGGCCGGCATGGTGATGCCATACATCACCGCGCGTGAGATTTCACACGGTATCTTCACTCAAGATGGCCTTGGTGGCGTGCAAATGGATGAGGTGAATATGTTTTTTTTGTTTTTTACCACTATTTCGGGGAAAATTGATTCATTACCGTGAAGCGTGAGGAAATTCGGCTTCGCTAATTTTTCCTGAAATTCGGATCGAAGTCCACTTCAGATACTTTAATTTGCTCAACACTATTTACTGCTTTACAGGATTTATGCTAAAAACTCACGGACCTTGAAAGCCTCCTCCTCTTCTTTATACACAGGTTCTTGTCTGGACAAGGAACCCAGAAATTCTGCTGCCGCTAGTGGTTTCTGGGAAAACTGCCTTATTCTTCTTTCATTGAGCACGGTGTCCACCGCTTGCACCATGTGACCAGGGGTAAATCCATCCGTGATCTTAGCCAAAGCACTGTAATTCAGAGATGTTGTGCTGTCCGCTCGTTGGGAGATCAGCTGCTTCCAAAGAACTGGAGAGAAAGGATATGACACAGATTATATCAATTACAGCATTTTCTGAGACTAACCAGGCGAGAGACTTGATTTTGGAAAATGCAGTGTATGAATATGATTTGTATGGGATTGCTAGAGATTATGTTTTTTAGTTTAAAGAGGACCTTTCACTGGTCCACAGTTTATCAGTTAATGGTATGTACATGCAGAGCGGCACCCAGGGATGTCCCTGCACTTACTTGTATCCCTGGGTGCCGCTCCGTTCGTCCTCTGTAGCCCCCGGTACCGGCGCTCCTGCTGCTGTAATTTTGCCTGGGGCGGAGACTTCTTCTTCTGCCCTGGGCGTCTTCTTCTCCCAGGGCTGGAGCGCTGGCCAATCGCAGCGCTCAGCTCATATTCAGGATATGATACCGGGGGCTACAGAGGATGAACGGAGCGGCACCCAGGGATACAAGTAAGTGCAGGGACATCCCTGGGTGCCGCTCTCAATGTACATACCATTAACTGATAAACTGTGGACCAGTGAAAGGTCCTCTTTAATACATAAATTATTACATTCAGTTGTATATCTAAAGTTTACATTTTGCTGCCTGGGCAGAAGCAAGAAATTTCACCCTGCATGCCCTAATAGGGCGATGTTTCAGTTCCGTCAGCAAGCAAATTCATCAGTTTACCAGTTTATATAAATGTCCATTGTATTTTCAGGTCACGGCTGACAGTTTGGCAGCTTCTTTACATCAATCAAACCAGAGAAAGTTCAGAACTCAATGGAAATTCCATAAATGGTGTAATTTATGAAGTATAAAATCCATCCAGTCACAGCTTGCGCGTTTTGAACATTATGTGTTCTTAGTCATAGTAAGGTTCAAAAACCGTAAACTGTTTTTGGATGGATTTTATACTGTGTTTTAATAAGCATACCAGTTAAGGGATTTCAATTAAGCGTTGGACTATCTCTAATTTGTTTCTGTACAGTGTTTTATTTTATAGGCGGATAGTGTCTGATAATGTGATGGCGGTATTCAGGTTTGTACAAACAGGGCTGTCACCAGGGCAGTGGTGATTATACTGCTGTCAGGCACTTATAATCCGCCATGTACTGACTACACATCAGTCACTGCATGGGAGCTATGAAGTTTACCGAAAATGAAAAGGCCCCATCTATTGTCTGGTTACAGGCATGGTAAGAAAAATAAAAATTACACATGCCCCAATAAATAATTTTTTACTCCGTGGACCCAACAACTATATGGTATGTGCCTAAGAGGATAAAGATCATATTATTCCCTTTCATTCCAACACCAGTGAGTCATTGTGAGGTTACTGGATATCATTGGCAGTTCTAGAAGCCCTGACTATACAGAGCCAAGATATTTGTGATTGCAGTCCTGCGTACAAATCCGGTGTTCCATCTCACCCAGACGTGCTGCATAATCTGGCCGGGGCACCAAAACTATCTTCTTGTACACTTTAGTCAGAGGTTTAATTTCCGCATCAAATGGTCGCTGACTGGTTCCTACAACAAGGATTCGATCTTCTGCCTTAATGGATTTTAGCAGTTTGGGGAGATCCTTCTTCAGGCGTTTAGGGTCTAACTGTTAACAATGACAAAGACGGTTCAAACCAAATGTAAAAAAGGAACAATAAATATAATACTGAATGTATATGTTGATCTCTGATGGTCCTGTCGTGTAATCTGATGAAGTTCTATAAGATGGCTATTGCAGGTGCAGTTCAGTATAAATAATGGTCACCAGGGGGCAGTAAATCAATGAAGCATAACCAGTCTAGTGGAAATATAGTGGACAAAAATGTTACATTTTATTTATTGTATTAGTGCTGACGGTAACACAATGTTAATATATGTAACTGGTTCTAGCAAGTGAGCCCAGTATAAATAACGAATGTAAGTTTCCAAAACTAATGAATGAATTAAGGGGAAAATAAGGGGAAGGAGGCAGCAGAGCAGTATAAGCCTATATAGTAGAGATGTTACAAGTCTATGACGACAGTAATAAAAACTCCATTTACACCTGATGAGAGGCATTTACCTGTTTTTCTGTTTTCGGTACCTTCTTATAAAACATCTTTTCTGCATCTTCGATCCAGATGATGGATGGCTGCAGCTGACGGGCCACCTGTAAATATTTTACAGTAATTTGAAATTCTATCTCCATGACCATCCACACTGACACACATACTCAATACAGGGGCAGTTGCCTCACATCCTAGATTTTCACATTTGTGTATTACATTTGCTTCTTAAAATCCAATTAAAATTGAACCTCCAAACTTTGAGAGAGACATGGTTTTCTGCATATTTATACAATTCAATAGTTTTCTAATGCAAAAATGATCTGAATATAGACATTACTAAAATTCTAATTGCATCAAATAGTGAAATAATATACAAGGTGGGCTCTGATATACCGATAGGAACCAGATAAACACTTTAATATAGTAAATGCAGTAATGAAAATCTATAGCGCAGATCAAAAAGAGGGACATTTATGGAGCAAAGAGGGACAGAGGGACTTGGGTCAAAAAGAGGGACTCTCCCTGCAAAAGAGGGACACTAGGGAGGTCTGATTGAACCTTGTTCCCATCTTCTACAAACGTTTGCATTTGCCTGTTATCCCTGATTAGTCAAGTTCACATCGTAGAAAGAAATGCACACATTGTGGTCTCATATAAATAAACTTATGCATATATCAGTTTCTTTGGCACGACTTCAAGCATGCTGTTACCGACAGTCACCACTAGAGGATGTCCTTCCATCACCGCTGCACAGGACCACATGTGCCTCATTTACAGCACCTGCACAGTGTGAATTCACATTCCAGAATAAACTATATATTATGAAGCAAGTACAGAAATGTACGCTACACATATGCTGAAACTACTCTACATGGTTTATTGTCCAGATGTACACGGGGGGAAGCCATTGTCTTTAATAGGGTTGTCTGTCTCCCATGTCCGTATAGCCTAATAAAGCATATGTATGTCATAGAGGGGGGTCCCCCACTCTGGAGCCTCCGTTATGAGCCAAAACAGACAGCCACTCTGTACAGGTCACGTAATGCTACATTGCCCCTGTTGTGCCATGGTTTTACTTGGCATAGTCAACTGTGTGGATTTTGGGGGCTACGTTTTGAAAAAGTTTGTCTCTAGTAAGACAACCCCTTTAAGTGGTGGTAGTTTCAATGATACAGTTGCTGTCAGTGCATATCCTACATCATAGCATGGTTCAGCATGCACAGTGGTCTCTTCCATTGTATGCAGGCAGTGGATCGGCTTCCATTGAAATATCTGGTAATGGATACTCTGCCTATGAGGGTATGTTCATATCTGTGTCTGAGTTATTTTTGAAAGGAAGAATAGCACAGCATGCAGCATTTTTTTTCCCACCATCAAAACGACGGACACCGTGGCAGAACCTAATAAACTCCAATATAAATCAATGGAGAACTTAAAGGGAACCTGTCACGTTCATGGGCGTAACTATAGGGGAAGCAGGGGAAGCGGCTGCTTTGGGGCCCTGACCCAGAAGGGGCCCATCCAGGAGTAGGACGACTAAAAGATTTTGTCAGGGCCCCCTGAACAGTATTACACAATGAAATTATATCCAGTGGCAGTGTAGGCAATGTAGGAAATGGATGGAACAGCTGCCGGGCCTGGTCTGAGAGAGCGATATTTACTAGCCACAGGAATGGGGGCGGCGCGAAAGCAAGGGGTTGCAAAAAAGTTACTGGGGGAAGGGGGGCCCATTCAAAAATTTGCTGTGGGGCCCAGTCATTTCTAGCTACCCCACTGGTCACGTTGATTATGGTATCTGAGCTGCAGGCAGCATGTTATAGAGCAGGAGGAGCTGAGCACATTGATATATAATTTTATTTGAAAAAATTCAGTATAACTTGTTTAACTAATTTCTTTAAATGTCAGCTCATTCTGGGCTTTGCAGTCCGGCAGATGGTCCTATCAGTGACTGACAGCCTTCCCTCTATGGCTGTGTATACAGAGACAGATATCAATCACTGATAGGACCAACCCCTTTACTAGAATGAGCAGGAATTTAAGTTTTACGGAATATTTTCCCCCAAAACTATATATCAATCTGCTCATCTTCACCTGCTTTATAACATGACAGGTTTCCTTTAAGTTCTCCATTGATTTATAATGAAGTTCATTAGGGTCTGCCACAGCTGGTGGCAGATTACGCGACATTTTCAAGGTGACAAGTTCCCTTAAAGAAATATTCATCCAATTGTTTTGATTTTACCATTGATACTTCACAGTCAGTTTGACTTTTTCTTTAAAACTGAGCAACCAATAATTTTTTTTTTGTCTTTGAGACATAATTATCTGCTAAATACAATAGTTAAACACATAATAATGTGAATGAAGAACTATTTATTACCTGTGCACTAGTATATAGTACAGTTATTTTAACAGCAGATACAAAAAGTAGACTGTCCAGTGGGTTTTCTAGCAGTTGAATATGGCAAATTTTGTATTTTTCTGTTCAAGCCTTGTCAGATTGCATGAGATAATGACTGAAGTGGCTAATCCTGCTCTAAACACAGTTTATATAGTAGATATTATAAAGTTTTAGTTTAAAAAATCTGGTAAAACGCATAAAAACTGTACATTTTGGCTTGGTGTTTTTTTTTTCTATTCATTAAATTTTATTTCCTGTGCAAATAAAAGCTGCAGATTTAGGGCTCATGTACACGACCGTTGTAGTTTTCCGGTCCATTTTTCACGGATCCGTTGTTCCGCATCTGAGGTTTTTTTTTTCTCTGATTTAAGTCCTTGCGTTGCATTATTCCACAAAACATATCCGTATGGTTTCCGTATGCAATCCGTTTTTGCGGATCGGAAACAGAAACAGTAACTTATTAATCACAAAACACATGAGCAATATGGGCTGGGCACAGCATTTCTACAGTACGGATGAAATACAGATGACATACGAATGTGTTCCGTGTGCGTTCCGTATTTTTTGAGGACCCATTGACTTGGGTGAGGCCTCCGACCGTGATTTGCAGACAATAATAGGACATGCACTCCTTTTTTGCGGAACAGCCATGTGGACAAACGGAAACGGAATGCACACGGAGTAACTTCCGTATTTTCTACAGCCCCATTGAAGTGAATGGTTCCGCATACGATCCGCAAAAAAATGGAACGGAAGTGGAAAGAAAATACGGTCGTGTGGATGAGCCCTTACTCCAAGGAACTGAGTGGAGATAAGCTGCTTTTTGTGGTCATTGTAGTAATGCGTATGAAAACACTAACAACAGGTTACAGTTACATAATACGTATGTGATACTATATTTTTATATGGTTCTTGGTTTTATGTCGTTTTAGGGCACATTTATCTGAGCCCAAGACTTTGACAATAAAGGGAGATAACAATAGCCAGTATATACAACAGATGGTATGCAGATCCTATGGTTTTACTGTAGCGTTGTCTGGTTTTGTACAACTTCTGATAGAAATGTCTGAAATTTACATGCTGTGGATTTGCAGCAATTTACAGTACCAGTAACATTTTACAGTACCAGCAAAGTGGAAGAGAGTTTTAGAAATCTCATGCACTTACTGCTGAAAAAAAATTGCAGCACAGATTGACCCGTGTACGAATTTTAAAGGGAATGTGTTATCAAAAATGACATAATATTTAGCTATGCATTTTATGAAAGACTGAAATGTGATTGTTAAAGGCAGACAACCCCTTGAAAACATGAGTACAGGAATGATGAAACAAGCAAATATAGGAGTGGAAAAATGTTTTGTCGTTCCAAGTAATAGAATTCTTCAACTAGGAGACATTCAGAGACACTCACTGCCTGCAATAATATTCTATCAGACTGTGATGGCAAGTGCAATATTTTTTGCAAAAGAGAGTCGAGAGTGTCAGGGCTGTAAAGATATCATGTAAATTGATTAAATTTAAAGGTGTTCTAGAGAAAACAGTGTTTGTAAAGTTCAGAGCAATTGTGCAAAACCAGAATCCTCCCTTACACTTACGCCTCTTTCACATGGGCGCCAAGTTTGACGCCCGGATAAGAGGCGGGTGCGTTGCGGTAAAATGCGCGATTTTTCAGCGCGAGTGCAAATTGTTTTAATGCGTTTTGCACGCGTGTGAGAAAAATCGTCATGTTTGGTACCCAGACCCGAACCCGGACTTCATCACTGAAGTTCGGGTTTGGGTTAGGTGTTATGTCGATTTTATTATTTTCCCTTATACCATGGTTATAAGGGAAAATAATAGCATTCTCACTACAGAATGCTTAGTAAAATGTGGATTAAGGGGTTAAAAGTAAAATAATTAACTCACCTTATCCCCTTGATCGCATAGTTGCGATCTCTTCTTCAAGCATTAGCTGCCGGCTAAATGACCTGTGATGACGTCACTGGGCTCATCACATGGTCCAATCACATGGTCCACTACGGTAACTACGCAATGAAGTGGATAAGGTGAGCAAATTTTTTTTATTTTGAACCCCTTAATCGACATTTTACTAAGCATTCTGTAGTGAGAATGCTATTATTTTCCCTTATAACAATGGTATAAGGGAAAATAATAAAGATCGGGTCCCCGTCCCGATCATCTCCTAGCAACCTTGCGTGAAAATCACACTGCATCCGCACTTGCTTCTGCATCCGCAGCTTGTGAAGGTACCCTTAGTAATAGTGGTTCAAAAAATTGCAAAGCAGCACTCCAATCTTCAAACGTGCAAGTGTTTATTCAGCCCAGCGTGGCAACGTTTCAATTGTTCACTACAATCTTTCTCAAGCCATACTAAACAAAGTGCTCAGTGCAGTATATATAATCAAGTCACATGATCATCAATTAATTAGTAATAAAAGCATGATTATAAAAAAGTGTACACAAATAAAGTTATAAAGTGCTAAATTGTGCCAAATGTGCAAATTACAAAGATGAATATATGTGAAAAGTGCGTATTCTTCATACAGTACATTTCTCCTTTAGTGTAAGCCTATTATATAGTTGATTGATTCAAATCCCACAGGTGCATAAAATAATTAATAATTGTAATAAAAAGACAATCTCACAGCGGGTGGAAATATCACAGGATCCTGGACGGCGTCTGACAAAGTATAACCCGCATGCGCGGGATTCACAAGTCTCGCGGACCTTCTCGTATATCAAACTTATTGCCCTCAATGGAGATGGTGTTCACGGGTTTCACGTTGTCTCTGCGGCTGCGCGGACTGAAAAGGTCACTCAATGTAGATTTCCGTGTGACATAGGATGCCGTACCTTAATTCGCCTGCAGTTGTATTCCCACTGTAACCATACCTGGGAGGAAGACTAAAATGATGTGCTCAGTAGTCTTGCTCTCTTTTTTTTATAAAAAAGTTTTTTATATATAAAAAATCTCTTTAATAGATAACCTTGACTAATTGGTTGATATCATTATTTTCAGATTTTTTCAAGCAATGGACACTCTCACAGATGGAAGGATATCTGCAGGACCGGGTGCCATATGAGTTATGAAAAATATTATTAGATAACATGGGGGTCAGGTTCTCTCCACGGCTTACTTCCTTTTTTAGTCTTTATTTGAATACTCCGAGATGAATGAGAGGTATGAGTTTAATCACCTAGCAACAGGTGACTGGAAGAAGGGGATTGCACATGATGACTATGACAGGTCTTTTCATGTATCCCCAACTGACAGGTTTACCTAGCGACGGTGGTTGTCATGTATGTGTTTGCCCCAAGGGTGTTGGCAGGATATGGCGGGTTCATTCTTTTAGGTGAACCTGTCACTTGCAATATACACGAAAATGGGGAATTCTGATTGTGAGCGGCCAACCTGGATGTGTGGGTACCATGGCGAGTCCAGTGTTCTGGACATTCCTATGTCCCCATTAATATCTATAGGTGCACGCTGATTGTTTTCATATGGGATGTGGATCGGAGTAGTGATATGTGACATGCGCATTACACTTGAGATGCCGGGGTCGCCATACTTGATATGGCCCGGGCTAGAGTGTTTGGCAATACAATGATCGCGAGACCTTTTCAGTCCGCGCAGCCGCAGAGACAACGTGAAACCCGTGAACACCATCTCCATTGAGGGCAATAAGTTTGATATACGAGAAGGTCCGCGAGACTTGTGAATCCCGCGCATGCGGGTTATACTTTGTCAGACGCCGTCCAGGATCCTGTGATATTTCCACCCGCTGTGAGATTGTCTTTTTATTACAATTATTAATTATTTTATGCACCTGTGGGATTTGAATCAATCAACTATATAATAGGCTTACACTAAAGGAGAAATGTACTGTATGAAGAATACGCACTTTTCACATATATTCATCTTTGTAATTTGCACATTTGGCACAATTTAGCACTTTATAACTTTATTTGTGTACACTTTTTTATAATCATGCTTTTATTACTAATTAATTGATGATCATGTGACTTGATTATATATACTGCACTGAGCACTTTGTTTAGTATGGCTTGAGAAAGATTGTAGTGAACAATTGAAACGTTGCCACGCTGGGCTGAATAAACACTTGCACGTTTGAAGATTGGAGTGCTGCTTTGCAATTTTTTGAACCACTATTTGAGGACCTCGTTGCTGGTCGTCGGCAGGCTCTGCACCCGCTATTTGTTAAGTGTGCTGCTTTCTCATTTTTCTCTTCCTTCTACCCTTAGTAATAGCTATATTCAGAGGCGGTGCAGCATCAATCACTGGCAGAAATCATTAATGCTCATGGCTATCACATTTTATATTAGGTCTTTACAGGTCTGTATTACTTAGGGTTGATGATTGATTGCTATGGTTCTGTCAGTGTAGTTTGTTTATTTATTTATTTTGAATTATGTGTTCATTGTATTATTGTTGTAAATCTGTATTATTGCTTAGTTTATGTGATATATTGCTGCTGCTAGCACATTACAGTTTTGCTGTTTTAGGGATTAATAAAGTTGATTTTATCTTAATTTTGTTCAAGTAAAAAATAAATCAATTATCTTTATAGTGTCCAATCCATATCTGACATTGTTTAACACCTGGGGTTCTCCCCATTTCCCAATGAGATATGTGATATGCTGTGTATCACAGGTTCATTATTTATCCACCTTTATGTTAGCATTCCACCTCTATGAGCAGGAAATATTTTTTTTCTGTCAGATTGTTTTCCCTCCACCAGCCATAATCCTGTGATGTCACCGCACCCATGCTTGCGGCTCCTTGCTCTGAGATCCTGTTCCTGGCTGGCAGATAATAAATCAAGAACAGTATTTGCTGATGATGTAGCACACAGCTGTTCTGGGTCTACAACTGGCTAATTAATTATCGGAAAATGTTACAGTTGGCAAAACTGGGCTTTGGATAAATACCTCCCTCACACCCTGGAATCTTCCCTGAAATGATTTCACCATGTCACAGCTCTGTCCTCCTCCTCATGAACATCAGTACACATACTGTCTAATACTAGCTGCTGAAGGACAAGTGATGTTATGTCAGATGTTACATCTATGAATGGAGGGGGTATAGCCGTTTCTGCTGCTTAAATTGGGGAATCAATAGGATCAGCAAAAAATGTTATCCTTTTTTTTTGGACCAAAGGACGTATTTACAGGATCACCTTGGAACTTGAATTTATGTGGATTTGCCTCAAATAACTTATGCCTACAAGCCAGTATTAGTCAATCTAGACAAGCTATAGTTGGATTACTTGATTTTCGCTTTGATCTTCCTCAATTTACTTGTGTTTCAGCCCATCACTGGGTAACAATGTTTATAAAAAAAAAAAAAAAAAAACTACAGCTAGCCATACACAGATAGCTGTCAATGAACAATAATTTGGCCAGTGCTTGTATTCCTCAGCTTTCTCATATACTGTTCAGCTGGCCAAACTGGCAGTTCTGTTAGAGCTCATTCAGATGGCTGTACGTTTTTTTTGCTGTCCACAAAAATGCAGATCGGTTTTGTTTGCGGACAGTTTAGCATGTCTGCAAAAAAAACAGATTGCATTCCGCATTTTTGTAGACCCATAGACTTCAGTGGGATCATAAAAGCAAACAGAAACGGTCAGCACTCCACCTCACTGTATGAATGGTGCAGGAATCCAGAGACGGCAGGCTCACAAAATCCAATGAAGAAAGGATCAGCACTCAAATTCAGTTCTTTGCGATTATTTTCCTTTTATTTTGCCCATAGATGAGGAGACAAAATGCTACACGTGTTTCGGCTATATACTAGCCTTTGTCTAGACAAAGGCTAGTATATAGCCGAAACACATGTAGCATTTTGTCTTCTCATCTATGGGCAAAATAAAAGGAAAATAATCGCAAAGAACTGAATTTGAGTGCTGATCCTTTCTTCATTGGATTCAGTGGGATCATGTCCTGATTTTTCATTGACAAGTAAAGCACATGTTTTATTTGTTTTGCTGTTCGCATCTTTTGGGACCCCATAGAAGTAAATGGGTCTGCATCTAATCCACGAAATTGCAGATCAGATTCGGAAAGCAACATACAGCCATCTGAATGAGCCCTTATCACTAGGTACTTCTACCATAGTTTGTCATACAGGAAAACAAAGGTTCTAATGGACTAAATTTGCCTATTCTCCTTCAGTAGCTGTCGGCTGAACTCTTATTTCCAGTGGAGAGATACCCACTGCCAGACACCGCTGGGAGCAACTTATCTCCTGGGATAAAAAAAAGGATTAACTTTGAAATGAAAAAGCGCCTGTTCTTTTTCTCCCCAACGTCATCTGTTGGGGGAGAATCAGGAGCGTCGTATGTGGCTGGACCCCAACCAACCCCTTTAAAGAAACGTGCTATAAAAGTCTGTCATTGAGGGACATATATTAAAGAGTTTATGTCACAATTGGGGTGTAAATTAGTCACAAATTATGGTGTATGACATATGTGCGCCATAAATTGTGACTTTTTAAGCCTATTCACACTTTTCTGACGTGTCGAGAAATGGGGTGGGGCTTAGCAGGTGGGGCGGGGCTCCCCATGGCTTGCTGGATTTACTATAACTTTCGTCAGAACGGTATAGCTGAAGTCTGTGCCAGTCTCTGGGGTATTCCCATCTCAGACAATGGGAACATATCGCTAGGATATTCCCCCATTGTCTGAGAACTGCGGGTCCCACCTCTGGGACCCGCACCTATATCGAGAAAAGAAGACCTGAAAGTGGTGACTTCCCTCCATTCATTTCTATGGGGCCGCTGAAAATAGCCAAGTGCTGGCTCGGATATTTTTCGTCATCCCCATAGAAGTGAATAGAAGCGGTGGCTGCGCAAGCGCGGTGTGCTCCCATTCCTTTCGATGGGTATTCTGAAAATAGCTGAGCATGCCCCTTGGCTATTTTCGGTGGGACAATAGGTACAATTACCAGCTTTGTTTTAGGCTTCAGGTCCCAGAGGTGGTATCCGCACCTATCAGACAATGAGGGCATATCCTAGCAATATGCCCCTATTGCCTGAGATAGGAATACCTCTTTAAGTTTCTGGCACATTAAAGGGCAAAGTGGGGCCTAGTTTATTAAGAGGCATCTTCCTCTTAATAAATTAGGTGCATCTCACGCCAGTGCAGGGAGATCAAGACTGACGTATGGGTAAATGTGTCTTTTAATTTCAGAGGCTTTACACGACAAGTATCTCTGTCCTTGTATACTTGCCTTAAGTACCATATGCAGCATCATCTGCAGTCCACTTTTGCCCGGGTACTTCCCAGAAATGTTAGCTGGTGAAAGGTTGAACAGGTTTGCCCCGGTTTCATTGCAGATGGCATTCACTAACATCTTTTTACCCACTCCAGCTGGTCCTGCGAGAAGAAGGGCTTTCACCTGAGGAGCTTTCTCATGGACTGATTCACAGCCTGTAAAACAGATATCAAAAGTTACAGATCACAGTATCCAATGCAAACTGCACTCTGAATAATAAAGTATTTGTTTTTCCAGACCCTGGCGGAGATTTAGTGCCAATTCGCACAGGTGTTTTGCTTCACTTTACAACTTGGATGGCTGGAATGAACAAAAATTTTGCACACATATGGAAAATAGTATGATGGAGTTATGACCTGCAACATCTACACCTCATTTATAGAAGCACTCCCTTTTTTTATTTTTTTTTACATATAATGCTAGCACCATTTTACTAGCAGTGTAATTTGTTACGCCCTAACTCAGTTGCATCCATAGATCTTGAACCTTTTCATTATGGGAACCTGGTCATGTAACCTCAAGTCTGACCAGCAACCCAGAGATTGTTCTAATGTGTAAACAGGAACCCGGTCTCTCCTCCGTGGCTGACTTCCTGTGAACTACAGGATGACATTATCACCAATCAAATCCCTCCTGGCAGCTCTCAAGTCGCTTCATACTCTCCATGCCCCTCTGTATATCCCCATTGAAGATCTAATGTAAAGGAGCAGGAGTGCAGATATATAGTAAGTGAGTGTATACAGTGATTAGCTGCAGTTTTATAAACCTCCAAACTTCCACTGCCTGTCTTTACTATCTGTGTGGCTAACTCTCCAGTGTAATTCTATGATATGTAGCTTCACATTGGTCTCCCTGCCTCCTGCATATAAGAGCTGAAAGGGAAGAGAGTGATGACAGGATAGAGGACAGACACGCTCAAGCTGCATTACATAGGAAAACATGGAGACCCTGCAGTGTGAGGGGAAACCAGTTCTGTGTTACTAATCTGTCATGGCTGCCCTTTCACAGAGCAGTGAGGTGTGGTGAGACTCCACTCCTTCTGTCTCTGCAAAGTCATGCATGATGGGAAATATAGGATTCATTAGAAAAACCATATATGAGGGGATGAAAGAATCAAGATGGCCGACAACCCACAAATTGCACATCAATAAGACAGGTATACAAAAAGCATACACGAGAGCCTCTATCTTATTCTTTAATAATGGCCTATCCTACACTGGGTAGACAAAGAAAAAAAAATTGAGTTCTTCTTTAAGTTGTATAATAACCCTACAAGGTTACAGATTAAATGACTAAATGTTAATGGACCTTACAAGCAATCTTCTTGTATTAAACCTTGACCTCTACTAGACAATCAATGCTGTATACATGTTCTCATTAACGCTGTTCTCATTGAGAAAGTGGTATATCTTTAACAATTTTCTTCCTCGGTACTTAGCAAACAAGGTAATCAACTCCCACAATGTTCGGTCTTCATTTGCATTAGGTTTGTTATGCCTGATCATTATGTCTAATCATTAATGAGGCGTGCTATGCAGCCAGGAATGCTACATCTTAGTATAGAACCTTTTATGATGAGCTTTTGCATCACTTCATGTCTCCTGTTAACTGTACTACGTGACAGCAAAGTCACATCTGCCTCTCATTATGTAGATATATCCTTATTCTACATCTGGAATCACAAGCCCTGCTCCATGAGAAAAGATAATACCCATTAAGACCTGACCTGGCCTTCACTATCCTCCCTACACGTCTTGCACCAAGGGAGTGACTGAAAGCAGGCATGTGTTCACCATGAGGACCATGCCATTACTACTGATTATGATATCATAAGGTTATGACATGGAACATTTTGTAATAAAAATTATATAATTTGTGATCTTTCATTTAAGGGGTTGTCCAGTCAGGAATGTTCTTATAGAAAGCAACTTAGAATGTTCTAAAATAATAAAGAAGTCATACTTACCTAATCTCTACCACTAGCTCTGATGCTTCCTGGGTCCTCTGTCAGTCTCTACTTCCTGCTCTTCACGAGACCTCTGCAGCCAATCACTGACTGTAGCAGTTTAACACTACAGCCAGTGGTCGGCTCACCTCGCTGTACAACTGCTCCCTTGGACAAGGCAGAAATTGTGTCTTCAGCAGAACTTTATGTATAGGGGAAATACAGAGGAACAAGGATGGCTCAGTATGGTGTTGTATCTGATAGGGATTTGATAAAGTGATAATGTAATCCTGTAGTTCACAGGAAGTCAGCCACACAGGAGAGACTGACATTTTGTCTACATTGGACAACAAGATTTAAAGTGGTGGTCGTGGGGGGATGTTGCATGATATTGCTACCCTTAGAGGTTTATGAAAGGGTTTAAATGAAAGGATGCAACTGAGTTGGGATGTAACAAATATGACACTGCTCAAATATTAATGGTAAGTTAGCAATTTATGTGCAAATAATATTTTCTTTTGTGCTTCTTAACTACTTGCAAACAGTTCCATTGATCCTAATTTTTTAGTATAAGTCTTAGCATAGACCGGTTATGAGAAAGGAACACTTTGAACTTTTTGAATGTTGTAGTTGAAATCATTGATGTACTTTTCAAAGACTATGTTCCTCCTGAGACCTGGCAAACAGTCTTGCTGCCAGTCATTGTATCGTGCTTGCGTAAATCTGTATAGAAGGCTATTATTAAAAACCATGGTACAATAAAACATGACTGGACATTTGTGAACACAAAGAGCAAGACAGCTGAGAACCAGGAAATATGGCAAACTACAAATATTAACGCAATTACTCAGCACTGGGATAACAAATAAATTCACAACATTATCCTTCCTCTCTGGGCTGGAATAATATCCTTGGTACTTGTTGCTTTTATGTTTTATATATTTTTTTATAATGCTCATTAAACACTGTGGGGAAGATAACTGTAGAAAATACCCATTTGTGAGATAGGAACTACAAACACGCATTGAGAAATTTATTAAGACTGGTATTATGTGAGTCTTAGGGCTCATGCACACGACCGCACCGTTTTTTGCGGTCCGCAAATTTCGGATCCACAAAACACAGATGCCACAGAACGGAATGGGCCATCCATAATAAAAATGCCTGTTTTTTTTTGCGGGGCCACGGAACGGAGTAACGGATGTGAACGGCACGAGGAGTGCTGTCCGCATCTTTTGTGGCCACATTGAAGTGAATGGGTCCGCATCCGAGCCGCAAAAAAATGCGGCTCGGATGTGGACCCAAACAATGTTAGTGTGCATGAGCCCATAATCAGATGTGACAGATAGGATTCAGTCAGGTAAATCGGCCTTCAGCATCTGTGACATCAAAAGTGCTAAGGTCAAATACTGTGATATTACAAGTGTGCTAAAAATGCTGTGACATCACAAGTGGGCTAAAGTAAGATAAAACGCTGTGACATCACAAATGTGCTAAAGTAAGATAAAAAGCTGTGACACCACAAGTGTGCTAAAGTAAGATAAAAAGCTGTGACACCACAAGTGTGCTAAAGAAAGATAAAAAGCTGTGATATTGCCAATAAGAAGCTGACATCACAAGTACTAAAGTAATATAAAATGCTATGACATCACAAGAGTGCTAAAGTAAGTAAAATGCTGTGACATCACAACTGTTTCCATCAAGTATACTGTGTGACAACATAAGTGGCTTTCATTTAGGTAAATGTCAGCTTTTGTGACATCACTGGTGTGTTAATGTACGGTAACCATCTGTGACATCACAAGTGTTTTTCTGTAAGGTAAGCTGCTGTGAAATCACAAATAGGTTTCAGACAGGTAAGATCAGTGGTGAACATAGCATTTGTACTTTCAAAATGAATCCACAAGGAAAGACAATCACACACGGTCCTTGTGGGTTTATGTGGACCATTACACATTCCAATATGTCGTAGTAAGGGTCTGTAACAGGTCAGAAATATGTCAAAAACACAACTTTATAAAAATGTTTGCCCTTTTTCTGATTTTCTTGAGCGATGGAAAACAGCACTGATTGAGATCTTCCTGCTCCATATTTATTAACAGGTTGTGTGTGCTCATTTTATGAATATGCACATGCTACATTGGGGTACAGACTGGTGTACAGCTCAGGCAGTGCACAATTATTGCCTTTATTACATTTTTTGGAGATCAGATGATAGTCCTCAAGCACAGTCAAGCTGCGCTTTAAAGTTTTGCAGAATGATCTGAACATAATTTTGGGGCCTGGCATTACCTTCATGCCCATCTTTATTACTGCACTGGTGTTACTACAATTGACTTTAAAAACTGATGACATTTCATGTTATTTTACCTTTAAGTTTAATTTTAAAGTTTTTAAAAATAAAATACAATTAGAAAATGTCAACAGGATTATGTTTTTTTTTTTTTTTCAGAACAGCCTCTATTCATATCTGACACTATAAAGAATACAAAATGAATCACTGATTTATTGCTTCCATTGATGCATGGATGAGAGAGATTGCCCTCTCCAGGTCAATGGGTTGGCTTTCCATCAATAAAGACTGAATAGATGAAGATTCCTAAGGACTGACCTAGAATAATTGGCTCCACAATACCAAGAAGACAAAGGAAGATCTAGATCCAGAGATTTTCTATTAATTTAAAAAAACCTTATGAAATATTTGAAAATAAATACTTATACCATATTCACAATTCAAAATATGTTAGTTGTATTGTTATGTCTTAGGGTACTTTCACACTTGCATTAAACTTTTCTGGTATTGAGTTCCATCTTAGGGGGTCAATACCGGAAAAAATGATCAGTTTTATCCTAATGCATTCTGAATGGAGAGAAATCCGTTCAGGATGCATCAGAATGTTTTCTAGTTCAGTCACTGTACAATTTTGTCTTCGTCTAAAATTCCGGAACACTTGCCAGAATGCCGGATCCGGCATTAATTTCCATTGAAATGTATTAGTGACAACCGGAGAGACGGATCCGGTATTGAAATGCATTTGTGAGACGGATCCGTATACGGATCCGACTACAAATGCTGGGCGTTTGCATACAGATTGCCGGATCCGGCAGGCAATTCTGGCGACGGAACTGCATGTCGGAATCCAGCAACGCAAGTGCTGCAACGTACCCTTAGACAGTACTGATTTATACAGTGATGTGTTGGGGTAGGATGCTGCTTACCATTGTAGACTACAGCCAATGCATTCAGTGTCAGACTAGGGTTCCTAAGGCCCACCAGAAGAAATTAGTCCTAATAGCCAACCCCTGGATCATGGGTCATCAATACAATTTTAAAGGTTTTGAATCCAAGAAATAGACCTTAATAACAAGAGACTGTCTCCAAAGGCAACCAAATAGATATTTTCTCTCCTAAATCTTTGATGCCCATTATGGTGACGTATCCTAGACCAACGGAGGTTGTTCTGGTACTCTGATGGGCCAACCCAACCCTGAGTGCATTATGTTGATGATCGTAACAGTGCAGCCTAAAATAGCATAACAATTTCATACAGGCCATTTTTCCTCACCTAATGGTAGGACTCCGTACAGGACGAGAAGCTGTTTGACATCACTAAGAGATGGCATTGGTTCTATGTCAGCTTGGCGCAAAGTAGTGCCTAAATAACTATATTCACCTGAAAGCAAATACAAATGAGCTTAGTTAATGACACTGTATGCTACATAAAAACAAAATATTCAGCAACCAATCATGATGGTAGTCAGTAAGGAAGAGGTACAATTTCTATAGGAAACAAAACAGTGCCGGGGTCTCCCTTTAGTGAGAATGTTGAGATGGTTTATTAGATAATTAAACCTTGTGATAGAAACAGTGATGCAGTAGACAGTAAGAACACAAAGTTTCGCTGGCTGTAAAACTGTAGCTTACCTATAAAATCTGACAGTTTCACAGGCTTTGGTTTGACGAGAAGACCTTCTGTGACCAACTCCTCATACAGAGAGTCAATGGTCCTGTGGACAAAACGACACATTGTAATAAAATGGATATAAATATTTATGGCAATATGTCTCAAGTTGAAAAGTACTCCACTGCCCACAGTTAAAGGGGTTGTCCCATGAAAAACCAGCACCTGTATCTGAATACTTTTGTAATTGAATCTAATTAAAAAATGTAGTATTGCCTCTAAGTTATTCAAAAAAGGTATCTGTATATATGTATCTAGTGTCACCTGCTGTTTGTCTTTTTCTTATTTCTCTGTCCACCTTGCTGAGGTGGACACACATGCTCAGTTCAATCCTTCACCTGCATCCTGAGCTGTCATAGGGAAAGAGCAGCAGCAGAAAGGACACACCCTCTGAGCTGGCAGCTTGAAATAGATCTGGCAGGGCAATTGGAGCAATAAATGGGGAGATCTCTGGATCCATGTGAGGTACAGGACTGGTTCTAGCATTGTTAGAAAGAGTTATTAATGCACTAGATTATGTAGGTTTCAAATTTTTTTCCATTACTTGTGGGATAACCCCTTTAGAGAACACCATACTTAACTGCATCATGACGTGCACTTCTGTTTCATGTGGAATTTTAAAAGGGTTTACCCACCAAATACATTGAACACTGAACACCTCATAGATTGTAAGCTCTTGCTAGCAGGACCGCCCCCTTTCCCCCTATAGTACGCCACTGCTGCAGAGCGCTCTTGAGGAGAAGGTTGAAGCACTGATAAACTGTGCCTGCCTTCTCCTCGGCTGCCCCACTCTCACCAATAGCCAGGGTGCCCTTCTCCAGTCTCCTGCTACAGTGCAGGGGCAGGAGCTGTCATCCTTCCCTGTGTTGCGCTCCAGGAAGAAACACAGCTGATCGCACGATCAGCTGTGTTTCTGTCCAGCACGACCGGGGCTGCAAACCTTGGCTCTGAGCAGGTTGTGCACCTCTGCTATATAGCAAAAAGCACAGCAGACTATTCTGTTCTATACAGTCCTCTGTCCTATTCTGCTCTATAATACACCATCATATGTACCACTTCACAGCTTCATACACATTAAGCCCTGCATGCCCAATCTGGAGTATTGTCAGGGAGTTGGGTGTTGTTGGTTACAAGGTTAAATAAAGTATATTTTTATCCACATACCTGTCTGGCGTTAAGTCCTTTTCCTTCTTTTTCTTTCTTTTTCCGCTTTTCTTCCCTTTTTTCTTTTTCTAAAGTTAGACATACAAGTATAACCTATGCATTTACACAACAATCATAAGGAACACTGTATGTATTTATTGCATTGTGTGTATAAGGCCGGTTTCACATGGCTATAATAAAGTCACTATTTAGCATTAATATTACATCTAAAACAGTTGAAACCCTGGTGGAGATACCAGGGAACCTTGTGGTAAAGTTCAGTTCAGGTGGGAACCAAGGATTGTTGTGGCAAGGGAGCATTCACATGACTGTATCCGTTTTGCGGCCTGCAAATTGCGGATCCGCAAAACACAGATACCGGCCATGTGCATTCTGCATTTTGTGGATCAGCATGTCCCACCCTTTGTTAGGAATGCCTATTCTTATTCGCAAAATGGACAAAAATAGGACATGTTCTACTTTTTTTGCAGGCCGCAGAATGGGCATACGGAGGCATACGGATGCGGACAGCATGTGTTGTGCTGTCAGTATTGTTTGCGGCCCCGTTGAAATGAATAGGTCTGCATCCACCCTGCAGAAATTTAGGATCAGATGTGGACTGCAAATACGGTCATGTGAATGCCCCCTAATACAGAAACAAAAATGCTGCCATGTTATTGCCATATCAACAGGTCTAAGGGTGTGTCAAGTGCTACCTGTATAAAGTTTTGCAAAGCTAGAAATGGTCTTCACCTTTATTGTAATTGCATCCACAGAAACTACATATAAGTACATTTAAAGAGGACCTGTATTGAATTTTTAGAATGAAAATGGCTTATATGGCAAGATTCCTACTGGTCCCCTGATCATTGCATTTTACTCTGTGTCCCCATTGACCAGTTATGCCCCCAATTCACTCTGGCGTGCTGTATGTAAATTCAGAGCCTATATCCAAAGTGATACAGACCTGCTTTTTGCTCATAAGACAGTGTCAGAGCAATGCAGAGGCACAGGCTGATCTCACAGATACCGTGGCATCAGAAGTGGACAAGCAGACCCTGAAGCAGCCGCAACCAGTGGACCAAGGAGGACTTATTGAAGAGGCAGCTTACCTGTATGATGTGACACTCTCTTTTTTAATCAGTCCTCCATTGTATTTGAAATCTTGGCATATGAGCCATTTTAGTTTCCAGATCATTACAGGTCCTCTTTAATATACCTGTTATTTTGTTTTTTATTTTTATGTTTGCTGCCTGTTTTTGCACATATTATTATATAACACACAACTGTGTGTACAGTTGGTGTTTACAAAGCACCTATCTTCTAGATAATCTGCAGATAAATATATAAATGTAAATCCTTGAAGCCATGACCATAAGTTAGGAGCCACCAAATTTGTAACAAATGACTTTCGATCAGCAAAGTTGGTACTTCCTGATATAGTTTTCAACCAACGAAGCCTGTGGTTTTAGATCACGGTCTGAGCCTTTCTGCATATCTCAGTAAAGTATTCAAACCTACATTAACACAATTAGATTGTGACAGCCTATACCCCCTCATAATTAGGCACGGATTGGCCATAGATCTTACAGGGAAATGTACCGGTGGGCCAATGCCCAGGGGGCCGCCTGGACCTTACTCACAGCTGGCCAGTGGAAGTTTTTAGGGATGCATTTTGTTTCTGCTGGCAGTATTTTATGATGGACTGTGGTATCTGGCTCTGTTGGGGTATTATAATGTGCCATTATATGGTATTGCTAGCTCTGCCTTCCATCAGTTTGGACCAGACTACAAAACGGGGCCACTTTAAGTTCCCAGTCCGCCCCTGCTCATAATTATCTGGAACTTCACATTTATGGGGAAGCTTGAGCTTTGACTAATACTGGCAATATGCAAAGAGGCATCAAAGAATGACAACCATCTCGCTAGCGCCACCTTGTGAAAGTGGCTCCCTATAATCCGACTTTTTAACTAAGTTTTGGGACATGACAAGGGTATATCGCCAAGTCAATTATCCATAAAGCCAGCCAGAATCCTACTCTGTACTGATGAGGAGCAAGCACCCCAAAATAGCAGTCTATGGATGGATATTTGGCTTGGCAGTATTCCCTTGTCATATCCCAAGGTTTAGTTAAAGGGTCAAATTTTGACTTATAGGGAACCACTACCACAAGGTGGCACTAGTGAGCCAGTACCCAACCTAAAATAAATACTGACTGAAACCATGGACAAGCAGGATAGCTGCTGTTGACATATTCTATATCTTTAATTGTCTTCTACCTACAGTTTCTACTTCTAATTACGTATGTAGAATCATAGCTTGAACTATTTATTTGGGAACTGATTCTAATAATTGTGATCACATGAACTGCATAGGGCCTCTTATTTATAGGCTGTCTCCAGAAGATTAAGAACAGAGAGAAGACAAGCACCTTCTGAAATTTTAGTCACCATGGCAAAGTGGATTTTTTTTTTAAAGTCCAGGTAGGCATAATCTCTTTTTAATCTCTATAATACTCTATGGAATGGAATTAAGCATTCTTCTATACAATTAACAATTTCAATGTCTGCCTGTCTCAGAACTACAGTAACCATAATCCTCTTACTCACCTTCCCTCCTTTCTTCCCTTTTTTCTTTTTGCTTTTATCTCGGTCTACAGCCAGTTTCAAGTTTTGGAGTTCTTGTCTCATCAGCTCATCCACCTTATCAGAATATAAAAAATAAGGTGAATTTTAATGTAAGCTTTTTTAGGTATCAGTCGCACTCATAACAATCAGCAATCTGCTGATATTTCCATAAGTGGGCTATTCAAATATTCCTGTCATAGTGATTCAAGTATGGGAAAATTAGTTGAGGAGGACTACTATGGCCATTTATTGCAGCCAGACCTGTATTCTTATCTCTTCTTCTACTTCCTTCCTCTTATCTTCTTTGATGAGCTCAGAATCATGTGTCTGATGGAAATTCCAAGACTCATTCCGATTTTTCCAAACACCTGCAAGTGAAGCAGACATTGAGAGATGATGGACAATGCAAAGATTGAACTTTACGTTTTATCCATTTATGTATTCGAGCTTCACTAGAACTTGCAGAACTCTTCCCACAAATGTTGTCTGGAAAAGTTCCAAATAGTTTTTAATTTTCACTTTTCATTACAAGACTCACCTTGATAAGTGTTGGTTGCCGACGATACATCTGGCAGAAATTGACTTGGGTTCATTTTCCAACCTGATTCTTCCTCCTAAAGAGTTGAAGAAATGTTTTAATATAACACATTTTATCTTTTACTGTGTTAATTACTAATCACCACAGATGAATCCACAGAAAGGTTGTGTGATACGTAGACCTATATGTCTCTTACCAGTTATGTTATGCAAAGGTGATTTCATTTAAAGGGGCTTCTCTGCTTTGGAAATCGTTATTTGTTAGAATGGTCCCTTGAAGATAAATGGATTACAAGTTTGGACTCCCCACATTCAGATGTAAACAGTAAGGAGAACCTAGAAGTGAGTGTTCAAATCCCTTGCAGTGTCATCACAGAAGAATTAAATATTGCAGGATTGTCACTGAAATCAGTGGGCTGTCTGTGTAAGTCCTCCAGAGCTAAGGGATGAGGGTCCTGAAAAGAGTACGCTTCTCCCCTAATGGATTTTCTAAATCAAACAAACCTTTTAACTGAGCCCTACTAAGGCAGTATGTGAAAAGTATCAGTAAATGGTGAATTGGTGAATTCAACAATATGGAGTCACTGAGGATATCTAATATGAATCTTATTTCTATAGAATATTATAGCATGTGTCTGATGTTGGCTAAGTACCAATGTCCTGATTTCCCCCTCCCACATATTACTGATATAATTGAGAAAAATATGCCAGATGGGGTGACAAGTCACGTTCTCTCAAGTTGATAAGTGAAAAGTAATAAGGGTTCATAAGTTCATGCTCGGAAAGCACAGATGATTGGAAAGATAGATACCACGTGTGATCATATAGATATATGGTTCATGTTCAGTACTACATACATTTAATTAGAGCACTGCTTATTTTAGTGCGGCAGAGTTTTCAATTATCCATATCTGCAAGGAATTATCTCATCGACTAAAGGTTAATAACCTCTGTTTCAAAAAGGGAACGTAGCCGGTGCTTTCACCTCATATTATCTTACTAGTAAATGTCCTTTTCGTTAATATACTATTTTTTCTTTCAATAAATTAAATATATAATTTAATAATGTAATTATTATTATCTTTTTTCTAACAAAAATATCAGCACTAAAGTAAAGGCTATGATGGAAAATATGATGTCATTGAATCTAGGTCCTTTCAGGCATTCTTTTGAAAAGCTGTAGCCATGTACCTAATTTTCTATATTTATTTTATTAGTCACTATTTATATAGCACCGGCATTTTCGGCAGAGCTATTAGGCAATTTATGCATAGACTTATGTAAAACACCTCTCTTCTTCCTTTTCCCTCTCTGCTTGGCTCACAGTTCTGTGTATTTTTCTACAATACTCCCAGTAACAGACTAAGTGCTTATTCAGATGACCGTAATCCATTTTTTGCAGACCACAAATTGTGTATCCGCAAAACACGAATCCTGGCCATTTGCCTTCCGCATTTTGTGGAACGGAATGGCCAGCTCTATGATAGAAATGCATATTGGGCCTATCTTTTTTGCAGAACCTCGGAAGGAAATGAATGGGTCCGAAAATTGTGGAAAGGAAGCGGACTCAAATATACGGTTGTGTGAATGGGCCCACTTTTAGGCCTTGCTTTGATTCATGGAAACCGCTTTGGAATCAATGTAGAAGAATGCCTCAAATCTGTCTCCCAAAAGTAATGTGTCCTGCCCTATCCGTCAAGTGATTTCTGCACCAGAAAGAGTGTGGAGACCACGGCGGGAGGCAACACACGGATTATCATCAATAAATGGGGCTAATCAAGGTGCAGAAAATGGAAGGATCTGCTGAAGAAACCCAAGGCTGTGCCTCGGCTTTTTGCCATGAGTTCCCCAGGCAAAATACTTGGATATTTCTTACTTGAATATACCCATATGTTATACTCAGACGGAATGTATATGTTGTGGACTTATCTATCTGCTCGAAACAGGGGCAGACTGGGAACTTAAAGTGGCCCTGTAAAAAAAAAACTAAAAATGGCTCTATTTTGTAGACGGATCTCAGTTGATGCAAGGCAGGGCCTAACAATACCATATTGTGGAACATTATACCACCCCCAACAGAGCCAAATTACAGAGTCTGTCACAAAATACTGCCCCAGCAGCACAAAATACAGCCCCAACCACTGACTGGCCGTGAAGAGGGCTCAATTGGCACCCTGGGCATCGGCCCACCAGGGAATTTCCCTGTAAGGTCTATGGCCAATGAACCCCTGGATGGAAATCCACAGTAGAAAAATCTGCACCAAACTGTTTGTATTTTGTTGCAGAATTCATAGCATAAATGATATGGGTTCTCAGGGGCATAGCTAAAGGCTCATGGGCACTGGTGCATGAGTTAAGCTTGGGACCCCTTCCCTCAGTACTTTTTGTCCAGGGGCATGGAAGCACATAGCTTTGTGTTGCCTGAGGCAAAAATCGAAATGGCACCCCCCATGCCAAAATCTTGACCTAACCCCTTCCCTCCAACCAGAGGTGTAACTTGACCTGCATGCACTTTCTGTAATACAGGTGTCTTCTTATGCGGCACAAGGGTCTTCGAGCCCCCTGAGGCTCTTGGGCCCAGTAGTGAATGCTACCCCTGCACCCCCTAAAGCTACTCCACTGTGGGTTCCCCACAGATTTTGCCCTCTTTGGTAAAATGCGCTATATAAATTAGCATTCTTGGAGATCTAAAATTTACACTGCAGGTCAAGTTGTATCTACATATTCCATTGTGGAAATTTCCTGCAGCAATTTTTGAAAATCTCATCCACTTTGCTGCTTCTGCATTATGATGAAAATTTGCACCATATATGTCCCATGTGGCTATACCCTTAGGATACAGCTTCACTTTCAGGTTTCATGATGCAGTTTTGGAAGCCAAAACCAGGAGTCTATTAAAAAAAGATGAAAAATCATATCTGCCCTTAGTAATTTTATCTTTTTATGATCCACTCCTGATTTTGTCTTCCCAAACTGCATCAGATATCCTGACCGTGTGGATGTTCCCTTACATTGAGCTAAGGACGCTTACATGACAGCCCAACCACACCTTGGGCGCTAGCAATGTATGCTTATTCATAACCTTTAGCAGGAATCAGCTATAAAATAAGGTAAGATGTGTATTTTTAATAAAAATATAGTGCATTCATAGTGCAACCTGATGTATTTGTCTCCCAAGTCTTGGATAATTAGGTGTCACATAGTGGAGTCAGATCTTCACTACTATTTGAGTACTGTAGTGAAGTTTTATGGAAATTGGGCAAGGAACCAGCTTCCAATTTGTTTAATATTAAATACCACTGCTAGAAAACACGTTAGTATGTCAGGAAAGATTTGTGGCAACAAAGTCTCAATAATAATCCTTTAATAATCCCTGTCCTTCAAGACGGATGCATGGAGCCTATGTTTTGTTATTTCTGGGGCCGGTGGAAAGGGTAGATAGTGAGAAGACTACAGTTACACACTGATTAAATGCATATTTTCAGAGATTGCCATCAAATTGTAACCACATCTTTCCTTTCTGACCTGTAGGGAGCACTTGGCTTTCTTGGAACTTGGCGGCTATTCCTTCTACTCCCCGGAGCCAACAATCCCTCTGATGCCAGTGCGTGTCATTCAACAAAATACACCATGTTTGCCGTCCTTCAACATTCAGCCAAGTGTCACTTTTGCTAAACTACACTTTAATGTATCACCAAGTAAGGCATAGGAGAAATAGTAGCTTTCTGACATTAAAGGAAAAAAAATCATGTTAAAAATGCTGCTATTATTTAGGAACTTGTAGGATTGTAGGATTTCCCTTCAAGATATTTTACCAATTAAAGTTATGTAGCTTTATGAGAACATAGACAGCAGTTTTTATTCTGACTAGAATGGGGTGGGCGCCTTCCTGGTCTGATATTCCGTTCAGCTCTACCCCATGTAGGTATACTTTGGTGCCTTTCTATTGTATTGTGGCATTTTATGCCTTATGTATAGTGGTCAGTGTGATTGTGGGCGCTGTAGTACCTTGGGGATTTATGGGCATTGTGCAGGGGCGTAGCTATAGGGGGTTTCAGAAGTAGCAGTCGCTACCGGGCCCAGGAGCCTGAGGGGGCCCAAAGACCTAGGTGCTGCATAAAAAGACACAACGCACTGAGGGAAGGGGGGCCCAAGCTGAACTCTTGCACCAGGGCCCATGAGCCGTTAGCTACGCCCCTGGCATTGTGCAATACATGATTGGACTCAATTACTTTTGAGTGAGTCTGGCTGTCATGTTATTATGTTTAGGCATACTTTGGTAACCAGGGGAGTGGACTGTAGTTACTCCTGCATTGCTGCTTCCTTTTTATTATGTATATGGTCATGTTACTGTGTGTTATTTGTTATCATATGAAATAAACATTAATTTTGTACCTATGACTCTTTGTTGTCGGATTTTACTTTATGAGAACATAGACAGCAGTTTTTATTCTGACTAAAATACATTACAGATGGATTGCTACAGTGGAAAGTTGGTCAGGTAGTATATTTTTCTTTTTTTTGCACATTAAAAATGTACACTTGCATAGAACATACATATATTCACGGTTGTACTATATTGAGATTGCTATGGTACCTCTTGAGAGTGGGGGCTTAAAAACAAATTGCCCGGATCTCTTTTTTATTGGGTGGTGAGAACCTGTGAAATTCCCTTGCAATGTGGAGAATTAATACAAGAATCATCGACTTTAGATTGGGGGGCTCAGACAAACACCAAGCCCTACTACATTGAGTGTTTTTTGACTCTGCATATAGTCATGGAATAGATACCTATACACATTAAGGCTACCTGCACAGGTAGTGGGTAGACTTGCACACATTTCCATGCAGATTTCTGCGCATTTCTGACCAAATCTGCATCAAAATCTAATGTTCGGGTACAGCCACACAGTCAGGTTTCCACATGTGGTTTTGGAAGGAGGATCATAAAAAAGAGAGAAAGTATAAAGGACAGATATTACTTTTTTGAATTCACTCCTGGTGGTTTTGGCTTCCAAAACCCGTATGCAGAAACCTGACTGGGCCGTACCCTTACTTGCGGATTTTGTTCTGGATTTAATGCATTTGATCCATTGAAAAGGGTGAAATCTGCACCAACACTTTCACAAATAATTGACATACTGTGGATTTCCAAATCTGCCCAGCAACTGAGTTTTCCAATGGAAGAAAAAAGAGTGTACATGTGTAATCGCATTCACTTTGCTGCTACTGTATTATGCTGTGGTTTTCCCCATGTGAATCCACCCTGAAAAACCGTGGGTAATCCACAATGCATGCAGGTAGCTGTTACAGCCCTGGTTAGACTAGCATGAGTATCAATGGTGTTTTTGGCTTTTGTCTCTTCTCAAACGATTTTGCATTTTTTGCAGTCTGCAGTATCAAGGTGTAAACCTCAGGTGCATATATTTAATAAATGGTACTGAGTAGCATCCTTTACCCATAGGAGCTCACTTTAAAAAATTCTATGCCACACAGAGTATTTTCTTGGATGCCACTGTAGGGATTAGGGAATAGTGCAGTCTTCTACGCTATTTCATGCGCTAAAAAAGTGGAAAAACTTGTGAACACCGCAGAATGGTATCACCGCTGTCAGTATAATGGGGCCTATGGGTTTGTTTAACACAGGCATCCTCAAACTCCAGCTGTTGCAAAACTACAACTCCCAGCATGCCCGAACAGCCTACAGGTTATCAGCCTACAGCAGGGCATTGTGGGAGTTGTAGTTTTACAACAGCTGGAGGGCCGCAGTTTGAGGATGCCTGGTTTAACATATGCACTACTGGTAAATGGACACAGTGTGAAAAGAGCTTGCAAACCCTCCAAGACCTACTAATACAACCATGCCAGGTATCTTGATAAGCCTCGAATGCAGAGGAGAGACTAGAGGACTTTTGGAAAATGTAGCTTGTACCGCATATAATATCTTGAGAGTTACCAGCCTGCCAACTCATTTCAAAACAAGCAACTAAGATTATTTTAGACTTCTGACCATAGATTTTGACTTTTTTGTTCTTATCTTGCACTTTTACTTTGTCACCCACCCTGTTCAAATTGGTTAAATGAAAAGTCTTCAGTGGTAATGTAGGTAGAACTTTGAACATACAAGGCAAAAACATTAGCTAACCAGCAATACACTAGCACATTTGTAGTACTAGAAAATAGATCTTGCTTGCTTGACACTAAACACTAATTCCACGTGGAGTTAGGCTGTAATGGAAATAATAGGACGTTTTTGACACATAACATATGGACTGCATTAGAATTGTGTTACTTGTTGATACATTTTGATAGTATAATGTAATAATGTTGTCCCCTATGGCAGTGTTTCTAAAATTGCTGCAGTCATTGAATCGCTTTCACTGAAACACATAAAGTTCTATAAGGAGCACCTAGTTCATTCATGTTTCTGCCTGCCATTGTGAAAAGGCGATGTCAAAATTAGTTTGGGAAATGGGGAAGATGATGATAACAGGCCTCTCTTAATTTAATTTATAGAGCACGTCCGCATTCTGCAGAGATTTGTATTAAAATCTAGGGGGAAATTATTCAAAATGTGTTGTTGATTCAATTTTACTGCAAATAGTTTCATGCATTACTTAGGTTCAACGTTTATGGGAGTTGCAATGTTTATGAGTTGCAATGCCAGAACTGAACATAGACCAGAGTAGGCTTTCCTTCACCCAAGGCACATATTCACTTTGTAGCCCTATTACAAGGAACCCCTTGGTGGGAAAGGAGCCTGCAACATCCCTATCCTGCTGCGGCATCTTCTCTATTTATGTCACAGGGCTCTGAAAACATCTGAGCAGGTCTTGGCAGGCTGGTCCATAGTCCATTTTTTCTCCTGCCTCTCTGGAGGTTGTTCGGTTGAAATAAAAGGGACATCTATTTATCCACATTGTTTTTTTCTTGTTCCTTAACCTTTTATTCCCATAAGGTGGTAGCGAGGAGGCTCAGGAAAGTGAGGTAGCTAGCCGGATAACAGTTAGAAAGCGGGTTAGAGGGATGAGTTCCAAGGAGGCTAGTCCTAATCTTACACACCCCAACAAGTTTGCACGGTTGGCAGATGAGGGGGATGTCAGTTCAGGGACGGCACTGCTGAGCAGGACATTTCCTCTGCCAGTCAGGGGAATGTCAGCTCCAGTAAGCAGGGGACCAGGAGAGCAGGGCAGGCCAGACAGGTGCTGGTAGTAGGAGACTCAATTATTAGGGGTACAGATAGGACGATCTGTCACAAAGACCGGGATCGCCGAACGGTGTGTTGTCTTCCTGACGCTTGAGTTTAACACATCGCAGATCGGGTTGACAGATTACTGGGAGGGTCTGGAGAAGATCCAGCAGTCATGGTCCATATCGGAACCAATGACAAAGTTAGAAGTAGGTGGAGCGTCCTTTAAAAATGATTTTAGGGATTTAGGTCACAAGCTCAGAGCTCAGGGCAGGGACCTCAAAGGTAGTGTTTTCCGAAATAATACCTGTACCACGAGCCACACAAGAAAGACAGCAGGAGATTAGGGAGGTTAATAAGTGACTCAAGAACTGGTGTAGGAAGGAGGAGTTTGGGTTCCAGGAGAACTAAGCCGACTTCTCTGTCGGCTACAGGCTCTATCGTAGGGACGGACTGCACCTCAATGGGGAAGGGACAGCTGTGTTGGGGAGAAAGATGGCTAGAAGGTTGGAGGAGTGTTTAAACTAGGGACTGGGGGGGGGAGGGTAATTACATTATAGGAGGGGAAGATAGTGCAGATAGAGACCGAGGCAAGGTAGTGGGACTGGGGGAGAAATGGAAGGAGGGACTAGAACAGTTCAGAATGAAAGGTGTAGGGTAAAAAATATACATAAACCTCTTAATTGTATGTATACTAATGCCAGAAGTCTGACTAACAAGACTGGTGAACTGGAATTAGTGATGTGTGAGGAGGACTATGACATAGTGGGAATAACTGAGACATGGCAGGATGATAGCTATTACAGTGGGAATAACTGAGACATGGCTGGATGATAGCTATGACTGGGCAGTTAATGTACAGGGTTTCAGTCTGTTTAGAAAGGATCACAAAAACCGGAGAGGTGGAGGGGTCTGCCTCTATGTGAAGTCCTGTCTAAATCCCGTAATTCGATAAGACATTTGTGAGGGACATGAACATGTGGAGTCACGGTGGGTAGAAATACATGGAGGCAAAAACAATAATAAAATACTAATAGGAGTGTATTATAAACTACCTAATAAACCAGAGTCCACAGAAAATCTATTACTAAACGAGATAGACGAGGCGGCAAATCATAATGAGGTGGTTAATATGGGGGACTTCAACTACCCAGATATAGACTGGTAAACTGAAACCTGTACATCTCATAAAGGAATCAGGTTCTTGGCAATAACCAAAGACAATTACCTTTTCCAACTGGTTCAGTTCCTGACTAGAGGGACAGCCATACTGGACTTAGTAATAACTAATAGATCTGACAGAACATTGAATGTGCAGGTTGGGGGACACCTGGGAAATAGTGACCATTAAGTAATAACCTTCCAATTGTCATTCAAAAGAGTGTTTCTTCAGGGAGGAACAAAAATACCAAACTTCAAAAAAGCTAAAGAAAGGCCACAGGCCTAACTAACTGGGACAAAGTCCTCAAAAATAAAAATACAGCCACAAAATGGGATATCTTTGAAAGCATCCTAAAATCTAATTGTGAGAGGTACATACCGTATGGGAATAAAAGGTTAAGGAACAAAAAAAAACAATGTGGATAAATAGAACTGTAAAGAAAATGATAAATTACAAAAATATAGCATTTAAATCACTAAAACAGGAGGGTAGCGAGGAAGCACTGAAAAACTATAAGGAAAAAAATAGAATATGTAAAAAACTAAAAGCAGCCAAACTAGAGACCGAGATATTAATTGCTAAAGAGAGCAAAACTAACCCTAAAATGTTCTTCAATTATATAAATGGTAAAAAGTAAAAAGAGTAATGAGTGGGGAGTTGCAGAGAGCAATGAGAAGAAAGCAAAGCTATTAAATATTTTTTTCTCCACTGTATTCACTGAGGAAAAAAAATAGATGAAATCAGATGAAATGCAGAATGTAAAAATAAATTTCCTATTAAAAGTGCCCTGTCTGACACAGGAAGAAATACAGGGGCGTCTTAAAAAGATTAAAATAGACAAAACGCCAGGACCGGAAGGCATACACCCCCATATCCTAATAGAATTAAGTAATGTCATCGCCAGACCCTTTTTTCTTAAATTTAAGGACTCTATACTGACAGGGAATGTTCCACAGGATTGGCGCATAGCAAATATGGTGCCAATATTCAAAAAGGGTCCAAAAACATATCCTGAAACCATAAGCAGGTAAGTTTAACAACTCATTTTTCCCGAAATGTTGTTCAGTGTACCACCATGTCCGGCGAAATAAAGACCAATCAAGCATAACAAAAATTGGAGTGCTGTCTGAATTGTTTAATACGAATTGAGTTCCAAGAGGTGGAGCCAAAAACACACCCCTGACGAGCACCCATATCAGCCAGAATAGATAGAGTGCTGTGATCACCTTGGATAATTATAGGCAAATTTAACATCCGTCATGGGTAAACTGTTTGAAGGTTTTCTAAGAGATGCTATCTTGGAGTACCTCCATGAAAATAAGCAGATTATGCCATATCAGCATAGCTTCATGAGGTATCGGTCATGTCAAACTAATTTAATCAGTTTCTATGAGGAGGTAAGTTCTAGACTTGACAGCGACGAATCAATGGATGTCGTATATCTGGACTTCTCCAAAGAATTTGACACTGAACAACATAAAAGGTACACACTCAGATTGGGTCACTCTCACTAGTGGAGTACCTCAGGTGTCAGAACTGGGCCCTATCCTCTTAAATATGTTTATTAATGATCTTGTAGAAGGCTTGCACAGTAAAATATACATTTTGCAGATGACACTAAATTGTGTAAAGTAATTAACACGGAAGAGGACATTATACTGCTACAGAGGGATCTGGATAGATTGGAGGCTTGGGCAAATAAGTGGCAGATGAGATTTAACACTGACAAATGTAAGGTTATGCACATTGGAAGGAATAATGCAAGTCACCCGTACATACTAAATGGTAAAACACTGAGTAAGGCCTCATGCACACGTCTGTATGTGTTTTGCGGTCCGCAAATTGCGGATCCGACAAAAAAAACGGATGACGTTCCGTATGGCATCCGTTTTTTATGGGATCTGTTATTTTTGTTATTATAATAATGCCTATCCTTGTCCGCAAACTAGAAAAAAAAAGGACATGCTCTATTTTTTTGCGGAACGGAAAAATGGACATACCGAAACGGAATGCACACGGAGTACCTTTCGTTTTTTTTTGCGGACCCATTGAAATGAATGCTTCCGCATATGGTCCGCAAAAAAAAACGGAACGGACATGGAAAGAAAATACATTCGTGTGCATGAGGCCTAATACTGACATGGAAAAGGACCTAGGGATTTTAGTGAACAGAAATCTAAGCTCTAAAAACCAGTGTCAGGCAGCTGCTGCCAAGGCCACTAAGAATAATGGGTTGCATCAAAGGGGCATAGATGCCCGTGATGAGAACATAGTCCTACCACTTTACAAATCACTAGTCAGACCACACATGAAGGACTGTGTACAGTTCTGGGCTCCTGTGAACAAGGCAGACATAGCAGAGCTGGAGAGGGTTCAGAGGAGGGCAACTAAAGTAATAACTGGAATGAGGCAACTACAGTACCCTGAAAGGTTATCAAAATTAGGGTTATTTACTTTAGAAAAAAGACGACTGAGGGGAGATCTAATAACTATGTATAAACATATCAGGGGTCAGTACAGAGATCTCTCCCATCATCTATTTATCCCCAGGACTGTGACTGTGACGAGGGGACATTCTCTGCGTCTGGAGGAAAGAAGGTTTGTACACAAACATAGAAAAGGATTCTTCACGGTAAGAGCAGTGAGACTATGGAACTCTCTGCCTGAGGAGGGGGTGATGGTGAGTACAATAAAGGAATTCAAGAGGGGCCTGGATGTATTTCTGGAGTGTAATAATATTACAGGTTATAGTTATTAGAGAGGGGTCGTTGATCCAGGGAGTTATTCTGATTGGAGTCAGGAAGAATTTTTTTTCCCCTCAAGTGGGGAAAATGGGCTTCTACCTCACAGGGGTTTTTTGCCTTCCTCTGGATCAACTTGCAGGATAACAGGCTGAACTAGATGGACAAATGTCCCTTTTCGGCCTTATATATACTATGTTACTATGTTATTGCTAATTATTTTATTCTTTATTTATTGTACTAGCAGTAGGACCCGGCTTCGCACTTATTTCATTTAATATTTGTGTGTGTCGTTAAAAGATATCGACAGTAGAGATGAGCAAACTTTAAAACAAAGTTCGGCGTTCTAACAGAATTAAGTAATGTCATCGCCAGACCCTTTTTTCTTAAATTTAAGGACTCTATACTGACAGGGAATGTTCCACAGGATTGGCGCATAGCAAATATGGTGCCAATATTCAAAAAGGGTCCAAAAACAGAGTCCTGAAACCATAAGCAGGTAAGTTTAACATCTCCCTGCTGTCCAGTGCTGAGCCACGCCCCCTGCACTGATCACATGACGGTGACGTCACCCCAGGTCCTTCGGCTGTTCAACAGTTCGGGTTGGTGGAAGCCGCCCCTTATGGATTCCATATGCCGCGATAGTCCGCGGTAGTGGAATCCATAACGGGATGCGGCGATTACCACAACCCGAACGCCGAACTTTTTTTTAAAGTTCGCTCATCTCTAATCGACAGTATCCCCCAAAACAGTGACCTCTACAGCACCCTGCCCCTTTAATAGTGAACTCCACAAGGGACGGCTACTTCCTTCACATGGTGTGGCAATGTCCGACTATCCAATCCTTTTGGACTCAGGTACATGCCTATTTGCACTCAAGGTTGGGATTTCCAGGTTTGTTCCCCACAGTCAAGTCTACTGCGAATTGTTAATGATATAATTCCCACCAAATATGGTAAAAGACTATATAGAATACTTCTTTACTATGCCAGGAAAACCATACTTTTGAATTGGAAAGCCCCTAAGTCTCCCACCGTGCAACAATGGGTTTAATTAGTTAATTCTGATCTAGACCTTTACAAGCTGGTCTTTGAGCATAGGAATACTCCTGATCGCTTCCTTAAAATATGGGATCCTTGGATCAATGCGCAAACAGTGATACTTTGATTTAATCCTGGTTCCTGTGGTTTGGCCCATGGAGGAATGGTGTGTTTGGGTGTTTGTTTGTTGGTGTGAATGTGATCAAGTACACTATACATATTACTATGGTTCGCCAGCAAATTGATTTCGGGCAGATATTGTCAGCAGTCCAACCTAGTCTGGAATATGACTTTTATTGGGTGGCGAACATTCAGATGTTTTTGCAGTATGTGACTGTATACTGTGTGTCTTGTTTAACTGTTTTCTGAAACTAATAAACAGATACTATTAAAAAAATAGTGAACTCCACCCCTTAACACTGACCCCTCCACAGTGCCCTGCCACTTTAAAATGGGACCTCCGCAGCAGCCCATCCCCTTAACTTTGACCTTCACAGCAGCCCGCTCCTTTAAGGCTCCATTCACACATCCGCAAAATGGGTCTGCATCCGTTCCGCAATTTTGCGTCCTCATTGATGCCTGCCATTGGCTGCCCCGAAACCAGATGTTTTCATCCGTGCAAGGGGAGAATCAGTGGGGGCCGCGTGGGGACCAGGAGCGATGCGGGGAGCCAAGTAAGTAGAATCAGTGCGAGTAGCCCGGGCAGTAGGGGAGGTATTTCCAGTCTCAGATAACTCCTTAAAGGGAACCTGTCACCAGGAAATTCACTGATAAAGCAGTCATGATGCCTTGTAGGGCTCACTCTGCTGAATATAATGATACCTTTCACTTGGTAATCTGTTGCTTTATTGTGGAGAAAAAATACTTTTAATCCATATGCTAATGAGCTGATTGGAGTCGAGTAGTTGATATGAGTCCAGTGTTTTTTCTATTCAGAGCTGTAGCCCCTCCCCTATTCATTTCTTCAGATGTAAAAGGGGCATGGTTTATTACATCATTTATTCATAGGGGAGTGGCTACAGCTCTGAATAGAAAAAAGGCTGGACTCCTATCAACTACTGAACTCCAATCAGCTCATTATCATATGGATTAAAAGTACTTTTTCTCCACAATAAGGCCTAATTCACACGTCCGCAAAATGGATCCGCATCCCATCCGCGATTTTGCGGAAGGGTTGCAGACCCATTCATTTCAAAGGGGCAGGAATGGATGTGGACAGCACACTATGTGATGTCCAGATCCGCATTTCCGAATCTGTGTTTCTGCATCCGCGTTTCCATTACCGCAAAAAAATAGAACATGTCCTATTCTTGTCCAAAGGCATTCTCTATATAGTGCCAGCAATGTGCGGTCCGCAAAATGCGGAATGCACATTGCAGCTGTCCGTGTTTTGCGGATCCGTGTTTCCGTGTTTCCGCAAAACACACTATGGACGTGTGAATTAGGCCTAAGGCCTCATGCACACAAACGTATTTTCTTTCCGTGTCCGTTCGTTTTTTTTGCGGACCGCAAAACACATACGGTCGTGTGCATGAGGCCTAAAGCAACAGATCACTAAGTGAAAGGTATCATTATATTCAGCAGAGTGAGCCCTACAAGGCATCATGCCTGCTTTATCAGTGAATTTCCTGGTGACAGGTTCCCTTTAAGGCCTCATGCACATGACCGTATGTGTTTTGCAGTCCACAAATTGCGGATCCGCAAAAAAAACAGATTATGTTCCGTATGGCATCCGTTTTTTTTGCTGATCCGTTATTTTTGCGGATCCATTGTAATAATGCCTATCCTTGTCCGCAAACTAGAAAACAATAGGACATGCTCTATTTTTTTTTGCGGAACGGAAAAACTGACATACGGAAATGGAAAGCACACGGAACGGACACGGAAAAAAAATACGTTCATGTGCATGAGGCCTTAACCATATAATATACTTTATCAAGCATAGATAATATATAAAAGAAAAACTTTGATGCATACCTGGTTTGAACAAATTGATTTTACTTTACAGAACTATCCTCCAGCTCCAGATGTTTAGTTCCTGAGTACTAGCTGTCAGATCCTACTCCTCTTCAGGAAGCTGATCATCATCTAGCAGCACTTTCTCTCCTCCAAGAGGCTGACCAACATCTCAGCATCTGTCTTCTGTAGTATGCTGACCAACATCTCAGCACCCGTCTGTCTTCTCTAGTGGGCTGACCAACATCTCAGCAACGTTTACCTACAGAGTGCTAACCAACATCTCAGCACCTGTCTTCTCCAGTATGCTGACCAACATCTCAGCAACGTTTACCTACAGAGTGCTAACCAACATCTCAGCACCTGTCTTCTCCAGTATGCTGACCAACATCTCAGCAACGTATACCTACAGAGTGCTAACCAACACCTTGGCACCTGTCATCTACAGAGCGCTGATTTCAGCATATGTCATCAAATCTGACCAGCATGTTAGTAAGTCATCTAATACTGACCAACATTTCTAAACATTCTGTATCCAGAAAGCTGATCACTCTCTACCAGCTCTTCTACTACTGAACATCATCTATACCATCATTCTCCACAAAGCTGTCCACCACCTATCAGTGCCTTCTCCAAGTACTGACCTCCATCAAAGATTTACCATCAAGTGTCATCATTGAGAAAGCTGAGCACAATCTATAGGTGCCTGTTCCATCCATTCAGCTGATCACCATCTATCAGCACTTATTCATAAAATACATTTTATTTAACATCACAATAATACTGAAACAATCTTTATTGATCAGAAATGAAAATTACAAAAAAATGTAAACTTATAGTAGGAAAAGTAACCAATAGGGTCCAGTGGGGGCACGGCACTATCCGGCTATGCCAGGTCTGGAGAACCCCACGAGAACCGGAAAGACTTTTTCTGATAAGACTGACAGCCCAGGAAAGATGCTTTTTTATACTCATATATAACAATAAAGTCCAGATTTTTGCAAAAGTCGTGTTATAGGTTCTCCATGTGTTTTGCATTTCCTATCTGTTCAGTCACTTTCAATAACTCTGAATAAAAGGCTATATTTACGAGTGCTGTAATTAATGTGAGCATGGGTTTACAGTCCATTATCTGATGGTGATATGAAGGTCTTTAGCCATCTTAAAGGTCAGCGAACACACTGATAAAATGGAAGTTGTGCCTGTGGAATATAACTTTCTGTTTCTGTATTTCGGTTTTTTTCTGGCACAATCTGCCAGATAATGTATTTCTAGCTATATATGAACAGTAATTGTAGTACCCATGATACGGGCTTGTAAAGTTCCTCTGTTGCTACTACATGTTGTTTATGCTGGTATTTGATACAGTTTACTGCACTTTTATACTGCGACCATATATCTGCTGTACAAATGAAATCTGATATAGACTTAATGGGCTTCTGAGAGTTTTCATTTTTTCATATGGAACCAGCAGAGATGGCTTCTTACCTCCTCCTTGCCTTTACCCTTTTTCCTTTGGCTTTATCTTTTTCCTTCTTTGCTTTCTTTTTCCCCTTCTCCTTTTTTCCCTTTTCCTTCTTCTTTTTGTCTTTGGCCTCTTCTTTAGCTGCTAGTTCTGCCGCAACCTAAAACAAGCAAAATAATTTTGAGAAAGACCAAGACCAGTCATTTATGTATAATTACTGTACATTGCAGCAGTCTATAATGCTGAATTCCACACAGTACTGATCCACGTCAGTACTTGCCCAAATGGACCTTATAATAATTTACCTACCGCAGTTCGAAAAGGAGCATCTAACATAAGAATATCATGGTAACATGTAATTGTTGTTGGAGTTCTCACAACTGGAGATCAAGTAGTGATCACGGGGGCAGACATTTTTATGGGTTATGTCTTAATCTCATGAAGTACACCATAGCTAGCCCCTCACCAGCCTGGAATTATAACTAAGGCTAGTTTTACACTGGTGTTAAAATCAGGGGAACAGCGTTAAATCTGAGAAACAGCCTGCCGGAGTTCATCTTATCTTGCATAGCCAGATACTGCCTTTCCCATTGCCTATACCAGACACGATAACCTGTAATGCCAGTGTGAAACTAAACTAATGGCCCTTTTACGTGGGCAATGGCTCAAGACAATTATTGGGAATAGTGTTGAGTAAAGCAAAGCATTCAAAGCAGAATTCGGTCGAAAGTTTAGAAAACTTTGATTCTAAACGAATCCGAATTTCCTTGCGCTTCATGGTAACATATCAGTTTAACTAAAATGGTGTCTGTACGTGTTAGAAAGTGAAAGTAAATGTAGAGGAGACAATTCCGGGAATGCGACATCACCCATAATGTCGTGCAGCCAGCCAATCTGCAGGTAGCCATCTCCTGTGATGTTACAGCCCTATAAAGGTCTCATCCTGCATGGTCTCCGCTATTGTCCTGTGAGCTGAGCATAGGGAGAGACGTGGCAAGCGTTCATGCGCTAGCGACAGTGTTGCTGCAAACAGTTTTCAAGAAAAATATTAGAGAGGGACAGTGTAGGGAGAGTGCAGGGAGAGTGTATTGCCATGCGCATCACTGTGCAATGCACCGACATTTATAGTTAATCCGTTCTGTTAGCGATACAATTACTGTGCCTCAGTATTAAAGGCAGGTGTAATATATCGCTGTATGCATCACTGTCAAGTGCACCGACATTCAGAGTTAATCCGTTCCGTTAGAGATACAGTTACTGTGCCTCAGTATTAAAGGCAGGTGTAATATATCGCTGTATGCATCACTGTCAAGTGCACTGACATTCATAGTTAATCCGTTCCGTTAGAGATACAGTTACTGTGCCTCAGTATTAAAGGCAAGTGTAATATGGGAAGAATATGTAATATGGGAAGAATATGATTAGGCAGATTGGGCTAGGTATACTTGATTTATAGTGATTCGTGACAAATTAATTCAGAACTAATCAAATTTCTTGTCTAACTTCGGAGTAGCTGATGAATAAAATTTTGGGGAATTAACATGCATCCGAATGCTCCTTCATGATAATTGCCCTTTATCATCCTATGTAAACAGCGATGTACTGCCAACAATATGCAAAGAGAATGGAGGGCAAACAATCGTAATAATTAGAGATGAGTGAATTTCATGTTATAAAATTCTTTCACGCTTCGTTTGGTGGTAAAAGCAGAATTGCGTTATGGATTCCATTAATTCCGTCATAATAGAAGTCTATGGCCTGCAAAACGGATCCGTCTCGTTTCCGTATGAAGGAGAGGATCCGGAAATGGGACGGATCCGTTTTGCAGCCTATAGACTTCCATTATGACGGAATGAATAACGGAATGCTTCTAAAAGCATTTCGTTATGCATCTCACCATAGAATTGCGTTATGGTCCGTGGTAACGGAATCCATAACGCAATTCTGCTTTTACCACCAAACGAAGCGTGAACGAGTTTCAAAATATGACATTAGCTCATTTCTAGTAATACTGATTGTTTATCTCCTGATCACCGTGCATCAGGTCATGTGAAAGGCACATGAGTGCCAATCTACTGTACGTGTACATTGTCAATCAGTACCATTACAGGCCCAGAAACAGCCAATGTAATAGGACTCTAACATGGAGCAAATATCTATTTTTTTACTTCTCACCAGCAAAAACAGACAAGAAAGACTCCAAAACACGATAGGCTACTGCAACATTTGTAGTCAGTAGACAAACCACAATGTACTCATCTTGGTTTCCCATCTTATCATTTGTGGTGTATCTTTAGGATATGACGCAACTGTCAGATAGGTTTGGGTCACATTTCTGGGATCCACTACTATTTTCAGAATGGGGCTCCCGCGAAGAACAGCGCACTGCGCATTCTGGAGACAGGAGAAGGTCCCACATGTGGGATTCAACTTCATGTCCATAGATACTGTGCTCTCAAAATGAATTATCCCATGATGAATGTAAAATTAAAGTCAGACATCATATAGTATATGTCAGTCTCTTTCTAACAAAGCTAGAAGACCTATTCATTGCTTCCATTGTTTTGCTAGATTGTTCTGCTGGCAGCTCAGGGGACTTGTCCTTATCAGGGGGAGTATCCTTTCTGCTGCAGCTCAGGGTTTGTATCTTTTCTCAGGCGGTGCGTCATTTCTTAGGTGGTGTGTCTTTTCTGCTGCAACTCAAGAGGTCTATGCTTTCTCAGGGGACATGTCCTTTCCCAAGAGTTATGCTCTTTCTACTACAGCTGTCTCCCTGTATCTGTCACAAGTTCCCAACAGTTGATCTGGCTTGTGGCAGTTAAAGGATGGATGGAACTGAGATTGCTCCACTCTAGTGATGTTACTGGACTGAGTAATAGGGAAACAGGTGACACCCCACAGATACATTTTATTAAACAACTCAGTGGCTATACTTATTTTTTAATTACATGCAATCAGAAAAGAACTCAGATCCAAGTGCTTAAAAAAAAAAAAAAAAGTAGAATATTTTTTGTGGGACAACCCCTTCAAGCCAAAACACTAATTAATATACTTATCCTAGTTCTCAACATGTGTTATTAATATTCTTTGTTTCTTAATGTAGTGCATTGCTGGATTGTTTATGTGATACAACATTCAGTTTTAATCGTATTCTTGCCATTTTGGGGAGATAATCTCTATGGCTGCTGCTATCTGGACACAAGATGTACGCTATAAATTCTTCGTTTTTGGCAGAGGATAACATAATATTTCTGCTCACGCTGTATGCCATTCTTCTGTATTGTCCACGATTACTTTCAGCTCTTGCAGACTGTCAGGTGAGACTATATTGACAGCAGGACACGGGCAGGTTGTTATTAACGTGCTGTTTAACATGGGTATTTTGGAACACGATAGCCCTATTTATTGGCTCGGAGAGCGGACATATAGCATCTGCCAGAGTCTTTACATTTTATTTAATAAAGATATCAAAATCTGGAAAGAATCTGTATGTTGCTTGAAAGCTCTCAGCTGTATGTGGACAGACCCAGCCATAGTAGCAAGTTCTTGACCGGACTCGGTAGACTACAGCACCACTCTCCAGGGGTATTTGGTGTCATGTGCTAACATTTAATACTTATTATAGCTCCGGGGATCAAAGGCAGGAACCAGAGTACAAAGCTTAGGCAGAAGCAGGGCAGTAACATGCACAGGGGAGATTAGGATCCTATTCCAGGAGGCTGCAGATCTAGTGACAGGGATAAAACTGAAAAAAAAAAGGAATGACCGCAACAGCCAGAGATGGAAACGTTACATTGCATCTGGCTTCACTTTCAATCTTTTATTGTTCGGAGATACAAAGTGACAGCTGGGGCAAAGTGAAATGGCACCAGTCGCCTATGAACAGGCTTTCATCCCTGACCTGTGCCTTCTCTGATTTTGGTGACCTGATTGAATAGTACCAGAAATAGTGAACAATACACAGTTTCCTGACGTAGAGAAGACATATAGGATTTCAAGATATTTAGGTGTGATACCTGTTCTGGAGTCTTCTGAGCGAAGATAGCCTTTGATCCACCATCCTCTTCATCTGGGAAATCAGGGAACTTTCCGGTGGCATGTCTGGTATAATGGAACATGCATTTTAGTACATGTACATTTAAAGAATGGATGTCATTGTGTAACTTGTGTGAAAATGACACCAAATTTTCCTTCAGCAATAACTGAGGGTCTGTTCACACGTGTCAGGTTTGACAGAGATTTTAACACAGATTCTGAACTGAAATCCTAATCCAACCCTATAGAAATTCATGTTTCATGTATGTGAATGGGGTTTCAGCAACACCATTCACTTGCAACAGGAAATTTCTGCGTGGGTTGCAAGCAGCATGCTTCATATTTCACATATGTCAGATTTAATTGCCACTGTGTGAATATGGCCTAACAGTACAGACCAGCCTTGCATATTTTGGCCACTTTATTCACACTATAATTTCAAATGACACATACACCACTGACAAAGCAATAAATACAGTAGCTGCGATTTATCCTTACACTAGATATGATTATAAGGGGGCATTCACATGACTGCATCCCTTTTTTTTTCAGACTCATTGATTTCAATTCTGGTACATAGTCCAAATTTGCGGACAAGAATAGGACATGTTCTATCTTTTGTGGAACCGGACATATGAATGCGGAAAAAACACGGGACCCAGTCTTGGTTATTTTTGTCAGTCCTATAGAAGTGAATGAAGTGCTGGTTGGGCTTGTGCAGTGAGTTCTCCATTTATTTATATGAAAATTCTGAGTTCTACATGCAATCTCCACTTTTGGGGGCTTTTTTTAGAGATAGGTGGGACCTGCACCTATTTGACTTGGATGGCATATCCTAGGGATATACCATCAAAGTCCCAGCTGATACAATCCCTTTAACCCTTTTTAGAAAGATAAAGATCAGTTCGATAACTAAACTTGGGAGATTTGCAATGAATAAAAACAAATCATAAACGAAACATTTAAACACTGAATATATCACACAAATAGCACATTTCTAGTGCATAAAAAACCCCCACAATGAAACAGTTTCTTTCCTCAAAAGAAGCAACTGCGTTGTCATATACTGTATTAGTTATATGCATACTTACTGTAGTATAACCCCAATGACAATGGGGGAGATCTATCAAAACTGAAAGGGGGAGCATTTGCCCTATAGCAACTAGTTGCCACTTGGACAGTAAACCACTGGCCTAGCCTTTATTGCCACCATGAGGCTGATGCTGGTATTTAATTTGTACTAAATTTTTCCTTTAGTAGCAAAGGAGGTATGAGATACAGCCTGTATTAGGTTAATTTCACACTAGCACTTAAGAACCAACAGGTTGTTCCTGCATTACGGCATTGCCGTAAGTTTGTAAGTCTCCAACTGGCCCCATTAACTATAATGGGGACCGGCGGAGATCCACCCGCAATCTGGCAAATATGCCAAGAATCAACCGGAAGAAAACCTCAGCCTGCCGGATCTCAAGCGCTAGTGTGAAACTAGCCTTACCTGTGGATCTAGTTTCCAAACCAATATCTAAAGGTTCTATCTCTTGCTGTATGGCAGCTAGTATCGCTATCCCAGTCTTGTTTTAAAGCTTTGATTGTTAGCTTTAAAAGAAGACCACGCAATAAAGCCTAAGATTGAGCAGGTTGAATTCCTTTTTTTTTTCTCCAGCTAGCTGGGCTCTTAGCCAGCATGAAGGAGGAGATAGGGGCAGTGGGGATGTTTTGACTGGCTGCAGGGAGATATAGATCCTCCTCTCCCTATGCAACTGTGCATGACGCCAGGGGGATGGGTAACATGAACTACTGTGCATGTTATCCCCCTTCTCTATTAATCAAAGCATACTTACTTTATGATTTTCACTAATGGGTATCTTTGTTTCTGGAAAAGGAGTAAGAAGATGAGCATTTGCCGAGCATTTGCCGAGCACTTGCACGACATCGGATAAATTGCACCAAACTTTTGCACCACACACACACACACACACAATCATCAATGAAGTTTATATTGTATACTGTTCCTACCCTGCAGACCACTTCTCTAACGATACCCATTATACACTACAGTAATAATGATTGTCACTATTCAAGAATATCTACTATACAATTCATTTTTGACAAATAGAAAAGATTTCTGACAGTCAGAAAATACTTTTTTGTTTACTGACTGTTATTATAAACTATTGTTTTCAATAGTTTTACCCAAAAGTGGTATGGCACAGCAAGAGTAACTGTGTTCCTGCACAGGGATGCACCGTTCAGGGGCAGCACTGAAATAGATGTTGGGTGAATAAATTTTTTCTGGCTTTGTTGTTATTTTCTTCTCCAAAAGAGCTTATTCAAGTGAATAGGAACTCAGCTGCAGTAACCCAGCATAGCTAGTATACTTTGAATGGAGATACAGTATGCTTCAGACTCCATTCAAAGTGCTAGCTGATGGATGCAGGGATACCCCTTTAACTATTATAAAATTACATGGCTTAAGGTGTCAGTGAAGAATCCATGTGGGTGGTAGAGTTAGGCTTCATTTGGGCATTGAGAAAGGTACAGATTTGACATCCAGGTCTCCAATGATGGATCTTCAAGTTGTGACTACTAAGTAACTCTTGGCAGGGATTCTTTATTAATGGTGGGAACTGACCTAACATGAGTCTAAATGGAATGAAAAGGCACGCAAGACCTTTTCTTCATTCACCGGCATCTCCTTACTAATAGCAGGGTCTGACATAACATGGCCTGCTGATCTGCTGCAGCCCATCTGCTTTGCGAAGAAAGCTAAAGCCAAAAGGACAAAGAGGGAATCATTATTTATTGCCTGTCCTATCAACACCTTCTGTATAGAGGCAACCTTAGCATTCCTCTCTCACAGATCTCTTATCAGTGAGGAGTTTTCATTGTGTTGTATTCTATGGATCCTGCCTAAAAACCCACACATGCATGTAAACAACTCTCTGAATAAACACAGGCAATCTATTATGCCGAAATATGAACTTCTATGCCAGTGCGATCACATGAAATACAAAATATATTCTGGACATTCAATAGGACAAAATATTTGTCTCAAATAAATATAGACATCCATAAATCAATCATCAGAAAAAAACAAAAATGTTTCAAAAACATAATGGTAAAAAGTTTTTCGTAAATATTGATGTCTATTGTTCCATTTCTAGTATCTTTACTGTCTAATATAGGACTGTGTTTACCTGGATTAGAGGAGGCTACAAGGGCATGTGGGTAGGGTACTGGGTGCAGAGGGCAACAAACCACTTCGCTTTAGCTAGGGTATTTAGATAAAGTATTCCCATCTGGCACATTTATGGCATATCCCTAGGATATGACATAAATGTCTGATAGCTACAGGTCTCTCTTTTGGGACACGCTCTTATCTCTCAAAAGGAACCCCGAAGTAAAGGGAGAGCTAGCCACACATGTGCATCCACCCTCTATTCACTGCTATGGCTCTTCTATTTTCAGAAGCTTCATAGTGGTGAATGGAGGGTGGCTGCACAGTGTATTGCTATGGGAAAATTGTCAAGTCTGCTCACTTGGCTATTTTTATAAGTTCTATAGTGGTGAATGGAGAGGACGCTGTGCTTGCGTAGGGTGGTCTTTGTTCACCTTGAGATACAGCAGGTCCCAGAGGTGGGATCCATAACTATCCAACATGTATACCATATTCTAGCAATATGTCATAAATGTCCCAGATGGGACAACCCCTTTAATCATCCCCCCCAGGTAAAGGAAAGCCTGACTAGTCAGTCATACTTTGAAAACATATTTATAACTGTAATATCCTACTTTTCATCACTAAAAACTATTCTACTGTACATCTACCACTGATTTGTGCTTCTGTAGAACATGGCAACATTTCTGGGACATCGATCTAGCTGGACCTTTCTCCAACAGCATGATCGATATCGATGCGATATTCTGCTAAAGTGTTTCTTTAAGAACAATCAAATGGATGAAACAGGAATTCTTCTGGTGGGCATTGCTTATTAATAATGGGTAGGGCTGAGTGAATGGAACATGACGAATTTCCTCGTTCCATTCACTGAATGGCGTTAGAAGAAAAAAAAAATCATACTTACTTAATCTGTTTGAGCGCTAAGAACCGGCTGCCACCATCTTGATTGAAGATTTTGCACAAAATCCCGTGCGCGGTGACGTATGATGTCACCACGCCGGCCGATGTGATGATGTCATCACGGGCAGCGTGAGATTTCGCACTAGATCTTTAATAAAGATGGCGACAGCTGGCTCTTCACGTTCAAATGGATGAGGGTAAGTATGATTTTATAATTTTTTATTTTATTTTACACTGTATTATTGCTATCAGATGCCGAGATCAGCTATGAACGCACCATTGAGGTGTACAATGATGGAGGGGTGGCGCAATCGCTGCTCCCTGTCATTGCATCCACTAATTACAAAGAAATGCGCTTTTCGATTTTTTTTTTGCAAAATTTGGTGAAGAAGCCGAATCGATTTTTTAAATACTTTGCTCATCACTAATAATGGGATGCATCAGGTTTCTGTGTGGAATCCATTGTTTTGATGGTAAAAATAACACTGCATGCAAAGGGGGCTTTCTTTCCTCATCTGTTGGTGGTTCCAGTTGTGCCAAGTTTACAAATATTGTGTGACATTTTCATGACACTAGTGCTGCATGCTGACTTCAGGTGTACAACATTGAGACCCAAATGTTGAGCTGCTGTGTTTTGTCAGTAGGTTTGGATATCTGACGACCACAGTGACATCATCATTCTAACCTGTATGTCTCAACATAACCATTAGTTGCAATATCATTAATACTCATGTAGCCCTAAACTAAATCTATTGTAGACAGCAACAAAATAGAAAAAGACACAATTAAAGCACAAATTATGGGGCACATTTATTAAGACCAGCGTTTTAGACGCTGGTCTTAATAAGGCCCTGCACTGGTGGTGGGTCGCCAAGGTTTATGTAGAGGAGCTGGTCTCTGCATAACTTCGGCATATCCACTGCCGATTCTAAATGTAAGACAGCTTCCTTGCTGTCTTACATTTAGACCATTTTCTGCGCCTTTTTAGACCTGCCGTGAGTGGGGAGAAGTCGTTAATTCTGCCACAACAAAAGTGGTGTATACTGTATCTGTTCGTAAATGACCCCCTATATTTCTTTAAAAGGATAGGGAGATTAAGCCACATTCTGACGCCTCTCGCGGCAGCTTCTCTTGAGAGAGAGCAAAAGAAATGGACATATTGAAATTCAAAATGCTCAAACTAGTTCTCTTGATCTGCAGTTGAAGAAAAGTTGGGGCACTCCCATACACATTAGATGGTCACCTACGTTTAAGGTTCTTTCTAGTGGCTTTTACAAAAATGATGCTTAAAAACATGAAAATAAGAAGTGGAGAGTGCAGCATTTGGTTTTGTTTCTGCTAGTAAAATGCTAATATGAAGCATCTGTGTTTCTCTACAGATACATTAGAAGGGGTGAATGATTTCATTGTATACATGATTACTTCAGCTCCACTCTCATTTGCCAATCTTTAGGGTTTGTACCAATCTAGACTGAATCACAGTAACAAATATTATGAATCATTTAGATTCCTAGAAATATCTTAAATAACACAACCTTAGGGACAGAAATGACGTTCCTTCAGTAGAGCCTGAATTTAATAGAAATTATAGACAACCGTATGTATTGCTCTAAAAGGGGTTTACTGGTTTCAGAACATTAATGGCCTATCGTCAGGACCCCTGTCGATCAGCTATTTAAAGGGGGCTCGGCACTCAAACAAGCCTTTTCAATGTTTTCATTGGTCACTCTACCTGCACACTGCGGACTTATTAGTAGTAGTGCAAGAAATTGCAGAGTTCGACCTGTTCACTTGAATGGGAGGAAGCTGCAATATGCTGCACCATTGCTACCAAGTAGTAAGTAGTAGTTAGTACGCTAAATGGAGAAACACTCCATGACTGCTGCAAAGCCCAGGTAGAGTTAGGGCCTAGCGCTGAACTTAATTTTCTTCAGAAAACACAGCATTTTCATCATGCAGACTCCACCAAGGGAATATTACACCTTCCATTGCAGTCAATGGTAACTGTATACATTCATAAGCACTGAGCTTATGAATAGTTGTGGCAGCAGGCAGCCAGCTTTGTAATAGATGAAAAGCAGGGGATGTTTCTATATATTTATACCGTGTTGAGAAACGTGGTGGTCAGAAAAAGTGCCATATTTTTGAAGACCTGTTCCCCTTTTTCTAACATTTTAGTCAAATAAAGTGGGTGAGGGGGGAGGAAATGTTAATATTTGTAACACAGAATACATCTTTGTAGGAAATATGTATAAATGATAATCTAAACTATCAATATCTTTTGCACCTGCAGCTCCAGTGCAGACATGTGTGTCACCACGGTTACAGATTACAAGTACACTCTGTGTAAACTCCCTTCTTTGTAGCATTTTCAGCATGCTGGCCCACAGGGAGAGGCTGTAGAGAGTAGTGGAGAGGATGGGAGTGATGGCAGTGGCAATGAGGATGGTTGTAGTGTTCACAGTGGCTATCCCTGCTCCAGCGCACTCCCAGGCCGCGCATGCAGTGAATGGAGTGGCGCTACTCTTCTTTCTCTCAAGATACACCTTGGACTCTGGGGTCTACTGCGTGGTGGTGGTTGGGGTGCCCTTGATGTTAGGTGAGCAGCGGCGTGCAAAGCAGGAAAACAGGAAATAAAAAACGAGACTAGATATAGAGATCAATGACCAGGACTACTTCATCAGAAAAAAATAAAGTCTCTATTTTACTGAATAGAAGATGGGGGTCACAGTACAGATACATGCAATAAGTATTTTACAGAGTAGGTTTTTAGAAAATCTGGGTATAGGAGGTTGCTAGGATGATGGTCCTCACCGAGTCTCTTTCTATAGGTACATGCAATCTTCCCAAATTACCAAATGCGTGCAATCACTCTCAATATCTTTTGGCAATGCCCAACTGCCGGGTACAGTCCTAGATCGGATGGCTAGTCCATCTCACTAGTGTGGCTTGTGCCAGAAGCATTATAACCCAGGCCAAATGCAGTAAAGTCTAAAGCCATATGCGTGCATTACCTTTATTGTCTTTGTCTAAGCATGACCCTTAAATAGTCCTCATGGACCATCTGCAATAATTCAGTGCTTCTTTCCCGAGAGGTTAGTTCCCAGCAAAGTTGCTTTTCTGTCAGCTTTCACTAACAGGAATGGTGTTTTCCTGGAGAAGGATCCTTTCTTGGCCTACTGTGCACTAGCATACACAGGACAAGTCTTCTGTCTATCTAACAAAGAAGCTTGTGCATCAGCAAACTGGAGAGAAAAGAATGTATTTATTTGAATAGCATACCACCCTCAAAAGGAGGTGCAAGTAGACACCCTGTGGAGATAAACTGCTAACCAAAAGCTTATAGACATTGTCTAGAAAGAAAAAGGCTATAAAGGAGAATACAGATATGTCCATTATACTACATCCTGCTTTGGAAGCATGTAGTAACATAAACTGTGAGTATAGCAACCTGTAAAAAAGGTGCAGAGCTTAATTTGATGCTGGACTCCGCCCTGTGGTTGCATAGCGAGAACTGTTGAAACTGTATTCTGGATGCTTATGCAAAAGTCGGCCAGAGATGTGCAATATGGGAAGAAGAGACATCTTGGCCTAATAACTGCAACCTGTAAGATCTGTGGAAATTGCACTTGTGTAACATCTGCTGGTCCAGGCATTCTAGGCCCAATTAACTGGGACATAGTCCTCAAAAATAAAAATACAACCACAAAATGGGAGATTTTTAAAAGCATTGTAACATCAAATTGTGATCGATGCATACCTTATAGAAATAAAAGGCTAAGAAATAAGAAGAAACCAATGTGGATAAATAGAACCGTAAAAAAAGCAATAAATGACAAAAAGAAAGCATATAAATCACTAAAACAGGAGGGGAGCCAGGAAGCACTGATGAACTATAAGGAAAAAAATAGAATATGTAAAAAACTAATAAAAACTGCCAAACTAGAGACCGAGAGATTAATTGCCAAAGAGAGCAAAACTAACCCTAAAATGTTTTTCAATTATAAGAAATGGTAAAAAATATAAACCTGAAGGAGTCAGCCCTCTACATAGCAATGAGGGGGGAGTTGCAGAAAGCGATGAGGATAAAGCCAAGCTATTAAATATTTTCTTCACTACTGTTTTCACTGAGGAAAATAAACTGTCAGATGAAATGCAAAATGTAAAAGTAAATTCCCCTTTAAAAGTGCCCTGTCTGACCCAGGAAGAAGTACAGCAGCGACTTAAAAAGATTAAAATAGACAAATCGCCAGGACCGGATGGCATACACCCCCGTATCCTAAGGGAATTAAGTAATGTCCTAGCCAGACCCTTATTTTTGATATTCACGGACTCCATACTGACAGGGAATGTTCCACCAGACTGGCGTATAGCAAATTGGGCCCTATTCTCTTCAATATATTTATTAATGATCTTGTAGAAGGCTTGCACAGTAATATATCAATTTTTGCAGATGACACTAAACTGTGTAAAGTAATTAACACTAAAGAGGACAGTTTTCTGCTACAGAGGGATCTGGATAGATTGGGGGCTTGGGCAGAGAAATGGCAGATGAGGTTTAACACTGACAAATGTAAAGATATGCACATGGGAAGGAATAATGCAAGTCACCCGTACATACTAAATGGTAAAACACTCAGTAACACTGACATGGAAAAGGATCTAGGAATTTTAATAAATAACAAACTAAGTTGTAAAAACCAGTGTCAGGCAGCTGCTGCTAAGGCCAATAAGATAATGGGTTGCATCAAAGGGCATAGATGCCCGTGATGAAAATATAGTCTTACCACTTTATAAATCACTAGTCAGACCACACATGGAGTACTGTGTACAGTTCTGGGCTCCCGTGAACAAGGCAGACATAGCAGAGCTAGAGAGGGTTCAGAGGAGGGCAACTAAAGTAATAACTGGAATGGGGCAACTACAGTACCCTGAAAGGGTATCAAAATTAGGGTTATTCACTCTAGAAAAAAAGACGACTGAGGGGAGATCTAATAACTATGTATAAATATATCAGGGGTCAGTACAAAGATCTTTCCCATCATCTATTTATCCCCAGGACTGTGACTGTGACGAGGGGACATCCTCTGCGTCTGGAGGAAAGAAGGTTTGTACACAAACATAGAAAAGGGTTCTTCACGGTAAGAGCAGTAAGACTATGGAACTCTCTGCCTGAGGAGGTGGTGATGGTGAGTACAATAAAGGAATTCAAGAGGGGCCTGGATGTATTTCTGGAGCGTAATAATATTTCAGGCTATAGCTACTAAAGATGGGTCGTTGATCCAGGGAGCTATTCTGACTGCCTGATTGGAGTCGGGAAGGAATTTTTTCCCCTTAAGTGGGGAAAATTGGCTCTACCTCACAGGGGTTTTTTGCCTTCCTCTGGATCAACTTGCAGGAAACAGGTCGAACTGGATGGACAAATGTCTTTTTTCGGCCTTATATACTATGTTACTATGTTACTATGTTAACTGTAATTGATGTTGCAACGACCAGGCCGCAGGGGCAACGCGTAAGCTACGGTGGGCCGATGGGGGTAGTAGTAGTTTTCTACTCATGGTTAGCAGAGCCTCCCTGGGCCGCCGTGCAGTGAAGGGAAGGACAGCATCAGTTCCTTCGGGGCACACTCTGTTGAGCTGCCCTTGGTGAAATGGGTTTTTGTTAAGGTGCCTTGGAGGCAGGGTCCCTGGTGTTTATGACGCCAGCACTTTTAGGTGCAAAAGAGGGTAGTAGAAAGGATGAGAAGTCAATGGTTGAAAACAATGGATCCTTTACTTAATCACTTGCCTCAGAGTCATCAGTACAGTTCATTCATATGGTAAAGATGATAATTTAAATAATATCTCAGCTGTAATCCTAATAACAGGCTTGACAATGGGTTTCTTAATATTGTCCTTCAGTAGGCAGGAAAGGTTAATTATTATATCTGTCTACACTAGGACTACACTCTAGCACTCAGGTACTGATATTATAACTTCTTAATTAGCAACCCACAGGGCGGTCTCCCTAAACCTTCTGCTCGATTATTTGTACAGGATGCTATTATATACTCTGATCCACATGTCCATAGAGGCATGTGGTAATAGACAACTTTGCGCCTAGTTGTCCGGCTGTGTTTAGGTGCTTTTAGGCTTCTCCCGGTCACTGGTGCTGTGGAGTCCATAAGCTAATACTGCTTCTACCTGCACTAGACTTGCTCGATATCCATACATTGACTAACTGGTCTGTGCTAGGTATCTGCAAGGATTTAGTCCACACTCCCTCAGCTTGATCAGGGCCAAGGGGCTAAAGTGGCAGCTACATATCTGCCTTGGGCTGTTCCACTTCTCCATTAACTTCCTTCTCTCTTATTCTCCACTTCCTACTTATACCCTCTAGTTCTCTGTATTGGCACATCCATAGATATATGTATATATATATATACATATATATATATATATATATAGTGACACTTAACAGCCTGCTATGAGGAATTTCAGCTTGATACAGAAACACATTAAATACACATATGCCCAAAGTTATACAGGGGCACACGACAATCACTGAGTGGGACACTGCAATGCGCTTGAACTTAAATCTTCAATAAAGAACTGTTCTACTGCAAAATTGCCTCCACTGCTGCAAGGGACCCTGGCTTGCACCTCACATCCTCACCATCAAGGTCATCCGGAACCACCATAAGGCAGGAGAATCCCAAGAATCATGGTGTTCCCCAAGGGGAGTAAAAGGTGCACTCTTCCTATTACAGCTTAGCCCAGGGAGCATCTAAATTGCGAGTACAGCCACTCCTGTCCACAGCACTGCCCAGACTTTTGAAATACAAAGTGCATATTAGCCATTGTACCATTGTAAGTGCATAGCTAAAATTTCAGAAAGCATCCTAACAACAGCTACATTGAACCATTACATTAACCCATCAGCAGTGAACCAGGAGGTCACTACACATTCATTTGGTAAGTTATCAAGAAATAGTCTAGCTATTTTGAATTTTAGGAGAAAAACTATTTTTTTAAATATCTAATGGAAGCCATGCCTGAATACTTAGATTTGAAAAGGAGTTCTCCTTTTAATTAGTAGGCTAAATGTATCCATGTTGTACTTTGTGATGAGAAGGTGGGAAGAACTTTTTAATAACAACATGGACTATGTTGTTCTTTTATTGAAGCTGAGCTTTATTTGTATAGGTGGGGCTGAACTGTAATACCAGACACAGACCTTGGACACAATGTTTTTGTTAAAAAAACAAAAAACAAAACAAAAAAAGCAAACCTTTTTTAATCCCCCTGGACCAGACGTGTGATGCACCATCTACAAGCACGTCACTGCTGTAGTCAGCCGATCAATGGTCTCAGCATGGAACCACTGCCACCAATAAAGGCAATGACTGGCTGGCAGTGGTTCAAAGGGGAGGAGAAAGAAACTTTGCGCTGGTACTGGAGAGCTAATGATGGGTGAATCTTTTTTTAACCCCTTGCATCCTGCCTGGCCATATGAAAAGAGGTTCCTTTAATTAGAACCCCTTTAACCCCTTAAGGACGAAGGGCGTACATGTACGCCCTTGCGTCCTGGTACTTAAGGACCAAGGGCGTACATGTACGCCCTGTGAATTTCCGATCACCGCTGCGCACGTGGCGGTGATCGGAACAAGATGCCTGCTGAAATCAATCAGCAGGCATCTTGGCACAATGCCCAGGGGGGTCCTGTGACCCCCCCATGTCGGCGATCGCAGAAAACCGCAGGTCAATTCAGACCTGCGGTTTTCTGCGGTTCCGGGTCATTCGGGTCTCAGGTGACCCGATAACCCGGAACAGGATGGTGATCAGTGGTGCTATATTACACCACCAATCACCATCCTTACCGTTAACCACAAATTGTTCTGATTGGCTGTGCAGGGGCGGCGACAGAAGCTAACCGCCGTAGCTTCTCCCCTGCACACTGCCTGTTGTGCCGCCGGAGGATCAAGTCGCCCCATCGGACCCCATCGGATCCCATCGGACCCCATCGGACCCCCATCGGAGCCCCATAGGAGCCCATCCCACCAGGAAGACCCCAGAAGGACCCCATCCCACCCAGCAGACCCCGAACAGCCCCAGCAGCTCACCCAGCCACCGACAGCCCCAGCGATCCACAGCCCCAGCCATCCAGTGTTCCAGCCCCAGCAGCAGAATCTAATAAAGTAAGTGCACCTGGGTGTCTGGGGTCCACAGCACTTAGTTGTGTGACCCTAGACCCCCAGGGTGCAAGCCCCCACCCCCACCCCTAATTTTTTGTGGTGCATTTTTTTTTTTGCGTGCGCCGACTGTGGTCGGCGCTCTTAGCGTCCGGCCACTGTTAGTGCATCGCTCACCCCACTGCTGATCACCGCTATCAGCTAGTCAGGCAGTTTTTTTTTTTACACTTTTCCTTTTTTTAGTTAGGGTTTTTTTTTGTTTTTTTTTTGTTAGTTTAGTGCGCGAACACCTGGCCCCACACACACGCACACTTGAATAAAGTTTTGTTTACACACACGCACACACACACGCACAACACACACACCCATGGACCGCCGGCTGTTCACGGTGGAGGAGGCATACGCCCAGATGCTCTCCGACACCGAGAGCGCCAGTGAGGATGAGGATGACCCCACATTCCTCCTGTCATCCGCATCCTCCTCATCATCATCTGATGATGATGAGCCCCCAAGGCGGCGGAGACGCCGCCAGGCGGAGCCAGGGTCCCCACATGCTAGGGACCCCGTGGCCAGCACTAGTACGAGCAGCCCTGGGACTCGTACTAGTTTTCCGGCCCACCAGCCAAGTGCACCTGAGCCCCCTTCAGGTGAACGAGTCTGGTGCATCCCAGTGGACTATCAGCCTGCGATTCCTGAATTTGTTGGCAATCCAGGAATCCAGATTTCCACAGTGGGATTTACTGAAATAGACTATTTTAGTTTTTTTTCAGTAACCCACTTGTGAATCTGATGGTGGAGCAGACGAATCTGTACGCCCAACAGTTCGTCGCTCAGCACCCAGGCTCTTTTTTGGCCAAGCCCGGTGGCTGGACGCCAGTCAGTGCAGCCGAAATGAGGACGTTTTGGGGCCTCGTGCTGCACATGGGCCTGGTCAAAAAACCAAGTGCCAGGCATTACTGGAGTGGGGACGTCCTCTATCAGACCCCACTGTACAGTACGGCTATGGCACGTACCCGGTTTGAGGCCATACGGAAATGTCTGCATTATGCAAATAATGCAGCATGTCCCCCCCGAGGTGATCCTGCCTATGACCGGCTGTACAAGATACGGCCGATGATAGATCACTTTGGGGCCGCATTTGCGCAGGCCTACGTACCTGGAAGGGAGGTTTCGGTTGATGAGTCTCTCGTTGCTTTCAAGGGGAGACTCATTTTCCGCCAATACATTCCCAGCAAGCGAACGAGGTATGGCGTGAAACTATACAAAATTTGTGAGAGTACCTCAGGGTACACTTACAAATTTCGTGTTTACGAGGGACGAGATTCCCGTATTCAACCCCCAGAATGTCCCCCCACTCTGGGTGTTAGCGGGAAACTTGTGTGGGACCTTGTGCACCCACTGCTGGATAAGGGTTACCACCTGTACGTGGATAACTTTTATACCAGTATTCCCTTGTTCCAGGCCCTCTCCGCCAGATCCACGTTCGCTTGTGGGACCGTGCGGAAAAATCATCGCGGCCTCCCTACCCACCCCTCCAGGTACCTATCCCCAGGGGTGAGACCCGTGCCCTTACCAGCGACAACCTGTTGCTGGTCAGATATAAGGACAAGAGGGATGTCCTTATGCTGACCACAATCCATGGTAATGGCATCACCCCAGTCTCTGTGCGAGGAACCGCGGCAACGGTCCTCAAACCCGATTGTATCGTCGACTACAATCGGTATATGGGAGGAGTTGATCTATCTGATCAAGTCCTCACACCATATAATGCCATGCGCAAAACCCGGGCATGGTACAAAAAGTTGCGGTCTACTTGGTACAGGTTGCCATGTACAACGCTTTTGTACTATTCCGATGCGCTGGCAGCACAGAGACTTTCCTCCATTTCTATGAGGCAGTCCTCAAGGACCTGATCTTTTCAGACCGGGAAAGAGCAGGTCGGAGTACCTCGGGAATTGAGGCGCCCGGGTCGTCCCTGGCCAACATTTTCCAGGTGTGGTCCCCATACTGGAAAGAGGGACGAACCCAAAAAAGTGCAGAGTGTGTCGCAAGAGGGGGATATGGAAGGACACCACTACTCAATGTGACACTTGCCCCGATCATCCGGGCCTCTGCATTGACGGTTGCTTCAGGGAGTATCACACTTCCATGGAGTACTAAATTATTATAATTCCCTACAGTCCCCTAGAAAAACATAACATTATGGCTCTCAGACTTTGGAAACACGGAAACAACTTTTTTTTTCCATAAATTATTTTATTGTATATAAGTTTTTAAAAAAATGTTGTTTTAGTGTATCCAAAGTCTGGGAGCCATACATATTGGGCATCGTCGCGTCCGTAACAATCTTATGTATAATAATAAAATATTACCTAACCCCTCAGATAAACACCCTTTTAAAAATAAATTAAAAACCATGTTAAAAAAAAAAATATTTGTCACCTTAGATCCCAGAAATTATAATAGCTTGTCATAAAAAAAATCAAATGCCCCCCCCAAATAGAGCCAATCAAACCGCCATCTCATCCCGCAAAAAATGAGCCCCTAGATAAGACAGTCGCCCCCAAAAAAAATTTAAATTATGGCTTCCAGTATGTGGAGGTACAATTTTTTTTTTTTTTCCAAAGTTGGTTAATGATGTCATGCTGAAGCCAACTTTTATAAAAGTAGTCATATTAGGTATTGCCACGTCCGTAATAATGTGCTCTATAAAAATAACATCTGACCTAACCCCTCAAATAAACGCTGTCAAAAAAAAAAAAAGTTAAAAAAGCCATTTTTTTGTTACCTTACATCATAAAAAGTGTAATAGTGTGCGATCAAAAAGTCATATGCCCCCAAAATAGTGCCAATAAAACCGCCATCTCATCACGCAAAAAATGAGCCCCTACATTAGATAGTTACCCCAACAACAAAAAAAAATTAGATCCCAGGCTATGGAGATAGTAAAATTATTTATTTTTCTTCCTAAAATGATAAAATAGTGTAAAATCTAAATCCATCAAAAAAAGTAGACATATTAGGTATCGACGCGTCCGTAATACTCTGCCCTACAAAAATAACATTAGAACCAGCCTCTCGGATGAACGGCGTTAAAAATAAAATAAAAACTGTGCCAAAACAACCATGTTTTGGCAAATTTCCGTTTTAATCCATATTTTCCGGTAATAAAGCAAGGGTTAACAGTCAAACAAAACTAAATAGTTATTGCCCTGATTCTGTAGTTTTCAGAAACACCCCTTATGTGGTCGTAAACTGCTGTATAGCCACAAGGCAGGGCATAGAACGAAGGGAACGCCACATGGTTTCTGGAAGGCAGATTTTTATTTTTATACCATGTCCCATTAGAAGCCCCCCTGATGTAGCCTAGACTAGAAACTCCAAAAAGTGACCCCATCTAAAAACTACACCCCTCAAGGTATTCAAAAATTACTTTACCAACTTTGTTAACCCTTTAGGTGTTCCACAAAACTTAATGGCAAATTTAGAAATAATTTTAGAATTTCCATTTTTGTTATCTTGCCTCAAAAAAGTGTAATATAGAGCAACCAAAAATCATATTTACCCTAAAATAGTCCCAAAACAACAACCACCATATCCTGTAGTTTCCTATATGGGGTCACTTTTATGGAGTTTCTACTCAAGGGGTGCAGCAGGGGGCTTGAAATGGGACATGGTGTAAATAAACCAGTCCAGCAAAATCTGCCTTCCAAAAACCATATGGCGTTTCCCTTCTTCAATGTCCTCCCGTTTAGCCAAATAGTAGTTTAGGACCACATATGGGGTGTTTCTGCAATCTACAGAATCAGGGCAATCCATATTGAGTCTTGTTTGACTGTTAACCCTTTATTTCCAGTAATAAAGTAAGGGTTAAAATGGAAAATTTTCCAAAAATTCTAAAATCCAAAATTGTTTCTCCATCTTCCATGAACTGTTGTGGAACACCTAAAGGGTTAACAGAGTTTGTAAACCCAGCTTTGAATACCTTGAGGGGTGTACTTTCTTAGATGGAGTCACTTTTTTGGAATTTCTATGCTAGGGTGCATCAGGGGGGCTTGCAATAGGACATGGTGTTAAAAAAACCAGTCCCGCAAAATCTGCCATTCAAAACCCATATGGTGTTCCCCTCCTTCAATGTCCTCCCGTTTGGCCAAACAGTAGTTTAGGACCACATATGGGGTGTTTCTGCAATCTACAGAATCAGGGCAATCCATATTGAGTCTTGTTTGACTGTTAACCCTTTATTTCCAGTAATAAAGTAAGGGTTAAAATGGAAAATTTTCCAAAAATTCTAAATTCCAAAATTGTTTCTCCATCTTCCATGAACTGTTGTGGAACACCTAAAGGGTTAACAGAGTTTGTAAACCCAGCTTTGAATACCTTGAGGGGTGTACTTTCTTAGATGGAGTCACTTTTTGGAATTTCTATGCTAGGAGTGCATCAGGGGGCTTGCAATAGGACATGGTGTTAAAAAAACAGTCCCGCAAAATCTGCCATTCAAAACCCATATGGCGTTCCCCTCCTTCAATGTCCTCCCGTTTGGCCAAACAGTAGTTTAGGACCACATATGGGGTGTTTCTGCAAACTAGAAAAACAGGGCAACCCACATTGAGTTTTGTTTGGCAGGTAACCCTTACTTTATTACTGGAAAAAATGGATTATAATGGAAAATTTTCCAAAAATTCTAAATTCCAAAATTGTTTCTCCATCTTCCATGAACTGTTGTGGAACACCTAAAGGGTTAACAGAGTTTGTAAACCCAGCTTTGAAAACCTTGAGGGTGTACTTTCTTAGATGGAGTCACTTTTTTGAATTTCTATGCTAGGAGTGCATCAGGGGGCTTGCAATAGGACATGGTGTTAAAAAAAACAGTCCTGCAAAATCTGCCATTCAAAACCCATATGGCGTTCCCCTCCTTCAATGTCCTCCCGTTTGGCCAAACAGTAGTTTAGGACCACATATGGGGTGTTTCTGCAAACTAGAGAAACAGGGCAACCCACATTGAGTTTTGTTTGGCAGGTAACCCTTACTTTATTACTGGAAAAATGGATTATAATGGAAAATTTTCCAAAAAATCAAAATTCAGAAATTTTATCTCCATTTTCCATGAACTGTTGTGAAACACCTAAAGGGTTAACAAAGTTTGCACAATCAGTTTTGAACACCTTGAGGGGTGTAGTTTCTAAAATGGCGTCATTTTTGGGTGGTTTCTATTATGTAAGCCTCACAAAGTGACCTCAAACCTGGACTGGTCCATAAAAAGTGGGATTTGGAAAATTTCTGAAAAATTTCAAAATTTGCTTCCAAACTTCTAAGGTATGTAATATCCCCAAAAAATAAAATAGCATTTCCCAAATACTCCAAACCTGAAGTAGACATATGGGGAATGTAAAGTCATCACTTTTTTGGGGGGTATTACTATGTATCATAGAAGTGGAGAAACTGAAACTTTAAAATTTGCTAAATTTTGCAAATTTTTTGGTAAAATTTGTATTTTTTATGCAAAAAAATAAACTTTTTTGACCCAATTTTAGTAGTGTCACGAAGTACAATATGTGACGAAAAAACAATCTCATAACGGCCTAGGCAAGTAAAAGCGTTTTAAAGTTATTCACACTTAAAGTGACAGTGGTCAGATTTTGAAAAAATGGCCTGGTCCTAAGGTGAAAATGAGCCCGGTCCTTAAGGGGTTAATGAAAACTAGTGTTGAGCGAATCAAAGTTCACGAAGTAGACTTCGATCCGAATTTCACAAAAAATTTGATTCGCCACGAAGATGAATTTCCTTGTGCTTCATGGTAACGAATCAAGTTTCTCTGAAATAGGGGTAAAAATATAAAAAAATCATACTTACCTCATTCATTTGAGTGCAAAGCGGCCACCACAGCCATGTTGCTTGAAGATCCCATGTGAAATCTCGTGCGCGGAGACGTATTACGTCGCCACACCGCCCGACGTGATCATGCGCCGCGTGAGATTTCCGTGGTGGTCTCTTCACCTTCAAATGGATGCACCCGCTATTTACAAAGAAATGTGCTTTGTGACGAATCTAATTTTAGAGAACTTCGCTCATCTCTAATGAAAGCATTCATAATCAGTCCAAAAGTCCAGAATATTACAATTTAGCCATTGATCCTAGAAGACTAGCAAAGGAACTAAAAGCGGTAAACATCATGGTTCAGTGACTGCAATCAGCTGTCAGCCACAGAGGAAGTTTAGCTTAGAAGTGGGATCCAGAAATGGAAAACTTAAGTAATATGCTGAAAGCCAGAAGAGCGATGATTTAGGATTACTGAACCAATTTGTAAAACAATGGGTTCTGTTCATGAACATTTATATCCATATAGGCAGAGGCATAATTGTATGATCCTGTGCCCTAATGTCAGATATGCAACAAGGTCGCCCCACACCTATGATGTGCCGTTTCTCACACATGTTTCTTCTTACGTGTACTATTTTGTGCCCTGGGGTCTGTTGCAGCGACAGTTATAGTATAGTAGAATGAGGCCAGCGTTAGACATAACAAAGTCCTTTTTACTAGGTGCAACATAGAACTTGAAATATATACAGTAGCAGCAGGCTTTAGTGCAATTCTTCTCTGGCACCAGCTGAGGAGCTATGATGGCTAGTTGTGTGGCAATTGATTGGCACTTTGAGGATGTAGGTGCCATTGTAATACTGGCTTGATGTTTGTCCGGCTTGGTGTTTGTTTAGCCTATTTTCCCTCACCTTGCAGCAGTGTCTGTAAAGCTATAATCTTGCTGATTACTCTGCTGTCTCCTGCAACTGATGGTTGCATTCTGAATTCTGAAGTCTCTCTGGAGTGTGGGTCACACTGGAGAACTGGATCTGGTTCCTCAATATCTCTCTAGACTGTTGGTCTCACTGGGGAATGGGATACAGTTCCTAGGAGCAGGAGCTCTGCCATGTGCTGCCTCACTCCTTGCTGTCTCAACTGGAACTTTCCCCCTGGTAGGAAGCAGGACTAGCCCACTCCTACCAAGAGAGGAGGAATGGAATAGTAAGTTCCATTACTGTTACTACACATGTCAACCGTTCCTCCTCTTGCTGGAATAAAGGCATAAACATGAAAATACATAACAATATGTAATAAACATTTGCAGATACCTCCAAGGTCTAGGGTACTGCACATGGTCTTGGATAAACTGTACAAGGAGATTTACTAGGGTAAGACTAGAGAAAAGCAAGCAAACTTATCACAAGGGATTAAAGTGGTTTTAAGGAATTGTTATGGTTTTTAATGCATATGCTTATGTAGTGACTTACTTCATGGATATTTTACCTATGCTTTTTTTTTTCAATTTGGACTCTCCTGACACATAATCACATCTCTTTGGTTTGTTTCCATCCTGTATATAACACTTCTTCTTGCTGTATCCAACCAAACCCATGATGCACTTCTCCTTTCTCTGCCACATGCCTAATTTATAGCTACTCCCACCCAGCTAGTTACATAGACAATCCCCTATCATTGCCCATGTTGCTGCTTTGACACAACCATGGAGCCCCAGTTATTGGTCTTCAACACAGTGAAAGCCAGATATCCCCCAAAGGAAGTAAAACCAAGCAAAGGGGTGTCCCCATTATAGAAATCACCAGATCCACCATATTAAGTGGCCCCTATGTCAAGATCCAACTCTTTTGCAGGCCTTAAGGATGTGATGGGGGAAGACCTAAGCCAGTTATCCATCCACAGACAGCTGTTTCAGGGTGTTGCCCCCCTCATCAGTGTGGAGTAGGATTCTGGCTAATCAGGAGCAATCCCTTGGAGACTACTCAAACAAAACAACAGCCGATCTTAGGGAGACCAGCTACAAAAAACACCATGGAGCCTCATTTAAGAGTCTCAACACAGCAATCCAAAGTGCAAAGCTCCCTGGGAAACAGTATAACAATCATGGACAGAACATCAGAGGAAACAAGAGCTGCATGAACATGGTCATGTGACCACAGCTAGGAACAGAAAACCGGAGCGACAAAAGTAAAAGAAATATGTTACAAAATTACAGCTACCATCATAAATGATTATTTTAAAGGAAGTTGATGCAGGCTATTAAACCCCTTTAAAGGCTTCAGCTTTGTACAAAGTACTGCAACCATCATATGTAGATGTCACAAAAACAATAGACCAGATACAACAGACAAAAGTGCAGTACTTCCCTACTTAAAATTTAACATAGTTTAAAGCTAGTGTTTTTTTTGCCTTCTTTTGACAACCAACAAGCATGAAAGCAAGTACAGATGCTTTGCGGAGATTACTTTTCACACAGCACCTGTGGCACGTTACAGAGTGCAAAAGGGTAAGATAACTGGAGAGGGCAAAAAGAACAGATGGATAGCACAATTTCCAAACATGGACAGAAAACTGTATCAAGTTAACTTACGCACACTGCGGGTGTACAGTGTATATAAGCAACAGTTGCTTCGGTGGCAGCCCCCATGTAACCCTCAGCTTTTAGGGCTGTTTTGAATATTTTAGGCTTATCGTACATTGACATTGATCCTAAGTGTTTTTCCACCTACCACCCAGTCTCTCTGGTTGTCTACTCCTGGATGATTAATTTCTATACTCCTGCAACCTACTGGATTTTCTGCATAGTGGACACTCAAGATAATCTATCCTAATTATGTTAGACAGGAATGTCCACACTAAAGCACAGAGGTTAGAGATGAGCAAATTGATTCTAAACGAATCGAATTCAACTTGAATTTTTTATTGAGAGAGAGAAAAAATGAATCAATTTTTTTTTTAAAAGGGAGAAACTAGGGGAAAAAAATGTGGACCTGATTTATCATAGACCGGTGGCATGCGACGGTCTATGATAAGTCCCCGTGCTGCTGGAGGCTGCGACTAATTTATAGTGAGGTGTACGCCTCTTCATAAATGAGGCGCAGCTTTTGGCAGTCCTTGTCCCCATGTTGCAACTTATGCCAGCCCCTAGCTGGCGTAGATTTAAGTATTTTTCTTTGGCAGAAAGCTGGCATAAAACAAGATAAATGCTCCATTTTCTGGAAAGTGGCAAAGGTGGTGGAGAAATGCAAAATTTTTTACGCAAGTGGTGTTGAAAGCATTGCAAACACGCAGAAAACTGGTGAAAATATATGATGAACTATGTGTTTTAGACACCGGTCTTCATATCCCCTATAGCTGGCTGTGGATCTGCTGAAGTTATGAAGAGGTGCTGGCCTCTACATAACTTTGGTGTATCTAGCGCCAATCTAAATGTAATCAAGCTTCTTGCGCTGCAAAAAACCTCTGCGTCAGAATTGCGCCTTATATAGACCCCCTATGGGTCTTAACAGACCTCAAATTTAGGCCAAATGTAGCACAATTGACTTGGGTAGAATTGATTTGGACTAAAATCGAATCAGTTGATTAAACCCAAATTAAACACAGGTTGTTTGTCAGATCATTTTGATGCTTTTAGGCCTACAGTTTGATACTACAAGCATTCTTATTGTCAGAGTCAACGGCAGAGTAAAGAAGAAGGGAGGAGGACTTTTGCTTAATAAACTTAATGCTTGGGGAATAACATGAGGATTAAGGCATATATTATAATCATGGTTCTCAGGAGGATTCCACCCCGCTGATTGCATTCAGGAAACTAGAGGCTCCTGATAGAGGCCCTTGTGCCACCTCCCACTTACACTAATGGTGACTTGATTTATGGGCGGTTGTGATTTCTACATCTCTGAGATTTATCCCCTGTCTGGCTCAGAGGCCTGCATTTCTTTTCTTAGGATTAGAAACCTGCTCCGAGGGTAAATCAAGCATGTGAGGAGCGTGAGACATTGAAATACAGAAACACGGCATTTGATGCCAGATAAGCTTTTGGTCCACTGGGGTTAAACAGATTCCACTTGTGTTGTATACTAATCCCCAATGCCAACTGTAGCCCCTGTGAGAACATAGTAAAAGGACTTTGCTGAAGAAGACACAGATGCAGGCCTAATTCCATTTTAAGGGAATGACAAGCCTTGCCTCCAGACCTGAGAAAACAACAGTTTACTAGCAGCAGGCTGTGACTTCATGGTACCAAGTGAAAGTGGAACATGGGGAGGGCTGTGTTTTTCTGTCTGATTGAACTTTCCATGTTTCTGTCTTGCCACAAACCGAAGGGATTAACGTACTTGTTCCACTTCACATGATCTAGTGAAAACGCGATACATTGAAAGCACTCACCCACATAACCTTTATTGTGAGGTTTTTCAATTAAAAACAGCAAACTGGAGAAAGCAGAAAAAGAACAAAATTCTCATGTAGGCCTCCAAAAACCACAGGTAGGGCTTTTTTTTTGCAAAATCTAACACTTTTCTCAATAGGGCTGATAATGCCCTGTCTTTCCTATGGTTAACTGAAAGAAAAACATCCTCTTGGATTAATGGGACTTCATGCCATGTCTGAGGGATTTCCTTCCTTCACACCACAACCTCATTTTTTACTTCACTCTTCATTAAACGCACACCTGTAACAGCCGCCTTCTTGCCGTCCTGGAGCTCTGCAGAGGACAGGCAGAATGCATGTAATCTGTATGGAGAGGTCGGTATGTAAGCAGTACCAGATCTGGTGGATATCTGGGGTCAGGAGTAACAAACGTGTCATCACAAATAGCTGCTACGCTCAAAGACTGAATCCATGAGATTCATCTGAAAACTGAATACCGTTCTCTAGCTGCCTCTTAGCTCTACATTATAGGCTTATTGTGGAGTCCTGTTGCTCCCGTTTTCAAATGTAACGTGACAGTTTTGTCTGGTTTCCATTTTTCTTGTTTGGATTTTGTAGTCGCTAAGAGGCATTTACATTGACTATATACAAATGTCTTAAAGTCTGAAAAATATAAAAACTTTGCAAATTAAACCAGGCAGATTGCACTATTTGTGACCTACTTTCTCATGCATAGTGCATACATCTGCCTCTCACCTAAGGGTTCGACATCACACATTAATCTGCAGGAATGCAAATCTAAGAAAACACCCTAAAAAAAACTGCTAATGTAAACCATTAGTGTGGAGCTTTAATTAAAAGTTTCAGAAGTGTTTTTTTATTTTTATTTCTTCTGAAATGAGATTCTTCAATATATTTGCATCACTACCAAATCATTCAGATGCATAAACTGCAAGACAAAAAATAAAATACTATACATGTAAAGATTGACTCCACGTATTGTAAATTTACAGAAAACCGTGTCTGGTTGAACATACTTTTTGCCTGTCCTGCTTGAAACTACTTGGAATCGGTAAGCCTTTCCTTATACACATTTGAATTTGAGTTTTTTTGGGTTGTAAAAAAAACAAACAGAATAACCCCATGTGTTTTTGTATTTTTTTTGCTACCTGCATTTTCTGTGGCATTTTTTTAAGCTGTTTATTATTATTTACTATGAGCCTGTATGCCAGAAACTGGTTTAAAGGGGTTGGCCAATTTCATAGATTGGGGGGTATATTGCTGGGATATCTTTAGAATGGACCCTCAAAGTGAAGGCAAGCGCACCATGCACGAGCCCGTGTGCCAACACCCTCCATTTATTTCCTTGGGACCGCCAAAATTATCTGAGGGCTGGCTCGGCTAGTTCCATCAGCCCCATAGAAGTGAGTGAAGCAGTGGCCACGCTTGTGCACTGCGCATCCAAATCATTTCAATGGGACTTTGAAAATAATTGAGAGTGCTGCTCGGCTATTTTCGGCACTCCCATAGAAATAAATGGAGGGCGGCAGCGCATTCACTCTCCTTCACTTTGCGGGTTCCATTCTAAAGATAGGTGCAGCTCACAGAGGTGAGACCAGCACCTATCAGACATCTGGGGCATATCCTAGCGATATGCACCCAATGTATGAGATGGGCCAACCCCTTTAAAGTAACTCGTAAACTGTAAGTTTGTGACCTTTTAAATTCCTTTATGCCAAAGTTTCCATTCCACCCTTGCCACTTTATCAAAAAATGTGTGGTGATGGCAGGGCAGGGGTGTGTGTGTGATGGGGGATTGTGGAGTCATCTTCCCTGACACATTCACTATCATTTAGGCCAGTTTACTAACGTGAATGGTGACTGAAATCTACTCCAGCTGGTGTAGGCGCACAGCCGATCAGAGGATGTGCTTAATTTAGGATGAGGCTTGCTCCTTGTCATAAATTAGGCGCATCCTTCAGTAGTGTAGGGGGATATCAAAGACTGGTGTAAAAGGACATTCTTTGATAAATGATCCCCACTGTGTTCGACCACCAGCGTTTTTTTTAATGGTGTTTTTGCTCTGTAGAGAAGCAGATGTTAAAACAACTGAAAAAAAATGAAAGGAAGAAACAAACAAAAATCGCCAGTATCTAACAAAAAGAAATTGCTTGCGTGTTATGCATTTCGGACCAACACTTGGAAAACACTGCAAACATGCAGGTGCTATTGCCTCTAAAAAAGCAAAAGTGCAGAAAACCAAATGAGAAGACAACTATCTCCATAAATCTTTCTAAGATCTTGCATTGTTCTTTGCATAATCAAATATCATATCAGTGGTATCATTAACATTATACTTACACTACTTGACCATTATAAGATGTAAGGAATCAGTCATTACGATTCTGGACAATTATCTCCAGTAAATCTTGAGTTTTTGCACCCAAGGAGTCCAGTTCTCCATTTATAATTTCCTACGGCCCTCCATTCACTTTCTCAAAGTAGTACTGAAATGCACAGTCCATACTGCAGTGCTAAAATAATGCCACGTCCTAGTAGAAGATGAACCGGAGGACTTCTTATAATAAAGATGCTTTATTGGAAAGTAAGCTCAACGTGTTTCTGCAGGCATTTCCCCAAAACGCATTGAGCTTACTTTCCAGTAAAGCACCTTTATTATAAGAAGTCCTCCAGTTCATCTTCTACTAGGACATGGTATGGACGAGGAGACCTCGGCGAGGGAGGTGAGGGTGACAAGTGTCTTGAGCTTATCTTGTACACCCCCCTTCCTGGTGAAGTAGGCGCCATACTTCTTACTGGTTTGGAATTACCCTAGTAAACGCATTTAATGCGACTGCCTCTGCATTGTTTTTATAAAATATATTTTTTACTCTTTATTTTTAAAGTTGTTAATTTTCTGTCTATGCTATATTCACGATTAGTTTTTATATTGTTCTCTACCATCTATTTTATTATACATTTTGGTGCCCCACACACTTATCTTCTTTGTTTCTAAATCACCGTCCACCACTCATTGGTGAGTCTGTGCCACCTTTGGCCACGTGGGCTGCTGTCTACCCTATCATTGCACTTCTGGGACCCAACCTATTTCACCCAGGTATTCCATTGGCGCCCCTTGCCACACCTCATTCCCTGACACCCTTCCCATCCCCTTTTTTCCCTCCTTCCTCCTTAACATTCCTTCCCCAACCTTACTCCATTTTTTTATTCTTTATTTCTAGTGCTAAAAAATTTGAGAGGATGCACAGCAGTCCTGAGAATATGTTTCAGTGCAGCTTTAAATGCTGACAGCGGGTAATGGGGGTCAGTAGGAAAATAAAACGAAAATAAAATCGTGACTCCTTATATCCAACACTACTTATGTGTTACAGCAGATAATTGTAATGACAGATTCCCTTAAGTTTTATAAAAATGGATGTGACAGTTTTGCATGCATTATAACAGGTATGATGAGAGATTAAAACGAGAACTCTTACAGAATGGAAGTCTAATCACCTCTCCATTTGTTTAGATGGGTGACCTATCAATGTCTTTAATCCCAGCTATACAGAAGAGCACACGGAGGGCAGACTGGCCCCTAGAATGGTGCTGCTTTTCTCATTTGGTCCCCATTCACTAGAGATCAACAGTGGTACATGAGGCACAGAGGCATAGTTAGAACTTAATAAGTGGCCAGAAAAGTCAGACAACTATTATAAGTGAATGAAGGAAGCTGCCTGTTGTCAGGGAAAACAAGGATTGTGTATGTTGGATTTTAACGTGCCCAATTCTATGTACCTCTGGGAGTTAAAAAACTAGACAAAAGACGGAATTTGCAAAAAAAAAAAAAGAGAGCTACTTACCTAACAGATCCTGCATTGCTGTTCTGGTTCGCCCACCTGGGCTCCGTTTACCAGTGATGTCCCAAGGACTGCACATGACCACTGCAGCCAATCTCTGGTGTCAGAGGTGTACCAAAGAGGACAGTTATAAGTTATTATGACATTACCGATATGGCTGACTGGAGCCCGGCCAGGAGAACCAGAGAGGTGGCATAGGGTCTGTCAGGTAAGTAATGCTTAGTTCTTTTTTGCAGGAGGATCCCATCTGCACCTACACTGAGAACCGAGTCCTGGAAGCTGTGGAGGGTGCATTGCGCATGCGCAGCCGCCCTCCATTCAATTCTACGGGACCGCTGAAAATAGCCGAGCTGGCGATATGCCCCCATTGTCTCAGATGGGAATGCCCCTTTAAAGAGGACCTTTCACCACTCCTGACATGTCTGTTTTATTAGCTTCATGCATTACCCATGTACTAAAAATTCTGGAGCATCTATTCTTATGTCTGTATGTTGTGCCATTCCTCTATTATTTCTACTAAAAGTTATGAATAATTGCTAGCAGTCTGCAGTAAGGGTACAGAGGGGAGGTAACCAGTTGGGGGGGGAAGGGGGGGTACCTGCACAGTCTGAAAATGGCAGCACTGATTGGATAGAGTGAATCTGTACAGGTACCCCCCCCCCCAAACTGGTTACCTCCCCTCTGTACCCTTACTATAAGCAATTCATTCATAACTTCTAGTAGAAATAATAAAGGAATGGCACAACATAGACACATAAGAATAGATGCTCCAGAATCGTTATTACATGGGGAATGCAAGAAGCTATTAAAACAGACATGTCAGGAGTGGTGAAAGGTCCTCTTTAAAGGGGCATTCCCATCTGAGACAATGGGGGCATATCGCCAGCTCGGCTACTTTCGGCGGTCCCGTAGAATTGAATGGAGGGCGGCTGCGCATGCGCAATGCACCCTCCACAGCTTCCCGGACTCGGTTCTCAGTGTAGTTTCTCAGTTATTACATGGGAAATGCATGTAGCTATTAAAACAGACATGTCAGGAGTGGTGACAGGTCCTCTTTAAATTCTACAAATGCTGAGAACAGAAGCATGCACAGATAAAAGCCAAACTGGGCCCTGTTCTGGACTTTTCTGCAGCTTTGAAACAAAATAAATTTGAAATCACCCCAGTTCCTGGTTCCAATCCTTGACTGTAGCAGTAAATGAATTTGGCTTCCGCTGAGGAGATATTTTACCAACTGGTCTTTTTCAGTGGCCCCATTACAATGTATTGGCCTGCTTCTATGGCAGATATGCTTTCATTAACATGGCTTAGTGAAGGCTAATAGTTCTCAGTGATGTGACAATTAACAAAAAAAGGTTAAAAAAAAGAGTAAATAAACTTTCTAAGTAGAACCTAACAAAATAATTTCAGACGCATTATGCCATTAACTCTACCTCAATATTTGCTAGGTTGATGCTTTTTTTTCAAATCCTATGGATACTACATTTGTAAGTTTTCATAAATGTCCCTGATAAATGTTCCCTACTAAATAAATGAAGAGAACATAATTATAATGCAAGTAACATGGGCATAAAAGGTGCTAAGATCTCAGTAAATGAAGTTGTCTGCCAGTGATATTTGAACAAATAGCCAAAGCACAGAAGGGTTTTTGGGTTAAAAGGCTACAGTGATCTCAAAAGAGCAATCAAAACTAGAAAAGTACAGATGTCACATCCATTACATCCAAGAGTTCACCACAGCTACAAATGAAACGCTGATAAATGACCCTCAGGGCTATAGGTCCACTGGTCGTTTACTCATCCAACTTTCAATACTTCCAATTTATCCATATCCAAGTGAGCATGAAAAACAAAAGAGCTCATGAGTTTCCGTCTGAACCCCATGTTCACTGCCCTAACTTGTTCATTAGTGTCAACAAACCCATAAATCTTTACGTTCAGAAGCTCCATAAAGGTCCCTTTCCACCTACAAATCTAGTGTCACCCCATAAACAGCATTGAGTCCAGATGTCTAGAATTCTTTGTGGACTTCTTTTGGAACATTAGAGGGTCCTCACTTGTCACCCTCAAAAACTGTACTCATTCAGAGACCAAAAGTTTTTTTTCCTATGGTGCATATTTAAAAAAAGCTATTTAAAATGTGCAAGCTTGCAGGTTTTAGAAATATCTATCCAACCAAAGTTGCTGTTGGAAAGATCAAATCCTGCCGAGTACCTCTATTCTAAGAAGTTGAGGTGAACCACGAAAGTAAATTGTTTTAATAAAAAGTAAAAACAGTTCCTGTTTGGCCCCACTTCCAATACAAAAATGCATTTGGGTTATATAAAAAAGTCAAAATGAAATCATATAGCTCCCACTTGAGTGAGTTTTTACCACTGATACCGGGAATGCACCGAGCTGACTTTACATAGTCAGGAAACATTCCAAACAAGTAGGGACTCGATTCGGTAAAAAATAACATCTAATATTACATCCTGCTGCCTTTTATAAACTGCTCCTGGATTTCCTCAGACAATTTCCTTTGAATACAATGGACGCTCAACCTTCTATGTCATTCCAACTAACAGATAAACGTGGCTAAGTCAAACAATGGTGTCGCTAAAACCACACGGGCTTATGGCTGGTGCTCTCGTCAAGGTAAAGCTCGTCTGTATGAAGAATTTTGCACAGCTTTGGCTGTCAAGAACAACTTCAATGAGCGAAGCCACGTTTTAGTAAGAGAAAAGGTCTTTCAAAATGTGAGATTGGATTGCTTTATAGGGAATTCCAATGGCCATTAATTAGTGAAGCGGCCTTTGAATGTGGTTACTGCCAATAAGGGAAGAATCTGTAATGCGAATGCTTCTATCCCTGTAGATGTCCAACAGTAGCTCTCTAGCCTTTGTTAATTGCTTATGTGTCGAAGGAGCTTGGAGACAGCTAGAAGGGCTACACTTGGCTGCACATAACTTGGGATACAGCACTTACCAATGTCATGGAATGTTATATTACCATTCAATGTGCAAAATACTTCCATCCAGTGAGGGACATTATCTATCAATGAGCCCATTCCTTCGACTAGGGTCTACTAATAGACTTCTAGCCGGCTCTTGAGACATGAGCGATGCCTTGAGGAGGATATCCTAGACATGCTTTCATTAACCTCAGTAACTGGGGCAGGACCAGACATTAATTACACCTTTGGCTGATTGTCTCCCCAGACATGAAGTACTTTATCTTGAATTCCTCGTGGCAAATATTCCTGTACTAGAATTAAGTAAACAGATTTGAGTGGCACGCCATTATAAGAAGCAGGCCGTGTATTCACGGGCCTCACTCATTAGAAGGGCCGGCTGTATGCTAGCCTCACTTGCTCATTAGTTTTTTCACTCCCTGGTTGGGACATGCATTATTCATTCATTAGCCCTTTCCGCTTATAGAAACATGTGAGGAATTCTGCCTCTTTTGTCCCATCCTTCGTGTTTTCTTTTGCTTCAGTACCTATGTATAATAGTCTCTGCTGACTTGTGAGGGTTCATAGAATTCACTTCATGGGCTGCTCCTAAATCTCCCTCATTCCAGGGATCTAGAGATACATTTAGACAGCCTGCAGCTGGGGCATGTAGCTATAGGCAACACAATAGGGAGTTGATGTTACGTTCGGGTCTTTGTGTTCAGTTTTATTTTGTCTTGTTAACTAGTATGCAGAAAAAAATATGGTCGGTGGAAATGAATGGAAAAGAATTACTGTAACAGCATCTGATGTAAACCAGTGTGCTTCAAATTAGATCTCTGCAGTGGTCTTCTTTTCAAGACGCATACCTGACCCATGTCCTGAAACCTGCAGCACCGCTTCATTTACGCCAACATCCTGGCAAACATACGGATGAAATTTGCTTGGTATCTCCATGTTTGTGTGGGTCTACCCTTAAAAAGACTTGTCGCCACTCCTGACTTGTCACTCTTACTAAATAATATTTAACATTTTGGCCCCTTTCACACGAGTGAGTATTCTGTGCGGGTGCAATGCGTGATGCGAACGCATTGTGCCTGCACGGAATCCGGACCAATTCATTTCAATGGGTCTGTGCACATGAGCGATGGTTTTCACGCATCACTTGTGCGCTGCGTGAAAATCGCAGCATGTTCTATAATCTGCGATTATCACGCAACGCTGGCCCCATAGGCCCCTTGCAGACGAGCATGAGCGGATTAGATCCGGAAGCGTTGCGGATGCGTTCAGTGAAAACTGAGCGATTTCGCAAGTAAGTCCATTCAGTTTTGTTTGCAATCGCGTTCAGTTGTTCAGTTGTTATCACGCGGGTGCACACACGTGATAAAAAACTGAATGTTTACAAACATCTTTTAGCAACCATCCGTGAAAATTGCATCGCATCTGCACTTGCTTGCGGATGCGATGCGATTTTCACGCTGCCCCATTCACTTCTATGGGGCCAGCGTTGCTTGAAAATTGCATAATATAGAACATGCTGCGATTCTCATACAACGCTCAAGTGATGCATGAAAACCACCGCTCATGTACACAGACCCATTGAAATGAATGGGTCCGGATTCCGTGCAGGCGCAATGCGTTCGCATCACGCATTGCACCCGCACAGAATACTCGCTCGTGTGAAAGGGGACAAAATGTTAAAAATGATTTAGTAAGACTGACAAGTCAGGAGTGGTGACAGGAGTGCAAGCAAAATCGCGCAGTTTTTATTGAACGCATCCGCAACGGATCAGGACCTAATCCGCTCACGCTTGTCTGCAAGGGTCCTTAAGGTTTTTACATCTTCTTTGTGTCTAGCTTTGTGCAGCTGTATTGTGCATTGGATTGCACAAGACTGAAGCCACCACGGCTAGGTTGTCTAAACTTTACAATAGTTTCCTGAACATAAGATAACATATTTCATTAGACATAGTCGCTTTACCATAAATGCCTGTGACAAATCAGCTGATCTCCATAAAAACCATACATGAAATCAGACTCTGAGACGCAGACATAGACGGTTATTTATGACAGCACAAAGTCCCATGCCTCATTTAGCTCCGATGAGCCTCTTCTTGCACATACTTAGGCTTAAGTCCAACTATGTAGAGAAAACGCAGCTGCCCTTTTATATAAAAGCAACAAAATTGTAGAGTCTAAAAAATGGCCTATTGTTTAAATCAAGTTTTTATGTTAAACATATGTTTGAAGAATTTTTGGTGATGTTATTTTTAATTTTCGATATCTTTATCAAAATTGTGCAGTTTTCACACTGGCCACTAAGCCTAATAATAAGCTTCACATCTTGATCTGTGTAAATCACTTTTCAGCAGTCATATCCTTATGATTACAAGCAAGATTACACTGACAGGTTTCACCTATATATAGATAACACAGGATCCACCATTGACAATAGGTGATAGCACAGTTTATCTAGTCCCTCCTGACCTCTGCACAGGTCACAGAGCATGCCTAGAAAACTCATAGAAGTCATAGATGTCTTAGGAGTCAGGAGTCTCTCCTGTTTCTGTAGTCCATGGTGGATGTTGTAAAGCTTGTCTCTAAATTCTGTTAACAACAGTTCAGGCAAGATGGCCGCCCTAATCATGCTCAGGAAATAGAATAAAAAAATCTACAAGCAGATGATAAATACAGGTTTGAAAAAAGGATGTGTGTTGCTATCTGGTTTCAACTGACAGAAATGACTATAGATGACACATTTCCTTTAATAGTCCACTCTTATTCTGCAACTATCTCAGTGGGCCCCTCAAAGGATGAGTTGCGGTAGTATAACTTTTCTGTTCACCTCTCATATCATGTTGTCTACTGTGTAAGGTTGTATGTGCTGTGGGGGGGTTGCTCTGGTAGACAGCGGTGCGGGTGCAGTATAGAGGCAAAGAGAGTCCAGGTAGTGCAGCAAACAGTGTTTTATTTCACACTTGCACAAACAAAACTCAAATCAGTCACTTAGTGTTACTTCACACACAGCAAAAACTTTAGGCAAAACAAAAGTCCAAGACTGAATCAAATTCACCTGTGTGGTTTAGGTGCGTGTTCACACCCGGCTGTCAGCCCAGCCGCAGGAAAGTCCAACCTCAGGCTTCCAGGCAGACTGCACGCCTCTTTGCAAGCTCTTGCTTCCAGCCCTGAGAGCATCACGGAACACCAGCAGTTTCCAGGTTAAATCACCTCAAATCCTAGGTGTTAGTTCACACCTGGCTGAATGCTCAGCAACACAAAAAGTCCACTGACCGTCTTTAAATGGCCTGCTCTTCTGACACACAGGTCTCAGCTTTTCAGCCCAGCACAGGGCTCAGATCCCAAACACAGAGAGAGAGTTTGCATAAAACCCAGCTGTCTTTTAAAGGCACCTAGGCATTAACCCAAAAAAAACCCGGACCGGCACCTAAAATCCGGTCCAGTATTTGCCCTCACCTGGCTGCAATCAACCCAGCAGCACAGGCTGAGAGGAAAATACCTGCTTTTTACCACCAAACCTCTCACTGTGTCACATACCCCCCTTTGTTCAACCCTGAGGGGTGAACACACGCCAGACAGTATACCCAGAACCGGGCACTCGCATTTCCCTGTAACTGCCCTGCTCTGTGTTCCACTGAAAATCTAAAGTTCTGAAGTCACCCGAACCCTCTGGTGACCCAGGACTTTCCTTCTTTGTCCAGATGGGGACAGGCTGCGGCCAACCCCATATCACTCTTTCAGAGATGGCTTGTCGCCGAGCCACGGGCACCTGGTACGGCTTTAACCAGACTTTTGCCTGGGGCTCAGTGACAATATCACGGCGAGTTATGGAAGGGCATTCAGGGAAATCACAGAACACCTCTGTGTTCCGACTAACAAACTCCTTGGCTCTCTGAGTCTGTTCAGTGGAAAGGCTGCCAGTAATTTTATCTGTGGCAGCCGCTTCCCTGTTAGCAGACAGAGGGACCGGAGTCTCTTTCCCTAGATAAACCGGCCGCGGGTTGTTCTCAATACAAGTCTCTCTAACCTTTGTGGTAAGGTGCAGGGTGCCGTCGTGGATGGCAGGTATGTGTCACCGAGGTTCATAGCCTCGGTGAGGTAAGAGCCCATTTTTGTTGATGTCAGCAGCAGCTAGTGCTACTGACAGAGAGTAAATAGCATGGCTGCAAAGCCGATCCGGGCCGGCTCTTACCGGGAGCAGCTAAAGTGTAGGGTGGGTGGCTGCTCCCCACGACCCAGTCCTGGTTTTGGGCTGGGTTTAAAAGCTCAGCCAGCTCAGCAGCTGGAGGCTGTGATTATCCTGGAGCTGCTAACAGGGCTGGGAGTTCTCTGTCCTGGAGGAAAGAGCTCAGCAAGGAGGTGTTTTGTTCCTGGCTACCTGAAGCTGGATTCTCCTGCGGCTGGGCCGACAGCGTGGTGCGAACCTGCACCTACACCTCCCAGGTGACTGAACCTGTGTTGGCCTGTTTTTGTTTTGCCACGTTATTTCCGTTGTGTGTGAACTGTCACCAAGAGACTGTTTTTCATTTATGGTGTGCAAGTGTGAATAAAACACTGTTTGTTGCACAATCTGGACTCCTTGTTTTGCCTCTAAACTGTACCCGCACTGCTGTCTACCAGAGCGATTCCCCACATTTGGTGTCGGATGCGGGCATGCGCAGTGAGGCTGGCGTGAACGCCGAACTTTGTTTTTGTGCTGAGCAAAAGTGAATGTCCTATATTAGGCCGGCAAAGTTGCAGCCTGTGATCTCTGGCAACATGGAGGCTGCTGTGAAGGCCTCGTAGAAGCTAACGTGCAGCAGCGGGAGACCAACCAGTTACTGCTACAACATGTGATGGCATTACAGGCGGCCGGAGCGTCCCACCACGTCCATGATGCCCGGAAGCGGTCCGTGCGGCGATCCCAAAGATGACCCCCGCAGACGGCGTGGAGACATACCTAGCGGTCTTTGAGAAGGTCGCCGTGAGGGAAAGTTACCCCGTGACCAGTGGGCCGAAGTGGTTGCTCCGTTCCTGGCATCCGGACCCCAGCAAGTTTTTTGATTTGGCAGACGACCAGGCTGCTGACTATTCCACGGTGAAGGGGAGATCCTGGCCAGACTGGGGGTAAACGTGTTGGTCCGGGCTCAGCGTGTCCACCAGTGGGACTTTAACGTGGCTGAACCCGCCAGGCCGCAGTACTATGAGTTGCTGCACAGGTTGCAAAAATGGCTGCAGCCTGAGGTTCTGAGTCCGACTGCTATGCTGGACCGGCTGCTGGCTGACATGTTTTGGAGGGCCTTGCCTTACCCCCTTCAACACTGGATCGGCCAGGTATCCCCACCAATGCCCTTGAGATGGTCGACCTGGTGGAACGATATGAGGCCACCAGAAACCTGCAGGGGGTTCTTTTGGGAGGGGCCAGTCAAACCCGGAAATCTCCACCCCAGTCCCGGCGGCCGGCCAAACCCGCCCGGGAGGTACCTCTTGCAGATCCGTCCCCAGTGGTCTGCTGGCAGTGTCGGGAGCCTGGACACATAAGGGCCAACTGTCCACAGTGGGGGAACCCATGGAGACTAATTATGGGTACCGGGCTTCCATGTATGCCCGGAGACTGTGTGCGACCGGCATCCCGAGACAATGGACAGTCGTCATCTGTGCCAGGTGCAAGTTGGGGATAACCTGGCAGTGGCGCTGTTGGACTCAGGGAGCCTGGTAACCCTGGTAAGTGCTGCCCTGGTACAGCCCACCCAGTATACGGGCCGGAAAGTTGGGGTGGTGTGCATACACGGAGACTTAAAGGACTATCCCACTGCTGAAATGTCTCTGTCCACGGCGGCCGGCACCTGGACTTGTGAAGTGGCGATCTCCGCCAAACTACCGTATGAACTAATAATTGGGAGAGACTTCCCTGGTTTTCCGTCACTATGGCCTGAGGTGAAAGTGACTAATAGCCCTGAGACAGGGGTAACCCTAGCAGAGTGGCCTGGTTCCTGTGGGAGGCCAGAGCCCTGGGAGCCCGAGTCCGAAGGGCCTGCGGTAGGGGTGACCACCACTTCTGTGATAGAGGGGAGACACCCCCACTGAGTGTAATGGTGGGAGACATGGAGGACTTGCCACCAGGTCCTGAGTTGGCAGACCTCCACGTCTCCGGAGATAATTTTGGGACCGCCCAACACCGGGACCAAACCCTCACCAGGGCCTGGGAGAATGTGCTGGAAATTGATGGTAAACCCCAGAAACCAGGGGCTGAATTAATGTTCCCACGATTTATTGTTCTGCAGGATATGTTGTATCGGGTGAACCAAATCCGAGGTGAACCTGTTGAACAGTTGGTGGTGCCCACAGCGTATCGCAAGCTTGTCATGGAGCTTGCCCACCAACATGTTCTTGGGGGACACCTGGGGTGGCAGAAAACCCAGGACCGCATACTGCAGCGGTTTTATTGGCCCGGTGTGTTCAAGGAGGTAGAAGATTATTGTAAGTCCTGTCCAACCTGTCAGATAACTAGCCCCCAGCCACATTTCCGTAGTCCTCTGGTACCTCTGCCAATTATTGAAGTACCGTTTGAGCGAGTCGCTATGGATTTAGTTGGGCCTGTACCAAAGTCTGCCAGGGGCCACCAACACATTCTGGTAGTTCTCGACTATGCCACTCGGTATCCGGAGGCGGTGCCTCTGCGACATACCTCAGCTAGGCTCATTGCCAAAGAGTTAATGGAGATGTTTTCCCGTGTGGGCCTGCCTAAAGAGGTTCTGACAGACCAAGGGACCCCTTTTATGTCCAAAGTAATGAGGAACTGTGTAAATTGTTGCGTATAAAGCAGTTACGGACGTCCGTTTACCATCCGCAAACAGACGGTCTTGTGGAGAGGTTTAACCAAACTCTAAAAAATATGTTAAAGAGGGTGGTGTCTAGAGATGGGAAGGACTGGGATCTGCTTCTGCCCTATCTCATGTTCGCAGTGCGAGAGGTGCCCCAGGCCTCTACTGGGTTCTCGCCCTTCGAACTGCTTTATAGCAGACACCCTCGGGGCCTGTTGGATATCGCCAAGGAAGCATGGGAACAACAGCCTGTCCCCCACAAAAGTGTCATTGAGTATGTCGCCCAGATGCAGGAACGGATGGAAAGGGTGTTGCCCTTGGTCCGGGAGCATATGGAGGCAGCGCAACAAGCCCAGAGTAGGGTGTACAATCGTCAGGCTCGGAGTGCGGGACTTTAATCCGGGAGATCGGGTTTTGGTTCTGGTACCCACCCTTGACAGCAAATTCCTAGCTAGGTGGCAGGGCCCCTATGAGGTGATCGAGAAAGTAGGGAAGTAAATTACAAAGTACACCAGCCAGGGCGGCGCAAGCCGGAGCAGGTGTACCACGTGAATTTACTTAAGCCGTGGAAAGATAGGGACGCGGCTGACGACCACAGCCCCGGCCAGGGCTTCTAGAGTGAAAGGGTCCAGCCCCACAGTTCGAGGCCTGTGAAGCCGTAACCACGGTAAAAATTGCAGACAGCCTGTCTTCCAAACAAGTTCAGGAAGTCAGGGAGTTCCTCAGTCGGAACATGGATGTGTTCTCGGACCTCCCTGGCCGCACGTCTCTCATCCGACATGACATCGTCACTGAGCCTCAGGCCAAGGTCGGTTAAAACCATACCGGGTACCCGAGGCTCGGCGGCGGGCCATCGCGGAGGAAGTGCAGTTAATGTTGAAGCTCGATGTCATTGAAGAGTCGAAAAGTGAGTGGGCCAGTCCCATAGTCCTAATACCCAAGCCGGATGGGACGTTGCGGTTCTGCAACGACTTTCGCAAGTTAAATGAAGTATCCAAGTTTGGCGCGTATCCCATGCCCCGAGTAGACGAGCTTGTTGAAAGTTTAGGACAAGCCCGTTATTTTTCTGTGCTGGACCTCACTAAAGGGTACTGGCAGGTACCCTTAACGGAGTCGGCTAAGGAAAAAACCGCATTTGTTACCCCGCAGGGCCTGTATCACTACAAGGTGTTACCCTTTGGCCTGCATGGCGCCCCGCCACTTTCCAAAGGCTAATGGACATAGTGCTGCGACCACATCGTCGGTGCGCCTCGGCCTACTTAGATGATGTAGTCATCCACAGCACCGACTGGGAAAGCCATTTACCCAAGGTGCAGGCGGTAGTGGATGCCCTGAGGAAAGCCGGACTGACCGCTAACCCAAAGAAGTGCTCCATAGGGTTAGAGGAGACAAAATATCTGGGATATGTAATTGGGCGGGGAGTTATCAAACCTCAGGTAACTAAGGTAGAGGCCATTCGTAACTGGCCCCGACCGGTCACCACCAGGCAGGTAAAGTCGTTCCTGGGGATTGTAGGTTACTACATGAGGTTTGTGCCCCACTTTGCCACAATAGCAGCGCCATTGACAGACCTGTTGAAGGGGCGAAAGTCTGGGAGGCTTAGCTGGAGTGAGAAGGCGGAGGAGGCTTTCTCCGCGTTGAAGTCGGCCCTGTGTGGGTCCCCGGTTTTGGTGACACCCGACTTCCACAAGGAGTTTGTCGTACAGACCGACGCCTCGGAGGTAGGCCTCGGTGCGGTACTGTCTCAGGAGGTCAACGGGAAGAACATCCCGTTGTCTTCCTGAGCCGTAAGCTCAGTCCCGCCGAGTCCAGATATAGTATAGTGGAGAGGGAGTGCCTGGCTATCAAGTGGGCACTCGAATCTCTCCGCTACTACCTGTTAGGGAGGAGGTTCCGTCTGGTGACCGACCATTCCCCCCTCAAATGGATGAGTCAGGCCAAGGAGAGGAATGCTCGGGTCACCAGGTGGTTCCTATCCCTTCAAAATTTCAAGTTCTCCGTGGAACATAGGGCAGGTCGCTTGCAGGGAAATGCAGATGCCCTTTCCCGCGTCCACTGCCTCACATGTGTCCACCCCCTCAGGGTTGAACAAAGGGGGGGGGGTGTGTGGTAAGGTGCAGGGTGCCGTCGTGGATGGCAGGTATGTGTCACCGAGGTTCATAGCCTCGGTTGAGGTAAGAGCCCATTTTTGTTGATGTCAGCAGCAGCTAATGCTACTGACAGAGTTTAAATAGCATGGCTGCAAAGCCGATCCGGGCCGGCTCTTACCGGGAGCAGCTAAAGTGTAGGGTGGGTGGCTGCTCCCCACGACCCAGTCCTGGTTTTGGGCTGGGTTTAAAAGCTCAGCCAGCTCAGCAGCTGGAGGCTGTGATTATCCTGGAGCTGCTAACAGGGCTGGGAGTTCTCTGTCCTGGAGGAAAGAGCTCAGCAAGGAGGTGTTTTGTTCCTGGCTAACTGAAGCTGGATTCTCCTGCGGCTGGGCCGACAGCGTGGTGCGAACCTGCACCTACACCTCCCAGGTGACTGAACCTGTGTTGGCCTGTTTTTGTTTTGCCACGTTATTTCCGTTGTGTGTGAACTGTCACCAAGAGACTGTTTTTCATTTATGGTGTGCAAGTGTGAATAAAACACTGTTTGTTGCACAATCTGGACTCCTTGTTTTGCCTCTAAACTGCACCCGCACTGCTGTCTACCAGAGCGACTCCCCACACCTTCCAAGGTTTCCGTAAATTTACATGGTAGACCGGCTCCGGCTTTTGCCGTCCTGGCTGGTGTACCTTGTAATTTGGGTCTCCAACTTTCTGTGCTATTTTATAGGTCCCCTTCCCCCTAGCGCTGTACTTACTGTCCACAGGTGGCCCAACAACCAAAACCGGGTCCCTTTGGCTACGGACCCCAGACACTCGATTGCAGGTCCGGCTTTGGCCTTGCTGAGCCACCTTCCTATGTTTTCTACCTATCCTATTTAGGGGGACTGTCTTCTCCTCAACCACCGGACCTACTGTGGGTCCCTCTGCCTTGGGTTTCTGGGGTTCTAACACCTCACCTGGGCTAGGCCTCACTACTTGAAGTTTTCCTACCTGTCTGGGAACTGTATGTACAATGGCCGGCCACAGGGCTGGGAACAATGGAAAGTCTCTTCCTATTATCACATCATAGGGCATACTCGTGGTTACAGCCACCTCATGGACCTGCCTGCCGGCACACGTGTTTACAGACAACAGAGCAGTGGGGTATTCTTTTACATCTCCATGAATGCTGAAAACCCCGACTCTCCGGCCTGTAAACTCTGTGGGTCGCACTAGGGAAGCCCTCACCAGGGTCACCTGACTCCCGAATCCAGCAGAGCTGCCACTGGAGTGTCTCCCACCTCCACCCGACACAAATGTTCCTCATGGATAACCTCTGACACATCGACCCTTCTGGCATACAATGACTGTCGATACCCAAAGTTTACATCCATGGGCTCACCCAGGAGGGGACAGTTGGCCCGTACATGGCCAGGCTCATGGCACCGCCAGCAGATTATAGAGTCCTGATCCCCAAAGGGCACATCCCGTGCGGTCTTTCTCAGCTCAGGCCGCAGGGTCTGGGGAGGGGATTTTCTGGGTTTTATTACTCCCTTCCCCAGAGTCCCCTCCTTAAGTTCCTCAGTAGCCCCATAACGTTCGACCAGGTCCACCATCTCCAGGGCACTAGTAGGAGATGTCTGGCCAACCCAGCGCTGGAGGGGTAGTGGCAATGCCCTCCAGAATTTATCAGCTACAATACGGTCCAGCATAGCAGTGGGACTAAGTACGTCAGTCGGTAGCCATTTTTGTAAGAGTTTTAGCAAATTGTAATACTGGGGTCGCGCTGGCTCAGCTGGGTTAAACTCCCACTGATGTACCCGCTGGGCCCTGACCAACACATTCACCCCAGTCTCGCCAGGATCTCACCCTTAACCACAGAGTAGTCTGCCGCTTGGTCGTCCGGTAAATCAAAGTAAACCTGTTGGGGTCCGGACGCCAGAAACGGAGCAATGACCTCTGCCCACTGGTCTCGGGGTAGTCTCTCTCTCACGGCCACCTTTTCGAACATCGCCAAGTAGGTTTCAACATCATCTGTCGGTGTCATCTTGGGAACGGCCATGCGGACTGCTTTCCGGGCATCGTGCACTCCCTGAGGCATCCCTGACTTTTCTAGCACCATTACGTGTTGCAGCAGCCGCTGGTTCGTGTCCTGCTGTCGCTGATTAGTCTCTAGCAGCTGTGCGATGGCCTGCTGTTGGACAAGTAAGGCTTCTTCATGTCTCTTTTGCTGTTGTGCGACGGCCTGCTGTTGGACAAGTAAGGCTTCTTCATGTCTCTTTTGCTGTTGTGCGATGGCCTGCTGTTGGACATCCATGGCCTGCTGTTGCTTTAAGTTGGCGTGGACAAGCTGCTTTATCATCTCCTCCATCTTGTCCTGTGTTGGTGGTTGCAGCTTGGCAGGCTTAATCCAGGACATACAACAGTGCCCAAAAAAATGCTACGAAAAGTTTTGGCTTCACGCCAGCCTCACTGCAATTGCCCGCATCCGACACCAAATGTGGGGGGTTGCTCTGGTAGACAGCGGTGCGGGTGCAGTATAGAGGCAAAGAGAGTCCAGGTAGTGCAGCAAACAGTGTTTTATTTCACACTTGCACAAACAAAACTCAAATCAGTCACTTAGTGTTACTTCACACACAGCAAAAACTTTAGGCAAAACAAAAGTCCAAGACTGAATCAAATTCACCTGTGTGGTTTAGGTGCGTGTTCACACCCGGCTGTCAGCCCAGCCGCAGGAAAGTCCAACCTCAGGCTTCCAGGCAGACTGCACGCCTCTTTGCAAGCTCTTGCTTCCAGCCCTGAGAGCTCCACGGAACACCAGCAGTTTCCAGGTTAAATCACCTCAAATCCTAGGTGTTAGTTCACACCTGGCTGAATGCTCAGCAACACAAAAAGTCCACTGACCGTCTTTAAATGGCCTGCTCTTCTGACACACAGGTCTCAGCTTTTCAGCCCAGCACAGGGCTCAGATCCCAAACACAGAGAGAGAGTTTGCATAAAACCCAGCTGTCTTTTAAAGGCACCTAGGCATTAACCCAAAAAAAACCCGGACCGGCACCTAAAATCCGGTCCAGTATTTGCCCTCACCTGGCTGCAATCAACCCAGCAGCACAGGCTGAGAGGAAAATACCTGCTTTTTACCACCAAACCTCTCACTGTGTCACAGTGCTTCCTTATATATAACTCAGGAATGGTTTTGGAGGTGGCACCTTTCATTATTAAGGTATGCAGCTGTACTTGTTTGGTGAATTTTTACATATTTGAAAAAGCTTCATCAGAGAGGAGCGAATCCATTCTACACTAATCAAATTTGTTACAAATTTCTTAACAGTGTAAAATTTTGGATTCTTCCGCATGAATCACTCAAAATTTCTGCCACGTTATACAGGTCAGAAGACAGAGAAGAAGGTATCTGCGACCAAAAAGGGATCATTTTTGGATTTTTTTTTAATTAAAAAAAACCTGACAGTGCAGTGGGTTATTAAACAGGCTACATCAGTTTACCCATAGTCATATATGTTACTGTCACTTTGACATTACTAATGCTGTCCTGTGGTGAGCTTAAAATGGATTGGATATAGTCTTAGAAGACATCAGAATGCTATACACTACTTTTCAGGATAGTCGGGGCACTTTCAATTTGAGTTGAATTTATTCATATCGAATCTAATATGATGGCCAGTTCAATCAAATCGGACCCAAAACAAATTTTGGCAAATTCGTTCATCTCTAGCGTATGTATACATAGAGATACATACATGCAATTTCCACTCCAGCTTCTTTGTACGTGGCCTGTTGATATATGGAGTGGTTCCAAACAAAGAATTGCCCCTACAAAAGGGGAAAATACAGTATGGAGGAGCATGCCCCAACACCCAATTGTCAATTTATTCGTATATTCACAGTGGTTGGGTGCAGCAGTCATATGTCTGTATTGGGGAGGGGACCAGAAAATACAGAGACTGGTGTAGAACATGGGAAGCATCGGAACAAGAACAACTGGTGATCAGTAAGGTGAATATTACCTCTTTTATCAAGTAAACACAAGTCTGAGCTTTTTTTTTTATGTAATATCTGGATAGCCCATTTAGTCAACTGAATACATTTAATGTGACATGAAGGGCTGAATTTTAAAATAACATTCCCCATTATGCATTACCCCAGTTTGTAATGTACTGTATTGTAATGTCATGAATTTTATTGTTTTGGCTGTGTATAGCACCAGGGGAATGTATGGTTGGCCAAGGTTGGGAAGAAGAGGGATAACCATCCTGATCCTCCCTTCTTGGTAGGAGAGGGCTAGTCCTGCTTCCTGCCAGGAGGAGAAGAGGGAGGTTCCTGTTTGAGCTACTGAAAAGAGAGGAAGGAGGTGTGAGAGCTCCTACTACTAGCAACCTGATATAATTCTCCTGTGAGACCAACACTCCAGAGAGAATAGCAAAATTCAGCTTCAAAAAGCATAGTGATCAGCTAAATGCGGCTCTACAGACACTGCTGCAAGGTGAGGGCCTACAGCTCAGACACTCATCACTTATACCACCACTAGGCCAAGCAAAGCTCAAGCCTGAATCTTACAGTGGATACATACAGGTATACCCACAAGTGCCTGTTATTGGTAATCTATTGTCATCCAAACAGCTACCATACCTTCTCAACTGGTGCAAGAAACAGCCCTGTTATATTTTGCACTGTTCTATGTTTACTTCTGGTCTGATTTCTTCAGACTACCTTTCCCCCAGGCCTGAGGGAGTACATCGTGACACAACATATAATTGGGTTGATCACCACTCCAATCTTCTGCAACAGCTCCTTCGGGGCTTGATGCAATTATATTGCAGTTCTTTACCAGAGCTGGTTTATCAGACATTCTGGATTTTTAGATTCTAGATTAAAGGAATTTCACTGTACAGTTTGACAACGTGGTCTTTGGCAAATAAGTATCCCTGATATCATAATTAAGTAAAACTCTAACTCTTTCATTCTGTTTTAGGCTTCATGCATACGACCATAAGTGTTTTGTGGTCCCCTTCCATTTGCTGCCACAAAGATAGGACATGTCCTCAGGGGAGTAGCTAAAGGCTTATAGGCCCTGGTGCAAGAGTTCAGCTTGGGCCCCCATCCCTCAGTGCTTTGTGGCCAGGGAAGCACATAGCCTTCGTGCTGCCTGAGGCAAAAATTAAAGGGCACCAACCCATGCCAAATTCTCAACCTAACCCCTTCCCTCCACTCAGAGGTGTAACTTGACCTGCATGCACTTTCTATAATAATGGTGTCTTCTTATGCATCTCAAGGGTCTTTGGGCCCCCTAAGGCTCCTGAGCCTAGTAGCAACTGCTACCTCTACACCCTCTATAGCTACGCCCCTGCATGTCCTATACGTTGCTGTAATGTGACACCAAAAAATTCATCCGGAATAAACAAAATAATCTTTATTAATATATTCGTATATATAAAATCATGATAAAGACATAAAAATAGCAGTAAACAAGAACTGGTGGTATAAAAAGCCTCACTGCACTCTATACCCTTGAAGAAGCCGCTTTGGTGAAACGTATGTCGGGTTGGGGACGCAGGAGATTGTCACGTGTTTACATCAGGTAGTCTGACCTCTTTGGAGATTATTCTCATTTTACTTATGTTGCACTAGGCACTTTACATTTTATCATGTGTTTCCTTATATAGGTTGATTATCATATACTATACGCTGTCATTTGCACATTATTATTCTCCTGATATTCCTCTGGTGCTTTTTATACCACCAGTTCTTGTTTACTGCTATTTTTATGTCTTTATCATGATTTTATATATACGAATATATTAATAAAGATTATTTTGTTTATTCCGGATGAATTTTTTGGTGTCCTATTTAAGTGGGCGGTCCGGTGATAGGTGCTTGCCCAGCGCCATATTTCGGTGTGTACTAAGTTGCTGTAATGTGTGGATCGCACTGGGATGTGGTGAGCACATGGCCGGTGCCCATGTTTTGCCGAATCATGGTTTGCGGAATGCAAAATACTTATGGTTGTGTGCATTACCCTCAGTTCACACTTGCGCGTTTTACAGCGCATTCGAACGTGCTGTAAAACGCTCAACAGGAGAAAACTCACGTTTCCCTATGGGCATGGTTCTCACCTGAGCATTTTACAGCGCGTTTGAACGCGCTGTAAAGCGCCCTACGCTCAAAGAAGTTCTTGAGCTTCTTTGGGGCGTTCTGTCGCGCGTTTGCACACATAGACTTCAATCGGAACGTGCGTAAAACGCACGTTTAACACGCGTTAAAGTGTAGATATGCCTTTTTCAATTGGTCTCCAGAGTCACGAACGCGCGTATGACGCGCGTTTCCTATTTGCAAAAACGCGCGTAAAACGCGCGTCTCAGAAACGCTCAGGTGTGAACCCAGGGTAAGGCTTACACAATAATTGGTAATACCCTATATAATACACAGACGAAAGAAACAGCAATGTAAATTAAATATATCAGTTTTCCACAATCTGCGACTTATCCCCGCTCCCACCAGGTCTAGGGGGCGGGGAAGGGGACGGGCTAGCAGGCCCATCTCATTTACCATGTTCTATGCCTGTTTTAGGCATAGAAAATGGTCTAACTGTTAATCAGCAAGGAAGCTGTCTTACATTTAGAACTGGCGCGGGATTCGCTGAAGTTATGGAGTAGCCTGCACTTCTTCATAACTTCGGCGGATCCACCGCCAGCTATGGAGCCTTTTTTAAGACCGGTGTCTAAAATGTCGATCTTAATAAATGTGCCCTTTTGTTTCTAAATAATACAAAAATACATGCAACTTATAGGAAGAGTATGATATGCTCACAAGACCTGCAGATGGAGAGTTCTGAAGTAAATCAGAATAGCATGTCTCAGGAATGCAGGTCAAACCTAGATTAATGGAACAGGGGAACATATTTTCCTAAAACCTCCACCCGACAGCCACAAAAAACGTAGCTCATTCTTTACTAAAAATGGTAAGGTCAGATATGAGTATGTACACTTTTTAAATGAGCGCTGATGGGACCAAGCTGTTAGACATTGTAGATAATGAAGGAACTTTACAAATTATCTGCTTTATTATTATTTTGCACTTATATGACATGGTTCTGTATATTCTGGAAATATGCAAAAAAAAAAAAAGGAAAAAAAAGAAAATTTTTATGAAAAATATATTGGAACAAACAAAATGCAATAATATATAGAATCAGCTAACAATGTCAAATGAAGCAGTACTGCTGACCTTAAAATGAACCAATGAAAAAAGCAGGCCACAAAATAGTCATACAAAAAATATGTGTATTCTGCTTAAAGAGAATGTAACGCCTATACTGAAACCAGATATGTATTTGATGTGTTTTTTCTAATCTTTCTTTTTATTTTCGGATAGCAAAGTTTATTCTTATATTTCCTGCGCACGATTATGTTGAGCTGTTAACATCGTTTAGAGATTTACAATAGCCACATAGACCATAGGAAGTTGTAGTCTGGAGATGACTTATTGACTGGACATATTCTTTAATCTCCTTGTGGAGACTGGAGAGGTCAGGGAGGAGAGTCGTGGTGACCATTTCCTATTACCTGGTATGAATGGTGGATGCTTATTGGTATCTTTAAAATAACATACTTTAAAATAATCACTTATGGCTGTCATTTTGTTATGTATTTCTTTTGCCTTTATTGCTTCCATTCTGGGCTGTGGTCACATGACCATTTCCAATCAGCTCTTTCTTATTTCCTGTGGTGTTCTGTCAATGGGCGGGGCAGTGATAGGGGAGTGTTTATGTAACTAGCTAGTGGGAGGAGCTATAAACTAGCTGGGTGTTAGGGGCAGGTGCTGGAGCTGTGGCAGAGGAAGGAGAAGTGCATCATTGGTTTGGTGGGATACACACCAGAGTCATGTGTTTACATGGTGAAAACAAGCCAGGGGAGTCCAAATAGTAAAAAAAGCATAGGGAAGATGTCTATGAGGTAACCAACACATGCGCATATCTGTTAAAACCAATAGTAATCCCGGAAAACCCATTAAAATTTACTGAAAGGTATATATGCCTCTGTATAGGATGTTTGATGCATATTTTATTGCCCAACTAAATGACTTCTAGTCGTAGATGTTGAGTGCTCAATGCCTCCTCATCTTTACTGCTGAATCTCAAGTGATTCAGTAAAGCTCTGCAGTAGGATATAATAATGATGGGACCGTCACTGCATTAGCATGAAATGTTTTGATTACCAACTACTGTATGTCTAAAAGAACGACTTATGACCTGGCCTTTCCCGAAGGAGGAAAATGTTAAGGTTGAGCTCCTTAGTGTTGGGAATAACAAGTCATGTCAAAGACATTATTATATTCACTTCTGTAACCTAGTATGCATCTCCAAATACTAATTGTACTATGAAGGATGATGGAAAAGATAAACAACCAGGGCCAAATGTCAAGTAGCTGCCGGTACTCATCGTTATTTCACTGCTTCATCGACCTCCACCCCTTGTCTGACAAAGTTTTTTTTATGTTTAAGGGGGGGGGGGGAGTTCACATCGGCATTTTCAATTCTGTTATACAGTTGGTTTCCGTTATGTCCTGCTTATAATGGAAAATGACGGAATTGTGATACGGAATTCAAAATGGAAACCTTTAGAGACATTCCATTTTGATCCGTCATAATAGAGTTCTGTGGCCAAAAATAACAGTTCCGTCTGGTTTCCGTTATCCTAGACGGATAAGAAAGTCCTGTCGATAGGACTTTTTATCCATCCAAGTGTCACAATTCCATTATTTTCCATTATAAGCATGATATAATGGAAGGCTATAACGGAATTGAAAATGCTGATGTGAACCCTCCAAAATTAAAATATCCAGCAATTCGGAGCATATTATTTGGTGCTCCTTAATAGCTGTGCCATTTTTTAGGAAACTGCTAATTTTCTTTAGGTAACCATTTATCAGCATTGGGCTGGGTAGTATTGGAACAACAACTTTAGAGTTTACAAAGCTAAAAAAATTATTTAAAAAAATTAAAATGAAATAACTTCATTTTTTTTTCCGGACCCGTTGAAATGATTGGTTCCGCAAAAAAAAACTAACGGACACGGAAAGAACTATGTTCGTGTGTTTGAGCCTTAACTTTTATGCATCATTCACAATTTAAGACACAATTAACAAAGAAAGAAAACATTATGGCACAAAATAAAAATTGCTGGTAATAAATGCCCCCACTGTGTGTAAAAACATCCTTACTATATTCATATTTCATTAAACGTGACAAATCCTGGGATCAGCGTGCCCGATATTGCTCATGCTATTTTACTTGCATAAACAGCTTATAATACATGTTTGTTTTATTGAACTAATTATTTTTCCAACTACACATACCACAAATTGTATTCAGGAACTTTTAGCATTTATTGTATATACGTGGTTTTATCCTGGTGTGTGGCCCACTGTACAGTGTAGACGTATAGTTAGGATTCCCATACACAGCTTTTCCTAGTTTGTTTTTTCTGGCATAAAAAAATAATAATTCCTTCCTTTCATCCCCAAAAAAGTTTGGTTTTATTCTATGATATCTGCATAATGACACGCACTATGCTAAGCCCCCGACACTTGGTCACTGAAGAAATATAAATTCCCTCCAGGCATAATAAAGTCAATAAACTTTAAATAGTACTTACTAAATCCTTTCTACTTCTAGTCACCTGCATCTGAAATGGGGCAGAGTAGATGGTCTTGCCCCAGGTCAGCTCAGGACTTTAAAGTTGGAGGCATGAATACGACCCATCATGGGCCCCTCTTTACTAACATTATACTTTTTTTTTGAGGGACAGTGTACAGTGGAACCCTTAAAAAGTGTAGATAATTCCTGAAACACATACAGTTGTATCCTCTCCATTGCAATACACAAGCATACATTTCCGCATTGTATAGAAAGAGCTAAAGACCTGGCTTTGGTTTCCGTCACCTTTCTATCTAGATATTTGCAGAAAGTTTTCATAAATGAGTAGCATTCTGCATTTGGATGTTTCAGGAAAAAGGACAAAGAGCTTCAGAAATATGACGATCAGCCTAAACACTATTTTATCAGTGTATGGTATATACAGCATTTTAGATGTTTAGTACATAGTAATAAATGTGCCCCATTTGCGGTGAGCGTTGGGGTTTTTCATTTGCAAATTTAGGGTTTTAGCTGTGGCCGAGAAGAAAGCAGTAGGGAATCTCACAAACATATCAGACATTCAGACTGGGTGATGGGAGCGGCGGCACTACAGTAACAAGCTCAGTCCACTGCATGGACAAAGCTGTATAGTTCCGGCACAGGAGATACTGCAGAACAGTGGATCTAAGGGGGTGAGCAGTGTCAGACCCCTGCCAATCAGATAGTAATGACCTATCTCGAAGATAGGCGATTTAAAGATGAGGACATTTTTAGACCACACAAAATGTGGAGATTTTTCTTGCCATTCTCGATTGAATAACTTTTCTTTTTTTGCGTCAACACTGGAATATGGAGTTTTGTTCTGTGCAGGACATGTAGTTTCTACATGAACCATTTTGGGGTACATATCTACTAAATGTTTTCATTTAATTTTTATTATTTTTTGGGGGCATGAGCAAAAAAACAAACAAAACACTATTCCATTGTTTATTTTCGTTGCTAACCTAATATAAGTATATATTTATACAGAACATGTTGTGAAACTAAAAGGAATATCAAATATGCATTTATGTGTAAATTTTTTAAAAATAAAACACATTTTTATTTACACCAAAGGTATTTTATGTGATTTTTTTATTACCCTTTTTTAAACTTACACTAATTGATTTATTTATTTCCTTTTTAAAATTCCATAAAGATACTGTTACTTCATTATTGTTTAATTACAGTATACAGGCATACTTTTGTATGCATCTATATTGTGCCTGAGAATAGAAATATGCACATATATAACACATAGCCATTGGCTAACGTATTACCCCTTCAACATCTATCTCACTAAATTATGTTGATGTCTGATAAAACAAATCTTTATTATTTCACTTAAAAACCCAGTTCCCTATTGCTGTATATTTTGCTTTCCTACTGCAGTCTGTGTAATTTAATAGCTCAGAGCAGCGTGTATTACTGCTACCTGCATTATTCGCTTCCCACTGTCTCTGCCACAGTGCAGGCGGTTAGATACTTCATTGCTGCAACAGATCTCTATTAATACAACTTATTGACTTCCCCTTACTTACTGGGGCTGATAGAAGTGACTATAAGGGTTAGAGGGAACCTTGTACAGTACCCAGATGAGGCTTGATGATGGCACTGAGCATGTTACCTGACAGGATCAAACTTTTCTCTGATCATAGCAATTGTGGTGGGAGTGAAGATATTTATTACGGCTGTTTCCTGACAGTATTTGTCTGGACACAGAGGCAGTGGCCATGTGATCGCCTTGACATAATAGTACATCACGGCAAGTGAACGGGTCAGAAGAGTGCCTAGTTTATATACGTTATTAGGGAATTATCTAATAGAGAGGTCCTGTATTCAGGATTAGGGATGAGCGAACTTGTGTTTTTCAAGTTCGGCTTATGTAAGAATTCCGTTATGGACTCCATTACTACGGAAAATAATGGATTTCTATGACAGAATCTTTAAGAGGCATTCCGTCATAATAGAACTCTATGGGCTGTATAACTGATCCGGCCCGTTTCCGTTATGCAGCCCATAGACTTCTGTTATGATGGAATGCAAAACGGAATGATCTTAAAGGCTTCAGTGGTGCATTCCCTCATAGAATCCCATTATATTCCGTGGTAATGGAATCCAGAATGGAATTCTTACATAACCCAAACCTGAACTTGAAAAACACAAGTTCGCTAATCCCTATTCAGGATCCTTAACTTTTATCCAGTGTAGAAAGTATCTCTTGTTATGGGGGACCTGTCTTGTCCTTGCACAGACAATCCATAGATAAAATGGGGATTATGTAATGTTTAATTGTCCTGTGATGGCGTTGCAAGGAACACTAACTTTCTGGTTTCCCCACAGTCTACAGCTGATCTGATTAGTTCCCAGCAGCGGGACACTTTACCATCAGCTTAGAAGATATTTACTATAAATTCACCATTATCTAAAAACAAAAACTTGCAATAAACAAATGGTTGCAAACTTTATGCATGTTCTCTGTAATTAGAAGGGTTCTCCAGCCATGTTGCCTAAACTGTAAGTGTTAGTAACCTGTGGAAGGTAGAACTTTTATATAGTACTTACCCACCCCTTGCCGTACTGATGACACCATCTCCGCTGACACAGGATGCAAGCTCTTCCACCTGCATCTCAACCAGATGTGGCTGGTTTTTTTCCTGTTCAGGAATTCTGCATTTACTCTAATGCAGCTGAACAGGAAAAGAAACGGCCACATCCGGTCAGGATCTAGGCACAAGAGCCTGCAACTTGTGTCAACAGAGATGGTGGCATCAGCGGACCGAGGGCTGAGTAAGTTTCTGTCACTGTATTGTATGCAGTTTTTGGTATTTTGCTTGAAAACCAATAAAAAGAGTTGCAAAAGAAAAGTACTATCTAAAAGTTCTTCCTTCTACAGTTTACTGGCAGTCTATGGTTTGGGCAAAATGGCGGGAGAACCCCTTTAAGTCTGATAATCATATTGCACACTGAATTTATTGTTACCTGCATTCTATGAACCATTGCCGAATCTGGTCTTGCAGCGTTTCCTTAATATCTAGGCCCTCTGTCTCTTGTATAGTGTCTCTTATTTGTACCAGGGCATTCTGGTAATCAGCTTCATACTGCTCTTGTAACTCGGACCGGAGGGCTTCTGTCTTTTTGGCTATCACCTCCTCCATACTTATTTTGTTGAAGTGTGCTGGGGGCACCTGGAAATACAGAAGGATAAGATATCTAATCAGTTATTTATTTTGCATGGTTAATTGTATGCTGCTAGATTGACAAGTCATTTACTGTAATTTTCTAAAGACACAAATTGAGTTTGTTAGCTGTCCAACTGGAGTGGGTCAAACTCTCCTTGGTGCCGAGAGGAGAACGTTTCTCAGTGTGTCCCAGCTCAACCATGCACACTGCCATACTGCCCAACCAAACATAGGGAATCTGTCTTCTAAAAAATCCTTTTGAGCACACCTGTAGAATTCTAGGTTGAATCTGATGGATATGTACCTGTTTTCCAACCTCATATTGTTACTATATAGTGTATTTTACTTTTAATATAAAATATGGAAATGACTAATAAATTATGCATACAGTAATTAACCGCAACAATCAAGTCAGAACTATTTTCATTTCATTAGCATAGAAATATAATATAGTTTCTTTAACCCCTTCAGGACCAAGCCATTTTTCACCTTAGGGACCAGGCCATTTTTAGCAAATCTGATATGTGTCACTTTATGAGGTGATAACTTTAAAACGCTTTAACTTATCCAAGCCATTCTGGGAATATTTTCTCGTCACATATTGTATTTCATGACAGTGGTAAAATTGAGTCAAAATATTTAATTTTTATTTATAAAAAAATACCAAATTTACATTTTTTTTTAAATTACCAAATTTCCAAATTTACATTTCTACTTTTATAATAGATAGTAATACCTCCAAAAATAGTTATTACTTTACATTACCATATGTCTACTTCATGTTTGGATAATTTTGAAAATTAAATTTTATTTTTTTGGGACGTTAGAAGGCTTAGAAATTTAGAAGAAAATCTTAACATTTTTCAAAACCCACTTTTTAAGGACCAGTTCAGGTCTGAAGTCACTTTGTGAGGCTTACATAATAGAAACCATTCATAAATGGCCCCATTTTAGAAACTAAATCCCTCAAGGTATTTAAAACTGATTTTAAACTCCTCAGTATGACTTAAGCCTGACTTTTTGATTGCTTGCTATTACACTTTTTGTGATGTAAGGTGACAAAAAAATATATTTTTTGACACTTTTTTTATTTTTTTTTATTTTTTACGGTGTTCACCTAAGGGGGTTAGATCATGTGATATTTTTTATAAAGCAGGTAGTTACGTATGTGGCAATACCTAATATGTATACTTTTTTAAATTTATTTAAGTTTTACACAATAATATTATTTTTGAAACAATTGAAACAAAAAAAAAATCATGTTTTCGTGTCTCCATAGTCTGAGAGCCATAGTTTTTTTTTATTTTTGGGGCGATTGTATTAGTTAGGTTTCATTTTTTGCGGGATGAGATGACGGTTGGATTAGCACTATTTCGGGGTGCGTATGACTTTTTGATCACTTTCTATTACACTGTTTGTGATGTAAGGTGACAAAAAATTGCTTTTTTGACACAGGTTTTATTTTATCTTTTTTATGATGTTCACCTAAGGGGTTAAGTTATGTGATATTTTTATAGAGCAGGTTGTAACGAACGCAGCGATACCTAATATGTCTACTTTTAAAACATTTTTTTTTACATTTAACACAATAAAAGCATTTTTGAAACAAAAAATCATGTTTTAGTGTCTCCATGGTCTGAGAGCCATAGTTTTTTTTATTTTTTGGGCGATTGCCTTAGGTAGGGGCTCATCTTTTGCAGGATGAGGTGATGGTTAGATTGGTTCTATTCTGGGGGGCATACGCCTTTTTGATCGCTTGGTGTTGCACTTTTAGTGATGAAAGGTGACAAAAAATTTATTTTTTAGCACAGTTTTTATTTTTTTACGGTGTTTACCGGAGGGGTTAGGTCATATGATATTTTTATAGAAACAGTTGATAAAGACACGGCAATACCTAATATGTCTATTTTTCTTATTTTCCATAATTTTTTTATTTTATTTTAGGAAAATGATGCTTTTTTATTTTTTACTTGAAACTTGAATTGTTTTATTATAAAAAAAATACTTTTTTTTCACTTTTTATATTTGTCCCACTTTGGGACTTCACCTTTTCAGAGTTTGATCCCTGTTTCAATTCAGTACAATACATTATGTATTGTACTGAATTGAACTGTCAGCGTCTTACAAAGTAAGACGCTGAAAGTTGCCTAGGAGACCCAGCCCTCAGGCTGGATCTCCTGGGCTTCCGCCAAGAAGTGATCCTGGTGATGTCATCAGCACTAATGGGCGGTCTTTAGCGCAATCTTTACCACTGAGCAGTGTAAAAAGGTAAATAAGGGCAAGGGGAGCATTGGAGCATAAAATGTTCCGATGCTTAACTCAGAGTGGCTAAATCAGAAAAGAAGGGGTTTGAACTTGGACAACCGCTTTGATGTCATTACTTTTAAGAATTCATCTAAGCCCTTTTCAAAACTGTCCACTGTTCCTGCTGTGACCATGTCAGGAGGTAGTCTATTCCATAGATTCACAGTTCTTACAGTAAAGAATCCTTGACGTCTCTGGAGAATAAACTTTTTCTTCTCCAGTTGGAGGCAGTGCCCCTTGTCTTTTGAGGGGATCTTACATGGAACAGCTTTTCAGCATATTTTTTTAATTGCCCATTTATATATTTGTATAGGTTAATAATGTGCCCCCTTAGACATCTCTTTTAAAGACTAAATAAATTTAATTCTTTTAATCTTTTCTTAAAACTAAGACCCTCCATGCCTCTTATCAGTTTAGTTGCTCTTCTTCGTACTTTTTCCAGCTCCAGAGCATCCTTTCTATGGACTGGTGTCCAGAACTCAACTGCATATTCCAGATGAGGCCGCACCAACGCTTTGTAAAGTGGTAGTATTATATCTCTGTCCCATGAGTCCATGTCTTGTTTAATATATAACAATATCTTATAGCAGCCTCAGAAGCAGCTGATTGACATTGTATTTAATCTATGATCTACAAGTACACACAAATCCTTCTCTACAAGTGACTCTCCTAGTGTTACATCCCCTAGGACAGTGGTCAGCAAACTGCGGCTCTAGAGCCACATGTGGCTCTTTAGCCCCTTGACATTGGCTCTTCCAAGTGTGGGCTCACATGTACAGTCCGATCGCATTTTCGTTGCCCGTGGCAAAAATTGTCAGGAGGTGGAGGACCAGAAAGCGGTGAAGGCTCTGTACTCACCGCTTCCTGGTCCTCGGCTGTAGGCTGTGCAGGGCTGCGCACAGTGTGAGGCGCTCTGTGACTTCACGCTGTGCATGCTAGTTCACAGCACAGCCGACAGCAGGAGGAACACAGAGCGAGGGTGGTAAGGAGCAGCGGCATCCAGAAGCAGGAGAGGTAAGTGCTTTTTGATTTTATGAAACTTGGGGCTGATCTGAGGCAATGGGGTGATGAGAATCATAATAGGGGATATGAGAGGCATTATGGATGATGAGAGGCATCATTGATGATAATGGGGATGATGAGAGGCATCATGGATAATAACAGCGTTGATAAGAGGCATCATGGATGATAATAGGGATGATGAGAGGCATGGGGCTCTTATCTGAGGTCTGATTGGGGGTCATTTACATTTACTTTCGGGTCTGAACTGACATCTGATCTGAGGGAGGTCTTATTAACATTGGGGGTCTGATTAGTGGTTTGACCTGAGTTGTAATGAAAAATATATTTTTTCATATCGTTCTCTAAAACCTACGTGCGTCTTATAGGGTGAAACGTTGTGGAGTGAAAGATGTAGTGTCGAGGATTGAGAAAGGTATGTTCAGATGGTTAGAAATACCCTTTTTAAGTTAATAACAATGTACCTTCCTATATAGTTTAAAGAGGAAAAATCTAGCTTTGTCCTTTACTGCTCTTTTTACAGTACCTGTAAGCCATGGGGGGGGGGGGGGGCTCCTTTTCTATTGACCCTGTCTTTGCTAAATAGTGTAAAATGCTGAATATTAACAGCCCAGTCGTGACAAGAGTCCAGCCGTGTCTCAGCCACACCAACTACATCTATGTGTTCCTCTAGTACCATAGACTCCAGCTCCCCCATTTTGCTTGTAGACTTCTGCCATTTGTAAACATACATTTTAAGTTACTATTTAAAACTATTAGTCCTTACTTTTGAGATGGCCTAATAGGCAAATTTCTATGGCAGGTCTAGGGCCCTTGGTTATGCACCCAGTTGCCATAGTAATGCATCAATCCACTGCAATCACAGGGGGAACGATGGATAAAATAGTGGGCTCCCCTTTTTAAACAGCTTAGAAGCCACTGTCACTGTGGAATCTATAAGGCTGACAGAATTGACGCCAACTTTATTGGCTTCTGATCATACCCGATGCCTGTGGGTGTTACAGCCTTGGCATCAGAATTGCAGCACGTGTAGCTCATTTTTCAGGTGGCCGCATCTCTTTACATGGCACCTAAAGTTAACGTTTGTTAGCAGCATATCACCCGGTGCACATGGGGTTATGCTGCTGAAAATGTGCACTGCAAACTCAATGAGGGATGAATTACTGTAATAGTGGTCATTCATCCCCATGCATTTTGCATTCGGCCGTGTGAAAACCCATTAAATGAATATTTTCAGGTGTAATATTTTGGTCCATTAGATTCTGCAGTTGTTGCTGCATATAATAAAACTCGGGAGAAAATCCACAGAGATTCACTAGAATATCTAGTCTTAGAACTTATGGAATTAGAGAGCATTCATTCTGCCATCCAAGTAACTCTGATCCTGAGAACATTGTGTGCAGCAAGGAATACAAGACTAGCCTTGTGTAGATGGCTCCTACTTTCTGATATGACAATGGATAACTCAGGGCTACAATTTCGAAACAGAGCTTTGTATTGTGTGAGCCTGAAAAGAGAATGTAATTGTGATCTATAGCATTAGAGGTCAGAGGAGTTTACTAACTTACTAAAATGGTCTTAAGGTGGTGGTGGTGGTGGTGGTGGGGGGGGGGGGGTGTCAAATTAATGGAAAGCTTTTCTGATTGTGTGAATAGCATTTATAAAACTAAAAGCAGAAGTGGGATCAAGACAACTACTATATTCAGAAAATGGGACTGGCTCTTATGCTGTGTAGATAAAAATGGCACAAAATGTCATCAACTCTTTTACATAAACTTAGTATTGCCATTATTGATGAAGACGGCCAAGCAGTGTGTTTTGGTGCCATAGACAGTGAATGAAGTGGCAGCACACATTCTCGACTGCTGCTGCCTTTAACTCCTCATGGCTGCAGTCTTATAGCTGGGGAGAATGGAGACATGGAACCCCTGTTCTGGTGAGCAGTGAGGTCCTAGTGACCAGATGTCCCCATGGGCAGCACATTGGCTCAGTGGTTATCACTGGGCTTTGCAGTGCTAAGGTCCTAGGCTCAAATACGACCAAGGGTAACATTTGTGTGGAGTTTGTATGTTCTCCCTGTGTTTGCATGGGTATCTTTCCACATTCCAAAGACATACTCATTAGGAATTTAGATTGTGAGGACGTCTGTAATGCGCTATATATAAATACCGGTAAGTAAGAAATAAATCTAGCAGGTATTAATAATGCAGTGAAATACACATTTAAACATTTTATTTTATTTAAACCACTTGAAGACCACAGGTTTATACCCCCCTAGTGACCAGGCCCTTTTTTACAAATCCGCACTACACTAATTTCACCGTTTATTGCTCGGTCATACAACTTACCACCCAAATGAATTTTACCTCCTTTTCTTCTCACTAATAGAGCTTTCATTTGGTGGTATTTCATTCTTGCTGACATTTTTACATTTTTTGATATTTTACTTTTTTTGACGAACGTTTTTGCAAAAAAACGACATTTTTTGCTTTCTGTTGTAAAAATTTTCAAATAACACTACATTTCAATTTAAATCTTTCTCTAAATTTATTGTTCTACATGTCTTTGATAAAAAAAAAATGCAATAAGTGTATATTTATTGGTTTGGGTAAAAGTTATAGCATTTACAAACTATCGTGCAAAAAAGTGAGTTTCCGCATTTTGATTTTCTGAGCACCTGTCCTGTTTCCTGACAAAATTTCATTTTCCACTAACTTGTGTCAAAAAATAAAAACTTCCATGAACTCACTATGCCCCTTAGCGAATACATTGGGGTGTCTACTTTCTAAAATGGGGTCACTTGTGAGGTTTTTCCACTGCCCTGGCATTGGAGGGTCTCCGCAATCATTACCCGTATGGCCAGAATTAGGAGTTTTTGCTATTCTCCTTATATTGACCATACGGGTAATGAGATTTGTTTTTCCGTTCAGCCGCTGGGCTGAAAGAAAAAAATGAACGGCACAGATTTCTTCATTCACATTGATCAATGTGGATGAAAAAATCTCTAAAAAATGTGCGAAAAAAAAAAAAAGAGGGGAAAGCTGTAAAGTTGCGATCGCTAAGGGACCCTTAGGCCTCATTCATACGTCCGCAATTCTGTTCCGCAGAATTTTGCGGAACGGAATTGAAGATACATTCAATTCTATGGGGACAAACTTTGTCCCGCTCGGATCTGGAATTGCGGATCTGCACTTCCGGATCCGCAAAAATATAGAACATGCCCTATTCTTGTCCGCAATTGCGGACAAGAAAAGGCATTTTCTATATAGTTCTGGCAATGTGCGGATCTGCAAAATGCGGATCTGCAAAATGTGGAAAGCACGTTGCCGGTGTCCGTATTTTGCGGATCCGCAGATCCATGGATCCGCAAAACACATACGGACGTCTGAATGAGCCTTACAGGGGGGTGATTAGTGACAGGGGGCGTGACAGGGGGTGATCAGGGGGACATGGGTGATCAGGGGTTAATCAGTGATGGGGGTGGGGAGGGTGTGTGTGTAGTGATTGGTGCACTTTACTTATGTTTGCCCTGGTGGTCCCAGACAAATGGACCACCAGAGGAGCAGACAGCAGGCATATCAGACACTGTTTACAAAACAGCGTCTGATATGCGTTTTAAATGGTTTTTTCGCATCTACAGCCTGCCAGCGCATGATCAGCGCTGGCAGGCTGTAGTTTTAGTTGTCCTGGTTACGATCGCATGAACGCACACGCACGGAGCGCGCGCGTTCATGCGAAATCTCGGGTCTCACGAGATGACGCCGATAGGCGTGAGTGAGACCTGAGAGAGCCGCCGCGCTGACGCCTATCGGCGTTAGCGTGGCGGCAAGTGGTTAAAGTGGTTGCCTCATCTCAACATTTATGGCATATTGCCAACATATGCCATAAACATCAGATAGGTGCGGGTCCCATCTCTGGGACCAGCTCCTGTCTCCCGGATGGGTCCCCTGATGTGAAGGCAGAGCAGCCACACAAGTGCAGCCACCCTCCACTTGGCGCCATGACAGTTCCAAAAATAGTGTACTCGCTCAGCTATTTTTGTTTCACTATGGGATTATTTACACAATGACTGGGCTCCACATATGACTATATGATTGTATATAAAATGATGGTGCTTCATATTGCAGACCTGCAGAGCTTACAGAGCTACAATACAGGTCCATGTGGTTCCGCTCTATTGTCTTAAATGGGTGTTCCATTGTATTTTTTTATTGGCCCAACCGGCCACTAACATGACTACAGCCAGCAGTTTCCGGATCCCGTCTACTTGTGTTGGCACTGTCTGCTGCCAGTTTTGACCCACCTACAATATAAGGCTAGATTTAGATTTTATTCCATGACCACCAAGTTCCTAATCCGTCCCTGGTTCCCATAATATCACAGCTATGCTGTATTCATTTTTGAACAGGCAATTAAGCCTAAGGACTTTTTAAAGTATGAACAGACCATAAAAATGTTCATTAATGCTGCTCTTTTTTAGGTCTGATTAATGAGCAGGGTCATCCTTACTTTAGATCAGGGATGCTCAACCTGCGTCCCTCCAGCTGTTGTAAAACAACAACTCCCATGATGCCCTTCTGTAGGATAATAGCTGTAGGCTGTCAGGGAATTATGGGAGTTGTAGTTTTGCAACAGCTGGAGGGCCGCAGGTTGAGCATGCCTGCTTTAGATGATGCCCGATGAGGGACTTTCTGTACCCCCATTATGGTATATAGTCATACTGTGCACAAATAGCAATACCATACAGTGCCTATTGCCTAATTATAAGCACCATACAGTATGGTGGCCAAATAATATAATAGGGTCATATGTTGGTGAAAAATGTCTTCACACAGTTAAAATAACTATATGGTGCTTCCCCCAGCATTCACTGCAAAAAATCCAGCACTGCTGTACCACTGTGATACCACAATACCACCATCAGAGCTAAATACTATAATACTACCATACATTGCATACTCTATAAAAGTACAACTCCATACATTATATATATGTAATGTAGTAACCTAAAATAAACCTTTTATACAATGTGTCACATCCTTATAGCAGTACAGATTACTACTAGTGATGAGCGAGCATGCTCGACTGAGTACCGGTTCGGCTCGAGCATCGCTATGCTCGGCATGTGCCGGTACTCAGCCGAATACCACGTGTGCTCGTCGCATTGCTCGAGTCTCCTCCCTACGTTCCTACGTTTGGTGCCTCCTAAGCAGCCAATCAACATTTAGGTAAGTAATTCCCTTCAGTGTAATGCCATAGCCATGTTAGCGATTAGCCTTACACTGATTGGCTGGCCGAAACACGTGATATCAGTTTATAAAGGAGCCGATGTCCCGCACTCGGATCATTCAGAGTCAGGGAGAGCAGACAGTAGGCAGGGACAGATAGCGTTTTGCTGTAAATTCACAGATTTAACTCCAAAAAACTATTGAAAGACCAAACAGTCCTCTGTGTGTTTGACAGCAGTGCAGCACCATTTTTTTTTTACCAGGGGTTAAATTCAGCAGTATCAGGGACAGGCGTCTTCAGGAAGGGACAGATGCAGGGCTGGAAAATCGCTTTTTTAAGTACCCAAAAGCTTTTAAAAGACTGAAAGATTTGATATTAGTGATATTTACAGTACGACATCAGAAAGCAGTGTGTTTAGCAGACATTATAAAAAGGGGCTTATTCACTAGAGTGTGCCTGCTAGTGAGATATACACTGCGCCATCAGAGAATTTTTTTTTTCTGGGGAAATTAACCTAATTAGTGCTACATCTGTGTGTGCGTTCAATCTGCAACCGTTATACTCATTACTCCAGCAGAAAATTATTTATATTTTGGGCAAATTTAACTAGTTTTGGGCACATTTGTGTGTGCGTTTAGGCCGCAACCGTATATACAGTATTTCAGCAGAGAATACATTTTATTTGGGACAAATTTAACTAGTTTTAGGCACATCTGTGTGTGCATTTAGGCCACAACCATATATACAGTATTCCAGCAGAGAATTATTTGTATTTGGGATAAATTTAACTAGTTTGGGGCACATCTGTGTGTGTGTTCAATCCTCAACCGTTATATTCATTACTCCAGCAGAGAATTATTTATATTTTGGGCAAAGTTAACTAGTTTTGGGCACATCTGTGTGTGCGTTTAGGCCGCAACCGTATATACAGTATTCCAGCATAGAAGTATTTGTATTTGGGACAAATTTAACTAGTTTTGGGCACATCCGTGTGTTTGTGTTTAGGCCGCAACCGTATATACAGTATTCCAGCAGAAAATCCATTTTATTTGGGACAAATTTAACTAGTTTTAAGCACATCTGTGTGTGCATTTAGGCAACAACCATATATACAGTATAGAATTATTGGTATTTGGGACAAATGTAACTGTTTTGTGCAAAATATACTGTCCATATAGTGTGGATTTCTGTGACAAATACTCTACCACATTTAAAAAGAGTGTCTGTTGCGCCAATCAAAATAATCTGTGCATAATTTAGTGTCCATATTCTGTTCATTACTGGGGAATATACTGACTCAAATTTAAAATCTGTGTGTCTTGCGACAATCTAAATAATCTGGTCCAAATCTAGTGCCCATAGCGTGTGGCTCTCTGTTTCAAATACAGTACCAAGCCTGCGCCGCCTGCTTCACTCATAAAGTAGGCGGTGCAGGCATGTGACGTCAGTGAGTGACGCACCGGCCGCCCGGAATGCCTGCTATCAACTGAACAAGCCGTGTGTCGGTAATATTAGGGGTGGGGGGCATGGACCGGAACTTTTAATTGATTTAGATACCTTATATTTTAATAGTGCAGCACTGCACCGGCCCCTCCGCAATTGCCGGCCCCCAGCTCCTCCTCCCAGATGTAAAAATGTCAGCATTCGCCCCATAAGACGCAGGGGCACTTTCCCCCCATTTTTTGGGAAAAAAGTGCGTCTTATGGGGTGAAAAATACGGTAGTATATCTCCCATGTTTCTTATTATTTAGCTATAATAGCCTGCCTACAGTTAATGTGCTGCCTGTGCCATTCATGGCATACCCGATGCTGATGAATGGCAGGAAAAGTGTAAGGCATGTTGGTGCGCCGCCCCATAGACTTGAGAGGGCTCTGAGTGTCGCCTCTGGCGCCTGTGCAAGAGTTTCTCTGACCCTATAAAACATTATGAGCGAGGGCAGCCTAAAAAGCATGTTGATATAATGGAGGAGGAGGAGAAGGATGAGAAAAGGAAGATTGAATCATATAACCTTTTTGGTGGTGGCATGGAGGTGTATGTGAATACAGTGTATTCAGTACATTACAAACAACACATTTAAAGTGCCTTTATTTTCAGCTGCTTTTATCTAGTGGAGTAAAGAAGTCAGGGGCAATCCAGGCCCAGTTCATTTTTATAATGGTCAACCTGTCAGCATTTTTAGTTGACAGGCGCATGCGCTTATCTGTTATTATGGCCCCAGCAGCACTAAATACCCACTGTGACAAAACGCTGGCGGCAGGGCAGGCCAGCACCTCTAAGGCGTAAAGAAGACAAACTGAGGGTGGTCGGGCTATCACCCTGTGTACTGTGTTTGATTTTTTGTTGGTTATGGTTTGAGATACAGTTTATGACTAGTCTGTAAGATATGTTATTATTGTTATTTATTTTGTTATTTAGGAGTTATTCAACAGGCCATGCCATTGTTTTACCACCACTGTTGTATGTTTGTATTTTATAGTAATGTGTAAGTTTTGGATTAGGTTTTAGTGAATACAGTGTACAGGCCAGCACCTCAAAGGCATAGAGTGCAAGTTTGTACCACATGTCCAGCTTGGACACCTAATAGTTGTAAGGCACAGAGGGATCACTGAGGACGCTGACACGGTCTGCTATGTACTCCTTCACCATCTTCCAAAATGTTTCCCTCCTTGTGACACTAAGTCGTGCATCCGGGTGAGGGTGCTGGTGGGGTGTCATGAAACTGTCTTGTAGAGTGTTGCCCTGCCTCTGTTGGAACTGCGGTGTGTCCCCCTCATCTCCCCTCCTGGGTTGCCCAGAGAACTACGTACTCTGCCTCCAGTGTTGTCATATGGAAATTTTCTAAGCAATTTTTAAACAAGGACATTCTGTTATTGCATAGCTTTGCTCGTCCTCTCTGCCACAGGAATGAGAGATGAGAAGTTCTCTTTTTAGGGGGGGGGGGGTCGATATGGGTGAACAACCAGTAATCCATGTTGTCTAACATGAATGTAGTGCACGGGTCGCGGGAAAGGCAGCCTAACATGAAGTCAGCCATGTGTGCCAGATTCCCAACAGGCAAGACTTTGCTGTTGTCATCAGGAGGATCACTCTCATTCTCCTTATCCTCTTTCTCCTCTCCTGCCCATCTATGCAGAACAGATGGAATAAATGTCTCTTGCTCCTCCTCATCATCATCCAATTCACGCTGAGAAGCCGAACTGATGGTGTTCTTGCCATCACCCTTTATAATGTCTTCCCCCTAGTTCCACCTCTCCCTCATGTGAAGCATCCGCCTTCATCGTTACCAGCCAGCATTTCACTAGACACAGAAGTGGTAGGCTGAAGTGGTTAGGCTGATAATAGCGGCATCGCTACTCACCATCTGTGTTTATCCCTCAAAGTTGCGTAAAACTTCACAGAGGTCAGACATACAAGAGCATGTTGCAGCTGGTATTCCACTACTGCCCTCTGCTCACAAAGCCTGGACCACATGTAAAACGTAGAGTGTGCTCACGTCGTACAATAGTCTGTTAGCCGGCAAATGCAAGCACTGCAGCAGCGTTGCCAAACCGACGACAGCTGTAGATGACTTACGGAAATGGGCACACACACGGCGCACCTTTACCAGTAGCTCTGGCAAAATAGGGTAGGTTGGGAGAAAGTTAAGAACATGTGGCCCAGGCATGGTATGGCCGGATCCCGGACATTAAGGTGGGATCCACGTGGCCATATCAGCATTTGTCCCATGTACAATTTTACCTCCTTCACTGGGCAGAGGTTGTTTTCTGCCCCTGTGATGGCCCTGATTCACTGAGGGCTGGGCCTGTTATGTTCCAGGGTTTGATTTTTTATTGTTATGGTTTGGGTTTGAATTTATGACTAGGCTGTAAAATAAAATATGTTATGGTTATTTGGTTATTTATGAGTTTTTAAAAAGTTTATGCTATTTGTTTACTTCCACTCTTGTTTGTTAGGTTTTTAGCTATATTAATGTATAAGTTTGGGATGTTTGTTGTGCATGGTACATATATGCTGTATGATTGCCATGTGTGTGAGCTTGCCGAGCTACAAAGCTGCCAAAAGGTTATGGCCATTATCAGACACAACCAACCTGATCCCTTATTCCCTGCCACAGCTCTGCCGCAGTGGGCTGTTTGTCACCCAAGCAAATGAATTTCAGCAAGGCCTGTTGCCGCTTCCCCATGAGAATTCAGAGTCTGCAGTGGAAGAGGAGGTGGAGGAGAAGAAGGGGGGGGGGGGGGGAGTTGCAGCCACTAATGTAGGTGGCAGAAATCCCGATGGAAGAAGTGCTCGCAATCCTTGGCGTCGGTGTGCCATCCCAGGGTATGACTCACTACTGGCCTCCACAAGGTTCACCCAGTGTGCCTTCACGGAAATGTAGCATCCCTGGCCAAAGTCCGTGTGTCCAGGGGCGTAAGGATCGCGGTCGCAGAGGATGCAACTGGGCCCGGCAGGGGGCCCGCTACACTTACATGTAATTGAGAGTCCTGACGGGGCCCAGCATGAACTACAGTGACAATGCCGGGCCCTGTCAGAGCGCTCTTAAAACATGTACAATGTGGGGGTTGCAGAGGCTGGGGTTTCGCAGAGGCATGTGGGGGGTGTGGGCGTGCTCACCCGACACCCGGCAGTTCTTGTCGTTCTTTTGAACGACATTCCCTGCGCTCAATCTGCAGAGTAACGTTAGCGCATAAAAAATATAGCTGTGAAATGCAATGTAATTTTTTCGTGCTGACCGCCATTCACTGCACTAACTCTGCTATGTGACGTTAATGTTATCTCTAACCCCCCAAAAAATTTGAATTTGAAATTGGTCATTCTTTCTTGGTAGCCTGTGCTGACCGGGTCAAATAACTTCTTAGATGGTCAGATCAGCAGGTGCTTGCTGCGAATGTTTTGGAGATACACCAGCAAGCCATCAAAGATAATTTTTCAAGGGTGTGTGTATGATGCCCTCCTTTATGTGTAAGAAAGGTGTATTGGAGTGCCGGTTCCTTGTAATATTTGGCAGCCCTTTCACTTAGTGCATAGGCGTAGGAGTCCCACTACCTGAACTATTGTATCACAATGCGAATGAGGCCCTCCTTTATGTGAAATACAGGCTGTATCGGAGTGCCTCTTCCTTGTAATTTTTGGCAGCATTTGCACTGTATATACAATTGAATATACTGGAAAGAATGTTTCCTAACAATTTTTCTAGTAAAATGGATTTTTTTTTGGGGGGGGGGGGCGGGGCTGAGCGCTGGTCTTACATTGGCATCCACCTTCCATTTCACTATTACTGGGCACTGAAAATAATGATGCCTATAAAGGGTTAAATTTGGGAGGCTATGAGAAACAAAACTGTCATGCTGTCATGGAAGAAACGGCTGCAAAGTTGTGTAGCTTGCTGAATTTCAGGTTCTCTTTAAAAACTATTCATAGACAATGTAAGACATAAAAAAAAAATAGACGACCATACAAAATCAAAGAATACATGCATATTAGACTTATAATAAAAGTTAATATTAACAGTATAAAAATCTGTATGCAATATATATTTACGGTATATGAGCAAAAATAGTACTGAATAAGATTTCAGTTGCTCTTTTAGCGTAAAGCCTTTTATTTCACATAAAATCTCTTTGTATAGCTGTCGTCTTTTCCCCTCATGCTCCTATACTGTTTCACCATTGACGATCATGGGCCTGTGCCAGAGACACCTGCCTGGCAAGCACAATGCTTCATTGTCTGGGAGGGAAACTAATTAGCAGGCTGTAGTAGCAGGTTCATATCCCCTGGCCAGGAGTTAATTCCGACAGCCTCCTTGTGTTGCCGAGTCAGACATGAGATCCGTAGCTGTCCTATGTGCCCTTCCCACGATTCAGTTCCAAAGCCACGTGTTATTTGTTAGGATCCCACGTAACATTCATTGCCATTGCTTTGTCAGTGACTTCCTGACATGCAGCTGCTTAAGTGGTTGAAGGAAAATGATTGTGTTGCCCCCTCTTCCCTCCTCAAGAGCAGCAGGGGAAAAAACACTAAATAATAAAGCAAACAACCAGCGCACTGAAAAAAAAAAGCCACTCGAAAAAATGAAAAGGCACTAAACAATGGGTCTCGGGAAAGCCTCTGGCTTCACAAAATGTCAAGCTATGAAGGCTCTCTTAAGGTTTTTATCCATTTAGAAAAAATATCATTATAATAATGTGAATTTCAGAACAGAACCGTTTTTTAGGTGGGTGATTGATGGCTACTTCTGGCCAGTGGTCAGACTTGCCATATATTGTTGCATTAGCATTCACTTTGGATGGACTTCAATGTACCCAAAACATGGTTACATCAGGGAGCCTCATAAAAGTCAACGGAGACGGGATGGAGTCAGAAGATTTATCCCCCTATATTCCATAGAAAGCTTGCATTACATTTGTGGTTGCCTGAACAGCTGGGCATCAGTAAACCATCGTTTATGGGGACGATCACAGCACAATTCAAGTTAATTCTGTTAGAAGTCCTTTTACATGGACTGATGATTAAGCAAAAAGTCATCTGCCTGTGTAAAAGGAGCTTTTTGGACCAGGGTTCGTAGCTATAGGGGAAGGAGCTGCTTTGGGGCCCAAACCCACAAGGTGCCTCCTCAGTAGGAAGATAAAAAGATGTTATTGTCAGGGCCCCTCAACAGCATTCTACAATGACATTATATACAGTGATTATATACAGTGACACTGTAGGAAACGGACGGAGTGTCTGCCAAGTCTTGTCTGAGAGCTCGATCTTGACTAGCCACAGAAGTGGAGGTTGCAAGTGAGTTTGGGGTTGCAAAGAAGTTGCTGGAGGAGGTGACCCCATTCAAAAATTTGCTGTGGGGCCCTGTCAGTTGTAGTTATGCCAATGTTTTGGACAGCTTTGATTTCCTGGCAGATAGCTTTCATTTCAATAAATAATAATAATAATAATCATAATAATAATAATAATTTTACCATTTGGTATCGCTGCTTAAAGGGGGTTTCACACCATGAATCCCCATGCAATAGCACAGCAGTAAGCACTGCTGTATGTAAATGTAATTGGGGTGCAGTTTCTGCATAGTGCCAAGTCAGGAGCTACAAGTCCAATGCAGCCTCTGTTTCATGGTCTATTTTGGGTCCAGTAAAGTTCTGAGCCCTTTTCCCCACATGGTAAGCCATAAGGATATATTTAAACATGGAAGATCTGCTTGAAAAACTTCTGATTCATTCATCTAAATAGGTTTGTTTCAAAGACAAGGACATTGATTTTTGCAAGTCCCGTTCACATTTCTTCAACTAATCTGCTATCCGTGTGCCGTGTGTAAATATAGTTTAGTAGTTGTAACAATTTAAAGCTCCTGTACTGCTTTTTTTTTTGCAAATATTGTGGTTTATAATATATTCTAAATACTGTAAAGTCTGTTTTAGATCTATTGCATTCCTAATATTCTTTCATTCTCCTGCAGATATTTATGACCCGATGTTTGGAAGTGTCTCCTGATTATGTTGGATTGAACACTTCTTAGGGGGTTGCTTGACTGAACTTCTACTCTTTTATGTATAGATGGATGTATTTTAATGGACGCTTCAAAATTCAGCTGTTAATTTATAGCAGTTATCTCCCCTATGTTTCCATATGGATTGGAAATGGAATTAACTTTTTTGGTCGACTTATCTCTTCTAGCCATATGGTAGTAACTACTTGTAATTTATTGTTTTTTTTGTTTTTTTTTGTAAGAAGGATGCCTGCAAATAATTTTCTATTTCATTTTGTTTTTAAATTGTTTTGAAGACGATACTGATGGAATATGATTGATATTTTTTGGAATTCAATTTAAAAAATAAAAGCTAAATGCTAATTGATTGTTATGGATGAGAAGGCAAATTCATAAGACCGAATATTCATAGTAACATAGTAACATAGTAACATAGTATATAAGACCGAAAAAAGACATTTGTCCATCCAGTTCGGCCTGTTTCCTACAAGTTGATCCAGAGGAAGGCAAAAAAACCCCTGTGAGGCAGAAGCCAATTTTCCTCACTTAAGGGGAAAAAAAATTCCTTCCCGACTCCAATCAGGCAATCAGAATAACTCCCTGGATCAACGACCCTCTCTAGTAGCTATAGCCTGTAATATTATTACACTCCAGAAATACATCCAGGCCCCTCTTGAATTCCTTTATTGTACTCACCATCACCACCTCCTCAGGCAGAGAGTTCCATAGTCTCACTGCTCTTACAGTGAAGAATCCTTTTCTATGTTTGTGTACAAACCTTCTTTCCTCCAGACGCAGAGGATGTCCCCTTGTCACAGTCACAGTCCTGGGGATAAATAGATGATGGGAGAGATCTCTGTACTGACCCCTGATATATTTATACATAGTTATTAGATCTCCCCTCAGTCGTCTTTTTTCTAAAGTGAATAACCCTAATTTTGATAACCTTTCAGGGTACTGTAGATCCCTCATTCCAGTTATTACTTTAGTTGCCCTCCTCTGAACCCTCTCCAGCTCTGCTATGTCTGTCTTGTTCACAGGAGCCCAGAACTGTACACAGTACTCCATGTGTGGTCTAACCAGTGATTTGTAAAGTGGTAGGACTATGTTCTCATCACGGCGTCTATGCCCCTTTGATGCAACCCATTATCTTATTGGCCTTGGCAGTAGCTGCCTGACACTGGTTTTTGCAGCTTAATTTGCTGTTTATTAAAATTCCTAGATCCTTTTCCATGTCAGTGTTACCGAGTGTTTTACCATTTAATATGTACGGGTGACTTGCATTATTCCTTCCCATGTGCATAACTTTACATTTGTCAGTGTTAAACCTCATCTGCCATTTTTCTGCCCAAGCCTCCAATCTATCCAGATCCCTCTGTAGCAGAAAACTGTCCTCTTCAGTGTTAATTACTTTACACAGTTTAGTGTCATCTGCAAAAATAGATATTTTACTGTGCAGGCCTTCTACAAGATCATTAATAAATATATTGAAGAGAATAGGGCCCAATACTGACCCCTGAGGTACCCCACTAGTTACAGTGACCCAATCTGAGTATCTACCGTTAATAACCACCCTCTGTTTTCTGTCACTCAGCCAGTTACTTACCCACATACAGACATTTTCTCCCAGTCCGAGCATCCTCATTTTATGTACTAACCTTTTATGAGGTACGGTGTCAAATGCTTTGGAGAAGTCCAGATATACGACATCCATTGATTCGCCGCTGTCAAGTCTAGAACTTACCTCCTCATAGAAGCTGATTAAATTTGTTTGGCATGACCGATCCTCATGAAGCCATGCTGATATGGCGTTATTTGCTTATTTTCATTGAGATACTCCAAAATAGCATCTCTTAGAAACCCTTCAAACAGTTTACCAACAATAGATGTTAAACTTACCGGCCTATAATTTCCAGGCTCTGTTTTTGGACCCTTTTTGAATATTGGTACCACATTTGCTATGCGCCAATCCTGTGGAACATTCCCTGTTATTATAGAGTCCGTAAATATCAGAAATAATGGTCTGGCTATGACATCCCCCAATTCCCTTAGGATACGGGGTGTATGCCATCCGGTCCTGGCGATTTGTCTATTTTAATCTTTTTAAGTCGCTGTTGTACTTCTTCCTGGGTCAGACAGGGCACTTTTAATGGGGGATTTACTTTTACATTCTGCATTTCATCTGACAGTTTATTTTCCTCAGTGAATATAGTGGAGAAAAAATATTTAATAGTTTTGCTTTATCCTCGTCGCTTCTCTGCAACACCCCCTCATTGCTATGTAGAGGGCCGACTCCTTCAGATTTATATTTTTTACTATTTATATAATTGAAGAACATTTTAGGGTTAGTTTTACTCTCTTTGGCAATTAATCTCTCGGTCTCTAGTTTGGCAAATTTTATTAGTTTTTTACATATTCTATTTTTTTCCTTATAGTTTATCAGTGCTTCCTGACTCCCCTCCTGTTTTAGCGATTTATATGCTTTCTTTTTGTCATTTATTGCCTTCTTTACGGTTCCATTTATCCACATTGGTCTCTTATTGTTCCTTAGCCTTTTATTCCTATAAGGTATGTACCTCTCACAATTAGATGTTACAATGCTTTTAAAAATCTCCCATTTTATGGTTGTATTTTTATTTTTGAGGACTTTGTCCCAGTTAGTTAGGCCTATGGCCTCGCTTAGTTGGCTAAATTTTTGCTTTTTTGAAGTTTGGTATTTTTGTTCCTCCCTTTAGAAACTCTCGCTTGAAGGATAATTGGAAGCTTATAACTTTATGGTCACTATTTCCCAGGTGTCCCCCAACCTGCACATCTGTTGTTCTATCAGGTCTATTGGTTAATACTAAGTCCAGTATGGCCGTCCCTCTAGTAGGGTCCTGAACCAGTTGGGAAAGGAAATTGTCTTTGGCTATTGCCAAGAACCTGTTTCCTTTATGGGATGTACAGCTTTCAGTTTCCCAGTCTATATCTGGGTAGTTGAAGTCCCCCATGATAACGACTTCATTATGATTTGCCGCCTCGTCTATCTCGTTTAGTAATAGATTTTCTGTGGACTCTGGTATATTAGGTGGTTTATAATACACTCCTATTAGTATTTTATTATTGTTTTTTGCTCCATGTATTTCTACCCACAGTGACTCCACATGTTCATGTCCCTCAGAGATGTATTCTCGAATTACGGGATTTAGACACGACTTCACGTAGAGGCAGACCCCTCCACCTCTCCGGTTTTGACGATCCTTTCTAAACAGATTGTAACAGATAGTGTGTTAAGTTTTCAGGAGTTATATATTTACAATTATTCTACTGTGCATATAAAAGTTTGTATCGAGGGGCTAGAGAAACAGAACTGGATCGCACATACACAATGCTATGCTTTGATCTAATTAAACTCGCTTCTCAGCACAATATTAAAGTGTACAGCCCCCTATACTGCATGCTGTACAAGAGGCATTAGCGTACATTTTGATCAAAAGGCATAAGCCCACTCACCACACCAAGGTTGCCTCTTTGAGTGGGACCTACTGTAAAAAAGGCGCAGCAACATGTGGTCACAAAGCAGCACTGCCCTAGTGGGCGGCAGGACCCAGGAGTCAATATATGTATACTTCTGATATATATGAATGCATAATATGTGGGAAACTACTACTGATGTTTTAGCCATAATATATTTACATATATTATAATATATTATATATTTTAAATATATAATGGTATGTGTAAATATATTATGGCTAAAAACTTATATATATTTATATATATATTTAAATTAAATTTAGCCTCTATTTCTTAAAAGGGTTGTGATGGAATTTGAACTCACAGTTTCTGCATCACAGCCCAGAACTTTAACCAGTACACTATATGGCTGCATAGCCAGTTACTTGAGACTCCTACTAAAATTGAGACTTCTACTGTAGAGGAATACTTACTACAATGAAATAGTAAGGGCCCATCTACCAGGCGTCAAGATGGGTCCCTAACACTAATATACCGCCTCTTTTGGACTTACCTTAGCCTACAATTTTCAGGGCAGTGTAGGAACCAGCCACATTAATACTCTGCTCAAAAGACCCAGATAGATGGGCGTTGTTGAGTCTAAAAGAGGCCGCTACCCTCAATATATACTACAAGAAAATTTAGACTAGAACATTCAGAATTACAGGTGCATATCCATCAAGCAAACATGGTTGATAAAAAAATGGCTGCACACCATTATACATGCAAACAATAGAACTGAGAAATCAGTTCTGGGGATCAATCTAAATAGTAGGTATAATACCACTTTTATTTAGATTGATCCTCATTTCTCAGTTCTATTGTTTGCATGTATAATGGTGCGCAGCCACTTTGACGCCTGGTAGATGGGCCCGACACACGTTTGATCAAAAATGTGCGCTAACAGATTCTATTGACTCATTTATAGAAGGTATAATACCACTTTTATTTAGATTGATCCACATTTCTCAGTTCTATTGTTTGCATGTATAATGGTGTGCAGCCATTTTTTTTTAAAACTTACATATATGCCTCTATTTCTGAAAAAGTTTGTGACGGGATTTAAACTCACAGGTTCTGCATCACAGCCAAGAACTTTAACCACTACAGGTTAAATGACTTTAACCACTACAGGTTAAATGCCTTGCCTCTAAAGCAGAAGGCCATGAGTCCCAATCCCAGCAGAAACTTTTCTGAAATACAGGCTAAATTAGATTTAAATACACTGGGTGTCCCCAAGCACTGACTCCATATATGGACATAGCTATATATGGAGTCAGAGCAGGGACTCCTAAGCCGTGGACTCACACTGAGGGATTCCCCCACTGTACAGCGATCTTCTGTATAGAAACAGAGGCTAAGTTAGATTTAAATACACTGGGGTGTCCCAAGCACTGACTCCATATATGAACATAGCTATATCTGGAGTCAGAGCAGGGACTCCTAAGCCGATCTAGAGTCCCAACACCCTCCCCTCTTCAGAGCAGGGGGTGCCTGGTTTAATGCTCGGGTTCTCCCATTGACTTCCAATGTGCTTGGGTGCTCGGCAGAGCACCCCAACATCGCAAAGTGTTCTACTCGAGCACACAAGCACTTTGCTGCTCCATCAACACTACTGATGACATATTCTGATTTATATTAGATGATGTGCAAAAGGAGGAAAAGCAGATGGCAGAGGAAGGGCTCCCATCTGTAGGGCAGGAGAGCTGTGGGGCTGGAAAAGTGGGTATGCCAGCATATTGTGCCCCCACCTAACCAGCCAAACCTCATACCAGCAAGATCCCTGTGCATTAAAGGTGCTGCTCGGCCATTAACAATAAAGACCAACTGTACAGTGCGGTCTTCATTATTAATGAAAAGCAGATGTGGGCTAATTGGCTACACGGTTCTTTACGTCAGCATGGCCACAACCCGCCCACAGCACGGCCGCTCCCTGTGGCCGTACCCTAAGGCATAGTGGCCTGGGTATACCTGATTTATAGAAATTTGTGACAAATTAATTCATCATGATTCAAATTTCTTGGGGAACTTCGACGAAGCTGCAGAATCAAATTTGTACAAAACTTCTCTCATCTCTAGTAAGTACATTGCACTGATTATCTTGCATTGCTTCTTTGGTATAGCAATATACTGTAATACAAGGCAAACTTACTGAGTTATGTAAGGACAGCTAAATGGATAGCTATGTGAGCAAGCTTGTAGACGGTTTACAATACTAATCTCTTGAGTTATAATACCGGCTGTTACTCATGTCCAGTGGAAGATAAATAATGCAATGTAGTCAAAAAGTTGCTCAACATTTTAAATAAATTATGTTTACATATACAGTGTAGAATAGTTGTATAGTGATCATTGCTGGACATACCCTATTATGCAGTTAAGAAAAAGCATTTTTATATATCCTTTTAGGGAATTCTGAGTTTATAAATGAGAGCACTTTGTTGAGTATCCTCATCTCTTTGACAAAGTAGAGATCTCTGAGACTTCAGAGGTTTCTGGTGCATATGGCAGTCCAAGACATAGAATCTGCTCCTTTAATAGTGTGGCAGCCCCATAACAAAACACACAACAATACACTAGTCAAGGTCAAGCAGTCAATACAATTCAGCAGACAAGTTAAATGGTTATCTATATGTTAATGTATGTAATAGAAATTGGGTGTGGACCTACTGTGCCAACTAACCAGTTTCAGTTTGGGCTAAACCTAAGGGCGTTCTCATGGCAGTTCCCTTGTATTTGTCCTTTAACCCCTGTACAGGGATGTGGACTTCACTGAAGGGAACCAACCAGGACGCTACCTCCTGGAGTAGTCCTGATGTAGTTGGCAGCTCACCTATGGGGTCAGAGACACTTGTGTAAAGCACCAACGGATCAGGAAAAATGCATAGTCTGAATACAGTGTAAGGTCAAGGCAGGCTAAGTATGGGCTTATTCCAGATAGCAATTCCAAAGTTGTGGCAGGTAGCAAGAAGCAGAATCAGTAGTCATATGTACAGTACACATGTAGTCAATAGTGTTTATCGAGCACCAAAGTGCTTGGGTGCTCTGGTGCTCGACTGCTCTACAGAGCACCCGAGCACAATGGAAGTCAACGGGAGAACCTGAGCATTAAACCAGGCACTCCCTGCTCTGAAGAGGGGAGGGTGCCGGGTCCCACTGAGGTCTATGCAGAAGATCGCTGTACAGTGACGGAATCCCCTAGTGTCAGCCTGCGGCTTAGGAGTCCTTGCTCTGACTCCATATATAGCTATGTCCATATATGGAGTCAGTGCTTGGGGACACCCAGTGTATTTAAATCCAATTTAGCTTCTATTTCTGAAAAGTTTCTGCCAGAATTTGAACTCACAACCTTCTACATTAGAGGCAAGGACTTTAACACTCAGCTATGAACCTGAATAATAAACTGTGTCAGAAAAACCTCATAGTAGTTTGTCATGTAGTAAGTATTCCTATACAGCTGAAGTATCATTTTATATTTCATGACAGGTTAACATGTAGCTGTATAGTGTAGTGGTTAAGGTTCTTGGCTCTAATGTAAAAGGTTGTAAGTTCAAATCATACTTCTGATATATACGAATGCATTATATGTGGGAAACTACTACTGATGTTTTTAGTCATAATATATTTACATATAATATAATATATTATATATTCTAAATATATAATAAGATATGTAAATATATTTTGGCTAAAAACGTGTATGTATATATATATATATATATATATATATATATAGTTGCAAGAAAAAGTATGTGAACCCCTTGGAATAATATGGATTTCTGCACAAATTGGTCATAAAATGTGATCTGATTTTCATCTAAGTCACAACAATAGACAATCACAGTCTGCTTAACCCTTTAAGGACCGGAGGTTTTTTATTTTTTGAGTTTTCGTTTTGCGCTCCCTACATTCCCAGAGCCATAACTTTTTTATTTTTCGGTTCACATAGCCATATGAGGGCTTGTTTTTTTGGAGGACAAGTTTTACTTTCCAACGCCACCATTTAATATTGCATATTATGTAGTGAGAAGCAGTAAAAAAATTCCAAATAAGGTGAAATTGCAAAAAAAAAAGGAATTCCACCACAGTTTTGCGGGTTTTTAAATTCCGACGTTCGATGTGCAATAGAACTGACCAGTTACTTTTACTCTACAGGTCAGTACGAATCCGGCAATACCCTATATATATAGGTTTTCTTGCGTTTTGATAGTGAAAAAAAAATTCAAAAATGGGAAAAAAAATCATTTTACTTTTTTGTCACCATGTTTTGACCCCTATAACTTTTTTGTCATTATATTTACAGAGTTGTATGGGGGCTCATTTTTTGCGTCATAATCTTATCTTTTTATTGATACCATTCTGGGGTGGGTATGACTTTTTGATCACCTTTTATGATTTTTTTGTGAAATATAAAGCAACCAAAAATGGCTTTTTTCCGTTTTGCTGTTTGACGTATGGGGAATATTATTTAATATTTTTATAGTATGGGCGTTTTCACACATTGCGACACCCACGATGTGTATTTTTTAAATTTATTTATTTTTTTATTTTTATTTTAGCAAAAGGGGGGTGAACTTTTATTTTTTTTTTATTTATTTTTTTAACTTTTTTTTTTTTACACTTTTATATAGTTCCCATAGGGAACTATAACTTACAATCATCTGATTGTGATTTTCATACATTCCAATGCAATAGCATTGGAATATATGAAAAAATCGCATATTTCCTATGAAGCCTATTACAGGCAAGGCTCTATAGGAAATACTACAGAGCAGCCTGGGTTTCATTCATAGAAACCCAGGCTACTACAGGCATGCTCCGGCTCCCCTGATCGCCACACGGGGGAGCCGGAGCGCAAACCGAAAGTAAAACTTTTGGTTTGTGCGCACCCGGATGCCATGGTCAGGATTGACCACGGCATCTGAGGGGTTAAATGTCCGCGATTGGCATCGCTGCCGGTCGCGGACATTAGCTACGGGTGTCTGCTACAGGAATCATGCGGACACCCGCGGCTAAGGTGCCCGCAGGAAGCAGGAGCGAGCGCAATCTTTAGACACAGGACACAGGACATACGGGTACATCCAGTGTCCTTAAGAGGTTAAACTAATAACACACAAAGAATTAAATGTTACTATGTTTTTATTGAACACACCATGTAAACATTCACAGTGCAGGTGGAAAAAGTATGTGAACCCTTGGATTTAATAACTGGTTGAACCTCCTTTGGCAGCAATAGCTTCAACCAAACGTTTCCTGTAGTTGCAGATCAGACGTGCACAACGGTCCGGAGTAATTCTTGACCATTCCTCTTAACAGAATTGTTTCAGTTCAGCAATATTCTTGGGATGTCTGGTGTGAATAGCTTTCTTGAGGTCATGCCACAGCATCTCAATCGGGTTGAGGTCAGGACTCTGACTGGACCACTCCAGAAGGCGTATTTCCTTCTGTTTAAGCCATTCTGTTGTTGATTTACTTCTATGCTTTGGGTCGTTGTCCTGTTGCAACATCCATCTTCAGTCGAGCTTCAGCTGGTGGACAGATGGCCTTAAGTTCTCCTGCAAAATGTCTTGATGAACTTGGGAATTCATTTTTTCTTCGATGATAGCAATCCATCCAGGCCCTGACACAGCAAAGCAGCCCAAAACCATGATGCCCCCACCACCATACTTCACAGTTGGGATGAGGTTTTGATGTTGATGTGCTGTACCTTTTTTTGTCCACACATAGTGTTGTCTGCTTCTTCCAAACAACTCAACTTTGGTTTCATCTGTCCACAGAATATTTTGCCAGTACTGCTGTGGAACATCCAGGTGCTCTTGTGCAAACTGTAAACATGCAGCAATGTTTTTTTTTGGACAGTAGTGGCTTCCTCTGTGGTATCCTCCCATGAAATCCATTCTTGTTTAGTGTTTTACGTATCGTAGATTCGCAAACAGGGATGTTAGCATATTCCAGAGACTTTTGTAAGTCTTTAGCTGACACTTTAGGTTTCTTCTTCACCTTATTGAGCAGTCTGCGCTGTGCTCTTGCAGTCATCTTTACAAGACGGCCACTCCTAGGGAGAGTAGCAGCAGTGCTGAACTTTCTCCATTTATAGACAATTTGTCTTACCGTGGACTGATAAACAGCAAGGCTTTTGGAGATATTTTTATAACTCTTTCCAGCTTTATGCAAGTCAACAATTCTTATTCGTAAGTCTTCTGAGAGCTCTTTTGAGGCTTCATTCACATCAGGCAATGCTTCTTGGGAAAAGAAAACCCAGAACTGGTGTGTGTTTTTTATAGGGCAGGGCAGCTGTAACCAACACCCCCAGTGTCATCTCATTAATTGGACTCCAGTTGGCTGACACCTCACTCCAATTAGCTGTTGGAGATGTCATTAGTCTAGTGGTCCACATACTTTTCCACGTGCCCTGTGAATGTTTACATGGTGTGTTCAATAAAAACATGATAACATTTAATTATTTGTGTGTTATTAGTTTAAGCAGACTGTGATTGTCTATTGTTGTGACTTAGATGAAGATCATATCACATTTTATGACCAATTTGTGCAGAAATCCATATGATTCCAAAGGGTTCACATACTTTTTCTTGCAACTGTATATGTCTAACTTAAATGTAGCCTCTATTTATGAAAAGTTTCTGCCAGGATTTGAACTCACTACCTTAACCAGAACCTTAACCACTACACTATACAGCTACATGTTAACCTGCAGTGAAATATAAAATGATGCGTCTGCTGTATAGGAATACTTTCTGCATGACAAACTACTATGAGGTTTTTCTGACACAGTTTATTATTCAGCTTTATAGCCGAGTGGTTAAGGTCCTGGCCTCTAATATAGACGGTTGTGAGTTCAAATCCCGGCAGAAACTGGCTAAATTAGATTTAAATACACTGACTCGAGCATATGTGGTATTCGGCGAAGCATTGCGATGCTCGAGTCAGTTTGGCCGAGCATGCTCGCTCAACACTAATAGTCACATCTTCACTGGTTACTACCACATGAAACCCTCAAAGCTCAGGCACGAAGATTGAACCACAGCGCAGCAAAACAGGATGGCTGGACAGATAGCAAGAGGGAAGGATTAACTTTAGCAGCGCTGTAAGGAAGCACTAGTCCCAATACACACAGGGTGAGTGGAGCGACGTCTGTGTCTGCCCGGGAAAAGAGAACAGCAGCGGACATGAGCCACCAGCCTAACAATGTAGAAAGTGTACTTTTTCTATGTTCAGTATTCAAAGGGTTGTCCAGTTTTATAATATTGATGACCTATTCTCTTTAGTGCTTACCTGCATGCAGTCTACATTATTGTGGTGGGTGGTGTAATTAAAATTTCCTCTTCCATTCAAATAAAATGGAATAAAAGGCTGCAATTCCCATGCACTGCTGTTACAATGTAGATAGTATGCAAGTATGGGTACTTTCAGACTTGCGTTCGTGTGATCCGGCAGGCAGTTCCGTCTACAAATGCATTGCAAGAACAGATCCGTCCTGCACTCTTTTTTACAGTTTTCCTGGCGCAGACTGGAAGGACGGATCCGTCCTTCAGTTGTTTCACAATGCCGGATGCGGCACTAATACAAATCAATGTGAATTAATGGCGGATCCGGCATTCCGGCGACTGATTAGGCATTTTGGACGGACATAATACCGCAGCATGCTGCGGTATTATGTCCGGGCAAAACGCCTGACAGTGACTGAACGGAAGGCATACTGATGCAAACTGAACGGATTTCTATCCATTCAGAATGCATTGGGATATGCCTGATCAGCCCTTTTGATGGAACTCTATGCCGGAAAAGAATAACGCAAGTGTGAAAGTACCCTTACATGAGCACCATGGCCCATTCAAACAGCTGATTAGTGGTGATTCTGAGAATAGGACACCCACTGATCTTATATTGATGACCTGACCTGAGGATAGGTGATCAACATCATAAGACCAAACAACCCCTCTAACGTCTCTATTTCCAGAAGTTCAGAACATATTTTAACACTGTGCTACTAGGAATTTCTTTCAAAAATACTTTACTCTTGTTTAAAAATGTTCCCTCTATAGGAATTAATTTCTCTTCCAGTTGAACAGATGATCATATTCCACTAGACATGAGGGTGGTCTGGCCATAACAGAATCTCCAAGAGCAGTTGCTGGATGGTTTCAGTGTTTGTTCATGATGTGTGGTTTTCAATTTTAAACCAATGTGTGAATTGCATTAGATTTATATTTCAGTATACAGTGTATAATAAGTTCATAGTCTAGTTCTTTACCAGTATGCCTTTCACTGTTGAAAATACTTATGACCCCTTGTTGGTGGTTTGGGATTCTTGTCTTATGGATTTTGGAGTCTGCCAGATGATTTCTGACTTTTGAACCCTCTTTTCATAAAAACTAGTGATAGGGTCTCAGCAATGAAAAACATATCACATTTTATCTTGAAAGTATGCCATGGAAGGCCCTAGAGACATAAAATTTATAAGGTTTTCTCATATACAAGAATTCAGCCCATAGTATCTTGCTACGATGTTCCACCCAACACACTTGAATTGAAAATGAACTTCTGTAACAGGCTAGCAATGTTTAGCCAATGGTTTATGAAATGCTAAATCTTTTAGCTGGCTCAGACATTCTTCGGTCCAATCTGCCTCCTCTACTTGGCCATTTTTCAATGTTTTCATCAGTATGTGTTGACCTAACTGAAGTACATTCAGATTGAAGACTCTGCTTGATGTGTACTTTGTAATAAGATATACCCCATCCTGTACACTCGTCACATTTAGCACTTCCTATATATCATGAATCTTCATCATGAGAAAGATCAATTTAGCACATCATATTGCTTTAGGCAATGAAATAAAAATGACCTTCTCCATGAGAATGGTGCTAGTTACAAATTTTCTTAGACCAGAAAGGTAAATGGTCCATGTCCATGTGCATATGGTGTATATGCTACAAAATAAATAGGCAACGAGGTATCCTATGAGAAAAGAGAACCATTGCACTAGCGTTACCTTATGGAAGTGGCTCCAAATGAGTCACAATCTGACTTTTTAACAAGCCTTGGGACATGACAATTTCCCTTGCCATGTCCTAAGACTTGTTAAAAAGTTGGATTGTGACTCCCAGGGAGCCACTTCCACAAGGTAGCGCTAGTGCGATGGTTCTCTTTCCCTGGGAGATACTTCTTTGCATATTGTTTTCCCATGGAGCATTGCCAGTCACCATATCATGGAGCACTTCCAGTAAGTTTCCCCTCAGGGCTGGTCTCTTTAAGGTGAGCCAGTACACTGTATGAATTAGAAAATGTATGAAACTAGTCAAGGAGATAAACTACCAACCCCAACAGTAAAGTGAAAGAAAATGTCTTCTAGGAGTAAAATACGTTTATGGACGTGACTTACCAGGAAGCAAAGTTTTATATGTGCTTCAAATACCAGTGTGTCTTTTTTATTACTTTTAAATTCATTCCACATTGTTCCCAGTCTATATAGATGAGGCTTGCTATACAATCAGTCATCTAAAGACCTATGTGCATTAGATTTCACAATCTATCTATCACGTGAAATCTACAGGAATGCGTTCATTTAAACGGCAAATACCAAAAGAAAGCTTGCTCATTATTTCAGCTCCTACAGAACTGCTCTGGAGCTTTTTAATACACGAAATTGTATACAGGGTGACTCCCAGTATGCGCTATTTGATTGCCTTAGATGTCAGAGGTTAAATAGAAAATGGCAATTATTTCACTTCTGGTACAAAGAATATATATGGAGAGAGTGAACAAATGTCATGATGCCAAAAGATAATGAAGATATGCAGATCATTAAGAGGAAAAATGTTCTTCTCAAATACAGGAGCTGCCTACATCAAGTGGGGTCAGCCATGCCGTGATGTAAATGGTTCTTCATACGAATACTTAAAGAGGACCTGTCACCAAACCGAAAGAATTGTGATACATATATATTCCTGTTGGCCATGCTTCCTTGAGCATGGTATAGTTACTGTTATGAATATGGGCCCCCAACGTTTTTAAGATATGTCCCCGATAGTTGCAGCTCCACATGTTAATCTGGAGTGGCTAGCTACAGAGCTGTGGCCAGTCACTCATCTTTTTTGCTAGGTGAGGTTTATCCCTGCTGTGATGATCACTGTCACTACGTCATCTAGCGAGAAATGGTAGTTCTAGCAAGAAAATTATTGTTAATATATTTATTAATGATCTTGTAGAAGGCCTGCACAGTAAAATATCAATTTTTGCTGATGACACTAAACTGTGTAAAGTAATTAACACTGAAGAGGACAGGATACTGCTACAGAGGGATCTGGATAGATTGGAGGCTTGGGCAGAGAAGTGACAGATAAGGTTTAACACTGACAAATGTAAAGTTATGCACATGGGAAGGAATAAGGCAAGTCACCCGTACATACTAAATGGTAAAACACTCGGTAATGCTGACATGGAAAAGGATCTAGGAAGTTTAATAAACAGCAAACTAAGCTGCAAAAACCAGTGTCAGGCAGCTGCCAAGGCCAATAAGATAATGGGTTGCATCAAAAGGGGCATAGACGCCCGTGATGAGAACACAGTCCTACCACTTTACAAATCACTAGTCAGACCACACATGGAGTACTGTTCTGGGCTCCTGTGAACAAGGCAGACATAGCAGAGCTGGAGAGGTTTCAGAGGAGGGCAACTAAAGTAATAAGTGGAATGGGGCAACTACAGTACCCTGAAAGGTTATCAAAATTAGGGTTATTCACTTTAGAAAAAAGATGACTGAGGGGAGATCTAATAACTATGTATAAATATATCAGGGGTCAGTACAGAGATCTCTCCCATCATCTATTTATCCCCAGGACTGTGACTGTGATGAGGGGACATCCTCTGCGTCTGGAGGAAAGAAGGTTTCTACACAAACATAGAAAAGGATTCTTCACGGTAAGAGCAGTGAGGCTATAGAACTCTCTGCCTGAGGAGGTGGTGATGGTGAGTACAATAAAGGAATTCAAGAGGGGCCTGGATGTATTTCTGGAGTGTAATAATAATACTAAAGGCTATAGCTACTAGAGATGGGTCGTTGATCCAGGGAGTTATTCTGATTGCCTGATTGGAGTCGGGAAGGAATTTTTTGTTCCCCTTAAGTGGGGAATATTGGCTTCTACCTCACAGTTTTTCTTTTTGCCTTCCTCTGGATCAACTAGCAGGATAACAGGCCGAACTGGATGGACAGATGTCTTTTTTCGGCCTTATGTACTATGTTACTATGTTACTATGTTATAATGCTGCATCATAGCTTCAGACAGGACCACGTCTTTTTGTCTGTGATGGCTATTGGGCTCTTTTTCTGCAATGTCGGCAGCTGCTGGGCTTTTCTGCGGCGTCTCACTAACATCTGATGCAGCGTGGTCTGGTAAGAACTACCAGTTCTTGGTAGATCACACTATTACATGATTCTCTGTGACAGAGATCAGATAAAGAGGGGTGAAAGGCTGTTCATTCCAGATTAACATATGTGGAGCCACAACTATCGGGGCACATATCTCAAGAATGGGAAGTGTGTGTGTGTGTGTGGGGGGTCATATAAAAAATAGCAACCATGCCATGTTTAGGGATGCATGGCCACCGAGAATATATATGTATCACAATATTTTTTGTTTTTTGGTTTGGTGACACTTTAATATAGCCATTATATTGTAAAATTGACATTTGTGCCATATGGACTCATGCATCTTCCCACAACATGACACAGATGCCATTACTCCAATGTCAGCTAATCTATTTTTCATTTCACCTGTAATCGTGATATCTGGTATCACTCCTGTAGGTTTCTGAATAATGAAGGCAAAGTGTATGTGGGTTATTGCATAGCAATAATCTAGGAACATAATGGATGACAACTAAAATCTGCATAGCCCTGTGTATTCTGCTGAAGCTCCTCCAGATGGCTTCCTGCAATTGATGCTAAGTTGTTGCCAACCCCTGTTCTCTACCTCTCCCTGCGGTGAGCTGGCTTTTGCATATTGCCTGTGACATGCATGCTGCTGTGTGGTGCATAGCCTGCAGCCTCTCCTGTGCCTTTCCCTCCCTGTTCTTGGTTCTATACCTGTGGCTCTCAATATTGTAAATTGTTTCTTGTAAAATGGCCAAACCTGCCTATGTGATGCCTGGGCATGGCATCACAGGATATGTAGTTATATAAACTGCTGCCTGCAGACAGTAATTTATGAAATCAAAATAGGAGAATAAAGCTGGATTATTATTATTATTATTATTATTATTACTCAGAGGTTGTTAAAGGGAAACTGGAAAACAGAACATTGTTATTATGTGGACCAGGTTAGGGAGTGGTGGGAATGATTTCATATGAGATTTAGTCCAACAGCTGTCTACAGTAGATTCCTATATATTGTGATTACTATATACAACATATAAAAATCCTAATGTATCAAATTACAATATTTTATATTGTTTCTTTTATGGAGAGCAACAAGGCTTCTAAGCAGAAGTAATATTACATCTTGAAGCATCTCATTTTCAGGCTCTTCCCTAGATAAATATATTTGTAACATTTTATTTTCCCTTAATCATTTCTATCTCCACAGATAATGCTCATAATGAATTGTCCCCTTCATTAAAGTCATCTATTCTAATTATCCCAGCTAATCGATACGGCGTATTCATTTTAATTATTAATTAGTTATAGATTTTACTCTCCTAATGATTGGTAACTTTAATTAGAATTCTATAATACACAAATTTGTTTTCTATGAACATTCGACATTCATGTATTTCTCACGGAGCGCATTCTAATTTCATTTCTTCATGTCGTTAATATTGTACTTCAATAGATTGTGGTAAGGTGCAAGGTGTCATATGTGATGGCAGGTACGTGTCACTGAGGTTGCTGGCCTCGGTGAGGTGAGAGCCGGGTTTTTGTCTGCAGCAGCTAGTGCTGTTTTGACTCTTTTAAATAGCATGGCTGCAAAGCCGATCCGGGCCGGCTCTTACTGGGAGCAGCTAAAGAGTAGGGTGGGTGGCTGCTCCCCACGGTCCAGTCCATGTTTTGGGCTGGATATAAAACGCAGCCAGCAGCTGTGTCTGGGGAGTGTGATTATCCTGGAGCTGCTAACAGGGCTGGGAGTTCTCTGTCCAGGAGGAAAGAGCTCAGTAAGGAGGTATTTTGTTCCTGGCTACCTGAAGCTGGATTCTCCTGCGGCTGGGCCGACAGCGTGGTGCGAACCTGCACCTACACCTCCCAGGTGACTGAACCTGTGTTGGACTGTTTTTGTTTGGCTACGTTATTTCCGTTGTGTGTGAACTGTCACCAAGAGACTGTTTTTCATTTTGTGTGCAAGTGTGAATAAAACACTGTTTGTTGCACAATCTGGACTCCTTGTTTTGCCTCTAAACTGCACCCGCACCGCTGTCTACCAGAGCGACTCCCACATTTGGTGTCGGATGCGGGCATGCGCAGTGAGGCTGGCGTGAACGCCGAACTTTGTTTTTGCTGAGAAAAAGTGAATGTCCTATATTAAGCCGGCAAAGTTGCAGCCTGTGATCCCCGACAAAATGGAGGCGGCTGTGAAAGCCCTCATAGAGGCTAACGTGCAGCAGCGGGAGACCAACCAGCTACTGCTACAGCACGTGATGGCGTTGCAAGCGGCAGGAGCGTCCCACCGCGCCCATGATGCCCGGAAAGCTGTCCGTGCCGCGATCCCTAAGATGACCCCCTCGGATGATGTGGAGACCTATCTGGCGGTGTTCGAGAAGGTGGCCGTGAGGGAGAAATTACCCCGAGAACAGTGGGCAGAGGTCGTCGCTCCGTTCCTGGCGTCTGGACCCCAGCAAGTATTTTTGACCTCCCAGATGACCAAGCAGCTGACTACCCAACTGTGAAAGGTGAGATCCTGGCAAGACTGGGGGTGAATGTTTTGGTCCGGGCTCAGCGTGTTCACCAGTGGGACTTTAACGTGGCTGAACCCGCCAGGCCACAATACTATGACTTGCTACAACGGTTGCAAAATGGCTGCAGCCAGACATACTGACTCCCACTGCTATGCTCGACCGTCTGTTAGCCGATGTCTTCTGGAGGGCTTTGCCTTACCCTCTCCAGCACTGGGTCGGCCAGGTATCGCCCACCAATGCCCTGGAGATGGTCGACCTGGTGGAGCGGTACGAGGCCACCAGAAACCTGCAGGGGAGTCTTGCTGGGAAGGGGTCAGTCAAACCCCGGAGGCCTCTGCCCCAGTTCCGACGTCCGCGACAGAGCGGCCTGTACGGAAGATACCCCTGCGAGTCCGCCTCCCGTGGTATGCTGGAGGTGTCAGGAGCCAGGCCACATCAGGGCCGACTGTCCGCATCGGGATGAGCCGATGGAGGTGAACTATGGGGGTCGCCACTCCTTGTATGCACGGAAGCTGTGCGCAACTGGCACCCGTGAGGTGCAAGACCATAACCACCTGTGTCAGGTAGAGGTGGGAGATTCGCTGGCGGTGGCTCTGCTGGACTCCGGGAGTTTAGTCTCCTGGTAAGGGCTGCCCTTGTACGGCCTGTGGAGTATACTGGCCGTAAAGTCGGGGTCCTGTGCATCCACGGAGACCTGAAAGACTACCCCACTGCACTAGTGACTTTGTCCACAGCGGCTGGTAGGTGGACCCACGAGGTGGCTGTCGCTACTAAACTCCCACATGAACTAATACTTGGGAGGGACTTCCTGGTTTTCCGGCGCTGTGGCCGGCAATAAAGGTATCTGAGGGACCCGAGACAGGGGTGACCCTAGTAGAGTGGCCTGATACCGCTGGAAGGCCAGAACCCTGGGAGCCCGAGTCTGAAGGGCCGGCGGTAGGGGTGACCACTGCTCCAGCGGTAGAGGGGGAGACAACCCCACTGAGTGTAATGGTGGGAGACACGGAGGACTTGCCACCGGGACCTGAGTTGGCAGACCTCAATGTCTCCGGGAAAATTTTGGGACCGCACAACACCGGGACCAAACCCTAACCAGGGCCTGGGAGAATGTGCTGAAATTGATGGTAAACCCCAGAAACCAGGGGCTGAATTAATGTTCCCACGATTTATTGTTCTACAGGATATGTTGTATCGGGTGAACCAAGTCCGAGGTGAACCTGTTGAACAGTTGGTGGTGCCCACAGCGTATCGCAAGCTTGTCATGGAGCTTGCCCACCAACATGTTCTTGGGGGACACCTGGGGTGGCAGAAAACCCAGGACCGCATACTGCAGCGGTTTTATTGGCCCAGTGTGTTCAAGGAGGTAGAAAATTATTGTAAGTCCTGTCCAACCTGTCAGATAACTAGCCCCCAGCCTCATTTCCGTAGTCCTCTGGGTACCTCTGCCAATTATTGAAGTACCGCTTGAGCGAATCGCTATGGATTTAATTGGGCCTGTACCAAAGTTCTGCCAGGGGCCACCAACACATTCTGGTAGTTCTCGACTATGCCACTCGGTATCCGGAGGCGGTGCCCCTGCGACATACCTCAGCTAGGCTCATTGCCAAAGAGTTAATGGAGATGTTTTCCCGTGTGGGCCTGCCAAAAGAGGTTCTGACAGACCAAGGGACCCCTTTATGTCCAAAGTAATGAAGGAACTGTGTAAATTGTTGCGTATAAAGCAGTTACGGACGTCCGTTTACCATCCGCAAACAGACGGTCTTGTTGAGAGGTTTAACCAAACTCTAAAAATATGTTAAAAAGGGTGGTGTCTAGAGATGGGAAGGACTGGGACCTGCTTCTGCCCTATCTCATGTTCGCAGTGCGAGAGGTACCCCAGGCCTCTACTGGGTTCTCGCCCTTCGAACTGCTTTATGGCAGACACCCTCGGGGCCTGTTGGATATCGCCAAGGAAGCATGGGAACAACAGCCTGTCCCCCACAAAAGTGTCATTGAGTATGTCACCCAGATGCAGGAACGGATAGAAAGGGTGTTGCCGCTGGTCCGGGAGCATATGGAGGCAGCACAACAAGCCCAGAGTAGGGTGTATAATCGTCAGGCTCGGGTACGGGGCTTCAATCCGGGAGATCGGGTTTTGGTTCTGGTACCCACCCTTGACAGCAAATTCCTAGCTAGGTGGCAGGGCCCCTATGAGGTGATCGAGAAAGTAGGGGAAGTAAATTACAAAGTACACCAGCCAGGCGGCGCAAGCCGGAGCAGGTGTACCACGTGAATTTACTTAAGCCGTGGAAAGATAGGGACACGGCCGACGACCACAGCCCCCGGCCAGGGCTTCTAGGTGAAAAGGGTCCAGCCCCACAGTTCGAGGCCTGTGAAGCAGTAACCACGGTAAAATTGCAGACAGCCTGTCTTCCAAACAAGTTCAGGAAGTCAGGAGTTCATCAGTCGGAACACGGATGTGTTCTCGGACCTCCCTGGCCGCACGTCTCTCATCCAACATGACATCGCCACTGAGCCTCAGGCCAAGATCCGGTTAAAACCATACCGGGTACCCGAGGCTCGGCGACGGGCCATCGCGGAGGAAGTACAGTTAATGTTGAAGCTCGAGGTCATTGAGGAGTCGAAAAGTGAGTGGGCCAGTCCCATAGTCCTAATACCTAAGCCGGATGGGACGCTATGGTTCTGCAACGACTTTCGCAAGTTAAATGAAGTATCCAAGTTTGACGCGTATCCCATGCCCCGAGTAGACGAGCTGGTTGAAAGTTTAGGACAAGCCCGTTATTTTTCTGTGCTGGACCTCACTAAAGGGTACTGGCAGGTACCCTTAACGGAGTCGGCTAAGGAAAAACCGCATTTGTTACCCCGCAGGGCCTGTATCACTACAAGGTGTTACCCTTTGGCCTGCATGGCGCCCCGCCACTTTCCAAAGGTTAATGGACATAGTGCTGCGACCACATCGTCGGTACGCCTCGGCCTACTTGGATGATGTAGTCATCCACAGCACCGACTGGGAAAGCCATTTACCCAAGGTGCAGGCGGTAGTGGATGCCCTGAGGAAAGCCGGACTGACCGCTAACCCAAAGAAGTGCTCCATAGGGTTAGAGGAGACAAAATATCTGGGATATGTAATTGGGCGGGAGTCATCAAACCTCAGGTAACTAAGGTAGAGGCCATTCGTAACTGGCCCCGACCGGTCACCACCAGGCAGGTAAAGTCGTTCCTGGGGATTGTAGGTTACTACATGAGGTTTGTGCCCCACTTTGCCACAATAGCAGCGCCATTGACAGACCTGTTGAAGGGGCGAAAGTCTGGGAGGGTTAGCTGGAGTGAGAAGGCGGAGGAGGCTTTCTCCGCGTTGAAGTCGGCCCTGTGTGGGTCCCCGGTTTTGGTGACACCCGACTTCAACAAGGAGTTTGTCGTACAGACCGACGCTCGGAGGTAGGCCTCGGTGCGGTACTGTCGCAGGAGGTCAACGGGGAAGAACATCCTGTTGTCTTCCTGAGCCGTAAGCTCAGTCCCGCCGAGTCCAGGTATAGTATAGTGGAGAGGGAGTGCCTGGCTATCAAGTGGGCACTCGAATCTCTCCGCTACTACCTGTTAGGGAGGAGGTTCCGTTTGGTGACCGACCATTCCCCTCAAATGGATGAGTCAGGCCAAGGAGAGGAATGCTCGGGTCACTAGGTGGTTCCTATCTCTTCAAAATTTCAAGTTTTCCGTCGAACACAGGGCAGGCCGCTTGCAGGGCAACGCAGATGCCCTGTCCCGCGTCCACTGCCTCACGTGTGTTCACCCCTCAGGGCTGAAACAAAGGGGGGTATGTGGTAAGGTGCAAGGTGTCATATGTGATGGCAGGTACGTGTCACCGAGGTTGCTGGCCTCGGTGAGGTGAGAGCCGGTTTTTGTCTGCAGCAGCTAGTGCTGTTTTGACTTTGTTAAATAGCATGGCTGCAAAGCCGATCCGGGCCGGCTCTTACTGGGAGCAGCTAAAGAGTAGGGTGGGTGGCTGCTCCCCACGGTCCAGTCCATGTTTTGGGCTGGATATAAAACGCAGCCAGCAGCTGTGTCTGGGGAGTGTGATTATCCTGGAGCTGCTAACAGGGCTGGGAGTTCTCTGTCCAGGAGGAAAGAGCTCAGTAAGGAGGTATTTTGTTCCTGGCTACCTGAAGCTGGATTCTCCTGCGGCTGGGCCGACAGCGTGGTGCGAACCTGCACCTACACCTCCCAGGTGACTGAACCTGTGTTGGACTGTTTTTGTTTGGCTACGTTATTTCCGTTGTGTGTGAACTGTCACCAAGAGACTGTTTTTCATTTTGTGTGCAAGTGTGAATAAAACACTGTTTGTTGCACAATCTGGACTCCTTGTTTTGCCTCTAAACTGCACCCGCACCGCTGTCTACCAGAGCGACTCCCCACAAGATATATACTTAATCCAACAATGTTCTTAAACGATCCTCAAATAATGAAGTTTTTATCTTTATCTTATTTGTGAAGTTTTGTTTTTTTTTCCCTCTGAGAACACTGACGTTAATCATGAAAGTGTTCCTTGTTAAAAATTATTTGCATAAAAATATTACATCCATAGTACAGGACATCACAAGGAACATGATCAGGTGACCGCTAATATGCTCCATGACTTTCACCCTATTTCATATAGACTTGAGCAAACACCCCTCAGTGCAAGGAACCAGGTGGATGCTGGGAATGCTGGGGCTGAATCCATCTGGTTCCTTGAGCCGAGGAGTGTTTGCTCAAGTATTTATTCTTCTTTGGGAGTCCAGGCCTCTCCATACAGAAGACTTCCACCTGCGGCTGCATACCACAATTTGGGAAATAATTCCCTACAAGTCTGAAAAAGTGTTGTGTCTATATTCAGCGCAGCCCTTTAAGGTGAGCCTCCAAGCCCCCATTACTGTATCTGTTTTAAACGTATTATCCTATGTTGCGCCTGTTATCGCTGTTTATACAGTGATTAATGCTTGTTCAAAAGAAAACTCCTTTTCATATTACATAAGAAAAGCAACATAACTTACAGTATTTTTCCCTAACAGGAGTAAACAAGTAAAAGCGATCAGGAATGTTACAGCCTGAGGGGTCCGATGGCGACAGTCTCAACAGGAAAAAAAAGGATAGAACATGTTTCTGCTAAAGGGGTCTGGCAACAACTTAAAGCCCCTTTACACAGTCTGATAATTGGCGCAAATATTGGGAAGAAGAGATACTAGGAATACTTATTTCCTGATGACCTGATGAACAAGCAAACGTTGATTCATTGGTTGAAAACATTACAGATGTGGACACCAATTAATTTCTGGCCAGCAAATCATACAGTGTATACAGTGATCTGATGCTCAGAAACAATGGATCTGTATGGGGACAAGTGATCAAAGTAATGATCACTTATACCAATGCAACAGAAGTGATTGTTGCATATAAATGCAGCTCACACCTCCTCTAAAGAAGAGGTAATTACTTGGAAGGAACAGGTCATTCCTGATAACCGCCTGTTCGGTCAGCACTTGAAAAGGGGCCTTTATTCTCCACTTTCACTGAACTTTATATGCATACTTGACTGGTGTAAAATGGCCATATAAATTAGATAATTTAAGGCAGATTCAGTCAAAATTGCTGGGGACTGCTGTTAATCTAATGTTAATGGCTAACAAAAAAAAAAAAATCAGATTGTCAGCTGATCTGTTAAAAATATTTAATGTCTATAGTTGGCCATATACTTTACATAAAATACTTGTAGGCAGCTTTTTACCCCAAGAATTCCCCATACATATGCATGTTCAAATTTAAGAAAATAGGGAAATAAGTGGATGCAAGATACTTCTGATCCTGCGTGTATACCAAGGAAACAAAAGATCGGACAAGTTAAATCCAAACAGATTGAGTCGAAAAACAGTAGATTAGTGACAAATTTGGATGTGAATGGATCTGCTAATAAATATCTAATGAATGATTGTAATCACCTTATGGCTACCTAAACTTCTGGGACTTAACAAAAGAACTGGAAATGAACTTCCTTTGAACATATGCCCGAGGATGTCTGACAATCCCCATAGACATTAAACTACTGGCAGATCCTGCCAAAAATGCAATGTTTTTGGCCAGCTGAAAAGGAGTGTACAGTATTTGCATTCTGATGTTCTTGTGTTAAACAAAATTAGATTTTACATAGAAAGTTTGTGAGGATTAATCTTGTGGAATGAAATCCAAGGAGCAGTCCAAGAATCTATCTATGGGTTCCTCGTTGTTAGAAGAACGAGAGGGATGAGAGTGGAATGTAAATTATTGTTTACACAGTGAAATTGTACAGTAGACATACAGCCAGTATTAGATCATAAAAGAATAACAAAAAGGGGTCCCCTGACGTGTCTGTTTTAGCATCTACATGCATTCCCCGTGTAATATCAATTCTGGATCATCTATTGTTTTGATTCTATATAGTGCCATTCCTTTATTGTTTCTGCTAGAAGTTATACAAGTCAGGAGAGGTTATAAGTCCTCATTAAATAAAAATTTCTAGTGTTCTAGACTTGACTTGTGTGCTAAAAACCTAATTTTGGAGTGCTGAAGATCTGGAAATGTCTGGATCATTTTGCTGACAACTATCTGTACTGACTCCCTCCCAGCTTCCCCATACATATACAGTTTCGCTTACCCGAATGTGAATCTGTACCCTACTATCTGAGAAAGACGCTACCATACACTTCAGAACAAAAGTTTAGGGTGAAAATATTAATGTTGCCCGATCCTTGTTGAACCCAACAATATCTGTCAGGGGAGAGTCGGGAGCCCCCCACACTCAGACTGTTGGCCAAACCCAATGTTCTCAGTGGGTTAGGCCAACAAAAGACTAATGTGTATGGCAAGCTTTAGGGATCAAAGTAGGACTTTATTATATATCTAAGAAAGTGTTCAACATCCAGAGGAGAAGATTAAATTAAATTTGACTTTAATTGAACAAGAGATAAAAGCCAGTGCTCAACGTACGTGTTTCAGACATAGCATAGACAGCTGGCTATGAGGAGGACACATAGTGCAGAGAACCCTACTGGCTCCAGGCTCTTCAACAGCTTATTTGATGACAGCTAGTTACTCATCACAGGTCATCTTATTCACAAAATCCCTTGTTAGTGTGCCCATTTCTCTGTAGAATCACAATCTACCAGTCATTCTGAGCAAAGCGATATTAGTTCCACATGGGATGGAAAAACTACGGTTTCAATGCATATTTGCACAGCAGATTATAGTACCAGACATGGAAATGATTCAAAGAGGTTAGCAGCATTTGACAATGATATGAAGGTGCATGCCTTGTGTCCTCTACAAATAGAGGTAGACATAGCATTCCAATTAATACACAGTGCTCTTTTTCACCAAAACATCATTTCAGCTCCAATAAGTTTTTCTCTATTTGTATGGCATATAAAGGAGATTTTGAAAAATCTCATCTGCAAGCTGCGGAATTTTTGCGCAAGAAAATTGACCTGTGACTGGTATTATTTTATTGTATTGGTATAGGGGAGTCCTTCTTTGGACACATCTTTCCAAACTGGACAAATTACATTATTCCACTGCCTTTTATACAGTATGCAGAATATTTTATAATGTGGACAATGCCTAAGCTGTATGTTGCAGGCACTAAGGAGGTAATTTATTAAACAGAAATATGCCTAAATTGGGTTTATTTCTGGCACAGATTGAGGCGCAAAGGTCCTTTGTGCAGCAATCTGCGACTTTTCCCCGCTCATGCCAGGTCTAAAAAAATGGACACGGCATGGGGAAGGGGATGGGCTGGGAGGCCCATCTCATTTACCATTTTCTATGCCTGTTTTAGGTGTAGAAAATAGTCTAAATGTAGGACAGCAAGGAAGCTGTCTTACATTTAGAGGCGGCGGTGGATCTGTCAAAGTCCTGTAGCGGCTGGCCAGTGCAGGGCTTTATTAAGACCGGCATCTAAAAGACCGGTTTTAATAAATGTGCCCCTAAGTCTTACTGTCCTAAGTTAGGACCTTACATTGGTAGACATTAAATTTGGTAGACAGTGTACAAGGTTTCAACCCAGTGTCTATAGAAGAAATTACAAAACCTTGGCAGTCTATGCTGCATTTCCCTCTCACTAACTCATGTTGACCTCACCTCAGCAGCCTAAACTGAGTCCCAGGATGTCTTTAACTGTATTATTTCTTATAGCATCTGAACCCTCCATTGAATATATGCATAAGATGCTGACCTAATAGGAGGACCTACATTATAAAGGTATAGACTCCTACAGAAATTATCTACACTTGCCTTCACCCTTGGCAAAATATTTGTTTTGCAATTGCAGCCTTAGGTATTGGTCTCCCCATTGGTAGTTGATACCCAGAACATGCCCTATCACCCACCCTTGGATATGCCTCTACCTCATAGAGTTGATGCCACTGCATTCTGCCTAGTTGATTGTAAAACTAATTTCTTCTTGCATTGTACATCAGCAGAAGTCACTTCTATCATCTAATAGGTAACAGAAATTATACAATAAACTCAGTGATTGATTAAAGAATAACTTCAGAAAATGTCTGAATAGTTTCCTGGATGAAAACTTATGCCAAAACAAGGACGGCACAGAGAAACTGATGACAGCTTGTTTTTGTGGAATATGTTACCGCTATACATCAGAATATGATTTATCTCTTTCTGCCTGAGATTGTTTCCTTACATCTATTAAGTACACAGCAGATCTGCAGCGAGCTGCATTTCATTTCTCCTGTATAAGAGACATCTGTGTTTAGACTTGTCTATTATGCATTGATTTATCCCATATTGTGGCCGATTGATGGCGGATGCTGATGTCTGATAAATATGCTAACAATATTTTAACACGCTTTTCAAACATTTACCCCCTCGATCGGCTTTCGTCACTGCTTCTGAATGTTGCTCTAATCGAGCAGTCACTCCGGTGTGGTAATTCTTTTGGGATACAATAAGGTGGGTAAACATTTCTATTTACCAGACACAGCGGCTGAGATATGGAGGCTTCGGCTAACATATATTGTTAAGAATATATGTTCTTTTGAGCTATAATATGACTTTTAAAAGTTAAATGATGAAACTGCATTCAAATGTTACCTTTAAAGTGAGGCCTTGGGTTATAGCAACTTCAGATATATAAGGCTAGGTTCACAAGTCCATTGCGTACTCCGGTGGTCTGTCCTGGCATAGCTGGGCACTGCCGGGCAGCCCTAAATCCCTATTCACTATAATAGGATCTGGCGGGTTGCCGGCATAAATGCTGGCTTTTTGCCAGAGAAATACTGCTGCATGCCGGATACGCTGTACTATGGTAGTCTGTTCCTCTGCCAGAACAGACTACTGGAGTACACAACGGAGATGTGAACCTAGACTAAGGCGAATGCATAATCAGAAAGACCCTCACCAAAGGCAAATTAAATGCAACATAGGTCTGGTGCTGTGTGTCCAACTTGGGCTCCCTCCGTCCATCTTCCTCTGACATTCCGCCTTCCATGTTTTTTTTTTCTGTTTGAAAAGGCTGTGGCACTCTGTGAGTACTTATACTCTTCTTAGGCCATGTGACATCACATTTATCAGTCACATGGCATAGGTGCAGCTCAGTCCCATTCAAATGAATAGGGCTGAGCTGTACTACCAAGCACAGCCATGATCAAATGGACAGCACCAACGAGATAAGCAACGAAGAGTGTTGTGTCTCCTCTAACAGCTGATCGGCAAGGGTGCTTGGAGTTGAACCCCCATCAATCTCATATTGATGACCGATCCTGAGAACAGGCCATCAATATGTAAATCCCGGAAATCACTTTAACTTATGTTAACTGTGGTGTTACATAGGACTGCAAGTACTATCTACTACATTATCAGGAGTCAGAGAGTTATCACTGTGCTGTGCACGCTACAGCCTTGTTGAATGGATTGTGTAATGTGGGCATTTGGGGTGGTAATGGGTCCTACAGAGATGTTGGGCCTGGGGCAGCTGCCCCAAACCGTCCTATTATGAACCCCATTGACCTCACTGAGAACAACTTCTGTGAAGTATCAGTTCACACAGTCCTGAATGTCTATTGGAATTCAAGCCTCCTGGAGAGGGAAAGACTCCAAATAATAATGGAATTTTTCTCATAATGAAACCTCCTTTATAACATTAAAAGTTTGTTCACACTGAATCATCACTTCAGATTTCTCACCAGTCTTAATAAAACACAGGGGGAGAAATATCACTGTAAGGTTAAAGGGACAACTTGCTTTTAACTATCTAGTTATGAGGGTCCAGGGAGAATAAGCTGATCGCAGGTTGTCCTGTTGCATAGATCCCCAACAATTAATTGCACTCTGTGGGGATACTGCCGGGAAGTATTTCAAGGGGTTGTCTAGGATTGAAACAAAATAAAAAATAACTAAAAGCAGAGAAAATGAAAAAAATGTGGAAAAGTGACAAAAGACTTATACTGGTAACCTGGTAAACTCCTGCTGCATCAGTGATGCCTTTAAGGTAGTCTCCTGTTGGACTTTCTTTACTTGTCCTGCACTGATGGCATGCTGGACATTTGCACATAACTACATTGATTGGCTGCAGCAGTCATATGCACCAGGGTTGCCAACCAGCCAGAAATTTCTGGACAACCCCTTTAATTTCAATCACAGGGGAAGTAAAGCATTACGTAATGACCATTAAAGGGGTTCTTAGTGTTTAATTTTCATGACCTATCCTCCGTATAGCTCCTCAATACCTGATCAGTGGAGGTCCAATATCTGGCACCACTGCTGATCATCCGTTTGAAGAGGCTGAGGCACTTTGGGGAGTGTTGCGCCCTCCTCATAGCTTATCAAGCACAGTGCCATCCATTAGATATCGTCTGTGCTTGGTATTGCAGTTCAGCTCAGCACCATTCACTTGGATAGGACTGGTCTGGGACTAAGCCATGTGATCAATGAACGTGACATCACTGGCCTAGGAAGAGAGTGCAGCAGCTTCTTCATATAGCTGATCATCAGGGGTGCCAGGAGTCGGACCCCCACCGATATGATGATATGTTATAAATATCGAACTCCAGAAAAAAAAACCTTTAAAGCAATGGCCTGTTCAAGTTAGGCCAAGTTCACACTTCAGTTATTTGATCAGTTATTGATCAGTTATTTCTACCAGGGGTCGTTCAAAAACACAGAAAAAAAGGGAAATCTTTCCATCATACCTGTGAATGGTATTCACACCATCTGTGAATAGGCTCCACTAATGGTTTTGGCTCCTAATCACTGGTGGAAATAACTGATCAAATAACTGAAAGGTGAACTCGACCTAAGAAATAGAGATGGTTAAATAAAGGAGGTCTTGAACAAGTGACTCCAGTTTTCATTAATAACTTTCATTAATCAGATTGGCCTGATTGGGCATTTGTAAATGGCTTTTCTAAACTGCATAAAACTTTTGAAGCGGCACAAAACTTTTAAAAAACTTCTGATATATCATAGTAACTAGGCTTGAGCGAATCGAGCTTCGGATCATAGATCCAAAGTCGATTACTGTAGTTAAAAAAGTGCATTTGTAATACTGTTTCCATACGGCGTTAAAATGTATGCGCTCCCGAGTCCCTATAGGAAAACTTTGTCTCGGCCGAAGTTGGCAAAACTTCAGTGAATGACTTCAGTATTCATATCTGTGTAATTAAAAAGATTTTAAAATAGGAATCTGAAGTTGGCTTCGGTACTGGCTGGTATCTCGGTACCAAAACCAACTTTGAATTCCTATTTTAAAATATTTTAAATACGCAGATAGGAATATCGAAGTCAGTCACCAAAGTCTCGCGCAACTTCGATTGAGACGAAGCTTTCCTACACGGAGCCCATACATTTTAATGCCGTACAGAAACAACATTACAAACAAAGTTTTTTAACGAATCAACTTCAGATTTATGATCCGAAGCTCAATTTGCTCAAGACTAATAGTAACTTATCAAAGGTTTTGACCAGTGGAGGCCCGAGTGCTGAGCCCCCCACTGTTCACTAGATTGAGGGGAAAGAAGTATTCATGTAGCTTGCGCTCTCTCCTCGCTGCAGGAAATGGAATCAAAACCCATAGACATTTTATTGAGTGAGTGTCATTTCTGTCTCCTGCAGCAAAGAGAGAGAGAGTGTTGCATGAGCGCTTCTCTCTCCTCAAGTGATCAGTAGAAGTCTCAGCACTTGGACCCCAAAATCAAACTTTTAATATGTTGCTATGACATATCACAAGTTTTTTCAAATTGAAACCTGTATATGTATTTGCTGTTCTTGTTTTAGAATAACTTGTTTTGAATAGAAATATTTATTATTTATAGTTCTAGAAAAATGTTCTTGAAGCTATTTCTAACAAAAAGCGTAATACAAATAACATGGTGATCTTCCATACCATTACTGGTGTGTGTGAATATACCTGCTCATGGCATAAATTTATTACCAGTGAACTGATTGGATAGTGGCAGACTATACAAGGACACAGCAGGCAACTGGTAACACCCATCATGCAAACTGCAAGTGCAGTAACCCAGTGGTCTACTGCAAATAATTAATTTGCTCCTTCATGGCTTAATGTCCATTGTTAATGTTAGTGTACTTTTTCTATGTGATGTTTGCAATCCAAGAGCTGACATAGGAACACCGTTTAGTTATTGTGCCCTGCTCAGTGGTAGTTGAGTTCTAGCAGTCTTGGTGAGAAGAGATATATGCATGCGCATGTGCAGAAGTGTAGTCCTGCTGTAAGGAACCTTCAACCTTGCATTCTGACAATTACCACTATTCTATGAGTGAGAAAGAAGGATCCTACACTGTCCTTGTTACTGCCTTGTACCACCATTGCACCACTGCCATTATCTGGCCCTGCACTTGTCCTCCTGCCTTGCACCCATATACCAAACATCAAGGGCAGACCACCTAACATCAGGAAGAAGCCCAAAAACGAGGTTGTGCCCTGAGGTAAGAAAGGGTGCACCCTCCATTCACTGCAAAGCCCAGGGAGAGCCAGAGTGAGAAAAACTACAGAGTACAACTCCTATCATTGCCACAATTGCCATTCACCTAACAGTACGCCCCAGCAGGTCACTGCACTAGTAATTAATTCAAAACTTCTAGCAGGATTAATAAAGGAATGGCACACCATGGAGTCATAAGAATATCCAGAACTGGGGAAGCAAGTAGTTACTAAACCAGACAAGTCAGGAGAGGTGACAGCTCCTCTTTAAGTAGCACAAATATGTTTCTGAAGTGTGAACATACAATACCAAGGCAGCAACAATGCCCTCCCCACCAGCACCAGCATTTACTCTGCCTATTCAGTGCTGGTTCAAAGTATTCATTTCACAATGAATGAGAGCCAGTGTTATGACTGAGGGTCTCCATGTGCCTTGATGCTCAGTATGCAGGCCTGTACCCCGTCCCCCCACCTGCATTTAACCTTTGGCTGCCTTTCTCTCCCTACGTCTCTCCATCACAACATTTGTACCAGCTGCTGCCATCTGCATTTAATGTGACATCTTATCAGTCCTGGTGCAATAAGTCACTTCTCCGACCATCATTACATTACAGTAACGTCAGGCTGCAGGCATACTGCATGTAAGTTAAAATCTCCCTCTTAGTGGGTCACTGAGATTGTATAGGCTATGTCATAGTCATCAGACCTCTAAGCGTTCTAATGCAGGAATTTCCGAAGGTCCTTAGTTTGGTGACCTCAGGAGCTCTCTAGCTGGATATAGTAAGTCTTAATTTTAAATTCCTAAAATTCCCTAAATGCATAGAAAGAAAACATATTTAGGATCAAGATGTCCTTTAGAAATGCAAATGCTTGGTGGTAGTTAAATACTCTCAGCTAGTGCTCAGGCATTTAAGAATGGGTTCTGCGTGCCTTTTGCATGTCAGGAATGCTTAAAATGATGGCATTTAATGCTTGGACCTGTAGTTCTGTGCCACCAATTGCTGGCAATGCACACCATTTTAAAGAGGTTCCATACATACTGCTGTGTAATGACCATTACCACTACTGCTTCTCAGGGTGTGCTACAGAGAGGTAGGTAGCAAAATCTCCTGTTGTTCCTGCTGTAGTGTATGGGCAGACATGATACCAGCTAGTCCCCACAGAGTAGCTCAGAAAGGCATGAGAAATATAGACAGACTGGATGGGAAACGTCATGTAATGGCCAAAAAGAGTCTTATTCCTCCTGTACACCAACATGGAAGCTTATTCTGAAGAGTTACCTAAAATGCCCTGGTGCCGTCACCCCCTCTGTACCAGAGCTCTGCAGAGGAGCTCCATAAAACTGCTTTACTTTATCCGTTATTTTGAACGTATGTCATAGGAACAATGGGGGTCATTTATTATGTTTTTACTCCACTTTTTGGCATATTCATGTTGCAGATTTTGTCACAAAGGTGTGACTTTTCCCCACTCACATCACTTTTGCAAAGTGTCAAAAAGGGGGCATGGGGGGGGGGCAGGGAAGCGGATGGGCCGGTAGGCCTGTCTCATTCATCATTTTCCACCACCAAAGTTATGTAGAGGACATAACTCAACATAAATTGGGCACATCCACCGGCAGCGTAGAGGGATTAAGACCAGAATCTTAATCGCTGGTCTTAATAAATGTCCCCCTATGTACATATGGTCTTGTGAGCTTCATTAGCATTTCAAAGATTTACTAAGGTCTGTAACTTTATATCACTTGACAGTAGAGGGCTCGGACTGGCCCACAGGGGAACAAGTAAATCTCTCAGTGGGACCTGGAGCATGGTAGGACCCTTGTCCCCCAACCCTAGGGTTGCCAACCATCCAGAAATTTCTGGTCGGTCTATAAAAATAGGCAACTTTTTTCCTGTGTCCGTGAAGGAAAAATAGATGTGTCCATGATTTGTTTAAGGCTGGTGGTACCTGATTAGATAATTTTGGTGGTAATTACCTTCATTTTACAGCTGACAGTAAATGCTGGTAATGCGGTGTTATCAGTATATTAAGCTATAGAGAGGTATTACGTATAATCTTTATCATTCATTATGGGTTTCTAATTTGTCTGTAAAAATGTCGACAGTCCGTGATTCTGGTTGACAACGCTGCATACCCCCTCCACAAGTGACACATGGCATAGTAGACTGACTGCACTACATGTAGATAGGCCGTGTAAAACATCTCAACCAGCCTGCAGTATCTTCATATAAAGAGATTATTAATCAGACTGCTCGGTTTTTCATTATGGATGCACTGGGTGGCAAAGAAGACTTCTAGGCACAGAAGCAGGCCAGCCAGTAGCATCTTGCTGCTGCTGTGTGAGCAGGTAATATTTGCACGTAGCTTTATAGTGGCTCCCCAAAAAGAATTTTACTGAACTGGGCCCTAGGCGACTGAGTCCGACAGTGGACTGTAGTATACTCTGCCTTTTATCAGTACAGCTTACATCTTAGGCTTTGTTCACATCACCGTTCAGCCTTTCCGTCCTCCGGCTCCGTTTAGGAGCAGGAGAACGGAAAGGATGGATTTGGCACATAACTGAGCCCTAAGTGAGCCGAACGGAACCTAAGGACCCCATAGACTATTATAGGGTCCGTTAGGTTTCCGCTCAGAGGAAGATTTTTGAAGTGGAGACAAAAGTCCTGCATGCACTACTTTTGTCTCCGCTCCAAAATTATCTTCTGAGCGGAAACCTAACGGACCCCATTATAGTCTATGGGGTCCTTAGGTTCCGTTCGGCTCAGTTATGTGCCGAATCCGTCCTTTCCGTTCTCCTGCTCCTAAAAGGAGCAGGAGAATGGAAAGGCTGAACAGTTATGTGAATGACACCTTAGGCTGTTGCTACACAATATCTGCACCCTGTATCTTAGGGTATTGTTAGTACAGCAGGGCTACTGAGTTCTATTATCATTTTTTTTGTTTGGTTGCCCACATCGTTTTTTGTTCCTTGATGAACCAATGAACCAACCGTGTGTTGGGGAAATGCAGTGTTTGGACTTAATTTTGGGATATTCATTGTACTTTTGTAGGGTATATGCAGGATCCAGAAAAGGCCTAGCCACCGAGAGGTGGGGGTTGCCCCTTTCAGGGCCTCTAGGGTGAGTTATAGGGACATCACAGGGAAAGGACTGGATGTTCCGTTTTGATCAACATTGGATTATCGTAACTTGGATTAGTTTCTCATCAGACCGTGCGTAAGAAGGGTGAATTATCAGTCCTGCCTTCAGATATCCTGTATATATGCCCTTTACTTTCTAATGTGTTATTCGATCGTTTGTGGGTTTTTCATTTTTAGATCTATGAATTAAGAGTTATTTTTTATGAACTGGGAGGGAATTACTTGATTTATTAGAATACTCTTTAAACTTGACAGATGCTTACAGGAACATACACATGTATGAAAAACACCTCTGCTTCACAAGCGTATGTTGGGATGGGAATCGCTGTACTGGATGTAATGGACATGAACTTATTCCTTTTCTGAATTCTATTATTCTTTAGGGAACTGTCATTTCAACCTATCAGCAAGAGGTTCACACATTTTTCATTCCCATTCATATTAAATTAGATGGGTCTTTCAGGTATGGGAAAGTCTTGTTGTATGGGGGCCAATAATCAGGCATGACGCAATCCATAGGTTTGTTGTTGCAGACAAATAGAGAAGGACTCTGGAGAGATTCTTTAAAGGAATGATAAAGTGACCAGGAAGGCAATTTGTAAAGAAAAATATTTGTGCACTGAAAGGAATTGGCCTGATGCATTAAGTAAACGCATGTGGATGTGCCTTGCCATACATCATACCTCCCCACTGTCATGTACGATAGCTGGTGTGGTGCTGGCGGCGGGGGTGTGTGTGTGCGGACGCTGGGTGCATGTTAATGGACGTTCTCCAAAGTGCAGGCCCAGTTCAATTCTTGCATCTTCAGGCTAATGACCCAGAACAGCTGCTCAATGTGCGTGCTGGGCGCCGGCAGAGAACATTAAACAGGGGAAGGCAGTTATGGAAGGACATATCAGCGCAAGCAGTGGGGTGAGGGGAACGTCGGGGCGAGAGGGAGCCCATTAGCTGTGAAAGCCAAGCGATTAATGCACCCGCCGAGACTTCATTAATAAAGTAACTTCAGTAAGGATGAGCCATCGTTAAAAACCTTCAGGGCCTTGTCATAATGGAGCAGTGTGTGGGACTAACATAAGCAGAGGAGGAAAATGGACCCGGAGTCAGTAAGAATATAGAATAGAGGGTTTATGAAAGATTCTATTATAAGCCTATCCTCATTTCGCCTCCAAAGTACACATTACCCTGCGGCCTTTCTTCAAAGAGCTTAGCTTTAAAAAATATGAGGACTCAGCCAAAAGTTATTAACCTGCCGGTCAGTTGGGTAGCAAATATTCCCCCTCACTGTGAAGGAGAGTATGCCTCCCGTTGCGATCACTGCCTACAATTTCATTAATTCATTCATCCATAGTCAGTGTACTTGTGGCATAGGACGTATAGCTATACAGAAGTAGGTTATGAAAAGTTTGTGATCTGCAAGATTAGCACAGGAACGGGTGCTAGCAGCTGAGGTGTCTCCAAGGAAGCCTAAGGGGATTGACATACACAATGTGGGAAAACCTACATCTGGCTTTACCAATTTATACAATTTATGAATGTTGAGATTCCATATTTTATCACCCCCTTTCTCGTCATCCTATAAATAATTACCAGTCAAGAGTCCCTACAGATTAACGCAGCGTTCTAGTTTATGAACAGCAGCATTGACCCCTTTAGGGCCTCAGCTAGAGATAATTTGACTGCTGCAGTCATGTCCATCACCAAGCAGATCGCTGTAATTAAACCAAGTGTACACAGTGCTTACAATGGGGAGCATGGGGTGGCGTGGTGCCATAGCATATATAATTTACGCCTGTCAGCTCCGGAGGCTTATTTACATGGGATTTATGCAGAGTATGTGTCTATACATGAATAATATGCATGGAGAGCAGTTCATTTTATGAGACTATGGAATATGCAATTGCTGTAAAAAATTCCATTAATAATTATAGGGGCTCACATCGAGGTCAGGGTTTTTGCACAAGATGGACAAGAAATGGGCACTTTCCTATAATACATTTCCTACATTACATTATTATTATATCTAGTGTTGAGCGAATCGAAGTATCCGAAGTGGACTGCGATCGGAATTTCAGGAAAAATTTGATTTGCTGCGAAACTGAATCTTCTCGTGCCTTGTGGTAACATATCGATTTTCCCTGAAATAGTGGTAAAAAAAAAAAAAAAAAAAAACTCACCTCATCCATTTGTGCGCAAAGAGCACGCCACTGCCATCCTGATTGAAGATACCAGCAAGTGTCTTAAAAGAAGTGTCTTAAAACTGATTAACCCTTGAAAGCCCTCATTTATAATCTCAGATGCAGCGATCAGTGATGAATGCAGCATCTGAGGGGTTCAATGACGGGGGGAGGCACATCTCGCCATTCCCTGTCATTGTGCCCGCTAGATACAAAGAAATGCGCTTGGTGACAAGTAATTAGTCATGAAGTGAATTTCTTTCTGAAATTCGGCCAAGCAGCTGAATAAAATTTTCCATGATTTCTCTTATCTCTAAAGTTATATCGATAATATCAAGAAGGCATAGGGTCACAGTATATTCAATGAGGCATAAAGCAGACAGGTACTTATGGAATTCTTTATGGTATGTTCACACAGAGCTTTTTCAATGTGGATTTTGGTGCAGATTCAGGCATCTAATAACGCTTACAATTACAAATCATCTCTATTGATTTCAATTGGAAAACCGTTGTCAGTTTACCCAGCGCTGGTTTTTTATGCTCGCGGCGTGGAAAAAGAGGTGACATGTTCATTCTTGGTGCAGATTCTGCATCAAATCCGCATCCAAATCCAACTTCTTATTGAAATGGGCAGGATGAAAAACCACATCAACAAACAGATCAAAAACTGCATTGCAATAAAAAACGCAACCAAAAAACTACAAAGAATCCTGAAGCGAATTCTGCAACAGTTTGTTTCATCCCACTTATTTAACTAATGAAAACCACACTTTATAGCCAGTCTGCATTGTTAATGGCTGCATGTCACTTTCCATAACATGCGGCCATTAACAATGCAGACTGGCTATACAGTGCGATCTTCATTAGTTAAATAAGAGGCAGCGGTACTCAACTGCAACATGGCCATGTGGTCCTACCCAAAGGCTTCTATGAATCCACACTGTGCCATTATAAACCTCTGGTTCTATATGGCGGCACATTGATGTATTTCTACTCAGATTCATTGGAACCCTTGAGAAAAAAAAAGGTTGTGACAATTTCCATTGCCTGTATATAATGGAGGTGCTCACACTGAGGCACTATATAGGGACAAATGGTGTGCCTTTGGGTACATAATTCCCTCAGGGGCTCTGTGTATGGCTTTGCCATGTGTATGTTTCAAAAACTCTTAGAGATGAGAGTATTTCCTGAAAATTCGTCATTTCACCAAAATTTGAAATACTTCATCACGAAGCACATTTCTTTGTAAGTAGTGGGTGCAATGACAGGGAACGGAGGTTGCGCCGCTCGCTATCATAGTACGCCTCAAATGCCACGTTCATCGCTGATCGCGGCATCTGACATTAATATTAAGGTCTATAATAAAAATAAAAAAATAAAAATAAAATCATACTTATCTCATCCATCTAATCGCTAAGAGACCGCTGCTGCCATCTAGATTCAAGATCCCGGAAGAAATCTCACGCGATGTGTGATGACATAATCACGTCGGCCAGCGTGGTGACGTCACTGCGCACGAGATTTAGCTCAGGATCCTCAATCAAGATGGCGGAGGCAGGTTGTTCGCGCTCAAATGCAGGAGGTATGATTTATTTATTTTTACCCCATTTTAGGTAAAAATCGATTAGTTACTACGAAGCATGAGGAAATTTGGCTTTGCGGCGAATTAAATTTTCCTTGAAATTCGGATTGAAGTCCACTTAGGACACTTCGATTCGCTCAACACTACCCTCTGTGTGTCCTTGCTGCTGCGCCCCACAATCTGCTGCCTTGGCTTCTGCTGCTATAATTGCGTCCATGCCGGGTCTACAAGGTACAGATCTAATTTTGAAAACTATGTTGCATAAAGCTATGAGAAAAAGGTTACATTATTGATACAAAATAATATCACGTACAGAAGTTTAGACACAATTTCTAGACTTGAGCACATTAAATGGTTTGTAAAATGGATAGTCAGCAAAGACTTTTTCTGCTAACAGGGCAAATACTGCATCCGTTGAACTCCCTGGAAAGTGGAAGGAGACACAATGGAGCAGAGAATGCGTAGTTTATGTCTCCAGTTTTCTCAAACAATAAGTGGGTTATTGGAGTGGAGCTCGGCACACATCTCCCAGCGCTGGCATATATTAAGATTGTTAAGGTGTTCCTGTGCATTAGACAGAAGAAGATTTTGTATCATGGGATTGAAGCCAGTCCCAGTCCTCTTCAAACAATTTTTGAACTGAATACTAATGTTTTGCAGTTGTCTTCACGGTACTATTATATCTTATTTCTGGAGTTCTGTATTTTGCTAAAGTATTTTAAAACAGCTGAATACGGCATCTTTTACTATAATATGTAACATTTGGGCTACTGTGTGGAAACACCCTTTCCTTGTGTCCTAATTCTAGAGATTTTTGCCTATAGGAAAAACATACTGTACATAAGAATGACTGGCACAAAGAGATGCGAGGGGAAGAAGAAAAAGCAGGCAACAATATGTGTGTGCCTTTGCATGTGGATGACTGGGTGCGCAGAAGGTAATATAGCTGTAATATCGCTGACTACGTTTGCAGAACTCTGCCCTACTTTAAAGGGCTTTGTCCCACAAAAAATATTCAACAGTTTTCAAACTAGCAGCTGGATCTGAATACTTTTGTAATTGCATGTAATTAAACATTTAGTATAGTCACTGAGTTATTCAATAAAATGTAAAAAAAACTATCTGTATAGCGCCACCTTCTGTTTGTTGTTTTTTTATTTCTCTGTCCAGCTCGCTGCGATGGACGCACATGCTCAATTTTACCCTTAACCTGCCCCCTGAGCTGTGATGGGGAGAGCTGAGGCACACCCACTTAGCTCCAGCAAAAAAGACCCTCCCCTTGAGCTGTCAGCTTGATATAAAACTAGCAGAGCAATAAATGGGATTGTGGGGATCCTCAGCCCCCCGCTAATAAAACACATCCCCTATCTTATGGATAGGGGATAAGTTGTCTTAAAAGAGTTTTCTTAGATATTTTAACTGACGACCTATACTCTGGATAGGTCATCAGTATCTGATCGGTGGGGGTCTGACACCCGGGACCCCTGCCGATCAGCTGTTTTAGAAGTCACTGGTGCGTAGAGCCATGACATTCACTTCAATGGTCATATTGCGTAGGTGAAGCTGCGAGAAGGCCGCAGCACTACTGAAAGTGCCAATACCTTCTCAAACAGCTGATCGTCAGGGTCTAAAGCAGGGGTGCACAACCTTTTCTGGTTAGGGGCCACATTGTCAGCCTGAACCAATTCCAAGGGCCGCAAATAAAACTTAAAGGGGTATTACCAACTGAAATACTGTATTTTTGGCATATTGAACATACAGTATATACTATGAATGTCTAGTTACAGTTCTAGGACTCCCATCTAATAGGAGAATACAAGAAAGAAGCAACCAATCATGTAAGAAGCCATAAGACATAGACCTACATGTCTTTTACCAGATATTTGGGGGCCGCACAGAATGGTATCGAGGGCCGCATGTGGCCCCCGGGGCCGCAGGTTGTGCACCCCTGGTCTAAAGTGTCGGACCCCCACCAATCAGATACGAATGACCTATCCAGAGGGTAGGGGTTGTATTATCTAGGACTTATTGCTAATTCCCACCTATGAGACCTTTACTCATCAGAACCCGAATGTGAAAGACAGCACACCACACATGCTCTCTATTCATTTCTATGGGAGTTCTGATCACTGGCTTGGCTATTTTCTGAAGTCCCATAGAAATGAATGGAGAGTGTACTGCGCAAGCATAGCCACTGCTCCATTCACTTCTATGGGACTGCCGGAAATAGCAGCACAAGGGCTCAGAACTCCCATAGAATTGAATGGAGGGTGGTGTGCATGCTTGGCTGCTCTCCACTCCCTTTGGGAGTCCTGCTCTGGAGATAGGTGCAGGTCCCAGAGGTGGGACTTGCGCCTATCTGACGTTGGTGGCATATCTTAGTGATAGGCCATCAATATCTCAGATGAGACAACCCCTTTAAGGAAATATTTGTAATTCTTCAGATGCTTTCACAATCTCTTTTAAATGTTAGGGCGGGTTCACATTAGCGTTAGAAATTCCGTTATAGTGTTCCGTTATAACAGAGTTATAAGGGAATATAACGGAATTTCAGGACAGAAGGCAAAACGGAACCCTTTAAGAGGCATTCTCTTTTGCTCCATCCTAATACATTTCTATGGGCACAAATAACAGTTTAGTTTTTTTCATTATGCATGACGGAAAGAAAAATCCTGTCGACAGGTCTTTTTTTCCCATCATGCATAACGGAAAAAAACAGAACCTTTATTTGTGCCCATAGAAATGTATTAGAATGGAGCAAAAGGGGCCTCTTAAAGGTTTCCGTTTTGCATTCTGTCCTAAAATTCTGTTATATTCCGTATATAACGAAACACTATAACGGAATTTCTAACGCTAATGCAAACCCGCCCATATTCAGACTTGATATGGAAAATGATGAGTTTTAAAAGAAGTAAATGCAAAGATTTTAGCACAGTGGAAACTTCGAAAAAAAAGTCCAGCTCTCAGTAGTGACTTCATACGATTACTGAGCGGCATATTGTTCTTCACATATTCTCACACTCCATAAACCGATGACAGAATGGCAGCCCCTTGATGTTTTTTTTTTTTTTCTTCCTTACGTAGCGTGCATATAGCTCTCTGGGATATAAACAGTTAAGCGGGCCCAGCGGTGCAGACTCTGCATGTTTCTTTTAGAAGTGCTGTATTTTTGATATGTGGCTTTGGCTCTGCAGTGAGGGGAGAGTGGGTCATTAAACATAGCATTACCCTGTAAATCAAACTGTTCTGCCCCCACGCAAACACAGGCATAAATATTTATGCAAAGTGTCCATAACAGCTAATTTGTCAGGCAGATTGTGGCGATATAAATAGAATGTATTCAGATTGGCGGCACAACTGCAAAGAAGCTCCCCGCGTGTGTACAAAGCCATTATACACCATAGTGCTGAGACGCTGTCATTTTACACTGTAAAGACTATGTATCACGCTATATTAATGCCACACAGTGAGTGCCTTTCTATTACATCCCGAGATGCTGCATTAAGTGCAAGACATTAGTTTTCGGCATATGCTCATCATTTTTTCTTTTCGGTTTATGTCACACATATCAGACAGTGAAAAATGATATTGAATGACTCAGAGATACTAAAAAACCTATTAATATAGAGTGTGGGTGCCAAAAGCAGCTCATTACAGCAACCCCTGCTGCCTAGCCTAGCCACTCCTATAAGCTAATTTAACGATCAGAGTGTTTCCGTCCTGAATGTACAGACACTTTTTAGAGATTTTGCGCACGTGGTCGTTTAATGGTCCAAACTTTTTATTTTTTGGCCTGCCAAAATAATTTTTGCGGCTTTCTGTTTGTGACACATAAGGATGATTTTAATACATTTTTTTTTACGTGAACAAAAAGATTTTTTTATTTTAATTTATTTTTATTATTTATTTTTCAAGGCTAGTTTCACACTAGCGGTAAGAGATTCAGCAGGCTCTCTAGATCTGGCATAGCCAGATTTTACCGCTTGCCCGTCGACCCCCATTGCAAGCAATAGTTTTTGTCCAGCCAGGTAGCAGTCAGATCTCTGCTGGATCCCATTATAGTCAATGGGGGCCAACGGGCAAGTGGCAGCATCCGGCTATTCTGGATCTAGAGAGCTTCAGCAGCCTGTTGTCTGCCAGAACAGCTTGTCGCAGACCTCTAACACTGGTGTGAAAGAGGCCTAATTTAGAAAATTTAAAAGGGTTTTCTGAGATTTTAATACTGAAGACTTATCCTCTGTTTAGGTCATCAGTATTTGATCGGTGGGTGTCCGACACCCGGGGCCCACACCGATCAGCTGTTTGAGAATGTACCAGTGGCCTTTTGAGTGCCGTGGGCTTCTCGCAGCTTACCAAGCACAGCACCGTACATTGTATAGCAGCTGTGCTTGGTTTCACAGCTCAGCCCCATTCACTTTTATGGGGCTGAGCTACGCCTGATCCATGTGACCCATGAATGTGTCATGATTGGCCTAGGGAAAGCTGCAAGGAGGCCACAGCCTTCTCAAACTGCTGATCAGTGGGGGTCCCGGGTGTCAGACCCCCACCCACCAGATACTGATGGCCTATTCTGAGGGTAGGTCATCAGTATTAAAATATCATAAAACCCCTTTAAAAGAAAGTATTGGGTTCCCTATTTTTTAAATAAATATTATGTATAGTCTTAAGTAAATGAACGTAGCAGCTCAGTCTATATAAGTATGGGCGGCGTGGGTGTATATCTATATCTATATCTATCTATCTATCTGCCTACCTCTATTTATTTATTAATCTACTCATGTTTATTTTTTAACATAAAGGGCCCAAGTATTTGAAAAACTCTTCTGTTTATGGATGTATCTACTTATATGACTCTTTTGCATCCTATCAATTGCACATGTGTCATAATGCGCTGAGTGTTTCCTAGTAATCCACAGTAAATGGTGCATAAATAGTATTATGAAGAAAGATTGCTACTGGATGGTGTTTCATGGTGACACAATACCTTCTTTGTCAGAACTAAAGTGACAAGGACAAGAAGTTATATCAGATTTCTGTATGGGTGAAAGCTTTGAGTTTTGCATGGTAAACATATTCAGGTTGTCCTGGAGAAGTGTGTCCTCTGGAACACCTACCATGCCCAGGAAGATCATTTCCTCTTCTCTTTGCTGCTTGGTTTTCTTCCTTTGAATATAGCCCCGCCAGACCTATGGTGTGAACGGAAAATCAGTAAGGATACGGCAGGAATGGAAACAGCTTCCTGAGCTGCAGAGCAATTGGGGAAATCGAAACGCGTACAGGAAGGGAGTGTGGAGTGGAATGGGGAGTAAATAAACTGGAGGTTGGCTTCAGGCTACGACACTAAACCTTTCACATTACTTATCCTTGAAAAAGTCAGAATATTCCATATGTAAACAGTGTTAGTGCTGTGGGAAATGGAAATACCACTTGTTCCTTGCTTAACCTCACCTTCTGTCCTCACTTGACAGTTTTGGTGTATCCACTGATCAGATAAATGAATGCATATTTTCACATTTATTTATAAAGGAATGAAAATGGTAATGAGGTGTTACTAGGACTTTTAGGGTATGTTCAAATCATTCGACACATATTTTACCACTAGATGTGCACTGTGACGAACTGCATTAGCCTCATTCCAATGTGCTAATCCGTGTTGGGTTTATCAACTTGCTTTTCGGTATAGAATCTGCTGGATTAAGTAATATGCTACTGATACTTGCAGATTTTGTTTTCCACATGGAAGTTTTATGTGACACATGAATGATGTTGTGGAAATCCAATTCACACTCATGGGATGTGGATTACTGTTGGAATTGATACTAATATTGGCACAGAATGCCCCTGTAATCCATGTCAAATTAAACATGTGTGAACATTGCCTTTAAGTGGCAGCTTGTACTTCATTTTCCCATTGTCCACGGCATCCATTTGGAAAAAATCCAAAACATATAGCGGTGCTGTAAAAATGCATTATGTTGTCTTATTGGGTCCCTTATTGTACAGTTCTACTCACACTTTTCAAGAGAGGTTCTCCATGATGAAAATGGGCAATGGTAAATGAAGGTCGGTGTTGCACCGTTGCCAATTTGAGAGTCAGTTCTTATAACTTATGTAAGCGCTATGTCAAGTCCCTCATAGTAACATTGTGAAAGAAGCTGAACATCAAGCCATTGATGTCGGTATAAGCCAATAAAGACCCCATGCTGCCAGTTTCAAGAGATGCACTACATCATTGGTTGTACAGCTGAGCATTGTCAGGTAAGTACTAATTAAAAATGAAGTTTGCTAATTACTCTCATAGAGAATAGAAAGATATGTATAGGATGGCCCGATAGACTGGGAATGTCCATACCTTCTGGACACTCAGTGCAGCCAGATCTGGATCCAGGACCTTCTCTCCCTGCAGTTTGGCCATCCTTTCTCTCTTCTCTTCTAGATGGATCTCCCTCATGAATTTGGCTCTCAGCCGCCCCTGCCGAGCCCTCTCAGACACCTGGATCACACGAACAGCCTCATCTAGCGACATAGGCTTCAATGGCTTTACCTGTCATTTGAGAGGGGAAATTAGTCAAAATGTTCATAAGAAGGTTTTTTTTTAAGTAGTGTAGACTAGATTGGCAGTTAGGTTACTTGAATGATGCTTAAGCCCTTAATATTATGTACCAATAAGAATGATGCCTTTATTTTGCATAGTTTAAATGTAAGGGGAATGTGGCAAAAATAAAATAATCCATAAAATAGTGAAAGCAAAAAAAAAAAAAAAACTTTAAAATGAAATGTCTTGAAAATCTTAAAAAAAGAAAAGGAAATAATAAAATGTGTTGCTGTATTTACTGAAACGTCTGAGGGTCTGATAAATTTTTTATAATAAATTCATAAACATGAATAATAAAATACATCTCCGTTCTCATTATTTCCCTTACAGGGATACTTTTTCTGTTTCTAACTCCACGTGGGCAAATTGCGGCATACAGATTATATAATATCCACATGTGTGCCTGGGTTTCCTTTAGGTATACTAGTCCCCCACACAAAAACATATGCTGAATAATATATACTTTTAGATAAAATGGTTTTCTATGATATTGTGTTTCCCAGAGGGAACTTGAATGGATTCACTGGTTTCATATTCATTTTTTACTCTGCACAGAGTACCCCATACACTGCATATGGCTACCACATATACCATACCTGTTTTCCATGTCAGAGCTTTTCTTCCCCATGTTCTCAGATTCATTGCACCCTGGCAGGATGTTTACATGCAGAACTTCCTGTTTGATCAGCTTCCTGCTGGGTTTTCTAAGCAGTCCCAGCATGTTTTGCTCTGTAGTGTTTCTCATGGCTTGCTCTGCCCTGAAACACCGTGCAGTAGTCCCTTACGTCTTCCTTCTTTATGTTATTTAGATGCCTTGTGAATCGTTACAGAGTGAGGAATGCTGGGTTTAGTTAAAAACCGAGCAGGAAGCTGTAGAAAACAGGAAGTCCTGCATGTAAACATCCTGCCAGGATGCACTGATCCTGAACACAGGGTAAGGAAAGTCTTGACATGAAAAACAGGTATATGGGGCAAATATATACAGTATTTGGGGTACTCTAGGCAGATTTAAAAACTAATTATGCGAAAAGAGAACCCGTTTAAGTTTTAAGCCCCAGTGGGAACAGTCACTCTCCCCAATTAATGCATTCTGGCTCCTACTGAAAACTGTATGACATAAATAAAAATTTCTAACAAATAGCATGCACACTGTCTGAAATAAGAACAAAGTCTAGATTATTGCCTAGCCATTTTACAAGGCTTTTCATGGCCAGGCAAAGTCATCATTTGACACTTGTGGGTTCTAATGCAAAATCTTTCACAGAGGTCAGAACTACAACATTTACAGAATTTTTGTTTTATGTTTAAGTATCTCTTTTTACGTATGCCTTTTGCACCCAGAAATCAATTTATACATATGTATATTATTAAATGTATCTGAAATATAGACCTTCTGATTTGTTGATATGTTTGAGATCATCACAGAGAGACGGTGGGGGAGATTTATCAATCTGATCTAAAGTAGAACTGGTTTAGTTGCCCATAGCATCCAATCTGATTCCACCTTTCATTTTCCAAAGGAATTATTCAAAATTAAAGATGGAATCTGATTGGTTGCTATGGGCAACTAAGCCAGTTCTACGTTACACCAGTTTATTAAATCTCCCCCAGTGTCTATCATATTCAAGCTTAAAAAGACAAGCAAGATTAAATGCGATAGCGTGGCCATGTTGGCACATTTATATGCACAACATTTTAGTACAAAATAAGCCAACCAATAAGTTTACACTGTCTACATCTTAGCTAGTGTTAAAGGGCCTCACCTCTGGGACCTGCTCCTATCTCAAGAATGTGGTCCCACTGTGAATGAACAGCAGACTGAACATGCATGGCATCTTCTCCATTCATTGCAATGAGACTTCTGGAAATAGTCAAACGAGCATGCTCAGCTATTTGCGAAACTCCCATAGCAGTGAATGGAGAAATCAGGCATACAAGGCATGTTCTCCATTCCTGAGGTAGTAGCAGGTCCCAGAAATGGGACCTGCAGCTGTCAGACTATCCTATTATGGCCTATCCTATTGACATACCAAAAATATCCAAATGGGACAACCCCTTTAAGGCTTTTTTACACAGACTGAAAGAACAGGCAATGTTCGGTAGCAAACCTTCCTATGAATGCTACATTTACATGCAGCAATGACCTGGCCTGTACGGGGTTAAACGATCATTACTATAATTGTTCATCTCTATACAGTTTAATTGTTTGTTGGCAGCATACCCCTGTTTACACAGGACGATGTGCTGCTGATGAACTAGGATCTTGTGTAATGCATAAAAGACGTGAACACCCAACAATTCTTTGAGTGATTATCAGCAGATTTACATGGACCATTTGTCAGGAATGAGAAATTCGTACAAACGCTCATCCCCAATAATTGTCCTAGGGCTCTGCCCAAACAGGTCTTTAGTTAGTCTGCCCTATTGTGTAAAGGTGCAGCATGATGACATCATCGGCATTGCATTGGCCTATATTCAACTATGCAGGTATAAGTTGGAGAAAAAAAGCATGGTGGCTCATTGGTTAGCATGGTGCCTTGCAGTACTAGGATCCTAGGTTTGAATCCAACCAAGGACAAAATCTGCATGGAGTTTGTATGTTGCCCCATTTTTGTGTGGGACTTCTCCAGGTACTCTGGTTTCCTCTCACATTCCAAAGGCCTACTCATAGGGAATTTACATTGGCGCTGCAGATTATGTCAGCTCTATACAAGTGAGTAAAACAAATAAAAAAACACAACCTAGATTATATCTAGCTGCCGTACAATACATGGTTAAAGGGGTTGTCCGGGTTTAGAGCTGAACCCGGACATAGCCCCATATTCCCCCAAACAGCTTCACTGACATGAGCATCGGAGCATTTCGTGCTCCGAGGCTCTACTTTGCCCTGTGCTGAAATGTGCAGGTCAATGACTTTTTCTTGAGACCTCGTGACATAACAGGTTCTCCATGGGTACGGTAGGCGGAGGCTTCCGCCTAGCAGTGTTCCCGGTGCCGTCACCGGCAATAATGGGCAGGCTTTGGCGCTGCCCTTGCCCCCAATCAGTGCCGGTGACGTCACCGGGAACACTGCTAGGTGGAAGCTAGCAGTGAAAAATGTAAACAAAAAGCACTTGCTCTGCGCGATACAGCACAGGGCAAGGGAGAGCATCAGAGCAGATCATATCAGAGGGGCTGCCTGGGTGAAAACGGGGAAAATGTCTGGGTTCAGCTCTGAACCCGGACAACACCTTTAATGCATAACATAAATTATTCCATTAATTGTTAAATGAGATTCATGGCTCACATCAAATAGGCCAAATCATCACATCCAAAAATCCTTGTCATCTTATGGAATGTGTATGATTTTGCATTTACAGATATGTAGGTATTTGTAAGTATTTTATCACCCTAAACCTAATCTCACCCTAGTGAGGCCGCGTGTACATGCTATTTTAGGGCATGAGACCTTTATTTTAATTCTAGCTCTGATTTCATATGGTTGAAGGAAAAAAAGAGGCATATTCCATTGTATGCCTTTGCATGGGGGTATTCTCTGTAGAATGGCTGCATACATACAGGATTCAATGAAGCCTGTAGGGCAGCAAATAGAGGCTGTATGGCTTCATACTAGCACTGTAGGCCGCCATGCATTGCTGCACAGGCTTTGTATATGCGGCTCTACTATGTGCAGTATCTCAGGAATAGATAGGAGAATAGCACATTTCCCATGGATTTTCCATGCCAGAAATAAGAGGAGTGATGCGGAACAGGGACTGGCAAGTACTAATGGTGCACTGTGCAGCCATCTCTGCCACCCCTATATATGAGCAGGCTGGGGATCTCTTGACCCCTATGTGGCAATACAGAAAGTAGTAGATGAGGTAGAGAGGTGGCAATGCATGCATGGTTTCTTCTTTTCTGGAGTACAAATGGGAAAGAAGACTCCCATTTTTCCAATATGTAGTCCTGGAAGTAGAATCAGCACTTACCACACAGTTATGGTATATTATTTTAATATGTCATAAATATTTCAGATAGTGTAAGAGGGTGCAAGGTATCATAGTCGATGGCAGGTACGTGTCACCGAGGTTCCTGGCCTCGGTGAGGTGAGAGCCGGGTTTTATGTGTCTGCAGCAGCTAGTGCTGTTTGACTTTGTTACCTAGTTTGGCTGCAAAGCTAATCCGGGCCGGCTCTTACTGGGAGTAGGCAAAGAGCTGGGTGGGTGCCTACTCCCCACGGTCCAGGCCGGACTTTATCCGGGCCTTTAAAAAGGCAGCCTCCTTAGCAGCTGGGTGGTGATTGTCCTGGAGCTGCAAACAGGGCTGTGGAGTTCTCTGACTTAGAGGAAAGAGCTCAGCAAGGAGGTGTTGTTGTTCCTGGCACCCTGAAGGTGGATTCTCCTGCGGCTGGGCCGACAGCCTGGTGCGAACCTGCACCTAAACCTCCCAGGTGACTGAACCTGTGCTGGCCTGTTTTGTTTTGCCTCCTTATTTCTGATGTGCATGAATTACCACCAAGAGACTGTTTGTCGTTTATTTTTGTGTCAGTGTGAATAAAACACTGTTTATTGCACATTCTGGACTCCTTGTTTTGCCTCGGTACTGCACCCGCACCGCTATCTACCAGAGCGACTCCCCACATTTGGTGGAGGATGCGGGCATGCGCAGTGAGGCTGGCGTGAACGCCGAAGTTTTTTTTGCTTAAGTGCATGGAATTTATTAAGCCAGCAAAGTTGCAAGCAGGAATCTTTGGCAACATGGAGGCTGCTGTGAAGGCTCTCATAGAGGCTAACGTGCAGCAGCGGGAGACCAACCAGCTACTGCTACAACATGTGATGGCGTTACAGGCGGCAGGAGCGTCCCACCACGTCCATGATGCCCGGAAAGCGGTCCGTGCGGCGATCCCAAAAATGACCCCCGCAGACGACGTTGAGACATACCTGGCGGTTTTTGAGAAGGTCGCCGTGAGGGAAAAGTTACCCCGTGACCAGTGGGCCGAGGTGGTTGCTCCGTTCCTGGCATCCGGACCCCAGCAAGTTTTTTTTGATTTAGCAGATGACCAGGCTGCTGACTATCCCACGGTGAAGGGGGAGATCCTGGCCAGATTGGGGGTAAACGTGTTGGTCCGGGCTCAGCGGGTCCACCAGTGGGACTTTAAAGCGGCTGAACCCGCCAGGCCGCAGTACTATGAGTTGCTGCACAGGTTGCAAAAATGGCTGCAGCCTGACATTCTAAGCCCGACTGCTATGTTGGACCGTCTGCTGGCTGACATGTTCTGGAGGGCCTTGCCTTACCCCCTTCAGCACTGGATCGGCCAGGTGTCACCCACCAATGCTCTAGAAATGGTCGACCTGGTGGAGCGCTATGAGGCCACCCAAAACTTGAAGGGGGTGTTGTTGGGAGGGGCCGGTCAAACCCCGGAGGACTCCCATCCAGTCCCGACGACTGGTACCCGAGAAACCTGCTCGGGTGTACCCCTGCAGACCCGGCCCCGATAGTCTGCTGGCGGTGTCACGAGCCTGGCCACGTAAGGGCCGACTGTCCACAGTGGGGAGAACCCATGGAGATTAATTATGGGTACCGGGCTTCCATGTACGCCCGGAGACTGTGTGCGACCGGCACCCCGAGACAATAGACAATCGTCATCTGTGCCAGGTGCAAGTCGGGGATAACCTGGCAGTGGCGCTGTTGGACTCAGGGAGCCTGGTAACCCTGGTAAGTGCTGCCCTGGTACAGCCCACCCAGTATACGGGCCGGAAAGTTGGTGTGGTGTGCATTCACGGAGACTTAAAGGACTATCCCACTGCTGTAATGTCTCTGTCCACGGCGGCCGGCACCTGGACTTGTGAAGTGGCGATCTCCACAAAGCTACCCTATGAACTGATAATTGGGAGAGACTTCCCTGGTTTTCCGTCACTGTGGCCTGAGGTGAAAGTGTCTAATAGCCCTGAGACAGGGGTAACCCTAGCAGAGTGGCCTGATACCACTGGAAGGCCAGAACCCTGGGAGCCCGAGTCTGAAGGGCCAGCGGTAGGGGTGACCACTGCTGCAGCGGTAGTGGGGGAGACAACCCCACTGGAGTGTAATGGTGGGAGACACGGAGGACTTGCCACCGGGACCTGAGTTGGCAGACCTCAATGTCTCCGGGAAAATTTTGGGACCGCACAACACCGGGACCAAACCCTAACCAGGGCCTGGGAGAATGTGCTGGAAATTGATGGTAAACCCCAGAAACCAGGGGCTGAATTAATGTTCCCACGATTTATTGTTCTTCAGGATATGTTGTATCGGGTGAACCAAATCCGAGGTGAACCTGTTGAACAGTTGGTGGTGCCCACAGCATATCGCAAGCTTGTCATGGAGCTTGCCCACCAACATGTTCTTGGGGGACACCTGGGGTGGCAGAAAACCCAGGACCGCATTCTGCAGCGGTTTTATTGGCCCAGTGTGTTCAAGGAGGTAGAAAATTATTGTAAGTCCTGTCCAACCTGTCAGATAACTAGCCCCCAGCCTCATTTCCGTAGTCCTCTGGTACCTCTGCCAATTATTGAAGTACCGTTTGAGCGAATCGCTATGGATTTAATTGGGCCTGTACCAAAGTCTGCCAGGGGCCACCAACACATTCTGGTAGTTCTCGACTATGCCACTCGGTATCCGGAGGCGGTGCCTCTGCGACATACCTCAGCTAAGCTCATTGCCAAAGAGTTAATGGAGATGTTTTCGCGTGTGGGCCTGCCAAAAGAGGTTCTGACAGACCAAGGGACCCCTTTTATGTCCAAAGTAATGAAGGAACTGTGTAAATTGTTGCGTATAAAGCAGTTACGGACGTCCGTTTACCATCCGCAAACAGACGGTCTTGTTGAGAGGTTTAACCAAACTCTAAAAAAATATGTTAAAGAGGGTGGTGTCTAGAGATGGGAAGGACTGGGACCTGCTTCTGCCCTATCTCATGTTCGCAGTGCGAGAGGTACCCCAGGCCTCTACTGGGTTCTCGCCCTTCGAACTGCTTTATGGCAGACACCGTCGGGGCCTGTTGGATATCGCCAAGGAAGCATGGGAACAACAGCCTGTCCCCCACAAAAGTGTCATTGAGTATGTCACCCAGATGCAGGAACGGATAGAAAGGGTGTTGCCGCTGGTCCGGGAGCATATGGAGGCAGCGCAACAAGCCCAGAATAGGGTGTACAATCGTCAGGCACGGGTACGGGGCTTCAATCCAGGAGATCGAGTATTGGTTCTGGTACCCACCCTTGACAGCAAATTCCTAGCTAGGTGGCAGGGCCCCTATGAGGTGATCGAGAAGGTAGGGGAGTAAATTACAAAGTACACCAGCCAGGCGGCGCAAGCCGGAGCAGGTGTACCACGTGAATTTACTTAAGCCGTGGAAAGATAGGGACACGGCCGACGACCACAGCCCCCGGCCAGGGCTTCTAGGTGAAAAGGGTCCAGCCCCACAGTTCGAGGCCTGTGAAGCCGTAACCACGGTAAAATTGCAGACAGCCTGTCTTCCAAACAAGTTCAGGAAGTCAGGGAGTTCATCAGTCGGAACACGGATGTGTTCTCGGACCTCCCTAGCCGCACGTCTCTCATCCGACATGACATCGCCACTGAGCCTCAGGCCAAGGTCCGGTTAAAACCATACCGGGTACCCGAGGCTCGGCGGCGGGCCATCGCGGAGGAAGTGCAGTTAATGTTGAAGCTCGATGTCATTGAGGAGTCGAAAAGTGAGTGGGCCAGCCCCATAGTCCTAATACCCAAGCCGGATGGGACGTTGCGGTTCTGCAACGACTTTCGCAAGTTAAATGAAGTATCCAAGTTTGACGCGTATCCCATGCCCCGAGTAGACGAGCTTGTTGAAAATTTAGGACAAGCCCGTTATTTTTCTGTGCTGGACCTCACTAAAGGGTACTGGCAGGTACCCTTAACAGAGTCGGCTAAGGAAAAAACCGCGTTTGTTACCCCGCAGATGCCCTGTCCCGCGTCCACTGCCTCACGTGTGTTCACCCCCTCAGGGTTGAACAAAGGGGGGGGGGTGTGTAAGAGGGTGCAAGGTATCATAGTCGATGGCAGGTACGTGTCACCGAGGTTCCTGGCCTCGGTGAGGTGAGAGCCGGGTTTTATGTGTCTGCAGCAGCTAGTGCTGTTTGACTTTGTTACCTAGTTTGGCTGCAAAGCTAATCCGGGCCGGCTCTTACTGGGAGTAGGCAAAGAGCTGGGTGGGTGCCTACTCCCCACGGTCCAGGCCGGACTTTATCCGGGCCTTTAAAAAGGCAGCCTCCTTAGCAGCTGGGTGGTGATTGTCCTGGAGCTGCAAACAGGGCTGTGGAGTTCTCTGACTTAGAGGAAAGAGCTCAGCAAGGAGGTGTTGTTGTTCCTGGCACCCTGAAGGTGGATTCTCCTGCGGCTGGGCCGACAGCCTGGTGCGAACCTGCACCTAAACCTCCCAGGTGACTGAACCTGTGCTCCTGTTTTGTTTTGCCTCCTTATTTCTGATGTGCATGAATTACCACCAAGAGACTGTTTGTCGTTTATTTTTGTGTCAGTGTGAATAAAACACTGTTTATTGCACATTCTGGACTCCTTGTTTTGCCTCGGTACTGCACCCGCACCGCTATCTACCAGAGCGACTCCCCACAATAGTTATAACCCTTTAAATTGTATTGGCGTTTACTCTGACATTGTGATAATCACACCAGAAAGTGTGATGTGACCAGGTGTGTACCGCTGATCTGTCAGATGTCTACAATTATTATTTTACTGTGCAATCATCATGAAGTAATATCACAAGTGATGCAGAGGTTACTTGGACCCCTGCATGTAACCTCTACACCATCTATAGCTATTCCGCTGGGTGATACTGTTGCAGCATACATGTCTGGTTGACCCCTAGAGATGTTTCATTCATATGCATTGAGTTAAGGTTCTTGATCAGCGATCTCCTAAGGATGATAGCATGAAATCCCTCGCTGCATGGATTTATATTAATGCGGTCTGTGCCGAAACACACCCCTATGATATATTTCTATGTATGTTTTGGGGAATGAAATTAATGCTTTTTTCCAAATCCTTCCTGTTTTTATCTGCTATCTATTCCTCTCCTCCCGAAATAAAAGAATCATAATGGTTTAAACAAACTGACACTAAATTATGTCTAGGAACTGAAAGATCAGGGATCAAACTGATATTTCCTGCAATGTGCCAGGGGAGTACTTGGTTTGAGGTGTTCCTGAAAGGGGAGAGAGGATTGATGAGCGGCCTGTTGTACAGCTATGAAGATCTTCACAAGGAGGATCCCTGACCTGGAGAGCGATCCTCCATAACACCTCTTAACCCCTTAACTGCCTGAGAAATTACCAACAACTTGAAAAGTGATTAGATACGTAACATAACATTCCGTTCCTCTTTTCCTGCAGTGATTAGGCGCAGGAAACATGATAGATACATTTACAGTGTCCTCCCTGAATGGCTTAATTAATTGCCCTCTAGAGTTCTTGGATACCAAAACTTCTAAGACTAGTTTAAATAACAGTGGTCTTACGGAGGAAATCCGCTCCATAAAACCACACTTATATTGTGTATTTTCATAATGGTTTTACCACTGCTGAATTTTACCACCTTGCCAGGATTGCAGAATTTCTCAGGGGGAGATTTGGTTGTTTTTTTATGTATAATTTAGGAAACGTTGTTTTTACATATGGCGCTATTAAAACCGAGGATTTTCAAAATCTATGGGAGAAATGTATTAAAATGCCAAAAAATTCTAGTGCAATTTTTGCACTTAAAATTGAAATACTTGACGATCTTTAAATCTGTTAAAGAGGTTTTTCCGCGATTTTCATACCTTCCCTCTGGATAGGTTATTAATATCTGATTGTGGGGGTCTGACATCCATAACCCACACCAATCAGCTGTTTGGGAAGGCAGCAGCACTCAGGTGAGTGCCGCGGCCTTCTCTTTGCTTTTCCTAGATCAAGTGATGACATGTTCATGTGTCAGATGGCCTAGAAGCAGCTGAGCCCCATGGAAGTGAATGGGGCTGAGCTACGATACCAAACACAGCCGCTATAGGCCTCTTTCAGACGGGCGTTGCGGGTGCACTCCGTCAAACAGTGCGGGTGCGTTGCGGGAATTGCCGCGATTTTTCCCTGCGAGTGCAAAGCGCTGTCATGCGTTTTGCACGCGCGGGAGAAAAATCGGCACTTTTGGTACCCAGACCCGAACCTGCACTTCTTCACAGAAGTGCATGTTTGGGTCAGAAATTGTCCCGCTGGTATTATTTCACATTATAACATAGTTATAATGTAAAATAATACCCTTGGCCATCTCCCTAATGTTGAACCCGGTGCAGAATGGGTTAAAAATAATAAACTAATCATAACTTACCTGGTCCATTTGATCGCGAAGCCCGGCCTCCTCTCCGTTAGCTTGAAAGAGGTAAAGGACCTGTAATGATGTCACAGCATCACATGGCCAATCACTGCTCCATCACTATGGTGATGGAGCATGTGATTGGTCCATGTGACCACGTGACATCATCCAAGGTCCTAAGCACTATCCACAGCCTGAGGATAGTGATTAAGGACCTTGGATGATGTCACATGGTCACATGGACCAATCACATGCTCCATCACCATAGTGATGGAGCAGGTGATTGAGCCATGTGATGTGACGTCATCACAGGTCCTTTAGATCATCGATGCTGCAGGGAAAGAGAGGACAGATCGCGACTCACGCGATCAAGTGGCTAAGGTAAGTTAACTTTATTATTTTTAACCCCTTCCTCATCATTTAACAATGCATTCTTTATTAAGAATGCTATTATTTCCTTATAACCATGTTATAAGGGGAAATAATAGAGATTGGGTCCCGTTGCTAAGCAACAATGCGGGAAAATCGCAACGCATCCGCACTTGGTTGCGGATGCTTGCGATTTTCCCGCATCCCCATTCACTTCTATGGGGCCTGCGTTGCGTGAAAAACGCAGAATATAGAACATGCTGCGATTTTCACGCAACGCAGAAGTGATGCGTGAAAATCACCGCTCATGTGCACAGCCCCATAGAAATGAATGGGTCCGGATTCAGTGCGGGTGCAATGCGTCCTCCTCACGCATTGCACCCGCACGGAAAACTCGCCCGTGTGAAAGGGGCCATACAGTCTACTGTGCTGTGCAGCGCTTGGTAACCTTCTCAAACAGCTGATCGGCGGGGGTCCCAGGTGTCGGGGGTCCCCCACCGATCAGATACTGATGACCAAGGCTCAACACTGGGAGAACAAAGGGATTGGGGAAAAATATTCACTTTGCCCAATCTTTCTCTCCCCCAACATTACTGTATCTGTCAGGGAGAGTTAGGAGCTTCCACCACACATTAGACTGTCAGCCCCCATATAGCTAGTATCACACCTCCGAATTATCTGGATCCGGCACTGCCAGATACAAATGGAATGCCTGCTCGCCCCATTAAGTATAATGGAGTCTGGCGTAGATACGTCTGAATTCTGGCAGACAATGCAGGGAATTTGCCGGACACAAACCGCTGCATGCTGCAGTTTGTGTCCGGCCAATTTCCTGCATTGTCTTCTGGAACAGCCTGCCAGAATTCACACCGGAAGTGTGAAAGTAACCTAATGTGTATGGGAACCTTAAAGGGGTTGTTCAAGTTATTTTTATTGATGATCTATCCTTAGGATAGGTCATCAATATCAGATCAGTGGGGGTCCAGCACCTTGTGCTCTCCGTTGCATCCGCAGCAGTGAGATGGTGTAATCACATCTAAGGGTACTTTCACACTAGCGTTTTGGATTCCGTTTGTGAGATCCGTTTCAGGGCTCTCACAAACGGTCCAAAACGGATCAGTTAAGCCCCAATGCATTCTGAATGGATTAGGCTCCGTTCCGCTTCTATTCTGTTTTGGAGGCGGACACCAAAACGCAGCATGCAGCATTTTGGTGTCCGTCTGAAGAGGCAGAGCCTAACGGATCCGTTTTGAATTACAATGTAAGTCAATGGGGACGGATCCGTTTTCAATGACACAATATGGTGCATTTGAAAACGGATCCGTTCCCTATTGACTTTCAATGTAATTCAAAACGGATCCGTTTTGGACTTTGTCATTTTTCTTTTAACTAAAGCAAACGGATCCGTTCTGAACGGATACAAACGTTTGCATTATAGGTGCGGATTCGTCTGTGCAAATAAACAGACGGATCCGCACCAACCCAAGTGTGAAAGTACCCTAAGTCGTTCCATACATTTCAATGAGACGGCTCCCTCCTATATACCGCCCCCATGGCAATGTTTATAGGGGATAATTCTTTAGTAATACAGCAAGAGATCGAGACATTTTTTCCCAGAGATTCCTTATGGATCCTTGGGGAAAAAGCCTTCCTTAACCTAATACAATTCCTTTAAGATGAAAGCCTGCATGTAATAACAGTACAACAATTACAATATTACATACAAAATCCTGTTCAAAATGAAGCAAGTATTTGTAAATTAAACACTGTGACATTAATACAGTTCCATCACAACCTTCACCGGTTTTCTATGACCTCCCCATAAAGTTTAACATCTATTTTGGAGCACATCTCTGCTTGAACCACACCAACCTCTATATTCTGGCTTCCCAGCTTTAAGCCCCTCTTGTTTACATAGTAGCCTAATGATTTATAGTAAGGATTGCACATTTTATGACACCCTCATTTGTATGAGCTATTAACCATGGATATTTATGGTTTGTAGGGTGGACCAGCAGCTTCATACAGCCACATTTGTTTCTGTGTTATGAGTTGTATTAGGCTATTGCTCTTATTGTTTGGCATCTTGTCTATTGTATGAAATGCAGCCTCCCTATCCAGATGACGCCAACTAATATGGAATTTTAGCACTTGATATGCACCCATACCCAATATGCACTTGACTGCACCCATACCGCAGAATATATTCATGATGAATTTAATAAATCTGTAAAAGCGAGGGTCACAACTCCAAAATGTATGTGGTTAAGGTAAAGAGTGTTTCTGTTCTTTAAACTGACTACAAGTTAAAAATACTGTAGACAATGTAAGGCTCTGTTCATATCTCTTTTCATCAATTCTATTTTTTTGCTCCATCTTTCTGATCTGTTACACGTCTGACACAAAGGGCGCCATTTTTTTCAATGAAATTAGTAATGCCAAGACAGAACCTAGAGATGATTGAATTTCTTAAAATTAAATTCAGGTCCAATTTGTTTAAATTGCCTATGGGATTCGATTTTGGTATGATTCCATTGTACCCAAATCGAAAGTACTTTTGATTGCCTGGAAAAGTCTCTTTCTCTCCCATCTCTTGTAGATTCTACCAAATTGAATAATTTAAAAGCTGGATTCGATCAAATCTGACTTTTTTGAATAAACTGGGTGAATTCTGATTTTTTAGAATCAATTTACTCATCTCCTATTATCAATCAATGTGTCCGTTCCAGTTTCCATCGTGTCCATGATTTTACTGAAAAAAAGAGAATCTTTTAAAATGGAATCTGTGACCAAGGCTCCATGAGAAGCCTCCAGTGCAGAGGTGAGCTCTGCCTCCATCTGTCATATTGTTCTAGGTATCTGTCAAAAGATAGGTAACTACAATTGACTGTAAAACTAATACCTGTTGTTTATAGCCTTATAATACACAAACCAAAAATAATGGCGTTACCCATGTCAGACAGTGTCCATCATATTGAAAGAAATGCCTAGAGAATGCGCCTAGAGTATGGTTGGTGGCCAAGGGAAGCACCACCATTAGTTTTACTTGAACTTCTATTCTTGGTGAAGGAGTGTTGGTACATTGAAGATGAGTAAGCCGATTCAACAACTTGACAATTTTATCAGCAGCCATTACTGAAAATGGGCCTAGCAGGTTGTCGATTTTGAGATTTAATTAGTGAGCCTAGAGGTGGCAAGGCCATCTGCAAATTTACAGTAGCGCCTAAGAATTCGCAAAGTGATCTGCAGACCACAAGTCACAAAGTTGTGAAATTGATTTGCTCGTCTCTATCGGTTGCTCTCAGGTTAACCTTATAACCTCTCATAAAAGCTTTGATTTGTTTCTGCAATACATTACAAGGTCTCAGTGGGTCACTTTACTATCCGAGAGCATCCATGAAATCCCATTATGCATCAGAGTTGCCTAAAATATCTACTTTTAACACTAATGGATTTATAGTGTAGAGGACAAAGTAGGGTGTAAAAGTTTCTCATGTCTTCTTGTAACACTTTGTACCTGCGAGCTCTAAATGGGAATCCCACGCATTTCTCTCACGCCAGCTTTATCCCGTCTTTAACTTTGAAAGATGGCTTAAACAGTCTGTGCCTGGTGGATGAAAACAGCTGAATATAAAGCTGAGCTGAATATAGAGCCAGCTTATCTCTATAAAAGATTGTTTTTGTACTGGATAAAATCAAATGCCTGACAAAAAGTATTAGTAATACCAGTATGGTGTGCGCAATGATGATTAATATGGTGATAATCTTAGGGGCACATTAAGACAGATTCCCCTTTAGAGCACTGTGACACGGATCCATGTGGGAGTAATGTAGTTAGCGCCAGGAACGAAAGTGTAATCAAGAAACCCTGACCTAAAGAAAGCTGTGGCAATGGCTTTCTTGACTACACATGATGGATCTGATCCCATTCTTGACACAAGTTAATAGGATTTATTTAAATAATGTATATAGCTCTGACATATTCCACAGCACTTTACAGACATTATCAACATTTACTGTCCCCAATGGGACACACAATCCGTAAAAAAAGGTTCCGTATCGGTATGTCTTCAGAGTGTGGGAGGAAACCAGAGTACCCAGAGAAAACCCATGCAAACAGGGAGAATATACAAGCTCCATGGAGATGTTGTCCTCGGTTGGATTTTAAATCTAGGACCCCAGCGTTGCAAGGCACCACCTTCCTTCTGAACACCATAACTCTGGTTATTCGAACAATGTTTGGTGTAGACTTATTACCATATTTTGTTTTTTGGACATGTGATATACCGGTTGTCTCCCTGCAAGCTTACCACGTCTATTTCTTTGGCTCCACTTCGCTCCAATATCTGGGATAGTATTTGTTCACGATCTTTTAGAACTTTCATTTTTTCCTTAATGAAGTATTTTGGAATTGGAATTTCCAAGCTTTCCTGGAAAATAAAGAATGTTTAGTGAAAAAGTAAAAAAAATTAAATCATCCAGTGCTAAGTCAGTGGCCTAAACTTTAGCATTGGCCCTCTCTAGTGGTGCAGTCCATTCGCTGCTATACATTTCACAGTAACATCTATTCCTGTTCAGCCGTTTCTGGTACTGCAGTTCAGCTTATTTAAGTCGATGGGGATGATCTATAGAGTCAGACACAGCGGACCATGTCTTACTGTGTCAGTAATGCAGTAACAGGCTGTGGAGGGCAAGTAGTGCTGCCCCTTATTGCTTATCAGTAACTAGAGGAAACAAAGTTTCTACACACATATAAAAAGGATTCTTTACGGTAAGAGCAGTGAAACTATGGAAGTCTCTGCCTGAGGAGGTGGTGATGGTAAGTTCACTAAAAGAGTTCAAGAGGGGCCTGGATGTATTTCTGGAGTTTAATAATATTACAGGTTATAGTTATTAGATTTCTGCAGAAGGGTACTTGATCTAGGAATTATTCTAATTGCCTGATTGGAGACAGGAAGGAATTTTTTCCCAATAAAATGAGGAAAATTGGCTCCTATCCAACAAGGTTTTTTTCTTTCCTCTGGATCAACTTTGCAAGATAACAGGCTGAAGGATGTATGTCTTTTTTCAGTCTATGTTACTATGTCCCAGGGGTTAGGAGTTCCAACAAAAACACACATTCATGGTCTATCTGAAAGGTCTTTCCCATCTTATAAGCGATGGTATATTGTTGGATATGCCATTCATTGATATGTGGAAGCCTGACCTCTGGGACAACCACCAATCCTGATAATGAATGGGATCATGGGCGTAGCTATAGAGGATGCAGAGGTAGCAGTCGCTACCGGGTCCAGGAGCCTGAGGGGGCCCAAAGACCCTTGTGCTGCATAAGAAGACACACAAAGCACTGAGGGAAGGGGGGCCGAATCTGAACTCTTGCACCAGGGCCCATGAGCTGTTAGCTACGCCCCTGAATGGGATACAGTGCTGGTTTAGCACTAGATATGAGCGAATTGAAGCTGACGAAGTGGAATTCGATCTGAATTTCAGGAATTATTTGATTCGCACCGAATCCGAATTTTCTCACGAAAAAATCTAATTCTTTCCTAAAATGGCTGATGCATGTATGAGGACATGGAGAAAGGAACTCTGGGAAGGAGGGATCACCTATAAACCTAAAATGCCATGCATGCCCCCTGTTGTTAGATATCTAGTTATTTCTGCCCCCCCGGTCTGACCAGATCTCAGTGACAGGCCACCATCAGGACATTCTATGTGAGCGGAGGAAAGATAGCTCCCCCCCAGCCTTTGCCTGCACTTGCTCCAGGCTGCAATGCCAAAACATCTGACTGCATGACTGGGTTTTCTGCTGCATGTGACCCACAGGCTCTGACCTCAGCTGCCGGACTGCTGGAGCTCCCAGGACCTTCGTATTAAAGCACCTGGTAAGTCCAACTAGTAAGAAGCATGCAGCAGTGTCTGTAGAGGATGGGGTGCAGGACTGCTGTAGTCACACTCTCATTGTAGCAGCCATGCACTGCCCTCAAGTACTGATGGTCACTGACCTGTGAATTCCCACATAGGTCAGATTTAGCGTTAGTACCCACTCTAGGAGACAACCGTGTCGGGGTGAGTGGGCTTACTACCTTTTGATCAAAATGTAAACCAATGTCTCCACTGTTTGCATGCGATATCACTAATGTCCTCTTACAGCTCCCATCTTGGGCAGAGCTCTAGTTGCTGAGTGCTGTTATATTTTTGTGTCTGTGAATTCCCACTGTCAGCTCTGTGTTTTCCCTGTGCCCCCTGTGCCTCTGTGTGAGCTCCTTGTGTCCTGTTGGCTCCCTGTGACTGCAGGGCACAACCAAACGACATGCTCTTGTGGTGCTTGTGACATGGCCATGCTGTTTTCAATTGCCACATGGCTGTCTGGGCCATAGAGGGCTCTAGTTAAACTAATAAAGACAACATTGTTTAGGTAGTCTGAATTGTTACTGAAGGGGGGGGGGGAGTTGGAGTATAGATTAAGAACCTGTCCAAATTAGCAGTGTCTTTTTTTTTTTCAGTACTTGGGAAGAGCTGACCAGGACTGCTAATAAAGGAATCTGTAAAGTTATGTCACACATTGTGGCCGTATCACAGCCAGATACCCCTAACATTGTCCTTCAACAGATCCTCCATAACAGTGTGTCATCCACAGAAGATCCCCCATAACAGTGTGTCCACCACAGGTCCCCCATAACAGTGTGTCATCCACAGGCTCCCCATAGCAGTGTGTCATCCACAGATCCCCCATATAACAGTGTGTTACCCACACGTTCCCCATAACAGTGTGACATCCACAGATCCCATATAACAGTTTGTCATCCACATGTTCCCCATAACAGTGTCCTCCACAGACCCCCCATAACAGTGTGTCCTCCACACATCCTCCATAAACATTGTCATCCACAGGTCCCCCATAACAGTGTATCATCCACAGGTCCCCCATAACAGTGTCCTCCACAGATCCCCCATAACATTGTGACATCCACAGGTCCCCCATAACAGTGTGTCATCTACAGGTCCCCCATAACAGTGTGACATCCACAAGTCCCCTATAAAAGTGTGACATCCACAGGTCCCCCATAACAGTGTGTCACCCACACGTTTCCCATAAGCAGTGTGCATGCGCAGCATTATCTCCATTCAATGCTATGGAATTTCTAAAAATAGCAGAGCCAGTAATCACCTATTATCAGAACACTCATAGCATAATGGAGGATGACCGTGCATGCACATTGTGCGCTCCCTTAACTTCAGGGGCCCGGATGGGACAGCTCCTTTTCTCAGCTTGTGGTTTTATAAACTATACCATGGAAAAACAGAAGTGCCCAGGCTATTCATAATGCATGGTCCATGTCCACAATTCCCATTGGAAATGGAAATGAATGAAAATCCACACCAAAACTGCATCAAAAAGTGTTTTAAAAAATTAGTCAGACAAAAAAAACATAAAAAAAACCTGATGCGATTCTGCATTAGGTTTTTTTAAGCACAGAAAATATTCTGTGTGAATATACCCAAAGAGGCTACAGGATCAGCAGCTTACAGTTGAGAGGCTAAATGTGGCATTCTACACTCAGCTGCTGTGATTGCTGTCTGTGCCTACAAAGTTCTGTCAAACTGGTAGTCCAATATTTCAGGATTTTGGGCCCCACTTTCAATTTTGCCCAGGGTCATACCTTTCACAGCATTTATGTAGAACAGGTTTCGGTAGGGGAGGTTACAGACTGGAATAATAGGAACAATCCTATTACACCTTGCTGCACTGACTGGGGACCCAAATAGCCATTATACAGCTCTGTAATTCTAGCAAACTGGTCTTGTTATTGGGCTGCAAGTGTTGTTTGATACAGGCATTAACAGGGTTTATTACAAGGAAATATTTCTATAATGTGTCTTATTTGCCCTTGTGCGGTGCAGTTATATGTTGTAAAGCCCTTTTTGCCGTGTATTAGTGGCAAAAGAAAAATATTTTTGCCGTTCAGCAGTGTAGTTATATGTTGAAAAGCCTTTTGTGGAGTGTATACGTGGAAAAAAATAAGGGCCTATTTGCCGTTCAGCGGTTCAGTTATATGTTGTAAAGCGCTTTTTGCTTATTAGCTTATTAGCAGACTTTTCTGGGGTGTTTTAGTTTCCTTTATTTATTTATCTATCAAACACTCTGTGGTCTCATCATGTTGTTGCCACCTCCACACTATGTCACCTTGCCACTCTGTGGTCTCCTGATGCTGTTGCCGCCACCTCCACACTATGTCACCTTGCCACTCTGTGGTCTCCTCATGCTGCTTTCACCACTATGTCATAGGGCCACTCTGTGGACTTCTTATGCTGTTCCCACCCTCCCCACTTCATGACTGGGCCACTGTTTTGCCTTTCGCCTGGCTAACATCCTCATTTATTTGACTTTTCTTTTGATCTGTCAGAAGGAAGGAAAAACGAGACGCACAACAGATCCTATCTGTGTAGCAGCTGTAAGGCCTGTATGGTTCCATCAGAATTGGCTTATGATTTGGCAGCCAAAATCAGGAGTGGGTACAAAACACAGAAGACAAAGTATTCCATCCATGTGTCATCTCTGTTTTATATCCACTCCTGTTTTTTTAGCATTAGCAATACTGATGGATTACTGACCAAATGCTGACCGAGGGAAGGCGTATGCTTCACAGACAGGATCCGTTTTTTGGGGGTTATTGTTCTGACGGATCAGAGGAAGGGCAAATTAATCAGTGCCGTCGACACAAACTTACTGCTGACACCCTCTCCACTCTGTCGGGGGGGGGGGGGCTCTACTTGTATAAGCGTTTAATAGAACAGGTTCTGTAGACATCTATGTGGAATCAGCTGCTGATGGTGTAAAAGAAGTGCACTTCTTCTTGGTACTAACATCAACCTTTAAGGCTGAGTTCATACTTGAGTCAGTTTTGGCCCCGTGACTGCCCAAATAAGTGAAGTGTGCAGTGATTCTAAGAGCGACGCCTGTCATCTTCATGTCATACTGACTCACAGTATTATTTCATTACCAAAGCAGACTCCCTATGCGTGTTATTGCAAGGCACAGCATTCTTCACCACTATAATAAAGGCTCTCAGCAGCCAGGAAATAGCCGTTTTTTAACGCAATTCGCCGCAAATAAATTCGGATCGAAGCAAATCTTTTTGGAAAATCCGGTGAACCAGCCGAATCGATTTTTGAGAAATTCGCTCATCTTTATTTAGCACCACTTACCCTTGTATGTTTTTCCTGCACATCGAGGCTCTCAGGCACCTGGCTGTAAAGAGATCATCATCACAGCCCCATTTACTAGTTCCCAGCACAGTGGGGGGCGAGGAACATTGAAAAACTAGTGAAGTGGACATATGGCTACATCAGTGTTGAACCCATTTATTTATGCAGGTCCCAGAGGTGGGATTCATACCACTCATAAATTGATATGCCATTACTCTATACGCTTAAAATACCCCTTTAAGGATTAGGTGATCAATTTAAAATCCTGCAAACCCCTTTTCAAGGATTAACCCATTCCTTTTTTAATGCTTAATCCACTTTTATAACCATGCTACACTGTAATAATAGTGGGGTGTTATATTGTATACTTTGACTATTATATAGTTGCATCATACTGTAGTAAAGCTGTTGAAAACATTAACACTGAGACACAGACATTGTTGGCATGAGATTATAACAATTTTTCCAGCCACGTCTGGAAAAATTTCAGCCTTCAATCGGTTTATTATACTTTAGTGGAAATCCAGGTACTTTTTAATTCCCACACCTCACTAGGTCTGTTTTCCAAATGTGGATGAAAATGTATTAAAATCCATACCCTCCAACCATCCTTATGTTTAAAAAGGTGCATTTTAGGAGAAAACTAAAGAGTTCAATGATCTTGAATTATCATCTGTCTGTTACTTCTAATTGTAATGTAAAAAAAAGCCTAATTTTAAAGATGCAGCCCTGAGAGAAAGCCTGTCTCTCTATTGCAAGAACTACAAGTCTCATCATGCATTTGAAGTAACATACAACTTTTAGCAACTTAAGGGTCACTAAGTATTCATAAAACGTTTGATATGTCATAGAGAAGGTTTTGATCAGTGGGGGTCTGAGTGCTAGGACCTCTATCGATCACTAGAACGAGGAGAGAGAAGAGCACACATATCATGCTCTTTCTTTTTGCTGCAGGAGATGGAATTGAGACTGGCTCATAGACTTTCTGATGAGCCTGTGTCATCTCCTCTTCATCAATGAGGAGAGAAAGGGCGATTGTGAGCTGTTCTCTCTCCTTATTCTAGCGCTAAAAACCTTTGGTATGACATATCAAAAGTTTTATGTAAAACTGTACCTGAATACTCTCAATACAGTAGATCAAGTACTTTTCAGCAAGATTTCATGGCTGTATAATGCCCATCAGAGGTCAGTCAAATATCCTTGTATGTATCATTTAGGCTGGCTTCACACGTCTGTTTAACACGGACGTGAACTGTCCGTGGTAACCTGGGCTGGATTCCTGCTTAGAGCAGGAGCGCACAGCGCCTTTGGTTGCTATGACGCCGTGCGCTTCCTGCCGCCGCTGCAGTACAGTTATACACTGGTATGATCTATATAAGTGTATTACTGTACTATAGGGTCGGCAGGAAGCGCACAGCGTCATAGCAACTAATGATGCCATGCGCTCCTGCTCTAAGCAGGAATCCAGCCCAGGTTACCACGGACAGTTCACGTCCGTGTTAAACGGACGTGTGAAGCCAGCCTTAAGGAAGTGAAAAATACAAAGTATAAAAGGCTATGCTAATTTTAAAGACGGGTTTTACGCGATTCTGATATTGATAGTCTATCCTCAGGATAGGTTATCAATATCTTATTGGTGGGGGTCCAACTAACAAGACCCCTGTCTTCGATCAGCTGTTCGAAGAAGCTGCGGCACTCTAGTAAGAACCGCAGCCTCTTCCTAAGCCAGTGACATCATGTTCATTGGTCACATGGTGCAGCTTAGTCACATTCAAGTATAGCCATTATGCAGTTGACGGTGCCATGCTTGGTAAACTTTGAGTGCTGTGGCCTCCTCAAATAGCTGATGGGTGGGGGTTCCCGAATGTCCAATCTAATATTGATGAACTATTAGGATTGATGGCCATCTTTCATTTTCAGACTTTGCTATACAAAAGAGTGAGTGGAGTGTATCAATGTCCACCATCAGCTTTTGGTATTGCATGATATCCAACAATACTACCTGCTGGCCGTGGAGCTCCAAATTTGACTATTAATTGTTGACCCACAGAACTTTAACCAGAAAAGGTTAGAAACAAAAGTTTGAGTCAATTTCACATTTTTGGTAGGTAGAAGATTCATAAAGCATTGATCAAGAGAAAGCATACTGAAATCATAAGAAAAGAAGAAGATGTCAATCAGTGCAAACTTTTTTGCATAGTTTCAGCATAGTTGCCTTATTAGTTATCATCCCTTTAGATTTATTACAACTAGAGATGAGCAAATTTCCGCTTATGAAATTCGTTCGCTCTTCGTTTGGTGGTAAAAGGTGAATTGTGTTATGGATTCTGTTACCATGGACCATAATGCAATTCTATGACGGAATGCATAACGGAATGGCTTTAGAGGTATTCTGTTATTTATTCCGTCATAATAGAAGTCTGTGGGCTGCAAAACGGATCTGTCCTGTTTCCGTTATGCAGGGGAGTCCTCTCCTGCATAACAGAAACGGCACGCAACTCATCTTTTACCAACAAACAAAGTGTGAACGAATTTCATATGTGGAAATTCGCTCATCTCTAGTTACAACATATGTTTAGGCTTACCTAAATAAACTGTTAATATGAATGAGGTATGAAAGGCATGGCTTTAGGATAATGTATGGGGCAATATACATTTTTGGAAAGTTTTAGTAATTCTACATACTGGGTATCTACTTATATTTATGTTTCCAGATATCTGGATTACTGAACAGTGGCTATAAACTAAACAGATGTATAGCAATAAAGAAACTTGGTTGGAGTCCAAAGCCATAAAAAATAACTGTACTGAAAGACCACTTTCACCTTTTCTTAACCTCAATGACAGAGTGTCTCGGTAAGTCTACCAATACTCACAGGACCCAGCTTCAGATCTTGCAAAATGTCATCAAAGTAGTGAAACTCTGAGATCTCCAGTTCCACCAGCTCATCCTTCAGTTCTAATATCCGCCCCATGACTCCATCCAGAACCAGCCTGATCACCCTTCTCTTCTGTGGATGCGTTATCTGATCGTATGCTAACTCCAGATTGTGGAAGATCTGTAGGTATCGGACATACAAGGTCCCAAGCTGTTGGGCAACCAACATGCGGTCTTTCTCTGGTTTGGGAGGCGCATCTGGTATCTCCTGCTGGAGCAACTGCATCAGATCTTGTTGGGCTTCTACCCATATTTTGTTGTAGAATCTACAAAAAGATGATAGTAATATAAGTTGTACTATTCACTGATACAAAAAACATATACGATTAACTATAATGCTGAAATCCAATTTTCTGTAGACATAGGATATGAGGGCATAGATTTGGTCTCTCTTAGTGTTAGATAAACTAGTTCAGGGATGTAGCTTTCGGGATGGTGGGGCATTTTGGCTAGGGTATGATTCTTTGCCCTAGGAAAGCCTAGCAAATCCTCTGAACTGGTCCCCAGGAAAATTGGCAAAATAAATGTCTATTTATTCGCTTTTCTGACGTACAGCCATATTAGTTGTCACTATTGGATTAGCTTCTCAGAAACTGACCCCCTTTCATTTTGTCACTGATAAAATAGCTCCTGCCAACAAAACAGAGAAATAGAAATGGTATATTTAGAACCAGACACCATCCTGTCAGATTAGGAAAGCATTTCCCAAAAGCCTTACTTGGGAACGGCATCCCTGATCTTGCAGAATGGGATCCCGTCCATGGGTCTTCTAAATATATGGCTCATACATATAACTATAATATGCCTTTGCAAACCTGGATTGTGCTTGGAAAAGGTCACACATAAAAGCCAAAGGGAAATGTAATTTTTACCACGTTTTCACTATAATTGATAACAACTGGTTACAAACAGTATTGTGATGTTCAAACCAGATATGCTATGTTACCTGGTCTGCTTTCCATATAAACCCTCCTATACAAAAGTGCATTTCGAGGCTAAAATATGTCATGTGTTCTAAATCTATAATATGCTTACCTTAAGATACGTTATTTGATGTTTCTAAATAAACATCCATATGCCTAAAAACATATTAACACACATATAATAATCAGATCTATATAGGCCTATTGAAATGAAATGGCATGTTGATTGATTTGTCTATACTGTAGATACATTCTGTATTTAACACCTTGATAAACTCTATGACAAAGATATAAGTATCAGTGTGTATGTAGTATACCTGATTATGTCATTCATTGATTCCAATGGCACATCCGCATTGGGTGTAAACACTGCATGCCAATTTAGGCTGCAAATGGTGAAATTAGCAGCAAATCTGCAGTGGAATTTTAGCAAGGTATGCCATTTGTGGTCATTCTCTAAGGGTATATTCATATGAGGAAGATTTGCTGCATAAATGTATGAGACTGTCCCGATCATGTGAAGGAGCCTTGTAGATAACATTGCGCAGGCTGCAAAAACAACTGCATTCGTTGGTCTATGTTGGTGAGAGACACCCCCTCACTCAGAGAACAGCATGTGAACCGAGGTGATAGGGTCAAGTGTAGTCTCTGAGATATTATCCAAATAAAAAGTTGAGGAAAAGTAAGTACCAGCTGAGCCGACCACTGATATGGGCCGAGGAAAAGTGCTGACAAAAACGGTATACATATGTGGCCACATATGGTAAGTGGAGCATCAAGCTCAAAGATCCAAAGGGGAGGGAGAGACAAGATTCTTCCTGCTAAAGGGAGAGAGAGTGACCCCAAACAGAAGGATAGCCGCCACCGCAGAGCCAACCAAACTAGCTGGTACACATTACACTGGCAGACGTATCTGTTGTCTAGAGGCCAAAGAAATAGTTCTTAAAAGACTCAGACTGTGAGTGGCCAGAGCTGTCCTATCGACTACCCAGCATTCCTGATGAGTTATGCACTATTTTACTTGTGTAATTGAAGGCTACGGTCAACAGTGTGTGTTCTACAGCCTTCATTTTCACTGCCTTAGCAGACTGTTATTTCTTCTTTTCAGTGAATCCGTCTGAGAGCTGCCCTGAGGGCTTGATCTCTAGCCCTTAACTCTAAGTCCCTGAAAGTTCATAAACACTCATTTAAGCTAAATTCTTAGTAGGTTGATTATAATATGGCTTAAATTAGTGTTTATGAGCTGTCAAGAGTAAAGAGATAAGGGTTACAGATCAAGCCCTCAGAGCAGCTCTCTGAGGGGTTCACTGAAAAGCATAAGGAAGAGTCTGCAGATGCAGTGAAAATGAAAACTGTGGAGAAAAACTGTAGAAAATGTTTAAGAAAGACTAACTGGAGTAATGATTTTTAGCTCAAAATAGGTAAAATGCAATCATAAAAAAAATCCTAAAGATGTCCATAGCCTTTAAGTGCTGATCCTCTTTGTGAGAACCATGAAGCATATGTGCCTCTTTGCAAGTACAATATCATTTGTAACTAATCATGTATGGTGATATACAGTCCCGCAAGCCTGGCATCCCACTTCTGCCACCTTACAAAACTTCTCTTCGACACTAAGAGATGCATCTAAATGCCATTAAAGGTAAACACCCCCAAAACTAGAATAATACGTGTAAAGTGTAAGTGATGCTCAGTCTGATTGCGTAATAACTTTCATATTCACTTGCATTCCACCACTGTGTTCCAACAAACCAGCATTAAAAGAGAGAGGACTCCTGAGCTCCCGCACATAATGAAGAGGACTCAAAGAGGAGTCCTCTCAATGCATTTTACTCCTGGTATGTTGGAGCACAGCATCAGTATACAAGTGAATATGAAGATAAAAATTCAGCATGACTTTATACACTATACACCATGTTTTCTAGTTTGGGGGGGTGTTTCGGAGGTGGCAGATTACCATTAAATCAAGCAGACAACTCGAAGTCCAGCCTTAGCTTTAGAGGGCTCAAATGTTCTGGCAAGTTTCACTGCCAGAGAATATTTAAAGGCATATCATTTTGCACAAAAATCTATGCAATTTAATATTTAGATCGTTTTTATTTTTATTTTGGGCCAAAGAAGGATACCCAGTAATGTGTATAGGGTAGGCACCTTCTTCTCACAATACATCCACTTATCCCAGATGGATGAATGTAGTATTCGGTTTCTAAAGACTGGGTATACAGAACAATAAGGTAATATTATGGCATTGTGCTATTGAGTTCACTTGGTGCACATGGCAGCTGCAAATCTCAGAACTCAATAGAGGGGGTGGGTGGGGGGTTAGAGGTGCCAGGCGTCCTGTGCTGAGGTGGGGCTAAAAATGCATATATGTAATGGGTCGTGGTGTCACCATGGTGCCCGCTTTGTTCGAAGATAATAGCAAGGTTGGCACAAGTTCAGCGGAGAAGTTCTTTGGGCAGCTTTAATGTGCAGACAGCTTACCCTGCCAAATTCCTTCTGTATTTGTGCTGTGAGTTTTGGACTCACGTCCGTTTCACCTTAACACACCCTGGCAGATGCAGACCCTTCATGAGCTTCTGGGTAAATCCTACCCATGTTGTCCAGGGAAAGCAGACAAAGCCCTGCTTCAAAGTTTACACAAGTGTTATAAGAGTTACAGTTATTCCCTGTTGCTTAATATAACCAAATAGAGCTTTTACTAATGTCTTAATTCAATGTAATAACGCACATTACAAGTGCAACTAATGTGCAAAAGTCAAAGGCTCCAATAATGAGAACCATCTGTAACGAGAAGTCGCGACTGGTGCGCTATTCCTGATTGAGGCCAGTAAAGACGCTGTAAAACCGAACAGCCATTACCTTATACAAAGTGAAACTCTACTCATATGTTTTATTTTATGTAATGAGATGTCGATGATGTAGAAATGCATTCTGACCACATTAGTACGCAATATGTAGACCACACATGCTTTTAGATTGCCCGTGTTTGTAGAGTCTGATAATAATCAGTGCAATTAAACGAAATGGCCTTCATAGAGGGATTGTGCCCCCATTAAACGTTACGGAAATATAAATCCGCATGAACAACATTTTGTAAATTACTCTCTGTTACAAAAAAGTTCCAGTTTTGAGATATTATCTTATGTATTATTAAAATGGCACTCCCTGTGTTTCATTTTTATACAGGGTGGCCTACGAATAAGTAGCCCACCTTCAGCGATAGTATGACAAGATGAATTGGCAAGTGGATTGTTTTTTTTTTTGTTGCCCACAGGTCACAAAAGATGATGACAGTGGTCCCTGTTCACGTCTATGCATCTTTGGGCATCTTATGTTGGCTGCTACTGCTTACAGCTTTTTAACAGTAAGGCCCCTTTCACACGGGCGAGTTGTCCACGCGGGTGCAATGCGTGAGGTGGACGCATTGCACCCGCACTGAATCTGGACCCATTCTTTTTTATGGGGCTGTGCACATGAGCGGTGATTTTCACGCATCACTTCTGCGTTGCGTGAAAATCACAGCATGCTCTATATTGTGCATTTTTCACGCAATGCAGGCCCCATAGAAGTGAATGGGGCTGCGGGAAAATCGCAAGCATCCGCAAGCAAGTGCGGATGCAGTGCGATTTTCCCGCATGGTTGCTTAGCAACGGGACAAGATCTTTATTATTTTCCCTTATAACATGGTTATAAGGGGAAATAATAGCATTCTTAATAAAGAATGCTTAGTAAAATGAGGATGAAGGGGTTAAAAATAATAAAACTTAACTTACCTTAGCCACTTGATCGCGTAGTTGCGATCTGTCTTCTCTCTTCAAGCTTCAGCTACCAGCTAAAGGACCTGTGATGACGTCACATCACATGGTCCAATCACATGGTCCATCACCGCCTCTTATCAAACATGACGCCCGTGTGAAAGAGGCCTAATGGTGTAAAAGAAAAAATGTCCTGCTTTTCCCAACAAGATGGGGCAACATGCCGCACCTCACAGAACTCACTGGCACTGGTTCATGAACTGTTTACGGAGAAGTGAACTGTGAGCAAGGGATTATACCAAATTCTCCAGACTTGTCCACATACGATTTTTATCTGTGCGTAAAACAGAAGGTGTCTGCTAAAAACCAACATCCCCGGGATGAACTCAATGAGAAAATCAAAAACACTCTCCGCAGCATCACAAGCAGTATCAGCCAACAGAATCCGACCTGCCCAAAGATGCATAGACGTGAACAGGGGTCACTTTCAGCATCTTTTGTGACTTGTGGGTAATTAAAAAAAAACAATCCACTTGCTCATTCATCTTGTCAGCCTATCAGAGGCCGGACGCAGGCAGCGCAATGATGCCATTATCATCGCGCTGCCTGAGCTTGGCAGTTTACAGCGTGGGACACAGGCCGGAAGTGGCCTGCAACGCATCGCTGACAGCCGCATGGAGGTATGGGTGTTATTTTTTATTTTTTTGGCCACAATGCAGGAGAGGAGCACTATAGGTGCATCTAGGGTCAAGAAGGGGTATTTTATATGGGGGCCACTATGGGAAAGGGGCGAGAGGAACACTATATGCGCATCAATTGCGGGCACTAAGAAGGGGTATTTTATACTGGCACATTATGGGGGCACTATGGGGGCATCTACTGGGGGCTCTGTATAGGGGCATTTTTTTACTGGGACACATAAAGGGGCTACTATGGGAAAGGGGGAAAGAGGAGCACTATGGGGGGTATCTACTGGAGACACTATATAGGGGCATTTTATACTGGCACACATTATGGGGGACACTGAGAGCATCTACTGGGGCACTATATATGGACATTTTATACTGGTACATTTTGGTGGGCACCATGAGGAATGGGGAGGGGAGCACTATAGGAGAACCTACAGGGGGCACTATATAGGGGAATTTTATACTGCCACTTCATGGGAGCACTATGGGGAGGGGGGGCATTATATAGGAGTATTTTATACTGGGGGCACTAAGAGGGGGTGTTTTTTGTACTGGCACACAGAACATGGGCCTTTTTGTACCAGTGCACATTATTATGGGGCATATTTTGCACTGGAACACAATATAAGGGGGCATTTTTTACTGGCGCACATAAGGTGGCATTTTTTATACTGGTGCTAATTTTAAGGGGGTATTTTTGCACCGTTACTTTATAAGGAGAATTATTACTACTGGGTAGCAATATGGTGGGCTTTATTACAAGTGGGGGACTATGAGTAACATGATTACTAGTATGGGTATTGGGCACCATTAGTTATTTTATGACACCGTGTGCTAATAATTATTGAACGGCACTAATCTGCATGGTGCTAGTATTATCAGGGGGACTGCTTCTGCCGTATAATATTGGGGAGCACAGCAGGCATAGTATTGGAGGTGGTAGGATAATTTGTCCAGAAGGTGGGAGGATGATGGAAAAGTAAGAAACTAAGATGTCTTTTTGTCAAACTGCAGAAACGACAGATGGGTGAGAAGAAACATCCCTGGATGGGGCGCTGAATGACCCTGTATTTTTGTAGTGATATATGTAATGTTAGGAGGGAAGCGGTCAGGTTGAGAATTTGGTATAGAGATTGGGGAGGGCGCTGTTTCAATTTTCGCCTCAGGCAGCAGAAAGGCTAGGTGCACCCCTATGCACATCCACCTACTAAGGTGGTCACAAGTGCTCAGTTCCATCATTCAACTTCCAACAGCCCTATCTACTTTAGAAGCTCTGACAGCATCATGCACAGGGGCGTTGCTAGGTTAAAGAATTCGGGGCCTGGGCCCCTGATGTTTTGTCCCAGGCCCCGAATGTCCTGCCTGCCAGCTAGATACAACTGTATTGCCGTCCTCAGGAAGGCAATACAATTGAATCTAATGCACTGGAAGAGCTGAAGGACCTGTGAAGACATCACAGATTTGACCGGTAAAACAGGCAGTGGTTGTGAAGGACCTGCGATGATGTCACCATCATGTCGTGACCAGTGCAGGAGAGGATTGCAGTGAAGAGGAGAAGAAGCTGTGGTGATGTCTGCTACATGAGGAGAGGTGGGTGAAGGCAGAGCAATGCTGGGAGTTGTGGTTATTTAACTGGGACTGTATGTTAGGGCTGAAGGGAGGGATGTTATTTATATGGAACTGTGTTTTGGAGGTTGATGGGGAGGGGGTCATGTTAGTCTACTTTCACACTCGCGTTTTGGCTTTCTGTTTGTGAGATCCGTTCAGGGCTCTCACAAGCGGTCCAAAACGGATCAGTTTGCACTCTTATGCATTCTGAATGGAAAAGGATCCGCTCAGAATGCATCAGTTTGCATCAGTTCAGTCTCCATTCCGCTTTGGAGACGGACACCAAAGCGCTGCTTGCAACATTTTGGTGTCCGTCTGATGAAACTGAGCCAAACGGATCTGTCCTGGCACACAATGTAAGTCAATGGGGACGGATCCGTTTTCACTGACACAATCTGTCACCATAGGAAACGGATCCGTCCTCCATTGACTTTCAATGGTGTTCAAGACGGATCCGTCTTGGCTATGTTAAAGATAATACAAACGGATCAGTTCTGAACAGATGCAAATGGCTGCATTATCTGAACGGATCCGTCCATGACGGATCCGCACAAAACATGAGTGTGAAAGTAGATTTACATGGGATTGTATGTTGAAGGCGGCTGTGGGAGGGAGTGATGTTATTTACATGGGACTGTAAGTCGGAGGGGACTGGGGGAGGCAGTGATGTGATTTACATGGTACTGTATGTTCATGGACGCTGTGGGAGGGAGTGATGTTATTTACATGGGACTGAACGTTACAAGGTCTGAGGGAGGGAGTGAGGTTATTTACAAGGGATTGAATGTTGAGGGGGGCGATGTTATTTACATGGGACTGTATGTCGGAGGGGACTGGGGGAGGCAGTGATGTGATTTACATGGGACTGTATGTTCATGGCGGCTGTGGGAGGGAGTGATGTTATTTACATGGGACTGAATGTTACAAGGTCTGAGGGAGGGAGTGAGGTTTCTTACAAGGGATTGAATGTTGAGGGGCGATGTTATTTACATGGGGCTGTATGTTGAAGGTGGCTGGTGGGGGGAATGATGTTATCTACATGGGACTGAATGTTGAGGGGGTGATGTTTACATGGCATTGTATGTTGGAAGCAGCTGGGGAGGAGGTGGTTATTTACATGGAACTGTATTTTGGAGGGGGCTGTAATTAGAGAGGGATGTTAGTTACATGGGACTGCATATTGGAGGGGGCTGGAGAGCTGGAGCACTATGGGGGAGCCTTATTACTACTGATGGGTCTCTAGAGAGCTTTATTATGACTGGGGGAACAATAGAGGGGCTTATTTCTACTGGGGGCTCTGTGAGGGTATTATTAATACTGAAGGGCTCTTCTACTAATGGGGGCACTCTTGGGGAGCGTTATCGCGGTTGGGGGCACTGTAGGGGCCAGTATTACTAATGAGGGCATTCTAGAAGGGAATTACTACTGGTGGGACTATGAAGAGAACTATTACTATGGTGGGCACTCATATTTCTTAAGGATAGTATTTGAGGGTATTGGGGGCACAGCGAGCAGCAGGATAACACTGTGGGGACTCCAGGTTGGGGGATGATGATAGAAATGTGAGGAAGCTAAGATGTCTGTGTGTCACACTCTGCAGAGACGAGGCGGCTGAGAGAAGTTGTCTGGACCGAATGGAGAAGATGATGACAGAGAAGATCTACATCGGAGGAGACATCACCTGGGAGGCCCTAGATGTGACAGGTATGTGCTACTGTATAGCTAGTACAGCAAAATGCGTTGTGCGGGGGGAGGTGGGGGCGACTTAGAGAACTGGGCTATATTCATTGGGGCTTTGGCCCCGTTTTTTTTGAGACCCTAGCAACACCCCTGACTGTATGTATTTTGCAGTCCGTGTGACATCTGTGTTGCCTCCATTTTTTTGTTTTGCAGACCAATTGACTTCAATGGCTCCATGGTCTATTGCTAGATTTTCTTTTTTTACATCAACCTTGTCATAACCCCTTTAATTGGACAATACAGATTGTAATTTATATAGTAATTTATATATTTCAGAACTCCTTTTAAATTCATCTCAAAATGGTGGACAAGATGGATGTTCAGGGCTCATGCACACTGAAAGGCTGTTTGTTGAGGACCCTGTATGGCGGCATATGGGCATCAATATAGATCATCTATATCCTAGTCTAGAAAAAAAACTCAGAAGTTGCACAGAGATTTTGGGGCCAGCTTTTGATGCAGTTTTTTTTTTGCTAAACCCAGCAGGAAGAAGAAGTCGCCCCTCTGTATTTCTTATTTCCTTCCAACCCACTTCTGGCTTTAGCCACAAAAAATGTATTGAAACTACCACAAAAAGCTGTGTGGGACATCAACTTAAAGGTTCCTTCATCCGCATTTTTATTTTTATCTTGGAGGGGTGTTTTTTTTACTAAAAAGACTCGATCATTGTTTTTTGTAGCATTTTTAAGGTGATTTTTCCCATATAGTGTGTTTTAGTCCCTGCCATTAATAGAGATTTTGTATGCTTTGTTGTTTTTTAGAGGAAAGCATGTGACGCTTTGTAATGTCACTTCTTCTGTAGAGCTGTATAGGAACAAAGTATTGGAATTTGAAAAAAAAAAACATTAAAAACATCAACATACATTGTACATGTGTTTTTGAAGCTGAAAAAAAAACTATGGAAGTATACTGGAGAAAAACTATGATAAAAAAAAAAATGAATTGACCCCCCCCACACACCAAAAAATTAATAAAAATACATAAGACATGTTTGCTTTGCATTTACTAGTTCTCCTAGACTTTCATACAACATCTGGAGATGGTGTTTTTGCCTAAAAAATGCCAACAAAAATATGCACCAAAAACCTCAAAATGACATAAAAACTCTACCTGCAACACCAGCCTGAAGCTAACATGTGTACACTGCCTAAAAAGGCCTCATTCACACAGTCGTTGTGTGGCCGTTCTGTGCATTGGGGACCGCAATTTGCACAGCAAAAAAATAGAACATGAATGGGTCCGCATCCGTGATGCGGGGAGCACACAGCCGGTGCCCGCATATTGCGGATCCGCTCTTTGCAGACCGCAATACGGCCATGGCCGGTCTGACAACGGCCGTGTGCATGAGGATAAAAGCAATCCCCATGGTATAAGGAAACTAATTACTCTTTCACAGCTCACATTGATGTTGGAACAGTTGGCACAGTCATAGTTACTCATTTTATGAGCATAAGTAAGCTTTGCAGAGTGCAGACTGTATGTTTTTTTTCATCTTTGATTTCTGCTGGAAAACATAAAGGCATTGACAAAAAAGTGACTTGCAGAGAAGTAACAAAAAACCACAGGGTGGGGAGAAAAAGCCTCAGATGTGGAATTCCCATCCAGACAGAGAATGTACGGCTCAACACATCCTCCTAATTCGTTTTATGAATGCACCTGCTCTTATAAAGCCTTGTGAAGTACGCAGCCATCTATACCATTCTGCCAGTCCAGACAGTCATTGATCTGGTTAGGGGGTGACAATTTAACCACTTATCTTTTCCATCAAAAAGAGTTTTTTCTAGCAAAAAATAAAATAAAAAAACTGAACATGTCATACTACTAAATCTCTGAGCGTGAACACACCCTCTAGGTTAAATACTAGGAATTATTTGTCAATTTGACAACAGAGAAGTGCAGCCAAACTGGTTATGATCAAGCTGTTTCATTCCTTGAGCAAAGAAACCCCAGTAGACTAACAAAAAAGCAAGCCAAGGACGTGTTCACACAGTGGACAGTTTTTGCATAGGGCATATATAGGGGTCATTTACTCTACAATCAGAAATACGCATATATTAGACGTACCTCTGGCACAGATTGCGGTGCAAAGGTCATTTGTGCCGCAATATGCGACTTTTCCCAGGTCTAAAAAAGTGTGCGTAGCGTGGGTGGGGAACGGGACGGGCCAATCAGTCCGTCTCATTCATCATTTTTTACGCCTATTTTAGAGGTAGAAAATGGTCTAAATATAAAACGGCGAGGAAAGCTGGCTTCCATTTAGACCGATGCTGGATACTCCGAAGTTATGTACATAACTTTGGCGGATCCACCACCAGCGCAGGGACTTATTAAGACTGGCGTCTAAAATGCCAGTCTTAATAGATGGCCCCCATAGTCCCTATTGTCCTCTACTGTGGAGCTATAGACACAATAGAATCATAGTGCATGTGACTAATACATTGAACTTCATACTAAAACAATATGCAGTAAGCTTGGCAGAATAATACCACTTTACAGTGAATAAATAATACTGCCATACAGTGACCAAAGAATAGCAGTGACACAGCCAAAGACATAATTATTAAATGACTCGTAGCGCTCCCTAACTCATGAACTAATTTTTCCTTTTCTACCCCAAAATATTAGGAAGGCCTCTTTCAGCTATTACTTTTCACTTCTCTTTTGCAGCACAACCATCCCTCTCCTGTAGCATACCCTTCCCTCAGTCTAACAAGGCAAATACCTACCTGTCCATTTACCCAGTGCCTGTAAACGAATACCCCTTTACCCAGTGCCTGTAAACGAATACCCCCACCCATTCATACTGTCTACCAGAAAGTTACTTTATTGCAAGTGCCGGCCAGACCATGGTTCCATGTACAACACCTCCCAGAGCCTGCTCGTGTATACAACAGCTGTCAGGACATGCTCGCAACTACAATACCTACCAGAGCATGCTCCCATGTACAACACCCGCCAGAGCCTGCTCGCACATACACACCTTTCAGGACATGCTCCCAACTATAACACCTACCAAACCATGCTTCCAAGTACAACATATGCCAGAGCATGCTCTCAACTACATGTGCCAGAGCATGCTCCCAACTACATGTGCTATGCCAGAGCATGCTCCCAACTACAACACCTGCCAGAGCATGTGTCCATATACAACACCCACCAGAGACTGCTCCCACATACACCTCTCAATACATGCTCCCAACTACAACCCCTGCCAGAGCATGCTTCCATATAGAGCACCTCCTACAGGATGCTTTCATATACAATAACAGCCACAACATGTTCCCAACTACTACACCTTCCAGAGCAAGCTCCCATATGCAACATCTGCCAAAGCATGCTGTCATATACAATATCTGCCAAAGCATGGTCTCATATACAATACCTGTTATATAGTGCCATTATTTTCTAAGGGCCTTCCAGAGTGCGTCCTTGTATACAGTGCCATCCGGAAATCACCCTATGTAGACAGTGCCATCTCCCTAGATACACTTTTACACATCCACCTTTGTTCCTACACCTTTCAGTAAGATTTACATGAAACAGGCAAGCAGCAGCCATTCACATGTCACTCCCATCTACTGGATGGCGCACATAGCTTTATGATCAGTAAGATCACTGAATTCGTAGGCACTAATTGTACCTGTGTTTCAAAAAGAATACAAAAAAGTATCTCTGTGCCAATTCCTGTTACTGAGAAGAGTAATGATTCTCCATTATAACGGAAAGACGCCTACAGTCCTCTAAACGGTGTTAAGGGTCACTGTTAAGGGGGTGTGGTGCTATGGAGATCACAGTTAAGCTGGCGGGTGCTGTATATGGTCACAGTTAAGGGGGTAGGCCGCTATGGAGTTCGCTGTTAAGGGGGCGAGCCACAGGGGAGTTCACTGTTAAGGTTGTGGTGCGCTATGGAGGTCACTGTTAAGGTTGTGGTGCGCTATGGAGGTCACAGTTAAGGGGGCTGGGCACTGTGGAAGTCACAGTTAAGAAGGCGGGGCACTGTGGAAGTCACAGTTAAGGAGGCGGGGCGCTGTGTAAGTCACAGTTAAGGAAGCGGGGTGCTGTGGAGGTCAGTGTTAAGGTGGCATATGCTGTGTAGGTGACAGTTAAGGGGCAAGATGCTATGGAGCTCACTGTTAAGGTGGTGGGGCTATGTGGAGGTCACTGTTAAGGGGCGAGGCTCTGTTGATGTGACTGTTAAGGGTGCGGGGTGCTGCAAAGGTCACAATTTAGGGGGCGAGGCTCTATAGAGTTCACAGTTAAGAGGGTGGGTGCTGTGTAGGTCACAGTTAAGGGGGCAGGGCACTGTAAAGGTCATTGTTAAGTGGGGGGCATTGTGGAAGTCACTGTTATGGGGGATCCTGTGGATATCTTTTAACCAGACAAAAACATTAAATGAAATAGATGAAATATACCCGTGCAAAGCCAGGTCCTTCTGCTAGTATAATATAATTAGATCAGCAGGTCAGCAATCTTGTATATTGTATCATCAGCAGATTGTTTATTTCTACACTGTGCGGTCTTTGGTGGCTTCCCTGCCCTCTAATATTGTTCCTACCAAAATATAAAAAAGGATAGTATTGCTGCCTACATCAGGAAAAAGAGCTGAAGAGAACGGTCAGGTCAGAAATGTAACTGTACAGCTTGTTCACTCTTGTGTGTATCAGTTATCTGACATGGGAAAAGATCAGTATAGAAATTCATGAAGACCCTGTTATATCTACTGACTGCTGCACAATTAAAATAATAATCCAAGAGATGTCCATTTAATGCATCGGCATTTAAAACACCGAAACGAGCCACAATCGAATCAACGTGTATATGAGCAGAGCGAGTGCATATATCATATGTATTCATCTTTGCCCCCCTCCAGCAATAAAGGAATAATCAGCACCTCTGCATCACTGGCTGTTATAACCCACAGAAAGGAGCCGTTTAACAGTGAGTGTCCTAACGATCCATAATTTATCCAGGTTAGACATAATACAAGGCTTATATCCAGGGAAGATTAGTCATAAATGCTTAATCTACTGATTCTCGCCTATTAAACAAATCTGGCGTATCGAGGAATGGCTGTGATATAATGAGGCAGAACGCTCCTGATCGCTACACACATTTCACCTTTAAAAATAACTCTGGCAAATCTCTCTCGGTCCTCGCTGAATTAATGGGTGCAGCATGCGTCCCGTGTTCAAATCTCCTCATTCTCGTGAAAGATGGGATAAGAGGCGAGTCTTACGGAGATATAACCGGCGTGAAGGGCAATGAACTTATTAAAAGCCCCATTGAGGAACCCGGTTGCAGCACATTAGATCCTCAAATGCCCAGAGAGTCTACTGGACTCTCTTACTCTCTGGAACATAATGTTTTTCGATGGTCTGATAAAGTGGATCAGATGGTAGGAGAAGTGCGGGTTTGACAGTGTGACTCTATAAATCACACCTGCCATGCACACTAGACTGGGAAATCTGCGCTCTACAAGTGAAGATACTCGCCGATCGCAGTCATGTGAAAGGCAAAGCATTATAAATTATATGCTATTTTATTTCCTGACATGGATGTAACCAACCTGTTTAACTGATGGCTGGCATTTGATGCAAGCTACTCAGATATACTCATATAGTGAAATATTAGGCATTTTTAGTCCGCCAGCAAAGTCTGCTGCCTGAAATGTCTGCTGCAACCCCAGGCATTCACCAGATTTTTTATTTAAAGTATTATTTGCTGTAGGAAACAAATTTGGGGTGGTCATGTATGTGCTTCCCTCCAGAAGGGATGGTAAGGCGTGATGGGAAATAAGTCCAGAGAGTCAGGGTCTGGAGTAAACCAGTGGAGGAACTGAAGTGCAAAACAATACAGGCAAGGCACCGAGCTGGCTTCTCCAGTCTCCTACCCAGCAGAAGAAGGTTTTGAGCTGAGTAGAGATAAGCAAATCAAAGTCAAACAAACTGACTTTGATCCGAATTTCTGAAAAAATTCAATTCGACACAAAGCCAAATTTCCTTGCTCTTTGTGGTAACAAATCTATTTTTCCTGTAATGGCAGTTTGCTCACGTCGTGGCCATCTTGATTGAAGAGACAGCGTGAAATCTTGCACACAGTGACGAGTGGCATACCCTTGCTGGAGTTGAGCGAACTTGTATTTTAAGTTCGGCGTCCAAAGTTTGGGTTGGGGTTATCAAAGAATCCCGTTAAGGATTCCGCTAACACGGACCATAACGGCATTTGGAATCCATAAGGGGATTCTTCAATGAATCCGAACCTTGGACAACACTAAGGACCTAGGGTGACGTCACCTTCATGTGATCAGTGCAGGGGGCGTGGCTCAGTACTGGATCACCTCTTATCCAATCCAGTGCTGAGCCACGCCCCCTGCACTGACACATGACGGTGACGTCACCCCAGGTCCTTAGTGTTGTCCAAGGTTCGGGTTCATTGAAGAATGCCCTTATGGAGTCCAAATGCCGTTATGGTCCGTGGTAGCGCCATTAGCAACGGGCCACAAGTGCAGGATCTGCTCCCTGTATATATATGCACAACTGCATTTTTGGGTTGAGCACATCCTGCTTCATGCCACCTTTTAGTTGGTTTATGGACAAAATCTGCCACAATAGAAAACGGATCCGTCCCCCATTGACTTTCAGTGGTGTTCGAGACGGATCCATCATGGCTATAGAAGACATAATACAACCGGATCCGTTCATGACGGATGCATGCGGTTGTATTATTGTAACGGAAGCGTTTTTGCAGATCCATGATGGATCCGCAAAAAACGCTAATGTGAAAGTAGCCTAAGCAGTTTTTCCAACCATAGTGTGGGATTATGTTGAATATAATGCTTTTCTGTTGATGTTCTCATACACATTAATTGGCTGGCCCTGCCAACAACCTAATATGTATGAGCAGGGTCCAACTCTGCCTCTAAAAGTATTGGGAGCAATGAATTTAAATGCCCGACCCTTTTGTTCTCCCAAGAGATAAGCCACCACCGGAGGCATCTGTCAGTGGCTTTCTCCTCTCTCCCCATTGGACACACACATGCAGAGCCTAACGAGTGTGTAGGAAGGTGGGGTGGGGGGTAGTCGGTAGAGATAGCAGTCAGCCAAATGAGCGTTCTGTCAACAGCTATTGAAGGTATTTGATATTCCATATACAATGGGAAGATTTATCAAAACCGATAAATGGCTTGGTTGCCCATAGCAACCAATTAGATTCCACCTCCATTTTTCAGGTCCTCTTTGGAAAATGAAAGGTCAAATCTGATTGGTTGCTATGCACAACCAAGTTATTTTTCTTTTCCACCAGTTTTGATTAATCTCCCCTAATGTCCCTGTGTCACAGATAAGTCCGATTTTTTGGAATGAAGATCCAATCCAAATAATTCCATCTGAAGCTACATGCGCGTTCACCATGTTGCCCACGGTCCAGTACCTGGTCATCAGTGGTATCAGCAGGGTCTGGTGAATGGGGGCATGTCCAGTATACGGTACCTCATGGCCAGTGATTGTTTCACGGGGTGCTACCTGCAGGTCATTGGTATTTTCTGTGTCCATCTCTGAGGCCAACATGGTATCCAACTGCCTGCCGCCTTCTCATACAGCTGTGACCATCTGAGCTGAACCATTCAGGTCAGGAGGACTGACCAGCTAGATGTTGGCTGTCACAAGAGGAGAAATAGCCTCATAAGTAGACCTCATAAGTCCTGTCCTGACCTACCTCAACAACAGTGAAACATACTGTGAGCATGGCAGCTGGGGGACAGATTATCCCCTACTATAAATGCCTGATGGTACAGTCTATGTAACAACATGGCGGATCTGCAGGAAACCAGTTCAAAATTTGAAAACGAGGATAAACTGGTCCTGGCCGACAGACAAACCGACCTGACAAAATCCTGTCATAAGCCCTAATATACCTGAGGGAACCCATACTTTTATACATCACAGATCAGATCTACACACATTGCTGAATACAAGTTATTCAGTACATAGCTTTGTAAATCACTATGATGCCATGGCCATAAATGTTACAGGCGAAAACATAATATAAAATGTCAGGCTACATTAGGTAGCAGAAACATGGCTGACAGCCCATTGTAAGCATTCATATGTATAAATGTCCAAACACATCCAATTAAAGGGGTTGTCTCACATCAGTGAAGCCGCTGATCACGCAGAGAATTAACACGAGGCACTACCAGGCAATGTGCTATTCCGCATTTTCTGATGTGACCATCGCATTACACTGCCCGACTCCATAGTGGAATGCCTGCTTCTTGAGTCCGAGGCAAATGCGGACAAGAATGTGAGACAGTGCTATTCACTGACTTATGACAGTTTTGCGGAGTCCACATGACCGGAATAATCGTGGCGAGCGCAGCCACACAGGGTTCAGCACCTGGGATTGCGGAGAGCACAGTGTGTGCTCAGCCGCATCTTTCCCGCCCCAGTTCACACACTTACTGAGTCTCCAGATCAGTGTATTCCGCAACATGTTAGCAGCCTAATACATGCGGACTACATTGCGGATGTGTGAATAAGGCCTAAATGTCCAAACACATCCGACTAACGTGGGGCTGTACTCACCCACTCAGTATCAGAAGGCAGTCTATCACTTAGCAGAAAGTTAATACAAGGCACTTACTAATAGCATTAGCTGATTGCCCATATTGCCTCCTTCTCTGAGGCTGATTAACTTTTGACACGATCACATTAAATACAACTCCTTGCACTCTCTTACAATGGTTACGACTAGACATGAGTGAAGTTATGGATAATTCGGTTCTGCTGCTTCGGCTAATTTCACAAAGAAATTTGCTTTGTTTCTTTATGAGTAGTGGGCACAATGACGCCTCCCCCGTCATTGAACCTCTCAGATGCCGCGTTCATCGCTGATCACGACATCAGAGATAAAAAATATAGGGCTTTCAGGGGTTAATCGGTAAAAAAAAAAAACGTATCCATTTGAGCACGAAGAGGCCACTGCAGTCATCTTGATTGAAGATCCCGGCACGAGATTTCGCACAGGATTTTCAATCAAGATGGCCGCAGCGGCCTCATCACACTGAAACGGATGAGGTGAGTATGTATTTTCTATAAAATACCATTTCAGCGAAAATTGATTCATTATCCTGAAGCACGAGAAAGTTCAGCAAATTGAATTTTCCCTGAAATTCGGATCAGAGTCCACTTTGGATACTTTGATTCGCTCAACACTAGTTACGACCACCCTGCAATCTGTCAGCAGTGGCCGTGTTTGCACACTAGAGAAAAAAGCAGCAGCCTATGTGAGCTCCTATATTCCCGGCCACCAGGGGGCCTTCACTTTTTTCTGGATTGCAGGGTGGTTGTAACCATGGAAACAAGCAGTGTACAATGTGATGGAAAAATAAATCCAGCCAGCAAAGGAGGCAATATGGAGAATCACAGTACATTAGTAAGAGCCTTGTATTAACTTCCTCTACATGATCAATGCCACTTGCTGAAGTGAGACATCCCCTTCCCTTTTAATGTTAACAGAATCCAATGCCAATTGAATGACTTTTGGGGGCCATAACTGTCCCCAATGACAGATATGTGGGGGAAAAAGGATCAGATATGTTGGCAATAAACTGTTTCTACTCGTCAATAAACATTCAAGCGTGGCAGAATTGAGCATGCATGGTTTATGGGAGAAGATTGGGGGAGATAGCTATTTTATCTATATGATCAGCTTAAAGGGGTTGTGTATTGTCATGGTATTGATGACTGATCCTCAGGATATATCATCAATATCCAATCTGCCAGGTTCCAACTCCTAGCATCCCTGCCGATCATCTATTTCTATGGGAATAGAATCTGTAATTACACCGCCCCGCCACTAGTCTAGACTGATTGCAGGTAAACACTGGAGCGCAGTGGCTCAGTGGTCAAATCCGACCAAGAGCAACATGGAGTTTGTATGTTCTTCTCGTATTTGAGTGGGTTTCCTCCAGGTACTCTGATTTCCTGCCACAGTCCAAAGACATACCGAGTGGCGAATTTAGATTGTGAGCCCCACTGGGGACAGCAAACAATGACAATGTCTTAAAGCACTGCGCAATATGTCAGCGCTATATAAGTGAGTAAAATAAATAAGTGAAGGAGGCGCCCACAAGACTATTTGGGAATCGCAGGAGTCAGACCCCTGCCGATTTGTTATTGATGAGCTAATATAATCCGTACAATGTGGTAAGGTTTTTGTGCTATTCTAATGGGACAACATTTATTACATTCACTGGATATAATCACAATGTTACAAAAGACTTGAAGAGGGGTACCATATGAACCCAGGGGAGATACTTTGTTTAGGCAATGCCCTTCTTTACCTGATTTTACTATCCTTACAAATCCTCATCATGTCAATTTTGTTTATGGTTTACCTGCAGATTTCCCCCTTTTCAAATAAAGGGTGAGATCTGCAGAAAAATCGACAAAAAGCTAAATTATGTATTGTAGTTATTGGTGCGTTTGGGGTGCAGTAATACACAGAAATCCACACAGAAATTTGTGTGGATCTTCTGCACATTGAACTGCACCTATGTGCAGGTACCTTATCTCTGTCTTTTGGTGGTCATGGACAAGGGTGAATTGGCCATAAACCTTACAGGGAAATTTTCCTATGGGCCAAGTTTTGGGGGATGTATTTTGTGATGGGCTGTGGTATTTGGCTCTGTTGGGGCGGTATAATGTTCCACAATACAGTATTGCTGACCCTGCCTTCCATCAATGTGGACCCAACTACAAAACGGGGCCACTTTTAGTATTTGTTCCAGGGCCACTTTAAGTTCCCAGTCCGCCCCTGGTCATGGAGATCGTGCTGAGTGCCCACATGTAGCTACCGAACAGAGTTACACTGAAGCCAAGCTAGAGCATTGTATGACTGTATGACAAAGGCAGTTCACGCGGGGACTATCTTGGTGGCACTGTCATTTAGCTCTGGCACAGTTTATGGGGCACTATGTTGTACACTTTACACTACATAATTGTGCCCTTCCAGGGGCTGTCTGGAAATGCGGACATTAGTCAAGGCAGTGCCTGCTCTCAAAAATTGTGGAGGCACTGTGGTAGACATTGTTGTGGAGGCACTGTGGTAGACATTGTTGTGAAGGCACTGTGGTAGACATTGTTGTGGAGGCACTGTGGTAGACATTGTTGTGAAGGCACTGTGGTAGACATTGTTGTGAAGGCAATGTGGTAGACATTGTTGTGAAGGCACTGTGGTAGACATTGTTGTGAAGGCACTGTGGTAGACATTGTCTGGAGGCACTGTGGTAGACATTGTTGTGGAAGGCACTGTGGTAGACATTGTTGTGGAGGCACTGTGGTAGACATTGTTGTCAAGGCACTCTGGTAGACATTGCCTGGAGGCACTGTGGTAGACATTGTTTGGAGGCACTGTGGTAGACATTGTTGTGGAGGCACTGTGGCAACATTGTTGTGGAATCAATGTGGTAGACATTATTGTGGAGGCACTGTGGTGGACATTGTTGTGGATGTACTGTGGTAGACGTTGTGGAGGCACTGTGGTAGACATTGTTGTGGAGGCACCGTGGTAGATATTGTTGTGGAGGCACTGTGGTAGACATTGTTGTGGAGGCACTGTGGTAGACATTGTTGTGGAGGCACTGTGGGTAAACTATGAGATGCCTACAGTAATGGCAGTTCTATGGGGTGCTGGCAATATTACAGGGTAAAGGTGCCTGCCGCTGTTATGATGTGGAGCTATGCCAGTCATTATTAGACAGGCTTTAGGACTGGTATAGTTGTGTAGACAGCCAGCAATTCTCTAAAACTGCCAAAAATGCCAAATAAAACAAAAATTTAGGGAGTCATTTATGAAAAAATACACACCACTTTTGCCGTAGTATAAGGGCAGGTTTTGTAGCAAAGGTGTCTCGCAGCAAAATCTGTGCCTTTTTCCCTGTCTATGTCACTTACGCCTCTTTTCTCAAGTTCTGAGAAAAGAGGCGCGGCGCTGACAGGGAAGGGGGCGTGCCAGAAGACCAGGCTCAGTCATCATTTTCTATGCCTGTTTTGGCATTGAAAATAACTTAAATCTACCCCAGCAAGGGAGCTGGCGTAGATTTAATCTTGGTGAATGGCCACCGGATCATGTACATAACTTAGCCATATCAAGCTGCAGCAGACATGGACTAAGATCGCGTCTAAATCGCCAGTCTATGGCTACTTTTACACTAGCGTTTACTCAGGACTACAGTGTACACCCGTAATCTGCCGGAAGTCCGCCCGCCCCAATTCACTATAATAGGGAGTGGCGTAGATCCGGCTGTAGAACGGCAAATATGCCAAGAGGTGGCCAGACAAAACCCGCTGTGTGCACAGCACGTGTACAGTATGAGGAGCTGATCTGTGATACGGCACCAGCAGAACTCCATGGGCCCGTGCGGTACCTCAACGCGCCTCTGATTTTACAGTATAATGATTTGTCGTATCTGTTGATGATATATAAATAGATAATTGCTGTGCGGATTTATTGGATTGCTTTCTAAAAATCATTGGCTTCCAGGAAAATTTTAATGTATGCAAATTAGCCTGACTAGCCTGCATCATAAATAACACTGTAGACTGAGCTCCTGGAAACTTGTAAGATACATTATCATTCTAATTACTGCCTGGTTAAACAGATGATAATAAATAGAACAATTATTATGTATTTTGTTATATTAAACACTCTTTTATACAATTGAATGTGTAATAATTAGATGCTTTAACCCCTTCTGCATTGCTCGTGGGCTACTGAATGGCAGATTGCACTATACAGAGTCCTGTCATTAAAGGGTCTGTAATACGGATCAATATGTGATCATTGGGGCTCTGACTCCCATAACCTTAGATATTCAATCAGCTGAATAAAGGGGTCACAGCTCTCCCTTCAGTCTCTATCGGGCACAGTGCCACATGTTTGGTTATGGCTGTGCCTGGTACTGCAGCCGGCAGCAGTTTAGTTCCATATTCAAGTGCCTAGGAATGAGCTGCAGTACCAGGTACCGCCACAGCCACATGTATGGCACTGTGCATCTGGAAACAATGAATGGTATACAAAGTGCTGGACCATCACGGTTCCTTCATTCAGATGATCAGTGGGGTTGTCCGGACTTGGACCCCACAGATCAGATATTTATAACCTATTCTATAGATAGGCCATCAATGTTACAGTCTGGGAAAACAATGAAAAGGACAACAGAAATGATTGGGCACCATGGCACTTTAATTAAAGGGGTATTCCCATCTCAGACAATGGGGGCATATTGCTAGGATATGCCCCTATTGTCTGATAGGTGTGGGTCCCACCTCTGGAACCTACACTGAGAATGGAGCGGGGAAGGTGATGGCCGGAGGACCCCGGGTTTTCCGGGGTCCAACCATCAAGCGCTCACCCCGTAGTACTGAATGGGAGCTCACTGCGCGTGTGCGGCCACCACTCCCGTTCATTTCTATGGGGCCGATGGAAATAGCCGAGCCACTGCTCAGCTATTCTAGGCGGCCCCATAGAAATGAATGGAGGGTGGCTGTGCATGCGTAGTGCGCCCTCCATAACTTTTGGGGCTCCGTTTTTAGTGTAGGTGCCTAGGTCCTAGCGATATGCCCTCATTGTTGGAGATGGGAATCCCTCTTTAAGATAATCTTGGGGGTGCCTAGAATCAGACCCCACTGACCAGACGTTCAGGACCTATTCTGGGGACAGGCCATCGGAAAATTCCTTTAAAGATACTGTCATCGCTATCCTACTGAAGGAACTGGGAATCCAAATATTCAGCTCCCTGTTACAGGTGAAACATTAGAGCCTGAACGTGGAAGCACACTGCATCCTTGGGACCTTTATAAATCCCTAATGTCTTGATGATGTTTTGAACGTCCGTGTCAGGCACTGCCGCCCCCTCAGGCTGTGCACTGCGTATGGAATACTGTATCAGTTCTACCTTGGGTGTACTTCTTCTGACTTGTCTTTGTTAGTAAATAATTGCAATCCACATGAAATTTTGGAGCATCTTTTCATATAAGCCTATGTTGTGCCATTCCTCTATTATTCCTGCTAGAAGTTTGTGAACAAAGGTGCAACTGAGTGTTACCAGCTGCAGGTGTATCCTGGCACAGTCTGGCACTGGCAGCACTGATTGGATAGTGTTAGACACTGCAGGGACCCCCCCCACCCCAACTGATAACACCCAGTTGTAGCTTTCTTTAATGTTCAGCTTCTTACCTGCATTTTCTGCTAATATAATTATAGTTTCTTTATATGTTTGCATGGTAAAATGGTACACATGAGAGTTATATTCCATCGTGCACGTGTTTGGTATCTTTTTACACAGCAGAATAAGTTTCTTATTAATGGGTTTTTCGATTGTTTTAGGCCTCTTGCACACGACCATTGTTTGTTTCTGCGTCCGTTCCGTTCTTTTTCATTGATAGGATGCTTCCCCATTCATTTCAATGGGTCCGTCAAAAAAAGCGGATGGTCAACCGTTTTTGTTCAGCATCCGTGGTCCGTGTTTACATTCCGCCAAAAATATAGAGAATGTCCAATTTTTATTTACGTTTGCGGACAAGGATAGGCATTATTACAAGGGATCTGCCAAAAAAACGGATCTGCAAAAAAAAAAACGGTCCATCATCCTTTTTTTTGGCGGACGCAAAACACATACGGTCGTATGCATGAGGCCTTAGGGCTCTTTTACAACAGCGTTATTTATTTCCATTCTTCTGCACCATCATATGTTTCTTTAGTGGAGAAAAAAGTCCTCCATGCAGGAGTTTTCTATCCGTTAACTCTGTGACGGAGGCCCAGAAGGGAGCCTACAATGCAGATGTGAAAATAATAATTGGTCGGCACTCCACTTTAGGTGTATGGGTGCTCTGTGCTCGGGGAAATCCCAATCCTAATAGTAGATTACAACATGGCACTCCACAGGATCTCCTAATGAATTTTTATTCAACAGTGTTCAATAAAAATTCATTAAGAGATCCTGTGGAGTGCCGTGTTACAATGCAGATGTGAACACAGCCTTATGATAGGTCATCAGTATCTGATTGGTGGGGGTCTGCCAACCAGGACCCTGCCAATCCGCTGTTTGAGGAGGTCGCAGCGATATGCTGAACGCCGTGGCCTTCCTGTAGCCTATCCTGGGCCAGTGGCATCATGTTCATTGGTCACCTGGCTTAGGCGCAGCTCAGTCCCAGTTGCGATACCAGGCACAATGGCTATAGTGAGGAGTCTGTGAGGAGACCGTGGCGCTCACCTAGGTACCATGACCTCCTCAAACAGCTTATCGGTAACAGTCCCCGCACCAATCAGGTACTAATGACCTATCCTGAAGATAGGTCATCAGTATAAAACATTTGGAAAACTCTTTAAAACAACTGCAATAAATTACATTAAACCATTTTAAAACCCCATGTGCCCCACTAATAAAGAAAGAAAAAGTATGGGGATTAGGCAAATGAAAAAGAAAATCGCCTATTTTCGTTCTACAAGGTGAAATTCTTTCTTTGGACATTAAGACATCAATGGCTTTGGAGGTGAATGAGTTAAGCGAAACGTACATGAGAGGAATCCCTTCATACGACTATTAGCAATCATCAGCTTTGCAGACAGCATTTCACAATTTCCACAATATTGAGTCATTTTTTTAAAAGCACAAAGATTTGCACAAACCATAGTGTGACGTCAATGCAAAACCTCAGCCAAATAATCCAGGGGATTTCACAGATTCCTGCCTTAAAATAGAGAATAGGAATCACCTAAGCCCATACTTACGTGTGAGACATGACTTCTGCAGCACCGAGCAATCCCTTCCGGGTAAACGAGATCCAGCACCTGATATTGCTTAGAAACCCACAGCGAAAAGCATGTGAGAATATCCCCTGGAGATGACATCCACTACACCACTGGGAAAATGCATATACTGTATATAGATCAGCAGGAGAGTGCTTCAGCCATGATTGTCTGCGCTTTCTTCTGTTTATTTGGTTACTAGGGAGACAACAGGGAGAGGCATTAGAAGGCATCTCCATTTAAAAGGACGTTGCTTAGCAACGCTGCAGCTTCCTGTTTCTGCCACTACTACAGCTCTGCTAGACGCTACCAGCACTTTATTAATTAGTCACTGCCAGGTACAGAAGACACCAGAACAATCACTTATGTGTGACTGCCCCAGCAATGACAATACTAACTGATATTTGCAATTTTACCTCTGTCCAAGAATTTGCACCTCCAGTGGTGGAATGAAAAGCAAACCAATATCAGATCGGCGGTGGTGCCGGGTGTCGGACCCCCACCGATATTGATAACCTATCCTGAGGATAGGTCATCAATAATAAAATCCTGGAAAACCCCTTTAAACTCTAAAGCAAGGAAGCATCGTAAATAAAATAAAAAAAAAGAAATTTACCTCGTCGTTATACTTTCAACTTTTTTAGTTGTTGTTTTTTGCAGAAAGATTTGTCAGTTTTTGGGAACTATTTTCTCCATACAATTTGATATTACATATACATTGGCCAAGATTTAAAGGGAACCTGTCATCAGCTTTATGCTGACCTCACAGAGGGCAGCATAAAATAGTGACAGAAATGCTGATTTCAGCGGTGTGTCACTCATGAGCTAAAAGTAAGTGGTTGCCGAGAACCAGCATCTTAATCATTGCAGCCCAGGCCTTGAAAAGAGTCAAATCTACCTGAGAAGAGTCATGGTTATTCCTAATCTCCTGCTCTCCCGGCCCATCTGATGATGATTGGCAGTTCTCTCCTAGTGAGAAAGGGAGAAAACTAGGTAGAAGCCTGTCAGTCATCAGCAGGTGGGCAGGAGAGCAGGAATTCATGAATAACCAGGACTCTTCTCAGGTGGCCGGGACTCTTTTCCAGGCCCAGTCCATTTACACTGAACAATTTAGCAGGTGATTGTTTAGAAGGAAGTGTTCTTTCCCGGAAACCGTCTGCTCGTCAGTGGAAGAGAAAGCTACATTTACATACATACTATGGAGGAGCGATCACTAATGCCATCCCTTGCCTCAATACAGACTAGTTGTTTACGGGCAGCAGGGCGTGATTAGACAGCACAATCTGCTGCCTTATGATTTAGGAGCCTGCACAAACAAGCATATCATCCAACGAACAAGCGTGTAACTCATTCATCGGGTAATGAGTGGCACCTTTACACCGCTCGTTAGCGATTATCTGGCGGATTCTCTGCCCGTGTAAAGGGCCTTTACTCATTAAGTAATCAATGTAATTTACTAAAGATAGTGTAATCTTAGACAGGCTGTCTAGACCTGTACCAAGAGCTCAGGCTGGATGGACAATTTTATCTCTATACCAACTATGGGTTGGATTAACAGATTTTTACACCAAATTTACACTGAAATTTTGGAGTAAAATGGTGCATCTTAGCCCCTGCCCACTTTCTGCTAAATCCAACTCCCATTTTAAGGGTCCATTCACACGTCCGTTGTTTTTCTATAATCCGAAAATAGGACCGTTTTTTGCGGATCCTATTTTCCAAGAATTCTTTCCGTTTGTAATCCGTTTTTTGCGGATCCGCAAAAAACGGATAGAAGAATATAATTGCATTGCACAACAGACCGCAATTTTCGGATTAGAATAGGACATGTTTTATTTTTTTACGGACACTATGTACTGAGAAAATTATGCGGACAGCACTCTTTGTGCTGTCCGCATATTTTATAGACCCATTGAAAATCAATGGGTCCGAATTCTGTCCGCAACTATTCTGTGACTAGTCCGAAAAATCGGGATCAGATGCGGAACTAAACAACGGACGTGTGAATGGACCCTTAGCGTGTTGGAAAAACAGCGTAGAAACTGTACGCATGCCAAATTGCGCCAATTTACGCCATTTTGACAGATTTTCTGAACAGACACCTTGGTAAATCTGGGCCATTGTTACTAGTTTTTTGTTTTTTTTTCCATTCACTAAAGTTGTTCATTTATTGTATGGATATGAAGAGGATGTTTATCAAAAAAAGTAATGTTTGGCCAGTAACTGAATGCATCTGAAAGAAGGCCAAGGGCTGGGCCCACAGACTAAGGCCCCTTTCACACGGGCGAGTTTTCCGCGCGGGTGCAATGCGTGAGGAGGACGCATTGCACCCGCACTGAATCCGGACCCATTCATTTCTATGGGGCTGTGCACATGAGCGGTGATTTTCACGCATCACTTCTGCGTTGCGTGAAAATCGCAGCATGTTCTATATTCTGCGTTTTTTACGCAACGCAGGCCCCATAGAAGTGAATGGGGATGCGGAAAATCGCAGCATCCGCAACCAGTGCGGATGCGTTGCGATTTTCCCGCATTGTTGCTTAGCAACGGGACTCAATCTCTATTATTTCCCTTATAACATGGTTATAAGGGAAATAATAGCATTCTTAATAAAGAATGCATTGTTAAATGATGAGGAAGGGTTAAAATAATAAAAGTTAACTATCTTAGCCACTTGATCGCGTAGTCGCGATCTGTCCTCTTTCCTGCAGCATCGATGATCTAGTGGACCTGTGATGATGTCATCACATGGCCCAATCACCTGCTCCATCACTATGGTGATGGAGCATGTGATTGGTCCATGTGACCACGTGACATCATCCAGGTCCTAAGCACTATCCACAGTCTGAGGATAGTGATTAGGACCTTGGATGATGTCACATGGTCACATGGACCAATCACATGCTCCATCACCATAGTGATGGAGCAGGTGATTGAGCCATGTGATGTGACGTCATCACAGGTCCTTTAGATCATCGATGCTGCAGGAAAGGAGGACAGATCGCGACTACGCGATCAAGTGGCTAAGGTAGTTAACTTTTATTATTTTTAACCCTTCATTATCATTTAACAATGCATTCTTTATTAAGAATGCTATTATTTCCCTTATAACCATGTTATAAGGGGAAATAATAGAGATTGGGTCCCGTTGCTAGCAACAATGCGGAAAATGCAACGCATCCGCACTTGGCTGCGGATGCTTGCGATTTTCCGCATCCCCATTCACTTCTATGGGGCCTGCGCTATGTGAAAACGCAGAATATAGAACATGCTGCGATTTTCACGCAACGCAGAAGTGATGCGTGAAAATCACCGCTCATGTGCACAGCCCCATAGAAATGAATGGGTCCGGATTCAGTGCGGGTGCAATGCGTCCTCCTCACGCATTGCACCCGCGCGGAAAACTCGCCTGTGTGAAAGGGGCCTAAGAGGGTACACGATGCCACACAGACACAGACAACAGTTCTTAAGAGCAATTGGATTTACTAATCAGTCCATCCATCACGTGGATGCCCTGCATGTCGCTGCTGAAGCAAAGTAGAGAAAGAAAGGCAGGGAGTGCCAGAGCAGAGCTGGGGGATTGAACAGGAGAGTGCTGATTATTTTTTTTATTGTATTTATTTTTATATTTATTTTTACATCTGGAGAAGCCCCTTGAAAAATGGTGCACTTTGTATACTGTGAGGGACATTTATCTCTTGAGATTGTTTTTGTGTCACTTTTAGTTCTGGTTTTACATTGTGTGGGTGCACCAAATTAATGAAATGGCACACAATTTTTATGTATTTGACCCAACTATATTGGATTGTGCGACAGTCTAGAAAAATACACCAGGGGGCTGCCTGGCTTAGGTTGTGAATTTTTTGCAACACTTGAAAATGTCGCAAATGATAAATGTAGTCTAAAACAGATATAAAACCATTCCCTTGTCCCAAACACAAAACTTGGAAAAGTGGCATCGAGTGGCGAACAGTTTGCAAATGTCGCAAAATTCACCACAAATTTTGCTATTCAACACTTCTTGCGACATTTTTACACCAAAAAAGGCGTACTTTTATTAGTAAATGTTCCCCTGTATCTTTATATTATCAACTTGTTATATCTCTCTTCAATATTTTATTATCTTGGAAGAGCTGAGGGATTAAAGGCTTTTTGCACCTTTTGGGAATTTTTTTTATTATTGCATTGTATTCATTTTAAGCTAAAAATAATTTTTTAAAAGGGTGTCTCACTTTATCAAATGGCCTTTATCATGTAGAGAAAGTTAATACAAGGCACTTACCAACGTATTTTTATTGCCCATATTGCTTCTTTTGCTGGCGTGATCCATTTTTCCATCACATTACACTTCTTGCTCCCATGGTTATGGCCACCCTGCAATCCAGCAGCAGTGGCCGTGCTTGCACGTAATAGAAAAAATACGCCGGCCTCTCTGATGGCCGGGATCAGTGCAGTGCTCATTGGCCAGCGCTTTTTTTATAGTGTGCAAACACGACCACCAAGCACAACCACCAGGGGGGTCGTAACCATAGAAATAAGCAGTGCATAATGTAAAGTAAAAATGAGTCCAGCCAGTGAAGGAGGCAATATGGACAATCACAGTACATTAGGAAGTGCCTTGTATTAACTTTTGCTACATCATAAACGCCATTTTCTGAAGTGAAACAAACCCTTTGAATTGCTCTTAACAGGATCTAAATTTTCTCGGATTATCTCGGATCTTTGACAACATAAACACTCATTATAGCTCAGTTCTTATCTTACTGATAAGAATGTGGCTTAAAAATAAGTGTTTATGACCTCTTAGTCAATTAGAGATAAGGGTTATTAGATGTCCTGCGCAGAGTGAAAGTAAAAAGTACATCACACAGCTAAAAGAACAGTTAATTCTTTGACAGAATGGCTCAATATTTTTAATAAAGACAAATTGAAAAAATTATTTTTAGCCGAAATGAGTAAAATTCAATCATTAAAAATAATTGCCTCTGAAGAGTCTGTGTGGCATCGTGTACCCTCTTAGTCTGTGGGCCCAGCCCTCGGCCTTCTTTCAGATGCATTCAGTTACTGGCCAAGCATTACTTTTTGTGATAAACATCATCTTCATATCCATACAATAAATGAACAACATTTAGTGAATGGAAAAAAAAAAAAAAAAACTAGTGACAATGGCCCAGATTTACCAAGGTGTCTGTTCAGAAAATCAAAATGGCGTAAGAGTGAAGAGTGCCTGCGCAGAGTGAAAGTAAAAAGTACATTAACACAGCTAGAAGAACAGTTAATTCTTTGACAGAATGGCTCAATATTTTTAATAAAGACCAATTGAAAAAATGATTTTTAGCCGAAATGAGTAAAATTCAATCATTAAAAATAATTGCCTCTGAAGGTGTACATAGCCTTTAAACTCAGGAAGAAACAAGAGCACTGCGGAGAAACATTTTTAAGGCTGGGTTCACATCACAGTTTCATTTTCCTTTCTTCTGATCCATCAGAAGAACTGAAAAAGAATGTTTGAGATCCATTTTTTTAGACGGAAAAAAGTACTGTATGCAGGATTAGAAATGGCTCAAACTCATATTGAGTGTGCATAAGGGCTTGTTCACATCACCGTTATGGATTCCGTCATTATTTTCCGTTTATAACGGAAAATAACAGAATCCATAAGACGGAAGTCAAAACGGAATCCTTTAAGAGGCATTCCGTTTTGATCCTTCATAATACAAGTCTATGGGCAGTATGACGGATCTGTCCCGTTTCCATTATGCAGGACTGGACTCCTGCATAATAGAAAACCAGGACGGATCCGTTATGCTGTCCATAGACTTGTATTATGAAGGATCAAAACGGAATGCCTCTTAAAGGCTTCCGTTTTGACTTCCGTCTTATGGATTCCGTTATTTTCCGTTCTAACCATGTTATAACAGAAAACAATGACGGAATCCATAACGGTGATGTGAACAAGCCCTAAATGAGGCACATGATCCTGTTATTTTTTTTACTGTGCTTCTGATGGATCAGAAGAACGGAAAATGGAACGATGATGTGAACCCAGCCTAAGGACTCATGCTCACGACTAGGTACTGGCCGGGCCCGTATTGCGGCCCACAAACAGCGGGTCCGCAACATACGGGCCCTGGCCGTTTTTGCACCACATCACGGATGCAGAACCATTCACTACGGATTGCTTCCATGGTGAATGCCAGAAGCACAGCTCCACCCACTGTGTGCTGGTTGAACTGTGTTACTGGAATTAAGTTCCCATTGACTTAAAGGGGTCATCCTGGTAAATGTAATGATGACCTATCCTCAGGATAGGTCATCATTATCACAAACAGCGGGGGTCCTCGGCACCCCCGCCGATCAGCTGTTACAGGGAGCTGCCGCTCTCATCAGGGCTCTGGTGAGCACAGTTGGCTCCCGGCAGCACTCCAAGCACAGCGCCATACATTGTATACTGGCTGTTCTTGGTATTGCAGCTCAACCCCTTTCAGTTCAATGGGACTGAGCTGCAACTAGATCATGTGACTGATGAATGGTGATGTCACTGGCCTAGGAAGAAGCCGTGGTACTCACAGAGCGATGGCCTCTTCTGACAGCTGATCGGACCCCTGCCAATCTGATATTGATGACCTATCCCCTTTAAATAGGAGCTGAGCTGCAGTAACCAGGCACAGCCACTACACAGTGGGCGGATATTTCTGCGTCTGTCTCACTCCATTTTATTGAGATCAGCTGATCGGTGCGGTGCCGGGTGTCAGAGCCCTACAGATCTGATATTGATACCTTATCAGGAATATAGGTCATCAGTAGCCAGGCTCGGACTGGCCCATAGGGGTACAGGTAAATCCCCTGATGGGCCCCTGAGCAAGGTAGGCCCCTATCTCCCACCCCCTGCACAAGTGGCACATAACACATTAGACTTACTGCACTACATACACATATTCAATGTACAGCACCTTAACTAGCCTATGGTCATATAAATTACTTGACAGATGAATGTATTTGTACGGTGGGCCCCCAAAATAATTTTTACTGGTGGGCTCTAGGCACCCCAGTCCGACATTGTCAGTAGCTGGAACCCGGACAACCCCTTTAACCTCTTAAGGACACAGGTACGCCCTGATGTCCGAGTCCTTAAGGACACAGGAAGTACATGTACGTCCTGTGTAGTTCCGATCACCGGCGTGCAGTGCGGGGTGATCAGAACAAAGTGCCTGCTGAAATAATTCGGCAGGCACTCTGGAACAATGCTGAGGGGGTCCTGTGATCCCCCCTATCGGTGATCGCTGCAAACCGCAGGTCAATTCAGACCTGCCGTTTGCACTACTTTCTGCTGTTTCTTATTAGAAACTTGTAAATGCCTAAATGTGTATTTATTTGCGGGCGGTGCGGCCGGCCGCCTCCTCTGTAATATTCATTGGTGGCCAGTGGTTCTAGCAGAGTGTCAGCACATTGCTGACACTCTGCTATAAACTGCTGACATCTGTGCTAGTGCAGATGTCAGCAGTTTAAGGCCTCTTTCACACGAGCGTGTCCGGATTAGGTCCGGATGCGTTGCGGATGCGTTCAGTGAAAACTGTGCGATTTCACAGGCAAAGCCATTCAGTTTTGCCTGCGATTGCGTTCAGTTGTTCAGTTTTTCGCGTGGGTGCAATGCGTTTTGATGCGTTTTTCACGCGCGTGATAAAAAACTGAAGGTTTACAAACAACATCTCCTAGCAACCATCAGTGAAAAGCGCAACGCACCCGCACTTGCTTGCGGATGCATTGTGTTTTTAACGCAGCCCCATTCACTTCTATGGGGCTAGGGCTGCGTGAAAAACGCAGAATATAGAACATGCTGCGATTTTCACACAACGCACAAGTGATGCGTGAAAAAAAACGCTCATGTACACAGACCCATTGAAATGAATGGGTCAGGATTCAGTGCGGGTGCAATGCGTTCACATCACGCATTGCACCCGCGCGGAAAACTCGCCCGTGTGAAAGGGGCCAAACCCCTTCCTTGCCGCGGTCCATAAAAGTGACTTCATCTAAGACACTACACCCCTCAAGGTATTCAAAACTCATTTTATAAACTTTGTTAACCCTTTGGGTGTTCCACAAGAGTTATTGGCAAATGGAGATGACATTTCTGAATTTCTATTTTTTGTTACCTTGCCTCAAAAAAAGTGTAATATAGAGCAACCAAAAATCATATTTACCCGTAAAATAGTACCAACAAAACTGCCACCTTATCCCATAGTTTCCAAAATTGGGTCATTTTTTTGAAGTTTCTGCTGTAGGGATTGCATCAGGGGGCTTCAAATGGGACATGGCGTCTAAAAACCAGTCCAGTAAAATCTGCCTTCCAAAAACCATATGGTGTTCCTTTCCTTCTACACCCTGCCGTTTGGCCATCCAGTAGTTTACGACCACATATTGGGTGTTTCTGCAAACTATGTAATCAGGGCAATAAATATTAAGTTTTGTTTGACTGCTAACCCTGACTTGAAAAAATGGTTAAAATGGGAAATTTTCCAAAAATCGAAATTCTGAAATTTTATCTCCATTTGTCATTAACTCTAATTCTAAAGGTTAACGAAGTCTGTAAAATCAGTTATGAATACCTTAAAGGGGTGTAGTTTCTAGAATGGGGCCATTTTTGGGTGGTTTCTATTATGTAAGCCTCACAAAGTGACTTCAAACCTGAACTGGTCCCTAAAAAGTGGGTTTTTGAAAATCTTCAAGATTTGCTTCTAAACTTCTAAGCCTTGTAACATACCCAAAAAATAAAATGGCATTCCCAAACTGATCCATACATGAAGTAGACAATTGGGGAATGTAAATTAAAACTTTTTTTGGCGTTATTACTATGTATTATAGAAGTAGAGAAATTGAAACTTGGAAACTTGCAAATTTTTCAAAATTTTTGGTAACTTTGGTATTTTTTTTAATAAATAAAAATGATTTTTTTTTACTCCATTTTACCAGTGTCATGAAGTACACTATGTGACGAAAAAACAGTCTCAGAATGGCCTGGATAAGTAAAAGCGTTTTAAAAAATGGCCTGGTCCTTAAAGTGAAATATGGCTGTGTCCTTAAGTGGTTAAGACCTGCTCTAGCCATTACATTGAAATCAAAGTATTCTATACACTGAAAATAAAGGATTCATGCACTATTGTGTTTATACACATGCCACTTGTCTTCTGCTGTTGTTCAGCTTCTGAATATTGTAATTCACTGCGATTACAAACTGTTAAAATGTCACATTCACATGATCACAAGTTCACACTTTAGCAGCTTTGTAAGAGGTCGGCTTATCTGCCGAGGGAAGACATCAAGGGATTTCTGTGGTTACCAGCTAAATTAAAAGAATTGATGCCATCATCATGAGCATTAAAGACATATGGACTTTATACTGAATAAGAATCCTAGCTTTGTCCTGAGCCCCTATGGTCCCAAATATCTTGGATGTGTCGACCAGACTCCCTCTCCTCTCAGTATTTTCCTTCTGCTACATTTCTGCAGTGAACGGGCCGTAGGGGCAACACATGAGGCACAGTGGGCCGAAGGGGTAGTAGTTGTTCGGTACTCACGGTTAGCAGAGCCTCCCAGGACCGGCGTGCAGTGATGGGGAAGACAGCACTAAATCCTCCGTGGCGCTCTCTAGTACAGGGATCACCAGCCAGATGGTAGTTGAGGTGCCCTTGATGGTATAGGTGTTTAGGGTGCTTTTGAGGCTGGGAGCCCGGTTGTTTGTGAATCGTGACGCCAGCACCGTAAGGTGAAAATGAAGGTGGTAGAAAGGATGAGGAGTCAAGTGTAGTAAACAACAGAACTTTTACCTAAATAACTTGTCTCCAGGTAGTCGGTACAGTTCATTTATATGGTAAAGTAATAATCCAAATATTGGTTCAGCTATATTCCTTATAACAGGCTTGGTCATTGTAATTTGAGGAGTTCTCCTTCTTTCTATATCTTTCTATACTTTGTCTACTCTCTAGCACTCAGGTACTGAATATAATAACTCTTACTGGTCAGTAGCGATCCACAGGGCGGTCTCCTAATGGCAGGCATCAGCCTTCTGCTCCATTCTATGGAAAGATGCTCACTGAAGAATTACGGTCCACTATGTCCATAGAGGCATGTGGTAAAGGATAATTTTGCGCATTAATCATCCGGCTGTGTCCAGGTACTTTTAGGTTCCTCCTGGTCACTGGTGCATATGAAGTCCATTAGCTAATTTAGCTCCAACCTCCACTAGACTTTCTCTATATCCAGACATAGACTCACTGGTCTGTGCTGTGCTGCGGTAATACTGTTCTGTATGCTCCCTTAGCTTGATCAGGGCCAAGGGGCTAAAATGGCAGCTACATTGTGGACTAGGCCTGTTCTGCTCCTCCATCAAGTTCCTCTCTGTTCTCTACACTTACTCACCTCCTATCTACTCTCAACCTTCAACTCTCAACCCAACTTTATTAGCAAACCCCAGATATATATATTAAGTAATGCCAGCACCACCTAGGGGTGAATAAGTGTAATGACTCTCTACAGCCTGTCAATAGGAATTACAGCTTGATACCATAATACATTAATATGACATTTAGCAAAAGATTGAAGTGCCCACATATAACACATAGTGGAACATTGCATTTCCTACCCTTTTCCTGTTTTATCCTCGCCTTTACTGCCTTGCTCGAGTTTGCTTTCTTTCATATGATCGTATTTGCAATCTGTATATGGCCCAGTCCCAGTTTTGTGCATATTCACTTCTAAATATGCCAATTATAGTCTATGGGAGTTCATAAAAAATGCAGGAAGGAAGGAATACGCATGTAAATCCAGATAAAATACTGATTTAATTCTGATGACAATACTGATGGTTAGTGTTGAGCGTATCACGTCAAAGTGGACTTCGATCCGAATTTCAGGCTAAATTCAATTGGCTGCGAAGCTGATTTCCCTGAAATAGTGCGAAAAACAAAAAAAATCTTACTGACCTGCTCTACTTGCACGCAACGGGCCAGCTGCCACCATCTTGCTTGACGATCTTGGCCGAAATCCAGTGCGCAGTGACATATGACGTCACCACAAGGGCTGGTGTGATGACGTCATCTCGGGCCGCGTGAGATTTTGCGCCAGCTCTTTAACCTCTTAAGGACACAGGGCGTACAGGTACGCCCTAATGTCCGAGTCCTTAAGGACACAGGGCGTACCTGTACGCCCTGTGTTTAAACTGCTACTGTGCCCGATGTGGGCGCCGTAGCAACATGGTTCCTGCTGATGTAGATCAGCAGGAACCATGTTCCTAATGCCGAGGGGTCATGTGACCCCCAGTATCGGCGATCGCTGCAAACCGCAGGTCAATTCAGACCTGCGGTTTGCAGCGGTTCTAAGATCTCTGATCCCGCGGTCTGTGACCGCGGGGATCAGAGAGTTAGTGCCCCAAAGATAATCATATTAACCCCCTGCATCCCCGATCTTGTTATGGCGGCGGGGGTGCAGAGAGTGGTGCGGCAGCGGTAGGCGGTGCGGGAGGCGAGGCGGTGCGGCAGGCGGGATCGCAATAGCGATCCCCCGCCCGCCTCCCTTGTAATAATTCCCTGGTGTCTAGTGGTTCTATCAGAGTGCCAGCACATTGCTGGCACTCTGATAGAAAGCGACTGGCATCTGTGCTGCAGATGCCAGCCGTTTAACCCTTCCTTACCGCGGTCCGGACGGACCGCGGTATGAAAGGTGTTAACAGGGAGGAGCTCCCTCCCTCTCCCATCGGGGGCTGCTGTGCCTATGCAGCCCCCAGGATGGGATCGCAGAGGAGGAGCTCCCCTCCTCCCTATCCATCACCCACTGCTCTCTAATGGCAGTGGGTGATGGTTACCATGGCAGCAGGACGCTTTCAGAGCGTCCTGCTTGCCATGGTATAGTAACTCTGGTCAGACTTCTGCTAAAGGCAGAAGTCTGACCAGGCACTGAATAAGTAAAAAATACAGTGCAGTACACTATATAGTGTACTGTACTGTATTATATAGACACCAGATCCACTGGATCTACAAGAACCAAGTGGGTCTGGGTCAAAAAAATGTAAAAAGTGAAAAAAGTAAAAATAAAAAACACAAATCACTGAATAAAAAGTAAAAAAAAAAATACACTACACATATTAGGTATCGCCGCGTCCGTAAAAAACAGCTCTATAAAAATATCACATGACTGAACCCCTCAGGTGAGCGCCATAAAAAAAACCCAAAAATGGTGTAAATAAGTCATTTTTGGGCACCTTACATCACTAAAAGTGTAATACAAAGCGATCAAAAAGGCGTATGCCTCCCAAAATAGTACCAATCTAACCGCCATCTCATCCCGCAAAAAATGAGCCCCTTCATAAAACAATTGCCCAAAAATAAAAAAACTATGCCTCTCAGACTAAAACATGATTTTTTGTTTCAAAAATGCTTTTATTGTTAAATGTAAAAATTTTTAAAAAAGTAGACATATTGGGTATCTCCACGTCCGTAAGAATCTGCTCTATAAAAATATCACATGACCTAACCCCTCAAGTAAACACTGTAAAAAAAAAAAAAAAAACTTTGTCAAAAAGCCATTTTTGTCACCTTACATCACAAAAAGTGTAATAGCAAGCGATCAAAAAGTCATATGACCACCCAAATAGTGCCAATCTAACCGCCACCTCATCCCGTAAAAATTATACCCAACCTGAGACGATCGCCTAAAAACTGAAAAAATATGGCTCTCAGACTATGGAGACACTAAAACATGTTTTTTGTTTCAAAAAGGATATTATTGTGTAACACCAAAATAAATAAAAAAAAGTATACATATTGGGTATCGTCGCGTTCGTAACGACCTGCTCTATAAAAATATCACATGACCTAACCCCTCAGGTGAACGCCGTAAACATAAAAAATAAAAACGTTGTAAAAAAGTCATTTTTGTCACCTTACATCACAAAAAGTGTAATAGCAAGTGATCAAAAAGTCATATGCACCCCAAGATAGTACCATTCAAACCGCCATCTCATCCCGCAAAAATGAGCCCCTACATAGGACAATCGCAAAAAAAAAAAAAAAACTATGGCTTTCAGAATGTGGAGACACTAAAAAATCATTTTTTCAAAAATGCTTTATTATGTAAAACTGAAACAAAAAACCCCAAAAAGTAGTCATATTTGGTATTGTCGCGTCAGTAACAACCTGCTCTATAGAAATAGCACACAATCTAACCTGTCAGTTCAACGATGTAAATAACAAAAAATACAAAACTGTCCCAAAACAGCTATTTTTTGCAAATTATCCATTTTAATCCATTTTTCCAGTAACAAAGCAAGGGTTAACAGCCAAACAAAACTCAATATTTATTGCCCTGATTCTGTAGTTTGCAGAAACACCCCATATGTGGTTGTAAACTGCTGTATGGCCAAACGGCAGGGCACAGAAGGAAGGGACGCCATATGGTTTTTGGAAGGCGGATTTTGCTGGACTGTTTTTGAGACTATGTCCCATTTGAAGCCCCCGATGCACCCTACAGTAGAAACTCCAAAAAAGTGACCCCATTTTTGAAACTACGGGATAAGGTGTCAGTTTTGTTGGTACTATTTTAGGGTAAATATGATTTTTGGTTGCTCTATATTACACTTTTTTGAGGCAAGGTAACAAAAATTGAAATTCTGAAATTTCATCTCCATTTGCCAATAACTCTTGTGGAACACCTAAAGGGTTAACAAAGTTTGTAAAACTAGTTTTGAATACATTGAGGGTGTAGTTTCTTAGATGGAGTCACTTTTATGGAGTTTCTATTCTAGGGGGTGCATCGGGGGCTTCAAATGGGACATGGTGTCAAAAATCCAGTCCAGCAAAATCCGCCTTCCAAAAACCATATGGCGTTCCCTTACTTCTGTGCCCTGCCGTTTGGCCATACAGCAGTTTACGACCACATATGGGGTGTTTCATGCAAACTACAGAATCGGGGCAATAAATATTGACTTTGTTTGGCTGTTAACCCTTGCTTTGTTACTGGAAAAAATGTGATTAAAATCAAAAATTTTCCCAAAAATCGAAATTCAGAAATTTTATCTTTATTTGCCATTAACTCTTGTGGAAAACCTAAAGGGTTAATGACGTTTGTAAAATCAGTTTTGAGTACCTTCAGGGGTGTAGTTTCTAGAATGGGGTCATTTTTGGGTGGTTTCTATTATGTAAGCCTCGCAAAGTGACTTCAGACCTGAACTGGTCCCTAAAAAGTGGGTTTTTGAAAATTTCTGAAAAATGTCAAGATTTGCTTCTAAACTTCTAAGCCTTGTAATGTCCCCAAAAAATGAAATGGCATTCCCAAAATAATCGATACATGGAGTAGACATATGGGGAATGTAAATCAATAACTTTTTTTGGCAGTATTACTATGTATTCTAGAAGTAGAGAAATTGAAACTTGGAAAATTGTAAATTTTTCTAAATTTTTGGTAAATTTGGTATTTTTTTATAAATAAAAATGAAATTTTTTGACTTTATTTTACCACTGTCATGAAATACAATATGTGACGAAAAAACAATCTCAGAATGGCCTGGATAAGTAAAAGCGTTTTAAAGTTATCACCACATAAAGTGACACTGGTCAGATTTCCAAAAAATGGCCTGGTCCTTAAGGTGAAATAGGGCCGTGTCCTTAAGGGGTTAAGCAAGATGGTGGCGGCCAGCCCGTTGTGAGCAAATGAATCAGCTAAGTATGATTTTTATTTTACACTGTGTTATGTATATCAGATGTCGCAATCATGTACGATGTCAGGGGTGAAGGGGGGCGCCGTAATAGCTGTTTCCTGTCATTGTACCCACTACTTACAAAGAAATGTGCTTTGTGACAAAGTAATTAGTCACAAAGCAAATTTTTTTGTAAAATTCGGCAAAGCAGCCGAATAGAATTTTCAAATACTTCGCTCATCTCTACTGATGGTATATCATCTGAAATCTGACCATATTTCAGAGCTGGAATATGAACGGATGAACAATATATATGTCTGCTGTACTATACTACAATATACAGTATATGTCTGCTGTACTATACACTATATATGTCTGCTGTACTATACTACAATATATATGTCTGCTGTACTACACCACAGTATATATGTCTGCTGTACTACACCACAGTATATATGTCTGCTGTACTATAATATATATATATATATGTCTGCTGTACTACACTACAGTATACATGTCTGCTGTACTATACTATAGTATATATGTCTGCTGTACTATACTACAGTATATTTGTCTGCTGTATTATACTACAGAATATGTCTGCTGTACTATACTACAGTATATAGGTCTGCTGTACTATACTACACTATATATGTCTGCTGTACTATACTACAGTATATATGTCTAGCTGCACTATACTACACTATATATGTCTGCTGTACTATACTACAATATATATATATCTGCTATACTATACTACAGTATATATGTCTGCTGTACTATACTACAATATATATGTCTTCTGTTCTACACTACAGTATATATGTCTGCTGTACTACACCACAGTATATATGTCTGCTGTACTATACTACAGTATATATGTCTGCTGTACTATACACTATATATGTCTGCTGTACTATACTATAGTATGTATATCTGCTTTAATATACTGCAGTATATATGTCTGCTGTACTACACCACAGTATATATGTCTGCTGTACTATACTACAATATATATGTCTGCTGTACTATACTCTATATATGTCTGCTGTACTACACTACAGTATACATGTCTGCTGTACTATACTATAGTATATATGTCTGCTGTACTATACTACAGTATATTTGTCTGCTGTATTATACTACAGAATATGTCTGCTGTACTATACTACAGTATATAGGTCTGCTGTACTATACTACACTATATATGTCTGCTGTACTATACTACAGTATATATGTTAGCTGCACTATACTACACTATATATGTCTGCTGTACTATACTACAATATATATATATCTGCTATACTATACTACAGTATATATGTCTGCTGTACTATACTACAATATATATGTCTTCTGTTCTACACTACAGTATATATGTCTGCTGTGCTATACTAAAGTATGTATGTCTGCTGTACTATACTACAGTATATATGTCTGCTGTACTATACACTACATATGTCTGCTGTACTATACTATAGTATGTATATCTGCTGTAATATACCACAGTATATATGTCTGCTGTACTATACTACAGTATATATGTCTGCTGTACTATACTCTATATATGTCTGCTGTACTACACTATAGTATACATGTCTGCTGTACTATACTATAGTATATATGTCTGCTGTACTATACTACAGTATATTTGTCTGCTGTATTATACTACAGAATATGTCTTCTGTACTATACAACAGTATATATGTCTGCTGTACTATACTACACTATATATGTCTGCTGTACTATACTATACTATATGTATGCTGTACTATACTACAGTATATATGTCTGCTGTACTATACTACTATATATATGTCTGCTGTACTATACTACAGTATATATGTCTGCTGTACTATACTACTATATATGTATATCTGCTGTACTATACTATAGTATGTATGTCTGCTGTAATATACTGCAGTATATATGTCTGCTGTACTATACTCTATATATGTCTGCTGTACTACACTACAGTATACATGTCTGCTGTACTATACTACAGTATATATGTCTGCTGTACTACACTACAGTATATATGTCTGCTGTACTATACTACAGTATATATGTCTGCTGTACTATACTACAGTATATATGTCTGCTTTACTATGTTACATTGCATATGTCTTCTGTAATATAATACAGTATATATGTCTGCTGTGCTGTACTACAGTATATATGTCTGCTGTACTATACTACAATATATATGTCTGCTGTACTATACTACAGTATATATGTCTGCTGTACTATATTACAATCTATATGTCTGCTGTACTATACTACAGTATATATGTCTGCTGTACTATACTACAGTATATATGTCTGCTGTACTATACTACAGTATATATGTCTGCTGTGCTATACTACAGTATATATGTCTGCTGTACTATACTACAGTATATATGTCTGCTGTAGGTGGAAGGAGCAGATGTTGGAAAACAATGCCCACAAGCATGAAGAGACCTAATTGGTAATTACATGCAATATATATTACTTTTATTCCCCCAGGACATGGTGGAAATATGGAAAATGTTATTGTATGAAATCTTCTAATGAGTCCAAGTTCAGCATCAATTTGAATGCCTTTTTTCTCTAGAAATAGCAGAACACTTTTACATGGTCTGCCTCTTGTGTTGCTGCATAGCCCCATTGTTTCTGTATGTGGCTGCATACTTAGGAAAGCATAGTCTGCTGGGTTTCTGTACAGATGGATACAGTAAAACATTTATACAGCAATGGTAGTATCTCTCCTTAGGGAGAGCGCCCCAAATTATAGGCCATACATGCTAATGTTCAACCCTTTAACTATTAAATAAGCCAGCAACTCATCTGCAGACAGCTGTTTCGTGGTGATTGCCCCTTATCAGTGCAGAACAGAGAGTACTGGCTTAACTGGGTGTGAGGTCTAAGTCAGGATTTGGGGGTTACTACCTCTCCTTGGGTAGAATGCCTTAATTGGCGTGAGGAGACTTATAGGCCATACATGCTCCTCTGGGATTCTGGGAAGAACAAAATGCAAACGAGCTCTTAACAAGCTCTACCTCTGATGCCAACAGATTTAAGGCAGGTATCCTAAAAGTCAATGTTCGACCCTTTAACTAGGCCTTGAGATATTAACCAATTCATTTCTCAAGGCCTAGTTAAAGAGTTGAACATTAGAGCTTGTTAAAAGCCATTTGCGTCCACTTCTGGTCCTGACATGGAACAGAGAGGCAGGAGGGGCTTGGCTTCAAAGCCAATCAGATATGTGCAATGGCACACTGCAGCTAGAGCTCCATCCTGCCACTATGCTGGATGTTAGATGAGGCATTAGTTTATATTTTGGCCAAATTATGTAAGCCACCCACCACTTCACGGTTGCCTCTCGAGTGGTCCCTAACATTAATTCTTACCTTTTATGGGCCATATCAGCCACACAAAACCCAGGGAGTGCAGGTGCAGCATGCATGCTAGATACACTCTGCTTGTAACCCCGTCTGGTGCCATACAGCGTTCATCAGATCAAGGGATGCAAATACCAACATGCATGCTGAGCCCACTAGTACTTCTCCTGGAACCAAATGGCTTCTGGTAAGTTCAATAAAGCAGACTCAGTTTTATACTGACTTTAAAACCAGCCTACAGGGCGGATTCACTAGTCAGGTGTGCATGACTGCATGGAGGTCACCACGCCTCCCATATATGCTACAAAGGAAAAAAATGGAGATTGCAGTCAGCACAGCCCAATACGCAGGTGCACGTTGCTATGGTGAAATACACATACAAACGTAAAAACAAAGGTGCAATGGCACACTGCAGCTAGAGCTCCGTCCTGCCACTATGCTGGATGTTAGATGAGGCATTAGTTTATATTTTGGCCAAATTATGTAAGCCACCCACCACTTCACGGTTGCCTCTAGAGTGGTCCCTAACATTAATTCTTACCTTTTATGGGCCATATCAGCCACACAAAACCCAGGGAGTGCAGGTGCAGCATGCATGCCAGATACACTCTGCTTGTAACCCCGTCTGGTGCCATACAGCGTTCATCAGATCAAGGGATGCAAATACCAACATGCATGCTGAGCCCACTAGTACTTCTCCTGGAACCAAATGGCTTCTGGTAAGTTCAATAAAGCAGACTCAGTTTTATACTGACTTTAAAACCAGTCTGCTTTATTGAACTTACCAGAAGCCATTTGGTTCCAGGAGAAGTACTAGTGGGCTCAGCATGCATGTTGGTATTTGCATCCCTTGATCTGATGAACGCTGTATGGCACCAGACGGGGTTACAAGCAGAGTGTATCTGGCATGCATGCTGCACCTGCACTCCCTGGGTTTTGTGTGGCTGATATGGCCCATAAAAGGTAAGAATTAATGTTAGGGACCACTCGAGAGGCAACCGTGAAGTGGTGGGTGGCTTACATAATTTGGCCAAAATATAAACTAATGCCTCATCTAACATCCAGCATAGTGGCAGGATGGAGCTCTAGCTGCAGTGTGCCATTGCACCTTTGTTTTTACGTTTGTATGTGTATTTCACCATAGCAACGTGCACCTGCGTATTGGGTTGTGCTGACTGCAATCTCCATTTTTTTCCTTTGTAGCATATATGGGAGGCGTGGTGACCTCCATGCAGTCATGCACACCTGACTAGTGAATCCGCCCTGTAGGCTGGTTTTAAAGTCAGTATAAAACTGAGTCTGCTTTATTGAACTTACCAGAAGCCATTTGGTTCCAGGAGAAGTACTAGTGGGCTCAGCATGCATGTTGGTATTTGCATCCCTTGATCTGATGAACGCTGTATGGCACCAGACGGGGTTACAAGCAGAGTGTATCTAGCATGCATGCTGCACCTGCACTCCCTGGGTTTTGTGTGGCTGATATGGCCCATAAAAGGTAAGAATTAATGTTAGGGACCACTCGAGAGGCAACCGTGAAGTGGTGGGTGGCTTACATAATTTGGCCAAAATATAAACTAATGCCTCATCTAACATCCAGCATAGTGGCAGGATGGAGCTCTAGCTGCAGTGTGCCATTGCACCTTTGTTTTTACGTTTGTATGTGTATTTCACCATAGCAACGTGCACCTGCGTATTGGGTTGTGCTGACTGCAATCTCCATTTTTTTCCTTTGTAGCATATATGGGAGGCGTGGTGACCTCCATGCAGTCATGCACACCTGACTAGTGAATCCGCCCTGTAGGCTGGTTTTAAAGTCAGTATAAAACTGAGTCTGCTTTATTGAACTTACCAGAAGCCATTTGGTTCCAGGAGAAGTACTAGTGGGCTCAGCATGCATGTTGGTATTTGCATCCCTTGATCTGATGAACGCTGTATGGCACCAGACGGGGTTACAAGCAGAGTGTATCTAGCATGCATGCTGCACCTGCACTCCCTGGGTTTTGTGTGGCTGATATGGCCCATAAAAGGTAAGAATTAATGTTAGGGACCACTCGAGAGGCAACCGTGAAGTGGTGGGTGGCTTACATAATTTGGCCAAAATATAAACTAATGCCTCATCTAACATCCAGCATAGTGGCAGGATGGAGCTCTAGCTGCAGTGTGCCATTGCACCTTTGTTTTTACGTTTGTATGTGTATTTCACCATAGCAACGTGCACCTGCGTATTGGGTTGTGCTGACTGCAATCTCCATTTTTTTCCTTTGTAGCATATATGGGAGGCGTGGTGACCTCCATGCAGTCATGCACACCTGACTAGTGAATCCGCCCTGTAGGCTGGTTTTAAAGTCAGTATAAAACTGAGTCTGCTTTATTGAACTTACCAGAAGCCATTTGGTTCCAGGAGAAGTACTAGTGGGCTCAGCATGCATGTTGGTATTTGCATCCCTTGATCTGATGAACGCTGTATGGCACCAGACGGGGTTACAAGCAGAGTGTATCTAGCATGCATGCTGCACCTGCACTCCCTGGGTTTTGTGTGGCTGATATGGCCCATAAAAGGTAAGAATTAATGTTAGGGACCACTCGAGAGGCAACCGTGAAGTGGTGGGTGGCTTACATAATTTGGCCAAAATATAAACTAATGCCTCATCTAACATCCAGCATAGTGGCAGGATGGAGCTCTAGCTGCAGTGTGCCATTGCACCTTTGTTTTTACGTTTGTATGTGTATTTCACCATAGCAACGTGCACCTGCGTATTGGGTTGTGCTGACTGCAATCTCCATTTTTTTCCTTTGTAGCATATATGGGAGGCGTGGTGACCTCCATGCAGTCATGCACACCTGACTAGTGAATCCGCCCTGTAGGCTGGTTTTAAAGTCAGTATAAAACTGAGTCTGCTTTATTGAACTTACCAGAAGCCATTTGGTTCCAGGAGAAGTACTAGTGGGCTCAGCATGCATGTTGGTATTTGCATCCCTTGATCTGATGAACGCTGTATGGCACCAGACGGGGTTACAAGCAGAGTGTATCTAGCATGCATGCTGCACCTGCACTCCCTGGGTTTTGTGTGGCTGATATGGCCCATAAAAGGTAAGAATTAATGTTAGGGACCACTCGAGAGGCAACCGTGAAGTGGTGGGTGGCTTACATAATTTGGCCAAAATATAAACTAATGCCTCATCTAACATCCAGCATAGTGGCAGGATGGAGCTCTAGCTGCAGTGTGCCATTGCACCTTTGTTTTTACGTTTGTATGTGTATTTCACCATAGCAACGTGCACCTGCGTATTGGGTTGTGCTGACTGCAATCTCCATTTTTTTCCAATCAGATATGTGCTTTACTTAAATGGGTATTCTGGTTGGTTAAAGTTATACCTTAGCCACAGGGCCCACGATCATGCGTGTGGCTGCGCTATTTATTTCTATGGGAGTTCCGGAGATAGCTTTTACAGTTGTATTTGCTACTGTTTATGACTTATTACTATTATCCTGACTTCTCTCCTGCCGTTTGTTATCGTGCTGTTTGCGTCTCTTGGTCTTAACCCCACTTATCTCTGTTGTGGATTTGGTTACTGATTTTGGCTTTGACATTCTTTCCTTTGGTTCTGACCCTGGTCATTGGTTGTTCTAACCACATTAGATGGGATCTTAGGACTTGCTATTAATGCTTCTCTCTAAAATATGTATCTGCACACCCGGCCGTCCTATTTCTAAAGAATCCCTTAAAGAATACAGTGAATGATAAATCGTGCAATGGATGACAATCTAAATTACTTGCACACAGGTCAACAAGAATTTAATGAAATCCATGTGCTGCAAGCCCCAGAAGAGCTGGTGCAGGGGATGGGAGTGGTAGTGGTCCTGATGAGATATTGTGTCACGTGAACTCCCTCAGGCCGTCGCTCCCTAGGGTTTGGTCCAATGAAAAGGTGTGAAGGAATCAGGCAGACAAAGGAGAACATCAAATGCTTTCTTTACTGAGTGCAAAGGATAGCTTGGGGTACTGTACATCCAGCAATATTAAGCACAGTAAGTGCAGTCTCTGTCACCAGATGATGAGGTTTGGTGGGTGGTTAGATGGCACTCAGAAGTATGCTAGCTGACAAAGTCTCTCTCCTGATTCTTATTTACTACGGCTGTAAATCTGGCTCATGTGAACTTTATCTTTTTTGGTAATTATTATGCTACTATGTTACATAAAGCACCACCAAAGAGGATTCAGCACAAGTCCCTCTATAGCAGCAAAAAAGTGGGGAAGTCACAGGAGTGCCAGTTATTTATACTGGATTAAATATCTATTGGTAAACTTTATTACTACAATTAAAAAGATCCCAAAATATAACCAAGAAAAATCCCAGAAAAACCCTACAACTTCCCTATTCCACCCTACCTAAAAGCAGAACTGCTGCCCTGACAAGGGCGATCCCATTGTCTTCTTTGCTATCCCTAAAAACCCTGTGCTCACTGGGATATCCAGGTAGGGAAGTGGAATCGCAAAAAAGTGCCTATATTTATGCATACTAATATACCTATGTACACGGAAGGTAGGATTTTACATGTTCTGAATTGTCTCAGGGTATTAGGTATTGGCTCTAAGGCCCTATGGAGCAGGAGCTGATGGATGTGCTCCCTGTCTACTTACTACCCTCGATAGGTCTCCCTCCTGACAGGATGTGGGATCTGGCCACTCCTATCAAGGAGAAGGAGTAACACCCATACGCCACTTGCTGGTGTGATAGTATATGACATAAGCAAAACATTTCCATAGCATTATAAACCCAAAAAATTGAAAATACCCTGTCTGGGGTATTGCACATGGCAATAGTTGTAACCCCCTCCCCACCCATAATCTGTAATATAGAAATACTAATAATGCCAGACTTAATGTTATTTTGAGGATTTTGGATTGAAGCAGATCAGATGTATGTAAACATGGAATGTAGAAATGAGTCAGATTGGATCAGGACAAGAATTTAAGGAAATCCACAGCAATGGTTGTTATTGCCCCTCTGTGCCCCTGTATCATCTGTATGACAAATTAAACGCTTGGGGAGGTTTATTAAATGGGGTTTACCAGGTGTTTAATACTCATGACCTAGCCTCTGGACAGGTCATCAGCATCTGATCGGTAGGGGTCCAACACCTGGCACTGTTTGAAGAGACCCGCGGCCTCTTCCTAGGCCAGTGACATTACGTTCATCTGTCAGGTGGCCTAGGCACAGCTCAGTCCCACTCAAGTGAATGAGGCTGAGCTGCAAAACAACTTGCAAACAAATAGATGAAGTCCAGCTTCTTTAAAACGCAAATTTACTTTATTTCAAGTGGTAAAATCCCTAAGCAGAATTCAGTGTAAATATACGTGTTTCAATCCTGATCCTTACTCATGACATTTGACACCAAGACAACCCTTTTTTTTTTATGAACATGTGTCCTGCCAATCACAAAAGGATTCGGTATCCCATGATTTGACAAAAAGAGTGACTAACAATGGTAGTAATGGACATGTTGTGTTAGTACTACGTGGTGGCCTTTGTTTTTGTGGCACTGTGCTGGAGGGTTGGTGGGACCCAGTGCCATGGGTGGCATTGTCAGAAAGCAGGGTTACTGTTTAACTCCTGGGTCCTGACGCCCACTAGGGCAGTGCCGCTTTGTCACGGCATTGTGCTGCACCCTTTTTTGTCAGAGCAGGTCCCACTCAAAGAGGCAACCTTGGAGTGGTGAGTGGGCTTATGCCTTTTGATCAAAATGTACACTAATGCCTCTTGTACAGCATGCAGTATAGGGGGGCTATACACATTAATATTACGCTAAGATAGCGAGTTTAATTAGATCAAAGCATAGCATTGTGGAGGTGCGATCCAGTTCTGTTTCTCCCCTTGATATACGCATGTTGAATCTTTCTTCTTTATTACTTGTATCAGCACTCCTCCCATTCTGCACAAGTGTTTTTAATTATGCAGAAGTCTGCATATAAGTGGTGATTGGCCTGCAGTTCCTGATAGTAATAGACATGTTGTGTTAGGCAACTGTTCACATGGTGCAATACTACTTGGTGGCCTTTGTTTTTGCGGCGCTGTGCTGGAGGGTTGGTGGGACCCAGCGCCATGGGTGGCATTGTCAGACAGCAGGGTTGCTGTTTAACTCCTGGGTCCTGCCGCCCACTAGGGCAGCGCCGCTTTGTCACGGCATTGTGCTGCACCCTTTTTTGTCAGAGCAGGTCCCACTCAAAGAGGCAACCTTGGAGTGGTGAGTGGGCTTATTCCTTTTAATCAAAATGTACACTAATGCTCTTGTACAGCATGCAGTATAGGGGCTGTACACTTTAATATTACGCTGAGATAGCGAGTTTAATTAGATCAAAGCACAGCATTGTGGATGTGCGATCCAGTTCTGTTTCTCCCCTTGATATAAACAAATAGATGAAGTCCAGCTTCTTTAAAATGCAACTTTCTTTATTACAAGCGGTAAAATCCCTAAGCAGAATTCAGTGTAAATCTACGTATTTCGGACCTCACAATCCTGGTCCTTACTCATGACATTTTACACCAAGACAAACCTGTTTTTATGAACATGTGTCCCGCCAATCACAAAAGAATTCGGTATCACATGATTTGACAAAAAGGGTGACTAACAAAACGTGGACAGAATGCTTAAAAACATTTCTTATAACTCATTGAAGACAATAAAAAAATAGAAAAAAACTAAATATAGCATACAGGATATAAAAGCATATATCAAAACCATGAATTCATCAGTGTTGTAGTATTACATCATATTTTCTGTTCAGGCCTGTGGGGGAACAAGTTCCCAATTCAAACATCCAGAAAGCCTCTTGGCTTAGAAGCTTTCTCCTCCGATCCCCACCCCTAATGGGTGGAGTAACCCTTTCTTTTGTAAAATTTTTTATTTAAAAGTATAAGATTAAGATAAAGTGCAATGGAAAATTGAACAGAGTACATCGCATATTTCAAAAGCAAAATGCTACAATGAAAGGGTCAACATAATAGATTGAACTTACACAATATAAGGGTACTTGCAGTATAGAGTGATCTACACCCTAAAAACACAACATATTTTTCTAAGCATGTACCCAGCCCAAAAACACTGAGAAGAAGGCAGTTCTGGCACCTTTAACGAGAGTGACCAGGAAAGACATAGTTTTCGAACCCGAACCCATATGGAAAAGTGCAAACAACAGGTACCTATGGAACCTGGAATAGGGCATCCATGAAAGTTAAAAGCAAAAACAAACACATATAACAAATCTCAACTGTAACACTTAGACAACAACAAAACATAGACTAACAAGGAGCACAAGCGAGAGGGGTGATGGGGGGGAAGCACGAAAGAGTAGAGAGAGTGAGTCGTCCAGTCTCTCACGACAATAGGTTCTGAAACCCCCGGGAGTCCTGGAATGAAAACCACGGGGCCCAAGCATCCAGAAAAGCTTTATGTTTAGAACTTAGCTGCGAAGTGAGTTCCTCCATTCTCCGGATCTCCTCCACCTTTTGAATCCAGCAGCAAGTCGTGGGAGGCGAGGAGGACCTCCACCTCGCAGGGATGCATGCCCTCGCCGCTATCACCAGGGAGCACAGACAGGACTTATGAAGCACGCTCATTGGTAAATCCGATAAAAATAATAGAAAAAAACAGGCGTATTCGGGATTGAGAACTGAAAAATTGAGGACAGCGCTTTATGGATCGACTGCCAGAAGGGACTGAGTTTGGGGCAATCCCCAAAAATATGTAGCATCGAACCCATGGCTGAGTCACAACGCCAGCACACTGGGGACGTGGATAAAAACATTTTCTGTAATCTGACTGGGACATAGTACCATCTTGACATTATCTTATACCCCGCTTCCTGGAACCTACTCGCAATGGATGACTTGTAGAGCAGGCAGAATAGTTTAGGCCAGTGGTCAGGGGGGACATCTACTCCTAAGTCTTGCGACCATTTAGTCACATATGGGGGCAGATAGTCCTGTCGTGGAGCCACCAATGTCTGATAACACTCAGATAGAGAATGTCTATATGCGCCCGACCCAACACATGCTTACTCAAAGTAGGTAAGTGACCTGTCATATCCTGCGGAAGCCGGAATTGAGGAAAGGAAATGTGCCAGTTGTCTGGATCCGGGGAACAGGGATCCGTCAATTTCAGTAACTCATCATACGTAAGCTATCTGCCTGAGGTTCTAAAAAAGGGAGTGCGATACCTACCACTAACGCACCATTGTTAAAAGGATCCACCCTGACAACTCGCCGGGAAACTGGGGTTTCCTAGAATTGGGAACAGCGGGGAGGGAGAGGGTGAGGATTTTCTTTAACCTTATGAAATTGTGCAATGGTGGGACCGATTGTGGGATGATTAGAGAGAGCTGAAGGGAGTTTCAAATCTACCCAGGGCAAGGAGACCAGAGGAGAGCTCGAGTACAGTTGTTCGATGGAGGCTAATGTATGTCCTCTGTGTGTCGACACCAGTCTACAATCCTTTGAAGCAGGGAGGCAGAGTAGTATTTACGTAAGTCAGGTACGCCCAACCCCCCTTTGTCCCTCGGGATGTGTAAAAGAGATCTAGCTAATCTTTGACTGCCCCTCGCCCAGATAAATATGAATAAGTCCCCGTGGATCCTATCGAAGAAGCTAGCGGGGAGTCTAATGGGAAGGGTCTGAAAGAGGTATAACACACGAGGAAGGATGTTCATTTTAAAAATAGCACACCTTCCAAACCATGTGTGCAGTCCCTTCGTCCACCGCTTAAGATCATTTCTTATCTGATCCCGGAGAGGGATATAATTCCTCTGGTACACCTCCTTCAGATCTGAGGGGATATAAGTGCCCAGATATTTCACTGCTCCGGTAGCCCACTTGAACGGAAAGGATGCGACCAGATCGGACAAGAGAGTATCCGGTAGCGATACATTCAAGGCCTCTGATTTCTGAAGGTTAATTTTTAGATTAGAGAGGTCATGAAATGAGTGGAATTCCGCCATCAAGTTTGGAAAATAAATCCTGGGGTTAGTAAGCGTGAACATTAAATCATCCGCATATGCCGCTATCTTAAATTCCCTGCCCTCAACTGAGAGTCCCGAAATATTCGGGTTCTGTTGTATAGACCTCAAGAGTGGTTCCAGAGTAAGCCAAAAGATCAGTGGGGAGAGGGGGCATCCCTGGCGGGTCCCATTTCCGATCGCGAAAGACGTAGAGAGCACACCATTCACCTTCGTGGCCGCGGATGGAGACTCATAGAAAACTCGGATCCATGTCGTCATAAGACCGGTAATGCCTACATAGCGCAACACCGCGAACATGGAGTAACCCCATTGTGAACTGTAGCAAAATCCATGCTGACTGCAGAGACATTGTGGGTTCTATAGTGAGGTACATCTGTGATATGTTTGCGCACCCTGGTTTTGATCTGATTTGTGGTGCATCCAACATATTGTAGTAGGCATTTTTTTTACATGTAATTAAATAGATAGCAAATTCCGTATTGCAGTTCAGGTAACATTTAATGTCGTAATTTCTACCATTTGCTGTGGACTCAAAAGTCGTGCCCACAGACATATGATCGCAACAAATACATCTCGTATGACCGCATCTGAAACTACCTCTACATGAAAGCCAAATAGGATTAGTCTCAGGGCGATCATGGACCCTACTAGGACTGATCACCTGTCCCAGAATTGGAGCTTTGCGGGCTGCCTGTAGGCAATGGCAATGGTATTCCTTTCTATATCTGGTGGTAAACGTCACCCTTTTCTCCCTCTGCGAAGATAAGATATTTTTTTCTTTTATTCGATGCACTCTCATCAGGGAACACCAATTGATTTCTATCTAGGGTTAACACTCATTTTTTTGCACCTTGTGTCAGCTGGTTAGCATAAAATCTAGACTGTAATCTGTTACCAAGCTCATCCGCCTCCCGCAAGAACAGACTGGCATTGGAGCAATTACGCCTTGCTCTCACCATTTCACCTCTGGGTATATTACTGGTTACATGGGACGGATGACAGGACGATGCTAGCAAAGTAGTATTGTCAACTGTTTCTTTTCTATAGGTGGTGGTGTGAACTTCTGAACTGGCAGTATCTCCAATCCGATGCAAGTCTAGAAAAGATATGGATCGTGAATCATAGTGCAAACTGAATTTGAGAGTATTTATTCACTTACTCAAGTATATACCAAACAGTGCTATGTCCACCACATCGCCTGACCAGATAAATAACAGGTCGTCGATGTAGCGTCCATACCACTGTATATTCTGGAAAAAAAAGGATTAGAATCAATTAACAAGTGATGTCTCCCCCACCATGCCATAAAAATATTAGCTATGGATGGGGAGCATTTAGCTCCCATGGACACTCCAGATATTTGAAGATAAAAATTATCATTGAACATAAAAAAAATTATGCTTCAATAAAAAATCAACTGATAGACATATAAACTCTTGGAGTTCCAATGTATATTGACTGTAGACTGTAAGAAACCATTGCAGAGCCACCAATGCATGATCATGTGGTATATTTGCATATAAGGATACTACATCCGCAGTTATCCACATAATCCATATTTTCTGCACCATTGAAAACCACTGAAAGATTGCAATACCGATCTAGTATCTTTTAAGTGACCTGGAATCAATGGAACCAGGGGTTGAAGGAGAGAGTCCACCCACTCTGAAAATGTTTCTGAATAAGAGCCAATACCAGCCACTATGGGTCTCAAGGGGGGGGGGGTGGAAACTCTCCTTTATGTACCTTGGATAAAGAATGGAAAATAGATATGATATTGCAAAACCAAGCACAGCTGCTATCTAGTGGATGGCGCCGTGCTTGTTAAGCTGCGAGGAGGCCACAGCACTCACCAGAGTGCTGCAGCCCCTTCAAACAGTTGATCAGCGAGGGTACTGGCTGTCGGACCCCCACAGATCACATACTGATAACCTTTCCTGAGCATAGGTCATCAGTATTACACACTCGGACAACTCCTGCAGATTTTTTTCCGTGATGCTCCAGTATCTTACATTCCCCCTAATCCAGGGCGCTATTCAGCTTGTGTAAAATTCATTTTTCATGCTGAGAAATCTTACATAGACCAAAAATAATTCCAGATCAGAAAATGTTCATTATTAAGCCCCGCTTGCTAGGACTCTGAGGCCCCGACCACTATGCGAACACACACATTTGTATATATAGATTGTTAAGTAAGCTGAGAGGTAAAAGTTTTCAACAGTTGTATCATTCCCTCAAAATGCAGAATGTGGAAAATCACATGCCAAATTGTACACAATTTGTAAACCAATATCCCCCGAATCATTTAAATATGTCATCACTTTAGAGGATGTTCATAATAGCTTGTAATATAGAATATTTAAAAGCTTGTAAAACGCAGTGATTAAGAAAAATGATGAGTAGTAAGTAAAAATGCACAGTTTGTACAATGGTAACATGGGAACTAAACCCGGAATGTAAATGGGAATTTTATGAGCATTGCAGCCAAATTTCCACAGTCTTACAGTAGTCACAACAGCAGTTTATGATTCTGCTGAAAGCCTCTCCACTCCCAGCTATGGTTAAGCACAGGCATAACTTGTAAAGTCTGTAATGGGCCCCCCAGCTATCATATGTGTTTAATATAAAAGTTTCCTCACATGGCGCTGAGGGACCTATATGACTCCATCATGCTCCAGGGTCTGGGTGCGACTGCAAAGTCGATGCGCTATAATTTAATCACATTATTTAAGGTTAATGTGTTACAAATATGGCAACATCAGGTTCACTTCCTAAATAGCAGTATATCAGCTTTACTACTTTTACTGCAAATCAATACGTGGTCAAGGAAGAGAACGCTAGGTCTGAAGCAGCCATTTTTCCTTTAAACCCTAGATGCATAAAATCTTAACATACTGTAGGTGATGGCTGTTCCACGTTTCATGCAGTCTATTCAATTTTAACTAGTTTATTAACTATCCATTATTTGTGAAGCTCATAAATGAGAAGATCAGTCCAGGAAAGTTTTTTTTTTTGGTTCAGTAAATGTTTCGAGGGGCAGTGCCTTCTTCCTGTCCAGTCGCGTAGCTGTGGTCACACCCAGGCTCTGGTGTCAAAGTCATGGTGGCCCAAAGGCCTCTCTACCACAAGAAAGCTCTGCATTATAAATGGTGGTGGTGGTGGTGGGGGGGCTTATTACACATTTTGTACTGGGGCAAAGGAGCTTCAAGTTTCACATCTGTTCCTGTCATTAGGCTACCAGCATGTGACTGTAGATTTGGGTAATAGAGCAACTTACTAATTTATTTGTTCTCCCACCATACATGCCATAGTTATGCGATATGTTGGTGAGGAAGGACCAGAAAATGTAATATTGTAATACACTATGGTTGACTGTCCATATTGACCTTATTTAAAACAAGCTGCAAATGCAGTATCCCAGACCTGGGGTATGTACACATTTTTATTATGTATTGTTATGGAATGATATGTAAGGTTATGTATTGGCCATTTGTTCCAGCAGGGGATTGATGGTTTGTAATGGTTGGCAGGAACGGGGCTAACCACCCTGTTCCTCCCCTGTTGGTAGGAGTCGGCTAGTCCTTCATCCTGCCCGGAAGGGGGGTTGGAGTTCAGATTGTGAAGAGAGATGAAGCACATGCCAGAGCTCCTACTCCTAGGAACTGTATCCAATTGGCTTAGTGGTCAGCACTGGGGTCCTAGGTTTAAATCTGACCAAGAACAACATCTTCATGGAGTTTGTATGTTCTCCCTGTGTCTGCGTGAGTTTCCCCTGGGTTCTCCAGTTTCCTCCCACACTCCAAAGATATACTGATAGGGACGCTAGATTGTGAGCTCCATTGGAGACAGAGTAATTCAGAATCAAGGACACTTCTTCCAGAAAGCATCAGTGTGACAAGACAGTAGAGTGATTAGTGAAATTACAGCTTTACAAACACTGCTGCAGGTGGGGGACTACAGCTCAGACACCCATCACCTAGTTAAGAACCAGGCCAGACAAACACCAAGTCTGAATAACACAGTGGACACCTATATCCACAAGTGCCTGCAGGTGCCATTAAATTGCTACATAACCTTAGCCACCAAAACTGTCCTGTAGTGCCAGAAACTGCACTTTGTACCTAATACTGCTGGATGCATTAAGTAAAGAGAGATGGTTATACTTTTACTTCTGTACTGATTCTTCAAACTACCTTTCCACTGTGCCAATCCCCAGGGGGCGATGGCCTGAGGGAGTGTACTGTGGTGCGGTATCTCATCAGGGTTACTGCTATTATCATCCTCTGCATCGGCTCCTCAGGGGCTTGCTGCACAAAGTCCAATTGTTAAATCTTGAATATGGATGGCCCCATAGCAAGGGCAAAATTAACTCAATGGAATCACATTTAAGCAGAATACAGTGTGATGCCAACTTCATCAAGTGCATATTTTGTGCTGTATCTCCCTCTATAAGCACTGTTCAGTCCAATACATTAAACACATTACAGAACAATACTGAGAGCGTAGAACTTCAACTCTCAGCTTGGAACTGTCAAGGTATGCTGGGACCTGTAGTCTCACCACAGCTGGAGAGGCACAGGACTGAGACTACTTCCTTAGACAACAGATAAAATAAAGTGACAGCTTAAGGCTCCGATTATAATGGAAGCCATGACGTTTTGACAGATTCCTTGCGTTACACCAACGGACCCTATTAACTTTAATGGGGTCAGCCTGAGTTTTGCCAGGGTTTCTATCATTTTTGACACAATAATGCGGAATACTGTGTTATTCTTGCCATCAAAAATGATGGATAATCAGAAGGAAACCACCAATGAAAATAGAAACTGAGCATTACATAATGGCAAAATAGATATTATTTATTAGCAATACAATTGATACTGTCATTTATATATTTTTACTGGCATTTCCCTTTGGCAGCATATCTGAATAAAAAATTGCTTTCTTAAAGGACTGAGTCATCAGATAATGACCTGTTTTTATGTTAAATTATGGGTGATTTATATTTTTTTTTTTACATGTCAATACCTATCTTTAAAAAATCCTGAAGTCTTTCATTGAACCCCACTATAGGCTGACAATTCCTATTCTCAAGCAGTAGTCATCTCATTATCATCACAGGCAGGACTACAATGAAAGGTAACTCATATGTATAGATAACACAGGACATTCATATTATTTAAAGAGGTGGCTCCATTAAAACAACCTATTCCCTATCCACAGGATAGGTCATAACTGTCTGTTCAGCAGGTGTCCGAACGCTGGGGCACCTGCAGATCACAAGAATTGGGGATTATGCTCCTCCACTTGAATGGAGCAGTAATCATGCATGTTTGCTGCTCCTTTCAGCTCATTGGATGCTGCTGGAGATAGCACAGTGCCTCCATTCAAACGGGGAGCATGGACCCCCATTCTTGTGATTGGGGGGAGGGGCAGTGATCAGACACTTATTCCTTATCCTGTGAATAAGTGATGAGTTGTCTTAATGGGACAACCCCTTTAAGGGCATCTGTCAGCAGATTTGTACCTATGAAACTTACTGACCTATTTCATCTGCACTTGGCAGCTGAAGACGTCTGTGTTAATCCCATGTTCATATGTGTCCGCATTGCTGAGAAAAATGATATTGATAGGCAAGTGAGATTCTATGAGCACTGGGGCGTTGCCATTACACCCAGAAGCTCTGCTCTCTCTGTAACTGCTGTGCTCTCTCCACTCTGATCGACAGGGCCAGGTGTGATGACATTTTCGCTGGCTGGCCCTGTCGACGTAAAGTGCAGAGGGTGCAGTAGTTGCAGAGAGAGCAGAGCCTCTAGGTGTAACAGTAACACCCCCATTGCTCCTAGAGGCTCATTTGCATATATTAAAATATAATTTTTATCAGAAATGCGGGCACATATGTACATGGGACCAACACAGATGTCTTCAGCTGCCAAGCGCACATGTAACAGGTCAACCAGTGTAATAGGTACAAATCTGCTGACAGATGCCCTTTGATGGTCACAGCTCACCTCCTCTCCCTCCCTGCGCAGTGATCTCTACACATATCACAGAGCATGCCTAGAACACTCTCCCATAGAAGTCAATGCATCATCTTCGCATTACAGGCTAAAGCATATCTTTAAATGCTGTTGGCAGCTCAGGAAAAATGGCTGCCGCCCCAGAAAAAAAGAAGAAACACTCTACAATAAGAAAATCAGTGTATCAATGTAGCTCTTAAGGTACAGGTAATTTTTATTACAACCCAGAATGCATTGAAACAGGGCCGAGATGAAGAAGCCATATTCGAAAACCAAAAGAGCAACTCAGATCAACGTCTAGATCAACAGTCACGGTCAAGTTCATGGCTAAGTTCATAGGAAACTGACCCTGCAGTTGGTTGCAGATTCCCAGCCACATTCAGGAGCATGAATGGAGTTTGTGTTTGTTTTTATGCACATTTTAAGAGCTTGCTTTGTCATCTTATTATTACCTATAAATAACACAAATCGACTGTGAGAAAAATAAAAGAAAAGGAACAAATCTAGTGTCAGGTGCCGGAGACAGGATGTTTTTTTAGGGGAATTTTTTCCTGTTTCTGGTAAACACAAGGGAAGCTTTTGTGTGGCAGATGTAGGAAAGGGGAGGGCGATGTTCTGCTTTTATTGTTTGAACACCTGCTCGGCTTCTGACTCAAGAAAGGCAAAGTCCCATTGATAGGATTCAGACCTGAAAAGGGAGGGATCGATGCTACTGGATAAAAAACTTCAGCCTCCAAATTTTTAATTATTTTGCTGTAACACAAGAGAAAAAGACAATTACTCCCTCTCTTAGACAGTTTCCTGCAGGGTTCCTGTGCGTACAACATCCACACACAATACTTTACTCACACCCCCAGGCAAGGAATTCAGCTCTATTATTTACGAGATTTATATAAAAAAAAAGGATGTTATTAGAAAACCGGAATCTTGGCAAACAAGGCACATGGAGCACACATGGTATAAATCCTTAGATACACAATATATCCATTAAAGGTACAATATTTTACAGCGATATTATAAGAGAAGGAAGACTATCACCCAATTTTTGTCCTTGGATGCCTGCATTCCTTGGACTGTTTTTAATCTTCCTCTTTCTTAAGAATTTTAAGTAGTATTGATGCAAAAAAGATATTAAACACCATTTCAGTTTTATTGCCAGAAGGGATCAGATATGAAGATTTAATTTCCGAAACTCTGAAATTACGCACTTGTAAACCTCACTTTATTACAGATTTCACCTCCATAGTTGTGCCAAGAATGTCTGTTTATTAAAAATCTGATTGAAGAATCAACCCCAGGTTCCTGAATTAAGGTTGCTGCCAATATCAGACATTTACTCTCCGGGATGAAGGATGCAGGTCTCATACTAATACATACCTCAGACATTTTCTGCATTCCAGATTGCGTTCTCCCACACTAATTTATCTATATTCTGTTTTGACCACATTGATGAATCTGAAATTGAGTAGAAGACATCTGCACTGTAGGCGCCTAGTGGATTAGATATGTGGCCTGGAAATTAACTGGGTTAATTGCATGTAAAGTTTTGTAGACTAATAGTAATTTATTAGGCTAAGTTCACTACTGAGCAGCATTTTATAACTATATATAATCTACATACATAAAAGTTGAGTAACTTTTGCAACTATATTGTGTTACTTATTTTGCACTTATCTTGATTTACGGTCTGTATCATTGTCTAGAGTTGCTCTCACAATTGCATCCACATCCATAACAGGTTAGCAGAGTTGAACTAATAGAACTAACAGTTAAGGGGGTTGTCCGACAAAAAATATTCTAGATTTTTTAAAACAGCACCTGTATCTGAATACTTGTGCTTTTACAGTATTTTGCGGTCCGCAAAAAACGGATCCGCAAAAAAAACGGGTGACATCCGTGTGCATTCCGTTTTTTTACGGAACAGCTGGCCCCTAATAGAACAGTATTATGCTTGTCCGTTATGCGGACAATAATAGGACATGTTCTATCTTTGAACAGAACAGAAATACGGAAACGGAAGGCATACGGAGTACCTTCCTTTTTTTTGCGGATCCATTGAAATGAATGGTTCCCTAACAGAACGTAAACGGAAAAAAAATACGTTCGTGTGCAAGAGGCCCAACAGTAAGTGCTGAGTAGCCATCTTTATCCTTTACAACTGGAAACAACTTGAAAAGAATCCAGGAAGGAGCTAAAAACAGCCTCAGATATACAGTTAAACCTTAAAGGGAATGTGTCGTTAGAAAATGACCCATTGTTTAAAGCAAGTTTCATGTTAAACATTTTTTTTTAGAATTTTTGGTGATTCGTTATTAACTTTTCCATGTGACATTATACACACATAGATATGTTTACTTTTCTCAAAAAATACAACTACAAATACCTAACTGCAGGGTATAGTTTTCTTAGAAGATGGCCAGTCTCTTTCCAAAATACGGTGGAGTTCCTATTCCCTCAGGCAAAGATACTATGGAATGCAAAAGCTAAATGCAGATCATCTCCACAGTCTGTTTAGCACGCACCTCCTCCCAAAGGCTGATACGCCCCAAGAGGACTCTCATTAGCTTCCTCAGAGGCTGGTTTATGGCTCTGTCTCTGAAGCTGGCTGATGCTTCCCTGGGCTGCTTCTTGCATCCTCACTGTTCTTTTTCCCAGTGTTTCCCTCTACACTCTCTTTTCTACATCTAAGCCACTACCTATGAGGAGGGAGAAGCAGCCCCACCTAGCAACTAGCTGTAAGGCCTATTAACCCTTTTGCAGACTGTAAAAAGGAAATGTACAACACCTTAGGTACCACATATTTGTAACTTTTTTAACAGCGGGCTACCAGCACACTGTATGTACTAAATGCTGTTGAACTGAACACAAAGTGAATACATACTGATATGTGGAGATCAAATTTTCCTGGGTCATCTAGTAGTTCATAGTTTAAGTCTGCCAGAGTGGTAGCCAACCCTACCTGGCTTGTAGAGGGGAATCCAAAGTATGGGACCTCTCTATGGCATCCATATGTCTGGCACTGCTGCTTCATTGTGGTTTCTGTATATAATGTATTTTCTTTATCTATGCATTGATTCTGACCCTGGACTGCTTGAGTACTCTCCTGGATTAACCCTTGCTTGTCTACATTGTTTACATTAATTCAAACCCCGACTGCCTGACCTTCCATTTCCCTTGTCACTTGTAGTATCTCCCGGGTTAACCCCGCTCTGACTTCTACTCTGAGATTGGATTACATTTTGGCCTGACTTTACACTGTTTGTTTCTTTACGTCATCCATGCTTTGTTGGTGGTTTTTGTTCTCCACCTGCTTACTCCGTCGGTTGGCTACTACTCTGCAGTCACAACAAGAAAACCCCCAGCAATGAGGTCTAAGTCTCTGTGTAGGCGTTAACAGGTAAATACCTGGGATTTCCAAAGACTATGATAAACTGAATGGCGAGTGCAAAGTCCAACCATGGAAACCCTATTAAAAACAAGCAAACAAATATTTCGTACACATCAAAAAGTTATATTGTCTTTGCAATAAGTGAAAATGAGTAAAATGATTCCTTTCTGTGCAATAGGCAGCCAGACACTCAAGAGACAAAAAAGGAAATAAAGATAAAAATAATGTCAGTCAGTTTGTCATTCAAAGCTAAAGCAGCAAATGTTACCCTCAGCCCAGTGTATATCTGATGACGTCATCGGCAGAGTTTGCCAAACATATTGTTAGAGTAATTCCAGGACAATGTGCTTGGCATCAGGAACGAAGTGTAGTCCTCCAGAAGAAACAGCAAATTCATTGCAGTCTGTCGTACAGAATAAGCAACGAGCAGTCCTTCAGCATAATGCATTTGTTTGTAATTCTTCGCTGGGAACTTTCCATACAAATAAATACAATTTCTTACAATATGTTAGGAGCCTGCTTGCTGCTGATTTTACAAAGTATTTTCTAATGGTTTCCCCATTGTGGAATTAAACACATGTTTGTGCACAGTCTTTACAAATATGTTTGCTTTAAAGTTTCCCCATTCACATATTACATGTTCCTTCTATACTACGCTACAGAGTCAGAACTAGGGCTCCGACCCAGCCTCTTAGTGCGCATTTAAACAGGTTGGGGTTGTGTGTATGTGAGTATATATATATATCCTCTTAAAATTCTATGGTTTTATGTATCAGGACAAAATAAAAAAAAAACACCTGGCCCTTAAAATTAGAAAAACCCCAACCTCAGACGACACATGACAAATTACACAATGTCATTATTTATTTAACGAAACCTAGGCCAAAATGCAGAAGCTGTGTGTAAAATATTAAATACACCCTTACTGCTTCCATAGGAATTAAGAGGTGAAGTAGCAGCCAGATGCCGCTAATCAAATGTCGTTTTATTCTGGCTGCCTCTCGGCATATTTGTCGTGCTGCGGCCGGACCTTTAGCCGGATTTTAGTCAATGGGGCCGGAGTGGACCTCTGGTGGCATGGTGCACTAGCGGTAGCACGGATCCAGCAGGCTGTTCCCCCAGCCGAAACAGCCTGTCGGAGAAGGCTGCCGCTAGTGTGAAAGTAGCCCAAAGGTGCTGCAGATCATCCAATAAAGGAGCAAAATGTTTGTTCATCAGGTAAAATGATCTTTGGTGCAGACACCTAAATCATCACGTGAATGGCACTCTGCTGCCCAGAAGCAATTAATTTGTATGAGGACAAGTGATAGCAGTAGCCATCGCGTGTTCCCATACAGTGGGATGCAGCTCTGCTCCTCCACCTCCGACCAGCATTCCTTCCCAGTAATTGTCTGCTCATCAGCACAGTGTAAATCCTCCTTTAAAGGGTTGTCTCACTGTAGCAAATGGCGTTTATTGTGTAGAGAAAGTTCATACAAGGCACTTACTAATGTATTGTGATTGTCCATATTGCCTCCTTTGCTGGCTTGATTCATTTTTCAATCACATTAAACAATGCTTGTTTCCATTGTTATGACCACCCTGTAATCCAGCAGCGGTGGTCGTGCTTGCACACTATAGGAAAAAGTGCTGGCCTCTCTGGTGGCTGATGACATGACACCACTCATGCATAGAAGCTCCTGTCCCGGCCACCGTGTATCTGCACTGTAGCAGTGGCCATAACCTATGGATACGAGCAGTGTGTAATGTGATGGAAAAATTAATCAAGCCATAAAAGGAAGCAATATGGACAATCACAATACATTAGTAAGTGCCTTGTATTTACTTTGCGTGATAAATGCCATTTGCTTAAGTGAGGCAACCCCTTTAGGACTCTACAGACCTCAGCTATTCAATGTTCAATTTTATGACAATATACTTAGAAAATGACTAAATAAATGTGGCTTGTTTGGAAGAGTTCCCCCAAAAAAGCCTCTTCTTTCTAAAAAGAACAGGGCAGCATGGTTTTAGTTAGCAAAGTTTCATCTGAACAAACCACAAGACTCAGGAACAATGGGGGAGATTTATCAAACTGGTGTAAAGCAGAACTGGAGTTCACCTTTCATTTTTCACTGCTTTTTTGGAAAATGGTGGAATCTAATTGGTTGTTACGGGCAACTAAGCTAGTTCTACTTTACACCAGTTTGATAAATCTCCCCCATTGTTTTTTGGACAGACAAGACCAAATTGAAGATGTCTGACCATAATGCACAGCACTATGTTTGGTGAAAACCAAACACAGCATATCAGCCCAAATACCTCATAACGACTGTGATGGTGGCGGAGGGTTGATGATTTTGGCTTATTTCCAGCCACAGGACCTAGGCACCTTACAATCATTGAGTTGACCATGAACTCCACTGTATGGAGTCAGGACAGTGATCCCAAGCACATCAGCAAATCTAGGGCAGAATGGCTGAAACAGAAAATAATCAAGGTGCTGCAACCCCATTAAAATGCGGGTGGCGGGTTCACTAGGATATACCACTAAAGTCGGAGAGATGGCGGTCCGACCTCTGGGACCCACACCTATCTCCAGAATGGGCCTCTGAAAGTGAAGGACAGTGCATTTATTTCTATGGGATTTCCAGAAATATCCAAGCGAGCATGCTCATCTATTTTCAGAAGTCCCACTGAAAATGGAGAGCACACCGCTCAAGCACTGCCACCATTCCATCCACTTTCTATAGGACTGCATGAGATAGCTAAACCAGCTATTTTTGGTAGTCCCATAGAAATAAATGGTGGGCAGCCTCGCATATACAGCTGCTTTCCACTCACTTTGGGGCCCTTCTGGAAGATAACAATATGACACCAATGTCTCAGATGAGACAACCCCTTTAAGAGAGCTGTGCATATATGAATGCCCACAAACCTTAAAGTACTGAAGCAATGTTGGAAAGAAGAGTGGGCAAAAAATCATCCAGAACGATGTGAGAGACTGAAACAGTCATACCGAAAATGATTACTTCAAGTTATTGCTTTTAAAGGTGGGTCTACAAGCTATTGAGACTTAGCTTTTTACACATAGCTTTTCCATTTTGTCTTAATTTTTGTGCAGTAAATAATAAAACCGTGGAATCTGTTGTGCACTGTTGTTCATCTGAGGTTATACTCAGCTAATATGAAGACCATCTAAAGACCAGATGTTTTTTTTATTATGTCCTGATACGTAAAACCATTGAATTCAATGAGGTTGCATACACCAACATTATACATACTGTATTGATAAGAAGTTAATAACATAAAGTAATTTAATAACTGTAGTGTAAAACGTCATGCCTGAATGGCTTTAGAGTTAGGGTACGGCCACATGGAATGGCCTTGATACGTTTGGGTTGCGGCCATGCTGCGGTCAAGAACAGCGCGGCCATTAAAAATGAAGACCAACTATACAGTGCGGCTAATTGACAATAAGTTTCTTGAATGCAGCATGGCCGCAACTTGACCGCCTTGACCGCCGCTCTGTGTTGCCGTACCCTGATAGATCTCAGCAGCTTTACCTGCAGACCCACACAAAATGATGTCACAAGTAAGACACTTAGCTCTGCTACATCTTTATCCCTCCTCTGTCAAAATTGTAAATGACTCTTACTCGATGTTGGTCGTATAGATGAAGGAATATTATTCTATACCGAGGGTGCGGCTTTTTTAAAAGTTCTAAATTAATACTAAAAAATATAGGAAAGTAGTGACGGAGAAATATTCCATATGTTGCTAATATAGATTTAGACAGCAAATGGATTAGAGGAGACGTATATTGTTCCACATTCTTGATTTTCAATCTCGAACTTCTATGATTAAGGTTTGGATGATCACCACGGGATTACTTCCTAAATATATATTTATCTCTTCATCTATCCATGACCAGGACATATTTTCTTTAAAGGATTATCCTCCCTGGCTGTAGCATTTCATCTTTTCCCCTCACACACTCTCATTGTCCTTCTCTCTTTTTGCTCTGGCAATCCTCCTTCAGATACCAAACGTGACTCGCCTGTGATTTTTTAGCAAGGTGAATGAGGGTCAGCAAACACTGAAAGTATTAAGGCACATGGTATGTTTTAACCAAAGATCAAATATTGGTTTTCAGGAGTTGAAATAAAGGAACCTCTGGCATTAACCTTTTCATGGTCCCTCATAATGGAGATCGCAATCTCTCTTCTTGAAAGCTGTTTGCGTTTTTTAATTATCACTATGTCAGCTTTAAATCAAGTGAGAAATTTCTGATTTTGAGGAGCAGCCTACGGATTGAAGCCATTTTACTCTAAATAAAAAGTTATTTTGTTTTTATTACCTTTGGAAAGTTCACCCACTCTACATTCCTGGTGGCCAGCCCCTCCACTTTAAACTTCCCTGACCTTTTCAATGGTACGCACTATGCAGTCCTTCTAGAAAGACCCTAAGAGTCTGCTGCAGAATAACATGGCAGATAATAATCAGTTTAGGCCAGGTTAAGAATTCCATCGTATAATTTGGGAAAGCCATTGAGTTGTTGCTATAAGATTGTTAGAGATTTTAATACAGGAAACAATGAGAATGTTTTAGAGAAAAGCCATGATAAACATGAACAGACCATGGGGGAAATTTATCAAGAGGGGAAAATTTGAAGTCAGTTTTGCTTGAGTCTGCGAGTACTTTATGTCTCATTTATCCAATGTCTCATGTTACTTGATAAATTTATCTTATTCTTAAACCGAACACTTTTGTGAGAAGCTCCTCCAGTTTTCCTACTTTACCCTCCTCCTGGAGTGAGATTGTGACTTTAAAAAAAAAAAGTCTCAATGATAAATCTGGAGTGAAACTCATTAACATAGCTATTCACACCTACTTTTCCACCCACATTACAAAACTGGAGTGAGTGGTATAGAAATTCAAAAAGTTGCAAAATTGTGTGCAAGCGAAGTGCAAAAAAGTAGCAAAATTTTGCACAGTCACTTAAATTTTGCGAAAGTGAGTGCAAAAAGTCGCAAAAGCCCTATTTTTGTGACTTTTTGATGCCAGAATTCTGGAGTGAAGGTACAATAAATCAGGACCCATGTGTTCCCCCTAAATTGATGGAGAAGACCTCCTGCAGACAACCTCATTATGGATTTGTGCTGTACAGAACTGCAGAACAGTGCCCGTAGAAATCTGGGGGCTCATACCTCCATGTGTCTCTAATTTCATAGGCATACAGAGGTTTCTGATCATGCAAAGAATAACTGTGACATGATCCAACTTTTACTATCTTACAGAAGTATTCTCTTCATCACGGAAAACAGTGGCACTTGGAAGCACTGTACAATGGCTCACAGGCTCCATTATATAAAAATATATCGACTTCATGTGCCCTCAGAGAGGCTCTGTACACGCAGTTGACACTGTAAGCATAGTGTCCATTGTAGTGGCATTTAGAGAAATATCAAGAGCTCTAGAATTAGGTACCCGGTCACACGAGCGAGTTTTCTATGCGGGTGCAATGCGTGAACGCATAGCACCACACTAAATCCTGATCCATTAACTTCAATGGGTCTGTGCACATGAGCGTTTTTTTTAATGCATCATTTCTGCATTGCGTGAGAATCGCAGCATTTTCTATATACTGCGCTTTTCACGCAGCCCTGGCCCCATAGAAGGGAATGGGGCTTCAGTGAAAAAAGGATTCCGGATGCAATGCATTTTTCACTGATGGTTGCTAGGCGATATTGTACGCTGCAAAACTGATTGCACCCGCGGGGGAAAAAATTAAAAACTGAACGCAATTGCAGACAAAACTGACTGAACTTGCATGCGAAATGCTGACAGTTTCACTGAACGCATCCTGAACGCATCCTGAGCCAATCCGTATTGTTCGTGTGAAAGAGGCCTTATGCTCTCCAACAATACATGCCCTACGGCTTTCAGGTTGTGATGTAAGCTTTAGCTATGCATCCACTGGAGAGCCACAGATTGTGGAACTGTAAATAAACACCAATCGTAGATACCTCACAAAGTGAGTATGCGTACTAGGCCTATATACCAAGTATCAACACTAAAGAAAAAGAAAGCAGGCAAAGCACGACTAACAATATATAAAGACTTTATTATAGTTCCCTAAAGGGGGAAAAATCCAATAAAATACAATAACAGACAATACAATACACTGGTGGATGACACACAGGGTGGGAGAGGATCACAAAGTGGACGGCATGCAGCATAGAAAATACATTAGACAAGGCCAAAAAGATATAAGGTAATTAATAAATGGATAAATGCCCCAATATAGAACATGTATAGATGACCTGGCCAGCCTTAAATAAGATATTGAAGACCAAAACAGTACATACATATAAAGTGTAAAGTGCATGAGATACAATGTACATCGACAATGAATTACAATATAAGAATAAAAGATTACATCAATAAATACCAAAGTTGTGATCCAATAAGCCCCAACGCACATTTCGCGTAAGCTTCCTCAGGGGGTGTATGTGCAGTCTCAGTTGAGGGGTGGCGTCAGAAGTCAAATTGTAGCCGGCTAAAGAGGGAGGAGGAGAGGTGAGAGGACAGTTCAGAATGGACATGTTGCTCAAGTAGCTTTGAGGCATATGGAAGAAGGGATATGGAACGATAACTGGACAAAGAAGATGGGTCAAGTGAAGGCTTTTTGAGGATGGGTGTAATGGTAGCATGTTTAAAACCAGAGGGGAAGACACCACAGATTAGTGACAGGTTGAAGAGATGAGTTAGGGCTGTAGGGAGGTTAGGGATAAGGTGGGATGGGATTGAGTCAAGTGCACAGGTAGTAAGATGTGATCTGGAGAGTAGAGTGGAGAGTTTTTCTTCTGTAATGGTAGAGAAGCGGGTTTTGGGAGAAGAGGACTAAGCAGTTGTGTAGAGGGTCTGTGGGGACTGTGCACTGAAGCTTTCTCTGATGATGATTATCTTTTGTTTGAAGTATGTTGCAAAGTGTTCAGCTGAGATGAGAGGAGAGGGTGGGGGCGCTGGGGGACAGAGAAGGGAGTTAAATGTGTTAAAAAGTTGTTTAGGGCTATGGGACAGGGAAGATATGAGAGATGAGCAGCCCTAGTAGCTTGTTTGAGATTTTTGGTCAGGCTGGCGTGCCAGGGTTGGCTGTTGATTTTTTCGGGTTTTGTTGTGTGTGAGGGGGGCAACAATGTCCAGAGCTGTACTTAATGTGGTGTTATATAAGGTGGTGGCATTATCTGTGTCTTGGAGAGAACAAATGGTAGAAAGTGGCAGAAGAGAGTCAGAAAGCAAGCGAAAGTCGAGATGTTTAAGGTTCCTGCGGGGGTGTGCTCGGGTGTGGACAGGGGGAGCAGTAGAAGAGATCAGTGAAGAGAAGGTGAGTAGGTTGTGGTCGGATTGGGGGAGAGGCGAATTGGAAAGGTTAGATAGGGAGCAGTGGCGGGTGAAGATCAGATCCAGAGTGTGACCATCTCTGTGGGTGGGAGCGGAAGACCACTGTGAGAGGCCGAGAGAGTAAGAGAGCGATAGGAGTTTAGAGGCAGCTGAGTGGCAGGTGTCAATAGGGATGTTGAAGTCACCCATGATTATAGTGGGGTTGTCGGTAGAAAGAAAGTGTAGGTGTTAAAATGGTAAAGAAAGATGGTGGCTGGGCCTGGTGGGAGGTAAATGACAGCTACCTGGAGGTTGGAGGGAGACTAGATGCAAACAGAGTGTACTTCAAGTGTACTTCAAATGAAGTGAGTGTGATAGAGGGTGGTAGTGGAGTTGGACTGTAGTAACAGGTCTCTGATAGGAGAAGACCAACTCCTCCACCATGTTTGCTGCCGGGGCGGGGGGGGGGGGGGGGGAGTGAAATTAAATACGCTATAAGAAAGTGCAGCAGGGTAGGAGGTGTCAGAGGGTGTCAGATCCACAAAGGAAAGTTTTCGAGAGATGAAGAGGTGGAGGTGAAGAGGACAGTTTGTTTACATTCCATAATGCTCCTGCAAGAGGAACCAAAGGAGCAGGGGTCACAGAGGAATGGTTATTAGGTTTAAGGGGTTTCAGAAATTTGTAGAAGGAGATTTGTAGTAGGAGGTAGAGGTGATAGTGTGGATTTGCTGAGGGGGGCCTGGATTTGGAGAGATATTGCCAGCCATAAGCAGAAGTAGAGAAAGTGTTAGTAGGTGAGAATAAGAAAGGGCATGAGGTATCTGTGTGTGTTTTGGAAGGAGGTTTTTTATGTTGCCAAACAGGTTTGTGCAAGCGGTCAGATGAGAAGGTAAGATGGAGGAAGAGATGACTAGTTCTTTGCTGGGTGAATGGATGTGGGGGTATTTCAGGAGGTTTAGGAAAAGAGGGAAGAGTAAGATGAAAGATTGAAGCATTGTTTGCATTAGCTTTTTCTGTAATTACTTTTGGTCTCCTTCTGGTTCCATTCTGATATAATTCGGTATGTGCACTTAAATGATGTTGCATTTAAAAGACCCAGGTCTAAAAGACCTAAGGACTTAGATTTAGACCACTCAGTGTTCAATCAGGTGCAAACAAGAGGGAAGGGGGCTACTTATGGCCTAATGAAGGGAGGACCAAACACAGGGGTGGAATAGTCAATGTAAACAAATACTCAATAAATCCAGCAGGGAAAGAGACATGAATAGTTCAATGCAGACATACCAGGGGATCAGAAGGAAAGATGAGGGGTGTGGACAATAACAGACTCTGGGAAGGTTGGGTGCAGCAGTTAGGTTGAATGCAGACATACCTGGAGAGGAGAGAATTGGGTGATGGTCAGTAGACAGTGATGACAAAGTGGATTCCATATCCATAATATTACATTCTGGTATAATTTGGAATGTGCACTTAAAGAGATGCACTTTAATGATGTTGCATTGAAAAGACCAAGGTCTGATCACATCTAGCTGAGTTACTCCTAATAGACATTGGGGGTCATTTATCATTCTGAGATACACCTAAATTAGGTGCATTTCAGGTACAGATCTCGCTGTTGCACCGCAATCGGCGACTTCTCCCCACTCACGCCGGTTGTATTTTTTTGGGGGGGGGGGGTCGGGGGGCGTGGAAGGGGGTGGGCTGGCCCATCTCATTTACCATTTTCTACGACTGTTTTAAAGGTAGAGAATGGTTTAAATGTAAGACCGCTCGGAAGCTGTCTTACATTTGGAACTCGTGGAGGATCCGCTGAAGATATGAAGGGGCCGGCTCCTCTATATAACTTCGGCAGAACCATCACCAGCTTAGGGCTTTATTAGGACCGACGTCTAAAACGCTGGTCTTAATAAATGTGCCCCTTTGTGCCTGGTTTACCAGTAATTTGAGACCTTTCATAGATATTCCACATGTGTCCTACATGCCGTAAAAAACCTGTGCCAACACAAAAATATAAAGATTGGACACTATCCGGTATAAACAGTTTTATATTTTTGAAGACCTTATCTTGGCGTGTGAATGTGAGACTCTGCAATTGTTTAAACGTTTTGTAGACCTCATTGTGTTTTGTAAGGGTGTCATGAACTCAGATCTTATGTTAGAGATAGATTTATGATTTCCTACTTAGTGTCTTTATTAGTTGGTTATTGTAAGTCTGCTTTCCAGTGGCGATAACTTCATGTGCAGACTGGTGACAGTTGGCGGGGAAGGCGTTAATGAAGGGAACAATGAGCTTTCTCCTCACACGCACAAGGTGCAGGCAGCGTCCCCCATATCTTACTAAGCAGCTCCAGATGTGAGGCCTGTGGAGCTGTCTAGTGATTTATTCACCGTTTCTGGGGAGACTCCCTTTCTCTCACACGTTTCTTTCTTCTTTCGCTTTTAACCCCATCAAGTTTTGTTTTTCTCTTTTGACTCCCTTTTTTTTTTCCTGAAGACCCATCCTCAATTCTTTTGCAGAATGTTGGATCCACATAGCTCTTGATGTGATTTAGGGTGACCTTTCGGAGTCGTAGGAATAATAACTTAAAATGTCTCATGAAAACAAATGAGAAGGGTCAGCAATTAAGATTCCTGCAGTAATCATAAAAGTGGACATCACTCACTGGTGCATATCATAAAGCCATCTGTTAGGAAAATCCATCTAAGGGTGGAAGATTGAGTAACAAAGGAAATATTTAGTTTGGCCATTATTATGGATTTTGGGCCAACTGCAAGACACTTATGCTGCTTGTACTAGATCCTTGTAGTCAGGACGTGACTCTGGACACAACTTTTAACAGTTATGGTTTTTCCTGTCATATTAATGTCTGTGATTGTGCTATCATTTTAAACTGTACAAGATGTGGTGTTAAGCCCGTACTGACAGCACTGGCGGTGACATCAGTGTGTCTGGCCAAATTATTTCATTTGTCTGATAATAATTTATAATTTTCAGCAGTGCTTTACAGTCTTTTGTTAGGCTGGCCATATTAGATGTATGTCCTCCAAACTCATTTCAGTAGGACTGTCTGAACATCTAATAGAGTTTACAACACAATGAAAGCCAGATATCCCTCAAAGAAAGGAAAACCGAGCATATATCGGCTTTCATTGTGTTGTAGACCCAATACTGGGGCTTCACATTTATTTTGCATATTACTGTTTCCCAGGGAGCTTTGCACTTTGGATTGCTGTGTTGAGACTCTTAAATGAGATCAGTCTCCTTGAGATCAGCTATTATTTTGTTTGAACATCTAATAGGTATGGGGGTCTCCAAACTCTCCCTGATGGCAAGGATTAGGCAGTTGGACTCAACATGACCTATCCTTTTGTTCTCCTGAGATAAACCTCCACCAGAGGAGTATGGCAGTGGTTTAGTCCACTCTCCCTATTGAGAACACATGCATGCTTGTGCATTTAAATGTGGGGTCTGAAGAGGTAGCTGTTGGCCTATCAATTGTTCAATAACATCTAAGGGTACTTTCACATTTGCATTTTTGGATTCCGGCAGGCAGTTCCATCGCCGGAACTGCCTGCCGGATCCGGCAATCTGTATGCAAACGATACCATTTGTAGACGGATCTGCATGCGGTATTTATCTTTTTCACATTTTTAAAGGTCTGTGCATGTGCAGACCGGAAGACCGGATCCGTCAATGCGGTAATTTTAATGCTGGCACTAATACATTTCAATGGCAATTAATGCCGGAACCGGAATTCCGGCAAGTGTTCCGGATTTTTGGACTGAGAAAATACCAAAGCATGCTGTGGTATTTTCTCCAGCCACAAAACGTAAGAGGGACTGAACTGATGCATCCTGATGCATACTAAACGGATTGATCTCCATTCAGAATGCATTAGGATTAAACTGATCATTTTTTTCCGGTATATTGAGCCCCTAGGACGGAACTCAATCCTAGAAAAGAATAACGCTAGTGTGAAAGTACCCTTATGTGCATGGTCTTCATTAACGTGGCCATATACATTTACCAGCTGTCAGATGAACAACTATAGAGCTGACAGCTATCTCTTCTGAATCCGACCTGGCTGCCCCATACACATATATGTTTGGCCCAGCTGAAAGTGTATGTGTACTCAATGAGGCGAAGGGAGAAAGCCACTGCCAGACACCTCTGGTGGAGGTTTATCTCCCAGAAGAACAAAAGGATCGGGTACAAATATTCAATTTGCCTGGTCCTTCTCTCCCCTGATAGCATCTGTAGGGGGAGAGTCGGGAGGTCCCCACACACATTAGACTGCCAGCCGAAAGGTGGGTTCAGCCAACAATACACTAATGTGTATGAGGGTCTTTAAGCTGGCCATACACATTAGACAGAGTTGGTTCATGGTTCAACAGCGTTGTTAAAACTGCCCATACATGTTAAATGAAACTGGGTGACGGAGGAAAAAATCTTTCTGGGAACCTTCTTTCAAAGAAAGATGTTTCGTCAAACTATGGGACGAAATTTCAAACACAACCAACTTCTTTTCAGATGATAATGATCTGTCTGTCACTTGGCTAAAATGATCGTTGATTGTTAAATTGTTAAACTTCATCTGACAAACCATCATCTTGGTTTAAATCGTCCATTTTGAACAATTTTGGACTAATGTGTACGGCCACCTTTAAGCCTCATTCACACGTCCGTATCCGTGATGTAATCCGTAATAAGCTGGTCAATGATTCATCTGTGTAGATGTCTATGACAGGATCCGTGTTTGGTCTGTGTGTTTGTTTTTTGCTGTCCGTGTGTCATCCGTGTTTCATGGACACTGTACAGCTGAGAATTAATTTTCATTGCATCTCTTTCTAATGGTCCGTGAAACACAGATAAAACACGGCATAAAGACAGCACCTGTGTTGTGTCCGTGTTTCAAGGACCATTAGAAGGAGATGCAATGAAAATAGAGCATGCTTCCATGCTAAAACCGCAGACCCACAGAACATGCTAAAACATGGATGTGTGAATACACACATCAAAATGAATGGGAACGTGTGCTGTCCATGGAGAACACGTACAGCACACGCCCGTGAATCACTGACACGTGAATGAGGCTTTACACTTGTCTTTTGTAAGTTTTACAGGTCAGGATAATGGACATATTTATCTATAACATTACAGGTTCAGTGCTAGTAATAGTAAAAACTGCATAAGGCCTCATGCACATGACTGTATGTATTTTGCGCATCCGCAAAATACAGACATCGTTCGTGTTGCATCGACATTTGCATTTTGCGGCAAGGTATAGAACTTGTTCTATTCTTTTATGGAACAGACGTAGAAATGCGGTAAGCACACAGATCATCCATGTGCTTTCTGCATCCGAATGTCCGTTCTGCAAAGACAGAATATGTCTGCAAGATGCGGACTACGGACCCTTTGAAGTCAATAGGTCTGCCAAAAAAATGTGGACAGCACACGGACCCCATCAATATTTTGTGGATCTGAAATTTGAGGACACAGTCATGTGCATGAAACCTTAATTTTTACAATCTCTGCCTCTACACTTTTAAAATGTTGAATTTCTCCCCCTAAATGTTTCTAGTATTAGACAGTATTGAAAACCAGGCACAAGCTCCTCTCCAGGTCTGACCCTTCATACACAAGCTCCACCTTTTGTCAGAGTAAAGTCAGTCTTGAGACACTGAAAATATTTTGAAAGGCTTAATTTAATAGTTTCTGAAGTGTGGTGAGAAGCTTTAAAACATGTCTCCTATTTAGTAGTAATATATTTCAGAGAATTTACAGTGAAGATAACTCATCGTCAGTCCCTGCCCTAAATGAGCTCACAACAGACAGAAACTAAGGCGTGGAACATCCAGTAGAAGATGTAAAAACCGAAAACTCAAAGTGGTGTAAAAAGTCAAATACCTCACCAATCGCCAGCTACTCCTGTTCTGACGCTTCCCAAGTCCCCCTTTGGTCTCTAATTTTTGGTTCCTTTTGGCACAAGAAATGTGGCTGCTCAATCCATCACTAATCATGGCAGGTGACCGCTGGTTAAAGGGGTTTTGCTTAGGATAGGTTCATACCTCCCAACTTTTTGGATGGTCAAAGAGGAGCACTTATGGTGCATCGCGCGGAAATTTATTTTTTCTGCATATTTATACACTTTAATAATTTTCTTAGCTCACAATAGTGCAACAATTATCTGAATACAGAAATGTCTAAAATCCAAATTGCATCAAATAATAAAAAAATAATGTACAGGTAGGAACCAGACAAACACTTTATGGATCAATATTGTAAATGTAACAATGCAAATCTATACCTCATAGTAAAAAGGGGGGCATGTAAGGAGAAAAGAGGGACAGAGGGGACTTGGGTCAAAAATAGGGACTGTCCATCGAAAAGAGGGACGACTGGGGGGTCTGTAGGTTATCAATCTCAGACTGGTAGAGGTTAACACCCCTAATAGACCAGCTGGCTGCAGAAGCTACTGGCACCTAAACGAAGACGTTTGGAGCCGGAAGCACTCAATCGTGATCATGCTGGATTACTGTAGGTCATTTCCCATTCCATTGAATAGGTAATGTGGAATAGCAGCTTGGTGGTGGTTACAATATGTTGCTGTTGTTTTTTTTTGTGTGTTTTGTTTTTTAAGAAAATTTAAAGGGATTTTCAGGTTCATTAGGATAGTCCATCAATATTAGATTGGTGGGGGTGTGAAGCTTGGCAACCAAGAGGATAGGCTATTTGAAGGGTAACCAACATACCTCTTTTTGATTACTAGGTACTTCTAGTGGTGGATGTGTCTTGTATTACAATTTGCTACATCTTTGTCTTAATCAAGTAAGTGCGATTGAGCTGTTCTGCCAGGCACCGCTGGTACTAAAAGTAAAGATCTGTGCGGAGCAGTGTAAACAACGATCTACGGGTGCTGAGAGACTCCACCAAGCTGAGCATAGGACATCAGTTTTATAGTTCTGGAAAAACACTTTAAGATTATTATTGAAAAATTCCCAAAGGGAGACAAAAAGTCTCAAATAATGATAATAAATAAATAATAATAATAATAAGATTTATTTCTTTATATGGCACCAACATATACTTTATAAACAGAAGATACATGTACAGACAAACCAGACATTACACAGTAAGAAATCAATCAACAATAGAACAATATGAGTGAGGACCCTGCTCACAAGAGCTTACAGTCTGTGAGAAAGTACAGAAGGCACAAAAAGTGTTTGCTTTATAAAATTGTCCCACCATCGTAACTAAATAGGGGTCAGTAACCAGCCATTAACTGTAGCGCTTTCAAGTGCATGGGGTGTACCACACAATTAAAAGAAATACATAGCTGGAAACCTGCAATCCAGGAATGTAATACATCTGCCACCTGTAATTAATAAGCTGCCAATATTAACTTTTACATTATCAGCAATCCCTTAAAGGGGTTGTCCACAATTTTAATATTGATGACCTATGTTCAGAATCTGATCATCAGGGGCCTGACTCCCCACATCCCTACTGATCAGCTGTTTCAGGGTAGCTCCAGCATTGGCACTGGAACTACATGGCTGTATCTATTGGTAAACCTCTTTTTTTTTCTGATTGCAGATTTATTTATTTTATTTCCTGAACATTATTATGGGAGCGGCCATCTTGCCTGAGCTGTTCTTAGCAGCATTTAGAAAGTATTATGAAAATTGCTTTTACGGCACCCCCATGGGCCATAGACACAATAGTCTGGAGGGGACATCATTGACTTCTATGGTACAGTTTTCTAGGCATGTTCTGTGACCTGTGCAGAGGTGATTGTACAAGGAAAGAATAGATACATTTGACAATGACCTATTGTGAATGATGGTTCCTACCTTATCTCTACACAGAGGTGATATCACTACAGGCAGGATTTGATAACTGCAGTAAAGTGATCTGTACAGACCAAGAAGTGGCGCCAATTATTAGGCTTAGTGGCCAGTGCGAAATTTGCAGGATTTTATAGTTTTAAATATAGATAGTGACATGGAAAATTAAAAAATAACCATCAGACATTCTCTAAAAATATGTTAAACATAAACACATGATTTAAACAATAGGTCATTTTCTAAAGACACATTCCCTTTAAGATACATCTATGTGATGCCCCAGTATGAGATAGGGAAGATACATTTCTGCCACTTGCTACGAGTTTTCAACATAAAAAGCAATCAGCAATCCCTTTATTAGGACAAAATGTACTATATATTCTGTTGACTGTGGATGCATCTGTAAAACAGAGTATCTAATGCCTCTTTCACATTTGCGTTGTGAGGATCCGGCGTGCACTTCCGCTGCTGGAAATGCCCGCCGGATCCGTCTCAACGCAAGACAACTGAAGGCATATTGAAGACTGATCAGTCTTCAATATGCTTTCAGGTAATCATGGCAGCCAGGACGCTACTGAAGTCCCGGCTGCCATGGAAAAGAAGCGGGGAGGCGGGGAAGAAGCTACATACATTCCGTGCGGCGGCCGGGGTGCTCCTCGATGACGTCACCGGGTCCCTGCGTCGCATGGGTCACATAGTATAGCTATGTGAACCATGCGACGCAGGGACCCGGTGACATCATCGAGGAGCACCCCGGCCGCCACACGGAAGGTAAATAGCTTCTCCTCCGGCTCCCCGCTGTATTTCCATGGCAACCGGGACTTTAGTAGCGTCCTGGCTGCCATGGTTACCATTCAGAAAGCTAAACGTTGGATTCGGCGATGCGCCGAAACGACGTTTAGCTTAAAGTCGGATCCGGAATAATGCTTTTCAATGGGCATTAATTCCGGATCCGTCCTTGCGGCATGTCTTCAGGATTTTTGGCCGGAGGAAAATCCGCAGCATGCTCCGGATTTAGCTACAGCCAAAAAACGTGTCAGTACTGAACTGAAGACATCCTGATGCATCCTGAACGGATTTCTCTCCATTCAGAATGCATTGGGATAATCCTGATCAGTATCTTTCCGTCCTAGAGCCCCGAGGACGGAATTCTAGGACAGAGTGCTGTTTGTTGTCAGTTTTACTTGTGGAATATCCCACCACAATGAGAGACAAACAAAAGCTGCTCTAAAAATTTGGCAACAAAGATAAAGTATGTGGTACAGCAAATAAAGAAAAGACAAAACGTCTGGGCACAAAAAACAGTAGGACATTAAGGTCAATATCAGTAAGGTTCAGACCTCAGTTTGTTCAATTTAAATGATTAGAAAATACAAGTACACTGCAATCGTATACTACTGTATGCTTATACAGGCGCATAGATCTGTTGTCGACTATTTCCACTATAAAAAAATCATATCCCTCAGGCCTCATGCACACAACCGTGTGTATTTAGCAGTCCGCAAAAAATGGATCCACAAAAAATACGGATGACATCCGTGTGCATTCCGTATTTTGCAAAACGGAACAGCTGGCTCCTAATAGAACAGTCCTATCCTTGTCCGTAATGTGGACAATAATAGGACATATTCTATACTTTTGTGGAACAGACATACGGAAACGGAATGCACATGGAGCGCCTTCCATTTTTTTTGCGTACCCATTGAAATGAATGGTTCCGTCTACGGTCCACAAAAAAACTGGAGCGGACACGGAATGAAAATACGTTCGTGTGCATGAGGCCTGCCCTTAAACTGAATTTCCCCCTTTTATCATCATGTCATTTTTAGGTTCAAAGATCTCTACTGATTAATTTATTAATATATCTTTATAGCAGTCAGAGCTCAGTTTTTATGACACAGAGAGTCGAATATATGCTGTCCACCTGCAACCACCAATGAAGGGAGTTAATGACCTTCCTTCTGTGTTATTATTCAGTTCAATGTATAACAGTATGCAGTTAGCTTCTCAGCTCCCTCTAGTGGTGGCTGCAGGCAGCTAGCGTGTTATCTTTTAAAGCGATACTCCAACAGAACGTTTTATCCTTTTGCCTATTGGTATTGGGCATTATGTAAACTTTGGTATGATAAGTTAACTCACTCGGTGAATACTCTATGTAATACTGCCTCTGTTCAGGTCCGCTGTTGGGTCACGTGTACAGCAAACTGACCTTCCAATTCACACAGCATCTGCTGCGGAGAGTGGAATTCTCCTTTTCTTGACAAGTCTATGAGAGCCTGGATGTGAGCCTCATAGACTTGCATGGAAATGGAGAATGCTGGTACTCACAGCAAGACCCTGTATAATCGGTAGGTCAGTGTGCCGATCATGTGACCAAATGGTGGAGTCAAATGGAGGCGGAATTACATAGAGGATGCATGGGATGAATAAGCTCACCATACCACAGTTTACGTGATGCCCTGCTCTAATGGGCAAAAGAATAAATCATTTAATCGGGGTATCATTGAAAACTGTCTATGCAAGAGAAATTTAGAAGACTATATATATGAAAAAAAAAAAAGCTCCAACCATTATTATAAATTAAAGGGTTTGCCCCATGAAAAATATTACACAGTGCAAACCAGTACCTAGATCTGAATACTTTTGTAATCACATGGAATTAATAATTTAGCATTGCCATGAATCATTCAATAAAATGCAGGGGCGGATTGGCCATTCACCCCACGGGGAAACTTCCCGGTGGGCCGATAGCCTTTTACTATGCAGTGGGCTGGTGTATCCTGCCTCACTGTTCCCCTGTTTAGTGCCTGGCCCTGGCCCAGCACCGATACATCACAGGGCAGTGGCCCTGCTGCGCTGACACACACTTGTATGATAATAGTATGGACCTGCAGCCTGCACGATGTGACATCACAAGCTTCCGACCCTGCTGCGCTCTCACCATGATAATGAGAAGTACAGCGGGACAGTTAGATCGCGCAGGCTGCAGGTCCAGACTATCATTATCATACAAGTGTGTATCAGCGCAGCAGGGTCACCATCAGGGCAGTACTGTAATGTCTCTGCAGGTTATATCAGCGCTGGAGCGTTATAAGAGGAGCGGCTGATATCAGTCACATATAATATAATGTCTCTGGAGGTTATATCAGCTCTGGAGTGTTATAAGAGGAGCAGCTGATATCAGTCACATGTGATGCAATGTCTCTGCAGGTTATATCAGTACTGGAGCATTATAAGAGGAGCGGCTGATATCAGTCACATATGATGTAATGTCTCTGGAGGTCATATCAGCACGGAAGCGTTATAAGAGGAGCGGCTGATATCAGTCACATGTAATGTAATGTCTCTGCAGGTTATATCAGTATTGGAGCGTTATAAGAGGAGCAGCTGATATCAGTCACATAGGACGTAATGTCTCTGAAGGTTATATTAGCACTGGAGCATTATAAGAGGAGCAGCTGATATCAGTCACACATGATGTAAGGTCTCTGGAGGTTATATCAGTGCTGGAGCATTATAAGAGGAGCGGCTGATATCAGTCACATATGATGTAAATGTTTCTGGAAATTATATCAGTGCTGGAGCATTATAAGAGGAGCGGCTGATATCAGTCACATATGATGTAAATGTTTCTGGAAATTATATCAGCACTGGAGCATTATAAGAGGAGCAGGTGATATCAGTCACATGGTGTAAATGTCTCTGGAGGTTATATCAGCGCTGGAGCGTTATAAGAGGAGCGGCTGATATCAGTCACACAAATGGTGGCCCCAATACGCTGTGGGTCACGCCCCTCACTTCACACATTGTGGGATAATAATGATATTGCAGCAGAGTCACCGGCGGCTGCCTTGTGTATTGATGTGAGTGCGCCAGGTCAAAGGCAGCCTTGCTGCAATCTCATTATCATGCTGCCAGCCCTCCTCCCAACAGGCCGCCAGTGCCACCTGCCTTCAGATCCTTTGGCACCCAGTGGCTGGATAGAAGTCACAACAGAATGAATTACTAGTATTACTATTGTGTGGGGGCTCAAAGGGGCCTAACTAATGTGAAGGGGCACTGAAGGGACATTACTGTTATGAAGGCAGCATAACTACTGTGAAGGGGGTACAAAATGGGGCATAAATTTGTTAGGGCACGCTAAGCACACCTGTTATTATCCCTCCTTGGGTGTTTTAAAAGTTGGGAGGTAATCTGTGTGAATGTGCCATGTGAACCATCCTAATGGTTTGTTGACTCTGCCCACTTGGTTTGGCTCCACCCTCTAACGATTCGGCCCTGTCTATAACATGGGGCCACCTTGAGTTTTCAATCCGCCCCTGATAAAATGTATCTGTATTTCTTTGTCCTACTCACTAAGATGGTGTCACTTGGTCAGTTTCATCCTTCACTGAGCTGTTATAGGCAGAGATCTTCAGCAGAAAGGACACACTCCCTAGGCTGCAGCAGAACTGATATTCTCCTTGAGCTGCTAAATCTAGCAAAGCAATGAATGTAGATATCTCTGGATCCATGTGAGGTACAGGACTGATTCTGAATCTCTATTAGAAATAGATTGTCATGTACTATATAATATCAGATTTTTTTTGTACATTATTCATGGGATAACCCCTTTAAACAAATGAATTAGCACAGAATTTTGGCCATATTTAGAGTTAAAAAAAATAGTGCTCTAAAGTGGGCATTTTCTTTCAGGTTTTAATGTTTTTGGCTAATGTAATGCAAAGTGTGGGCGATAATGGATGGCTGAATTTATTGGCAACCACTATGCTATGCTAAACTATGTTAAAAAGTTTGGCAAGATCTGAATATCAAATTTTTAAAACTTTAAAATGCAATTGACTACAGTAATTTTCTTTTTGGTACTGAATTTTTATCACGGCAGACAGAGATTTCTAGAGGTTGCTAGTAGCGAACACACATTACGTATGGCACATCTTCTTATGGTAATGTCCAGCTTTCCTTCAAACCGTTATCTGAAGAGGCAAAGAGTCTTATGTTCAGAAGTTAATGGTGTCATCTGAAGGTCAGATCATTTACACCTATTCGGGTCAGACAGGGTGCTGAGGAGTAATGCAAAGATGGATAATAGTTCTAAGGAACACCCAAGATTATCCCTCAGGCCAATGAACGCCAATGAAGAGAAGAAGCAAGATTGTGAAATGACTTATATTCAACCTGTATAAACATAGTCAAGAGATAAAATCTGTGCTTCCTGTATCTGGAATTCCTCAACATGTCTCCCCAAATCTACCCCTGACCTTGAACTGAGTAGCTTAATCTCTGCTGGACACGACATGCAAAAAGAGGTAAATTATACAGAATATCCAGGTGCACAGACTGATGGGTAATGCTAAGCATGTATAACGTGATCCTTCACCCAAAACCGCAATCGATCATTTTATGTATTACAGATCGGAATCTTGTTTTCCATCTGCTTATTATAGACAGACATTTATTAGTAGATGCCTTTTTTAGGATTTAATTACAGCTTATCGCTAAAGCATGATCAGGCTTGTGACTGCCAAAAATAGTGAACTGTTCCTCATTCAAGACACAAAAACCAAGTCTGCCACAGGCTATGACTAATAATAACTAATCAGATCTATTCTACAGGTTATGGCAGCACCATTGTGATTGTAGGAATGCTTACCTAATAGCAGTATATACTACTGTAATTTACAGTAGAGGTGGTGTACAGTTTGGAAATTGTCAGAATTATACACAGGGCATAGACCTGAGGGATGCCAAAGGAGAGAGGGGGCCTATATAACTGCAAATAACTATTTAATTTCTGAGCCAGCCTACAAATTCATATTATTTTTTCCAGGACACATTAGACTTTTCTTTTGTGCTGTTAGATGACATATATAATTTAAAAAAAATATTAAAGAAAAAACTTTAGGAAAAAATTGCATATTTTTCCTCTTATATTTTATTTTTGTTAAAAAAGATTTTAAGACAAAACGTTTCTAACACTGTTATCGTATGGATAGTACTTGTGTAATGTATCTTCTGGCTGGGCCTACCGCAAGACTTCGAAGAACTGGAGCGCATTTTTCTATTGCTAGTTTTTTGGCATCATACTGCCAGAACAAATGTAGTACAGTGCCAAAACATTAGAAACGCCTTCAAAGTGACTATTTTTTAATGTTGACCCCTAAGGTAAATGTGGGGAAATTTAGACCTTTTAAGCTTTTGGCTTTTGTTAAATAATTTTTTAGAAATGAAAAAATATGCGTGTGTTTTCTATACTAAGTATAGCTAAACTGGATACCCATATATTTTTTTTAAATTTTCTATGACAGAAAATGGACAAAAATGTGTATTTTACCCACACAAAATCCGCTATACTATTGCTAAAACTAATAAATATAAAAGAAAAAGGGGACTATTGCTAAAACTAACTATATCTATAACTTTTACAATTTTTTCATTTGACATTTTATTCTTTTTTTAAATATATTTAATGAAAAAAAGAGGGAATTAACCCCTTCCTGCCACAGTCAGGGCAGGAAGCGGTTAATTCACAGATAGCAGGATCCTTGCTACCTTTGCTACCAGCAAAGGTTGAGCTCACATCAAGGATCTTAGCTGAGCTTCCCCCATCGGCTTTTCTTCGCAGTGACAGCCTGTCACAGCGATCAGATGCCCGGAAACCACATCAGCTGGTTTCCATGATCTTCACTGTGACCGCAGCTGTCTAATGACAGTGAGGTCACTGCGATCTGCAGTGCACAGGTTAATAAATTATGATTTGCAGCATTTAGAGTGGTAAAATCATTATAAATATAGCAAACATTTGAGGAACATGTCTATGGCCCCTGTTAAATATTTGTTAAGTGACTAAAGTAGGCTATACACATTACATTAAAAGGGGTTGTCTCACTTCAGCAAATGGTATTTATCATGTAAACAAAGTTAATACATGGCATTTACTAATATATTGTAATTGTCCATATTAAAATATTGCCTTTGCTGGCTTGATTCACGTTTCCATCACATTATATACTGCTCATATCCAGGGGTTACGACCACTCTGCAGTCCAGCAGCGGTGGCTGTGCTTGCACACTATAGGAAAAGACGTCAGCCTCTGATGGCTGGGACCATGGGAGTGCACACAGGCATATCCCGTCCCGCCTACCCCATATCTGCACTGCAGTGTTAGCCATAACCCCTGGATGTAAGCAGTGTATATTGTGATGGAGAAATGAATGAAGCCAGCAAAGGAGGCAATATGGACAATATTAGTAAGAGTCTTGTGTTAACTTTGTCTATATGATAAGTGCCATATGCTGGTGTGAGACAACTCCATCACCCCATTAATGTTATCTGAATCCACCGATTTTGGTGGAACTGATGTGTACGAAGGTAATACGACTTTTCCCAAAAGCAGATAGTGGGTGGATTTCAACATTTCAACAATCATTTACTTTTTAGTGGAAGTAAGCTGCTGCTAGAGGTATCCAGAATACATGCTCACTTGGACATGTGTATGGGGGGTGGACCGGAGGGATGGCTGTTGGCCACAGTTATCAACAGTGTACTGTCAGCTTTAGAATAGTCTTGCGACTGTTTGGTATACAGTGCATATATCTCATGGCTGCTGTGTACTGTCTAGTGCATTCTAATTGATTATCACCCACTGTTTCTACAGCTGGCAATACACTAGCCACTCCCATCCAAAGGGTGAAGTGAAAGGACCAAACTATAATAAGTCCATGTACATCATTAGCTACATCAGGCAAGATTCAGCTTCCTAGGTTTATTAGCCTCACCACTCTAGTGTTGATCGCGAATATTATAATTGCGAATTTTTATCGCGAATATCGGTGCTTCGACAATTCGCAAAGATCTAGCATATAGTGCTATGTATTTGTAATCACTAATATTCTAGATTTCTTTTTATCAGTATTGCTGCTTCTTGCTTGTGGGCCAATGAGAAGCTGCAATATCTTTGTCTGAGCTTAGTAACATCCCTAGCAACCAATAGGAAAGTTGCCTACCCCTTACTATATAGAACCTCCCCAGCAGCCATTTTCTGCTGTTTTTTTTTGCAGTTCTGAGAGAGACAGCAGTGTCATTGCTGTGCTCTGTGCTTTGCTGAGTCATCTGGATCCTTATTTAATTACATTAGATAGTTAGTTAGTTAGTTAGTTAGTTAGCTTTTATATATATAATACAGATCGTTAGTGGGGAATTGTCAGTGTAGGTTAGATAGTGATATAGTGTAGCTGATCCAGTGCAGGGTGTTAGGTAGTGTGATAGGAATTACTGTGCTGTGATAGGGATTAGTGTCTAGCAGCTTGAAAAATGTAGCAAAAGTGAGCCACGCCTATACGCGCATTGCCGATTTTCGCAATTAAGAAAATAATGACTGGAGATCACAAATTCTAGAATTTGCGAATTTATGGCAAATATTAGGCCAAAAATTCGCGAAAAGTCACGAAAACAAATATTGCTTATGCTGCTCATCACTACTAGGGACCAGATGAACCTGCCAAGGCTGGATGATGATCAGGTACCCATAAGGACACCATGATGTCTTCAAATGATGTTCTCTACCAAACTTGAGTGTCCCACTACAACAAAATATCACCTATCCACAGGATAGGTGATAAATGTTTTGATGTTTTGGGTACTCATCGATGAGGGCCTGCCAATCACTACAATGGAGGTTCCATGCCCCCATTTGAATAGAGTGATGGCCTCAAATGTCTGCTGTTGCTGCATTCATTCTCTATGCGACTGAAGCTGGTAGGCACGCAATGTACTCTGTCAGTAAAAATGGAATGGAGCAGCCATTGCTCTATTCTTATGGCCCCATTCACACGACCTATGGCCGCTGGGCCCATGTTGAGGATTGCAAACAGTGGGTCCGCAAAACATGGGTACCGGCTATTTGAATAGAGATGAGCGAATTGAATCCAACAAAGTGGAATTCGTTCTGAATTTCAGGATAAATTTGATTCACCTCGAATTTCCTCGTGCTTCGTGTCAGTGAATCGATTTAACCTGAAATAGTGCAAAAAAAATCATACTTACCTCCTCCATTTGCTCGTGACGGGCAACCAGCCTGTATCTTGATTGAAAATCTCAGCCGAAATCCCGTGCGTGGCGACGTATGACGATTTAGTTCCAGAGCTTCAAGAAAGATGGCGGCGGCTGGCCCGTAGCGAACAAATGGAGGCTGTTAAGTTTGATTTTAAAAAAATGTTAATGTTAATTTCACACAGTTTTTACACTCAGATGGCGCAATCATGTACAAATGCGGCATCTGAGGGGTACATGGGGGGCGGCGCTATCGCTGCTCCCTGTCATTGCATCTGCTACTTACAAAAAATGCCCTTTGTGACGAAGTTATTCGTCACGAAGCAAATTATTTAATAAAATTTGGCGAATCAGCCGAATCGAACTTTTCATAAATTTGCTGATCTCTATATGTGAACTCTGCATCGCGGCGCAGACCCTTTGACCTGAATGGGTCCGCGATCCGCAACATACAACAACAGACAGGACATGTCCTATCTTTTGCAGAGCGGAGGCACAGGCACTGAAACCCACAGAAACACACGCCTGTACCTCCACACCAAAAAAAGATATAGCATGTCCTATCTTTTACCCTATGTTGCAGATCATGGACCCATTCAAGTCAAAGGGTCTGCACTGCAATGCAGAGGTCACACACCGTACCGTGTCTTGCAGACCTACTGTTTGCAGTCTGCAACATGGGCACGCCGGCCATACGGTCATGTGAATAGGGCCTAACAATGAAATACTGGCTGCTGCCACATGTTCATGCTTTTCGATGCAGTTTTTGAAGCCAAAATCAGGATCATAATAAGAGAGAAAGTATTAAGGGCAGATATGACCTGATGATAGGTCCTCAATATCAGATCAGCGGGGGTCCGATTCCTGCTCCCCTGCTGATCAGTTGTTTGAACAAAAAGCAGCACTCGTATTACTGTTTACCTGCTAGCCATCAATATTGCATTGTAGGTGGATGGGACGAGGAGTTGTAATTACACCTTCTCATCGCTGCAATATCCAGAGCGATCAGGTAAATAGTGAAGAGAACGCAGCGTTTGCACAACTGCTGTGGTCTCTTCAAACAGCTGATCGCCAGGGGTGCCAGGAGTCAGACTGGTGTTCTGCCAGATTCCTATACCCTGGCAGAATGCTATACCCGGAAGTGACGTGGCCGCACCGGAAGTGACGCGCGGCACCAGAATCAGCTGGAGGAGGGTGTGTGCGCGCTGCGCAAGCGCGCATCCACTGGATTAGTAAATATTATTGCACCACTGTGGGAGAAGCAACCGCTATATGCACATGCGCGAAAACGTATCCCTACCCCTGAGTGCGCACGCTATGTGGTGAGGCTGAACTGCTCCTGATGATGTGTGCACTCAGTGGTAGGGAGATCTGATGGAACACCTTGCACTGAAAAATCCACCTACCCCTGAGTGCACACACGTGATGTACGGTTTTGCGCATGTACATATAGTGGTTGCTTTTCCTGCAGCGGTGCAATCATTTTTACTAATCCAGTGGATGTTACTTCCGTTGCGGCTGCGTCACTTCCGGGTATAGCATTCTGCCAGGTATAGGAATCTGGCAGAACACCCCCACCGATCTGATACTGATGACCAATCCTGAGGTCATCAATGTTGGTAACCGGACAACCCCTTTAAAAGGGTTATGCCATCTTATCTTCTTCTTATTACAGGCTCTTATGTTGCAATACATGATGTTGAAATTTATGGACAAGAATAATACATGACTGGAGATCAAATATAATGTGACATTTCTCATTTACATCCTACATACTGTACAGTCTTCCATAGACTGAATACTTCCAAGGCACACAAAAAGAAAGAGCAGAGCAGCGATCATCCTCTCATTTAAATGGACATCATTGAGGAAGATGATGTTTCAGTTCCAAATTAGAGCATTAAAAATAGTAAATACTTCTTGGAATCCCTTTGGTAAAGTAAAGCGTTAGATTAGCTCGGATAAATTAGGATTCTATATACTATATTTATTCTTTCTCTGATTCTATCTTGCCACAAGGTGATGCTGGGGGCAGACAGCGTGGGACGAAATGCTCACATTCTTTCATAGCTCCCTTGGCATTTTGCAAACTCCCAGTGACAAGACTACAAAGAAACAACGTGCAAATACAATAGCAAATGTGCACAAACACAGTCGGCTCTGCACAACTCTACTCTACAGAGGCAGTTTCTGGAATTCTGTTTAACATTCCAGCACATATGCTGGGGAATGCACAGCAATGAGCTTTCATCTTATTTTCGATGCATAAAGACATAATTTATTTCTTCACCCTTGCTTTATGTTGAATTATTGAGATGTATTTGGATGTAAAGCTTGACTCCAGCGCCCTCTCACCACCATGACCTCTCCCATCTGCTACCAAATGTTGCATGATTTTTATTTTTTATTTTAGCTAACTTAGGAAAGAAATAGTTATATGTACACCGGGTAGTATCTTCATTATAGGATGTCAAGGCAGTAGATGAAAGTTGCTGAATGGTTCTGCTACAATAATGAAATTTCATGGATTCTAAAAAGATTCTGATAGGAACTCAGAATAGTTGACTTTGTGACCCTGCTGATAACCTTGTTCTTGCCTTACTTGGCCTTTAAATAATCTTCATGTTCACTTGGAAGAAGGGATACATGCAGCTACAAGCAAGTGCTGTGGTAGAATATAGGTTGCTACCCCTGATTCAATGCTTTATCTAGCTAATGCAACATTGTAAGATGTGAGAACTGAAATGGTGGTGGGCACCTGCTCCGAAATCAAAACATGTTGTTCCCAAAATGGCGTTCTGGTTTTATAATTATCTCAGTGAAATTAAATAAATATAATGAATTGGTGTGATGATCTCCATTAATCACTATGGCCTTGAGTAGAGTTGAGCGAACCCGAACTTTGGGATTTTTGGCACCCGGACCCGAACATTTTCGTAATTGTTCGGGTTCCTTGTGGCGGATTTTATGGCACTTGTTGAAAAGCTGCTGGGCAGCCAATCAACAAGCGTCTAACTACCTTGCCCTTAGAAGCCATCACAGCCATGCCTACTAATGGCATGGCTGTGATTGGCTAAGTGCAGCATGTGACCCAGCCTCTATATAAGCTGGAGTCACGTAGCACCGCACGTCACTCTGCTGCTCTTGGTGTAGGGACAGGTTGCTGCTGGTGCACTCAGGGAGAGAATAGGAAACAAGCTTAGCTGATAATATCTGATATAAGAATTGTGTTCACTCAGCGATCTACAACCTTTTTTATTCTTGTGGGTGCAATAGCAGTGTTTTTTTTTATGAGGCCAGTGACAAAGACTGTTTTTTTTTCTGTGAGTGGTTGGTGTCGGCGGCCATTTTGTGCAAATGACGTGCACTTGCAGCTGCATATGTGCCAGGGACAGTAATTGAATCCAGTCGTTTTACTTCATTTGGCAAAATTTATCCATTTTAAGTGCACCTGCACTGCATATCTGGCTGGGGAAGGCAAAAATCATACTGTTACTCCGTTTGTGATTTTAGGGACCTAGGGGGTGACAATATTATTCTGTAAAGTACCCCTGTGCTGCATATATCCCTGTCATTAATTCTATAAATCCATCAGATTCTGGGCATTTTTTTTTTTTTTGTGCTAAAAAGTACATTTGCTCTGTGCATCTGTGATAGTGAAACAAATAATCAGCAAATCCATCTGTTTCACTGGGGTTGAAAAAAATCCTATTTTTTCTCCTATAAAGTACCTTATTGCCTTGTACTGCAAATCAAATAAAATCTGTAAATTTCACTGAGACATTGTGGGTGGAAAAACCACATAATTATTGGCACAAAATAAATTTGTGGCCTGCTCGGTACTAGTACTAGTCAAAGAATTTCATTTGCATCCATCGGTTTCACTGGGGTTGAAGAAAGCATATATTTTGTTGAAATAAATTCTAAAATCCGTCCTCTGCCTGCACAGGCGATCTGATAGTGAAAAATAATCTGTTAATTCATCAGTTTCACTGGGGTTAAAGAAAACATATATGTTGTTGAAATAAATTCCATCCTCTGCCTGCACAGGCAATCTGATAGTGAAAAATAATCTGTTAATTCATCTGTTTTACTGGGGTTGAAAAAAATCCCCTTTTTTTCCCTATAAAGTACCTTATTGCCTTGTACTGCAAATCAAATAAAATCTGTAAATTCCACTGGGACATTGTGGTTGAAAAAAAACAACATAATTTTGGCCCATAAAGTACCCCTGCGGTCTGCGTTGGTGTTCCAGCTGCACTGCATACCTGACCTGCCTAAATGTATTCAGTAAATTAGGTGGCGTACTACCGATTGTTGGGGGATCTGTGCCCCTCATATCTTTCAAAGTAACTTGTGACCTTAACCAATCTTTTATCTTTAACATGCTGCCAGGGCCTATTGGGCAGGCCACACAGTGTAATAAATTTGTTTCTCATATTGTGGTGTGACCTAGAAATATCTTTTATCTTTATCACACTGCCAGGGCATGTTAGGCAGGGCATAAAGTGTAATAAATTCTTCTGACACATAGGAAGGGCACGGCATACCTGACAGTGAACAGGGTTTATTAAATCTGTCTGTTACTTCGTTGGGTTACCAAAAAGAACGAGAAGAGCATCAAATAAGGGACGTGGCCATGGTCGTGGTGCTGCTGGTGTTGGTGGGGCTCCTGTTGCAGGGAGAGGACGTGGTGGATCTGTGGCAGCTACACGCCCAAATGAAACACCTACCTCAGGTTCGCGTAGACGACAGGACCTTTCACGTTATTTAGTAGGCCCAAATGCCGCTCTACGAATGGTGAGGCCAGAGGCCAGAGCCACCCCTTGCAAACCTAGCCCTGCTCCAGAAGTGGAAGAGATTGAGTGCACCGATGCCCAACCACTTATGTTTGAGGATAAGGACATGGAAAGACCACCGCAGCACATCTCTGATGATGACGAAACACAGGTGCCAACTGCTGCGGCTTTCTGCAGTGTGCAAACCAACAAGGAGTGCAGGGTTGCAGAAGACTTGGTAGAAGATGATGTGGAGGATGAAGAGGTCCTAGACCCTACATGGGATGAAGGTCATGCAAGTGACCTGTGCAGTTTGGAGGAAGAGGTGGTGGTCGCACAGAGACACCAGCACAGCAAAAGATGGAGCAGGGTGCAGAAGCAGATCGCCTGTCCCCTAGACACTATGCCTGCTACTGCCCACCGCACCCAGGGACCGAGCACACCAAAGACAGCTCCAAGGAGTTCCCCGGCGTGGCAGTTCTTCACACAATGTGCAGACTGTGTAATCAAAGCGATAAACGTTCTAAAGCTGAGCACAACCTGCATGACCAGGCATCTAAGTGCAAAACACGAGCTGCAGTGGAGTAAACACCTCCAAAGCCAAGAAAAGTCTCTGGCTCCTTCTGCTCCCTCTTCTGCTGCAATCTCGGCCTCTTCCTTCACCTATGGTGGCAACGGCCACCCAGCAAACGGAGGATGTGACACCAACGCCACCACGTCCGTCACCTTCAACAAGCGTCACCACAGTGTCCCATGGAAGCATTCAGCTGTCCATCTCCCAAACACTGGATCAAAAGAGGAAGTACCCCCCTACCCACCCGCGATCCCTGGCCCTGAATGCCAGCATTTCAAAATTGCTGGCCTTTGAAATGCTGTCATTCCTTCTGGTGGAGACGGAGAGTTTTAAAAACCTTATTGTGGTGGCTGTCCCACAGTACGTCGTTCCAAGCTGCCACTACTTTTCCAGGCGAGCCATCCTTTACCTGCACAAGCAAGTGATGGCCAAAATAAGGTGTGCACTGCGCAACGCCATCTTCGGCAAGGTCCACATAACTACCGATACGTGGACCAGTAAGCACGGCCAGGGCGGTTATATCTCCCTAACAGCACATTGGGTAAATGCAGTGGCGGCTGGGCCTGAGGCGGATAGCTGTTTGGTGCATGTCCTTCCACCCCTGAGGATTGCAGGCCATTTCTCTTTGCCTCCTGTTGCCTCCTCCTCCTACTCCTCTACCACCTCCTCATCCTCTCTGCATAACACCTTCACCACCAATTTCAGCACAGACAGGGGGAAACGACAGCAGGCAGTTTTTAAACTCATCTGTTTGGGGAACAAACCCCACACCGCGCAGAAGCTTTGGACAGGCCTGGAACAACAGACCAATGAGTGGTTGTGCCACTGAGTCTCAAGCCCGGCCTGGTGGTGTGCGATAATGGGCAAAATCTTTTAGCAGCTCTGGGCCTAGCCAGTTTGACGGACATCCCTTGCCTGGCGCATGTGCTGAATTTAGTGGTGCAGAGATTCCTGAAAAACTACCCCGATATGTCAGAGCTGCTGCAGAAAGTGCAGGCCGTCTGTGTGTGCTTTCGGTGTTCTCACCCTGCTGCTGCTCGCCTGTCTGCACTGCAGCGTAACTTTGGCCTTTCCGCTCACCGCCTCATATGCGACGTGCCCACTCCACCTTGCATATGCTAGAGAGACTGTGCGAGCAGCAGCAGGCGATAGTGGAGTTTCAGCTGCAGCACGCACGGGTCAGTCTCTCTGCAGGACAGCAACACTTCACCTCCACTGAGTGGGCCTCCATGCGAGATCTGTGTGCCTTGTTGCACTATTTCGACTACTCTACCAACATAGCCAGTGAGGATTACGCTGTTCTCTACTATCCCACTTCTATGCCTCCTTGAAAAAACGCTTCGGGCAATAATGGAGGAAGACGTGTCACAGCAGGAAGAGGAGGAGGAAGAGGGACCTTTCAACGGTTATTAGGCCAGTCATTCACAAGTGACTCAGAGGGTAGGTTCCTGCACAAACATAGGCCAGGTACACAATTGTCCAGCCAGGGCACAGATCTGGAGGAGGAACCGTGTTCACAGCAGGGTGGTACTCAAAGCAGCTCATGGGCATCATTTGTGCGTGGCTGGGGGGATACAGAGGACACAGACAATACACCTCCCACAGAGGACAGCTTGTACTTGCCTCTGGGCAGCCTGGTACACATGAGCGACTACATGCTGCAGTGCCTGCTCAATGACAGCCGAGTTGTCCACATTCTAACGTGCTGATTACTGAGTGGTCACCCTGCTGGATCCCCGTTACAAGGACAACGTGCCGTCCTTAATTCCCTCACTGGAGCATGATCGGAAGATGCGTGAGCACAAGCGAACGCTCGTAGATGCGCTGCTGATGGCATTCCCAACTGACACCGGGGGCTCAGTGGAAGCACAAGGCGAAGGCAGAGGAGGAGGGAAGGCCTTAGGAACAGGCATACAAGTAGAAGAAGCCATATCATTATTATATGTAGACTGAAAATCCAAGCCAGCCAAATGGCTGCAATGTTTGTAGGATGAGCTGATGGCCCAGCTACAAAAACTCTACAATAGCCTTTTGAGAAGCTTTAAATCCTAATGGGCAGCACATCAGCCTTGAGCTATGGATTTAACCCATTGACCTGAGGCTAGGCAGAGTGAGTGTTTAACAAGTTAAGAGCAAGAGAGTACCTCAGAACCTGAACAGTTAGTTTTCAAGGGTAACTTTTCATAAAAATAATGAACAATGAGCCATAAATAAGAAAGAGAAGTTTATAGTATTTATAGGAACAGATTTCTAAAGAAACTTCCCGAAGACTCTCTTGACATTTTGTATTTGTAAAAATTCCTGAGTTCTTCGGAGACAAATAATGCTTTGTGACATCATATAAACAAGCCCCTGCTGCATTCTTATGGGAATGACTTGAATACGATAATTATTCTCATCAACCTGTGTGCATGTTTAATGGAAAATTGCAGGAAAAATACAGATTTACCACAAAAGTCCATTCATCATTTTTTTTTTTAGAAAATTGTGTCATTATTTTGCAGGGTGATTTTGAAAACAACTTCTTAGTGTTTGACTATATAAGTAGCCTGGGAAATAAACATCCTAATTGTAATGCAATTGTATGGGATAGTTCTGCTAGTTTCAAACAAGTATAAAAGTAATTATTATTGTTGGTAATATAGTTTTCTTTTCTTATTTGTGCATGCGTGAAATGTTCTAAAAGACCCTTATTTTATTAAATCTCTGCTTTTGGGATAAGGGAATCCATTCTTAAGGAGCATCTGTCAGCAGATTTGCACCTATGACATTGGCTGATATGTTACATGTGCGCTATGTGGTGCATATGTGCCCACATTTCTGAGAAAAATAATGTTTTAATATATGCAAATGAGACTCTAGGAGCAACAGGGGCGTTGCCATTACACCTAGATGCTCAGCTCTATCTGGAACTGCTGTGCTTTCTACTGACAGGGCCAGGCATGATCAAGTTTTAATACCCTGGTCCTGTCAGTCAAAGTGGAGAGGGCGTGGCAGTTGCCGAGAGAGTAGAGCCTCTAAGAGTAATGACAACACCCCCATTGCTCCTAGAGGCTCATTTGTATTTATTACAACTAGGGTTTAGCGAACACGAACTGTAAGGTTCGGGTCCGTACCGAACTTTACGGTTTTTGGTACCCGGACCCAAACCTGGACATTTAAAAGTTTGGGTTCGGTGTTTGGTGAATTCTTGCCGCTTTTTGAAAGGCTGCACGGCAGCCCTGAGCCCTGTGACACTAAAAAACTACTTTTAATCCATCTGCTAGTTTGGTGGGCGGCTGCGGCTATTTTTGCAACTGGAGTGCACTTACAACTGCATGTGAACTGCATGTGTGCCAGGGACATTACTTTATTTTGGTTCTGGTAGCTCAGTGGAGGACAAATTCCTTTTTTTGGCCAGTCAAGTACCCCTGAGTCCAATTAAAACATTACAAAAATCAGTTACATTGCTGCTATAAAAAAAGGTAATTTTTTTGCGCTAGATAGCAAATTTGCGTGCTACGCTGCATTTCTGACAGTCCAATGCAACCATAACATACTGCATTTACATTGGTGCTATAAAAAAACATAGGTGACAGGAATGTAAATTTGTAAAAATCGTCTGTTCCATTGGTGGGTGACTTTTACAATTTTTGCCGTATACAAACCCCTGCTCTGCATAGGTGACAGGGAGGTAAATTTCTAAAAATCGTCTGCTACATTCTTGGGTGACAATAACCCAGTTTTGCCGTATACACACCCCTGCTCAGCATAGTTGACAGGAAAGTAAATTTGTAAACATCATCTGTTGCATTGGTGGGTTACATTTTACCATTTTGGCCGTATACAAATCCCTGCTCTGCATAGGTGATAGGGAGGAAAAGTTGTAAAAATCGTCTGTTACATTCTTGGGTGACATTAACCCAGTTTTGCCATATACAAACCCCTGCTCTGCATAGGTGACAGGGACTTAAATTTCTACAAACTGCCCGTTACATTATTGGGTGACATTAACCCAGTTTTACCATATACAAACCCCTGCTCTGCATAGGTGACAGGGGCGTAAAGTTCAAAAAATTGTCTATTACATTCTTGGGTGAAATTAACCCAGTTTTGCTGTATACAAACCCCTGAACTGCATCGGTGACAGGAACGTAAATTTGTAAAAATTGCCTGTTTCATTGGTGGGTGACATTTTACAATTTTTGCCGTATAAAAACCCCTGCTCTGCATAGGTGACAGGGAGGTAAATTTGTAAAAATCGTCTGTTACATTCTTGGGTGACATTAACCCATTTTTGCCATATACAAACCGCTGCTCTGTATAGGTGATAGGGAGGTAAATTTCTAAAAATCGTCTGTTACATTCTTGGCTGACATTCACCCACTTTTGCCGTATACAACCCCTGCTCTGCATAGGTGACAGGGAGGTAAATTTCTAAAAATCATCTGTTACATTCTTGGGTGACATTAAGCCACTTTTGCCATATACAAATCCCTGCTCTTCATAAGTGACAGGAACGTAAATTTCTAAAAATTGTCTATTACATTATTGGGTGATCTTAACCCAGTTTTGCAGTATACAAACCCCTGCTCTGCATAGGTGACAGGAACGTAAATTTGTAAAAATCGTCTGTTATATTCTTGGGCGACATTAACCCAGTTTTGCCATATGCAAACCCCTGCTCTGCATAGGTGACACGGACGTAAATATCTAAAAATCGTCTGTTATATTCTTGGGTGACATTAACCCAGTTTTGCAGTATACAAACCCCTGCTCTGCATAGGTCACAGGGAGGTAAATTTTTAAATATCGTCTGTTCCATTGGTGGGTGACTTTTACAATTTTTGCCGTATACAAACCCCTGCTCTGCATAGGTGACAGGGAGGTAAATTTCTAAAAATGTCATTACAGTGCCATGTATAAACCCACTGTGTAGGGAGAGTAGAACATCTGTTATCATTTTGACATACCGTTTGCATTACAAACCCCTGCTCTGCATAGGTGACAGGGAGGTAAATTTGTAAAAATCGTCTGTTACATTGGTGGGTGACATTTTACCATTTTTGCCGTATACAAAACCCTGCTCTGCATAGGTGATAGGGAGGTAAATTTCTAAAAATCGTCTGTTACATTCTTGGGCCATAAAGTACCCCTGCACTGCATACCTGACTTTGAAATATATTCAGTAAATTAGGTGGCCTTCAGATTGTTGGGTGATATGTACCTTTTCTTTCTTTCAAAGTACTCCTGCACTGCAAACCTGACTGGGAAATATGTTCTGTAAATTCGGTGGCATTCAAACTGATAGCTGATCTGTACCCCTTATTTCTTTCAAAGTACCTCTGCACTGCATAACAGACAGGGAACTTAAAGGGTGTCTGTCACCAAATTTGGGCATCATAAGATGTCTGACATTAGCTATGTGCCAATGTCAGACCATCCTAATAATATTAATAATATGCCCCTCTGACCTTTTATAAGGCTAAAAAACGTCTTTATATTATATGCAAATTAGCCTCTAGGAGAGGGATGACGTTGCCCCTGCTCCTAGAGGCTCCGTGTTCCCACCTGCGGCCACGCCCCTCTTCTTATGATTGACAGGCCGGGCAGCGCAGCTCTCCTGCCTCCGGCACCGTCTGTCTTCCGAAATCCCGCACCTGCGCCGTCCGCTTGTGTATTCGGTGCAGGCACAGTGAGCTAAGGACAACGAATACACAAGCGGACGGCGCAGGCGCGGGATTTCGGAAGGCAGACGTGCTATCGGCCCTTTTTGCAGCCTCATTGAAATGAATGGGTCCGCATCCGATCCACAAAAAATACAGAACCTAAAATATGGTTGTGTTAATGGAGCCTAAGAGTGCATACAAGGATAACTGTCAATCACTAAGTATTACCCACTGGATTCCTTAAAGAGGTTCTTCAGTTTGTTACCACTGATGATCTATCCTTAGGATAGATCATCAGCATGTGATCGGCCGGGGTCCGACACCCGGGACCCCCGCCGATCAGCTGTTTGAGAAGGCCGCGGCGCTGTAGGAGCGCCTCGGCCTTCTCACTGTTTACCTCTGCTAGCGCCCCGCCCAGTGACGTCACGACTTGTATCCAAGTGGCGTGGGCGAGGCTAAGCTCTGTTCACGGGGCGCTAGCAGAGGTAAACAGTGAGAAGGCCGCGGCGCTCCTACAGCGCCGCAGCCTTCTCAAACAGCTGATCGGCGGGGGTCCCGGGTGTCGGACCTCGGCCGATCACATGCTGATGATCTATCCTGGGGATAGATCATCAGTGGTAACAAACTGCAGAACCCCTTTAAATTTCATGGTATACTATCTTTCCCCAATCTGCTCAGCCCATTTTGTTTTAGACCATAAAAGCAGAGAGTGGTAAATTGGAGACAACTCTCCTAGCACAGGGATGGGCACAGAAGATGGGCACACATAGAGATGCAACGGCGGCTTTTCTGCTGCTTGTCAACCACAAAGGAATCATTTTTATGTAGTAGGAAAGAAAACCTCAACCACTGGTATATAAAATGTTTCTGGTAGTACAGATCTATTGTAAACTAAGCAACAGGAATCAGCTTCTCAAAGGAACACTCTACATAAGCTAATATAGTAGCCAATGAGTTTATCCGTGCCGCGATTATTGCTAATTCAAAACTTTTCCCAGTGGGAACGCAGTGAAAATGAAACCCAAAAAACAATGGTGGAATTGGGGTTTTTCTTCCATTCTACCAAGCATAAAATTCTTCCTCCAATTTTGCAATGTCGACCAAAAAATGAAAATAAAAAATATGGCTTTTGGAAAGTGGAGAGAAAAACATGAAATCATCAAAATTGGCTTGGCCCTGACAGGGTTAAAGGAACACTATGAGTTAAAGGCAGACTTAACCTAGCAGTGAATTATAACAATAAACAGGGGGTAAAATTGCTCACAGTATTTTTAAGTCTGCAAGATTTTCTGCCTGTTACTGATACAAGAACATGGCTGATGCCCAGGAAAGCACAAAGAATTCTTTTGATATTTCTCAGTTTTAATTGTAACATGAGATATAATAGGGTCAAAGGAACCTACAAAACAGAACATTCAAGGAACAAAAAAATATAACAAAAAGTGCAAACATGACACTAAATAAATGATCTTAAATACTAGCACACAAACTGAACTCCAATAAAAATATGTTACATTTCATTATTCAAAGCACGATAGATCTGAAACACAAAACCAGAACTGAGGTACTTTTACTTACAAAGTACGTTTTGTATATTTAGGTTCCTTTTTATCAGATGCCTATAGCTTTTGTGCATGGAGCATGACAACATGTAGACCCCATACATTGTAGTAATGCTGGCTAACATTTAGACTACAATACTTACATTTGGCGCATCTTTCCAAAAATATTCTCTTACTTACACTGACTTATTACTTATTTGGGATCATTACTTTCTGTCAAAAAACTGGTGCAAGCCAAAAAACCCAGAGCATTTCATGACTCAACACTCCCTTTTCTAGACACTTTTGGGACTGCGTATGAGCAAATATTTGATCTTTTTGGGCAAATCAATAATAAATATGTACAAAATGATTTGTCCTCCAAAGAAAGTGCAACCTATGCAAAATGATATTAATTTTGTCCCCTTGTCCACCATCTTGCCCAAGGCTTAAAGGAAATTACTTTTGCCTTTATTTTATGTTTCATTAATATTATGCATTAGATTTAAGTCTGAAGAAGAGGAATAATGGCCCATATTTGCTTATGTATCTGTGGCAGAAATGTGCCTAAAAAGTGGTGCAAACTGGCACAATTTGGCACATCTAGGATTTCTTCACTTTTTTCCCTGACATGCTCAAAAGGGGTGTGGTTTAACCAAAAGTGGCTGTAGTTTCGTGGGAAGGAGCGGGGCCTAAGATGGTATTGGCCCAGAGAAAAGTGTCTATCGCTGCACCACATTTATCATCCAGCCTGAGCCCCTGTGATACATCTAGTGCAGGTCTAGACAACCTGTTTTAGGATTAGTAAATCTGGGCCAATGTGTTTGTTCTGTTTTTAAATGTTTTAGTCAGTATTTTTTTAAAATTTTTAAAACCTTCCCTGGGAGCAGCCATATTAAATACTCCCACTTCCCATCTGTTTAAACAGTGTAAAGTGTGTTGTATGTGCTTTATGGCTTCCTCAGTTAATGGGAATCAATTGACAGCGAACTTTCATTGACCAGTAGACTCACCAGGAAGTAATGAAGTATAAACTCCTCCCTCAGAGACAAGAGAGTGATGGGGGAGACGTTACAGTACAGAGTCTTTTCTGTGTACACAGTGCTACTTTCCTGTCTTGTCTAGGCATTCAGCACTATAAAGAGCTGTCAATCACTGGGTTATCTTTTAATGACAGTGGGTGACTTTGCTCATTCTTAATTTATTCAGCAAAGCTGACAAGTAATCTAACAGAAGCACTGACCTTTTGAGAATGCTCCAGTGGTCAGTGTAAAAGCGGAAATATTTAAAGGGACTGTGTCATGAAAAAATTATCAAGTTTTTATGTTAAACATGTTTAATGAATTTTTGTACTGTCATTTTTAATTTTCCAAGTCACTATCTATATTTAAAAAACTAATACTAATATCTGTCTATATTTAAATACTAATACTAAAATTCTGCAATTCTTGTACTGGCCACTACGCTTACATGTACAAATCACTTTCAAAAGTCATCTCATTATCATCACAGGCATGATTACAATGACATAATATAGATATATATATAAATCTATATTACCTATTCCCTCCTGACCTCTGCACAGGTCACAGAGCATGCCTAGATAACACTCCAATACAAGTCAGTGAGGTCCCCTCTGGTCTATTGTGTCTATGGCCCATGTGGCTGCTGTAAAGCCTATCTCTAAATGCTGTTAACAGCTCAGGCAAGATGGCCGCCCCCCATAATCATGTTCTTGAAATAGAATATATACAATCAGAAAATAAATCAGATTAGAAAAAAGATGTGTCACTATCTGGTTTTAATGAAGCGAAAAATACCAGCAGACGTGACTTAATGCTCATCAAGAATTTATTGCAAAGTAACAATATGTCCCATATTCCAGGACGCGTTTCGGCTAACCAGCCTTTTTCAACAGGTAAGTATCCATTGCAATGCACAGGTATATATACACACATAAATGCATGAGGATAGGGAACCTCCCCGTGACGTCAAATGCCCAGATGGGGGCGGTACACTCGAAGCCAAGTAACATAGAATATCCATAATCAGATAACAGCACAAGAATTGTATCAGAACATTTATAAATACCATCTCAGCAGAGAAATCCTTCATTGAGTAGTAGATGTCTAAAAGACAATAATATATAAATAAATTAAATGTCCAATAATTAACAGGAATTGTGCATCAGTTAACAAAATACATCAAAGTCTCAGATGTGCATAATTTCGTAGTCTCTATTGAGACCATTGGGTGTAAGGTATCCAGGGTATGGATCCAGTAAGCCTCCCGACGTAATAGTAATTTCTTGATGTCACCTTCCCTTCTGGGTCTGGTGACTCATTCTATTACCTGGAATTTTAATTGGGCAATGGTATGTTTAAATTTTTCAAAGTGGAAGGGAATTGGTAACATTAAGTTCTTAGTCCTGATAGTGGACTTGTGCTTTCCAATGCGATCTCTGATAGTCTGCATTGTTTCCCCAATATATAGTAACCCACATGGACATTTTATTAGATATATCACATTTGCAGATTCACAGGTGAAGAAACCGTCCACCGGGTATGTACGTCCAGTATGTGGGTGATAGATATTGGGTCCTTCAATTATATTAGAGCACTGGAAGCAGTGCAGACAAGGAAAAGTACCTTTCCATTGTGTAGCAAGTACACTCTGTTTTGGGGCACCTTTGGTGCTCCCCAGATCTGCACGTACTAGTTTATCCCTGTAATTTGTTTTTTTTTTCCCAACAAGTGCCAGTGCTTCCTCACGATATTGTCTAATTTATGATTGAAAGGATGGTATTTATGAATCAATGCCCCTCTTGGGGTTTTTTCCTTTTCAGATTTACAAGGGTTATATAAATCGCTCAGGGTTTTTATTAGAACTGATGAGGGATACCCTCTTTCTTCAAACCTCTTGGTAATTTCATCAATTCTAAGTTTCTAAGTCCCTGTGTGACGGGGTCAGAGACTATCCGTCTTACCCTCTGATACTGACATTTAGGGATTGCCCTTTTCAGGGGGGTGGGTGAGCACTTCTAAAGTGGAGGATACTGTTCCTGTCTGTCTCCTTTCTAAATAGGTCAGTAGAAAGGTTACCATTTGGGTCCTTGATTACCCTTGTATCAAGAAAACTCACTGTGTGATCATCACAGGTTAATGTAAATTGCAAATCAATGCACGCATGGTTCAAATGTGAGAGAAAAGACTCAAGGGTCTCACATGGCCCTGCCCATATGCAAAAAATGTCATCGATAAATCTTTTCCACAATAGAATGTGGTTACAGTACCACTCAGTGTAGTATACAAATGCATCCTCAAATTTTGACATAAACGCATTTGCATACGGCGGGGCCACATTCGACCCCATCGCGGTCCCCCGCCTCTGCAGATAATAGGCATCTTCAAACATAAAATAGTTTTCATACAAGATGAGATGAAGAAGTTGTACAAAAAATTCACATTCAATAAATGAATAATCACTTTTTTTCCAGAAATGACTTAACTGCCTGTATACCTCCACTGTGATCAATGGAGTTATATAGGCTTACCATGTCAATCGTCACCAAAAGATTGTCTGGTAGAATAGATCCTAATTGGGCTATAGTGCTGAGAAAATGTTGCGTATCTGCTAAAAAGGATGGAATGTCCTTTATAAGGGGTGTGAGTACCTTCTCAAGCAGTATTGCCAATGGTGATAAAATTGATCCCACTGAAGCCACAATCGGGTGTCCTGGGGGGGTCAACCAAGGTTTTTTGGCCCTAGGGAGCACTTATAAAACCGGTGTTATTGGTGTATGGTTAATCAAAAAGGTATGCATATTTTTATCAAAGATCCCTAATGCGGCAAAGTGATCAACAGTCTTCAGGATTTTTCCCTCTCTGACCTCGTCAGAGAATTGATGAAATTACCAAGAGGTTTGAAACAAGAGGGTATCCCTCATCAGTTCTAATAAAAACCCTGAGCGATTTAAATAACCCTTGTAAATCTGAAAAGGAAAAAACCCCAAGAGTGGCATTGATTCATAAATACCATCCTTTTAATCATAAATTAGACAATATCGTGAGGAAGCACTGGCACTTGTTAGGAAAAGCGTATCCCCAGATTGATGAATTTAAAAATCCCACACTTATTTGTAACAAAAAAAAACAAAGTTAAAGGGATAAACTAGTACGTGCAGATCTGGGGAGCACCAAAGGTGCCCTAAAATGGAGTGTACTTGCTACACAACGGAAAGTTACTTTTCCTTGTCTGCACTGCTTCCAGTGCTCTAATATAATTGAAGGACCCAATATCTATCACCCACATACTGGACGTACATACCCGGTGGACGGTTTCTTCACCTGTAAATCTGCAAATGTGATATATCTAATAAAATATCCATGTGGGTTAATATATATTGGGGAAACAATGCAGACTATCAGAGATCGCATTGGAAAGCACAAGTCCACTATCAGGACTAAGAACTTGATGTTACCAATTCCCTTCCACTTTGAAAAATTTAAACATACCATTGCCCAATTGAAATTCCAGGTAATAGAACGAGTCACCAGACCCAGAAGGGAGGTGACATCAAGAAATTACTATTACGTCGGGAGGCTTACTGGATCCATACCCTGGATACCTTACACCCAAGGGGTCTCAATAGAGACTACGAAATTATGCACATCTGAGACTTTGATGTATTTTGTTAACTGATGCACAATTTCTGTTAATCATTGGACATTTAATTTATTTATATATTATTATTGTCTTTTAGACATCTACTACCCAATGAAGGATTTCTCTGCTGAGATGGTATTTATAAATGTTCTGATACAATTCTTGTGCTGTTATCTGATTATGGATATTCTATGTTAGTTGGCTTCAAGTGTACCGCCCCCATCTGGGCGTTTGACGTCTCGGGGAGGTTCCCTATCCTCATGCATTTATGTGTGTATATATACCTGTGCATTGCAATGGATACTTACCTGTTGAAAAAGGCTGGTTAGCCGAAACGCGTCCTAGAATATGGGACATATTGTTACTTTGCAAAAAAATCTTGATGAGCATTAAGTCACGTCTGCTGGTATTTTTCGCTTTATTGAACGTGAAATTGGTCCTGTCCCGTGCAGCGTGCAGCAGGCGAGTGCTGGCCGATTTACCCTCATATCTGGTTTTAATGGGCAGAAAAAAAAAAAAAGATAAGTGAAACGTTAAAAAGTATGAACAGTCAGATATTTTTTTTTATGTTAAGAATAAAATCATTGTTTAATTAAGGTGTAATCGATTTGCTGATACTTTCATTTTAAAGGCAATGTATGACCTATTTTTGTTACTAATCTAAACCAGATAGTGGAGATAATCCTTTTTTACTATTTTTATTTTTCTGATTGCAGTTTATTTTTCTATTTCCGGTACATGATTATAGGGAAAGCCATCTTTGGTTGAGCTGCCGTTTACCCCATTTAGAGACGCATTACAGCAGCCACGTAGACCATAGACACAATAAAATGGTGATGTTCATTGATGTCTATGGGGATGTTTTATAGGCATGTTCTGTGAATTTTGCAGAGGTCATTGTGGTGGGAGGGGGAGTAGATAGGCTGTGTTCATCACATATTGTGAATGGTGGATCCTGTGTTGTATATACATAGGTGTTACCCAGGCTCAAACTGGTCCACCAGGAAATCCTTGGTGGGCCCCCAAACCAGCAAGTGAGCTTCCTTGCTTAGAAGTTGTCTGCGATAACCTCCACCCCCTGTACACAGTAGGATGCATGCTGCCTGCGATTCATTCTAAATGAGAATGAAAGGCTCCATACCAGTGCTGAATCACATGGGAACTGACAAGTTTTTGTGTAATCAGCACTCCTGGTTAGTAAGGCTGTTTCCACATGATCTGATTTTCATAAAATCGCGGCAAAAAACACAGCATTTTGCCTTGATTTTATGTAAATTAGATCATGTGGAAACAGCTTTACTCTGACCGGCAGTGCTGATTGGTCTAAAACCTGCCAGTCAATAGCACTGACAGCCTCTCCTCTAATGAGGCAGCTCTGCTAGAAAGACTGCTGCCTGTGTGATCAGTCTAGAGCCATGCCCTGCTAGTGCGAGGGGAAGGAGACTGGCTCAGGACCTGGGGACACAACTAGCAACACAGAGGGCCATGAGGTGAGGAAGGAATCTACATGTATTGTTATTAGTTTAAAAGAGTGCATGCATGTATGACAGTGTGTGTATGTAAGAGTACCTGCATGTATGACTGTGTGTATGTAAAAGTGCATGCATGTATGACAGTGTGTGTATGTAAGAGTGCCTGCATGTATTACACTGTGTGTATGTAAGAGGGCCTGCATGTATGACAGTGTGTGTATGTAAGAGTGCCTGCATGTATGACAGTGTGTGTATGCAAGAGTGCCTGCATGTATGATAGTGTGTGCATGCAAGAGTGCCTGCATGTATGATGGTGTGTTTATGCAAGAGTGCCTGCATGTATGACAGTGTGTGTATGCAAGAGTGCCTGCATGTATGACAGTGTGTGTATCAAACAGTGCAAGCATGTGTAGAAATGAGTGTGTAACAGAGCGTCAACATGTGTAGAAGTGTGCATGTAAAAGGGCATCGGCATGTGTAGAAGTGTGCGTGTAAAAGAGCATCGGCATGTGTAGAAGTGTGTGTAAAAGAGTTGTGTTACTGTATTTATACACGCAGCTTGGTTCTGTTACTGTATCTTTACATGCAGCTTGGTTCTGTTACTGTATCTATGCATGCAGCTTGGTTCTGTTACTGTATCTATATACGCTGCTTAGTTCTTTTACTGTATCTATGCATGCAGCTTGGTTCTGTTACTGTATCTATCCACACAGCTTGGTTCTGTTACTGTATCTATGTACCCAGCTTGGTTCTGTTACTGTATCTATGGACGCAGCTTGTTTCTGTGACTTCATCTATACACGCAGCTTGGTTCTGTTACTGTATCTATGCACGCAGCTTGGTTCTGTGACTTCATCTATACACGCAGCTTGGTTCTCTTACTGTATTTATGCACGCAGCTTGGTTATATTACTGTATCTATGCACGCAGCTTGGTTCTCTTGCTGTATCTATACACGTAGCTTGGTTCTGTTACTGTATTTATGCACGCAGCTTGGTTCTCTTACTGTATCTATACACACAGCTTGGTTCTGTTACCTTATCTAAGTACTGAAAGGGGTGCATAAGTTCAAATTTTTGAGGCCAAACTACAGGGATGCTGTTAAAATAAAAATGAAAAAAAAGCAAACACTTAAACTCACCATCCTGATCACTATTCGATCCACCACCAATACTCTGTTCTCTCCGCCAGGCTGCAGCTGGGACATAATGTTTTGGCTGCCGCGGTAAAATGCCTGTGTACCGCACTGGACTGCTGTAACTAATCACTGGCCTCAGTGGTGTACAGCACCAAGGCCAGTGATTATCTGCAGTGGTCATGTGCGCTAATACAATACAGCTTCCTATATAAAGGATTATTTTAAAGGATGTTGATGCAAATCGGAAAACCGCCTTAAGTGTCAAAATTTGCATGAAACTATAGGGTGGGCCCCTAGAGTCACTTCTACTGGTGGGCCCCTTGGCATCCCAGTCCGACAATGGTCTTATCGGTCATTGTAATTCTGCCTCTGATTATAATAAGGTGACTGCTGAAAAGTATTCTCCACAGGAAGTAGGAATATATTATTAGGTTTAGTTGCCAGCGTGAGAATTGCAGAATTTCAGGATTTTTTTTCACCTATAGATAGTGACATGGAAAATTAAAAATAACTATCAAAATTCTTCAAATAATATGTGTAATATAAAAGTTTGATTTAAACAATAGATATTTTTGGATGACACATTCCCTTTATGGAAGGAGTCTTTATTAGATCAACCATTTAGTGTTTACTTTTTGGACTGTTCAGGGCAAAAGGAATAGCCTGTTCTTCCTAACATTATAGTTTATTTTATATTTGTGTCTTCCTGTATATTCTGCTTATAAACGCAGTAGACTACACAACATTCCCACCAAACATTGAAATGGGGTAGAATTGAAAATCACAAATGTTTTGTTCTATTAAAACTCCGGTCACCAATATTTACAGAGTCTGATCCTGAATATTAAACATGCAAACCTTCCCACAAAACCAAACATTCTGCAGACTCACAAAGCACACTGTCACTTCTAGCTGGAAAACCAGAAGTGCAAGGCTGGAAATATTTGTGGGGGAAAAGGAATGTAAATATTAGTCTCAGGATAATTTTAATTCATCTATCTATCTATCTATCTATCTATCTATCTATCTATCTATCTCTCTATAGATGATAACAAAGAGTGTGAACGGCACCGCAGATCCAATTGAAAAGTAGGGTGCCAGCGTATGTTGGAGCGATCCCCAAAAAATGCAAAAAAAAGATATTCCACAGCACTCCAAAAAGTAAAATAAGTGTGACTTTTATTCACCAAGCGTTGGTGAATAAAAGTCATACTTATTTTACTTTTTACATTTCCTTTTTTATCTATCTATCTATCTATCATCTATCTATCTATCTATCTATCTATCTATCATATACATGTATTTATGTAATACAAAATGTATAATGGGGCTGGTATGATATATAATAAAATTGGTTTCCCCATTTTATGTAAAAGCAAATTCATTTTATAATGACATTGCCCTTAGGACTTATATGGAGCATCTGTCAGCATGATCAACCCTATTAAACCAGGCATACTGCCCAGTAGGATTGACCATAATTATGCAAATTAGATTGTTGGAGCAACGAGGGCCAGCCAGAGCTCTTAGAGCACCAGTTTTGTGTCACCCCTCTGTTATAGCCATTTCCCTTTCCCTGGATTGACAAGGCTAGACATCTCATCTAGCCCTGTCTTCTCGTGCCAGTGCCATGGATCTTTGTCTCGGGGCTTGTGCAATGGATCTTCTGCTGCTTCCAAAATGGCACAGATTGTGACTGCCAAAGCACTGAGACATAGAACTGCGGCAAAAGCACGAAAAGACAGGGTTAGATGAGATGTTTAGCTCTGTCGAACCAGGAAGAGGGGGCAGTGGCCATAGGAGTCCCTTCCAATCTATTGTGTTTATGGCCCATGGGGGCTGCTATAAAGCATATCCTTACATGGAGTTAACAACAGCTCAGGCAAGATGGCCACCCCCATGATTATGTTCAGAAAAAGAATTTAAAAAATACTATCAGAAAATATAAACAGATTAGAAAAAAAGACGTCTGTCACTATCTGGCTTTAAGTGGCAGAAAACATTATAGGTGACACATTCCCTGTAAAGGACTCAGCAAACATACAAAGCTTCCCTCCTCTGGTCTGCTTGTTTTACTAGGTGTCCACCTGAATAGTCATCTTGTTTGTTAATAAATAACCCCCCAGCTAAAGACACCATTCATTACGTGATCTGTGATTGGAAAGAGCAATAATGGTGTCATAAACCTTAGGCTTCTCAGATGGAGACAGCTACAGAGCCGATAGTCATATACAAAATAGCTCATGACCGTAGAATCTATAGGGGATCCTGGCTAATAATGTGGAGAGGACATTCGCTGCCATCTCCCACTGAGGTCCAGCCAATAAAAACCCTTTGATTTCACGGTTTGGCGTCTGCTGGCATTTCACAATACCTTTCCAGTAACTTAAGAGCCAGCAGTCTGTCAGCCACTCTGTATGTATCATGTCCCCAGACAGACTGAAGCAGTCCATCCCTGTGCCATTGTATATGAACAAGGCGACACAAATAGCTTGGGGCTCTCACCTTTCTGTTTACATTATTATATAGAAAAGGGACTCCTTTTACCATAAGTCATTTTTTTTCACAAGGCATGATATTTAGCATGACTGCAAATACAGATGGATGAAAGAAATAGTGTCATGTGTCACAGAAGGATCCAGATTTATTTACAGAAGGAGCCTAGAAGAAGTCTTAGAAGTCTGACTAGACCCACATTCTGGATCTATGCTCCTCTGTGCTGTAGGATATCCACGATGAGGGAATATTTGTTGTCCGCTCCTTTGACCATATCATCAAACAGAAAAAAGGTCAGAGTTTGCCAACAAAGCTTAAGGTCCCATGTAATTCTATAGGGCACTTCCAAAGGAATAGTGAAGTAGGATCAACAAAAATAGAATACAATGAGCAATAGCTGATCAGAAAATGGAGAGCACTGAGAAATATTTAAAATATATAAATGGAAAATATAAAACTTATAGGTGACTTATGAGGAAAGTTCACTGCTAATGTAATCTTTTCATATACTAGTACATACAACCGGTGCTCCTCTTTCATCCTTAAAGGGGTTATCCAATTTCAAGAAAACCCTTCCCCCACATGTGACAGGCTCCTCATTGGTAATATACTTACTCCGCTCCCGGCACTGCTCTTGGTCCCCGCCAATGATGCTTCTCCCTGCACACAGATGAAAACATCCGGGAGCAGCCAATGGCAGACGGGGACAGGGACGAGCCTCTGTAGCGTCCCCCGCGATGCTAGGGAGGCGCGTCCCCATCCACGCTTGCCATTGGCTGCACCCCCCCCCCACAGGGAGAAGCAGCAGCGGCGAGGCGGTAAGTATATTACCGGTGAGGGGCCAGGCACGTGTGGGGGGATTTTCTTATAATTGGATAACCCCTTTAAACAGGCCCTTGAAAAAGCATGACAAAACCTGCCAGGACATCTGGTCTTATTACGTGCGTGTTTTATATAATATCCTGTAAGTATAATAAATATCCTTGGCTGAACCTAGAGTTGCAGTACTTCACTATCTTGGATCTTCTCTGGTTTGTCTCTGAGAGCGATTAGAGGAGGAGGAAACCAGGAGACAGAGAGGTAACATGGCAAGCTTGCAGTGATTGTCTGCCTGCTTATGTGGAAAGGAGGAACTTCCCAGATGCTTTGGCTTTCTGGTTCTGGTTCTAAATATCTGAACTTGTTTGCAGTGAAGGTGGCCAACGTCTATAGATCCTGCAGCGCCGAAAAACAGTGGACTGTAGACAATAAGGTTTTTTATTCTTTGATTAAACAGGACCTGTCACTTCTCCTGACATGTCTGTTTTAGCAACTACTGCCTTCCCCATGTAATAACAATTCTGGAGGGTCCGTTCTTATGACTCTATGTTGTTCTATTTTCTATTATTCCTGCTAAAAATTTTAGGAATTAATTACTAGGAGTTTGCAATGAAGGTCTAGATGGGAGTTACCAGTTGGGGATGCATCTCTGCACAGACTGACACCATCCAAATGTGCCCAATTATTATTCCTAGGAATACCGAGGGAAAACAGGAGGAGGGCTTACAAACTCCATGCAGATGTTGTCCTTGGTTGGATTTGAAACCGGGACCCCAGCACCGCAACAGTGAGACACCAGGCTGAATAGGAAGTTCTACTGAATTCATTTGGCTTGGAAATAACCTTTTCTGGTTAAGTAGATTCAAACTCTGCCATTAAAGAATAGGGAATATTTTACACATTAGGGAATATCCTACACATGAATTTCCTATTATAATATTATGAATAAATGCCTCCTTTACATCTGCCTCTCAGTTCCCAAAGCAAAAGTCCCATGACACTGTGTAAATTGCTCAGGGCCCCTAATAACGTCAGAATTCTAAGTGGACATCTAACCCTAAACTGTCCAATGTTTCCTTCAAAGGGTCAGTCTTCATGTCCTGCAGCTGCCTCTGTCTGGCTCTATGTCATGGTGTCATCCTGCTGGACGGAGGTCAAGAACTTTTCTTTGACTGTGTCACTGTGCTGAAAGAAGTGCAACCTAAATGCCCCCGATTCCTCGCTTGTATTCTGCAGCTCTTGAACATAAAACACCATCATGTGCATTTTGTTCTCTGTGTCTATTGATTTTGTTTACTGTCTGCAAGGCTGCAATGTTATCTCAAGTAAGACACAAACTTTCTGTCATCATTCACTTAGAACAGTCTTTGAAGGCTCATTAGGACAACATTTTTCCACCAGGATTTGCAGGTGCTTTTACTGTTGATGAATACAAGTTAACAATGAGTTGGAAAGTCTATTGGATTACTGACCATGGTCCCTGCCGTCATCTTAAAGGGGTTCACAAATGTAGAAAAGGATGTGTAAAGAAAGCCCAGTATACATAACCTCTCTAAAAGGGCTTGTTGACTTTATGGCATCCATGTTCAAGAGTTGCCTCTGGTACCTGAGCAAACCAAATAACAGTTTGGCCCATTGTGAAAATCTCCACATCCAGAGGTGAATTCTGTGGATGTGTACTCTACAGCAACCTGTTCAAAAAGGTGCAGAAGAGTTTCCATGCTGTGAGGGGACCACCCTTTGGTTGCATTGTATCGTCTAAAATATACACTCCACATCTGGATGCTTATGTCAGAGTCAGCTAGTTAAGAAAGATGTAGAAAGTATTAGTGATGGCTCACCTGTTTGTTGTATATGGAAAAGGGTGCCGCCAACCAATATAGATACACCTAATCTATACAGAGAAACAATGGAATCAAAATTTTCCTCCAGGAAATACTAACAGCATTTTTTACAAAGTGAACACAAGAAAAAAATCGACCATTAGTCTCAAACACTTTATTGGTACATTATAATACAAAAAACAAATGTTCACAATCTTTACATACATTTTTTATATTTTTTAAAATTTCTTACACAATGAGAGATTTTTTACACAATGAGAAATAATAATCAAAAAACTATCAATAACAGTAAAATAATAATAAATATATCAAAACCCTCATCATATCAACACAGATTCATTCTAGAAAAACTCACAAAGTAACGCATTGAATTGATTAATTCGCAGGACCTAAAGTAGTTTGTATTTATATTTATTTTTATTTCATTTTTATTTTTTATTTCAATTCATTTATTTACATATTTCATTTTTATCAAAACTACTATATACTACATTTTTGTAATAATATTCTTTTGTAACAATATATTTTTATAATTTTTCATTAATATTGTACTAATTTTTAATCTTATACCAAAAAGTCGCACATGATCATCTACGGTAGTACGGTATGTACATTTGATACAAGAGAAGCAATTTCTACCGTCTGTGATACTACTAGCCTCAATACCTACACGGAACTACTAACTGTAAGTTACTGCCTTAATAACCTATCCACAGAAACATATCAACTAACTAAATATTTGTATATCACACCAAAGTACCGGAGTATTACAAATTCATCCTCATTATAACATATTATGCAACATAGCAAGTTCTATATAACAGATACTGTGAATTTCTATTAACCACCGGAGTACTACAAAATCATCCTGATTACAACAGATATTACCACATAGTAATTTCCATGTAACAGATACTGTGAATTTTAATTTTTTATTTTTATGTATCTCAGACTGGATACTCACCCCATAAACGGCGGAATTCACGAACTAGGACCTTATTTACAATTGACTTATTTTTCATTTTATATTTTTTTAATATTCCTCACTGGATGTTACAATCTGGATTATTATAATTTCTACAGCCTGATACAATTTTATATTATACAGTCTGATATATATTGATCGATGTATAACACATCTTACTAATGTTTTTAGATAAATTATCGCAATTTACATTTTGTGGCGCCACAATACGCACTATTTGTTTGCATGGACTGTGAGAATACCATAATACTTATGGTCTGAACAAACTGGGTATACTACAGTCCATGTTTAGCATTTTAACTGTTCACATGTATAAAGTTTTTTAATAGAATACTTAATATAATACTCATAATGTACTATATGTAATCTTGACAGTAAATTATCAATATACTTGCATCTAAGTATTGTTCAGACAATATATATACAAATCCTTCCTTATGAGGTGTACCCAACCACTTTTTTGATTTTATAGTGAAGAAAGACTACTTTAAAGAGACATGTTGGCCTATGAACTACTGTGAGAACTGTGGGAAAGTGCATTCTGTGTACCAACTGCTGGTGTAAGCCTCTTTCACACTTGCGTTCTGAGGATCCGGCAGGCACTTCCGTCCCGCCAGATCCGTCAGAACGTAAGTCGCCTGAAAGCATTAGAAGACTGATCAGGATCCTGATGCTTTCAGGTTACTATGGCAGCCAGGACGCTATTAAAGTCCTGGTTGCCATAGTAGTAGTGGGGAGCGGGGGAGCAGTATACTTACCATCCGTGCGGCTCCCTGGGCGCTCCAGAATGGCGTCAGAGCGCCCCATGCGCATGGATCACGTGATCCATGCGATCACGTGATCCATGCGTGTAGGGCGCCTGACGTCACTCTGGAGCGCCCAGGAATGCACGGATGGTAAGTATACTGCTCCCGCTCCCCACTACACTTTGCCATGGCAGCCAGGACTTTAGCGTCCTGGCTGCAATGGTAACCATTGAGAAAAAGCTAAACGTCGGATCCGGCGATGCGCCGAAACGACGTTTAGCTTAAGACCGGATCCGGATTGATGCCTTTCAATGGGCATTAATTCTGGATCCGGCCTTGCGGCAAGTGTTCCGGATTTTTGGACGGAACAAAAAGCGCAGCATGCTGCGTTATTTGCTGCGTCCAAAAAACGTTCCGGTCCTGAACTGAAGACATCCTGATGCATCCTGAACGGATTTCTCTCCATTCAGAATGCATGGGGAAGATCCTGATCAGGATTTTTCCGGCATAGAGCGCCGAGGATGGAACTCTATGCCGGAAAACAAAAACGCCAGTGTGAAAGGACCCTAAGAGTTGTTCTGATCTGCTTACATTTGAATTCTTCAGTAAAGGACTGTCCTGCGGCACAACTGCCTCATCATTGAGTCCCTACACTACTACTACACTGCTAAGTGTTAGCGGCACAAACCGGGACTCTGTATTACACTTCAAAACTAGTCTAAGAACACCAAGGGCACCTCAACCATCATCAGACAGGAGAACCTCAGAATCAGAGTGTGTCCCAAAGGGAAGAAAAGGGTGCGTCCTTGCACATCACTGCATGAGCCTAGGGAGCGTAAGAACTGATTACTGATATTCCCATCCAGCCATCCGCACTCATGGAGTGACGTGATCCATTCCTTTAGCTGAACCAGCATATGATATTGAATTGCACCAATTCGAATTACTTTTGTTACTGGTCATCTTCCTATTCCTATTCCCATTTGAAGTATAACCAGTATATGATGTTATATGAATCAAGACATGATCAGTAATTTTGCCATTTATGCATAAGATAATACAGTGATAAAGTTAATTTTCACCTTCTTCTCGAAACGTATTGGCTATTCAAGGCTGATTATGTGCCTCAATTAATGAGACGATCTGACGAGTTTATATGAAAAGGAACAGCGGAGAGATTCTTTGCTGAGATTGAAGCCCATTTTGCACTAGCACATGCTGGCTCTCGGCTTCTGATTGCATCCTTAATGACATAATCATTCCCAAATCACCCACAAATCCTTCCACAAAATGTCTTCTGTTCAACTAAAAAGGATAATGTAAAAAAGCCTTTTACTGATGTAGTCCCTGGAGCTGCCTTATCAGATGGTAACCCGAATCCTGCCGTGCCTTATTGAATTATCATCATTTGTGACTTTTCAACAACTTGTTAAAGCCCAGTTACAGATCATGTTCTCCGGCCAGCTTGTGCGTTACCCCTGGGGATAAGCGTGGTTTTAACAGTTTGTACAGCCTAAGATCAGAACATAAGGGATCTTTGTAAAGGATGGAGACACAGAACGCAAACCACCAGTGTCAGATTAAATTAACGCGGCTAAGGTGCACTGCAGAGCCGTGTCACCGTGGCAATGCTCTACAGATCTGTCGTAATGGATTCTCATTTGTTTATATGTCAGTGCTGGTATAGCTCTGCTAAATTCAAGTTGGTGTGAGCAAGCTAAATTACAGTACCAAGGAAATTTTCACCCACAGTGCTTTCCGTCAGCGTGTAACGCAATACTGTGCCAAACTCTATAAAGAAGCAGGCCTATTCACCAAAAGTGAAGCCAGGTTTAATAAGGCTAGACATTATTTGACACGCGGCTCTTTGGTAAATACAAGGAAATATTTCCCTCAATAAAACGTTACACACGCATTTCTGGTCTATGTCATTTTGGAATGACAGTTCCTAATTTTAAAAGGAAAAACACATCACCCAATGAATAGGGCCACGTTAACGTCACCCACTGAAAAGGTTAGCGCTCATATTAAATAACATGACTAGTGACTTGAGTAAAGCCATAAGGATGTAATGTATAGGTTTCGGTAATTGTCACTTCATGGCAATTACGTGTTTATAGTCAAACACCAATCTGCCTTTATTTTCTGACTTTTAGATCGTGAGCTGCAAGACCAGGCACAGAACATGGACTGGAGTGGTGCTGTGTGTAGGAAAAAATAGCCCGATCCTTCTAGCCTCATTCCTCCAGGGGCGGATTGGCCATAGACCCTACAGGGAAATTCCCTCTCTCTCTGAACTCCAGTCTAGATTGACTAACTGAGCTGGGGGAAGATCCTAGATCACCACCCAACCTTCTGAAAAGGGCTGAGCCAGAATTATTACCCCTAGGTTCGCCATCCATACACAACTATGCTGGGTGCAATACATACATGGCAATACAACACAAGACATAACACTATATTTAACTACAAACTATTTGCAGATACCCCCTGCTCTAGGGTACTGCAGGAGCAGACATGACATGACCCTGCAGTGATGTTCCTAGCTTACTGTTAGGGTACTGCCCCATGTTCAGGTTTCCTGCTGAAATTTTGGAAGCCAAAACCAGGAGTGAATTAAAATGAAGAGAAGCAGTATCTGTCCTTAATACTTTCTTTCCTGATTTTGGCATCCAAAATGAACCTGAACGTATGGCTTTACCCCTAAAGAGAGGCTTTCAGCATTTTTTTCCCCTGCAAAATATCTCACAGTGTTAGGTAGGGGCCATGTACCGCTGGTTAAGATGCCTTTCAAAGATGCATTTGGAAAAAACTTTTAATACAACTGGCACTGCTCACACAGTGGTGGATCCTCGTGTGAAAGTGCTCTCTGCTCCATAAGCCCTTCCCACTGTAGCATCCAGCCAAAAATCAGAGCAGGTTGCCTTTAATCAGAAAGGGCAGGCTATATATCACTGAGACTTCTAAACTGAATAAAAAAAACTGTAAGGGACTTAACATATTATTATTATTATTATTTATTTTTAGAGCGTCATTCATTCCATAGCGCTGTACATATCATAAGCGGTGCACATACATAATAAGACAATAGCCTTAAGCATGAACGAGACAAGTTACAGACTGGTACAGAAGGATAGAGGGCCCTGCCCGTGAGGGCTTACAATCTACATGGTATGGGGGATGGAGACAGTAGGCGAGGGTGAAGCTGGTCAACATCACAGGTAATATATATCACAGGTAATGTCCAATGAAGCAGCAGGTCCTTAAGTAGGTATTTACACCTTCAAGGGCATTTTTTTATGATTGCTAAAAATCTATTTTTCAATTCTTTACTTTCACTTTGTGCCAAACCTTATCTATAAATCACTAAAACACTTATCTAAGCCACATTCTTATCAGTAAGATATGAATTTACCTATAATGAGTGTTTATAAGATCAGAGATAAGGAGCCGTTAGATGAGTTGCTTGACGAAACATAATGAAAATTCATCCTGTTACAAGAGAAACTCAGGCCTGTACAGAGAAAAGGGCTTTTTAATAAAGACCAATTGAAAAAATGCTTTTAGCTCAAAGTAAATACAATGCAATAATAAAAAACATTTCCCTCAAAGGTGCATAGCCTTAAAAAATTACCAGAAGCAATACACAAATCAGCCTCTCCAGGTACATAACATCTTTATAAGTTGTTTTTTTCCTGACACTGATGCACATACCATTAAGGCCTCTATCAAATGTATATGTTGGTGCTGATGTCCATGACAAGATGGTTAGTGTTTCATCTGTGTCTTATGTGTGTCATCCATATTCCACATGCACTGCTAGGCTGAAAATGGATTTCCAGGACATCTCCTATGGTCAGAAGACATCTGTGTTCTGTTAGTGGTTTTCATGCACCCATAGACTTCATTGGGTGTGTGTGGTCCGCATCACAAACCAAGGTGCATGTCTCCATTGTTTTTCCACTGACTCACGATCATACTGATGTGTGAATAAACACATTAAAATCAATGGATATGTGTGCTGTCACCTGAAACAGGTTAAACATTTCAGTATTAAGAGCTGATACACAATTAGAATATAGGGAATGTGAAATCATTCCTATTATTTCTCTTTATATTGTACAGCACTTCACAATCTGTGGAAACAAGACGAAGTAGACTAAGGTTTTTGTATTCGAGGTTCTTTTATTGGGCTGGTAAAATCCATAGAAATCCTAGTGTAAGAAGAAAACGTTGTCAGGAATTGCCTACAGACATAAATAAAATGAGCTTACAAATAAGACATTGCCATCAGCAAACAATAAAATACAAGCTATTCCCTGTGGAAGTCCAAACAAATTGCTTAAAAACTAGGGCAAATCTTTTTTTCATGCCAAGTTAAACTACATATCTAACAAATCTCATTACTTACCTACATAATAGTCTGTATGGTCAAAGAGAGTCAAGCAAAAATACAACAGAAGGCAATAACTAGAAAGAACTTCAATATAAAATAATATGAATGCATTTTAACGATCAAATAGTTTCACTAAGCCTTCTTTCACGTCAGCGCTATTTATTTCCATTCTTCTGCTCTGTTACAGAAGATGTAAAATAATGGAAGTGCTGGATTCAGCACATAACTGACAAGAACGATTGACTCTAAGGCTGGGAACACACCTAGGCGTTTCTGAATCGCGCGTTTTTGTAACTAAGAAACGCGCGTCATACGCGCGATTCAGTGATTCTCCCCTATGGCAACATTGTCCATAGGCGCGTTAAAACGCCCCAAAGAAGCTCATGTACTTGTTTGGGCGTTGGGCGTTTTACAGCGCGTTCAAACGCGCTGTAAAACGCCCAAATGTGAACCATGCCCATAGGGAAGCATGGCTTTTCACATGTTGTGCGTTTTACAGCGCGTTTGAACGCGCTGTAAAACGCTTAGGTGTGTACCTAGGGTAATGGGATCCGTTAGGTTTCTGTATGGAATAACTATTTTTTGAAGAACTCTGTGACGGAAGACCCAAATAGAGCTGCCAATACAGATATGAATGTTGTCTAAAGCCTGTATTACACAGGCCGATTAAGCAAGCCAGGCTCGGACTGGCCCACGGGGTACAGGGGAATCCCTCGGTGGGCCCCAGGGCAAAGTGGACCCCTAGTCTCCCACCCCCTGCACAAGTGGCACATAACACAATTGACTTACTGTACTACATACATATATACAGTGTACAGCACCTCCACCAGCCTATGTTCATATAGAAAAATTGTTAGATGATTTATTATATTTTAATGTATCCGTACGGTGGGCCCCCAAAATAAATTTTACTGGTGGGCCCTAGGTACCCCAGTCCGACACTGGAGCAAGCGATTGTTGGGAGGCAAGCGTTCCCTCCCGGCAATCACTTGGTGGCTAGCGGAGGAGACTGCTGCTATTACATGCAGCTATCTCCTCTGCAGCATGGGAAGGAGCAATAGCTATGCCATCGCTTGTCCCCATACTGTCTAGTGGTTTGCCGCAGCAGATTGCTATTAGACAGCAAGATCTGCCACCGGCAAGCACTGATTTTTAAGCGCTTCATCATTCATCGGGCAATTGGCGGCAGTATTAGGGTACTTTCACACTTGCGTTATTCTTTTCCAGCATAGAGTTCCGTCAAAAGGGCTCTATGCCGGAAAACAACTGATCAGGCATATTCCCATGCAATCTGAATGGAGAGAAATCCATTCAGTTTGCATCAGTATGCCTTCAGTTCAGTCACTGTCAGGCGTTTTGGCCGGACATAATACTGCAGCATTGACTTGCATTAGTGCCGGATCCGGCATTGTGAAACAACTGAAGGACAGATCCGTCCTTCCGGCCTGCGCATGCGCAGACCGGGAAAACTGTGAAAAAGACTGCAAGACGGATCCGTCCATCAGCAAGACAAGCGGAGAGACGGATCCGTTTTTGCAATGCATTTGTAGACGGATCCGACAACGGAACTGCTTGCCGGATACAAGTGCTGCAAGTGTGAAAGTACCGTTACACTGCAAGATGATCGCTAACGAGCTAGTGTAATACAGCTCCCTTTAAACATCTGTTCAGACAAATCCAATTAAGTCCAACATTTCTGAATTTCTTTATTCCTTGCACAGATATTGTAGTGTGTAAGCATAATTTAGGCTGGCAATATAAAACTGGATCAAAAACAATTTTCACAGCTTTGGGTGCTTTACAATATCTATAGAGGCATCCTGATGTCATATTGAGGTACAGGAAAATTAGGACCAGCTTATTCCCTATTCCCTTCCCTCTCATTGAAATAAACATGCACACTAAGCCAATCTGAGCATGCAAGTTTATGGGTAAGTTGGGAGAGCCCACCTTTAAAGGAAATGTGTCATCAAAAAATGACCTATTGCTTAAATCAAATTTTTACAATAAACACATTTTTAAAGAATTTCTGATGATTTTATTTTTAATTTTTCCATGCCAATATCTATATTTAAACAATAAAACATAAAATCCAGCATTTTTCACAATGACCACTAAGCCTAATAGTAGGGGCCATTTCTTACATCACTTTACTGCCGCGGCCCTGGTGACAAGTGGGGGCGGCAGGGCACAGGGAGATGAACGCTTCCACTGTGGAAGCGTTCATCTCCATAGTCATCTGTATCGCCGTCCTCAGGACGGCGATACAGATGGCTGTGCTGCGGCAGAGCAGGGAGAGGCGTGGCCCCTCCCTGTTCCTCTGATAGGCTGCCAGCACTAGGCCGGCAGCCTATCAGAGGCTGGTGCAGGCGGCGCAATGACATCATCGTGCCGCCGGAGCGGTACAGCAAGGGACACAGGCCAGAAGAGGCCTGCATCGCATCGCTGGAGGTAAGTATAACTGTTATTTGTATGTTTGTTTGTTTGTTTTTTGTGTTTTTGGGGGCTACTGGCACATAAGATAAAGGGGGAATCTACTGGCACATAAGATAAAGGGGGAATCTACTGGCACATAAGATAAAGGGGAATCTACTGGCACATAAGATAAAGGGGGAATCTACTGGCACATAAGATAAAGGGGGAATCTACTGGCACATAATAAAGTGAGGGGGATTCTACTGGCACATGATAAAGTGAGGGGGATTCTACTGGCACATGATAACTGAGGGGGATTCTACTGGCACATGATAAGGTGAGGGAGATTCTACTGGCACATGATAAGGTGAGGGGGATTCTACTGGCACATAAGGAGGGCGACTGGCACATAAGGAGGGCTACTGGCACATAAGGGGGTGCTACTGGCACATAAGGGGGACTACTGTGCACAAAGGGGTGCTACTGGCACATAAGGGGTGCTACTGGCACATAAGAGGGCTACTGGCACATAAGAGGGCTACTGGCACATAAGAGGGCTACTGGCACATAAGAGGGGCTACTGGCACATAAGGGCGACTACTGGCACATAAGGGGCGGCTACTGGCACATAAGAGGACGGCTACTGGCACATAAGGGGCGGCTACTGGCACATAAGGGGACGGCTACTGGCACATAAGGGGACGGCTACTGGCACATAAGGGGGACGGCTACTGGCACATAAGGGGGGACTACTGGCACATAAGGGGGACGGCTACTGGAACATAAGGGGGACGGCTACTGGAACATAAGGGGGATGGCTACTGGCACATAAGTGTGGCTACTGGCACTTAAGGGGGACGGCTACTGGCACATAAGGGGGACGGCTACTGGCACATAAGGGGGGGGGGCTATAAGCGATGTGAGTGGCCAACATCTATCCTCTCCGCAATGCTCAGCCTCCTGTGACAGATAAGGAGACCGAAGGTGTGGGGGCGGAGATAGCTGTCAATGCTGTCAAAGGAGGCTGTGCTCTCCTCCCGCAGCTCCCCGCCCAGCCTCTTGTGACAGCGAATCAGGAAGTAGAGGGGGGCTCGGTGGGCCTCTGGGTGTTACTTGCCCCCTGGGCCAAAAGTTGGCAGTCAGCCCCTGAATGATATCACCTTTGTGTATAAATTAGACGGGATCCACCATACACAATAGGTAACTGTCACATATTATCTATTCTTTCCTTGTATAATGACCTCTGCATAGGTGACAGAGCATGCCTAGAAAGCTCCCATAGAAGTCAATGAGGTCCACTCCTGACCATTGTGTCTATGGCCCATGGGGGCTGCTGTAAAGATTTTCTTAATGGTTTCTAAATGCTGTTAAGAACAGCCCAGGCAAGATGGCCGCCCTCATAATTATGTTCATAAACGAGAATAAAAAAAAACAGCAATTGGAAAATAAAAAGAGATTAGTAGGAAAAGTTATGCTGGTGTTAACTGGCAGAAAAAAAATCCTGTTATACATTTCCCTTAACCACTACAGGACCGCCTAACGCACGGATGCGTCCGGCGGGCGGTCCTGTAGTTCTGAGTTGACGATCAATCGCTGGCAGGATGTAGATGCGAAATAAATCGCATCAAAGATGTATATGAGACGATGTTTTGTTAACAGCGTCTGATATACCTGCTACCTGGTCCTCTGGTGGTCCCATTTGCTGGGATCGACCACTAGAGGACCAGGTAGCTATGTAAAGTTGCACCAAACACTACACTACCCCCCTCCCCTCACTTATTAACCCCTTGTTAACCCCTTGATCACCCCATCTAGATTCCCTGATCACCCCCCTGTCACTAATCACCCCCCTGTCATTGATCACACCCCTTGTAAGGCTCCATTCAGACGTCCATATGTGTTTTGCGGATCCGTGGATCCACGGATCCGCGGATTGGATTCATGGATCCGCGGATCCGCAGATCCTCAAAACACGGACACAGGCAATGTGCTTTCCGCATTTTGCAGATCCGCACATTGCCAGAACTATATAGAAAATGCCTTTTCTTGTCCGCAATTGCGGACAAGAATAGAGACATATTCTATATTTTTGCGAACGGAAGTGCAGACCCGGAGCGCGGATCCGTAATTCCGGATCGAGCGGGACAAAGTCTGTCCCCATAGAAATGAATGGGTCCGCAATTCCGTTCCATAAACAGAATTGCGGACGTGTGAATGGGGCATAAGGGTCCCTTATCACCGCCAGTTAGTTAGCTACTTGTTAGGTAGTTAGCGCCCAGCCCACCGCACCGCAGTCACTGATTTTGGCAGAGATTTTTCATCCACATTGATCGATGCGAATGAAAAAATCTGTGCCGTTCATTTATTTATTTTTTCAGCCCAGAGGCTGAACGGAAAAAAAATCTCATTACCCGTATGCTCAATATACGGAGAATCGCAGAAACTCCTAATGCTGGCCATACGTGTAATGATTGCGGAGACCCTCAAATGCCAGGGCAGTACAAACACCTCACATGTGACCCCATTTTAGAAAGAAGACACCCCAAGGTATTCCGTGAGGGGTATGGTGAGTTCATGTAAAATTTTATTTTTGTCACAAGTTAGTGGAATATGAGACTTTGTAAAAAAAAATAAATAATATCAATTTCCGCTAACTTGTGCCAAAATTTATTTTTCTGTGAACTCGCCATGCCCCTCACAGAATACCTTGGGTGTCTTCTTTCCAAAATGGGGTCACATGTGGGGTATTTATACTGCCCTGGCATTTTAGGGGTCCTAAAGCGTGAGAATCCAAATGCGTAAAAATGCCCTGTGAAATCCTAAAGGTACTCATGGGAATTTGGGCCTCTTGCGCATCTTGGCTGCAAAAAGTGTCACACATGTGGTATCGCCGTACTCAGGAGAAGTAGGGCAATGAGTTTTGGGGTGTATTTTTATATATACCCATACTTTGTGTGAGAAATATCTCTGTAAACGACAACTTTTTAAAATTTTTATACAAAGTTGACAATTTACAGAGATATTTCTCTCACCCAACATGGGTATATGTAAAAATACACCCCAAAACACATTGCCCTACTTCTCCTGAGTACGGCGATACCACATGAGTAACACTTTTTGCAGCCTGGGTGCAAAGGGGCCCAAATTCCAACGAGTACCTTTAGGTTTTACATGGCTGCTCACAATTTAGCCCCGCCCAAAATGCCAGAACAGTAAACACACCCCACAAATGACCCCATTTCGGAAAGTAGACACCCCAAGGTATTCACTGAGGGGCATAGTGAGTCCGTCTGAGATTTTATTTTTTTGCCAGAAGTTAGCAGAAATGGAAACTTTATTATTATTTTTTTCCTCAGAAAGTGTCATTTTCCGCTAACTTGTGAAAAAAATGAAATTATACATGAACTCACCATGCCCCTCCGCGAATACTTTGGGATGTCTTCTTTCTAAAATGGTGTCATTTGGGGGTATTTATACTATCCTGGCATTCTAGCACCTGAAGAAACATGACAGGTGCTCAGAAAGTCAGAGCTGCTTCAAAATGCGGAAATTCACTTTTTGCACCATAGTTTGTAAACGCTATAACTTTTACCCAAACCAATAAATATACACTTATTGGATTTTTTTATCAAAGACATGTAGAACAATAAATTTAGAGAAAATTTATATAGAAATGTAGTGTTTTCGAAAATTTTACACAGAAAGTGAAAAATGTCATTTTTTTGCAAAAATGTAATTAAATTTTTATTAATAGCAAAAAAAGTTAAAATGTCAGCAACAATGAAATACCACCAAATGAAAGCTCTATTAGTGAGAAGAAAAGGAGGTAAAATTCATTTGGGTGGTAAGTTGTATGACGGAGCAATAAACGGTGAAAGTAGTGTAGTGCAGAATTGTAAAAAGTGGCCTGGTCATTAAGGGTGTTTAAGCTAGGGGGGCTGAGGTGGTTAAAGGGAGTTGCAAACACAAAACACCATAATTGTGTTAGAATGGGGCAGGCTGTTGGTAGACAACTATGATTTAGAGACATTTAAAAAAAATGCACTGTATGGTTGGTATAAGCCTTAGGCAGATTAGCAGCTGCTTAAATGGGTCTTCCAATATCAAAAATGCTGCTCCCACATTACTGCTCCAGAGTCCGCTAATCTGATCTCCCCTGGACCTGCACAGTCACGCGCCATTCATCATTCATGTTAGAGTTGAGTAAATCGAAGTCCATGATTCACCGTAAAGCCGCTTTTCCCTGAATGGCGGTAAAAAAATTGAACAAAAAAATCATACTTACCTCATCCGTTTGAGCATGAAGAGCTGGACACCGCCATCTTGATTGAAGATCTTGTGTGAAATCCCATGCATGGTGATATCACCACGCCAGGCGGCATGATGGCGTCATCAAGGGCCGCGCTAGATCGTCTATGAAGATGGCTGCGGCCGGCTCCTAGCGATCAAATGGATGAGGTAAGTATGATTTTATGCATTTTCTCTTTTATTTTACACTGTATTATTGCTTTCAGATGCTGCGATCAGCTATGAATGCGGCATCTGAGAGGTACAATGATGAGGAGCGGTATAATTCGTCACAAAGCTAATTTTTTGTACAATTCTGTGAAGCAGCCGAATTGAATTGTTCAATACTTCGCTCATCTCTAGTTGATGTGACCGCTGCAGCCAATCAGTGGCCTCATCAGTCATGTGCCTTTCGATCAGAGGTTAGGGTACTGGAGCAACAAGACAGTTAAAGTCTCCGTACACCTTTGGAGGCAATTTTTATTTATGATTGCATTTCACTTATTTTTGGCTAAAAATCATATTTTCAGATGATCTTTATTAAAAATATTGAGCTATTCTGTCACAAAGGATTAACTGTTTTTCTAACTGTGTGACTGGTACTTTCCCTTTTTATCGGTCATCTAATAAGTATATATCCCTCTTCTCTAAACTACTAAGAGGCCATAAACACTTATTTAATCCACATTCTTATCAGTAAAATAAGGATTGAGCTTTGATGAGTGTTTATAATGTCAGAGAGCAGAGATAAGGAGCCTGTCAGCTCCCCAAATGACGGAAAAGACAAAAAATCCACTGGCTATTATAGAGCATGTCAGCTTTGTACACAAAAAATGATTCCACATTGTTAATAATGACCAACTGAAAAATTATTTTTAGCTCAAACTAAGTACAATGCAATCAGAAAAATTGTCTCCAAAGGTTTATTTTATATTGCCCTGCTTTCTGATTAAATCTTGGAAAACTCTTTAAGGCACCATTTAGAGGGGAGCACAATTTAGGCAGTAAAAATTATGCTTTTCGTACAACCTGTTGGAAATTGTGTTCAAAGAGTGGTGATGCCATAATTGCTTATATTGGGAACACCCCAAAAAAGTAACAAGTGCAATAAAATTGTGTGTATTCAAAATATAAAAAATGATAGTTTTTACTTATGAAAGGTTAGTTATTACTAGTGTTTGTAGACACTTCCATCTTTTCTTGTACATTCATTCAATTATTATGACAAGAAATAAAATCTTTTACACAAATTCACAAGATTGAGAACAAGCAGAAAGAGGGAAAGCCAGACAATGTATTGCTTTTTGCTAATTGGATTCTCAGCTGGAGCAGGAGACATTTTGTTTTGGGCCATTACTAGAGATGGTGTGCATCAGGCCTAATACCTCAAACGACATCAGCATTAGCAATCCTATGGGATTTACTACACAGGATTAATTATGCACCAAGACAGCTATCAAAGAAAAGTGCTATTGTGCATATGCTGGCAAGCGACACAATTTCCCATGGGCATTGCTCATGATGAAGTCTGTGATATGTTAGCAGTGCATAGTGTTCTCGCAGCAATTCCTATTCAGCCAAATGCAGGATAACAGACTCTATTCTTACCTCCACAATATATACGGTTTATGTAAAAGCTACAGTCCACATAGCATATTTCCTTTGAAGAAGCAAAAGGCAAAACAACACTTTGGTATGACTATGCTTCCCAGACCTATATTCAGCAGCTACAGCGTGAGCCAGGTGCTGGAGTCCGCTCTATACAGTGCACAAGCTCAGAAGCCCTCATGTTCATGGTTATCCACGCACTGATTGACTGATCTCTTTCTATACTGTGAATAGGAAGATAGCTGTCAGTCATCCATGGGAGGGGGTCAGGGTGGCCAACCAGAATTTTTCTTTTTTCCGGACAAATTGGAAAACTATAATGAATGAATAAGATTCTAAGTGGTACATGTCTAAAGACCAGTATACTGATAAAGACTCCTTACCAGCATTTTCTGTCAGCTGTAAAATTATGATAATTGACTAGTGATGAGTAAATTACTGAAAAGTTTGACTTAGTTGCTTCGCCAAATTTCACAAAAAAATTTACTTTGTGATGAATTACTTTGTTATGCAGCACATTTCTTTGTAAGTGGTGAGTGTAATGACAGGGAGTGGTGATAGCGCCGCTCCCTAACATTGTACCCGTCAGATGCCCCCTTGAAAACTCATAACAGAGTGTAAAATAAAAAAATAAAAAAATCATACCTAACTGATCCATTTGCTCACAACAGGCCAGCCGCCGCACGGCCCGTGATGATGTCATCATGACAGCCGGCGTGGTCACGTCATACGTCAGAGCGCACGCGATATCAGGCACGATCTTAAAGCAAGGTGGTGGCCACCGGCCAATCGCGAGCAAATGGATCAGTAAAGTATGATTTTTTTATTTTTTTTGTACACTATTTCAGGTTAAATCAATTCGCCGGACACAAACAGCACTAACTGGATAATGTAAGACTATGTAGGGACACACCCCAGCTGGTAACACTGGATCTCCATTACAAACTGCTGACAATGTATTCATAACTTCTAGGAAGAATAATAAAGGAATGATACAACATAGACTACAAGAAAATTTAGACTAGAACAGAATCACAGGTGCATATCCATCAAGCAAACAGGGTGGATAAAAAAAATGGCTGCACACCATTATACATGCAAACAATAGAGCTGAGAAATGGGGATCATTCTAAATAAAAGTGGCATCATACCTACTATAAATGAGTCAATGGAAACTCTTAGCGCACATTTTTGATCAAACGTGAGATGGTATATTTATCGTGAATAATATGCGATTTAGTTATTCGCATATTGCGAATTGAACTTTGAATGAGGTATAAAGGCAACTTTCCTATTGGGTTGGCTATCTAGAATTAACGAAGATAACCAATATAGCACTATATCCTCTATCTTTGTTAATTCTAGCAAGCCAACCAATAGGAAAGTTATACCCCGTTCAAAGTTTCATTGGCAGTATGCGAATATTACACAAGTTAATATTCGCGTACTGCGAATGACACTTTGAACGGGCTATGACTTTCCTATTGGTTGACTTGCTAGAATTAACGAAGATAGAGAACATAGCGCTATATTCTCTATCTTCGTTAATGGTATCTTGGGTTCAGATTAAAAAAAAACAAAAAAAAAATAAATATTAGTTTTTACGAATATATTGCACTATATTATAATATCAGATGGGAGCAGGTGGTCTATGGAGGATGTGACTGGCGAGATATGATAGTGGTGGAAGTGATTGGACCTGAGCCTATTTCTTAGGCTACATGCACACGACCGTTGTTTGTTTCCGCGTCCGTTCCGTTTTTTTTCACGGATAGGATGCTTCCCCATTCATTTCAATGGGTCCGTCAAAAAATGCGGATGGTCAACCGTTTTTGTTCCGCATCCGTGATCCGTGTTTTCATTCCGTCAAAAAAATAGTGCATGTCCTATTTTTTTCACGTTTGCGGACAAGGATAGGCATTTTTACAATGGATCTGCCATAAAAATCGGATCCGTCAAAAAAAACGGTCGTCATCCGTTTTTTTTGACGGACGCAAAATTTCAAGGAGGAGCGGACCCGGAGGCAGACAACGGTTGTGTGCATGTAGCCTTAATATGTGATTACTATGTCTGGTGCCCGTGTGAGAGGACTCAATATTGCACCACAAGGTATTTCTAGAGAGAGTTTCCTGCATTTCACTCCTTAGTCTTGCTATGCCTAGAGATGTGTCACCTTTACAGTAATGCTCACATGCTCCCTTCACAGTGGTAATGCCCAGATGTGCCCCCCTCACAGTAGTAATGCCCAGATGTGCTCCTTCACAGTGGTAATACCAAGATGTGCCCCCTTCACAGGGGTAATGCTCAGATGTGCCCCCTTCACAGTAGTCTAGCTCACATTTGCCCCCTTCGCGGTAAAAATACCCAGATGCACCCCCTTTACAGAACAAAAAATGCCCAGATATTTGCCCCTTCACAGTAGTAATGCTCACACGTGCCCCCTCCGAGTGTTTGCATTTCATTCTGGCAAAGTTACCTGGTTCTAGCCCGCGAAATTTATACCATGTCTAGTGCGGCCCTCAGACGAAAAAATGGTTGGGCACCATTGATATAGCCATTTTTCCAGGACAAGTTTGTGCTTTCTAATGGCACCATCTAAAATTGCATGTAGTGGATGTAATGGGAAACTGGGAAAAATTCCAAATGTGGTGGAATTGGAAAAAAAATACAATTCCGCCACAGTTTTGGGTCAGTATGATTACAGCGATACTACATTTGTATAGTTTTTGTTGTATTTTAATACTTTAAAAAAACATTGAAAAAATAGAACTTTTTTGTAGTTCTCATGTGTACTGAGCTGTGTCAGGGCTCATTTTTTGCAGCGTGATCTGTAGTTTTCATTAATACCATTTTGGGGTGTGTGACATTTTGATTACTTTTTATGCAATTTTTTGTTGGAGGTGATGTGACCAAAAAACGACAAATCTTTTTCTTTTTCTTCTGTTTTGCCATTTGACATATGGGACATATGGGATAACTATTTTTATATTTTAATAGTACAGGCTATTTTAATAGTACAGGCATTTTCACTTGTGGCAATGCCCGTGATGATTACTTTTTTTTATTGTTCATCTATTTTTATTTTGGGGAAAGGGAGGAGGGTAATTTGAATATTTTTTATTTTTTAGATTTTTAAAATCATTTTATTAATTTTTTTATACTTTTTAATAGTTGCCCTAGGTAACTTAAATAAGCAATCATCAGATTGCTTCTCTCATAGACCCCAAAGCATTAGCCTTGGGGTCTATGAGACTTATATTCCTATAGAGCCTCCATAGGATCTCCATAGGAAACTATGTGCGCAAGCCTCAGATCATTTAGGAGGACCAAGGCTGCTGCACACATTATCCAGCTCCCCTGATCCTTGCTAGGGGCTGCTGGTACACACCCGGAAGTGCAGGCTTTTTGCGCTCCCAGATGCAGTGGTCACATTTATCCACAGTATCTGAGGGGTAAATGTCTGCGATTGGCATTACCACCGATTGCGAACATTAGCCATGGGTGTCTGCTATGGCACCTGCTCTTGTCTGGAGCGGGCACCATCTTTAAATACCTGAAGTACTATTACATCACATGGCGGGAACGGGTTAACAGCATCAAAGAAAGGTAAAATGACTTTGGTTTGTTTCAGGATTTGCGCTGCAGGTTCTTCCGTGAAGTGAGCCAATTCACACTAGTCCAGTCTCATATAAATAAGAACCGCGCTGCTTTCAGAGCAAACTCCAGACACCCAATTGGTGATCCACTTTTCTTGGTCGGTTTTCAAGACAGCAACAAACACCACACCGATGCCCCCTGTGTGATAGAAATTCACACAATAGTGAAGCACCGCCAACAGGGTTAAAAAGCTGCAGACGATAAAATACTCACAAAAGCAAGTATGTTCAGGTAGCCAAAAGTTGAGCATCCACTACTCCGGCTTCTCAGCTGTTCCAATCAATATCCTTTGCAGCACTTCACCCTGCCGTGTGTGTCATAGATCACCGAACATAGTGAAGCATTGCCTCAGATACATACATAAAATACTTTATTGCACTTACTACATGCAGGTCACATAAAAGCGATAACACAAATCTCTCCTTCCAGCCCGACCCGGGTTTCGCTTTCGCGCTTCGTCAGGGGCGATAAGCTCAGCCCATTTCTGGGTGGATTTATATCCCACAATCAATCCTCCCACTTTCTGATCATTGTTATAAATACACTTATAAAAACTAAAAACAATCCTATCATAAATCATATTCAAACTCTTGGACATAGCTAGGATATACTCCAACATTACTTATTTCTCCTGAGATCATTTTACACATATCTCGCAATCTATTTAATCCATTCATAAAAAATACCCGCTCACATGACCAGTCACATGATCACCGTGAACAAGGAAGTGATTCCTCATTCAATACGATTGCCAATAGATTACACTGCATTTATCAAAAAAGACCTAATCCGAGCTCCTATTTTCCGACGGGCTCCAAAGAAATGGACAGGGGAAACAGGACATTACATTCTCCATAATAGAATCTATCTCATTACATAAAGCCCGTTGTCACCTGACCGCACAGAGAAGGGACACACCTCCAAAAAACTATCCCTGCAGTTGCGATCTGAGTCAATCCTCACTGTATCGTGGACAACATAACACTACTCATGTTATTAGCAGATGCAGGTAAGTTGCTCGGGGGCTATATCATATACCACATAAAGAACACGGCCCTCAAATAAAAGCCGGGGTAACTCAAAAGGGTATTAATAATCAATAATTTCCAAAACCCAACATAGTAATAGATCAAACTTATTATTTTTAATCCCCGCTAAAAAGAGGTAATTTGCCGCCCTAATTTAGATCAAGCATGGTTTTAAATCACATTCAATGTTTAATCCTCCCGGCTGTAATGTGCTGAGACGGAACATCCACTCCACCTCTTTTTTATTTATATATGCCAGAGGGTCCCCTCCTCGCCAAGGGGTTTTAACTAGCTCCACCCCCATAAAAACTAGACCTTTAGGACTTTTTTGATGGAACTGTTTAAACTGTTGCGACACACTATGGGCCAGATTTATCATTAGCTAAAGTCACTTTAATGGAGTGAAAAAGTCGCAAAAAAATGCACTAAAATAGGTAAAATTGCGCATTTTTGGTGACTTTTTCAAGCTCTGCACTAAGCTCTCCAGTTTTGTGAAAGTGGGCGTGTTGTCTTATGTAAATGAATCTCTAGACAGATTTACTATTGCAACCATTTAAAAAGTCGCAAAAAAAGTCGCAAAAAAATGCGCAATTTCACTCCAGGGGGGACCATGCTTATCTTATGCGACTTTTTAATAGAACATGCGACTTTTTTGTAAAGACGTGCGACTTTTGTAAAGCCGTTTTCTGAAGGATAAACTGCTACCGTCAATCCACATTTATCACAGTATTTAGCCAAAAGTGACTTTGGGCATATGGAAAAGTGGAGTAAGATGTAAGTGTAATGATAAATCTGGCCCTATGTCTTTCCAGGCCTTTTTTAATATTCCTAATGTGCTCTTAACAGCATATCTCAGGTTTTTTATAAGGTCAAGGAGGAACACTAGTGGTGAACTGTGTGAAAGATTATTTTTTTATACATGTCTATACCTTTGAATAGTTTTAAAGTTAGGGTACTTTCACACTAGTGTTTAGGATTCCGTTTGTGAGATCCGTTTCAGGGCTCTCACAAATAGTCCACAACGGATCAGTTCAGCCCCAATGCATTCTGAATGGATAAGGATCCGTTCAGAATGCATCAGTTCGGCTCCGTTCCACCTCTATTCCGTTTTGGAGATGGACACCAAAACGCAGCATGCAGCATTTTGGTGTCCGTCTGAAGAGGCGGAGCCTAACGGATCCGTTTTTAATTACAATGCAAGTCAATGGGGACGGATTCATTTTTAATGACACAATATGGTGCATTTGAAGACGGATCCGTTCCCCATTGACTTTCAATGTAATCCAAAACGGATCCGTTTTGGACTTTGTTATTTTTCTTTAAAGCTAATGCAAACGGATCCGTTCTGAACAGATACAAACGTTTGCATTAGAGGTGCGGATCCGTCTGTGCAAATAAACAGACGGATCCGCACCAATGCAAGTGTGAAAGTACCCTTACATATTCCCACAAAATCATCTACATATAGAAATTTAGAAGTTACTATTCGCATACGATAATGAAGATATATTAAAGTTAGGGTTAAATACGCTATGATGAATTTTAGTTGCTTTGTGAAGGAATATTCTTTATTTAATTAAGGCCAAAATGAGGGTTTTTTGATGAACAAAGAGAGATTTGGGTCAAAAGTAGTGACTGTCCCTCAAAAAGTGGGACACGTAGATGGTAGGTATGAGTGAGGGAGTAAATAGCTACACTGCTGAATCTGAAATTCCAAGCTTTAGGTCTCATGCACACAACTATATTCATTTTGCAATCTGCAAAATACAGACGCCGGCCATGTGCATTCTGCAATTTTCTCACTCTCATCAGTGGAAATTTCTATACTTGTCCGCCAAATAGAGAAGAATAGGAAATGTTCTATAATTTGCTGAACAGCCATATAGATAAGGACAGCATACCGTGTCCTTTTTGCATTTTTTTTGTAGCCACATAGAAAAGGCTGGATTTTGCAGATCAGACACAGACGAAAACTACGGTTGTATGCATGTGTCCTAAGTTAGAAAAAAGGAAGCCTCACAAATGGCCAACGCACATGTAAGGAGAAGTCAGTCTCAACACATAGTGGCTGGAGGAAACCTCAGTGAGATAATGTACTCATGATTAAGAACAGAAGACAAACCCATAGATGTTGTTCCGCTGTACTGAAGATTGATTATATCCAGGAGAGTTAATAACACATCTTCTATAGTAACATACCGGCATCCACTGCACACACTTACTTCATGAAAAGTTCAACCATCTGGTACTTGGACCACAGAGGTTCAGCAAAAGGGCTCAGCTACGTAATGTCATGAAGTCACTAAATATTAATAAAGCCTTTCATACTTAAAAATTATGCTTGCAATTTTTTTTGCAAGAATTTCTCAGCACAAACCATGCAGCCAGGGGAGATGGAAGGGATTCATTAATCTGCAGTATGAATTTGCAGGTGGCGCTGGAATAGTACAAAGGCATATGAAAACTATTAGGATCAATAAGTCCAACATTTGACTCTGCAAATGAAGGATACATATGTTACTAAACGGACCATAACTTTTCTTTAAACCTTTTGAAACTGGGCTGAATATTAGGGTATACACATAAACATTGGTTTTAACCCCTTGGAAAGCAGGACCTTTCAGAATATAATTAGAATACAAATGGACAAAGAAATCACTTATCAACAATCTCCAATTATTTTGAAGCAAATCAACACATCCTCTTTCATGACCTAAAATGTGCATATACGCTACGTATCGTACATTGGGTCTAATGCACACAATCGGATGCAGACCCACTCATTTCTGTGGGGCTGCAAAAGATGCAGACAGCACAAAAGAGATAAAACATGTCCTATTGCGGATAAGAATGGGCATGTCTAGAATAATGAGGGACGGGCGGAAAGGGAAATTGCGGGGCATACACAGCCGGTATCCATGTTTTGCAGATCTGTGGCTTGCAGGCAGCAAAACAAAAGGGATTCTATAGGAATAGATGAATACTGATTAATTGAGCGCCAAACATGCTCTAAATTTCCTGTGTATTGCTAAAATTTCTGCACACGAATAAGGGTCACAGGAGTCATCTCTTGAAATCTTTGAAACTTGTTCAGCCTTTTTTTTTGGAACCTTACAAAGAAATGTTAAAGCTGCCGACCATGGTAAAAAAGTTACATACTGTTCATGCTCTGTCTCGTAGAATAAAAAAATAATCACATAAATAACAAAAAATATAAGCATCATGGGCATCACTGTGTACAAAAATGTCTGTACTATTAAAATATAAAAATATTTTTCCAATACAGCTAATGGCGTAATGCAAAAAAGGGTCAAAATGGCCATTTTGCCATTTTTTCATAGCTTCTCTTACACAAAAAAAGTATTAAAATGTGATCAAAAAGTCACACACACTCTAAAATGGTATCAATAGAAACTACAGGTTGTCCAACAAAAAATGAGCCCCCACACAGCTCTGTAGATATAACTATAAAAAAGTTATGGGGGTCAGAATATGGTTAACGCAAACATAATATAGGGACTAAGCCCTCACTCTAATGATAAAATCTGAGACTCTTAGGCCCCTTTCACACGGGCGAGTTTTCCGCGCGGGTGCAATGCGTGAGGAGGACGCATTGCACCCGCACTGAATCCGGACCCATTCACTTCTATGGGGCTGTGCACATGACAGTTGATTTTCACGCATCACTTTTGCGATGTGTGAAAATCGCAGCATGCTCTATCTTCTGCGTTTTTAACGGAACGCAGGCCCCATAGAAGTGAATGGGGATGCGGGAAAATCGCAATCATCCGCAATCATGTGCGGATGCGTTGCGATTTTCCCGCATGGTTGCTATGCAACCATCGGGATGTGTAATCGGTTCAGTATTATTTCACATTATAACATAGTTATAATGTGAAATAATACCCTTGGCCATCTTCCTAATGTTGAGGATGCCGGGCTTCGCGATCAAATGGACCAGGTAAGTTATGATTAGTTTATTATTTTTAACCCATTCAGCACCGGGTTCAACATTAGGAAGATGGCCAAGGGTATTATTTCACATTATAACTATGTTATAATGTGAAATAATACCAGCGGGACAATTTCGGACCCGAACATGCACTTCTGTGAAGAAGTGCAGGTTCGGGTCTGGGTACCAAAAGTGCCGATTTTTCTCCCGCGCGTGCAAAACGCATGACAGCGCTTTGCACTTGCAGGGAAAAATCGCGGTGATTTCCGCAACGCACCCGCACTGTTTGACGGAGTGCACCCGCAACGCCCGTGTGAAAGAGGCCTTAGCCTATATATTTTGATCAAAACACATCTGTTCCCACCTACCCAGCTTAGTCCATATGTTGTGTTTGGATCTACTGTTTTAGTGCATTATTTTTTGTGATTTTATAAATGTAGCCATGCTCATCCGCATATTTACTATCATATTGTAAAGGATGTTTAGTATCTTTTTTTTCCGTGATTTTTTTCAGAATATGGTTATGTGAAGGAAAAAAAAATTTTTTTCAAAGTTAAAATTATTTTTACACTATTTAGACATAACAAACCTATACATATGTGGTATCACAAAGGGAACTCTTTAGGGACAAAACCCATAACAGTGGAGGAATTGCGTTCTTTTTTCAATTCCACACCATTTAGAATTGTCCCGCTTTCCACTACATTGTATGCCATATTAAATGGTGGCATTGGAAAGTACAACTTGTCCCGCAAAAAAATAATCCCTCATACAGTTATGTGAACGGAAAAGTAAAAAAGTTATCGCTCAAGGAAGATAGGGAAGAAAAATGAAAACGCAAAAAAGAAAGAACCTCTGGTATCCTCAGGGTTAAGGGATGTCCTTGGGACCAAAGTTAGACCTTGAATGCTTTTTTTCTGAACATCTCTATAACATCTGATAACTTTAACAAATTCATGCACATAGGTACAGTGTCTCTTGCACTGAACTGCAGGAAAACCTGGCTGGAGGTAGAAGGACAACTACCTGATCTTCTTTGCTCAAACAAGTCATAATGGGTTCTCCAGGACTACATAAGAATGTGTTTTAAAGATACTCCAGAGCACAGGCCCTTATTTACCAGACTGGTTTCAACTTAATTTTATAATAAACTAGCAGAAGGACCCGGCTTCTCACAGGTATATTTCTTCTATTTAATTTAATGTTTGTGTGTGTTGTTAAAAGATATCAACAGTATCCACTATAACAGTGACATCTACAGCAGCCCGCCCCTTTAACAGCGACCTCCACACGGGCCTGCCACCTTAACCATAATATCCACAGCGCCCTCCCTTTTAACAGTAACCTCCACAGCGGCCGCCCCTTTATTAGTGACCTCCACAACAGTGATTTCCACAATAACTCGCTCCCTTAACAGTGACCTACACAGAGCTCCGTTCCCTTAAAAAGTGACCTTCAAAACACCTTGCGCCCTTAACAGTGACCCCCACAGCAGCCTGCCCCTTCACAATGACCTCCATAGTGGACCTCCCCTCTATTAGTGACCTCCACAGTGCCCCATCTCTTTAACAGTGATTTCCACAACACCCGTCCCCTTAACAGTGGCCTCTACAGCAATCTGTCCCTTAACACTGACCTCCATAGGACCGTCCCCTTAATTATGACCTCCACAGCAGCCTGCCCCTAGGGTGGCCAGAGGTCCAGTTTTAGGCCGGACAGTCCAGCTTTCAGACTAACTTCCCTCCGTCCGGTGCAGGGCCTGGACGGACACAGGGATGTCCTTTTAAACAGCTCACTCTCAGACAGCAGCACTGTGCTGACTGAGCGTGAACTGCAGGGAGAAAGAAACCCTCCCACCTGCCCCTGCGGCTGACAGAAGTTGATTTTTACCTTCATTTTTTCAATCCCTGTTGGCTGCAGAGTGGGAGGGGTCGGGTCTAACTGGGTTGGGGGCTTGGCTTAGTGGGATTTTTAAATTCGTCTTTTGAGGGTGACCTGAATGGCCACCCTACCTGCCTCTGAACTGTGACCTCCACAGCACCCTGCCCCTTAAAACCTGACCTACAGCAGTGAAAAAATATGGCTGGGTTGTTATGGAAACCTTGTTTAAAACTGTGTGTATGTGGAGACTAAGGGCCTGCGAGGTTCTATTGGCTGATAAGGCTTCTGATCAGGCTTCTATTGGCTAATGCATTTTTTGGGAATATCTGAGGAATGGTACATGCTAGAGAGCTGAGACTTGGTCTAAAACCTTCCCGGACACCTGATATATCTGTGTGCCAAATTTCGGGATTGTAAATGCGACAGTGCAGATTCATTTAGCAAACATACATACACACATACATACATACACTCTGCTTTATATATTAGACTAGCAGAAGGACCCGGCAGAAGGACTAGCAGAAGCACCCCACTACCTTGACAGTGACCTCCTCAGGGGACCATCCCCTTAACAGTGACCTCCACAGCAGTTGCTCCTTTAATAGTAGCCCCTGCCCCCTTAATAGTGACCTCCACAGTGGCCTGCCCCCTTAAGAGTAACATCCACAGTGAACGCCTCTTTAACAGTGATCTCCACAGTGCCGCCCCTTTAACAGTGACCTCCACAGCGCCCTGCCCCTTTAATGCTAGGGCTACACGGGCAACATTTTGTCTCAACAATTTTTATAATTATAGACTATGGTGTCGCACTGTGACATGTAACATGCTGCGACTGCGACACGACAGTTGCAAAAAATCCATCCAAGATGGATTTTTCTGTGACTGTAGGCATCGCAGTCGCAGCATGTCACATGTCACAGTGCGACACCATAGTCTATAATTATAAAAATTGTTGAGACAAAATGTTGCGTGTGTAATGTAATGTTTCACCATAGACTAACATTATAAAAATTGTCGCGCGTCATTGGTGCGACATCAATGTCGAGCGTCTCATGTCGTCGTGTAGCCCTAGCCTAAAGCTGACCTACAACAGTGAAGAAAAATGGCTGAGTTGTTATGGAAACCTGCGAGCTTCTATTGGCTGATAAGGGACATATGACCATGTGTATGGCAGTTGGGATATAAAGAGAAAGACTTGCAGGCTTGTATTGGCTAATGCAGGTAATTTTTTGGGAATCTCTCGTGAGCGGTACGTCCTAGAGAGCTGAGACTAGGTCTAAAACCTTCCCGGACACCTGATATACCTGTGTTCCAAATTTGGTGAAGATCGGTCCAGTCGTTTGGTCGTGCATGAAGAACAGACAAACATTGGGACAGACAGAAACTCATTGTGTACCGGCATGTTACCTCCACAGTATTTTTTTCCAGATAGTAAGTGATATGTGTATCAAGTTTAGCAGAAATTGATTGATGAGTTTTTGAGTAACAGAGCAATATGTGTGTAGCAAAAACAGTTGGAGCATACAAACTCCATGCAGCTGCTGTGTAGGGGCGTATGACCCCCACAAGATTTCTTTCCAGGTAGCAAGGGATGTGAATACCAAGTTTTATTGAAATCAATGGTTGTGTTTTTGAGTGATCGCGGAACATACATACATACATACATGCACACATATATACGTCCTTCTTTATACAGTATCTCACATAAGTGAGTACACCCCTCACATTTTTGTAAATATTTTCTTCTTTTCCTGGGACAACACTGAAGATCTGACACTTTGATACAATGTAAAGTGGTAAATTTGGTGCATTCTCAAAATAACTCAACACACAGCCATTCATGTCTAAACTGCTGGCAACAAAAGTGAGTACACCCCTAAGTGAAAATGGTCAAATTGTGCCCAATGTAGCCATTTTCCCTCCCCAGTGTCATGTGATTCGGTAGTGTTACAAGGTCTCAGGTGTGAATGGGGAGCAGATGTGTTAAATTTGGTGTTATCACACTCTCTCATATTGGTCAACGGAAATTCAACACCCTGAAACTGAGCTGCAGCACGGTGGCCAAGACCATACAGTGGGTTAACAAGACAGGTTCCACTCAGAACGTGCTCAGCTTTATATCCAGAGGTTGTCTTTTCAAAATAGACGTATTAGTGCTGCCAGCATTGCTGCAGAGGTTAAAGGGACGAGGGGTCAACCTGTCATTGCTCAGACCATATGCCGCACACTGCATCAAATTGGTCTGCATGGCTGTCGTCCAAGAAGGAAACCTTTTCTAAAGATGAAAGCCCGCAAACAGTTTACTGAAGACTAGAAGACTAAGGACATGGATTACTGAAACCACATCCTGTTGTCTGATGAGATCGAAATAAACTTATTTGGTTCAAATGGTGTCAAGAGTGTGTGGCGGCAACCAGATGAGGAGTAGAAAGACAAGTGTGTCCTGCCTACAGTCAAGCATGGTATTGGGAGTGTCATGGTTTGAGGCTGCATGAGTTGTGGGGAGCTGCAGTTCATTGAGGGAACCATGAATGCCAACATATACTGTGACATACTGAAACAGAGCATGATCCCCGCCCTTCAGAAACCGGGCTGCAGGGCAGTATTCCAACATGATAATGACCACAAACACCATCAAGACGACCGCTGCCTTGCTAAAGAAACTAAGGATAAAGGTGCTGGACTGGGCAAGCATGTCTCTAGACCTAAACCCTATTGAAAATCTGTGGGGCATTCTCAAACGAAAGGTGACAGAGCGCAAGATCTCTAACATCCACCAGCTCCGTGATGTCGTCATGGAGGATGGAAGAGGAGTCTAGTGGCAACCTGTGAAGCTCTAGTGAACTTAATGCCTAGGAGAGTTAAAGGGTTTTTGTCACCAGATTTAACCCTATTAAACTTTCTGACATTAGCAATGTGCTAATGTCAGCAGACCCTAACTGTTCTAATCTTATGCTCATGGATGCCCCCGTTACTCCACAATTTTAACTTTTATAATATGCTGATTAGCCTCTAGGGGGCAGGGGGAGCGTTGCTTCTGCTCCTAGAAGCTCCATTCGCCCACCTCAAGTCACGCCCTGACAGGGCCAGGCAGCGCTCGTCTCCTCCTGTCAGACCTGTGTGCTGGGACTGCGCATGCGCGAGATTTATCCAGCGTACAAAGCCAGCAAGAGAAGACAAACGCTGCCACTGTCAATCAAGGAGGGCAGGGCGTGACTTGAGATTGGCGAGCGGAGCCTCTAGGAGCAGAAGCAACGCCCCCCCCTGCTCCTAGAGGCTAATTAGCATATTATAAAAGTTAAAATTTGCAGTAACGGGGGCATCCAGAAGTATAAGATTAGAAGAGTTATGGTCTGCTGACATTAGCACATTGCTAATGTCAGCCAGTTTAATAGGGTTAAATCTGGTGACAGAAACACTTTAAGGCAGTGCTGGAAAATAATGGTGGCCACACAAAATATTCAAATTTGGCCATTTTCACTTAGGGGTGTACTCACTTTTGTTGCCAGCGGTTTAGACATTAATGGTTGTGTTGAGTTATTTTGAGGGAACACTAAATTAATACTGTTATACAAAAAAGCAAAATTTAGCCAACTAAGAGAGGCCATAGGCCTAACTAACTGGGACAAAGTCCTCAAAAATAAAAATACCACCATAAAATGGGAGATTTTTAAAAGCATTGTAACATCTAATTGTGAGAGGTACATACCTTATAGGAATAAAAGGCTAAGGATCAAGAAGAAACCAATGTGGATAAATGGAACCGTAAAGAAAGCAATAAATGACAAAAGAAAGCATATAAATCACTAAAACAGGAGGGGAGCGAGGAAGCACTGATAAACTATAAGGAAAAAAATAGAATATGTAAAAAACTAATAAAATTTGCCAAACTAGAGACCGAGAGATTAGTTGCCAAAGAGAGTAAAACTAACCCTAAAATATTCTTCAATTATATAAATAGTAAAAAATATAAATCTGAAGGAGTCGGCCCTCTACACAGCAATGAGGGGGGTGTTGCAGAGAGCGACAAGGATAAAGCAAAACTATTAAATATTTTTTTCTCCACTATATTCACTGAGGAAAATAAACTGTCAGATGAAATGCAGAATGTAAAAGTAAACCCCCCATTAAAAGTGCCCTGTCTGACCCAGGAAGAAGTACAACAGTGACTTAAAAAGATTAAAATAGACAAATCGCCAGGACCGGATGGCATACACCCCCGTATCCTAAGGGAATTAAGTTATGTCATAGCCAGACCTTTATTTCTGATATTTACGGACTCTATACTGACAGGGAATGTTCCACAGGATTGGCGCATAGCAAATGTGGTGCCAATATTCAAAAAGGGTCCAAAAACAGAGCCTGGAAATTATAGACCGGTAAGTTTAACATCTGTCGACGGGTAAACTGTTTGAAGGGTTTCTAAGAGATGCTATTTTGGAGTATCTCAATGAAAATAAGCAAATAACGTCATATCAGCATGGCTTCATGAGGAATCGGTCATGTCAAACTAATTTAATCAGTTTCTATGAGGAGGTAAGTTCTAGACTTGACAACGGCGATCCAATGGATGTCGTATATCTGGACTTCTCCAAAGCATTTGACACTGTACCACATAAAAGGTTAGTATATAAAATGAGGATGCTCGGACTGGGAGAAAATGTCTGTATGTGGGTAAGTAACTGGCTGAGTGACAGAAAACAGAGGGTGGTTATTAACGGTAGATACTCAGATTGGATCACTGTCACTAGTGGGGTACCTCAGGGGTCAGTACTGGGACCTATTCTCTTCAATATATTTATTAATGATCTTGTAGAAGACTTGCACAGTAAAATATCTATTTTTGCAGATGACACTAAACTGTGTAAAGTAATTAACGCTGAAGAGGACAGTTTTTTGCTACAGAGGGATCTGGATAGATTGGGGGCTTGGGCAGAGAAATGGCAGATGAGGTTTAACACTGACAAATGTAAAGTTATGCACATGGGCAGGAATAATGCAAATCACCCATGCATATTAAATGGTTAAACACTCGGTAACACTGACATGGAAAAGGATCTAGGAATTTTAATAAACAGCAAATTAAGCTGCAAAAAACTGTGTCAGGCAGCTGCCGCCAAGGCCAATAAGATAATGGGTTGCATCAAAAGGGGCATAGACGCCCGTGATGAGAACATAGTCCTACCACTTTATAAATCACTAGTCAGACCACACATGGAGTACTGTGTACAGTTCTGGGCTCATGTGAACAAGGCAGACATAGCAGAGCTGGAGAGGGTTCAGAGGAGGGCAACTAAAGTAATAACTGGGGCAACTACAGTACCCTGAAAGGTTATCAAAATTAGGGTTAATTACTTTAGAAAAAAGACGACTGAGGGGAGATCTAATAACTATGTATAAATATATCAGGGGTCAGTACAGAGATCTCTCCCATCATCTATTTATCCCCAGGACTGTGACTGTGACGAGGGGACATCCTCTGCGTCTGGAGGAAAGAAGGTTTGTACACATAGAAGAGGATTCTTCACTGTAAGAGCAGTGAGACTATGGAACTCTCTGCCTGAGGAGGTGGTGTGGTGAGTACAATAAAGGAATTCAAGAGGGGCCTGGATGTATTTCTGGAGTGTAATAATATTACAGGCTACAGCTACTAGAGATGGATCGTTGATCCAGGGAGTTATTCTGATTGCCTGATTGGAGTCGGGAAGGAATTTTTCCCCCTTAAGTGGTGAAAATTGGCTTCTGCCTCACAGGGGTTTTTTGCCTTCCTCTGGATCAACTTGTAGGAAACCGGCGGAACTGGATGGACAAATGTTTTTTTTCTGTCTTAAATACTATGTTACTATGTTACAAGTTGTACACTGACAGCTATATATTGTATCAAAGGGTCAGATCTTCAGTGTTGTCCCATGAAAAGATAGAATAAAATATTTACAGAAATGTGAGGGGTGGACTCACTTTTGTGAGATACTGTAAATATAGATTGCAAATTTTCTGTTGTTTTACTTCTAAGACAAACTTCCCAATAGACTGTGACAGAGCAAAGTTATTTTTTGCTCCTGCTAACTAAATCAACCTTAGAAATCCAGCTGTGGGTGTTCCTGTTGAGTAATTAGGTTTTTGGCCGTATTCATCGTAGAGGAAAAGTTTCAAAAAATGTCCTCAACTGCTCTCCATTCCTGACCTGCTGTAGCTGTGGCAGGTGAAAATAAGTGAGGCATTTTGTCTGTGCCAAATTCATGAGGAGCTCTGTGCTACTTTCATAAATTGGACTCACAGACCATTATGAAAATTACGGCCAAAATGTCTACAGGGAACACCAGTCCACATTTACCCCTACAATGTGCCAAAACATCAAATCAAGTTTTAGACACATTTTCCTGACAAGTGGCTTAGTGGGAAAGGAGCAGTAGCTAAGGGTGGGTTTACATCACGTTTTTTCCCCATCTCTTTAACGTATACAAAAACGTAAACATTAAATGAAAGTTTCAGACTGATGTCATACAGTGGCACCTGTACACCATAGAGTTCCATTGTAAAAAAAAAAAAGTATAGTTTTTTTAACCAGACTCTGCAGCATACAAGAACACGGTGTGCTGCGTTTTTGTATCCTTTTTTTCTAACGTATACATCAAACAAAGGCATAAAACATAACGTGAACTCACCCTAAGCAAAAAAGAGTGTAGTCAAAGATGTGACACCACATGCAGCACTATTTTTCCAGAAAAAAGCCAGCATTCATGTCGGAAACCTGATTGACCCCATTATAGCGAAAGGTGATCCAGCGGGCTCCGGCAGTGTTCAGCTACGTAATTCTGGTATTCTCCTCTGCCGAAAACGAATACCAGAATGCCGATCACAGATGTGGATGTTGCCTTATGGTTCCTTTACACGGGATGACAATCTAGCAGATTGCTGGGAAGGAAGCGTTCCTTCCGACAACCTGCTAATCGATAGCGGATGAAAGCGCTGCATTTACATGCAAGGATCTCCTCCAGCTCCTACGGAATATAGGATGGAATGATCGCTAATGCCATCGCTCTTCCCCATATTGTCTGGTTGTTTCCCAGTAGCAGATCGTATTTACACAGCACAATCTGCAAATGGGAAATGATGATCTTTTGTGCTGCTCAAAAGATACAATTACCCGATGAACAAGCGCTTTGCTTATTCATCGGCTAATCGGTGGTGTATTTACACCGCCAGATTGGTTAAGATGATCCGTTCAATTATTGGCCCGTGTAAAGGGCCCTTTAGTTTTAGACAGGATTAGTAATTCTGTCCTGCTGTTTGCATACTGTGCTTGCATGGATGTATTGCTTGTCTGAGAAGTCAGCACAAACATTACCGAATGTCTTTGCGTCGGGAACCAAATTGAGAATTAGATTAGATTAGAAAGAATGAGCACTTTCAGTGCTATGAAAAAATGTCCTCATAAACTCCTCGGTAAAGCCTTATTCACGCGTCCGTACTTAAATCCGTGAGAACGTGGTCAGTGAATCGTCCGTGAAGATGTTCGTGATGGATCCGTGTGTGGTCGTTGTGTCCGTTTTTTGCTGTCCGTGTGTCATCTGTGTTTTACTGACACTGCACAGCTGAAAAATAATTGTCAAAGCACCTCTTTCTAACAATCCGTGAAACACGAGTGACATCCGTGTTGCATCCGTGGTTTTCACAAAGCCATAGGCTATAATGGGCGTGATGGATCTGTGAACACGGACAAAATAAAGCATGTATCCGTGCTAAAAAAACGGACCCATGGACCTTGGTAAAAAACTGATGTGTGAACACAATGAAATGAATGGGGACATGTGCTGTTCTTGGAGAACACGTACAGCACGCGTCCGTGGAACAGTGACATGTGAATGAGGCTTAACACATAAGACTGTGTATTTCCATTATGGGCAGGATGATACGACTGGAAGACACATCATGATTTCTATGAATTCTATCCCACGAAAACTGGACATAACTGTAATAGGGTTTAGGGCTCTAACTGTAAACCTCCGATTTCATACAGGGACATGTTGCCTTTCATATCTGTGTGGACAAAAGTGGCATTTTCTATGTTCACCAGCTTAATGGCATACTCCAATGGAACGCATATGTGAAACTGGTTATAATATGAAGAAAATCAGTTCCAGCTCAATTCATTGTATTACTTTTCCTTTGCAATACTTTATGATTTATAGATTTTTCAAAATCAAAGAAAATGTGTTTGCTATAAAAATGTCAACTCGTGCGGTGCAACTTTATAAATAATATGATCATTTTAACTGGGAGCTTCCATCGCCTTCTGAAATCTCTGTGCTCAGCGTTGTTCATTTATTTTAGCCCCGATCTGTCCGGACTGGAAACTGTCCCATAATAGTTAACCACTGTGACTGGAGGGACAGTCATTACAATGCCTTTAAAAGACACTAATTGGCTCTTGACTCCTGAAGTCTGCCAAAAAGTAGACTCACATATGTCCTGTTTTACATTACAGCACTAAATACAACCATTCACAACATCAGTTCAAAGAGTCATGGAAGTTTGGTTTTGTTTGTCACTGACCAAAAAAAAAAAAAAATATTATTATTTGGGACCAGAAATATTTAGTCATGGTTATACACGGCAGAAACACGAGACTGTTCTGCAAACACACATTATACACCTGAGACTTCTTTCTGTGGTGACAGGAGTGCCTACAGAATAGATTAGTGTCCTGACCTGAACTCTGTAAAAGAAAAAAAAATCACGCTGATTTAGGTAAAATATTTGAATAATGAATCCCCCGGGTGATACGATGTATTTTTATAGGAAGGAGATTTCAAAACAAAACACGCCTGATAGAAACAATTGTTTCCTACTTTCTAAAAAGGCATCGGTCACAAAGACAGAGCTTTTAAAGTAAAACGGATATAAAATCTATATTTTCTGCCCACTGGAACCTAGCATTCATAAAGGGCACACGCTGCTTCACAGCAAACGTTTTGGCCACTAAGAAACACCATGGTAGATTTGACTTAGGCTACTTTCATATTAGCGTTTTTGCGGATCCGTCGTGGATCTGCAAAAACGCTTCCGTTACATTAATACAACCGCATCCATCCGTCATGAACGGATCCGGTTGTGTTATGTCTTCTATAGCCATGACGGATCCATTTTGAACACCATTGAAAGTCAATGGGGGACGGATCCGTTTTCTATTGTATCAGAGAAAACGTCTTGCTCTGCACCACATCGCGGACAGAAAAATGCTGCTTGCAGCGTTTTTCTGTCCGCGATGGGGACGCAACCAAATGGAATGGAGTGCATTTTGGTGAATTTCGTTTCGTTCAGTTTTGTCCCCATTGACAATGAATGGGGACAAAACTGAAGCATTTCCTTCTGCTTTTGAGATCCTATGACGGATCTCAATAGCGGAATTGAAAATGCGAATGTGAAAGTAGCCTTAGCGGCAAATATGGTGTTATTGGCAGTCTGATTGGAGGCAGGGCCTAAAAGGATGTCTGTCATTATTATAGAAGTAATGAAAAAAGGAAATAAATGACATATAATTGGAATCCATATCAACCCAGGCTATAGATAAAGGGGTTATACCTCCCGATATGATATGAGCATCAGAGCATTTCATGCATGGATGTTCTCCTTTGTACTGCACTGAATCGCGCAGGGCAAAGGAATGTTTTCCCGTATAGGGCTCTCCACAGGGAGAAATGGCTAGGGCAGCACTAAAGCCCGCCCATCAGAGCCAGTGACGTCACCGCCAACACTGCTAGGTGGAAGTCTCCGCCGAGTAGTGTTAAAAACATAAACAAACAGCCCTTGCATAAAATGAAATGCTACGATGCTCATATCAGAGGGGTTAAGATATGGATATGTCCGGTTCAGCTCTGAACCCAGACAACCCCTTTAATCCACAAAAAATAAAAACAGTCCGAGTAAAAGATCAATCAAAATGTATATATTCCAAATTATGTCAATGATAATGTCTCATCCTGTTTTTTTTTTATTGCATGAAAGCAGTAAAACATAAAAAACATATAAGTTAGGAACACAAGTCAGAGATTGTTGTTGCACATTTTAAGAGGCTTCTTGAGGAAACATGTTTATCCGATTTTGTTATAAAATATTAACCCCTTAAGGACTCAGCCCTATTTCACCTAAAGGACTTGGCCATTTTTTGCAAATCTGACCACTGTCACTTTATGTGGTGATAACTTTAAAACGCTTTTTCTTATCCAGGCCATTCTGAGATTGTTTTTTCGTCACATATTGTACTTCATGACACTGGTAAAATTAAGTCGAAAAATTTCATTTTTATTTATAAAAAAAATATCAAATTTACCAAAAATTTGGAAAAATTAGCAATTTTCCAAGTTTCAATTTCTCTACTTCTATAATACATAGTAATACCGCCCAAAAAAGTTATTGATTTACATTCCCCATATGTCTACTTCATGTATCGATCATTTTGGGAATGCCATTTTATTTTTGGGGACGTTACAAGGCTTAGAAGTTTAGAAGCAAATCTTGAAATTTTTCAGAAATTTTCAAAAACCCACTTTTAGGGACCAGTTCAGGTCTGAAGTCACTTTGTGAGGCTTACATAATAGAAACCATCCAAAAATGACCCCATTCTAGAAACTACACCCCTCAAGGTATTCAAAACTGATTTTACAAACGTCATTAACCCTTTAGGTTTTCCACAAGAGTTAATGGCAAATGGAGATAAAATTTCAGAATTTCGATTTTTTGGAAAATTTTCCGTTTGAATCCATTTTTCCAGTAACAAAGCAAGGGTTAACAGCCAAACAAAACTCAATTTTTATTGCCCCGATTCTGTAGTTTTCAGAAACACCCCATATGTGGGCGTAAACTGCTGTATGGCCAAACGGCAGGGCACAGAAGTAAGGGAACGCCATATGGTTTTTGGAAGGCGGATTTTGCTGGACTGGATTTTTGACACCATGTCCCATTTGAAGCCCCCAGATGCACCCCTAGAGTAGAATCTCCAAAAAGTGACTCCATCTAAGAAACTACACCCCTCAAGGTATTCAAAACTGATTTTACAAACTTTGTTAACCCTTTAGGTGTTCCACAAGAGTTATTGGCAAATGGAGATGAAATTTCAGAATTTCTATTTTTGTTACCTTGCCTCAAAAAAGTGTAATATAGAGCAACCAAAAATCATATTTACCCTAAAATAATACAAACAAAACTGCCACCTTATCCCGTACTTTCCAAAATGGGGTCACTTTTTGGAGTTTCTACTGTAGGGGTGCATCAGGGGGCTTCAAATGGGACATGGTGTCAAATAACCAGTCCAGCAAAATCTGCCTTCCAAAAACCATATGGCGTTCCCTTCCTTCTACGCCCTGCCGTTTGGCCATACAGCAGTTTACGACCACATATGGGGTGTTTCTGCAAACTAGAGAATCGGGGCAATATATATTGAGTTTTGTTTGGCTGTTAACCCTTGTTTTTTACTGGAAAAATTGATTAAAATGGAAAATTTGCAAAAAAATAGCTATTTTCGGACCGTTTTTATTTTTGTTATTTACATCGTTGAACTGACAGGTTAGATTGTGTGCTATTTCTATAGAGCAGGTTGCTACGGACGCGGCAATACCAAATATGGCTACTTTTTGGGGGTTTTGTTTCAGTTTTACATAATACAGCATTTTTGAAAAAAATGATTTTTTAGTGTCTTCACATTCTGAAAGCCATATATTTTTTTATTTTTTGGGCGACTGTCTTATGTAGGGGCTCATTTTTGCGGGATGAGATGGCGGTTTGATTGGAACTATCTTGGGGTGCATATGACATTTTGGTCGCCTGCTATTACACTTTTTGTGATGTAAGGTGACAAAAATGGCTCTTGACACCGTATTTTATTTTATTTTTTGTTGTGTTCACCTGAGGGTTTTGGTCATGTGTTATTTTTATAGAGCAGGTTGCGACGGACGCGCCGATACCAAATATGTATACTTTTTATTTATTTATTTAAGTTTTACACAATATTATCATTTTTTAAAACAAAACAAATCATGTTTTAGTGTCTCCATAGTCTGAGAGCCCTATTTTTTTTTTTTGGGGGTGATTGTCCTATGTGGGGTATCATTTTTGCGGGATGAGATGACGGTTTGATTGGCACTATTTTTGGGTGCATATAACTTTTTGATCGCTTGCTATTACAGTTTTTGAGATGTGAGGTGACAAAAATGTTTTTTTACATTGTTTTTATTTTATTTTTTTAACAGTATTTACCTGAGGGGTTAGATAATGTGATATTTTTATAGAGCAGGTTTTTACGGACGCGCGATACATAATATGTATACTTTTTATTTATTTATTTTACTTTAACACAATAATAGCATTTTAGAAAAAAAAATTATGTTTTAGTGTCTCCATAGTCTGAGAGCCATATTTTTTTATTTTTTTGGGCGATTGTCCTATATAAGGACTCATTTTTGCGGGATGAGATGGCGGTTTTATTGGTACTATTTTGGGAGGCATACGCCTTTTGATCACTTGGTATTACACTTTTTGTGATGCAAGGTGACAAAAATGGCTTTTACACCATTTTTTGTGATTTTTTTACGGTATTTGCGTGAGGGGTTAGGTCACGTGATATTTTTATAGAGGAGATTTTTACGGACGCGCGATACCTAATATGTGTAGTTTATTTGTTTTTTTTATTTTTATTCAGTGATATGTATTTTTCTTATTTTTACTTTTTTTCACTTTTTTGACATTTTTTTGACCCAGACCCACTTGGTTCTTGTAGATCCAGTGGATCTGGTGTCTATATAATACAGAACAGTACACTATATAGTGTACTGCACTGTATTTTTTACTTTTCACAGTCTGGTCAGACTTCTGCCTTTAGCAGAAGTCTGACCAGAAGTTACTACCATGGCAAGCAGGACGCGCTTGAAAGCGTCCTGCTGCCATGGCATCCATCACCCGCTGCCATTACAGAGCAGCGGGTGATGGGAAGAAGGTGAGCTCCCTCCCTCTACTATCCTATCCCATCGGGGGCTGCAAGGTACGGCAGCCCCCGATGGGAGAGGGAGAGCTCCCTCCATGTTAACACCTTCTATACCGCGGTCCGTACGGACCGCGGTATAAAGGAGTTAAACTTCTGACATCTGCAGCACAGATGTCAGCAGTTTATAGCAGGGGTCAGCAATGTGCTGACCCCTGCTACTACCATAGACACCAGGAAATGGATTGAAAGGAGGCGGGCGGGGATCGCAGTTGCGATCCCGCCTGCCGCACCGCCCGCCTCCCGCGCCGCCCACCCATAAATCCCCCTGCACCGCCCGGGGACACTAAGATGGCGGGGTGCAGGGGGTTAAAATTTACAATTAGGGGCAGATTTTAGTCTCTGATCCCGCGGTCTCGTGAGACTAGCAGATAGCGCAACAAACCGCAGAGTCTGAATTGACCTGCGGTTTTGTTGCGATCGCCGACACTGGGGTCACAGGACCCCCTCGGCATTGTCACAGGATGCCTGCTGAATGATTTCAGCAGGCATCCTGTTCGATCACCACCCGCAGCGCTGCGGTGATCGAACTTCTCAGGGCGTACATGTACGCCCTGAGTCCTTAAGTACCAGGACGCTAGGGCGTACATGTACGCCCTGCGTCCTTAAGAGGTTAAACGGGTTATCCGAGTCATATAAAAACTCGGGCTACCATTGTAAGTGGCTGAAAATAAAAAAAATGAATGGATACTCACGTGTTTCCTTCCCTGTTTCTTCGAGTACTATGCTCCGGTCCTCCCGCTGCTGAGATCATCTTTTTGGCTTCAGTAGTGATGTTCTGTGCACATGTCACCTCTGCTGCCAACTGATGACCTCAGTCGTGCACAGGACATTTATGCTGAGGCCTGGGATTGGCTGCAGCACTGACTGGTGTGTATAGAACATTATGGCTGCAGTCACAAAACAAAGGGCAGCGGTGAGGACGGGAGCGCATCACAGGAAGTAGCAGAAGAGAAAATGGGTGAGTATACATTTATTCAGGCTCGGACTGGCCCACAGGGGTACAGGTGAATCCCCCGGTGGGCCCCCGAGCAAGGTGGGCCCCTAGTCCCCGTCCCCCCCCCCGTGCACAAATGGCAAATAACACAGTAGACTTACTACCACAGGGACATGTCTTCTCAAAGTTGCTGCAGGGACCCCCATAATTAATGATCTTGTAGCGTCTTGCTGCCGTGTTCTGCTGTGTGAGCAGGAAATATTTGGATATATCCATATGGGGGGCCCCCAAGATAAATTTTACTGGTGGGCCCTAGACTGCCCAGTCCGACACTGCATTCATTTCATATTTTTTCAGTTTACAGGGGTTGTCAGAGTTTATATATAACTTGGAAAACCTCTTTAAAGTAAGAACTTCTTTAGACAATAATTCTTCACATGAATTGCCACTTCCAAAAATACCCATACTATTAAAATATAGAAATGTTTATCCCATACGGAGAACGGCGTAATGCAAAAACATCAAAACGGCCAATTCTCCATTTTTTTTATTGCTTCACCACACAAAAAAATTTGAATAAAATAAAAATATGTCCTACACAGCTCTATAGACATAACTATAAAAAACTTGTGGTGGTCAGAATATGACGATGAAAAGAAGAAAAAAATAATTTTTCCAAGTTTTTTTTTCAGTTTTAAAACACAATAAAAAGTATATAAGGGCTCAAGCACACAACCATATTTTTTGTTCATTCCGTGTTATTTTCCGCCCCATATGCAGAACCATTCACTTCAATGTCCGCATGGCTGTTCCGCAAAAAAGATAGAACATGTCCTATTGTCCATTTTGGAGACAAGGATAGGCAATGTTACAATGGATCCGCAAAAAAAACTGATGCAATACGGATGACACAAGGACATCATCCGTATTTTTGGCAGATCCGTGTTTTGCAGACCGCAAAATACATACGGTTGTGTGCATGAGCCCTAAATGTGGTATTGATGTAATTGTGCTGACCCAGGGAATGAAGGAAACGCCATAAAAACAAAACCTAAATTTTGATTTCCAGCTTTCCACTACATTAAATCAATATTATATGGTGCCATTAGAAAATACAACTTGTCCCACAAAAAAAAAGCCCTCAGAACGAAAAAAAATAGACCCAAATCAACAACTGTTGCATTATTCAAGACGGACGGTGCAGATTCCACTGCCCCTACAGGAAAAAGATTCTAGTAGGCCGGCTGGGCTATGATGTCATAAGAACCTGTTATGGGGGTCTGTGGTATAAGGTGGGGCCCAGACCCAGTGTCCTAGGCAAGCACCCTTGCTATCTTCATCTATGTCCTCTGGACGCAGATACAGATGAATACTGTGGTGGTGGAGAAGGGAGTCCTCAGGTCTCTGGAGAGGTTGAACCTGGAAGTGCGTTACGTCATGTAATGGGTTAAGGGCCTGTTTCCATCACGTGACAAAAGTAAAGAATGAAGGTTCTTTTTCAATGAATGCAAGTTTGAAAACTGTGAAGAATTAAGACAGAAAGTATATTTGAGAACTGGATAACTTTTAATACAAGGAATAACATTTATTAACTGTAACACCTCTTTATGCTGTGGTGGGTACTATTATGGGAATTTAGGACAGACACTTAAAGGGGTATTCCTATCTCAGGCATATTATTAGGAAATGCCATCAATGTTATATAGGTGCAGGTCTCATCTCTGCAACCTGATCATATATCCACAATGGGGCCCCTGAAGTGACAGTGCACAGCGCTAGCATGGCTACCCTCCATTCAGCGCTATAGGAGTTCAAAAAATAGCCAAGCACTAGGGGCCCACACCCAACTTCCTACAGGGGCTGAGTCAGGATTTTTAACCTCAATCCATCCATGCAAAAGCTATACTGGATGTAATACAATGCATTAACAGATGATATAAGATTCAACAACATTAAATAGAAAAGTGAGTGGGGGGCACTCAATAATATAGAGATCAAATGGACCAGAATGCGAACATGTGTGTATATGTACTAATACAATCGTTTAATAGTAAAATAATCTAAATAAAAACATTAAAAAACAACATTATGAAATACAAATCACATGGTAGGCACAGTCCCTGTTCAAAGGCTAGAACTGAGTGGAAAAGGTAGCCAAAAGTCTGATAGGAGACAATTAGTAAGTCCCAATTGGTAAAGCTGTAGCGTGCTGGATCAACAGTCCAATGTATATCTCATACCACTCTTAGGATAAAAACTCTGTGGTGTGGAAAGAAGAAGCGCCACTAAGGCAAGTACCTGACCGCTCTCCTTAAATCGCTCTTCCGCTTACTGCTTGCCGACCGGACCGAGTGCGGCGTCCCGTGCTGGTTTCTCGGTCTAGTGCGGCGTCCCACGTGACCGGCAGCATGCACGTGACTATGATGTCACAGGAGTAGGCGGTTTTGTTGCAGGTCCTTTGCTGGATGATCGAGGGTATGAATGGCTCCACTAGGATATAAGCAAAATTAGCTCCTTAAATCTTCTAATTGTGAAAATGGATAAACAATGTCTCCGGAGACTATTAGTTGGAGCACTCTGCAGGACACGCCATACGCGTTTCGGGGTATACGCCCCTTCTTCAGTGGTAGTGCCTGCAGGTTCAGTGGTACCTTTTTATAGTTTGGGTCATTAGAGGAGTGGTAATCCCCAAAAAATTAACTGGATTCTGATCCCAACCCTATATATTTGTTGTTCAAATTGTGGCAATAATGCAGAATGGTATTTACCTCCGGAAATAGTTCTTCAGATTACAGTGAAATAAAATAAAATAACATAAAATAGTTCAATTGTATACACAAGCGCTGTTATATAAAAAACGCTATAAAAACGCAATATAATCGCATGTGTCAGATTCGTTCTCAAACTTTTTTCTTAATTGTGGAGAAGAGATGAATGAGGTTCTTAAGAACCCCTTCTCCCTCATTCATCTCTTCTCCACAATTAAGAAAAAAGTTCATGTTATTTTATTTCACTGTGACTAGTGTGCTACCATAGGGGCATCTGTGACTAGCTTGCCACTATAGGGGCATCTGTGACTAGTGTGCAACCATAGGGGCATCTGTGACTAGCGTGCCACCATAGGGGCATCTGTGACTAGCTTAGCACGCTAGTCACAGATGCCCCTATAGTGCATTATAGGGACATCTGTGACTAGCGTGCTACCATAGGGACATCTGTGACTAGCATGCTACTATAGGGGGCATCTGTGACTAACGTGCTACCATTGGGTCATCTGATGACTAGCGTGCTGCTACCATTGCGTCATCTGTGACTAGCGTGCTACCATTGGGTTATCTGTGACTAGCGTGCTACCATTGGGTCATCTGTGACTATTGTGCTACCACAGGGTCATCTGTGACTAGTGTGCTACCATTGGGGAATCTGTGACTAGCTTGCCACTATAGGGGCATCTGTGACTAGCATGCTATTATGGGGCATCTGTGACTAGCGTGCCACCATAGGGGCATCTGTGACTAGTGTGCAACCATAGGGGCATCTGTGACTAGTGTGCAACCATAGGGGCATCTGTGACTAGCGTGCTATTATAGGGACATCTGTGACTAGCGTGCTATTATAGGGACATCTGTGACTAGCATGCTACTATAGGGGAATCTGTGACTAGCGTGCCACCTTAAGGGCATCTGTGACTAGTGTGCTACCATAGGGGCATCTGTGACTAGCATGCTACCAGAGGGGCATCTGTGACTAACGTGCTACCATTGGGTCATCTGATGACTAGCGTGCTGCTACCATTGCGTCATCTGTGACTAGCGTGCTACCATTGGGTTATCTGTGACTAGCGTGCTACCATTGGGTCATCTGTGACTATTGTGCTACCACAGGGTCATCTGTGACTAGTGTGCTACCATTGGGGAATCTGTGACTAGCTTGCCACTATAGGGGCATCTGTGACTAGCGTGCTATTATAGGGGCATCTGTGACTAGCATGCTACCATTGGGTCATCTGTGACTAGCGTGCTACCATTGGGTCATCTGTGACTAGCGTGCTACCAGTGCGTCATCTGTGACTAGCGTCCTACCATTGGGTTATCTGTGACTAGTGTGCTACCACAGGGTCATCTGTGACTAGTGTGCTACCATTGGGTCATCTGATGACTAGCGTGCTACCATTGGGTCATCTGATGACTAGTGTGCTACCATTGGGTCATCTGATGACTAGTGTGCTACCATTGGGTCATCTGATGACTAGTGTGCTACCAGTGCATCATCTGTGACTAGCGTGCTACCATTGGGTCACCTGTGACTAGTGTGCTACCATTGGGTCATCTGATGACTAGCGTGCTACCAGTGCGTCATCTGTGACTATTGTGCTACCACAGGGTCATCTGTGACTAGCGTGCTACCATTGGGTCATCTGTGACTAGCGTGCTACCATTGGGTCACCTGTGACTAGTGTGCTACCATTGGGTCATCTGTGACAAGTGTGCTACCATAGGGGTATCTGTGACTAGCGTGCTATTATATGGGTATCTGTGACTAGTGTTCTACCATAGCGGGATCTGTGACTAGCGTGCTATTATAGGGGCATCTGTGACTAGCATGCTACCATTGGGTCATCTGTGACTAGCGTGCAACCCAGGATCATCTGTGAATAGCATGCTACCATTCGGGCATCTGTGACTAGTGTGCTACCATAGGGGTATCTGTGACTAGCGTGCTACCATTGGGTGATCTGTGATTAGCATGCTACCATCGGGGCATCTGTAACTAGTATGCTACCATAGGGGCATCTGTAACTAGTATGCTACCATAGGGGCATCTGTGACTAGCATGCTACCACAGGGTCATCTGTGACTAGTGTGCTACCATAGAGGTATCTGTGACTAGCGTGCTACCATTGAGCATGCTACCATAGGGGCATCTGTAACTAGTATTCTAACATAGGGTCATCTGTGACTAGCGTGCCACCATTGGGTCATCTGTGACTAGCGTGCCACTATTGGGTCATCTGTGATTAGCATGCTACCACAGGGGCATCTGTGACTAGTTTGCTATTAGGGTGCATTCACACCTGGATCCGCAAAAAATACGGATGACGTCCGTGTGAGATCCATGTTGTGGATCCACTGTAACAATGCCTCTCCTTGTCTGCAAACGGACAAGAATAGAACATGTTCTTTACTTTTTGCGGGGCCACGGAACAGACATACGGATGCGGGCAACACACGGTGTGCTGTCCACGTTTTTTGCAGACCCATTGAAATGAACAGGTCCGCATATTTTCCGTAAAACCTTGTATAGGGGTATCTGGGGCATGTATTTATGGGGGTATCTTTGGACAGTCACATTATTATGGAGCATCCCACATACAGTATAATCCGGATTCTGGCTAAAGACAATGCAGGAAAGCAGTGGTGACATCCCGATCCTGAACTCCACTGGGGGGCACTGGGGGCAGCTGGCACCAGAGGTACTGCCCTGGATTGGGCTTTTTATGAGGCATATATAGGGTAATTTGGGGATTTGATGGGGTGACCTGACCCTGGTGCATGTATATAGCCATGCAATGTAAGGGTACTTTCACACTTGTGTTGAAGGATTCCGTCAGGCAGTTCCGTCAACGGAACTGCCTGACGGACTTGTTAAAAAGTTTAAAAACTGATTTCATTTGCAAACCGTCTTTCCATTGTCATCCATAAAAACGGATCCGTTATTTATTATTTTACCATTTTATGAAGGTCTGCGCATGTGCAGAGTGGAAGAACGGATCCGTTAATGCATTCATTTTCAATGTCTGATCCGCCCTTAATACATTTCAATGTAAAATAATGGCGGATCCGTCATTCTGTCAAGTGTTTCCGCATTTTTGGAGGGAGATAAAAATACAACATGCTGCGCTTTTATCTGCGTCCAAAAAACGTGAAAGGACTGAACTGAAGACAAACTGATGCAAACTGAACGGATTGCTTTCTATTCAGAATGCATTAGGATAAAACTGATCCGTTTTTTTCCCGTTATTGAGCCCTGAGGATGGAACTCAATGACGGAAAACTTTGAGGCTAGTGTGAAAGTACCCCAAGGGATGTGCACCCTAGGTTACTGCTTAATCTGCTAATAATCTCACACTGCATAAAGTAAAGCAAAACAGGACGAAAGAATCTAATAAAACTTCTTAACTGTAGATTAGAGGACTGTCCCCGTGTCTACCTGTGGCTGCCCGCTGACTGTCTCCCCTGCTTGCCAACTTCAGCAGCTCCGTCCTTATAATCACTGCCTCCGGACACTTCCCCGCATCCCTCCCGCAGACTGTCCCTCAGATCTCCAGTGACGTGCGGCGTGTCAGCCACCGACCTGACCTCCCGCCGCCCGCACACCGGAGAGCGCCCCCTGGCGGCGCAGCGCCTCCATCTTATATATAGAGCCGGAGCACGCTGCGAACTCACAAACATAGAGAGAGAGGTGAGAGCGGCAGCGTGTGCCTGTGTGCATCCTCCAGTCCACGAGCAGGGTAAGCAGAGGGGCACCGAGCCCACAGCACTGGGGTGGAAAAGTCACTTCTCCCTGTGCCTCCTCACAACTCAGGTGTCCTGCAGCGCTGGAGGGGTTCATTCAGAAACTTTTTGTCACCCACAAAAAATAATAATTGCAAATGTTAGAAACATAGACTTCAGTGTCACCTGGAGGATCAGACCCAGACTGTTCAGTTCACAGGGTTTTATTTCTTTGATTTATTATAAATATTATTATTTGCCATGTTATTATTATTGTAGATATTAGTATGTCCCATTATTATTTGTTATTATTGTAAATATTGGTATGTATCATTATTATTAGTGTTATTTGGTATGCTATTATTATTATTGTAAATATTAGTATGTATCCTTATTATTAGTGTTATTATTTGGTATATTATTATTATAGTTATACATATATATTTTTGTGCATTATTATTATTTTTTTTATTACTATTATTATAATATAAAGTGAGTATATTTCTGTAGTATTGGCTCTAGTATCTGTCTGCAGCACTTGTTGGGAGTTGTCATCTATATTTGCACACATGTCACTTTTCTGACAGTGTAGTCACAGCTACAAATGTATATTTCATCCTGTAGGGTACAAGCCCAGCCATGTGACATAGATGCATGCTGCATGTGTATGACACATAGTGCTACATTAGTGTGGATGATGAGCGGCCACTACCCCTGGATGGTCTGGTCTTTGCTGATGCAGCGGTCCTTATGTACTGTATGTGTGCATGACCCATGGTTAACTTCTGTCACCCTGCAGCCATTTGTTGGCCATTGTGCCCCTGGCCTTCCTCTGTGAAGCACTTTTATATGGCTGCTCCCGGCTTGAACTTTGCAACTCTTTTAGTAAATTAGATAAATATAATAGGATAAAAATAATAGGCACAAATCAGACTCCCCAGACCGCCCTGTCACCTTCCCCGTCTGTATGCACCCTTTACAAGAAAGAGGCGCAGGGTTCCTAGCTCATTGCTTTGTCTCTCTTGTCACTGACCTGCTCTCTCTTTTATACCTTGAGATCTTTTCACGCCTTGCTGTGGTGCAAATTGGTTTTGCATTTGCTGTCATTATTATTGCATACAATGTTTTTTTTTTTTTTTATTCTGTGATGTGTGATATGACGCAACCTTTACACATATAGATACCGGCTGGGACCAGGGCTACTAATAGTAATCCCTTTGTTGCCGTTTCCTGCAGACGCTGTCACTTTCATGGTCACTTAGTGGACTTAGGACCCTGTTTTGTGTGCCTAATGGAGCATGTGCTTACTGGCGGTACTCCTTAAAACTTTCACCAGTTCTGCTAAGATACTTGGAAAGTGTAGAGGTAGGGGGTGATGTCTTAAGAAATGTCTTGTAAGAGTAGTGAGTGTCTGGAGACATACGGGGCAGATGGTGCAATGTTTCCAACACTTTTGTGTACTTGAAATGTTGAAAAATGTGTTACAAAATTGCAAAACTACTAGTGTTACATTGTTACTGTTAGGGTATGGACAGACTGTCAGGTTTTTTTGATGCTGTTCTGAAAGCCCAAATCAGGAGTGGATTGTAAAAGTAGAGAAAGTATAAAGGACGGATACAACTTCTCTTTTTTGAATTCACTCCTGGTCTTGGCTTCCAAAACTGCATGCAGAAACCTGACCCTGTGGTCGTACCCTTATAAGTACACAAATAGGCTGATTTATGACATTTCCAACCCTATGCCCCATTGTGTTTATGTACCATACCTGGACCAGTTGCTGTCCAAGAGACTGACTGATAAGAGGCTGGGGTTGTGTGACAGTTCAGAGGTCTAGTTTGTGACTTACTGCGTTTTAACCCTCTGGATTAGGGCTCATACACATGACCGTATGCATTTTGTGGTCCATAAAAAACGGATCCGCAAAAAATACGGATGACATATGTGTGCATTTCGTATTTTGCGGAACGGAACAGCTGGCCCCTAAAAGAACAGTCCTATCCTTGTCCGTAATGCGGACAATAATAAGACATGTTCTATTTTTTTGCGGAACGGACATACAGAAATGGAATGCACACTGAGAGACTTGTGTTTTTTTTGCGGACCCATTGACGTGATTGGTCCAGCATACGGTCCGCAAAAAAACCTGGAACGGACACGTCAAGAAAATACGTTTGTGGGCATGAGCCCTTATATGTGGGGTTGAGGGTGGGGCTGGCCCAGCAGAGGATCCCCCAGTGGGCCCAAGCTCTGACACTCCTAATAAAACACACCACTTCATTTCTAGCAGAAGACATTTCATTGGGAGCTGACTTTGGAATCAATACCCACCAGATATCCTATTAAACCGTACTGATGATAAGTCCTGCATGTGCAAAGATAAACAGAAATTTCTTAAAAGTGGGTTTGAGCTGGTCAGGTATACACATAGCATTTCTTCTGCTGGGCTCAAGGAGCTTCAGTCTGAGGCTGGCGGTGGTGGTTGCCTTGGGAATGAAGGAGTTAAAGGGAGAAGACCAAATCCATTGTCTGAGAGTTGTTAAACATTTGCACAGGTATTATAGGGAGGGGGGCGCCATGCTTCTGTCATACCACAAGGGCGCCTGTGTCTCATTTCATTCCAGTCCAAAAAGCGGGCCAGTGCTGTGTTTGACTTGGAATGTAGCGGAGGGTTGTTTAGCGGAGGTGCTGACAAGACAAGCTGCAAGTGATTTGGCAAGTCGGAAGAAGTACATTACTTTGGGATTACTAACACAAATCTAAGCTCATTTATATGATATATAGTTTTACGGGAGATAAAGCTGATCTGAATTTTCTAGAGGCAATTGAATGGTATGGGGATCTGGAATAGCTCTTCTATAACCCAAAGGTTTCAAATGTGTCACAGAAACCATCAGATGGTTATCTCAAGTCATCTTTAAGGTGGTTACGGCCTCACGGTCAGGTTTCCTGATGCCGTCTTGGAAGCCAAAATCAGGAGTGGATCAAAAAAGAAGAGAAAGTATAAAGGACAGATATGACTTTGCCTCTTTTTTTGAATTCACTCCTGGATTTGGCTTCCAAAACTGCACTGTGTGGCCGTACCCTAAGATCTGTAGGTTTCCATAATTTACAATGCATTGAGAAGGAAACGAGAGGAAATACAGAAAATAAAAAACACAGCGCATTGCTTTTCAATAGCATTAGGACATAAGTAGGTCATGGACAGCTGTAAAGTGCTTGGGGTAGAGGTAGTCTGTGTAACATATGTGGTTGGGTGTGGGTATGGTACATCTGTGCACAGTAGGTGCCCACTATTCCACTGCTCACCTGTTACTGAGGGACGACTACAAGATCATGTATGGTGTCTTACATCTGATATTAGATATCTCATAATTGTTACCATAGTCATAAATGGTGTGTGAAATGTGTAATGTTGCCCAGGGATCCATAGATTCGAGTAGCCACCGCATCCCATTTTATAGCAGTAGTAATACAAATAGATCAAGATGTTCATCCGTTTAAAGGAAAAAGACCTTTTTTTTTTCCAAAAATATCATCCCCGAAATTTCACTAGTAAGCTTAACTTTCATGGACTGTGTAAGCCTGTGGTGTGGAGTCAACGAGAATATTCGGGTCAACCCGACAAGGCCAATTTGTAACTTCAGAGAGCAGCAAGAATTATGAAAAATGAGAAAGGAGATGAAGTTTGTCTTTAAAATCCAGAAGTAAAATAACAGGAAAAAAGGAATGTGAAAGGGGAGAGGCAGGGCTGATGAAAAAAAAAAGGAAGAAATGAGAGGGAGTGAGGGAGCGAGACAGCAGGGGACACGGCACAGAATAGCTGCTGGGTTTCTATGAGGTGGATGGAATAAAGAGCTCACCAGGGTGCCTTATTACCCCAGTTTCGGGGAGGATCATTTCTAAAGGGCATTTTCTGACATTTCAGAAGAGCCCGCTCAGTGGAAGTGAGATGAAGAGAACGATTGGAACTGTGTCAAGGAAATACAGTAACATTATCAGGGAACTTTGGGATTCAGTTACTATTTTCATTGTTTTTATGCTTTTTTTTTTTGTTTAAACAAACACATCTTAGTTAATTTTGTGTGTTATTGCTTGATATACTTGCTATTGTCAGTGGGTTTGGGTGGACCCTACATTTGGCTTTCTCCATGGTCCTGTATCCCATTACAATCTACGTTGCCATTTCCAAGATTTAAAGAGGACCTGTCACCTCTCCTGACTAGTCTAATTAAGTTACTGCTGGCATTCCCCCGGTAATCCCGATTCAGGAGCATCTATTCTTATGACTCTATGTTGTGCCATTTCTCTATTACTCCCACTAGAAGGTTATAAATGATTTGCCAGCAGTCTGTAATAAAGGTCCAGCTGGGTGTAGGGAGGAGGGGGGGTGTCCCTGCGCAGTCAGACACTGGCAGCACTGATTGGATAGTGTCAGACTGTGCAGGGACACACCCTAATTGGTAGCAACCAGGTGGACCTTGATTGCAGATTGCTGGTAAAGCATTAATGAATTCTAGTAGGAATAATAGAGGAATGTCACAACACAGAGTTATACGAATAGATGCTTCAGAATGTGATTACATAGGGAATTCAAGTAGTTACTAAAGCTGACATGTCCAGAGGGACAGTCCTTGGAAAGTTATGTTGGAAAACTACCATAGAAGCTTTTTAGTTTCTTCGTGTTTCCTACAGTCCTCACTATTCACTATTCTTTGGACTTTGCAGCTTACAGATGTTCTACAGCCAAGTTACCTTTAGAAAAATCTTAAAAGTGATATTTTTACTGTTGACTTATCCTCTGGATAGTTCATCATTATCAGATCGGTGGGGGTCCGACACCCGGGACCTCCTACGATCAGCTGTATGAGAAGGCAGTAGTGCCACAGCTTTCTCAGAGCTCAACAAGCACAGCGCCTCTATTGGATAGTGGCCGTGTTTGGTATCGCAGCCCAGCCCCATTCACTTCAATGGCGCTGAGAAGTGCCTAGGTCATTTGACCGATGAACGTGACATCACCTGGCCTAGGAAAAGCTGAGAGAAAGCCGCAGCGCTACTGCGAACAACTGTGCCTTCTTAAACAGCTGATCCCGGGTGTCGGACCCCCACTGATCAGATACTGATGATATATCCAGAGGGTAGGTCATCAGTAAAATATCTCAGAAAACCCCTTTAATGATAACACAGACCTCAATGGAAATTATATGACGTGACCGGTGGCAACTTGCTGTCAGCACAGCATACTTCCATCTTGGAGCTTGTCTGACACTTGGTTGCTAGGGAAACGCTGCCTAACAACTACAAGTTTCAAAGTTGACATTGGCAAACATCTCCCTAGCAACAGAATTTCCTGGGTTCAGTCCTGCCTTTTGTTCAAATTCAGGTGTCCCTTTTATACATTGAATACTATAGCCTAGAGACATTAGAAGAGGGATTCAATACCTGCTGATTATGCACAAAGAACATTGCAAACCTGTCCACCCAAATTAGTCAGGGTTCCCCGCTGTGATCAAGTCCCATCAACCTTTGCTCTGGCCAGGAAGGCTTTAATCTGACAACTCACTAATCTAATTTGGATAAACCTGTTTATCTGGACCTCTTTTGAAGGTAAATGACACAATTTGATCATACCTACCTGTTTCACTCAGATCAGATTTCTATTGTCCCAAAACTAATCATAATCCCGGCCTCATTGTCCTTAACTACCGGGAGTTGGGTTACAAGAGGAGCGGGTAGCCCTCCTTGAAATCCTTATTGTAGGCTCTGGATCTTGTGACAAGGTAATTATTACTTAGAGTATCTGTTTAAAGGCTCCTTTACATGGCCTGATGTAGCAGGTGACTGTGGAGAAGGAAGCGTTCCTTCCCGAAAGTGGCCTGCTCGTCATTTACATGCAGCGATCTCCTCCACAGTATGGGGAGGAGCGATCACTAATGTCATCGCTCGTCTCTATACGGAAACACAAACGCTCATTCATCAGGTGAAAGCATCAATGGTGTGGACACAACATCATTTTTGGTCAGCCATCACCCATACAACAGAGGTGATAGCTGTGTGTAAAGCTGCCCATACACATTGCTATCCCTCCAGACTCCCTCTTGGCTCCCCATATACATATGCGTCCGGCTCGGTCAAAGTGGAGAAAGCCGCTGCCAGTCACTTCTGGGGGCGTTTTTTCTCCCGGGGGAACAAAAGGACTGGGCAAAAATATTCATATAAGCCGATCCTTGACAAACATTAGTGTCCTTGGCGGGTTCAGCCGACAAGAGACTAATGTGTATGACCAGTTTAAGTGCAGATCTCACCGCCGCTGAGGACCAGGCAAATATTGGAATAGACAGTTCATTCCTGATAATTGCCTAGTCAGACAGCTCGTGTAAAAGGGCCACAGATAAGCAATTTACACATTGAAAAGATATTGCCATTATAAATGCACTTTTAATGTAGATTTACAGAGGCAGAATATCGGGAATGAACATTAATGCAAACGCTTGTTCGCGACAATCTGCCCATGTAAAGGCACAGCAGATCGCCCTATGAACGCCTAAATTATCGATTCTGGGCACCAGATTGTGCGGTCTGAACTGCGATCTGCTGCCCAGAAACAATGCAGCTGTATGAGGATGAGCAATAGCGATTCCTCGTCCTCATACTGTGGAGGAGATCGCCGCGTGTAAATGCACCAGTCTCCTCCACTGATCCAGAAGAACGCTTCCTTCCCGACAACAGGCTTCACACTGCCCCGTCTAAAAGCACCTTTACACAGGCTGAGGATTGGGCTAATTATGGAGCACGAGGACATGGAAATGTGCCACCGATCATTCCACAAATGTGCAAACTCTCTTTTGTTAGACAATCAATGAGGCACCAAAAATCTTCGTTTGCCGGCAGCACATTGCCCCCTGTAAGCAGAGATGTGCTGCCGACAATTTGCAAATTGAATGGGGGATGAATCATAATAATAATGCGATCGTTGCTGCATGTGGATGCTGCTAACTAGTGAGCAATAATCTGGTATTAAAGGTTTTCATTTCCAATCATTGCCTGCTCTAACGGCCCATGTAAAAAGGGCTATCACCACTCCCGAAAAGTTCTGTTTTACTAAATAATATTATTTCCCATGGATCATCTTTTTATTTAAAGATGTTTTGCTGCTCCTCAGTTATTACTAATAGAAGTTTAATAATTAATCTGTAATCTGGGAAGGGCGTGTCCTTGCACAGCCTGATCCTGTCCATTTGGTGCTGTCAGTGTCAGACTGTGCAGTGACCGTGGGGGTTTAGTGGGGGCGAGTATGACTGCTTTTATTTATTTATTTTAAACCCACTCTGAAACCTTTCCCAATCATTTTAACCCCCTGGACAGTGCCTTTAAATATTTCTTAGTTGTTTTTTTTTTTTAAATACAATTATCTCTGATTTTGTACCTTACCCCCTAAAGTTGAGTCATATCTGTTTCTTTCTTACAATTTTCATGTCACATCACAAACTATAATCTATCCCAGGATCCATCCTGCTGGAGAAAAAGGTGTTCTCCATTCTCCATGGTATGTAATGCTTGCTGGCTTGTGAGCGGCCATCTCTGAGGAGTATGGTTTACATCATCATTTGTATGGACTTTTACTAAATATGACTCAAAGGGTTTGTCCAGAATTAGAAAAACATTGCTTTCATCCATAAACAGCGCCACACCTGTCCGTGGGTTGTGTCTAGTATTGCAGCTTAGCTCCGTCGGAGTCAACCCATGGACAGGGGTAGTGCTGCTTTTAGCTAAAAGCAGACGTGTTTTTCTAATCCTGGACAACCCCTATAAAATAAATGTACCTGGAGTGTTGAGAATTGTTATATAATGACCCAAGGTTGGTTCAAGACTATCTTGAGGAACTGAAACGTCCACATTCTTTTAAGCGACATCCTGTCGTGGAGGAATATTTTGTCATATCAGAGAGCAGTCATGGAGTAAGGTTTTTAAGAGTAAATGGAGACATTGTTGTACACACAGAAGATGGGACACAAGGCATTGTATGATCACACCAAGCTGACAGCAGCTTCTTGGCCTCAGGAGGCAAAGAAAGGAAGCCCCCTGACAATGAGGCCACCTGAGGAGCTGCTAGGTTTGCTACAGTCACCTTTATAGAGATTTATCATCAAGCAGCACGGTAGGTAAGAGACTTTGAAGAGTGGTGTGAAAATCCGTTCCTTTTAACCTTTCTGAACTGTGCATTTCACCCCTCCCAATCCCATATGTTGTTTTTTGCCTGAAGAGAAGTAAATATATGTACCATTAGCTGGGAAAACATAGGACGTCATATCTGCCGGCTATTAGTTACAGTCAGCAGTGCCTAATTGATTATCACAGGCGAAGTCTCCTCCTATAAAATTATGGGAGAGATTTATTAAGACCGATGCAAAGAAAAAGTGGTTTAGTTGCCCATAGCAGCCAATCAGATTCCACTATTCATTCTCCAAGGAAGCTCTGAGAAATGAAAGGTGGAATCTGATTGGTTAGTACAGGCAAAAATGTGATTGTCTTACTCCCATTGGAAAGTGGCTTCAGGTAACTTCAAAGCTAAGTCTTGCTTGTGCGAAATGTAGTGCTAGCCATCTTTATCATCCAGCACTCCCCCAAATCTAGATGGAAGGCCTTCTGTCCAGTGCTTCTTCAGGTTTGCAAGAATAAGCTAATTTTTTAATGAAAGCAGAAGAAATTTTGGCCGAAACTGTGCCATGGGAATGCAGTGAAGGAACATTTCTAATTACGGGTTCAGTCCAGGTGACTAATTATTTATGTAAATGGAAAGCCCTTCTTTCTGGAGGGCTGTTCTGGATTTTCCACTTAACTTTATATGAGGAAGTATTTTCGTAAGTAATGGAAACCTTTAAATTCCTTCCGTCTCGTGATTGACATATGTGGAACATATGTGAACTAGAGGCGGTTTACGAGAAAAAAGATGCTTGATTACAGAGACTGTCCTGTCATTAGATAGACTTTGATTTTTCTTTTCTTTGTTTGCCCTGTAATTTCCAGGTAATAGTTCAAGCCCATAATTTGCACCTTCAAGGTGTTGTCAAGAATTGTAAAGTCCATACACATATGTAGATAGGTCCCTTTGTATCAAACCAGTGGTGGACACCATGTAGCTGCTGCTGCAATGTTTCAATAGGCTTAAGCTTTATTTGTTTCCTATGTTTGCTACAAAGCTCCTTAATCAGAAGAATTGCCTTTCATGGTCTTGAGACTAATATACAATTGTGTGCATGTTAGGATAGGGAGGGCCTATTTCTATTGTATGTGTAGAGAGAGAGATGATGTGGATGTAATCTTTGTCTGTCTTAATCCGTCACTTTTTGGGTTCCATGTCCCCTTTAATGTTCTAATCCGTTAGGCACACTGGGCATGCCGTCAAGGGTATCAGTGGTGGGAACTGGATTGGCAGATATGGGTAAAGATATAAACCTAGAGGTGTACCTACAATGGTGGAGGGGTTTTCTGGGATCAGAATTTTGATGGCCTATTCTTGGTGCAGCTTGGTGCAGCTTTTTCTTAGGCCATCACTATTGTCAACCCCGGGAAAACTTTTTTCTGGTTAGAAAAATAAATATTCGTGAAAATGTCAAGTGAATTTTCTAATAGAAATGCTTAGGTATATCTTTAAGTTGGATGTCCACTTTTCAAAAATGTTTTTTATTAGCTAGATAGAAGGATGTCCCGCTGTTTGGGTCTCCAGAAATCAAGTATAATCTTTGGTGAAACTTGGTAGCAGCTATTTAATTTACCTGCAGCACCAACTCATGGGAAATAGAGATTTACAACGTGTGTCTAGTGAAACAGTGCAGCCTATGACTAGGCCAGGTCCTCCAGTGAGAGGGAGGCTTTGTAGCCCCTCTCTTCTCTCCGGTTAACGGATGAGCGTCCTGAACCCTATATTGAAGTTCCTCATAAGGTTTTTCGAAATGGGTTTTGTAAACCAGACCAACAATTCAGCAAAAGCAAATTAAAGCAACTGGATAGGATGACCACTCGACTACCTCTCTCCCATGGAGTTTCATTGTCGTCAGAAGACCTTTAGTCATCATTTTGGGGAACCCATAGATTGCCTTTTTTTTTAGTTTCTTTGTCATAGAATGGTTGAAGACATAGTCTCACATAATGTTTGCACGGACTATGTATAGTAAATTTATGTTTGGAAATTCTCTATCATCTACAAAGATCTTTTTATACTTTACGGTTTTAAGTGAAACCTTCATCACTTTCCATGTATATGATTTTTGACCTTTTCTCCCAAAGTGTCTTGCAAATTGGACACATGTCCAGGGGTCACTGCACATCTTACATGACCAATAATATTTACATGTCATAGGCCTCTTTATTCATTAAGAAACGGAGCCTCCAACCCAGATGTGAACAAGCTCTAAGAAGCAATGGCTGTAGAGCTGTTGGCTGGCTAAGAAAGTCAGGTCAGTGTCAGAGACAGAGAAGGTATATCAGGTCACTGTCATAGTCTGCTGAGTGACAGGTCATACAGATGTTAACCCGTTTTTGCTGTGTGCCATCTATATCCCCCTTTCCTCACACTTGCTCGTCCCACATGTTTTTATTAGGGGGAAGGGCAGAGGCTGTGAGCTTATGCACATGTGGTTAAGGGTCATTTAGTCATCAAAGGGCACGTGTAAAAGAAAAGCAGATCTGGGGTCATTTTAGACTGATTTCCTGTTGCTTATATAAGATGCATGTGTTTTTTTTAAAGTTTTGTAGTCTTCAGAATTTAGAGATTTTTTATGATGTGGGACAGCACTCTAGATAGTTAGTCTTTCGGAACGCTTTAGTACATAAAACTTCAGCATACGATTCGTACCCTCACAGTTCTTACCTGGATGGTTTACGTTGAGAGCTTCCAATCTATTAAAAAAAAGCTAACATTGACTTACTGAAACCCCTGCAACTAATATGTTTTGAATGAGAGTTTCAGAAGTGCTAACCATTGACCAAAAACCAAAATTATCATTTGAATCAATTGTCTAAATCACATGATGTTGGAAGTGTTAGGGGCCCTAGTTGTGCAATCCTTTGAGGGTACCCATCATTTCCACAAATGTCAGGCTTGTCTTTATGACATACCAGAAGTTCTGATCAGTGAGGGTACTGAGCCCCACACTGATCGCTAAAAGGAGGAGACAGAAGAACTGAACTGAGCATGGTGCCCCCTTTATTTCTGTTTGGCCCCGCCAACCAGAAATTGAAGGGAACATGGGACTATGAAAATGCAGTGAATTCTGTAGCATGTTATATTGCAGTAGGAGCTGAGCAGTTTTATATATAATTTTTGGGGAAAATATTCTTTATAAGTTGTCATTTATTCATGTAAATCTCTGCACTTTCTATGCTTAGGAGTCCAGTGGGCGGCCCCTACTTACTGACATCCTTTCCTGTGCATTCAAAGGTAGCTGTAAATCAGTTATATGACTGCCCACTGGACTCCTAAGCATTGAAAGAACAGATATTTACATGAATAAACTACAAGATATACTGAATCTTTTCCTTTAAAAACTATTTGTCAATCTGCTCATCTCCTCCTACTCTATAGCATGCTGCCGGTAGATTACACTGCATGTATAAAGAGCACCTATCACCATGATCATCCTTAAAAAAAACAGCGTACTTCCTGATAGGAATTATCATGCTGAGGTTGCCAATACCTCACTTGCTGTAATCAGATGTTCTGTTGTAGAGAAATCCTTACTTTTATTAATATGCTGATGTGGTGCTCAGAGCACTGAGGACAGGCCTAGCCTATTGGAGCACCACTTCATCTCCTCCTCTCCCTGAGTGCCACTCCCTCTCTCCCACTGATTGACAGGGCCAGGCATCCTCACAGTTCTGATGCCTGGCTCTGAAATCGTGGACATGCTCCAGTGAGAATACAATCGGCACATGCACAGTTCAAATCTCAGAGTAGGGAGATCAGAATAAGATTAACTGTGCACCCGACGATTGTACTCTCGCTGGCGCATGCATGAGATTTCAGCACCAGTCATAAAAACAGTGAGGCTGCCTGTCCCTGTCAATCAGTGGGGGAGAGGAAATGGCAATGGGGGACAGGTGGTGCTCCGAGGGACTAGACTTGTTCTTGGGTGCACAGAGCACCTCATTAGCATCTTAATAAAAGTAAGGATTTCTCTGCAATGGATCATCTGATTGCAACAAGCAAGGTATCATTGAACTTAGCATGATCAACCCCACCAGGCAGTGTGACAGATGCTCTTTAATGTAACAGGTTCCCTTTAAAAAGAATCTGTCACCAGTGACCTCCTTATCAAACAGTTTGCATAGACACTTAGCTGTGTTTCACCTGATTAAAACGCTGTTTCTCATTTGTTGATCAGAAGCTCCGTTCCAGAGTTATAATACTCTTTCTTAATATACAGATTATGCCTTTGGTGCATTGAGGGCTTCATTATTGCTCTTGTTACACCAAAGCTCCGCTCATTTCTGTGACCAATCCCACTGTCACTGCTTTACCACTGCCTGGTCCTATCAATTAAAGCAGCCAAGGAAGAGTTGGTCACAAAAAGGAGTAGAGCTTGGGTGCAGCAAGAGTAACAGTGATGCCCTCATTGCACCAAAGGCCTACTTTGCTTATTAAGTAAAATTAACTCGGGAATGGAACCTCGAGTCAACAAAAGAAAAACAGCGTTTTACTTAGACGAATCACAGCTATGTGTCTATGAAGACAGTTTGATACGGAGGTCGCTGGTGACAGATTCTCTGTAAGGTTGCACATTGGGTCATTGTAAAATACCATAGCATCAAAAGTACTGCAAAGAACTGTGGTTTCCTAAGCAGTCAGTAGCTATTACTTCATCAGTACTCTACATTCATGTGTTCCCATAGTTTGAGTAACTTTTGATTTAGTTGTGCAACGTACAGTCGATATATATCATGTCTGTGTCCAGCAGGTTTTATTTAGCAGGAGCTACTGGAAATTGCTGGCAGGGAAATTAGGGGGTAGTATGTGTTCTCCACATTGTCTTCTTCTTTGATCTCCATAACTAATATATGTACAAGGCCCAAGGACAAGTCTATTTCTTAACATGTGCATATGTTTATCCGGGAGCCTACTTCCTAAAATGCCAATGGGGAAGAGTTAAATCCTTACATTTCTAATTATTTAGACGTTAAAACATCAGTACATCGTCTACCCCAAAATATTGTGAGTGCAGCAATAAACGTTAACTAGCCTACAACCATGTGGCATCTGTGCAATACAATACCATTTTAATTACTTTACGGCGTGTTTTGCCCCCATCGTTGTAGTCTAAACACAATTTTTAGGTGGTTATTGTGTGAAGTGATGAAAAAAAAACAATTTTGTATCTCGTTGACATTCTGTTATTGTTGCGCTGATTTCCTGCCATTTTTATGTTTCTGTTTTGTCAAGCTTTTGTAGGTTTTGAGTGTCTGGGACTTAATGCTGTTGTCAGGAACCTGTCATGTCAGTTGTTAGAGACCTGGCTTTTAAGGATTATAGGAATTATGGGAAAATGGGTTGGTAAATCTGACTTGTGTAAACTTCCCCTCCAGCTGCAATGTTTTAGCTTCTTGTTGCCTAAGCATGCTGGGACTAGTGCACTGTAGTATATTAATCTCATGATCACAGTGTCGCCATTTAACTATGTCATTTTATCCCAACAGGTTGTGTTCACCACTGATCTTCTTCACCAATGAGTGCTGCAGATTTTGCTGTCGCCATGGATTACATGGACAGCTTGAACTCCAGTGATCTCAACATCAGCTGCTCTTCTGGAGACTGCATCACCCTGGAGTCTGTGTCCTGCCCTAACACACTGAACAGGACTGCTCTGCTATACACCCTAGCCATTGTCCACATCTTCATCTTCGTTATAGGACTTTTGGCCAATTCTGTAGTCATTTGGCTCAATCTCCAGTCTAAGACTACCGGCTATGAAACTCACCTGTACATCTTCAATTTGGCTGTGGCTGACCTCTGTGTACTTTTGACCCTGCCCGTATGGATTGTTTCATTAGTCCAACATAACCAATGGCCGATGGGTGAGATGACCTGCAAGGTGACCCACCTGATCTTCTCCATCAATCTCTACAGCAGCATTTTCTTTCTCGCTTGCATGAGCATCGATCGCTATTTGTCTGTGTCTCTACGTGGAACCATTAGTAAACACAGGAGACAGATTATACGCCGGCTGGTTTGTGTACTTGTCTGGCTGGTTGCCTTTGCTGTCTCACTCCCAGACACCTACTATCTAAAAATCGTGTCCTATCCAGGTTCTAATGAGACTTTCTGCCGCTCTGTGTACCCAGAAGATACATTCAAAGAGTGGCTACTGGGAATGGAAATCCTAAACATTTTACTGGGTTTCATCATCCCATTTGCAATCATTGCAGTCTTTTATTGCCTCCTGGCATGGACTTTGTCATCCTCCTCACCTTCTTCATTAACAACATCATCATCATCATCATCATCTGTGGACCAAGAGAGAAGAATCGGTGGAAGGCTCATCGTCTCTTATGTAATAGTATTTATGGTGTGTTGGTTGCCTTACCATATTATGGTATTATTGGATGTATTTTATTTCCTACACTTGTTGCCTTTTAGCTGCTTCCTAGACAACTTCTTATATGCTGGTCTTAATATAACCCAGTGCTACTCCCTTCTTCATTGCTGCGTGAACCCAGTCTTGTACAGCCTTATTCACCGAAACTACCGCTATGAGATCATGAAAGCTTTCATATTCCGTTACTCATCAAAGACTGGTCTTACCAAGCTCATTGACTCCTCTAAGGTTTCAGAAGCAGAATACTCAGCTGTAGAGCAAACCCCCAAGTGAGGCCTACAAGAGACTGAGCTGGCTGCCTCAATCGCTCGCAGGTATGGACTGAGGTATCTGGGACCAAACTCATTCACATTCCTGCCGGTGGTGGCAGATGAGAGAAGAGTCTTCGGGCCGCAAGTACAGCTTAATTAATAAAGCTGGCAGTTCACCAAGCTTCACGTCCATCACCAGGAGAGCACAAGCAAACTAAGACTGTGCAGCAATAATAGCTGTGACCAGGGATTTCCCTGCTTGTCTCCAAACATCTGCCACTGAACTGTACTCTGAATAGAGTTATAAATGGCACTAAAGAGCACAGACATGCGGTCCTATCTCATCTAATTTTTTTTATTAGAAAGGGCACTGCATGTTCATCACTTAATGACCATCAAATGGTATAACCTACAACCCCCTCCCCTCCTGTGTCTACAAGGCACTGCACTCCTGTCGAAATAAGGCTTTCAGCCAAATACTTCCTTACTGGCAAGTCTCCAGCAAATGACATAATGAATACCCACAGGGTAAACCCAGTCTATTAATATCATGTCAGCCCCTGCCTTTGTATATATGTAATATAAAACACTTTTTGTAAAGCACACACACATATATATATATTTTTCTATAGCTTATTGTATTTAAAAGCCATTTTAACTGGCAGTCCTTTGTATTTGAAATTCAAATAGACTTTTTTATATATATATAAATATATATCCGTATACGTATTATCTATATTTTTGAAGTGTTATGATCATTGCCGATTGCAAGCATTACTGTTTTCTATATCTTACTTTGGTGGTTTTGTTAATACACAAAAGCTCTTTTTAACCATTAAAGCTTTGTACAAACAGTCGTCATTGTATCTGTGTGAATTTTGGTGTGAAAAGTGTCCGGTGAGAGTATTAAATAGAACTGGCCTCTGTGGGACGACTTGTTCTGCTAGCCAATGGGCAATGGTTCAACTGGAGCTTGTAGTGTAAGATAAATGAGGTCCCTTACAGAGAATGGTTGGCAAGAAGATGCCCAGAGAGGAGATAAAAGGAGCGTACTGATGAGATGTAGAAAGATTGAATCCTCTAATAAATCCAAGGCCTAATGAAAGAAAACATGGCACATACTCCCTCATTGTGTGCAGGACAAGGCATTTGTCGAATTCAAAGAAATCACCTTTACTGAATAACACTGACCCTGGTTCGCCGATTTTTCAACTCTTTTGGCAAAAGGTCAACTATGCTTAGGATACTTTAAGCCTTCTGGTGTGATTTCATAATTTACTAAGCTTGCTAGCCATCACTGCCAATAGAATTCTACGGGTATTGTATTGTCTGTAGCACCTAAATACTACAATGATTGAACAGGCCACGATTTAGTATTTCTGGGGTCTCAAGAAAAGTCATATTTAGGGGGCCCCAGTTGCACTTCTAAGTTTAACCCCATTGCCTCATTAAAGTATGCCTCCTATCATCCCACTAAGTCCCAACCAAGTTGGCCTGCTCAGCTCCACTCTCAGCTTAGTAGTACAGCCTGGGCACTTCTACTGCTCTACCGCTGGGAAGGGCCTCATCGGCCCCTGTGCAGCTGAACCAATTGTACGGGCAGTTTGTCCACCCCTTTAGTTGCTTTTTTCAGCCAACCACTTTCAGCAGGTTCCAAGTACTTGTTTCATTTACGTGGTGGTAAAGTCTGCCACTGATTGTAGCAAGCATGCCACACATCTGGACAAATGAATTAATAATGTAGATCAACATTAAAAGGTATATTCCAGCAGAGAAACTGTATCGTGTATACATCAGATAGGTGCCCAACTTCTTGGTCCCCCCACCACTTGCTGGAATGGAGCATTAGTTCTTTCCATGACCAACTTATAGTGTTATATGGAGCATCAGCACTCTACTCGACCTCCTCTACATACTGACTCCTCACCTAGTAATGTTGGTGGAGTAAGGAGGGTCTGGGGTACTGGTAACAACTACTGGGGGCCAGGTCCCTGCCGATCTAACATTTATCACCAATTCAGTGCACAGGTGATAAATGTTATGGACTTGAATGCTAGAACATTTTCTTTGCAGATCTGGTCATAAATCTGCAGCACATCCAAACTTAGCATGTAACATAGTAAAATCTCTTAGAGACAAGCACACAAATGTGCCGTCAACAGGGGTGGTCTTGTCAAGATAGCCAGTATGTATAATGTATCGTGGAACTGAAAACCTGTCACAGGAAAGAATAAGAAGCTGGTTCTGAAAGAGGTGGTCTTGGTCTTCTGGAGAGGTTTTATTGTACTGCAGCAGATTTCCCCACCGAATGTCCCAAGTTAAGAAATTGTTCTTAAGGCTAATAACTAGTAATAAGCTTTTTTTTTTTTATCATTTATTGTAGTTGCTCCTTTCTGTTGATTGACTGTTTTAGTTATGATAATCCTTCCCTACTGAATTGTTGTCCTCTTGGGTATGTCCTATGACCTTGTATTACCCATGCCTGGATTATATTTAATCTCCTAAATTAATAATAGTAATATAAAAAAAGATCCTTCAGGTTTTAACACATCGACAGACAGGAGCCGAAAATGTATGGCAGTCTATCTCTGACAGAAGTTCTTCTATATACATGCAATACACACAGAAGTTCACGCTAAGCCCTGAGAAAACAGACCTTGCCTGTCATGGCTAGCTCCCTTGTGACCTCAGAGCACCTTCCTCCTTACTGGACTTGTTGGAACAAGGCCCCTTACTCAGACCTAAATAACTACCCCCCCACCTCTGATGAATTCCAGACGAACAGAGGGAGACAGAATGGGTGGGGGATCAAACACCTCACCCCCAAGGCGATGGGGTCCTGCAGGGTGACACTCATAGACCTCTTGACAGGCATGTTGATTGGGATAGTGGCAAAGTCATGTACTGAGACTGACACATAATTCAACATAATGAAAACGAAGCACCAAAAGCACTAAAGTGCAAAAATATCTATTGTGATGCAAACATAATAAGAAACAATTAATGAGTAATTAAGTGCATACAAATAAGCCCCAGGAGGGTTAGTAAATACACATTATGTAAATCATACACTCCTTTATTCAGGTCTATTGCACATCTACAGTGCTTTACCAGTCATCTCCATGGAATGAATAACAAAGAGCATAGAAGTAACCTAGAGGAATAATTTAGGGAACAGTCTTTTCCTACTTAATGTTGTAATGAGGATCGGTCAACATATATGAAGAAACAAGCGGATAATAAAATTCTAATTTTCACTTTGCTTACTTCTGCTCTGCAGGATATAGGCTAATGCATATCAAGGGACTGTGGACTACAGATTGGTATATTATATGGCAGCATTAATCTAAGGATGTTCCGTTGGAAATTACATGCAGAGCTGCCTGTTGGGAAATACAGCCACTCTTCAAAGGAAGTAATTCCTATAATAGCACTCTTATTTAAAGGGGTTTTCTATGAGTTCACTATCCTCAGGATAGGCCATCAATATCTGATCTGTGGGGATCTGACTCCTGGCCCCCTTGCCGATCACCTGTTTGAAGAGGCTGCAATTGAGCACAGCAGCCTCTTCCTAAGCCATTGCCTATTTGCAGCTTAGGCTACCTTCACACTTGCGGTAGCCTTTTCCGGGAGGCTGTTTCAGCGGGGGAACAACCTACCAGATCCGTGATACCGCTAGTCCACCTTGCCGCCGGAATGCAGCATGCTGTAGTTTTTGTCCAGCCGCCTCTAAGCATGTTTGCCATGCTGCCGCTGGACCCCGGCCCCTATTATAGTAAATGGGGTCGGAGTGGACTTTCGGCGGCACCGTGCACTAGCGGTAGCACGGATCCGGCAGGCTGTTCCCCCGCTGGAACAGCCTGCTGTAAAAGGCTACCGCAAGTGTGAAAGTAGCCTTAGTCCAATTCAAGTGAATGCGCCTCAGCTGCAATACCATGCACAACCACTATAGAATGTACAGCGCTGTGCTTGGTAAGGAGGCCTTAGTGCTCACCAGAGTGCCATGACATCTTTAAACAGCTGATAAGCTGGGGTCCCGAGGGGGAGTTGGACTCCCACCAGTCATATATTGAGGTTAGGTCATAAGTATCAAAATGTTTGACAATCCCTTTAACATGGTTTTGCAAGGGGAAGGTAACCTGCATTTTTTTTTACATTTTGACTTGACTGACTGCATGATTTTCCATGATGATTGCTTCTGTTCTCTGATTGGCTAGTTCTGATGTGTGTAACATGGACAAACACTTTAAATATACCTTTTTATTCACATATTTCATATAATTATTTGATCACTCTTTAAAGGGATTGTCTGCTTTTTTATATTGATGACCTATTCAAGTGAATAGGACAGAGCCGTCCCATTGATGTGAATGGGACGGCTGAGATGTAATTATACCTGCTCACAGCTGCAGTTGTGATGGCGAGCAGTTAAACAATGAAGAGAAGGCAGCGCTTGTATGAGAGCTGTGGTCTCTTCAAACAACTGATCGGCGGGGGTGTCGGGAGTCGGCCTCCCGCCGATCTGATGTTATATTGATGACCTATCCTGAGGATAGGTCATCAGTATAAAAAAAATGGACACTCCCTTTAATCACAGAGCATCAGCACTTTCCATAGTCCTGTACAAAGAATGCTAATACACTTATCCCTGTGCCTAGTGCAGCCTAGGATCATTTTATGCTGCCTCATTACGCATAAAGAGCGCTGAAGCTACACAACTTGATTGTCGATTTATTTAAAAGTTCTTTTTAACAGCCTTATAAAAAGATGAAAGGGGATAAACAATCATTATTACATTCGCTTGTCTGTCAATCACTTAACATTTTGTCTGCAGCACATCCCTGTAAGACAAGGGTGACGGGCTGCAAAACAACTATTTTAGGTGCCAAATGAAAGATGGCATCATCCAACAAACAAGCGTTTTGCTTGTTTGTCAGGTGCTCGCGGCACCTTAATACGGGTCAATTATTAGTAACGAGCATTCAGACAAAGACATTTGGTCCCAATAATTACATTATACATTAGAGTGCTGTATATACTAAAGGTTGCTTTAGATGAGAAAATACAGCAAGCGATTGTTGGATGGAAGCGTTCCTTCCCAGCAATCGCCTGCTTGTCAGTGGAGGAGACCTATTCATGTACATGCAGCGATCTCCTCCACAGTATGGGAAGATGTGTTCACTAATGTCATCGCTTGTCTCCATACCGAATCATTGTTTGCTGGCAGTAGATGACAATTTGTGTCCGCACAAATGATCTATTACCAGATGAACAAGCGCTTCGTTAGTTTATTGGGAAATTGGAGGCACCTTTACATCGCCAGATAATCGCTAATGAGCGTTCCTATGAACTATTAAGAGAGAGGATGGGGAATGAAAAAAAAAAGGAAAAGGGGGACCCTTACATTCTAATCCGACTAAGTATTTGTCCATACTTCCAGCCTATTGCATGATTTTAGCATTATTTTCTCGTATGCCTTTACTTTGTTGACCAAGTTTAGCAAATTGGATATACTGGGTGGTTCCTTAGCCATCCACCCCCTGGCGATTATAACACGGGCCAGGAACAACACTTCGGAGATGCAATTTATCTTTCTGTCCAAGTCGTTCAAAACCGCAACTTGAATATTGAAACATTAAGCATACGTTTAATCATTGCATAAATCGCCAAAAGTTCTCAACGCCCCCACAGGACTAACACAAATGTTTATGATCGCCATGAAGGCAGCTAGGATGTTTATTCTTATACATTTTAATCATCATTGCTTATTAACGTACAATCGATGGGTAAAATAAAATTGCACCATAATGTAATTGACAGCAAGTGAACAAGTGCCCAAATTTCTGTATATCTGTTCCCAGTCCTGGTGGCCTAGCCCTAAAATATCTAAATATCTCTACTCCGCCGCTGTTGATCCAAAAAGATTCGGCACGCCGTGAAGATAGCGTGGTGCATGTCAAGGGGAGGCGTCCCACAGGAAAATCTTGAGAGAAGGACCAGCACTCACTAGGTAGTAAATCTTATGTCTTTTATTGTCACATAGATACAGTACAGTGACGCGTTTCAGCTCTAGCAATAGCCTTTTTCAAACATGTAACATATACATACAGTAGCTTATATATGTGAGAAGTCCTAACATTTCGGCCTTGTGAGTGAACCAATCAGTCAATAATTTAGACTGCCCAGTTCTAACAAAGGCCGAATATAATTGATAATATCTAAACCAGTTAATTTATCAAATGAGATACAGTAATTCTTCCCTCACTAAACTTCTGCAAAATATAATATATACCCGATGTCTTCCAAAAGGAATCCTGTAACATAAACATAAACTCTTTCAAATATAAATTTTCCTATAAAGGTGAAAATTCAAGCGCACCCCTTATACTTAATAGTGATGAGTGGCAGGGGCAATATTCGAATTTGCGATATTTCGCGAATATGCGGTAAAATATTCGTGAAAATTCGTATTCGAGATTATTCTCTTGTATGTGAAAAATCGGCAATGTAATATGCTCATTAATCGAGTAAGAGCAGGTTATAGGCAACTTTCCTATTGGGTTGGCTTGCTAGAAATCGCGAATATGTAGAATATAGTGATATATTCGTAAAAATGAATAACCATTTTTTTTTTCCATCTGAACCCATTAGTAAATGTAATGGGTTCAGATGAAAAAAAAAAAAAAGACTAATATTCGTTTTTAAGAATATATATCACACTATATTCCACATATTCGCGAATTCTAGCAAGCCAACCCAATAGGAAAGTTGCCTATAACCCGCCCTTACTCGATTAACGCGCAAATTAGAATGAAATCAATTAAATAATGAAGAATATTTTAATTCAGTAGTGAATTAGAATATTCTTCATTTTTTAATTTCTTACATTTACTTATGGGTTCAGATGGAAAAAAAAAACTAATATTCGTTTTTACGAATATATCACTATATTCTACATATTCACGATTTCTAGCAAGCCAACCCAATAGGAAAGTTGCCTATAACCCGCCTTTACTTGATTAACGCGCATATTACATTGCCGATTTTTCGCATAAGATGAAATAAATTAAATAATGAAGAATATTCTAATTCACTACAGACTACAATATTGCAGCCTTCTCACATTGGTTCACAAGCAAGAAGCAGGCAGGTAATGGGTTCAGATGAAAAAAGAAAAACGAATATTCGTTTTAACGAATATATATCACTATATCCCAAATATTCGTACCTATAAGTACCGGTATTCGCGATAAAAATTCGCAATTCGAATATTCGCGCTCAAGACTAATACTTAACATCCCCTTCATGAAAATCCACGAATTATTAGTTTACCGAATTATTATATATAACCTATTTTCTCTGGCAGATAACTGATGACTCTAATAACACAAAAATATCTCTATATCCTGATCTCTTAACCATATCTATCAAAATTGGGATCTGATTCCAGTCTATTAACACAGGGGGTTGAGATGCTAAAAGATAATCCTTAAAAAAAGTGAGCATAAGCCCGGCTCTATTCACGGGTATATATAAATATTTCATTTTTATCCTAACCCCTTTCCTTCCCCATATAAGCTCGTTAATGAGCCTCTCGATCAATCGAAAGATATTGTTGTCGATCCAAATGGACGCTCTAAGTACATACAAGAACTGTGATAATGTAACCATTTTAATAAGCGCAATTCTATCTGCCCTAGACAGCGGGAGCAATAACCGTATCGTAATTTTATAACCATATCGTAACATAATAACTTAAAAAAATGATTTAAACAATAGGTCATTTTCTTATGACACATTCCCTTTACTAACTTTCTATGTGGATTAGTTCTATATAGAAACTGGTGGTTAATAAAGGGAGACGTACATAACATATGAAATCAGAAAATGGTTGTTATGACCGTGACATCAATCATCGCATTAATGCTTGTGCTGTACAAGCATGTCTGATATAAAGAAGTACATGTGGTTTATAAGAATTAACAAATCATAAATCCCGGGCACTTCTCTTTGTTGTTTTAGTAGTTGGTTAATGATGATAAATGGGGCTTGGATTGTAAGGAACACAACGCAGTTTGCAGCGATCAATTTCCCAAAAATATTTTACTAAGCAGAATTATTTTGACAGTCAGAGAAAAAGTGGATGAGGCAGCTTGGGAAATATTAAATGGGTATTTTAATTTCTGAGATGATTATATGATTTTTGTCTTTTTATTAAACCACAGGAATATATTAATAATGACAATGTTGATAATAATAATCTGTGCTATGTTTACATGTAATGATATTATCAGCAACTGATAGAACATCTCCATAAATTTGGCAACATATTAAATGAGTACATTGAATATTAGGAGATTTTCTTTTTTTGTCATTTAGAATAAAATAATTAAAAAAATATGAAATCTATTATGTATTGACTTCTGTACTGACATCATTATTGGTGCCTTTGATCAGTCCCCTGTTACATCCTTGGGAATTTGGTATGGCTCACATATTCCCTATGGTTTTGGCACAATAGAGCTATAGGCACTCTGAGTGCTGACTTTTGTGCCTCCTTATGGCACCCTATTAGGGTATTTTCATACGGTCAGGTTTCCTGATGCAATTTTGGATGCCAATATCAGGAGTGGATCATAAAAGGAAAGAAAATGTAAAGGATAAATGCAACTTCTCTTCTTTTTTTGAATTCACTGCTTGTTTTAGCTTCCAAAACTGTATCATGAAACCTAAAAGCGGTGGAGTAACCTTATGGAACTATTCTCCACTAAAAGCAATACTTCTGGGTCAGAATATCTCCATGATATAACATCTAATGGAATATCGGACAATTGTGTTTTCTCCCATATTCTATGTAAACCCAAGAGAGAAAAATATTGTGTCTTTAATACTGAGGCATACAGACAGGGACGTATCTATCATGGGGCAAACAAGGCATTTGCCTAGGGTGGCACTTGCCAATGGGGCGGCACTGTTATGGGGGGGGATCTGTGGATGACACTGTCATGGGGGGGGGGGATCTGTGAATGGCACTGTCATGGGGTGGGATCTGTGGATGGCACTGTCATGGGTGGGGGATCTGTGGATGGCACTGTTATGGGGGGGATCTGTGGATGACACTGTCATGGGGAGGGGGATCTGTGGATGGCACTGTTTAGGGGGTCCTGTGGATGGCACTGTTATGGGGAGGGGGATCTGTGGATGGCACTGTTATGGGTGCGGGATCTGTGGATGGCACTGTTATGGGGGGGTCTGTGGATGGCACTGTTATGGGGGGGGTCTGTGGATGGCACTTTCATGGGTGGGGGATCTGTGGATGGCACTGTTATAGGGGGGATCTGTGGATGACACTGTCATGGGGAGGGGGATCTGTGGATGGCACTATTTAGAGGGAATCTGTGGATGGCACTGTTATGGGGAGGGGGATCTGTGGATGGCACTGTTATGGGGGGATCTGTGGATGGCACTGTCATGGGTGGGGGATCTGTGGATGGCACTGTTATGGGGGATCTGTGGATGACACTGTCATGGGTGGGGGAATCTGTGGATGGCACTGTTATGGGGGGGATCTGTGGATGACACTGTCATGGGGAGGGGGATCTGTGGATGGCACTGTTTAGGGGGGATCTGTGGATGGCACTGTCATGGGGGGATCTGTGGATGGCACTGTCATGGGTGGGGCATCTGTGGATGGCACTGTTATGGGGGGGATCTGTGGATGACACTGTCATGGGGGGGATCTGTGGATGGCACTGTTATGGGGGGGATCTGTGGATGACACTGTCATAGGGAGGGGGATCTGTGGATGGCACTGTTTAGGGGGGATCTGTGGATGGCATTGTTATAGGGAGGGGGATCTGTGGATGGCACTGTTATGGGGAGGGGTAGCTGTGGATGGCACTGTTATGGAGGGGGATCTGTGGATGACAATGTCACGGGGAGGGGATCTGTGGATGGCACTGTTTAGGGGGGATCTGTGGATGGCACTGTTATGAGGAGGGGGATCTGCGGATGACACCATCATGGGGAGTGGGATCTTTGGATGGCACTGTTTGGGGGGATCTGTGGATGGCACTGTTATGGGGAGGGGGATCTGTGAATCATGGATGACTAATCTTTGTAAAGTGGTTGAATTTACACTTTATATTATTATATCTAAAGATTCTCTTTAAATAATAGATGCAACATTTGGTACAGAAAGCACAAAATATTGGCCTTCATTATTCACTTTTAAATACAGAAAGGAAGATGTGAAGCTCTAACAGGAAGGGGTGAGGTTTACAGAGGAAGGGGTGGGGTTTACAGAGGAAGGGGTTTGGCCTTAACAGGAAGGGGCGGGTCAAATTTATATAAGGGGGCTGCCCGAGTTTAGTCTCGCCTAGGGCAGCACAAAACCAAGATACACCACTGCATACAGAGGTACATATGGAAATTAATGTAATGCTCATGGGTGGCCATTGGTCATTGACCATCTAGGCCAGTGATGGCTAACCTCCGGCACTCCAGCTGTGGTAAAACTATGACTCCTAAGATGTACACTTACTTGGCTGTTCTCAGAACCCCATAGAAATGAATGGTGCATGCTGGGAGTCGTAGTTTCACCACAGCCGCAGTGCCGGAGGTTAGCCATCACTGATCTATGCTGTAGCATCATCCTGTGAAGTTAGTTGCTTATATTTATCAGCATGAAGATACAATTAACAAGACATTCCCATTTCCAAAAATTAGTCTTTTACTATCATTCAGCCTTCTGAAATGACTTGGTGTTCAATATGAGCTGCTGAAGCCCATATAGGCTTTCATCCAGCTTTCCACAGAACATGAATGGTCTTAAAGGGCATCTGTCAGCAGATTTTATACCTATGAAGCTGGCTGACCTGTTACACTTGGTAGGTGAAGGCATCTGTGTTGGTCCCGTGTTCATATGTGCCCGAGAAGCAGTGAGAAGTCAGCGGCTCTACTGCGAGTACAGCTGCCTTCTCAAACAGCTGATCAGTGGGGGTCCCAGGTGTTGGTCCCCCACCAATCAGATACCAATGACCTATCCACAGGATAGGTCATCAGTGTATAAGTCTCGGAAAACCCCTTTAAGGTCCAGATGCGTGTTATCAGTTGGGGGTGTGTCCCTGCAAGATCTGACATTATCCAATCAGTGCTGCCGGTGTCAGACTTTGAAGGGACACACCCCCAGCTTCTAGGGACACTTATCTGGACCTTCATAGCAAACTGTTCATTGCAATTCATTCATAACTTCTAGCAGGAATAATAAAGGAATGGTACATCATAAGGCCTCATGCACACGACCGTTGTTTGATTCCGTGTCCGTTGCTCCGTTTTTCGTGATTTTCTGCGGACCCATTGGTTTTCAATGGGTCCGTGGAAACCTCGGCAAATGCACCATTTGTCCTCCGCGTCCGTGGTCCGTGATTCCAGTCCGTCAAAAAAATATAACCTGTCCTATTCTTGTCCGTGAAAAACGGTTCACGGACCCATTCAAGTCAATGGGTCCGTGAAAAATGCGGATGGCCATCCGTGTGTCATCCGTGTTCCGTGTCCGTTTTTTGCGGATCCCTTGGCAGGCACTTAGGAAACATTGTCAGCCTGTCTTTTGGTAAAATCTTTTGGGTCATGTCCGCTAAAAAAACGGAAGACACACAGAAACACAACGGAAGGCAAAAACGGACACGGATCACTGAACAACGGAACCCCTTTTTGCGGACAGCATAAAAAAACGGTCGTGTGCATGAGGCCTAAGAATAGATGGTCCAGAATTGTTATTACATGGATTTGCTGTAAATTATGTTTATTTTTGTAAAGATTTTTTGATTTATGATAATAAACATTTGAGTGAAAGCATACAATAAAATAATTTCACAGTATACAATCCAAAAATACTCAGTTTCAGATAGTAATGGATAGAAAATCATACATTGAAAACATCTAGACAACAAGATGTAAGGGATGGGGAGGGTAAAGGGAGAGGGAACAGGGGTGTAGGCCAGAGTATTCATTTTATAGTGATCTGATCTAGCGCTGAGTTTCATAATGATTATTAATATACAATTACGACATATTAACAAAATATTTAAAGTCCTTGTATAAAGGAGGAGATGGAGTTCTTTGACGTGAACTGGAACCACTTCTTCCATATTCGCTCATATTTGTCAGCTTTGAAATTGGCGTACCATCTTCGCTTTTCAAAATCCGACACTTTGTTGAATTCCACCAACCACTCAAATAACAAAGGAGGGGTGTCTTGGAGCCATTTTCTAGGTATTAATATCTTGGCGGAGTTGAGGATAAATGTGCAAAGGTCTGATTTAACGCATTGTTGATGCGTGTCATACAAGTTAAACAATACCAAGTTTAATGACAGAACAATATTTGTCTTAAAAATGCTATTTATAATCTTCTGAATTCCCAACCAGAAGGAGTTTAGAACAGAGCAATGAAACCAGATATGACCATAGTCTCCCCTACCGACTCCACATCTCCAGCATGTGTCCGGAATTTCTGGTATGAACCTATGTAGCAAAACAGGGGTCTTATACCATCTGGTAGTCAATTTATATTGCATCTTGCAAGAAGTTACTAAAACAGTCATGTCAGGAGAGGTGAGGTGAAAGGTCCTCTTTAAATCTGTCTAGCTACAACCTCCTCCCTACTGGACCCTCAGTCTTACTGCTTTGCCTGTATGTCAGTCTTCACTGCAGCTATTGCATTCTATTATTGTAGTCAAAGGATCAGGATGAACCATAACAAACCTGAGAGAGTGCTTCAAATTGTGCTGCAATTTTGGGAAGACCAGATATTCCCATCTTAGACATTTATGGTATATCCATGTAGATACACTGACGAGCAAAAGGGTAACAATGTTTTGAACTTTTGATGGTAGTCTCACATTCGAAGCTGTAGTGGATGGTGAGATATGGAGCCTGACAGTCAAACCTTCAAAACATTGTTACCCTTTTGCTCGTCAGTGTATCTGATAGATGAGAGTCTTACCTCTGTGATTCGCACCTGTCTCCAGAATGACTCCTGACTCCTGTCCCTCCTGTGAGGTGGCCTCAGACAGAGAATGAATGGAGTGGTAGCAGGAATACCCCTTTAAACTGGCAGAGTAATATATTTTAAGTCATAATCTTCATTTATATAGCACCAACATAGTCTGCAGCGCTTCACAATCAGTGGGTACGTGTACAAACCAAATCAGATGTCACAGAGTAACAAGCTAATCATCAATTCAGATAATAGGAGTCAGGGCCCTGCTCCCAAAAGCTTCAAATTTATACAGCCAATGCACACAACCGTATGTGTTTTGCGGTCCACAAACCGCGGATCCGCAAAACACGGAAGCTTCTCAGCGTTCCGCAATTTCCCATTGTAGAAATGCCTATTCTTGTCCGCAAAACGGACAAGAATAGGACACGCTCTATTTTTTTTGCGGAGCAACGGATGCGGACAGCACGCGGAGTGCTGTCCGCATCTTTTGCAGCCCCATTGAAGTGAATTTTGCAGCCCCATTGAAGTGAACAGCGGCCGTGTGCATGAGGCCTAAGGCCGGGTTCATACCACCGTTTGGTCTTCCGTTCTTCTATAAAAAAAAAACTTCTGTATTTTAAGCATCCATTATGCACATCTTGCATCCGTTTTAGCTGTTTTTGTATTGAGATCCGTTATTTTAGACGAAAAAAAAATACTTCATGTAGGACTTTTTTTCTGTCTAAAATAATGGATCTCAGACAGAAATGGCTAAAACAGATGCTTAAAATACAGGAGCCTTTTTTGTTGTTTTCTGTTCTTCTGAGGCAGGCATCCTCAAAGTGTGGCCCTCCAGTTGTTGCAAAAGTACAACTTCCAGCATGCCCGAACAGCCTACAGGTATCAGCCTACAGCAGGGCATTGTGGGAGTTGTAGTTTTGCAACAGCTGGAGGGCCGCAGCTTGAGGATGCCTGTTCTGAGGGATCAGAAGAATGGAAAACCAAACGGTGGCGTCAATCCGGCCTTAGCAATCATAAGTAATGCTCATCTCTAACTGCAGCCTACCTCACCTGGAATAACTCTTCAAAGGGTTCTGCACTATGAGAAAAAGTGCTAACCACCTGTTAGCTAAAGCTATGTAGTAATGTGCATGAAAAACTCATCGCAAGCTTACTGCTTCCAGGATGATTGCTTATATGAGGTATGTAGATTGCACATTCATTGATGCAGTCCTATATTAAGGAAACTGCAAATTGATGAGACGAGACTTCAAGGCACCTTTTACGTTTTTTGTTTCAAGATCAAAACGAAAACCTTTAACTTTTTTTTTTTTTAAAGAAAAATGGACTATTAACAGCTGCTTCTGTAATAGCCATATAAAACGGAGCTATAATAAATCCCTCTCTTGTACATGCCCCCTAGATGTGCACTGTCATTTACTTACAGTTGTAGAACATAATGGAGTAAAAGAAAAAAAAAAAAGAAAGCTTTTCACTGCACAACTTCAGTCATCACCCTCTTGGCTATGCCTAATAGACCCTCACGAAGCAGCACTTGGAATAGTCATTTCCTGGCCTGGTAATGAGGGTAGTGTGTTAGCCATGGCTGCAGGAAATCAGTCATTACTGTAGAACAAGAAGAAGAAGGTGGCCAGCACAAGTACCGGGTGTGCACAATGGGGTTCACATGGTCTGGGATTATGAAGACTCTCACGCAGATTGAAGTCCAATACTCTGCATGGTCGGCACTTTGGGTGTAATTCGTAGGAGCTCTGTGGTGGGGCTGCACTCCTATCTATGGAGTATAGAAAAAAACAGAGCGCTCTGAAGTTGCGTGATGGATGAAAATGGTGTTTTATGAATGTTTCCTGCAAAATGTCAAGAGATAATCATATTCTACTATATAAAAATGGCCAATGTTTGGGTCCTTCCTAGGCCTTGACCACGACTAGAGATGAGCGAACTTTAAAAAAAAGTCCGGTGTTCGGCGTTCGGGTTGTGGTTAGTCGCGCATCCCGTTATGGATTCCACTATAGCGGCATATGGAATCCATAAGGGGCGGCTGCCACCAACCCGAACTGTTGAACAGCCGAAGGACCTGGGGTGATCAGTGCAGGGGGCGTGGCTCAGCACTGGATTTGATCCCGTGCTGAGCCACGCCCCCTGCACTGATCACATGACAGTGACATCACCCCAGGTCCTTTGGCTGTTCAACAGTTCGGGTTGGTGGCAGCCGCCCCTTATGGATTCCATATGCCGCTATAGTGGAATCCATAACGGGATGCGCGACTTACCACAACCCGAACGCCGAACACCGGACTTTTTTTTAAAGTTCGCTCATCTCTAACCACGACCTGATGAGCTGTGCCGGAGATTGTGGTAGAGTGGCTGGAGATCAAGCAACTTCAGAGTGTTGTGGTTTCTCATGCAGATTGAACTGTGGCATTAAAACAGTGTATAATCAATAGGTCAGGCCAATCTAGTCCCAGGAGCAGGTAAGTGATGCTCAGAGAGTTTAGAATATGGTATAGGTAGGTAACAGGCTGGCCCTTATATATTTAGATGGACACTATCATCTACATAATAACAGTTGATATGTGAATATTCTATGTAATTGGAAAAATTGAATAAATAAATAAACAAGGGGAATGGTTTTCTGGACATAATCTTTTGAAGTTACTCCATGAATTCTACTTCCGGTCCCTCTAACTTCCTCCTTTGCTTGGATTTTTAGCATGGTCAGACCATTCACTGCAGCCAGAGAGGGAAGGGGGATCACACATTTCTCTGATAAGTGCAATGCTCTACTGTGGACATATTTATCTAGGCAACAATACTGTCACACAGTTGTCCTAATTCTTCTATGTACTGTTATACTAGCAGATAATATCTTCTCCTCACAGCTACAGTAAATTGACAAAGGATTACCTATCTATAAAGGAGGTCTTATCATTTGTGTTGACTGCTACAGAAGGACAATAATAGTACTTGATTTTCAATGGCATTACATACTCCTGAAATGAAAAAGAAAAACAGCCAAAAATTCTATACAAAATGTTTTCTATGAATATTGAGTCTTAACAAAACGCACATTTCAGATGGAAGTGTCCCTTTAAATTACAATCTTCTACCTTATAGGGGTTGTCTGAGAATAAATATCTGTTCAGTGATTCCCAGTCTCTGCTCCAGACCTGTGTACTGGCTACCGTGTGTCCATCTTCTGGTTCATGGCTTATTTAATTCCTCCAGGGCATGGTCACCTGCTCTGCTGCAGCCAACCACATGTGGGCACATCACCGCTGAAGCCAGTCATAGGCTGCAGCGGAGCAGGTGACGAGATGCAGACCGCAACGTTGACATGTGGGAGCCAGCGTGCAGGACGCGAACTGTGGGGAGCAGGTATGATTCTTTCCATAGCGAAGACAGGCTGAGGGCATCATTAAAAAGTTATTTATCCCACAACAATCCCTTTAAAGAGGTTTTCTGGTTATTATTTTTATCAAGTGCCTGCAGCCAGCCCTTCGGAAACAGAAGATTCATACTTAAATACTCCACGCTGCTCTGGTTCTCTGCTGTGTCCATCTTATAGTTCCCGAACTGTTTTCTTCAAGCGGTACATGGGCATGGTCACATGCACCTCTCCAGCCAATGACTGCCTTTAGCGGTGGAGTGCTGCTTGTGGCCACATCACTGCTGAAGCCAGTTATCGGCTGGAGTTGTGCATGTTACCATGCCCATGGCTGGCCAGATATAAACACTGGAAGATGGAGACAGCGGGGGCAGTGAGGAGGATCGGTGCGGAGTGGGGCAGGTAAGTATGAATCTTCTTTTTTGGTGACAGGCTGCAGGCACTTGATAAAAAAATAATTAATACAGGAAAACCTTTAAGACTATATAACTGAAGAGCAATGCTAAGATTGCATAAAAAACACTCAGTATAATTAGGGCATAGATTTTTTTTTGTTTTGCGTTCATAGCCTATTAGTCCTTCTTCACACATCATGCCATTGTGGTTGCTGTAGGGCTTTTGAAAAAAAAGGCAAGAAGGCTTTCCTGCTGGTTTGAAGGATATGAACCTAAGTAGAGGTCCTTCTTAATACAGGTCTGAGAGTTGCACCTCCATCCTCTCCCATATGTGATGAAAACACCATATGGCAAACAATACTAGAGCCTGCTCGCTCGGTAAAGGTGTGGGTATGGTACTAACTACACCAGTCTGCATCTTTATATATAAAAACAATATATATATATACCTGTAGAGTATTTTTAGGAAGCCTCTCTGATGCTGTACCAAGAAGGAACATTTACGCTGCCTGAAGACACTTGAAATATGAATAGATTTTGTTTTACTAAGCTGAAGGTGGATTGTTAGTGGTAAGAATTTCCAGACTTCTGATCTCACATATAAAATATGGATTAGACTGTCTCTAAGTGATTTAGCTCAGACTGTAGCTCAGGTGACTGTGTTTGATCAGCGCATTCTTGAAAATTACACAAGTGTTTGTTTTCAGTTTATGGCCAAAGCCCTTCTCTATTGTCTGGGGTACTTCATGCTACTTTTGGCTGGTTTAGCTTTTTATGGTTGAAAAATATGTATATTTGTATGTTTTTTATTGTTATTGTTTTATTCATAGTCTATTTTTATATTCAGCATTCCATATGACACATTTAGACCTATAAGAGTCTTGGGTTTATTTTAGAACATATGTATCATTTGTTGGGATTAAGGTCAGGACTCAGGATTCATTCTATGTTTATTCAATGTAATTACAGAAGAGACGGAGAGATCACTGGGGCCGCTAAATGTCGCTTACAGTCTGGCTGCAGCTGCACACTTGTAGTCCAACAGCCGGGACTCCCACAGATCACGAGAACTCAATTCATTCTCAAACTGTCACAAAAACTGCATGTCTCATTGCAGACAAATACAGGTAACATTTACAGTAGTGTTGAGCGAATCAAAGTCTTTGATCCGAATTTCAGGATAAATTTGATTCACCACAAATCTTAATTTCCTCGTGCTTCGTCGGTAGCGAATTGATTTAACTTTGATTAGTGTAAAAAACAAAAAAATAAATAAAATCATACTTACCTGATCCACTTGCTCTCAACGGGTTGGCAGCCGTCACTTTGCTTAAAGATCCTGAACGAAATCCTGCGTGCGGTGACGTATGATGTCACCGCGCAGTTCGGTGTGATGACGTCATTACGGGCCACGCAAGATTTTGCTCCAGATCTTCAAGCAAGATGGCGGCTGGACCGTCGCGAGCGAATGGATCAGGTAAGCATGATTTATTTATTTTAATTTTACACTCTGTTATTTATATCAGATGCCTCGATCATGTATGAAAGCGTCATCTAAGGGGTACAATGATGAGGGGCGGCGCAAACGGCACTCCCTGTGATTGCACCCGCTGCTTACAAAGAAATGCGCTTCGTGACAAATTAATTTTTGGTAAGATTCAGCAAAGCAGCTGTATCGAATTTTTAAATAAATGATAAATGGCTCATCTCTAATGTATAGGATAACCAGTATAATACAAGCAGACATGCAGGCCTGTCCTTGTATCCACCTCTAATAATGTTCCTCCAAATACTTAAAAATCAGTGTAGAAAGCTGAACCATAGAAGCTGCTGAACAGACAAATTAACAGAACTGTTAAACCCCTTTAAGCAGAGACATAGCAATGGTGGGTACAGAGGCTGCGGCCCCATCCTTCCGTTGGTGCACCAGTATTATAAATGGCTTCTGACGGGAGAGGGCAAGGTGCATATTACGGGTGAGGGCTCAGAAGCTTCAGGCTACTCTTCCACCATTCAGACATGTCAAGGTAAGCAAAACACTATGCAAGTCCTCACACACTTGACCCGCTTGCCATTTGTGCGGTTCCACTTGTGTTGTTACAAGTCTTTGCTTGTTGTGTTATGGTGGTGTGCAGATCACAATGACACCTTGTTCTTTCTAAATAAGGGTTAACAATAATACCCCACCAATCACTAAAAATAATACACTCACCACATTCTCCATAAGGCTCCTTTGTACAAGGTCATATGTTATTATTCTGCAGGAAACCCTTCTCATGCTGGTGGGTCCATAGACGTGTCCTTTTTTAGGAGAAGAACTCTCTGGGCAGAGTAAAAAATGAAGGTGAGGTCTCTAAGGGCATCTTAATTCCTCTTCAGAAACTTCTTGGGAAACAGCCAAGAAACAAATAGTCCAATTATTATAGATGCAACCTAGGAATAAGTGCATTGGGTGGGAGGCAGCCAGGGGCGCTGTATCTGTGTTTTCCAGTGCACCCCAGTATAGTCAAGGAGTAAAAGAGACCATTGTTTAAAAGGAACATAACATTTGAAACCTATTACCCAGGAGAAATGCTTTATATTTACGACCGTCGAGTGAGGAAAACGTCTCACTTAACATGATGGGTCTGGGAATGGAGATACAAAGATTCATTTATGAACATTGCACTTAGGTGCAAAGTTTCACCAGTGACCACTCATACATTTTAATGCAACTACTAAAATCTAGACGATGAGAACCTGGGTCTGATTCATTGTAGACAAAGTAAGGAAGAATTTAGAACCAGTTTGTCACATTTCGAAACCCCTTACCAGAAAACACATACATTTATATCATCAGTATATCAGCTCCATATTATTACACTACAATAGGCAATGTTCTTATTACAAGTGGTAAAGATCAAATAGTAATTTACAGCAATTTCAAAGGCTCAGCGAGGTTCCACATCCTCTGAAGTTCCCCGCATGAGCTGTCGGCAGGATATTATGTCAGTCCACTGCAATAACAAGGGCATAGATTTATTAAATGGGTTTTCTGGGTCTTCTATAATGATGACCTATCGTAGCACCCCCACCGATTAGCTGTTTGAAGAGGCAGCGGTGAGTGCGGCGGCCTCCTCGCAAATTACCAAGCACAGCGCTGTCCATTGTGTAGCTGAATTGGACTGAGCTGCAACTTGGCCATGTGTCCAATGAATACTGGCTCAGTACAAACTAAGACTAGCCAGTCTAAAATGTGTCAGTATCTGATGCTGGTGGTTTGCACACCTTTAGATCATCTGTCTAGCCTATGTTTTTACCAAAAAAGAAAGGCAACTACTGTATAATTCCATGGAGATCCAATAAGTGGCAGTACTCACAGTGTTGGACCCTGGCCTTAGGGTCCCAGCCAACAATGCAAAAAGAAACTGCAGCACTCCTTGTCTGTTTTTATAGTGGTGGCTTATGACTATGTATAGTCTTTTTAAAGCAAAGACTTTACTTTTGCTTGAAAAAGACTACACGTAATGGAAACATCGCACCTAACTTGGTGAATAAACCACCACCATAAAAAGAGACAAGGAGTGCTGCAGTTTCTTCTTTTTGGACTACGGGTCATTTATTAATTTGGTGTAAAGTAGAACTGGCTTAGTTGCCCATAGCAACCAATCAGATTCCACCTTTCATTTTCCAAAGGAGCTGTCAAAAATAAATTACCCTAATAGTCCCTACATAGGGACCATGCATAGAAACTCTGCATGCAAACTGTACAACACTACACCAAGGAGGTACAGATGGTCACTATAGAAATGTTAGGCGGATTTATTATGGACCGTACAACTGTATGGTAGTGTGCATGAGCCCTAGGAATAGTTCTTTATACCCTTAAAGAGGTTGTCTCATTACAACAACATGTCCTCTGTCTACAAGATAGGGGCTTAGTGTCTAATCAGTGGGGGTCTGACCATTGAGGCCCCGCTGATGATGAGAATGGGGGCCCACATTCCCCTGTTTAAATGGAGCGGCGGACACACATGCATATCCACCACTCCACTCAACTCTATGGGACAGCCGGAGATTGCTGAGTGCCAGTAGTTCGATAGAGCTGAATGGAGTGGCAGGCAAGGGTGGATTGGCCATAGACCTTACAGGGAAATTTACAGGGCCGATGTCCTTACATAGATCTTACAGGGCCGATGTCCAGTGGGCCGCCTGTTGCCCTCCTCACAGCCGGCCACTGGAAGTTTTTGGGGATGTATTTTGTGCTGCTGCCAGTATTTTGTGATGGACTGTGGTATTTGGCTCTGTTGGGGTGGTATAATGTGACAAAATATGGTATTGCTGGCCCTGCCTTTCATCTATTTGGACCCAACTACAAAATGGGGCCACTTTTAGTACTTTTTCCAGGGCCACTTTAAGTTCCCAGTCCTCCATTGGTGGCAGGGTGCATGCGTGTCCGTCTCTCCATTCAAATGAGGAGACAAGGCTGGGTGCCCCAACGCTTACACCCCACTGACAAGTTGTTGTAATATGACAACCCCTTTAAATGTAATTACAGAGTAAACAAGGGAAACCCATTGGTACGATAATGCCATGTACCTTAGTATAACAGAAGCAAGCCACCCTGAGAAAATTAGAGTGAAACACAACAAAAAAATGGTGGCAGTGGTTGGTTGTGGAGGCAGTTATACTTGGCTTATTTTCCTCTCCAATTCTAGAAAAGAGGTTTATTGCTGTTTAATTACACTGAGCAGGTCTTTCAGCACACTCTTCCCTTCAAGTTATATTGGGGGCCTCTGTCTCTAATTTCCCCAAACCCTGCCACTTGCCTGGAGGCTAATTCATCTCTCAGTTACTCAGTAACTCATAGATAAATGGACTTCCCTGCAAAAAGCTAGAATTGAGTTCATTTTCTGCCATAATCAGAAGCATATGTAGAGAAGCTATCTGCTCCACCACACCTACCATGGACTTCTTTGTTCCTGTGCACTTTTCCGACACCGGCTTTACAGCTCTCATTGGAAATCAGACCTCTCTTTAACACGTAGAGGGCAGGTCAATCAAGACCAAAGTTCAAGATATGCCACTATGTTTCCTTAATGCTTCCCCAATAAAGTCTTTAAAAAGTGAAGTCATTCGTTTATGAAGCAGTGAAAGTAACGTCACAATTTATTGGGAATGTGACTCAGGCCCCCTAAGAATACAGATATGTACTAAAGAGGTAATGGAATACTTCGGCATTTGTTATCATTCCCCTCTCTGCTTATGTTAGTAGCTATGAATTTTGTACACATAAGATCATTGCGATTAGCAAAACTTTAACCGCACCCATTTAATGTTGTAAAACGGGAAAAGATAGAAGAAAGTGTAGCAGCTCATGGTCTGCATTAACCTCTTTGATGTTGACCTTGTTCTGACCAGCAATGCTGGGGCCTGAGCAGATGAGTTTGGCTACATTCACACCATGTCTGTGCCAAAAAAATGCCACCACGCCCATAGACTTGGCTAAATTTATTTCCATAGGGATGTCCTTCATTTTGCATATGTTTGGCAAGTATATGTTAGGATATGCCATAAATTCCCATTAGGGACATTTATGGCATATCCACAAGATGTGCGAATCACAGAAAAAAAAAAAAATATATATATATAAAACATCCTGCACGATATGATATTAAATGCGCGAATGTACATGGCTACATTTACAAAATCACAGAAAATAATGCACTATAATAATAGATACAAGCATAACATATGGACTAAGCCCTCACTCTATTTTATATTCGAGAGCGCAGTCCCCGCACATATGGTGTGTTGCCCCTTGTTACAATGTAGCCATGTATATCTGCTTAATATCATATAGTGCAGGATGTTTTATATATATATTTTTTTTTTCTGTGATTCATTTGACTTGTCTTGAAGGAGTGTCACCTTCATGTGTGAATACGCTCCTACCCTGGGAGTGCTATTTATGTGCACTTTTGCACCACCTATCTAATAGTCGACCTTGATTAAGGTGGTACCTATAGGTGTGTGTGTCCCTCCTCCCACCAGTTGCTGATGCACATGGAGGTAACAAGGGGCAACACACCATATGTGCAGGGACTGCGCTCCTGAATATAAATGCGCAACAGCATGGATAGGTTAGCATAGGACCCGCCTGAACTGAGACCCCCTTGTCGCCTTGTCGCTTGGTAGGTGGCCTTAGATGTGTTTTGATCAAAATGTATTGACCAAGTGTCTCAGATTTTATCAACAGAGTGAGGAATTAGTCCATATGTTATGCTTGCATCTATTATTATAGTACATTATTTTCTGCGACTTTATATCCACAAGATGTGCCATAAATGTCCCACAGGTGAATGTGTCCCACCCCTGGGACCCACTCCTATTTCAAGAACGGATCCCCCTTGCGCCCGGTCAGAAAAGGGAAAGGTGGATGCCCATACTTGGCTCTCTATATTCACTTCAATAGTACTTTTTAAAATAGCCCAATGATTGTACTCAGCTATATTTGAATATGCTGTAAATGCCCAAGATGCGACAACCCCTATAATTGTCTCATAAATGTCCCAGATGGGGGAGAAAGCGTGTGAGATTAAAGGCGCTCTATTTTTCTATGCCCTACAATAGGTACGATTTTGTATTATTGTCCTTTCATGGATTGTATGTTTTAAGATGCTTAAAATAAAAATTTATAATTAAAAAAAATAAAATAAATGTCCCAGATGGAATAACATATCTCATGGCCAACTAGATACAAAGGTACTAGTTTCGATTCTATAAAAATCACTGCCTAAAGAAATGCTAAAATAAAACAAAAAAGTTTTTATTGGTATACATACCGAAAAGAAAAAAGTAGAAACCTCCCGTAAGTACAGGTCGACAGGAGTTTATTTTCTGTCCTGGATAACAGACACCAGATGGATCTGTTTCTTGCCCATAGACCTCTTTTATGTCTCTAAAGGTTTCCATTTTGAATTCCATCTTATGAATTCCGTTATTTTCTGTTATAACCATGTTATAACGGAAAGCAATAACGGAATTCATAACGTTGAGATAAACCCACCCTAAATTAGGCAGAATACAGGGGATATGGTCTCTAGTAAATATCACCGGTTACAGCCCTATTTCCTGCAGTCACTGAGCCCCGCCGTCATCCGTATAAATTGGTGGTTAGTGTGCACTATTATATGCTTATGGGAATAAAGAGAAAAAAACTCTGGTATATACCATCCACCCTGACTGTGTCTAGGATTTTGCTGCACACATACAAATAAACCACTTTGACTGGGCCCAGCAGATGGATACCCGTGGTTCAAATGTCAAACCCGCTGTATGGCCACTGCGTGTAAGCGATGTTGCAGTCAACCCCAATCCAGATAGAGAGTCAGAACTTGGTCAGCAGTGTGGGACATGCCTAAAATGAAAGGCCTATATCTTACTCAATTGGCTCCAGGTATACATACCTGTATAGTTAAATAACAGACCCAGAGGTATTTCATTGACACTACAATGCACACACCGTGCTGCAGACCAACATACACTGTGCTGACCAGGGTCAGACTCGGAACTAAAGATGGCCCTGGTAAAAAGTGGTAAAAGTGGCCCCATGTTGCAGGTGCATGTCTAAATTGACAGAAAGAGGGGCAACATAATTAGGCAGGGACAACAGAAGTAGGCAGGAACAACAGAAGTAGGCAGGACCAGCAATACCATAGCGCAGAGCAATATACCACCCCAGCAGGATCAAATGCCAGAGTGCGGCACAAAATGCTGCCACTTGCATCACAGTATTCAACTGTATCGCTGTCCTAATGATGTCAATACAGTTGAATTAAGGAGGGCACCTGCAGCTGGATCAGATCATTATGTACCTGGCTGGAGGGCTTCGGTGGCCCTCCTAGGCATCAGCCCACAGGGAAATTTCCCTGTAGGGTCTATGGTCAATCCGCCCCTGGTCCTGACTAAAGTACCAGGGCCAGTTGTGTGCTCTATGCTAAGCTAGCTGTTTGCAGTATACAGTCTCTCTATAAGTTCACATGCTCAGTGCGTTTCTCCACATTTTGTGTGTATTATCAGGAGCTGCCACAAGTGGCAGACGTCACTATGCTTCTTAGACCCCTTGCAGACGAGCGAGTATTCTGTGCGGGTGCAATGCGTGATGCGAAGGCATTGCACCCGCATGGAATCCGGACCCATTCATTTCAATGGGTCTGTATACATAAGTGATGTTTTTCACAAATCACTTTTGCGTTGCGTGAAAATCGCAGCATGTTCCATATTCTTCATCTCTGCATCTTTAAAAACATTTAAATTTCGCAATCCGAAGTCAGGTTTGGTAGCGGCTGGTACCTCGGTACCAAACTCAAAATCAGATTGTTATTTTAAAATGTTTTTAAAGACGCAGAAGTGGTTAAGGCTCTTTCACACTTGCGCTTTTACTTTCCGTCCTAGAGTTCCGTCCTTGGGGCTCTAGGACGGAAAGATACTGATCAGGATTTATCCTAATGCATTCTAAATAGAAAGAAATCCGTTCAGGATGCATCAGGATGTCTTCCGTTCAGTATGTGAACGTTTTTTGGACGTTGACAAAACCGTAGAATGCTGCGCATTTGTCTCCGTCCAAAAAGCCGGAAGACATGCCGTAACGCTGGATCCGGAATTAATGCCCATTGAAGTGCATTAATCCGTATCCGGCATTAAGCTAATCGTCGTTTCGGCGCATCGCCGGATCCGATGGTTAGATTTTGTGAACGGTTATCATGGCAGCCAGGATGCTAAAGTCCAGGCTGCCATGGTAAAGTGTAGTGGGGAGGCAGGGGAGAAGTATACTTACCGTCCGTGCGGCTCCCGAGTCCCGGGGCTCTCCACAATGACGTCAGAGCGCCCCATGAACATGGATCACATGATCACATGGATCACATGATCCATAAGCGTGGGGCGCTCTGACGTCATTGTGGAGTGCCCGGGAGCCGCACGGACTGTAAGTATCTGTCCCCTGGCTCCCCACTACTTACTATGGCAACCAGGACTTTTGTAGCGTCTTGGCTGCCATGGTAACACTGAAAACATTTTGAAGACTGATCAGTCTTCAAATGCTTTCAGTTGTCTTGCGTTGTGACGGATCCGACGGGTATTTCCGGTGACGGAAGTGCACGCCGGGTCCACACAATGCAAGTGTGAAAGAGGCCTTATCGAATTCATTCACTGAAGTCTTGCGCGACTTTGGTTGAAACTAATTTTGGCTCCACAGAGACAATACACTTTAATGCTGTACGGAGACAGATCTCCGGACAGCATTCAAACAAAGCGTTTGAAAGAATCGACTTCGGATCTATGATCCGAAGCTCGATTTTCTTAACACTACCCACCAACATCAAGGGCACCCCAATTGCCACCAGGCAAGGAACCTCTCAAACCACAGTGTGCACTAAGAGGGAGAAAGGCTGTGCCCCTCTCTTCACTGCATGAAGAGAGTACTACTGACCACATCATTGCCACTATCACAACCACTCATGCCCCCTTCCTCCCCCCTCCGGGGCTCATTGGATATGCCCACCACTTACCCACTTATAATTACCAGTCTGCAACCTCCTAGATGTACTGTCGTGGCCAAAAGTTTTGAGAATTACATAAATATTGGAAATTGAAAAAGTTTTGCTCAAGTTTTTATAATAGCAATTTGCGTATACTCCAGAATGTTATGAAGAGTGATCAGATGAATTGCATAGTCCTTCTTTGCCATGAAAATTAACTTAATCCCCAAAAAACCTTTCCACTGCATTTCATTGCTGTCATTAAAGGACCTGCTGAGATCATTTCAGTAATCGTCTTGTTAACTCAGGTGAGAATGTTGACAAGCCCAAGGCTGGAGATCATTATGTCAGGCTGATTGGGTTAAAATGGCATACTTGACATGTTAAAAGGAAGGTAATGCTTGAAATCATTGTTCTTCCATTGTTAACCATGGTGACATGCAAAGAAACGCGTGCAGCCATCATTGCATTGCATAAAAATGGCTTCACGGGCAAGGATATTGTGGCTACTAAGATTGCACCTCAATCAACAATTTATAGGACCATCAAGAAATTCAAGGAAAGAGGTTTAATTCTTATTAAGAAGGCTTCAGGGCGTTTATGAACGTCCAGCAAGCGCCAGGATCGTCTCCTAAAGAGGATTCAGCTGCGGGATCGGAGTGCCACCAGTGCAGAGCTTGCTCAGGAATGGCAGCAGGCAGGCGTGTGCGCATCTGCACGCCCAGTGAGGCGAAGACTTTTGGAAGATGGCCTGGTGTCAAGAAGAGCAGCAAAGAAGCCTCTTCTCTCCAAAAAAAAACATCAGGGACAGATTGATCTTCTGCAGAAAGTATAGTGAATGGCCTGCTGAGGACCGGGGCAAAGTCATATTCTCTGATGAAGCCTCTTTCCGATTGTTTGGGGCATCTGGAAAAAGGCTTGTCCGGAGAAGAAAAGGTGAGCGCTACCACCAGTCCTGTGTCATGCCGACAGTAAAGCATCCTGAGACCATTCATGTGTGAGGTTGCTTCTCATCCAAGGGAGTGGGCTCACTCACAATTTTGCCCAAAAACACAGCCATGAATAAAGAATGGTACCAAAACACCCTCCAACAGCAACTTGGATGGAGCACCGGGCCATAAGGCAAAAGTGATAACTAAGTAGCTTGGGGACCAAAACATTGACATTTTGGGTCCCTGGCCTGGAAACTTCCGAGATCTTAATCCCATTGAGAACTTGTGGTCAATCCTCAAGAGGTGGGTGGACAAACAAAAACCCACAAATTCTGACAAACTCCAAGAAGTGATTATGAAAGAATGGGTTGCTATTAGTCAGGAATTGGCCCAGAAGTTGATTGAGAGCATGCCCAGTCGAATTGCAGAGGTCCTGAAAAAGAATGGCCAACACTGCAAATACTGACTCTTTGCATAAATGTCATGTAATTGTCAATAAAAGCCTTTGAAACGTATGAAGTGCGTGTAATTATATTTCACTACATCACTGAAACAACTGAAACAAAGATCTAAAAGCAGTTTAGCAGCAAACTTTGTGAAAACTAATATTTGTGTCATTCTCAAAACTTTTGGCCATGACTGTATGCTGTCCCCTTTGCATGTGGCAGAAGGGTTAAACAACAGTGTCTAAAAGTTATTCAGACTATGAGAATGATGTGATTACAGAGCCGTGTCTCTATAGCTTTTTATATTTCCTAAGCCCCGACTTTACTTTTCATCTTTTTTCTTTTACCGTGTTTTATTGCCTGCCAGCTGTTTCCAGAAAAAAATGAAACCCTTTATTTCTTGGTAATAAGTAGACGCTGGTTCTGTCCAGGAGCTGTCAGTAGCCTCATTGGAACCAGCTGAGCGGATGTAAACGGGGCTCCTTTGCACTTAATGAAATGTTACTGGTTTTGAGCCATCATTTTTAGGATCATAGAGCCAAAATCTGACTGGGGATCAAAGAGAAGCAATGTAAACTTCAGTCACCGTCTCAGGTATCATGCAGGAAAACCTGGCTTCCTCCCAGAGGTGCCCCATGTCGCCTGCACAGAAAAAGAAAGCTCAGTCCTAGTCCTGTATACCATTGCATCTAGGGTAAGGATTTCCTCAGAGCTACAATATATCAACAAATTCATCTTACATTTACATCTCTAATATAAAACCTGCTTATGAAACTAACTTCTCAAATATAGCATTTTTGGCATTCAGACAACAGCAAACCAATTTCCATGCATATACTTTACCTAGAATTTACAAGGAGGCAGTAGACCATAGGTGATTGTGAAAACCAAGGATGACGACTCCTTTTTTTATTTATTTTTTTGAGATTAACGCACCTAATTCTACAACAGGAATTATTCCGTCTGTAGATAAAACTCTCCCCCAGTTCCTTAAATTTAATAAACAGAACAGAAGCCCCAAGGAATGCTGACCTGGTCGGTATTTTATGCTCTTTATATACAGTCACAATCAGATACTGGGGTATTATTTGGGTAACTTGGGTAATTTTGTTCCCTTCTGCTAAGTAGCAGTGATACAGTATATTCTGTTAGGACCAATTGTGGTCAGGAGCAGACTGGCCATAAACCTCCAGGGAAATTTCCTGGTGGGCCACTGCAAAGGCGACCTGAACCCTGCTCGTTAGTGTTGGGCGCGAAAATTTGAATCGCGAATTTGAATCGTGAATATCGTGACTTCGAGAATTTGGGAATATAGTGATATATTTTTGTATTTTCGAATATTCTACTTTTTTTTCATCAGTAACCTCCCTTTTTGCTTGTGGGCCTATGAGAAGCTGCAATGTCTTTGTCTGAGCTTAGCAACATCCCTGCAACCAATAGGAAAGTTGCCTACCCCTTTAGTATATAAGAACCTCCCTAGCAGCTATTTTTTATAGTTTATTACAGTTCTGAGAGAGACAGCAGTGTCATTGCTGTGCTCTGTGCTTCCCTGTGTCACATTACATTAGTTAGTTAGTTAGTTAGTTAGTTAGTTAGTTAGTTAGTTAGCTTGTAGATATAATACAGATAATTAGTGGGAGATAGTGTAGGTTAGATAGTGATATAGTGTAGCTGATAGGTTCCAGTGCAGGGTGTTAGGTAGTGTGATAGGTTCTGCTGTCCATACATACATGCTACATACATAGTGCTGTGATGTCACAAGTTCACAACAATACTTAGTGCACCAATCATAGTCAGACCTGCTAAAATTTGAAGTTGGCCGTATTGTGAAAAAATATGCGCATCATTAATTGCCGATTTGCGTAATCGCGAATATATCGGAGTACTCTATCTGCATATAAAGCTATTGTAATGTTCTGCCGTGCCAACCATATATATGATGAATTTTCTACCAAATATTCGCGAAATATCGCAAATTCGAATATTGCCCCTGCCGCTCATCACTACTACTCACACCCGCCAGCTGAGTAAATAAGGATCTGATGCTCTCACCATTAATTAATGCTAGGAACATCAGGTACCTATGCATCTGGCTGACGGCCGCCGGTGCCCTCCTGAATTTAACTATATCTACATCCTTAGGACCTGGCCACTAAGCCAGTGGGGTCCACTTGTCAGTGGTGCACCATCAATTGCCATATTTTTTTCGCTTTATAATACACAGTGTGTCTTATAAAGCAAACACTAGTGAGCGGTTCCATTATAGAAGCACTCACTAGTAAGCTGGAATCAGTGACTGAGGGCTGATATGGGGTCAGATCTGAGGATCTAATATGGGGTCGGATCTGAGGATCTGATATGGGGGTCTTGCCGGGCACAGTGATGTCATCACTGATGTCACCACATTATTATGTCAGCGTGCTTAGGAATTGGCGCGTTTTCTTCAATAAAGATGTCCACGACATCTCAGCAATCAAATGGATGAGGTGAGTATGCATTTTAACCCCCGATTAACCCCCTGATAGGCTGAATGTGACTCTCAGATGCCGCGATCAGCGTTGAACGCGGCATCTGAGGGGTTAAATGCCAGGGGGAAGGCGCAATCACTGTTCCCATCATTGCACGCGCTCCATACAATGGAATACAATTCGTTATGAAGTAATTCGTAACAAAACAAATTTTTCGTTGAAGTTCGGCGAAGAGCTGAATTTAATTTTTTAAAACTTCGCTCATCACTTCTGTGGAGTATAAAAGTCACATAGTTACATAAGTTGAAAAAGCCACAGATCCATTGTTAAGTTCAACCTTTCTGTTGTTGTTAATGGGATTGGGAAAGTTCCTTTAAGTGATTACTGGTTCTGCTGGTCTGTTCGCTGTAGGATTTCCATAGACTGTGGTAGAACTCGCTTAGGCATGCTACACACTTGGGATGGGAGGATTCAAATGCAAAAATTCTGGAAAAATAAATAAAACAGATACATTTACAACAGTTTAAGTCATTCATTGGGATGTAAATTTAACAAGTTGTCAGAGTGCAGAGCATTGCTTACCCCAAAACATCCCACCTGCATTATGGTCATTGGGTTAGACATCCATTAGGTTAATACAGACACCTAGAAGAATAACAGGGAAGCAATCATTGTCTATTACAGAATGCTTAGGGAAACGAAGAAGTCATGAGGCTTGGAGGTTGGATAGGCATGTCCTCCGTGTCAACTGCCTGGGAAATCCTTACGTCAGCTCCCAACTGGTCAGTGTACAATTAGTGCTGGATTTCCATATTCATAGCCTGTTAGTGCAGAATGCGCATTATTCTGTTTTGTACATCTGCCTTCTCCCTTTTGATAGTAGCAAGAGTGTTTCCCATCTCAATTTCCATTATAACAGCAGTCCACGTAGTATCCCCCAACAGTACATGCAGCATTCCACATTGTCCTCATTACAATATTGTCCCAAACAGCAGAGCTCCTCCACTCCTCCATTTATCCAGTAGGCACTAAAAGAGGGTCCTTTCAATGCACATTTAAACGGGTTATCCAACCCCTTTAATGTCCCCCTAATGTCCGGGCCTCTCATGTAGGTTATACTTACCCCGCTCCCCCCTATAATGCCCCCCATAATACCCGGGCCTCTCATGTAGGTTATACTTACCCCGCTCCCCCTATAATGCCCCCCTTAATGCCCAGACCTCTTATGTAGGTTATACTTACCCCGCTTCGCCATATAATGTCCCCCTAATGACCAGGCCTCTCATGTAGGTTATACTTACTCCGCTCCCCCTATATTGTCCCCTTTAATGCCCGGGCCTCTCTTATAATAGGTTATACTTAGCCCGCTCCCCCCTATAATGTCCCCCCCAATGCCCGGGCCTCTCATAAAGGTTATACTTACCCCGATCCCCCCTATAATGCCCCCCTTAATGCCTGGACCTCTTATGTAGGTTATACTTACCCCGCTCCCCTATAATGCCCCCATAATACCCAGGCCTCTCATGTAGGTTATACTTACCCGCTCCCCTATAATGCCCCCTTAATGCCCAGACCTCTTATGTAGGTTATACTTACCCGCTTCGCCATATAATGTCCCCTAATGACCAGGCCTCTCATGTAGCTTATACTTACCCCGCTCCCCCTATATTGTCCCCTTAATGCCCGGGCCTCTCATATAGGTCATACTTAGCCCGCTCCCCCCTATAATGTCCCCCCCAATGCCAGGGCCTCTCATGAAGGTTATACTTACCCCGCTTCCCCCTATAATGCCCCCCTTAATGCCTGGACCTCTTATGTAGGTTATACTTACCCCGCTTCGCCATATAATGTCCCCCCTATTGCCCAGGCCTCTCATGTAGGTTATACTTTCCCTGCTCCCCCCCTATAATGTCCCCCCTAATGCACAGGCCTCTCATGTAGGTTATACTTAGCCCGCTCCCCCCTATAATTTCCCCCCTAATGCCTGGGCCTCTCATGAAGGTTAGACTTACCCTGCTCCCCCTCTATAATGTCCCGCCTAATGCCCAGGCCTCTCATGTAGGTTATACTTAGCCCGCTCCCCCCTATAATGTCCCCCTAATGCCCGGGCCTCTCATGTAGGTTATACTAACTCCGCTCCCTGGCACCTGCGTCACTCCTGATGCCCGCACGGCTGCCGTTGCAACTCCACCTTTGATGCTAGGGAGGCTTGTGCCCGCCGCGGTTTGCTATTGGCTGCTGATGTGGATGTTTTGATCCGCGCAACGGGGAGATGCTTCGGCGACGTGCGGGCATCAGGAGCGAGACGGGTGCCGGGGAGGGGGGTAAATATAACCTATATGAGAGGTCTGGGCATTAGGGGGGACATGATAAGGGTTGGCTAACTCTTTTAAATGTGCATCAAAAGGACCCTCTTTTAGTGCCTACTGGATGAATGGAGGAGTGGAGGAACTCTGCTGTTTGGGACATTATAGAGGTTGGATAACCCCTTTAAGTAAAAATGCGGATACCAGTTTTTCGCTTTGCCTGCTATTTATTGGTTTGTTTCTTTTTTTTTTTTTTTTTTTAGATATGACTGTGTTCAGACATCCTTAGGGATCTATGATGCAGTTAGTTCTGGCCAGAAGAATTGCAGTTGGGCTAAGATTTTCATCCATAATATGAATGCAAAAATGCATTCATATTACAGTTGTGTCATGTCAAGAAGCCATGTCCTTTCTCCTTTCTCCTTTAGTTAGGCCTCTTTCAGACGGGCGTTGCGGGTGCACTCCGTCAAACAGTGCGGGTCCGTTGCGGGAATCGCCGCGATTTTTCCCTGCGAGTGCAAAGCGCTGTCATGCGTTTTGCACGCGCGGGAGAAAAATCGGCACTTTTGGTACCCAGACCCGAACCTGCACTTCTTCACAGAAGTGCATGTTTGGAGTCAGAAATATCCCGCTGGTATTATTTCACATTATAACATAGTTATAATGTAAAATAATACCCTTGGCCATCTCCTAATGTTTAAACAGGTGCAGAATGGGTTAAAAATAATAAACTAATCATAACTTACCTGTTCCATTTGATCGCGAAGCCCGGCCTCCTCTCCGTTAGCTTGAAAGATGAAAAGGACCTGTAATGATGTCACAGCATCACATGGCCCAATCACCTGCTCCATCACTATGGTGATGGAGCATGTGATTGGTCCATGTGACCACGTGACATCATCCAAGGTCCTGAAGCACTAGCCACAGCCTGAGGATAGTGATTAGGACCTTGGATGATGTCACATGGTCACATGGACCAATCACATGCTCCATCACCATAGTGATGGAGCAGGTGATTGAGCCATGTGATGTGACGTCATCACAGGTCCTTTAGATCATCGATGCTGCAGGGAAAGAGAGGACAGATCGCGACTACGCGATCAAGTGGCTAAGGTAAGTTAACTTTTATTATCGCTTCTCGGCCTTTTGGCTAAGATCAAGTGTAGTATCTGTTCTTATCAGTCCAGTTGAGCTTGCTCCTGGACTGAACTCCAGCATGTAGTAGGGCCGCGACAGGCCGAACCATGCACGGAGAAGGGCAGTGAACCACACGGCTGTCTCTAGCGTGTACGGCATGGGTTTAAAGGTACCCATGTTAGGTGACGAAGGGATGGCCGGATCGAAGCCTTGAGGCTGAGTTGTGTTGAAAGCCCAAAGTGCACAGTGCCCCAGGAGTAGTGACCCTGGGGTGCCTTAACTCACTGGGGATGGGATCCCAATTGAGTGACGGCACATTTGCACAGCACTTTCTTTCTCACATTTTAGCACACACTTCTATCTGCTCGGCTTCGGCCCTGAAGATACGAGGAATTTTTTAATTCCGGTCGAATGTCCGGGCCGTAAGGCACACATTCACTTATTTATTTTTGTATGTCACTGTGTGCACTTTTCCACGTTTGTTTGTCACTGGGCTTTTCGGGTTGCGGCGCCCTAACGGGTACCCCTCCTGAGGTCTAGGGGGGGTGTGTGTGGCCATATTGGTTCCTCACCCCCCTGCCAAACCCCGTGGACTCTCCCTTCGGGGAGAGTCCAGACCTTTGTTAAGCTCCTGGCTGACGCCCTGGGTGGCAGCCTAGGCGAAAGCCGGGAGCATAGACGGGCGTACCCTAGGCTTCGGCTGAGGGTTGCCACTTGTCCCCGTCCCTTGCAGGTGCCTTCTGGCCCGGAGGGATAGGGAATGGTTTGTGGGGGGCCCTTTTCTTATGGAGAGGGCCTGCGATAGACCGCAACCCAGTGCACGTTTTTGTGTGGCACGCTGCACGATTTTGTTGCACGGGGTGAGAGAGCACGACTTTGGGCTTTCAATAAAGTTAACTTTTATTATTTTTAACCCCTTCCTCTTCATTTTACACAGCATTCTTTATTAAGAATGCTATTATTTCCCCTTATAACCATGTTATAAGGGGAAATAATAGAGATTGGGTCCCGTTGCTAAGCAACAATGCGGGAAAATCGCAACGCATCCGCACTTGGTTGCGGATGCTTGCGATTTTCCCGCATCCCCATTCACTTCTATGGGGCCTGCGTTGCGTGGAAAACGCAGAATATAGAACATGCTGCGATTTTCACGCAACGCAGAAGTGATGCGTGAAAATCACCGCTCATGTGCACAGCCCCATAGAAATGAATGGGTCCGGATTCAGTGCGGGTGCAATGCGTCCTCCTCACGCATTGCACCCGCGCGGAAAACTCGCCCGTGTGAAAGGGGCCTAAGGCTACATGCACACGAACGTATTTTGTTTCCGTGTCTGTTCTTTTTTTTTGCTGAATGGATGCAGACCCATTCATTTCAATGGGTCCGCAAAAAATGCTGGCAGCACACCATGTACTATCCGCATCCGTATGTCCATTCCGTAGCCCTGCAAAAAAATAAATAAATAGAGCATGTCCTATTCTTGTCCGTTTTGCTGACAAGGATAGGCATTATTACAATGGATCCGCAAAAAAAAAAAAAACGGATCAACAAAGAAAAACTGATGCCATACGGATTTCTTCCATTTTTTTTGCGGATCCGCAATTTGCGGACCGCAAAACACATACGTTCGTGTGCATGTAGTCTAAACCTGTTGCCTCCCCTGACATGTCTATTTTAGTAACTACATGTATTCCCAATGTAATAACAATTCTGGAGCATCTATTCTTATGACTTTATGTTGTGCCATCCCTTTATTATTCCTGCTAGAAGTTATGAATAGCTAGTGTTTTGAATAGAAGGTCTAGATGGGTATTATCAGTTGGGGGTGTGTCCCTGCACAGTCCGACACTGGCATCAATGATTGGATAGTGTTAGACAGCGCAGGGACACCCCCTCAACTGGTAACACCCATCAGGACCTTCATTGCTAAAAACTAGCAAGTCATTCACAATTAGTGTTGAGCGCGAATATTCGAATAGCGAATTTTTTTAGCGAATATCGGCACTTCGCTAATTCGCGAATATTTCGAATATAGCGCTATAAATTCGCTATTTCGAATATTCGTTTTTTTTTTGTTTTTTTTTTAGTTATATTTTTTTCTTTCCCTCTTCCCAACAGTAGTTCTTACCTGTCCTGAGGATTCCTGGCTTCCTGGCTGCTCTAGTCAGTGCCCATTGCCGCTTCTGCCGACTTCCGTGCTCATGGAGCGTCCCCATCCATGGGAACGTCTCCATATACTAAAATGTACTGTCGGATTTGAGGAATTACGTTGAAATCGCAATGCGATCAATCTAAGTTATATTAATCGCATTGCGATTTCAACTTAGAGCTGGGTTTATAATGGGTCAGCTTGCTAGAATGAACTAAGTTAACGAATATGGAATATAGCAGCACTGCTAAGTTGAATTCGCAATGCGATTAATTTAACTTAAAGTAATCGCATTGCGATTTCAACTTAGCACTGCTAGTGCTATATTCCATATTCGTTAATTCTAGCCTATGTAAGATAGCAGTGCTAAGTTGAAATCGCAATGCGATTACTCAAGTTAAATTAATCGCATTGCGAATTCAACTTAGCAGTGCTGCTATATTCCATATTCGTTAACTTCGCTCATTCTAGCAAGCTGACCCATTATAAACCCAGCTCTAAGTTGAAATCGCAATGCGATTAATATAACTTGAATTAATCGCATTGCGATTTCAACGTAATTCCTCAAACCGACAGTACATTTTAGTATATGGAGATGTTCCCATGGTGATGGGGACGCTCCATGAGCAAGGAACTTTATGGTTGGCTTGGTAGAATTAGCGTAATAGCTGAATATGACGAATGTATTCGTCATATTCCTCAAAACGAAGATAACGAAGTATTCTACATCTTCGCTTTAGCAACCTATTCGTCAACCTCGCTAATTCTAGCAATCAAATAGGAAGGTTGACTATAGAGACAGCTGTGTTAAATTCGCTATGCGATTTTTTTTTTTTTTAATAGAATAATTATATTACTTGATATAATTATTATAATTATTCTATTTATTAAAAATAAATATATAAATAATCGCATAGCGAATTAAACACAGTTGTCTCTATAGTCAACCTTCCTATTTGATTGCTAGAATTAGCGAAGTTGACGAATAGGTTGCTAAAACGAAGATGTAGAATACTTCGTTATCTTCGTTTTGAGGAATATGACGAATACATTCGTCATATCCGTCATCTTCGCTATAATTCTAGATATGAAACCAATAGGAAAGTAGCCTTAAGTTAAAATCGCAATACGTGATTATTTAAATCGCATATTAATCGCGGTAACTAGAATAATGACGAATATTCGATTTCGACGAATATGAAACGAATATTCATTCGAATATTCGCGAATTTCGTCGAAATCGAATATGGCACCTGCCGCTCATCACTATTCACAATTGCTAGCAGGAATAATAAAGGAATGGCACATCATAAGGGTCATAAGAATATATTTTTCAGAATTGTTATTACATGGGAAAGCAAGTAGGTCCTAAAATAGGCATGTCAGGAGAGGGGACGGGTTCTTTTTAAAGCTCTACTTTAAATGCTTAGGAGGATTCTGTCAGTGATTGGTAGCTTGGTATGTACAGTCACAGAGGGAAGGTTATGAATCACAGAGTAGGACCGCCCACTGGAATCTTATGGCCTCTTTCACACGAGCGAGTTTTCCACGCGGGTGCAATGCGTGACGTGAAAGCATAGCACCCGCACTGAATCCTGATCAATTAATTTCAATGGGTCTGTGTACATGAGCGTATTTCTTTCACGCATCAGTTCTGCGTTGTGTTGAAAACGCAGCATGTTCTATATTCTGCGTTTTTTCACGCAGCCCTGGCTCCATAGAAGTGAATGGGGCTTCAGTGAAAAACGCATTGCATCTGGAAGCAAGTGCTGATGCAATGCGGGTTTTTTGTTTGTTTTTTATGATTTTATTAAGAGAATAACAAAAATGACAAAAAATGCATACATAAACAATCATTAATATCCAAGTTTAAATCCCCGCCTTTTTTTTTCCCCTTCCCTTCTCCATTCCCAACCAATCACCCACACCCCCCTCCCTCAGTTTGCGATGCGTCTTAAGAAGAGGTTACAATATTTAAAAAATTAGATCAAATGAAAAGTAAAATATAAAAAATAAGAAATAGAGGGGAAAAAAATTATATGGGGAGAAAAAAAAAAAAAAAAAAAGAACCTACCAATTCCACTCTCCCCAAATCTTGAGCCATGTTTGTTTACAGTTTCTTTGAATGTATAAAACATTCTCATATTTCTTAACCTTTTTGACCAGAACCAACCAGTCATTTAGACTAGGAGTTTTCTGTGAAAACCATACTCGAGTAATCAAAAGTCTGGCTAGAAACAGAATTCTCAGTAGGATCTTCTGATACTTATAACAATTCACCTTAGATAAATTACCCAGAATGCAACACTCTTGGGAGAGTGAAATTACTACCTTCAAATTTTGAACAATAAAATTCTGGACTGAGCCCCAAAATTTTTTTAGTTCTGGGCAGAACCATATAATATGTAAAAATCCGACAAATCTGAATCACATTGTGGGCAATTCGAGGTTTCTCCTAAACCACATTTGTTAAGCCATATCAATCGGAGTGATATATACTCTATGCAGGATATTGAATTGCACCAGAATGTGATTTGCATTGTGCGATATTAATCTTGAACCAGCAAATATATTTTCCCATTCCTGTGACAAAAGCATAGGACAGTCATTTTCCCAGACCCTCTGGTCCGGGGAAACAGCCTGACTGAATAGCGCCTTAACTAATAATTTATATAATTGAGAAATATTACCCTTCTGACCTGAACTCTCTATCACTGTATTTAATAGTAAAGAAGTGTCAATCTCCAACAGTGCAACTTCTTTTAAACTAGAGAGTGCTGAACGTAATTGAAAACATCTAAACCAACTTAAAGGGCTTCTGTCACCCCCCAAAAACTCATTTTTCATTTTTGGGCATATTAAAATCCTTATTGACCGACTATTCCATATATAGGGCTCTTACCCTGTTCTGTGCCTTCGTTTCTTTATAATATGCTAATTACTTCACTACCAGCAAGTAGGGCGTTTACTTGCTGGTAGCCGCCGCAGCCTCCTTTTAAAAAAACGCCCCCTCCTCCAGTTGATTGACTTGCGTGTCTTTGTTCGGCGCAGGCGCTCTGAGAGAAGGAGGCTCGCTTCCTCAGCACTTCCTCAGTGCGCCTGCGCCGATGATGTCACCTCTAGAAGTTGTCAATCAACCGGAGGAGGGGCCGTTTTTTTAAAAGGCGGCTACCAGCAAGTAAACGCCCAACTTGCTGGTAGTGAAGTAATTAGCATATTATAAAAGCACGATTTTTAAAGAAACGAAGGCACAGAACAGGGTAAGAGCCCTATATATGGAATAGTCGGACAATAAGGATTTTAATATGCCCAAAAATGAAAAATTAGTTTTGGGGGGTGACAGAAGCCCTTTAAATTACCTAAATTACCCAATTGTGCCATGTCTGCAAAGGGAAGTACCTCTCTATCTCTCACAACTTGTGAAATATACTTAATATTACTATTTTGCCAAAACTTATCACCACATAGTTGATCATCACCCTGTAAATAAAAATTATGCCAAATAGGAGTGCACCCAAGAGATCCCTTTACCCCCATCCATCTAATAGTGGTCGAAGATCTAGAGAGTAACCTTAGGGTCGCTCTATATTCTTGTTCAGTCCTAATCAAACGCCCAGATTCCAAGAAAGTGAATATATTATCAAATGGAGATCGTTCCACCAACATCCTACAAAAAGCACTTTTCTCCCACTCAGAAAATAGCCATAACTGCTCAGCTATGAAATAGCCCTTGAAGTAGGGAAGGTTTATCCCTCCCTGCTCCAACGGCTTATAAAAATAGTCCAGTTTCAGCCTCCCTTGCTTTCTTCCCCACAAAAGATCATTAATCAACCTCTCGATGAGCTGAAAAACGTATCCTCTATCCAAATTGGAGAGTTCCTAAGAATATAAAGAAATTGAGGCAAGATCACCATCTTAACCAGAGAAATTCTGTCAGCTCTAGTCAACGGTAGTCGATGCCATACTGTAATTTTAGATTTCACTTTGCTTATCACATTGGAATCAGATTGAGTTGAATAAAATCTTTGATCCTACGAGATATTGTCATACCAAGATACTCAAAGGAATCAACCACCTTCACTCAAATATTCAAAATTATCCAGTAACATAAGGGAGGTCTTTGACCAATTAACATCAAAACCAGAAACTTCACCAAAAGAATGAACTTTACAAATAATTCTTGAGAGGAGTAGATTGGTACGGTTTATATAGAACAAGACATCGTCTGCATATAAAGAGATCCGGTCCTCTGGCCCCAGCACTCCAAAACCTTCAATCCTAGTATCTTGCCTAATACTTAATGCCAATTGGTCAATGTAAAATGTCAAAGAGGAGCAGAGAAAGTGGGCAACCTTGACGAGTGCCTCTAGATAACGTAAAACTCCAGGTACAATTACCATTAAGGCTCAACTTAGCTATAGGAGAATTATACAGGAGCCTAACCATACTTATAAACCACTCGCCAAATCCAATCCTTCCCAAAACCTTCCATAAAAATCTCTAATCCACTCTGCCAAATGCCTTAAAGGCATCCAAAGACATGATGGCACGGGAGGTACCTCCAGATTATTGTATATTGCCAAAAAGTCAATGAAGATTATGTTGAGTACCTTTACTAGGAATAAACCCATTATGATCTGGGTGAATAATCGAGGAGATAACTCTTGACAACCTGGTAGCCAATAACCCTGCTAGGAGCTTAACATCTGTGTTCAAAAGTGATATCGGTCTATATGACCCCATATTTAGGGGATCTTTCCCCTTTTTCGCTATTAATACAATTACCGCTTCTGTCATTGAGTAGGGTAAAATACCATCCTCCACTGAAGCGCCAATTACCTTCAAAAGGTATGGAAAAATAGACTCTCCATATTGTCGATAAAACTCATATGGAAAGCCATCCAAACCAGGGGAAGAGTTTCCCACACAAGCGAATCCATCATTTCATCCAAAATGTTATTATTAGTATTATATATTTCCATATAGCGTTCTAGAAAGGCTTCTTTTATTTTCTCTTGGTCGTCAGTAATTGTGCCATCTTTCAAACAAATACTAAGTATGTGTTTTTTTGGATCTTGATTTGATATCACCCTGGACAAAAAGTTTCCCGGAAGACCTGCCTCAGAAAAATATTTTTGTCCCCTAAGAACAATCTCTGTGGGGCCTTATCAAGAAGAAATTGGGAGTACTCTTGACTAGTATTTTGCATCCGCCTCCTATTCTCCTCTGTTTTATTCTTAGAAAACTGATTCATCCCCCAGATAGCAGCTGTTTTCAAAGCCTTCTCTTTGATCCCATATCTCTTTCTTAAATTGGCGATATTATAATTAACCTCCAAAAAATACACCATCTTTTTTTCAGTCGCTCATGGGTATCTATTATAGATAACCAATAGGGATTCAACCTAAAAGGGGGGACTACCCCCTGACTATCCCTAAGCAAACAAAGCTCAAGGGATACTGGAACATGATCCGAGAGCGACCTGGCTTCGCATTTCATTTGTTTAATATATCTCAAGAATTTTCGATTCACTAAAGCCATGTCGATCCTGGACATAGATTTCCCTTCTCCCCCAAACAAGGAAACTCCAAACATCTACAAAACCAGACTCTTCACAGAATCTTGCCAGAGGGAATGCAATGTGTTTTTCATTGATGGTTGCTAGGACATGTTGTTTGTGAACCTTCAGTTTTTTATCACGCGCGTGAAAAACGCATCAAAAGGCATTGCACCCGCACGTAAAAAACTGAACAACTGAACGCAATTGCAGACAAAACTGACTGAACTTGCTTGCAAAATGGTGCGAGTTTCACTGAATGCACTCTGAACGCATGCAGAGCCAATCCGCCACGCTCGTGTGAAAGAGGCCTAAGAATTAGAAAGATCATTGTAATAATTTGTATTATTTTGCCGCAGGGCAACATGGCTCAGAATGCCGTCTACATGCCAGTGAAATAGCTCTTTCCTATTTTTCCTCCTGGTTTATGCCTTAGGCCTCATGCACACCACTGTATGTGTTTTGCGGTCCGCAAATTGCGGATCCGCAAAAAAAAAGGATGACGTCCGTATGGCATCCGATTTTTGGGGGGGATCTGTTATTTTTGCGGATGCATTGTAGCAATGTCTATCCTTGTCCGCAAACTAGAAAAAAAAATGGTACATGATCTATTTTTATTCTGCGGGGCTACGGAACGGGCATACTGATGCGGACGGCACATGGTGTGCTGTCCGCATTTTTTGCGGACCCATTGAAATGAATGGATCAGCATCCTATCAATAAAGAAAAAAAACGGAATGGACAAGGAAACAAAAGACGGTTGTGTGCATGAGCCCTTACTTACACAGTCAGTCTTTGGTCAGTGATTTCCATCAGTGATTGTGAGTAGTGCTGAACAAATCCACGCTCAATTTCAGGATAAATTCGATTCATCGCAAAGGCGAAATTCCTCATACTCATCGATTCTACCTGAAATTGTGTCAATAACAAAAAAAAAATCATACTTATCTCATCGATATGCTCAGGATGGGCAGTATGCAGTAATGTATGACGGGGCATCACTGTAGCCAACGTGATGACGTCATCATGGGTGGAGCGAGATTTCGTGCTAGATCTTCAATCAGTAAATATGATTTTTTATTTTTTTTAATCTAACACTCTGTTATGAACATGGTAGTGTCCTAAGTAATTCGTCACAAAGCAATTTTTTTTTGTACAATTCGGCGTAGCAGCTGAATCGAATTTTGGAATCCTTCGCTCATCTCTATTTGAGAGCCAAAACCAAGTGCGGTTCTAAACACAAAACAGGTGCAGATCTTTCCCTTATCTCTGTGGAGGCTCCAATCCTGGTTTTGGCTCACACTCACTGATGGAAATCACTGACCAAAACATAAGGGCTCAGGATGGGGCTACACGGTAATTTTGGCTGCAGAACACCCATTGCGTCACCAAAGATCCCTGTGTAGCAGTGCACCCATTGAATAAGATTGTAGCATGACTTACAAGTTGGTATGACCACAGAATAACAAAAAATCCAACACTGCTGCGGTTGTAGCTCCAGTCTTAGGCCTCATTCACACATACGGGGATTTTCACAGGCCACGGTCCGTGAAAACATATCCTGCTGAGTGCACGAGCGCACAGAGTCATTGAGTGCTATGACGCCATGCGCTTCGTGCCTCTGCCGCTGTACAGTAATACACTCGTATGATCTATACGAATGTATTACTGTACAGTGGCACGAAATGCACGGTGCTCATACACTCAGCAGGACCATGGTCCGTGAAAATCCACCTATGTGTGAATGAGGCCTTAGGAGTAAAATTTAAGTTTTTTTTTTTAAATATATTTTGTCTGTCATAACCAGGATCCACAGATGCAGACGACCAATGATTTCATTGTTATCTTTATCTAGACGGAAAGAAGCTATTTTATCCCTCAGCGCTATTTTATAGCACATATACAAGTCACAATACAGAGCCAAATCCAAACTGCAGACACATGTTTTATTAGATCACATCTATGTGAGATATGGCTTCTGGCTCTTTGCTTAGGATTCCACAGACTGATCAGGTTCAGGGTGCAAAAGAATAAAAGAGCGAGGGAGGGGAAGAATATTATCAAATAACATGTGTATTAACCCCTTAAGAACCTTGCCATTTTTACACCTTAAAGGGCTTCTGTCACCCCCCAAAAGCATTTTTTTTTTTCCCTCACTAAAAAGCTTATAGGGCGATTATTCTAAACAAATTCTTGTTAACCGTTTTAGCAGGTTAATTTTGCTATAAAACGTTATTTTATATTATGCAAATTACCTTGCTACCAGCAAGTAGGGCGTTTACTTGCTGGTAGCCGCTGCATCCAGCTTGTAACGCCCCTCCTGTGGTTGATTGACAGGGCCAGCGGCGCTCTCCTCCTCCAGCTGGCCCTGTCTCTGTTTAAAATCTCGCGCCTGCGCCATACCGTTCTTCAGTCGGCGCAGGCGCACTGAGAGGAGTACTCTCGCTCGGCCGCTCCTTCCTCAGTGCGCCTGCGTCTTCTCTTCGGGTGCAGCTGTGACGTCATTGGCGCACTGAGGAAGGAGCGGCCGAGCGAGAGTACTCCTCTCAGTGCGCCTGCGCCAGACTGAAGAACGGTATGGCGCAGGCGCGAGATTTTAAACAGAGACAGGGCCAGCTGGAGGAGGAGAGCGCTCGCTGGCCCTGTCAATCAACCACAGGAGGGGCGTTTTTTTACAAGCGGGATGCAGCGGCTACCAGCAAGTAAACGCCCTACTTGCTGGTAGCAAGGTAATTTGCATAATATAAAATAACGTTTTATAGCAAAATTAACCTGCTAAAACGGATAACAAGAATTTGTTTAGAATAATCGCCCTATAAGCTTTTTAGTGAGGGAAAAAAAAAAAATGCTTTTGGGGGGTGACAGAAGCCCTTTAAGGACCAGGCCATTTTTTGTAAATCTGACATGTGTGACTTTATGTGGTGATAACTTTAAAGCGCTTTTACTTATCCGAACCATTCTTGGAAAAATTCGCAATTTTCAAAGTTTCAATTTCTCCGCTTTTAAAACAGATAGTGATACCTCCTAAAATAGTTATTACTTTACATTTCACATATGTCTACTTCATGTTTGGATCATTTTCTAAATTGCATTTTCTAATTTTGGGGACATTAGACGGCTTAGAAATTTAGACGCAAATCTTGAATGTTTTTGAAAATTTCCAAAGCCCACTTTTTAAGGACCAGTTCAGGTCTGAAGTGATTTTGTGAGGCTTACATAATAGAAACCACCCAAAAATTACCCCATTTTAGAAACTACACCCTAAAGGTATTCACAACTGATTTTACAAACTTTGTTAACCCTTTAGGTGTTCCACAAGAATTAAAGGAAAATGTAGATGATATTTCAGAATTTCACTTTTTTTGGTAGATTTTCAATTTTAACGTTTTTTCCAATAACAAAGCAAGGGTTAACAGCCAAACAAAACTCAATATTTATTGTCCTGATTCTGTAGTTTACAGAAACACCCTATTTGTGATCGTAAACTGCTGTACTGGCACAGGGCAGGGTGCAGAAAGAAAGGAACGCCATATAGTTTTTGGAGGGCAGATTTCACTGGAATAATTTTAGTTTGCCATGTCACATTTGAAGACCCCCTAATGTACCTCTAGAGTAGAAACTCCCCCAAAGTGACAACATTTTAGGAAATACGCCCCTCAACTACGACCCAAAACTGATTTTACATACTTTGGTAACCCTTTAGGTGTTCCACAAGAATTTAAGGAAAATGTAGATGATATTTCAGAATTTCACTTTTTTGGCAGACTTTCAATTTTAATAAATATTTTCCAGTAACAAAGCAAGGGTTAATAGCCAAACAAAACTCAATATTTTTTACCCTGATTCTGCAGTTTACAGAAACACTCCATATGTGGTCGTAGACTGCTGTACAGGCACACAGCAGGTCGCAGGAGGAAAGGAATGCCATATCATTTTTGGAGGGCAGATTTGACTGGGATAATTTTGAGTTGCCATGTCACATTTTCACATTTGAAGACCGCCCCCCCCCCTACGATGCGCCCCTAGAGTAGAAACTAAAAAAAAAAAAACATTTTGGAAACTATGGGATAAGGTGGCAGTTTTTTTGGTACTATTTTAGGGTACATATGATTTTTGGTTAGGTAACTTAAGGTAACAAAAAATAGCTGTTTTGGCACCGTTTTTATTTTTTGCTATTTACAATGTTCATCTGACAGGTTAGATCATGTGGTATTTTTATAGAACAGGTTGTTACGGACGCGACAATACCAGTTTTACATAATAAAGCATTTTTGAAAAAAATTATTTATTTTTTAGTGTCTCCGTATTCTGAAAGCCATAGTTTTTTTCATTTTTTGGGCAACTGTCTTATGTAGGGGCTCATTTTTTTCCGTATGAGATAACGGTTTGATTGGTACTATTTTAGGGTGCATATGACTTTTTGATCTCTTGGTATTACACTTTTTATGATGTAAGGTGACAAAAAATTGCTTTTTTGACAAAATTTTTATTTTAAACAATCATGTTTTAGTGTATCCATAGTCTGAGAGCGATAGTTTTTTAAAATTTTTTAGGCGATTGTCTTAGGTAGGGGCTCATTTTTTGTGGGGTGACATGACGGTTTGATTAGTACTATTTTGGGGTACATACTACTTTTTGATAATTTGGTATTACACTCTTTGTAATTTAAGGTGACAAAGAATAGATTTTTTGGCAAGGTTTTTTTTTTTATTTTTTTACAGTGTTCACCAGACAGGTTAGCCCATGTGATATTTTTATAAATCAGGTTGTTACGGACATGGCGACACCTAATATGTCTGTTTTTTTTGTATATTTTGGTTTTAAACAAATAAAGCATTTTTGAAACAAAAAAATCACGTTTTAGTGTCCTTATTTTCTGAAAGCCATATCTATTTTATTTTTCGGGCAATTGTCTTAAGCCTCATTCACACGTCCGTGTCCATGCTCAGATCCGTGAGCAGGTGGTCGGTGATGCATCCGTGAAGCTGTCAGTGAATGATCCGTTTTGGGCCGTGTGTCCGTTTTTTACTGTCCGTGTTTCACTGACACTGAACAGCTGAAAAATTATTTTCAAAGAATCTTTTCTTTATGATCCGTGAAACACAGACGCAACACAGATGGCATCCGTGGTTTTCACGGACCCATAGACTATAATGGGCGTGATGTAGAGCATGCATCCGTGACAAAAAAAAGGACCCATGGAGCGTGCTAAAACACTGATGTGTGAATACACACATTAAAATGAATAGGGACGTGTGCTGTCCGTGGAAAACACGTACAGCACACATCCGTGAAACACTGACGTGTGAATGAGGCTTTAGTTAGGGTCTAATTTTTTGCGGGATGAGATGTCGGTTTCATTGGTATTATTTTTGGGTACGTATGACTTTTCGATCACTTGGTATTACACTTTTTGTGATGAAAGGTGACAAAAAATGGCTAGTTTTTATTTTAAATTTTTTTTACGGTGTTGACCAGACAGGGTGGATCATGTGATATTTTTATGGAGCAGGTTGTTACGCACGTGGTGATACCTAATATGTCTGTTTTTTTTTTTCTATTTTTTACAACTTTATATGTCTCTTAAGGGTACTTTCACACTAGCGTTATTCTTTTCCGTCATTGAGTTCCGTCCTCGGGGCTCAATAACGGAAAAAAACTGATCAGTTTTATCCTAATGCATTCTGAATGGAAAGCAATCCGTTCAGTTTGCATCAGTTTGTCTTCAGTTCAGTCCTTTCACTTTTTTTAATGTAAAAGCGCAGCATGTTGTATTTTTATCTCCGTCCAAAAAAGCGGAAACACTTGACGGAATAACAGATCCGCTATTAATTTCCATTGAAATGTATTAAGGGCGGATCCGACATTGAAAATTGACACATTAACGGATCCGTTCCTCCACTCTGCGCATGCGCAGACCTTTAAAATGGTAAAATAATAAATAACGGATCCGTTTTTACGGATGACAACGGAAAGACAGATCTGTTTTTTCAATACAATTGTCAAACGGATCAGTTTTCAAATGAAATCCGTTTACAAACGTTTTAACAGATCTGTCTGGCAGTTCCGTTGATGGAACTGCCTGACGGAATCGTTTAACGCAAGTGTGAAAGTACCCTTATATCAGAAAGGGGCTTTTTTTATTGAAACTTTAATTTTTTTATTGTTAAAAACACTTTTTTCACTTTTATTATTTTTTATTTTTGTCCCATTATGGGACTTCAACATTACAGGGTCTGATCCCCGTTTCTATGCAGCACAATACATCTGTATTGTACTGCATTGACTATCAGTGTATTACACAGTGTAATACACTGATAGTTTGCCTATGACACCCAGCCTTTGAAGGGCTTGGGGCTGCCATGGCAACCATCGGGACCCCGCCACCGCAGCGCGGGGAACCGATGGATGAGGAAAGGGAGCGCAACCCTCCCATATGCCACGGTCAACGCTGGCTGCGGCATATGAGGGGTTAATCCACCGGCATCGGCGTTATCACTGATGCAGGTGGAGGCAGCAGGGATCCGGCTGACAGTAACAGCCGGATTCCTGCTGCTGATCGGGGCACACCGCACATGGGGGGGGGGAGCAATATAAGGGTGCGAGCATACGGCATGGTTGTGATGCGGACACGATACAGTAAGGAACCGCAGCATCTCATTTTCCAATAGAAGTCACTGGGGAAGTAGGTTTCTGAAGTAGATCTGGTGCTTTCAAAATTGTGGTGACCTCAGACAAGTCATCTCCTGCTGCCTGCGGCCGCTGACTGGGTGAGACATAGAGTTTCGTAGCCACTTGCGGTATTTGCTTTACTGCAGGGGCTATTATTTTATGTTAATTTTGAAAGGTAAAGAACCAGGAAAATTCACACTTCAGACAACCGTGGCAGACAAAAAATGCACCCTGACCGCATGCAATTCCTAACCTCATGGTTACCGCATCACGACCATGGGATGTGGTCGTTACGGGGGCCACCCAACTGTCCTCTGACTGATGTTGGGTGACTCTCTTCACATATCGGGTATATCGAGAGTGGTTTATCCTTTTTTTCCCGTTCAAAAAAACTGGCACGCTCAATCACGTGCTTATAAGCGAGTTGAGAGAAATAATTGTTGGCCAAATAAGCATCAATAATTAAATGTGCATGGCCACCTTGTTGTTTTGCGGTTCGTTTTTCACGGGTCTGTTGTTCTGCATTAGTTTTTTTTCTCTCATTTAAATCCTCTTCCGTTCCGTTATTCCACAAAACATATACGTATGGTTTCCGTATGCGATCCGTTTTTTGTGGATCAGGAACGGAAACAGTAACTTATTTATCACCAAACACATGAGCAATATGGGCTGGGCATAGCATTTCTACAGTATGGATCTGAAAAATACGGATGACATACGGATGACATCAGGATGTGTTCCGTGTGCATTCTGTATTTTTTGCGTACCCATTGACTTGAATGGGGCCTCGGACCGGGATTTGCGGACAATAATAGGACATGCACTACTTTTTGGCGGAACGGCCATGCGGACAAATGGAAATGGAATGCACACGCAGTCAATTCAGTAACTTCAGCCCCATTGAAATGACTGGTTCCGCATACAGTGAGCAAAGAAAATGGAACGTAAGCGGAAAGAAAATACGTTGGTGTGCACGAGCCCTAATTAATAAGAAATGGCAATTTTCTAAAATAATTCAGTTATCAGAATTGCTCCATGATTGATATGAGTGATCTATGAAGGCTGCAGATCAGTGGTGGCAAAATCCAGATCCCCAAAATTGCTCTGCATACCTGTCAGTAGAAGCTACAATTACAGAGGAGCTGTCACCGCTCCTGACATGTCTGTGTTAGTAACTATTCGCATTCTCCATGTAATAACAATTCTGGAGCCTCTATTCTTATGACTGTATGTTTTGCAGTTTCTCTATTATTCCTTCTAGAAGTTTATGAATGAATTTCCTTGAGTCTACAATAAAGGTCCATCTGTGTGTATAAGTTGGGGGGTCGGGGGTCCCTACACAGCCTGCCGCTATCCAATCAATGTTACCAGTGTCAGACTGTGCAGGGACACACCCCCAACTGGTAACTCCCATTTGGACCTTTATTACGGACTGCTGGCAATTTATTCATAAACTTCTAGAAGAAACCATAGAGGAATGGCACAACATGGAGTCAGAAGAATAGATTCTCCAGAATTGTTATTACATGAGGAACGCAAGTATTTACTAAAACAGACATGTCAGGAGAGGTGACAGGATTTACTTTCTTATTTCGGTCTATTTCAGCCATAATTTGCCTGCATTCTATCCGGATGGGACAGTGTCTGAGGACGTGAGAACCTCAGACTGGTACCAAGCGAGACTTCTACCTCATTTTTATTTTTTTGTCACACATTTTCGGCATGCATTCTTTCAGGTGTCTTCCCTTTAGAGAAGTCTACGGTAATATGAAAACAAAGAAGAAAAAACATGGACCCAAAAACACAATGCAAGAAGAACAGCAACAAAAAGATGCACTATTTGTAGTATATTTTATCATTTCCTTTTGCTTTAAAACTAACATCTGACTGACCACACCATTTTTTTTTATGCAAGCACAAGGCATTTTTGCAAAAGAAGACTATGTATAAAACAACCCTAATGGTTTTTCACATATCCATAAGGTGGCTGAAAGCATTTGAAGACTGACTGATCAGGATCCTGATCAGTCTTCAAAATGCTTTCAGGTTACCATGGCAGCCAGGACGCTACTGAAGTCCTGACTGCCATGGTAAGTACTCCGCAGCAGTGTACTTACCTGCGCTGCGGCCGCTGGGCGCTCCTTCATGACGGCACAGGTCCCTGAGGCGCATAGATCAATGCGCCGCCCGGACCTGTGGCGTCATGAAGGCGCCCGAGGCCGCAGCGCAGGTAGTCACTGCTGCGAGTACCATGGCAGCCAGGACTTCAGTAGCGTCTAACTACCATGTAACTGATCGAGCCCAGCTTACACTGGGGCCCCGATTGGAACTGCTGCTGCACATGCGCAGAGCTAAACGTCGGATCCGGCCATGCGCCGAAACGACGATTAGCTTAATTCCGGATCAATGCACTTCAATGAGTATTAATTCCGATCCGGCCTTACGGCATGTCTTCCGGATTTTTGGACGGAGACAAATCCGCAGCATGCTGCGGTTTTGTCAACGTCCAAAAAACGTTCACATACTGAACGGAAGACATCCTGATGCATCCTGAACGGATTGCTCTCCATTCAGGATGCATTAGGATAATCTTGATCAGTATCTTTCCGTCCTAGAGCCCCGAGGATGGAACTCTAGGACGGAAAGCAAAAACGCAGATGTGAAAGGGGCCTAAAACTTTTGCATATTACTGTATACAGCTGACAGACGGCTTGAATGCAATGTGCACGAAGCCTAACAACAGGGGTCATGAAATCTCCATTCTTATTATCGATAGTTGTACTAAAAACATGTACGAGGCAATGCTTGGTAGGAAGCATTTTTTTCAGTATCTGTATAGATTGGGAAACCCCAGATGCCATCCCCTTTTTACTGATAGTGTTGCCAAACCAATATAGGGAGGATTTTATGCAGGAAAATGCTGACATTTCAGCTCCCAAACATATATTGTCAGATTATTTAGCGCTAAGAAACGATAGTCTTTCGGCCAATTCTGTGTAATTTTCAGAGCAGCTACTTTCTCAATCCCTCAATTACCATTAGGTAGTACAATTTAGTGAGCCCAGACCTGATTACATAAAAGGATACAGCTGCCTTTTTGCGAAACATAAAATCTATAGCTCGCTACAGGAAATTGCACACACTCTTAAACCGACTTCTCTGGTGTGTCATAATATTAAAATGGAAAACAGGTTAGCTGACGAAGACCTCCAGTAACATGGAGGACGGAGCAGACATATTGGTCTCACGTAAAGTACCGCTCAACCATTCCCTGAAACAGATTGTGATGTTTTAAAAATTAACAAGGCCATGAGAATGGGACTTGATGATAGTTCGATGGATCATTATATTTATCTCAAAATTGCCCCTTGAAACATATTTCATTCTAAACCCTTAGGCCTCTTTCACACGGGCGTCATGAAAAATCGCCATGTTTGGTACCCAGACCCGAAACCGGACTTCATCACTGAAGTCCAGTTTCGGGTCTTCTGGAGAATTTATTATTTTCCCTGATAACATGGTTATAAGGGGAAATAATAGCATTCTTAATAAAGAATGCATAGTAAAATGAAGTGGAAGGGGTTAAAAATAATAAAAGTTAACTTACCTTAGCCACTTGATCGCGTAGTTGCGATCTGTCCTCTCTTTCCCTGCAGCATCTAATATCTACAGGACCTGTGATGACGTCACATCACATGGTCCAATCACATGGTCCAACTTACCATGGTGATGGACCATGTGATTGGACCATGTGATGTGACGTCATCACAGGTCGCTAGATCTTAGCTGATGCTGGGAAAGAGGACAGATCGCAACTACAGCGATCAGTGCTAAGTAAGTTAACTTGTATGTTTAACCCTTCCACTTCATTTTACTATGCATTCTTTATTAAGAATGCTATTATTTCCCTTATTACCATGTTATAAGGAAAATAATAAAGATCAGTCCGTTGCTAAGCAACCATGCGGGAAAATCGCAACGCATCTGCGCTTGCTTACGGATGCTTGCGATTTTCCCGCAGCCCCATTCACTTCTATGGGGCCTGCGTTGCGTGAAAAACGCACAATATAGAGCATGCTGCGATTTTCACGCAACGCAGAAGTGATGCGTGAAAATCACCGCTCATGTGCACAGCCCCATAGAAATGAATGGGTCCGGATTCAGTGCGGGTGCAATGCGTCCTCCTCACGCATTGCACCCGCACGGAAAACTCGCCCGTGTGAAAGGGGCCTTAGAACTCTACATTTAAGGGTAAAAAAATGAAATCGGGCTATTAACAGAAAGCCAAAAAAGAAAATAACATATGGTAATTTATAACATTCTGCCAGTTATAACTGCTTACACAAATGTTTCAGGTTGGCATTTGTGATGAGATTTCCCATGGTTAAAGGGGTTGTCTGAGTATCCTCAAGATGAAGGTCATCAGTATCTAATGTGTGGGGGTTCGACTCCTGGCACCTCTGCCAATTAGATGTGTGACCTCTTCCTAGGCCAGTCACTTCACATTGATCAGTCACGTGGCCTAGGCGCAGCTCAGTTCCGATCAAGTGAATGTGGCTGGGATGAAATACCAAGCACAGCAGCTATCCAGTGGACGGCACTGTGCTTGGTATTGCAGCCCAGCTCCATTCACTTGATTGTGACTGAGCTACTTCTAGGTCATATGACTGATCAATCTGAAGTGACTGGCCTAGGAAGAGGTCGTACATGTGATCAGCAGGGGTGCCGGGAGTCGGACCCCTACACATTAGATACTGATGACCTATTTTGAAAACCAAACCGTGGCCTCCTCAAAAAGCTGCTTGGCCTGGTCCTGGGTTTTGGATCCCGGCTGATCTGATATTGATGACCTAACCTGAGGACAGGTCATCAATATCAGGATCTCAGAAAGCTCCAATAACAAGGCCTATGTCCTATACAAGATCACTTTGAAAGTTCAATGGATTAAATGATGAGTAAAAAATCTGAATTATCTCTATAACTTTGGTAAATGCCACATATAAATCTATAATTCTACCAACTCAGATCTGAACCCTTCAATTATTATCTAATGGCTTAGATTATTGTTTGTTATACTCCTGGGTCGGCCTTAGGTTGGACGATGCCCTGTGTGGTGCCTTGTATTGAAGTTAACCCCTTTATGTCTACCTTATGGTCCTCAATTAATGCAATCACAGGGCACACAAAAAACTATGCAGTAGGTACAGTGCCCAAATAACAATGCCAGATAGGTTGCTAAAAAAAAAAACTTCAATAAAGAAAAGACAGGTGATGCATTCTATGCATGTTGTCCACCATGAAGCCAACACTGCACTCCAGTATGTTTTTATTAGAATTTGCCAAAAATACTAATAATTAAGAATATTACGGTATTCATTCAGATCATGAAAAGTCATGAATAGTATAGTGGAGACTGTCAACTAGATGTACAGTGAATACGGTGAACTAGAGTTGAGTTGCTCTTCATAAAAATGTCTACTTATATGCTATTCATAGCTTCTGGAAAGCTCGGACCACTGGTTGCTATAAGCGGCTGTCACCTACCAATTGGAGCTTAGTTAGAAAACATATGAATAAACTATCAATTATTTTTACTTAAAAAATAATACCAAAGAATGAATGGTCATTTAGTGTCATGGAGAGCACAAAGTCTTACTTTTACATTAGAATTGACTATGGACAATAGATTTTAGCAGGCATGCCCACCAATTTTGACAACAGTCATAGACTTGAGCTGTCCATGGTCTCCACAGACATTACTGGTGCTCCACAGTCAGTTGTGACACCACGGAGGTATGCCCCATTTCCATCTGTGATTATGGATCCTTCACACACATTCTAATCTATGGGTCTGTGAAAACCATGAACACAACACAGATTGGTAGGAAAAGCTCTGGAAATTACAAATCAAAAATGGAAGATCAAAAACAGACACATGGACCAAACATGGATTCTTGACAGATGTTTTCATATGAACAACAGATTGTTTTGTCACAGATGTCATCATGGACATATGAAGGAGGTCTAACAAAGGAATCCATCTGTCATTGCTGGAAACAATGCCCCAAATTTTTTTTTAACCTGAAAATCCTTTGTCTTGTCTGAAAATAATTGTGCAGTGTGCACATGTTAGCAGGTGGCTCGAGGGTAGCAATTGTTTTATAGCTAATTTTACCCTACAAAACTACTATCTTTCTCCTTAAAGACATGCACATTGTTGGTAACTGATAGCTATCAGACACAGAGCTATCTAATGTTTATGGCCGGCTAGTCTAGCCGATCAGTAAACTTTCCTCTTACCTGTTCTGGGGCAATTGTCTGCATGTCTCCAGGTAAGAGCCTCCCATATTACAAGCAGAAACCCAAGATATGTATTGTGTAAATAAATTATATAATGTACAACTAAGGGTGGGTTCACACTAGCGTTATGGTTTCTGTTATGGCTTTAATAACAGAATCCGTAAAACGGAGGACGGATCAGTTCTGGAGCCCATAGACTTGTATTATGACGGAATGCAAAACGGAAGCCATTAAAAGGCATTCCCTTTGCTTTCCATCATAATTAGAGATGAGCGAACTTTAAAAAAAAGTCCGGCGTTCGGCGTTCGGGTTGCGGTAAGTCGCACATCCCGTTACGGATTCCACTATAGCGGCATATGGAATCCATAAGGGGCGGCTGCCACCAACCCAAACTGTTGAACAGCCGAAGGACCTGGGGTGACGTCACTGTCATGTGATCAGTGCAGGGGGCGTGGCTCAGTACTGGATTTGATCCTGTGCTGAGCCACGCCCCCTGCACTGATCACATGACAGTGACGTCACCCCAGGTCCTTCGGCTGTTCAACAGTTCGGGTTGGTGGCAGCCGCCCCTTATGGATTCCATATGCTGCTATAGTGGAATCCATAACGGGATGCGCGACTTACCACAACCCGAACGCCGAACACCGGACTTTTTTTTAAAGTTCGCTCATCTCTAGTCATAATACAAGTCTATGAGAAAGCATAACGGATCCTTCTGGGTCCCGTAATGGAAGACGGAAAACAAAGTCCTGTCGACAGGAATTTGTTTTCCGTCTTGCATGACGGGACCCAGACTGATCCGTTATGCTTTCTCATAGCCTTCTATTAGGACGGAGCAAAACGGAATGCCTCTTAAAGGCTTCCGTTTTGCATTATATCTTATGGATTTCGTTATTTTCTGTTATAACCATGTTACAACGGAAAGCCATAAGGGAAACCATAACGCTAGTGTGAACCCACCCTAAATCTACTTTTGCACTTACGTTTTGGCCTTCCGTTTGTGAGATCTGTTAAGGGCTCTCACAAGCGGCCCAAAACGGATCAGTTTGCATTCTAATGCATTCTGAATGGAAAAGGACCTGCTCAGAATGCATCAGTTTGCATCAGTTCAGTCTCCAGTCCGCTTTGGAGACGGACACCAAAACGCTGCTTGTGAAACTGAGTCAAATGGATCCTGGGACACAATGTAAGTCAACGGGGACAGATCCGTTTTCACTGACACAATCTGGCACAATAGAAAACGGATCCGTCCTCCATTGACTTTCATTTGTGTTCAAGACGGATCTGTCTTGGCTATGTTAAAGATTGAACAAACGGATCCTTTCTGAACGGATGCAGACGGTTGCATTATCTGAACGGATCCGTCCATGACGGATCCGCACAAAACGCGAGTGTGAAAGCTGTGTGCTTCATCTTGAATTCCAGAACAAGGGTCAACTGACTGCTCAACTAGACTAGAACTGAAGAGCATAAACCTAACAATCTAGAGGGGACATGTCCAAATATTTATAAGCTATGAAGATATATAGAGAAGGGGTTATTTACTTGTATACCACGAGTCAAGTGTGCAAGAATTTTGGAATAACATTTAGATATACAAACATTGTCTATACACAACTTTTGTAAACTACTATAACCCCCAGCGTGAGAACAAGTCTTCAGTACCAGCCACCATCTTATACCTGCTCCCGTCTGCTTCTCTTTACTCCTTTGTTTGAAATACTAAGACTTCTCTGTCTGAAATGTTAGGAATCATAAAACGTGTAATAAAGTAGAAGCTTAGATCACAATGTAGTGATAGATCAGCCTGTGCATGAATATGCATAGTCGTTGGTGCCAGACAGGACAATCAAGCAATTAGAAAAGCCGATAATCTGTTAAAAGCCCTGTCTCCTTATCAGAAGTAATATATATTGTAAATGAGCTGATGGAAGGATGATTTGTTTGCATGTACAGTACATGACCTTCAAACAATTGCAATATGGGCAATGGTGCCTTTTAAGAGAAATTGCATAAAGGAGTCTCCAGCAGATACCTAATTTTGTTGGGGAAGTTGCCTACAGCTAATTATGTAGTATTATATGGTGACCATTGGCCATCCGTGTAATTCAAGGACATCTCAAAGATCGAGGACCTGAATGGAGACTGCCTTAATAATACCTTTGGGCCCTGAATAGTCTACCCAATTAATAAATTCAATTCAGGTCAGAATTGGCCGAACTACTCCTCCAATTCCATACAAGTCCAAATAAATTCAACCCGAAACACATATGTACCCCGATGGCCCAGAGAACTTTCTCTCCATCTGCCTCCAGGGGTGGAATCAGAACTTTAACTGGCCCTGGAAAAAAAAAACTAAAAGTGGCCCCATGTCATTGGTAAATCCAGACTGACAGAAGCTGGGGCAATACAAGTAGGCAGGGAGAAAAGAAGTAGGCAAGGGCCAGCAATAATTTAATGCAGGACAAAATACCACCACAGCAGAACCATTTACCGCAGTGCAGCATAAAATACTGCCATTCACATCGCAGTATAGAAGTATTCGTGTATCACTGTCCTGAGGACGGTGATACAGTTGAATTCAGGAGAGCACCTGTGCATGCTGTTCATCGGCATAGGTACCTGCATGACATCACTATACACCTGGCTGGAGGCTGTGAGGAGGGCTTGGACAGCCTTGTGGGCATCGGTGCACCAGGAAATTTCCCCATTGGGTCTATGGCCAGTCCATCCCTGTCTGCCTCTCTCTTTCTCGATTCTCCTGAAATTAAAACTAAAAATGTAATACTTTTGAGCTTAAACTTTTTAGAAAATTCAGGTTGAATTTCCAAATTTTAGAATCCATTCCCTCATCTCGAATCATTACAAATCACTAGTTTTCAAGCAACCAGAACCATAATTGGTCAGTGAATTGATTACACTGCCGTAAAAACCTTTGTTATTGGTGGCGTCACTTGTAGCGACATTTACAATAGGCACGGTGAGTGCTGCGGACGATCAAAAAATCACATCCCTTGTCCTGGTGTCATAGGTGAGGGTTGGCCTCATTATGTGTAGGTCCAGCATTATAAAGCACCTGTACTGTAGACTGGGAAATCGAGTTGAAATTAAATTGACTTCCAGACATTCTTGCAAGCAGTCATCTACCATAGTCTAAACTGCACTGGGAAAATAATATCCTGATCCCCAGATGAAAAGGCTCTTGATCTACCATTATTATGAGAATTGTGTCAATATATTAATGTTTCCAAAATACAGAATCTAGTGTATTACTCTGTATCAATCAAAGTATCTCTCTGGGATTCATGATCGACACATCTGACAACCAGATACTCTCAAAGGTTATATTTTTATATAACAATAATGAGCCCAAAATCCCATACTCTGGTTGTTCTTGTAAAGGCCAAACTATTGGGGTCACTGTCCCAGTGGGCACTGTGTATAAGAAGTCCCGTACATTTCACTGGTTTACGGTAACCCGAGCTGTATTTACAATCACTCTCAGTTAGAGCATATGGAAAACACTGCCTGTTTTGACAAGTTTACAATTTCTTTAAATAAAAATGTGATAAATGTTCTCTCGGAGACTACAGCACCAGGCTCCAGACTCAGCAATATAACTAAGCACTGAAAGATGGCTTAAGAGTGATCCCATGTGTAGTGTGGCCGAAGTGTGGCAGCGATGTGGCTGAAAACCGTACTGACGTGTAATTTTCCTGCAAGTCACCATCGTTATTACATTTATCTTTAATCACCACATCGTTTTATAGGGAAAAATATTGTTCACCTGCAGACATGAAAAAACAATTTCACAGGCGTGTCCAACTTGCGGTAGGACTACATGTCTGTGTGGTGTGAAGCTGCATCATCTTTTTCTACATTGGAGCATTCATACAATGGGGCAGAAATTAATTATTTCTTTAAGAAAGATGGAGCTTGTTTGTTGGATTTTACCCATGGGTGACACTACCAGGGCAGCAGGCACAGTAGCCGCCATAGAGCCTCCATCTCCACAGTTAGTGTCATATATTGGAAGAGGACATTACTGTTTGCATTGTTTTTGTGCTGTGACATCACTGATTCATTTCTGAGCATCACCGTGCATATTACCATACCATTGTGATATCTCTGTGAACTTTATAGGAGGACTTAAAGGGACAGATTCTCTTTCAGATTATTGGGAACGAAGGTTCCTGCAAGAGCTCGTTCCAGACAATCTGCCTGTGTAAAGGTGCCGCGGATCACCCGATAACTGAGCAAAATGCTCATTCATCGGGTGCTCCTGTTGTTTGTGCAGGCACATAAATTATCGTTTCTGGGCAGCGGATCGTGTGGTCTGATGCCCAGAAACAACGCGGCTCTATAATTGCAATAGTAACCCCTCGTCATCATACAGTGGAGGTGATCACGCTTCCTTCCTGACAATCTGCTGCTCCTCAGCGCGTGTAAATACACCTTATTGCTGTACTGTGCACATTATCCCACGATTGTGACATCACTGCGTGCGTTATCCTTGTGCATAAGGAAAATTCAACATAAATAGAAGCTTTTCATATTCATGCCATGGTGGTCATGGTGGTGTAGGGCCCAATTCCAAGTTTTGCTATGGGGCCCCATGAGTCATTGGTACGCTCCTGATTTTATCCATATACCTAGGAGAATTCTACTGATGTTTCAGAATGCTGAGCAACCAGAAATAGTTCAGAAAGTTATTGTAACAACTTTCTCTCACAATAAAGCTCTTGTAAATTGTTTTCTAAAATCCCCCATAAAGAAAGGCAACCAAAGAATTCCCTGCATGCCTAAGGCTGCTATCAGATATCTATAACATGGGTGCACTTTACCATCCTTATTACCTCCCAACGGTTTCACTGAATGGGACATAGATCAGCATAGAATCCTTTGGTCATTAAAAATATGGAGATCCTGACAGAGATCCCAAACAGAACCCGTATTCATCGCTACGAAGGTTCACAACACCACTGCAAACAAAGGTGACCATGGCTGGCTGTCAATGGCAGGACATGTAATGGGTGCCGTGACACCAGATTTCCTTCTAAGTGCTTGGAAATGGTCTGGGCAGAGAAATGGGCGTGTAATGAAGGTGCCACCTGTGTTTGGATGGTGGACAAGGAAACTGTGGGAGCTGCTCGAGCTTGTTGGTGGATCAAACAATCCTCTTTACCCTCTGTTCACACTTGCGCGTTTCACAGCGCGTTCGAACGCGCTGTAAAACGCATAACCGATGCGAACCAATGCTTCCCTATGGGACTGGTTCACATTTTCGTGTTTTACAGCGTATTCGAACGCGCTGAAAAACGCCTGACGCATAAACAAGTACTTGAGCTTTTTTCGGGGCGTTTGTCTCGCGTTTTGGCCCATAGACTTCAATGGGAACGCGCAACGCTTGTATTTTGTGCGTTTTTGACACTGAAAACGCGCGTTCGAACGCGCGTTTATGAATTTGCAACATGCTGGAAAGGCCAAACCCCAGGTGCTAGGCACAGTTTGGAGAGAAGCCAAACTGCAGTCAATCACAAAAAGCGCGTAAAACGCGCGACAAAAACTCGCGTCTCAGAAACGCTCAGGTGTGAACCCAGTGTTAGTGATGATCTGGGCAATCTGGAAAATGTTTGAGGTGTGTGCATTTCTTCACGTAACCACTGCTGTCAACACCTCCTAACGGCTAGGTAAGAACAGCCTAGATGGCATTTTGTCGAAACAACTATCCTGCTTCTCTCAGTTCAATGATGTGCCCCCTCTCAAAGTATGACAACTGGGCAAAATGTTTTCAGTTGTGTTGTAGAAGCATGTCTAGCATTCAACAATCTGTCACCAAGAGGTGCACTGCTCACAAGTAGCCACTGAGAGCCTTTTTATGGGGCAGCGGGGGAAGCACTTTTACCCCCTCCCGTGGAAAGACCCAGTGTCTAATCAGACCACCCCTGTATTAATTTACATATCTCTCTGAGACATAACTGCATGCTAAATTTTCGCAGCCATCCGACATTTCTACCTGGGTGCGTTAGATCCTTTTGTATTAAAGGGCTTGTCCCACTAAAAATATTTTGCAGTTTCCAAACCAGAGTTATTCAATAAAATGTATCCGCATAGCGCCACCTGCTGTTTTTTTGTCCGGCTCACTCAAAAGGCGGCACTTGCTCAGTTCCATCCTTCACTTGCCTCCTGAGTTGCGATAGGCAGAGCATGGACACGCCCCCTTAGCTGCAGCAGAAAAGTCACTCCCCTTTGATCTCTCAGCTTGATATAAATCTAGCAGAGCAATGAATGGGGAGATTTCTGGATCCATGTGAGGTGCAGGGCTGGTTCTAGCTTTGTTAGAAAGAGGTTGTCATGTACTATATGATCTCTGAATTTCATTTTTTACATTAGTCATGAGAAAACCCCTTAAAGTGAAGATTGTGTTCCCCTGGATTCTTTTTTTTTAATTTATTTCACTAAATATAAATATAATTATTTATAAATAATGAATTAAATAAATAAATATAATTCACTAAATTCACTTAGTGATATATTTTAGTGATAATTACGGAATGATTGATGTACGTAATGTATTGGTTGTTTTATATTTCATTAAGACATTTAGTAAAATAAATTAAAATATATAATCTGGGGGGGGGGGCATAATCTTCACTTGACCCATTTTTTTGTCAATGAGTGTACACAGTCAAGTAAAATCTGCTACAATTATGATCATACTGTGAAGCATTATAATCATTATCATACCATTACTATCAGGAGTGGACTGGCCATAGACCCTACAGGGAAATTTCCAGGTGGCCCGATGCCCAGAGGGCCACTGAAGCCCTCCTTACTGACGCTGCCAAGTACATAATGATCAGATGCTCTCAGTGGTAATTAAAGCTAGGGGCATCGGGTGCTCATGTACCTGGCTGGCGGCTGCAGATCGTCCTGAATTTTGTTGAATGGTTGTCCTAAGTGCGGTAAAACAGTTGAGTACTGCAGCGGGCGCCATATATTAATTAGAGAGACTGGAGGAGGACAGAACGTGCAGCAATTGAAGGCCACCACAGAAGGATAGCTTCTGTGGCAGCATCTGGCGCTGCTCTGCGGTATTTAGATCTGCTGGGGCGTTATTGGGGTGTTGAATGGATTAGGCAGTGGCTGAAGGACAGAAAACAGAGGGTTGTAGTCAATGGAGTATATTCAGACCATGGTATTGTTACCAGTGGGGTACCTCAGGGATCTGTTCTGGGACCTATATTGTTTAATATCTTTATCAGCGAAATTGCAGAAGGCCTCAATGGTAAGGTGTGTCTTTTTGCTGATGACACAAAGATTTGTAACAGGGTTGATGTTCCTGGAGGGATACACCAAATGGAAAAGGATTTGGGAAAACTAGAGGAATGGTCAAAAATATGGCAACTAAAATTCAATGTTGATAAGTGCAAGATAATGCACCTGGGGCGTAAAAACCCAAGAGCAGAATATAAAATCAGTGATACAGTACTAACCTCAGTATCTGAGGAAAGGGATTTAGGGGTCATTATATCAGACGACCTAAAGGTGGGCAGACAATGTCATAGAGCAGCAGGTAATGCCAGCAGAATGCTTGGGTGTATAGGAGAGGCATTACCAGTAGAAAGAGGGAGGTGCTCGTGCCGCTCTACAGAGCACTAGTGAGACCTCATTTGGAGTATTGTGTGCAGTACTGGAGACCATATCTGCAGAAGGATATTGAAACTTTGGAGAGAGTTCAGAGAAGAGCTACTAAACTAGTACATGGATTGCAGGACAAAACTTACCAGGAAAGGTTAAACGACCTTAACATGTATAGCTTGGAAGTAAGAAGAGACAGAGGGGATATGATAGAAACTTTTAAATACATAAAGGGAATCATCACGGTAAAAGAGGAGAGAATATTTAAAAGAAGAAAAACTGCTACAAGAGGACATAGTTTTAAATTAGAGGGGCAAAGGTTTAAAGGTAATATCAGGAAGAATTACTTTACTGAGAGAGTAGTGGACGCATGGAATAGCCTTCCTGCAGAAGTGGTAGCTGCAAATACAGTGAAGGAGTTTAAGCATGCATGGGATAGGCATAAGGCCATCCTTCATATAAGATAGGGCCTGGGGCTATTCATAGTATTCAGTCTATTGGGCAGACTAGATGGGCCAAATGGTTCTTATCTGCCGACACATTCTATGTTTCTATGTTTCTATGTTATTTTGTGTTGCACTATGGTATTGCTGACCTTGCCTGCTTGTGTTGTCCTCCTTCTATCAATTTGGACCTGCCTACAATATGGGGGCCACTTTTAGTTTTTCTTCCAGGGCAACTTCAAGTACTCAGTCTGCCCCGATTACTATTGGTACCGTCTTTTCTTGGTGATATTTACTATGAAATCATTGACTTCAAGTCGACCTACTGACATTTATTATCCTATTTCAAAGTATATAGCCACCTTTAGTCCTGGTTCACATATGACAGTTCGGTGCAATTTTCAATGCACCATTAGGGGAGATCCCTGACCGTAGGGCCACATGTGCATTTGCTGCAATGGAAAGTCTGCTCATATTCCCAGCAACAGCCACACCAAATGGTGAAGATTTTGTTGCAGAAATCCTTGTGGAAATGCTGCGAATTTGCTTCAGATTTCATCCTCTGCATTGCAAAAAGTGAATTCCACAGCTGAAACCCCCAACCACAATTGATATACCGGGGACTTAAAATCCCTACATGTCAGGCTACGAGTGGAATTTCTTGCGGATAACATCTGCAGCATGAGATTTGCGTTGAAGATCTGCAGCATTTATGCCATGTGTGGCCGGACCCTAGAGAATTTATAACATAAAAGTGCATTAAAACTATTCAGTGTGAACAAGGCATCAAGCTCGGAACCAGGATCAGATTAACAGCATTGCTTCTTGGAAGAACAGAATATTTTGAAGCCTCATTTTGATCATATCACAGATGAGTACCGTCACTACTATTCCCCAGAGAGAACTCTCACGCAATAAATCCGACATTCCCTACCTCTGCCGGGAGCATATTTGTTGGTTTGTTATCATTCTCTACATTCATTTTTCTTCTCGAAAGTTGTCAAAGCAGTTTCCAACAGACTGTGCAACTACTAGGGTGACTGCCATTCGTATTCACTCATCTGCTGGTATATCTCCACGGATTTATGAGGCAAAATAAAAGAAATCTGACACTATTTGGGTAATTACAGAGAGGGTTAATTAATCTTGGCAATTAGGCATGGAAAGATACCTCCACCCTCAGGTTATACTACGGTTTTCTATTCTACAGACAAATTGTAGTAATTTTCCGTAAATCAAACATGGGTGTAGTCAGGCTTCATTTATTTTATTCTGCACTTGTATCAGAATCCACGCCAATGGCTGGAGGCCTCTTCGGTATTAATTGTAACATGCAATTTGCAACCATCTGGATAAGCATGACAGTATAATAAATTCGTCAGTCAGTGTATGTATGTTTTATGTGCATCTCTATGCCAGTTAAAGGGCTTATCCCATGGTCGATGTAAGCAATAGTACATGACAATCTCTTTATAACAAAGATAGAACCAGTCCTGTACTTTGTATGGATCCAGCGATTCCCCTATTCTTTGATCATTTTTCTTTGCTAGATTTATTATAAGCTGGCAGCTCAGGGGGCGTGTCTTGTCTTGGGGTGTTTGTCCTTTCTGTGAGGGGTGTGACCTCTCTGCTGCAGTTAACTATGCATTTTCTTCAGGTCGATTCTCGGTATTTTGCCAGATTATGACCGGATCTCCACTGGTTGCCATTATAGTTAATGGGGCCAGACGGAGACTTTCAAGCTTCTAGCAATGCTGGAATGCAGAGAGATCCAGCGGGCTGTGTGAAACTAGCCTTACAGGGTGAGAGCAGAAACAGGATCCCTAGTGTTATCATGAAGCTAGCAGGGGGGATTGGCCATAGACCCAACAGGAAAATTCCACCCAAGCTCTCCTGATGGCTGCAGGCCAAGTACATAATGATCTGATGCTCAACGGCCGCAGTATCACGTCTGATTAGGCAGGTAACAGACGTGCGGCGCAGAGGGGAAGGAAGAGGAGTACCCTTTCACTAGGGAGAGGGAGGAGTGGTGACCCCTAGCTAACCTAGCACTGTCACCTGGCTGCCATGACGTCCCTAGACGGGCTGCTAACCCGTACGCCGTTCACGTGCCTTGTCCCTGGTTTGCCCTGAAATAAGCCCTAGGTAGTAAATAGGGCAGTGGGAGCACTAGTCCTCACCACTGATAGCTAGGGTAACAACAGGGAAAGGACAAACAACACAAACAATTCCCGAAGGGAGACAACAAACAGGAGAGAACCGGAGATACAACAGCTCCAGTTCCAACATCTCCACAGCAACTCCAACTCCACCAGAGGTCAGAATAGAAGATCTGGAAAGAAGGTCTATATCTGGCAACAAGGGAAGCAGAAAGTGAGAACATATAGTAGCTGGGAGCGGCTGACAGAGAACAGCTGAAAGGAAAAGCTACAGATGCCTAAATGGGACCAAAAGGATCGCAAACCTAAGCAGGAAAACCTGGACCGGAATCTATTCCCACCACTAGGTCATGAAGCGACCTCTTGAAACCGAGTGAGTAGTCACCCGCTGCGACCTTCTGACCCCAGACACAACAGGGTCAGTGATAGGTCGTGACACCCTCGTGACAGGTAAGCAGCTGCCCTTCTGAACTCAACTGTATTACTGTCCTTGGAACGGTGATACAGTTGAATACTGTGGAGAGGGCGGCAGTATTTTGTGCTGCACTGGGGTATTTGGTTCTGCAGGGGCGGTACTTTGTGCTGCACTAAGTTATTGTAGGCTCCTCCTACTTCTGTTGGTCCTGCCTATTTGTGTTGGCCCCACCTATTTGTATTGTCCCTGCCTGCTTATGTTGTCCCACCTACAGTATGGGGGCCACTTTTAGTTTTTTTCCAAGGCCACTTTAAGCTCCTAATCTGCCCTTGAAAGCGAGCCTAACTGTCACAGTGTCTAACAGTAGTTCTGGCTGGTGACAGGTAAAGGATGGAAGTGAGAATGTGTGTCCACCTCAATGGTGTTCCTGAGGTGGACAGAGAAATAAGGTAAACAGCTGGTGGCAAATTACGTAGAAACGTTTTATTGAAGAGCTCAATAGCTATAGCAAATTCTTAATTTATTTGCATGTTGGATGAATGTTACCAGTTTGGGGTGTGTCCCTGCACGGTCTAACACTGGCAGCATTGATTGGAGAATGTCAGACTGTGCAGGGAAACACCCCCTACTTGTAACACCTAGATGGACCTTATTGCTGACTGCTGGCAATTAATTCATAAACTTCTAGTAGGAATAATAGTGGAATGGCACAACTTACAGTTATATGAAAAGATGCCTCAGAATTTCAATTCCATGGGGAATGCAAGTACTTACTAAAACTGCCAGGAAAAGTGACAGGTCTTTTTTCAATGTGTAAAAAATTATAATGAGTGGACGTAAAAAAATAAAAGACCACTTTTTAAACTTTCAGAGGTGTAAGGATACTTTAACACGTATAACTTTTCCGGTATTGAGTTCCGTCCTAGGGGCTCAATACCGGATAAAAACTGATCAGTTTTATCCTAATGCATTCTGAATGGACAGCAATCTGTTCAGTATGCATCAGGATGTCTTCAGTTCAGTCACTTTACGTTTTTTGGATTGAGAAAATACCGCAGCATGCTGAGGTATTTTCTCCGCCCAAAATTCCGAAACACTTGCCGGAATGCCAGATCTGGCATTATTTTTAATTGAAATGCCGGATCCGGCCCCAAGTGTTCTGAAAAAACGGATCCAGTTTTGCGGTCTGCGCATACGCAGACCTTTAAAAATCTGAAAAAGATAAATACCGGATGCGTTTTTCCGGATGACAACCGGAGAGACGGATCTGGTATTGCAATCCATTTGGGAGACGGATCAGCATCCGGATCGGTCTACAAATGGTATCCGTTTGCATACAGATTGCCGGATCTGCCTGTCGGAATCCAACAAGGCAAGTGTGAAAGTACCCTTATGCATGTGGTAGAGCCATACTGCTGGAAATGCCAGCTCAGCCACTCACTAAACACAGCAATAGCTGATCTTAGGGAGACCAGCTACAAAAATACCGTGGAGCCTCACTTAAGAGTCTCAAACACAGCAATCCAAAGTGCAAGGCTCCCTGGGAAACATAAAATGCAAAAAGATTGTGGAGCCCCAGTTATGGGTCTACAACACAGTGAAAGCCAGATATCCCTCAAAGGAAGGAAAAACAAGCAAAGGGGTGTCTCCATTACAGAGATCACCAAAACCACCATATTAAGTGGCCCCTATGTCAAGATCCCGCTCTTTTACAAGCTTTAAGGATGTGACAGGGAAGACCTAAGCAAGTTATCCATCCACAGACAGCTGTTTCGGGGTGTTGCCCCTCATCAGTGTGGAGTAGGATTCTGGCTAACCGGGAGCGATGCTTTGGTGACTACTCAAACAAAGCAATAGCTGATCTTAGGGAGACCAGCTACAAAAATACCGTGGAGCCTCACTTAAGAGTCTCAAACACAGCAATCCAAAGTGCAAGGCTCCCTGGGAAACATAAAATGCAAAAGATTGTGGAGCCCCAGTTATGGGTCTACAACACAGTGAAAGCCAGATATCCCTCAAAGGAAGGAAAAACAAGCAAGGGGTGTCTCCATTACAGAGATCACCAAAACCACCATATTAAGTGGCCCCTATGTCAAGATCCGCTCTTTTACAAGCTTTAAGGATGTGACAGGGAAGACCTAAGCAAGTTATCCATCCACAGACAGCTGTTTCGAGGTGTTGCCCCTCATCAGTGTGGAGTAGGATTCTGGCTAACCGGGAGCGATGCTTTGGTGACTACTCAAACAAAGCAATAGCTGATCTTAGGGAGACCAGCTACAAAAATACCGTGGAGCCTCACTTAAGAGTCTCAAACACAGCAATCCAAAGTGCAAGGCTCCCTGGGAAACATAAAATGCAAAAAGATTGTGGAGCCCCAGTTATGGGTCTACAACACAGTGAAAGCCAGATATCCCTCAAAGGAAGGAAAAACAAGCAAAGGGTGTCTCCATTACAGAGATCACCAAAACCACCATATTAAGTGGCCCCTATGTCAAGATCCCGCTCTTTTACAAGCTTTAAGGATGTGACAGGGAAGACCTAAGCAAGTTATCCATCCACAGACAGCTGTTTCGAGGTGTTGCCCCTCATCAGTGTGGAGTAGGATTCTGGCTAACCGGGAGCGATGCTTTGGTGACTACTCAAACAAAGCAATAGCTGATCTTAGGAGACCAGCTACAAAAATACCGTGGAGCCTCACTTAAGAGTCTCAAACACAGCAATCCAAAGTGCAAGGCTCCCTGGGAAACATAAAATGCAAAAAGATTGTGGAGCCCCAGTTATGGGTCTACAACACAGTGAAAGCCAGATATCCCTCAAAGGAAGGAAAAACAAGCAAAGGGTGTCTCCATTACAGAGATCACCAAAACCACCATATTAAGTGGCCCCTATGTCAAGATCCGCTCTTTTACAAGCTTTAAGGATGTGACAGGGAAGACCTAAGCAAGTTATCCATCCACAGACAGCTGTTTCGAGGTGTTGCCCCTCATCAGTGTGGAGTAGGATTCTGGCTAACCGGGAGCGATGCTTTGGTGACTACTCAAACAAAGCAATAGCTGATCTTAGGAGACCAGCTACAAAAATACCGTGGAGCCTCACTTAAGAGTCTCAAACACAGCAATCCAAAGTGCAAGGCTCCCTGGGAAACATAAAATGCAAAAAGATTGTGGAGCCCCAGTTATGGGTCTACAACACAGTGAAAGCCAGATATCCCTCAAAGGAAGGAAAAACAAGCAAAGGGGTGTCTCCATTACAGAGATCACCAAAACCACCATATTAAGTGGCCCCTATGTCAAGATCCGCTCTTTTACAAGCTTTAAGGATGTGACAGGGAAGACCTAAGCAAGTTATCCATCCACAGACAGCTGTTTCGAGGTGTTGCCCCTCATCAGTGTGGAGTAGGATTCTGGCTAACCGGGAGCGATGCTTTGGTGACTACTCAAACAAAGCAATAGCTGATCTTAGGGAGACCAGCTACAAAAATACCGTGGAGCCTCACTTAAGAGTCTCAAACACAGCAATCCAAAGTGCAAGGCTCCCTAGGAAACATAAAATGCAAAAAGATTGTGGAGCCCCAGTTATGGGTCTACAACACAGTGAAAGCCAGATATCCCTCAAAGGAAGGAAAAACAAGCAAGGGGTGTCTCCATTACAGAGATCACCAAAACCACCATATTAAGTGGCCCCTATGTCAAGATCCGCTCTTTTACAAGCTTTAAGGATGTGACAGGGAAGACCTAAGCAAGTTATCCATCCACAGACAGCTGTTTCGAGGTGTTGCCCCTCATCAGTGTGGAGTAGGATTCTGGCTAACCGGGAGCGATGCTTTGGTGACTACTCAAACAAAGCAATAGCTGATCTTAGGAGACCAGCTACAAAAATACCGTGGAGCCTCACTTAAGAGTCTCAAACACAGCAATCCAAAGTGCAAGGCTCCCTGGGAAACATAAAATGCAAAAAGATTGTGGAGCCCCAGTTATGGGTCTACAACACAGTGAAAGCCAGATATCCCTCAAAGGAAGGAAAAACAAGCAAGGGGTGTCTCCATTACAGAGATCACCAAAACCACCATATTAAGTGGCCCCTATGTCCAAGATCCGCTCTTTTACAAGCTTTAAGGATGTGACAGGGAAGACCTAAGCAAGTTATCCATCCACAGACAGCTGTTTCGGGGTGTTGCCCCTCATCAGTGTGGAGTAGGATTCTGGCTAACCGGGAGCGATGCTTTGGTGACTACTCAAACAAAGCAATAGCTGATCTTAGGAGACCAGCTACAAAAATACCGTGGAGCCTCACTTAAGAGTCTCAAACACAGCAATCCAAAGTGCAAGGCTCCCTGGGAAACATAAAATGCAAAAGATTGTGGAGCCCCAGTTATGGGTCTACAACACAGTGAAAGCCAGATGTCCCTCAAGGAAGGTTTCCTTCGCTTTGAGGTATCTGCTCTGGGCACACTGAGCCATACCTGCTTTCCGCAGGGACTGCACTGGACTGCTGTGTTGAGTAAGTGGCTCACGTATTGCTGTCTCTAGGCCAGCTATCACTTTGTTGTCATCTGCAAACGTCCGGTACTCACACTGAGCAGCATGCTGGCACCTGGGCTAGCTGCTAAGCACATGCTCCTGTGCATCATAAGCTACTTGGGTGACGCCAGTGATGCTGCTGATGTGCTTTTGGTGTGCTATCTGCGAACGCCTGTAACTGAGGGCTCCATCCGTTTTGTACTTGCCCGAGCGCACTTTGGACCTTGCTGTGTTTGAATATGGCTGGTCTCTGAGATCAGCTTATTGCTGGCTGGTAAGTGTCGACTACAGATCTGCTCGAGCAGCACTAGATGTCTGGGTCCCATGCATCACAGCCATGAGATCGGCATAAGGCGTAGGTTTTGATATACTGTATACTCTGCTGAGACTGCACTGGCTCCATGTTGAGAGCTGCTGAGATCCACATGTTTCCCAGGAGCGCTGCTGCGCTAGCTGCGTGTGAGCTCGCATTTTTGTGGCTGGTCTCTAGATCGGCTATTGCTGTTGTTTGGTCGCTGCGCTCCCGGTGCATCTGCTCCGCGGTGGTACGCCAGCTGTCTGCAGTGCTTAAAGCGTCATATGCGGGGTCTCAGTCTGCAGACACCATATGGCTGCATCTGGTACTGGCACCACTGTGTTGTGGAGCCCATGGCGGCTGCAACTCCCTCTGCACTCCTCGCCACAGCAGTGACAGGCCTCAGCCAGTGACTGGCAGAGCGGGCATTTCCTGCTTGTTAACAGGGGCCCGGAAGCAGAGAACGGCAGGGAGCAAGAGCAGCAAGGGATCAGTCAGGTAAGTACACATTGGGGGAGCTTTATCAAAACTGGTGTAAAATATGACTGGCTTAGTTGCCCATAGCAACCAATCAGATTCCAGCTTTCATTTTCCAAAGCTCCTTTGGAAAATGAAAGAAGGAATCTGATTGGTTGCTATGGGCAACTAAGCCAGTTTTCCTTTTTACCAGTTTTAATAAATCTCCTACAGTACTTTTAGTATTGCACCCCAATGTGAACTTGTTTAATACAATTTTTTATTCCCTGGACAACCCCTTTAAGCATATGTTCAAGGAAATGAAGGAATATTGAAGCCAACATTTCCAGGGTGGAACATCTTGTTAAATACATTTTATCAGTGGGTAAAATCTTTTGTAGACAGAGAGATATCTGCAGGCCATCAGCATGCTCATTCCAAATCTACATCACACATACATGACATTTCTGACACGGCCCACTGTCAACGCTTGACCCTTTCTTTGAGTCTATAAAACTTGTGGGACTACAACTCATTGAACTGTAAAATGATAATGTGGGATGGATTACCTCGGGGAATTTACTATTCAAGTTTGTGTTCCAGTTATGGTCTGCACCCATGCCGGCGCCGTATTTTGCTCACAGGCATGACTGATCCTGACCTGCCTTTCTAATGAAGGCAATTTCTTTGTCCTGTCATCTAATAACTACTCATGCTGTCAGTTTACGTTACATGAAAGGACTATTTTTCACTGGACAGCAGATGTATGTCATGCGTGTACCGCCCGTATCCATGCGGCTGTGCCACAATTTTTAGAACACGTCCTAGACTTAGACTGAGTTCACATCAACGTTCAAGCTTCCGTTTTTCTGTTCCGTTATAGGAGCAGGAGAACGGAAAGGACAGATTCAGCACATAACTGAGCCGAGCGGAGCCTACGGGCCCCATAGACTATAATGGCGTCCGTTAGGTTTCTGCTCAGAGGAAGATTTTTGAAGCGGAGACAAAAGTCCTGCATGCTGAATCTGTCCTTTCCTTTCTCCTGCTCCTGTAATGGAGCAGGAGAACGAAAAAGGCTGAACTCTGATGTGAACTCAGTTTTGTGGACAAGATTAGGCATTTTGACAATAGGGCTTGCGGAAAGTGTGGGATGCAGAAGCTAAAATGGATAAGGCCGTGTGAGTGTATGTGAACTCCGTTTTGTGGACAAGATTAGGCATTTTGAAAATAGGGCTTGTGGAAAGTGTGAGATACAGAAGGTAAAATGGATAAGGCCGTGTGAGTGTAGCCTTATGTTGTATACTCTGGTGAGTATACGTCTAACTTTACTAAAGGCCACCATAGCTTCCGAATCTCCTCTGACAGATGATGTTCAGGGAGAGAAGGATGGGGCGAAGTGAATTTTTTGTGTGAAATGTTTGGCAGTGACTTTTTCCCCCCTTCCCTTTAAATACACACACATGCTTGGTCGTTTGGAATTTGCATGTGTATGGGCAAGTTGTGAGGGAGTCGGATGTTGGGCGTCTTAAGATTGCAGTGGGATTTAATACCTTCTGCATTGTAGAAAAAAAAAAAAATTCTTGGCAACCTGTTATAGGGAATTTGCCACAAGCATAAAAGGAAAAAGACTATTGCGGCACTCCAATGATGCTTTCTTCAAGACTTTATTTCCACCACAGATGTAGCAACGTTTCGACCAAGAGGTCTTTATCAAGCTCTTGGTCAAAACATTGCTACATGTGTGGTGGAAATAAAGTCTTGAAGAAAGCATCATTGGAGTGCCGCAATAGTCTTTTTCCTTTTTACGCATCTGAAGAGGATCCAAAGGCCGGGACCTAACATTGCGGGCACCGCCACGAAATGGACTTCCTATGAAGGTTATGTGAGTAGTGCTGTCCTGTGGAATTGTATGGATTTGCCGTAAGGCCATAATCATTCATGGCAGAAAGCAACCTACAAGCGTAGGTTTGAGAGGTCTGTCCTGGTGATGCACTCACTTTAACTAAATTGTGCTAAAAAAACAGCGGGTGTTTGATTGTCAGTACCTGACAACCGAGATGGTGCAGCTACTTCAAACTAATTCCAAAGCACAAATTGTGATATGTTTTTGGCCCTTCTCATATTGTGCTCTTTTTAATAAAACAAAGGTAAAGATCGAAGAGGGAAAACATTTTCTTGTGTAGAGATGTGATCTTACTCTTAATTAAGAAAGTCCTACTGGAGAGCAGATCTCAACATGATGCAAAGGATCAAGTAGATATGTAGGTGGCAGGGTAAAAGTAGCTTGGTCTAAAATGACTTCATAAAAGAGAAGACCTCTGTGTGACTTGAGGAGACCACAGTGGGATTTGAGAACCATGTGCGGCTGGTGCTATGGTATAAATATTGCAATGAAATCTATGGAGACCAACGTGAGTTGTGTCCCGAATATGATTTGGAACAATTCAGGGGTAACTGGCTTCATTAGGTTTGCAGCCAATGGGAGAACACTCTCCTGAGTCTGATCAGGGTTGCCTGTGGAAGGGTAAGGCTTCTGAAGGGTGCCTTCACACTTAGTAGATTTTGTTGCAGAAACTTTTCTCCAAATGAAATTCAGTTCCATTCATCTGAATAGGGCTTGCAGAAATCCATGTGTTTTCTTAAAGGGGTTTTGCAATTGTTTAATATTCACAAGCTATCCTCAGAAAAGGTCATCAATATCAGATCGGCTGGGATCCAACACTGCTTCTGTCACCAGAGGGGGCATTCTGCCTCTTTCTGCATCCCTCACTGAACACATTCATGGCTTTGTGAAACTGCATGTCCTCAAAGATCTTTTGGATTAAATATACGGGACAATTTGCTGCCATTTGGATCTAAATCAGGGCAGCAATGAATTTGGCCTTGTGACTTAGCACGCTAAATGTGGCCATGGTCTTTTGTTGAAAGCATAACGTTTCTCTGATTAAAACTACTGATCTGGAAGTTCTCCGCAGACCTATAAGCACATAAACCGATGTCAAGATTAATAAAGGAATCTTCTAAAAGTACTAAAAAGTGATTTAAGTATTTGTAGCCACATAAAGCGGTCCTATTAATTGTGCTCAGTCCTTAGTGAAGGACATGGAATGCATCCTCTTAGGTTGCAGGCTGCCATTGATCTGACTGGGTGGTCTTACATGCACATTGCTGATACCCCAGTGCTCAGAAGCTTTGGCCAGAGAATTCAGTACTCTATTGTGACATGCGCTTCTAAGGAGGGAGATGCTGATTGGGGCTCACTGCACTGGGCCAAACAAGGACACATGTTAGATGTGGTGTCGTCCCTCTACTATTATGGTATATCTATGCAACTGGATTTTTCCGGACATAAGCCCTTCAGGTAAACACATTATATATGCTGCAACATATTCATTGCAAATGTATTCCATATTTGCGGATAAGCCGGATATGTGTATTACATATTGCATATTGTGTTTTCTCAAAGATACATTGGAATAAGATGATAAATGAGTGCAAGATCTGTAAGGGTTCAATATAAGAAATTAAAAGTAAAGGGTATGGTTACTTATGCATAGATGCCACAGATTCTTGATATAGAATGGTCTACTATATCAAGAATCTGTGGCATCTCATTAACCATAAGTAGTCAAGGTCTCTTTTTTTCCTTTTTAAATTTGTATATTGAGCCTTTTAACGGCGACTATTTAGCATTTGGGTTTGCACTTGGGCAGTTGGTCTCCTGGTTTCTAACCCTTATTTAGGGTGTTTTTGAGCAGGGACAGGTTCCGGTGATGGTGCCACCCTGCGGGGTGGGACACTGCCACAGGGTGGCACGTAGAGGCCAAGTAGGTGACACTAGACCTCCCCGTCTCCCTCTTCCTGCATGGGGGACCACCTGCATACAGATATCGCTGGCAGTCTTTATGAACGCCTGATATAGGAGAATCTGCATGCACTTTGACACTATTTGCACTCATTATGGTGTATTATTCCTTTGAATTGGAGGGCATATTGCTGTTTTATTGATACGTAGTAAAAGTTAAGTTTTAAGTGTGCCCCCGATTTATTCATTTGGATATTTTGTGCTGCCCTGTGGTATTTGATTCTGTTGGAGCCGTGTTTTGTGCTGCACTATGGTATTTCCAGCACTGCCTACGTCTGTAGTCCCTGCCTACTGGCGTTGGCCCAGCCACTTGTGTTGCCCACCTTCTGTCAAGTTGGACCCAAACAACAACATAGGGCCACTTTTAGTTTTTTTTCCAGGGCTTTATGTTCCCAGTCCTCCCCTGCCTTGGCTTCCTGGAGGGGGTCATGACTGTAGTTTTAGCAATACGCTGAGTGCTACATTTCCCAGCATGCCCCAACACTGTCTTTTTGACAGCGCATGCGCAGTTGTGAGGTTCAATTAAAACACCTTACTGAGTGAGAGATACTGTAACAGGTCTAGCCCTGCTCCAATTACAACACTGCCGACATGTTGTATGTGTGGGATTAAGGTTATGGGTACTCAGCATGCCTCTGCACTATTTCCAGGTGATAGGCCTGCCTTATGTATTTGATGTCATTGTGTACATTGGGGAAGTGCCATTACAGAGTTAGACACAAGAGCTATAGACGTGAAGTCACAGAGAAGAACCAGGGCAGCATCATGGGCTCAGAGGGCAAATCAGAAATGTAAGTGAATTTAATGTGTGCCTGTATTTAAAAAAAAAAATTTGATATGTCATAGTTAATGGTAGTCTGAGGGCTGAGATCCCACCGACTGCTAGAATGAGGGGAAAAAAGCACTGCCATAGAGTGCTGTCTCTCCTCCTTGCTGAAGATGGGCTCAACAGAAAATCTATGGCCCCATCTCCTTCCCGTCTCATGTGTCCGTGCTCTGTGCAAGCACTTCTATCTTCTCTGTTTAGCGAGGGTCTCAGCACTCGGACTCACAATAACATATCAAAAGTTTTTTTAAAGCACAGGAACACTTTGAACATGAGTTAAGTTGGTGTAATATGTACGTTGCAAAAAAGAAAATTCTTGGAATAACCTTTTTTACAATGAACAGCTAAGTTGGAGACAGATTAATTTTTAAGGATTTACAACATACATGTAACTACAGTACTAATTGCTCTTTACCTTGTTTTGTCAGACATAGCAAACCTCTGAGATACCCCGAGTAGAAAAAATCCGCGAGCACCCATTTCACCCATGGCACCTCACGTTCCTGTGACTTTGTTTGCTACAATGTTAAAGAAGCTTTGCAGGACCAAGACTTTATTTTCTCAAATTCTGCAATTTTAAAAGTCACTTTTGGGCAAAGTTTGTCTAACCTCACAAACTGGATCGGCCATAGAATCTACAGGGAAATTTCCCTGTGGGCCGACGCCTACAAGGGCCACCCAAGCCCTCGACACGGCCGCCAGCTGTGTACATAATGATCTGATTCTCTCCTACGCACCTGACCAGCAGCTGCAGGAGTCCTCCTGAATTCAACTGTATCTATGTCCACAGGACAGAGATACAGTTGAATACTATTCAACAAGTGGCAGTATTTGTGCTGCACTGTGGTATTTGGTTCAGGTTGAGCAGGATATTGCTCTGCACTATGGTATTGCTGGCCCTGCCGACTTCTGTTGGCCCTGCCTAATTATCTTGCCCCGCCTTCTGTCAGTTTGGACCTACCTACAACATAGGGCCACTTTTACATTTTTTTCCCCCCAGGGCCACCTTTAGTTACGAATCTGCCCCTGTCTGTAAATAAAAGGTGGGTCATGCATAAGGCTAAAATATGGTTATTTGATGTCATATTAATCAGAAATTTAACAGCGGCACTCTGTATGTAGGACTCTATAAGATAAATTCGGGTGATATAATCGTGTGCTGTAATGTCTTGTCCATAAGAACATGGAGGGTGCTCCTAGATTAGAGCCCTGTCTAGCAGAAGCTCGGTTACAGTCATTGGTGCCAAGATGTTTTAGCTATGGAGACAGGCCAATGACTGATCTGGCTTTTTTGAAGAACAGCTGCCGGGCACACCATTTTAGGAGGGTGGAGCAGTGACTCATAGGATAAGCAGCATGTGACTGGGTAATAAATAGTTGTGTTGGTCCACCATGCTTGGAACTGCTCTCTGCAGTGGCTCTTCCTGTCCTGACTCATAGACAGGCGTCTTAAATGGGTGATCGGGATCTGCTTTGGAATTCTAATGGGGAAAGGGGGGGTAATTGTCTCACCTGTCTGGGAACCCATTTAAAAGAAGTTATTTGACATTCTGCAGGATCACGTTATATTTCTGTTTTCTTCTACTTGTAGAGATGCAAATATTTGATTTATCTATATACACCTGAGTGATTGTAATCAGTAAGTGACTCCCTTTGATATTGATAGTGACTTTCTTTACTGTTGTGTGTGACTATTTGATATTTTTTGCAGTTTCTAATGCTAAGCTTAAGTAGCCCATACCTTGCTTTATATGGGAGTTTCAGCAGACCTGAGAGCACCCGAAATAACTGAAAAGACAGCTTTGCTCACGGCTAAAATAGCACACTGTAATCTTCTGAGAATCCCACAGATAACCAAGCATAACGATGAGATTTAGCAGCATTCCCTGAGGGAATGGATGGGGCAGATGGATGAGAAGACAGAGTACAGCTATTAAAAGATATTTTAAAGTGCCAGCTCCTAGGTACACTGTAAAGCTGCATCTTCATTTGGCCAAATGTTAGAGAGAAATCAATGCAAATGTAGAAAGAGAAGATTAAGGAGAAAAAAGGAGGGGTGGTTAGAGAACATTTATGTACTGACTATACACTATATAAATGTATACAATATATAAATATATATGTCTCTATGACTATAAAGAAAAATCATAAATTGCAGCTGACATTCCTGACTAGCTCTGGGGAGAGTGTATCCTGGGAAAATAAGGATATATCATTTCCAGGGCTATGATACTGGAATCAGTAACAACCTTTCATTCCCACCTGCTTTAGTCTAGTGAACAAACCAGATGTGGTAAAGATTCCTAAAAAAATGTAGATGGCTGCCTACTCGTACCAGTGTAACTTGAAGCTCCTGGGCCCCAATGCAAGATGTATTAAAGGGTCACCCACCTCCCATATGGTATTTATAATACAGGTGCTTATATTTATTATGATAAATACATAGCAGAGGGGCCTTTGAATACCAGGGTCCAGGAGCCCCCTCTAATTCTGCAACCCTATAGCCATACACCTGCCCAGTGGTTTAAGCACAAAAGAGCAACAGAGATACATGGGAAGAAACTGGACTCTGCCGCCATGTGATAAAACTTTGGTTCGGTAAGACATTAGATAATTCTCTTGGCCACATTACAAGCAGTGGGCTTCAGGTAATCAAAAGTGCAGAGAAAATTAAATACTTTTTCTTTATAGTTTTTGAATCAAGTTTTTAGGAAAACATATTTTTAAATCATTTTTTAAATTTACTATGACTCTCTCTATATTTAAAAAAAATCATGGAATATTAGAGTTTTCACACTAACCACTGAGCTTACTATAGTTCCATAGCTGATAAGACTGAAAAAATACATCTGTCCATCCAGTTCGGCCTGTTATCCTGCAAGTTGATCCAGAGGAAGGAAAAAAAAAAAAACTGTGAGGTAGAAGCCAATTTTCCTTACATCATGGGGAAAAAAATTCCTTCCTGACTCCAATCAGGCAATCAGCATAACTCCCTGGATCAACGACCCATCTCTAGTAACTATAACCTTTAATATTATTACGCTCCAGAAATACATCCAGGCCCCTCTTGAACTCATTTAGTGAACTCACCATCACCACCTCCTCAGGCAGAGAGTTCTATAGCCTCACTGCTCTTAGCGTAAAGAATCCTCTTCTATGTTTGTGTACAAACCTTCTTTCCTCCAGACGCAGAGGATGTCCCCTCATCACAGTCACAGTCCTGGGGATAAATAGATGATGGGAGAGATCTCTGTACTGACCCCTGATATTTTTATACATAGTTATTAGATCTCCCCTCAGTCGTCTTTTTTCTAAAGTGAATAACCCTAATTTTGATAACCTTTCAGGGTACTGTAGTCCATCCATTCCAGTTATTACTTTAGTTGCCCTCCTCTGAACCCTCTCCAGCTCTGCTCGGCCTGTCTTGTTTACATATCTACTGTTGGATGTACTGAGCTTCCTTGCAGATACATGTGTTAATGCAGTGTCGGTTAGTCTAAGCACAAAATATACCTAAAGCCTTGGTCACTTCTCTTCCCCCACATAACAATTTGAAGGATAAAATATCTCCTAAGCGAGAGCGCCCTAAATGGCAGGGGGGGTCTTATAGGTAGGGAAGAGCGAATCGACTTCGGATGAAACATCCAAAGTCGATTTGCATAAAACTTTGTTCTAATAATGTACGGAGCAGGAGCTCTGTACAGTATTAGAATAGTTTTTTACAGTACAAATTAATTTATGAAGTTATTGCGGGAAGTCTCACGATACTTCACGAAGCAATAACTTCGGCTCATCAGAGCCAATACATTCTAATACTGTACGGAGCTCCTGCTCCATACAGTATTAGAACAAAGTTTTATGCGAATCGACTTTGGATGTTTCATCCGAAGTCGATTCGCTCATCCCTACTTATAGGTCAGGCAATGCTCCTCTGGAATTCTGGGAAGAGGGTATGCAAATGACCTAGCTCTTAGCATTAGAGACAGAGAATGCCCTCTTCCCAACATAACAATGAAAGAATAAATAAGACGCCGGAAAAATTCAGGGCCAAGAAATAAAATTGCTGCTACTGCTGTAATTATACATGGATGCTAACTGCGTTTATATATAAATGGATGGAAATGCACTAATTTCCTATGCATCAGAATAAATACATTATACATACAGAGTGAGGATGTGGGTTTAGGTAACCTGTGGCCACCAGCTGCCGAGCTATAATTGGAGGACGAATATATTTGTATTTTCAGACCATTTTCAGCATATACATCTTTATATGCAATGGAAAATGTTCCAATTGAAATCTTAGATAAAGCTTCTATGTAAATAACACAGAAAGCCAAGATGAGCAAAGGATAAAGCCAAAGTATATGAAAACCACATCTGATGTGGGCACTGAGTGACCCGGGAGACAGAGGCAGCACTTATAACATGCAAGCTGAAATAATCAGGGCTGCCAAAATAAACACATGGATACAGCAGTCAATGTGCGCCACCAGAGAGGATGGATGTGCAAAGCAGTGTGTGTGTGGTATACTGTCAGGAAGTCAGGGTTTGGCTTGTAAATGTCCAGATGCTTCTTTGCCATGAAAGCTATGGCTTGTGACAGACACAAGTTTGTATACATATGTATACAATGCTTATATGTGTCACATATTTCAATGGCCTTTTAATTAATTTCATATACCCTATCCTTTTACTTTATAAGACACAACATGGTTTTATAGGAGTTAAATAAGAAAAAAATATTTTTCATCAGACTTCAGATCAGACCCCCAATGTTAATCAGACCTCATATAAGACCCCTAATTTTAATCACACTTCAGATCAGACCCCCAATGTTAATCAGACCTCAGATCAGACCCCCAATGTTAATCAGATATTGGATCAGACCCCCAATGTTAATCACACCTTAGATCAGACCCCAATGTTAATCACACCTTAGATCAGACCCCAATGTTAATCACACCTTAGATCAGACCCCCAATATTAAGCAGACCTCAGATCACATTCCCAATGTTAATCAGACTTCCGATCAGACCCCCAATGTTAATCAGACTTCAGATCAGACCCCCCCAATGGTAATCAGATCAGTCCCGCTAATGGTAATCAGAACTCAGATTGGACCCCTAATGTTAATCCCACTTCAGATCAGACCCCCAATGTTAATCAGACCTCAGATCAGACCCCCAATGTTAATAAGACCTCAGATTAGACCCTCAATAATAATCAGACCTCAGATTAGACTCCCAGTGTTAATCACACCTCAGATCACAGCCCCAATCAGACCTCAGATCAGATCCCCAATGTTAATCAGACCTCAGATCAGACCCCCAATGTTAATCAGATTTTCATCAGACTTCTAATGTTAATCAGACCTCAGATCAGACCCCCAATGGTAATCAGACCTCAGATCAGACCCCCAAGGGTAATCTAACTTCAGATTAGACCTCCCCCCAATATTAATAAGACCTCAGACCAGACCTCCAATGTTAATCAGACCTCACATCAGACCCCCAATGTTAATCAGACCTAAGGTCAGACTCCCAATGTTATTCACACCTCAGATCAGACTCAGACTCTTAGTGTTTATCAGGCCTCATATCAGACACCCAGTCTTCATTAGACTTAAAAAAATAAATAATATAATTTACCTCTCCTGCCACTTCAGTGATCCTGCACGCTCTTCCTGCAGCGCAGTCGGGACACAGCACAGTGTGCAGCGCGTTCAGAAGACCAGGGAGCCATGGGTAAAGCCAGTACCATGGGTGCTGTATTCACTGATGCTTATTCCTACTGTGTACCAGGGAGTGCATCAATAATAGAAGCCCTCATTAGTATTTGCTTGTTAAGATGGACTGCCATTTTCCTCCACTTTTGGGGAGAAAAAAGTGTGTCTTATGAAGCAAAAAATACTGTATATGCTGGATCAGGGCTACACACAGACTTTCTGTGGTCCATAAGAATACCCTATGCAATTTTATACAGTTTTCACAGGACAAATATATCAATTATATAGACATGGACTGATATAAAGCTGCATTGTTTCTGGCTGTCATACAAGTGCGGACAAGAATAGGCATTTCTATCGTAGGGATGGCCGTGTGCATTCTTCTAAATGCAGAACACACATGGCCGGTATCCGTGTTCTGTGGATATGCAATTTGCAAACCACAAAACACAGACGGTCACCTGAATGTACCCTAAATCAGAGTATTCTGCACTGTATCTACCTCTCATGTGCGAAGATATCGCCTTCCTGATTGGTGTTTACTCCTTTTTAGCAAATCTGTGCACTTAACACCAGTATCTATGATTAAGGCTCAGTGGAGAGTCGATACAAGTCAGATCTGTGAGTTTATACACAGTGTCTGAACTATGCTTTTATTTATTCATTAAAGTTGAATTAGTTTATGGAAAAATGTGGGAATTTTTCTTCTACCACAATATTCTGTGGACTCTGTGAGCTTTCTCTGGGCATCTTCTAAAGTGTGAGTGAGCTGCATAGACTTTATTTGTCTAGGTGTCTCAACTCTCACCCAATGGCATATGTTGGGTAAATAAGGATCAGACTGCTCAGTTTCAACATACCCAATCATTTTGTTCTCAGGGAGATATGCGCTGCCAAAGGTGTCTGACCTTTCACAAACCATATGTATGCCCGACTGGGAAGGAAAGTTTCAGCCAACAGGTATCTCATGTGTATGGCCAGCCTGAATTATTGTATACTGAAAAGTAATACTGTATACTGGAATGACACAGTTGCAGAACTCATTTGGTAAATGGATCTGTAGCTGATTTGGAGTTTCATGGCCTAAAGATGTTTCTACTTTTCATTTCTCAACGCTTCTTTGGAAAATGAAAGGTGAAATCTGTTTGTTTGCTATGGGCAACTAAGCCAGTCTTCCTTTTCAGCAGTTTTGGTAAATCTCTCCCTATGTGAGACCAAACAAACTGTTGAATAGACTCAAAAACCTCGTCAGACGAATAAATGTATTTTAGATTGTATTTTAGTCATTTTTATTTGTATAGTATAAACATAGGAAGATTCAGAACACATTGTTATGATAGCCTGACATTTATATGAAGATTCAGGCCTGACAAATATCTGTTGCTTCGAAAATAATTTTATAGCAAATAAAAAAATCCTAAAAAAAAAAAAACTGAGCAGCTGGACATCTGGAGACCTTAACATGCATCCTCTATAAAGTGATCACTTACAAGGTCATGAGGTGTGACACTGACATATTGCAATGGTATTGGACACTTATGAAACCAAAGGGAGGTTACTCAAATATCCCAAACATTTGCTGAATAGGTTACTGAAATGAACAAGACCAAATACATATTCTCAGAGAATAACTGATGAAGAAAGGCCAATTCCTTACGATGGACAGATAAAAGTAATGATAGAGAAGCTCTGGGAGGGCATGTAATTCTTCACTGTGGAGATGTTAAAGGTAACGCTCCCAAGAGGACGCATCTTGTGATGCTAACTTAGTGGCACTCAAGATAAATAATCCGAACATGTGTTGTCCATTTGAAACCCCCTTAAAGCATCGATACTTATTACAGTTTACAAATTAATCAATTGCTCAGTTTCCTCTTAAGATTGATTACAATCAGTGATTTATGGACGGAGTGTCCTATTGTTATAGAGCTCCAAATATACTATCAGGAAAAACCATAAGGGAACGGCCACACGGTCAGGTTTCCTGATGCAGTTTTGGAAGCGAAAATCAGGAGTGAATTCAAAAAACGGGAAAAGTCCTGTCTGTCCTGTACACTTTCTCTCCTTTTATGATCTACTCCTGATTTTGGCTTCTAAAACTGCATCAGGAGACCTGACTGTGTGGCCGTACCCTTATTGTTTCTCACGATAGTATATTTGGAGCTCTATAGCAGTAGGACATGCCGTACCTAAATAAGTATGTGTGTATTTTCATGTTCAGTATTGTGAATGTATGAGTCTTCTCATTGCAATTGGTATATTATAGATTTGATAGGTTATCAAAAAACCTATATAAATTCCTTTATAAGGGTGTGTGTCTACTTTTCCTGACAGCAAGCTGGCAGACCAACCCTCTAATAGCAGTGCCCCTGACAGTAGTAACTCCTGTAATTCCCTGAAGACTGTCCTAATTATGTAAGAAAATAGGTCTTTTTGTGTTTCAGTTCACTAAAATCAAGTTATCTCTATCGTAATTTCTGTTTTTTGGTTGTTTTTTTTTTGCATAACTTGAAATTTATTAAACACCTTTATCATGCTAATGTCATACTATGGACTTTTCTTACCCAATTATTGTACTTCCATAAAAGACACATTGCAAATACTAATGAGTCCAGGATGCTTAACAATATGGAGTTAAGAGCACAGAGAGCAGCTAAGAAACAAAATTTACTGATTACAATATAGATACAAACTACTTAGTAGAATGTCTTTGAGGCATCACAAAATAAAACAATACATTTCTGTATAACATTAAGTATTAAGTAACAAAAGTATTAACATTACATTTAAGAAGTAGGAACAGCTTGTACAGAAGCATAACCGATAATGTATAGAGTTGAGAGAACACCTGGATGTTCGGGTTCGAGAAGTTCGGCCGAACTTCCTGAAAATGTTCGGGTTTCGGGATCCGAACTCGACCCGAACTTCATCCCGAACCCGAACCCCATTGAAGTCAATGGGGACTAAAACTTTTGGGCACTAAAAAGGTTGTAAAATAGTCCAGGAAAGGGCTGCAAAAGGCAGCAACATGTGGATAGGGAAATGAATTAAAATAAAATAAAATAAATAAAAATTAAGCAATATTAATTGGAGAGGGGTCCCATAGCAGAGAATCAGGCGTCATGTCACCCACCAATGGAGAAGCCCACTTTTAGGTAACTAGGCCCCTGGCACCTAGACGGAGGAGAGGTTCATTCAACTTTTGGTTGCACCGCAATATAATGGTAAAATTAAAAAAAGAGGATTCAATAAAGAAGTGCCCCGGAGTACAAGAATATATGGTTGAGGGGGAGGCAGTTATAAATGTCTATTCTGCACAAGGGATGGACAGGTCCTGTGGGATCCATGCCTGGTTCATTTGTATGAACGTCAGCTTGTCCACGTTGGCTGTTCACAGACGGCTGCGTTTGTCAGTAATGACGCCACCTGCTGTGCTGAATACACGTTCAGACAAAACGCTGGCCGCCGGGCAGGCCAGCACCTCCAAGGCATAAAAGGCTAGCTCTGGCCACGTGGACAATTTGGAGACCCAGAAGTTGAATGGGGCCGAACCATCAGTCAGTACGTGGAGGGGTGTGCAGACGTACTGTTCAACCATGTTAGTGAAATGCTGCCTCCTGCTAACACGTTCCGTATCAGGTGGTGGTGCAGTTAGCTGTGGCGTGTTGACAAAACTTTTCCACATTTCTGCCATGCTAACCCTGCCCTTATAGGAGCTGGCTGTGACACAGCTGCGTTGGCGACCTCTTGCTCCTCCTCTGCCTTCGCTTCCACTTGTTCCCCTGTGACATTTGGGAATGCTCTCAGGAGCGCGTCTACCAGCGTGCGCTTGTACTCGCGCATCTTCCTATCACGCTCCAGTGAAGGAAGTAAGGTGGGCACATTGTCTTTGTACCGGAGATCCAGCAGGGTGGCAACCCTGTAGTCCGCACACGTTAAAATGTGGGCAACTCTGCTGTCGTAGCGCAGGCACTGCAGCATGTAGTCGCTCATGTGTGCCAGGCTGCCCAGAGGTAAGGACAGGCTGTCCTCTGTGGGAGGCGTATCATCATCGTCCTCCGTATCCCCCCAGCCACGCACCAGTGATGGGCCTGAGCTGTGTGCCTGCTTCATCCTCATCCTCCTCCACCTCCTCCTCATCCTCCAGTAGTGGGCCCTGGCTGGCCACATTTGTACCTGGCCTCTGCTGTTGCAAAAAAACACCCTCTGAGGCACTTCTAACAGACTGGCCTGAAAGTGCTAAAAATGACCCCTCATCCTCCTCCTGGGCCACCTCCTCTTCCATCATCGCCCCCTAAGTGTTTTCTCAAGGAAACATAGAAGTGGTATTGTAACACTGACACTGGTGTCATCGTCACTGGCCATGTTTGTGGAGTACTCGAAACAGCGCAACAGGGCACACAGGTCTTGCATGGAGGCCCAGTCATTGGTGGTGAAGTGGTGCTGTTCCGCAGTGCGACTGACCCGTGCGTGCTGCAGCTGAAACTCTACTATGGCCTGCTGCTGCTCGCACAGTCTCTCCAGCATGTGCAAGGTGGAGTTCCACCTGGTGGGCACGTCGCATATGAGGCGGTGAGCGGGAAGGCCGAAGTTACGCTGTAGCGCAGACAGGCGAGCAGCAGCAAGATGTGAACGCCGGAAGCGCGCACAGATGGCCCGCACTTTATGCAGCAGCTCTGACATGTCGGGGTAGTTGTGAATGAACTTCTGCACCACCAAATTCAGCACATGCGGCAGGCAAGGGATGTGCGTCAAACCGGCTAGTCCCAGAGCTGCAACGAGATTTCGCCCATTATCGCACACCACCAGGCCAGGCTTGAGGCCCACCGGCAGCAACCACTGGTCGGTCTGTTGTTCAATACCCTGCCACAACTCCTGCGCGGTGTGGGGCCTGTCCCCCAAACATGTGAGTTTTCAGAACGGCCTGCTGATGTTTACCCCGGGCTGTGCTGAAGTTAGTGGTGAAGGTGTGTGGCTGACAGAATGAGCAGGTGGAAGCAGAGGAGGAGGAAGCGAGTAGTAGGAGGAGGCTACAGGAGGCAAAGAATGATGCCCTGCAATCCTTGGCGGTGTAAGGACAAGCGCCAAAGAACTCTCCGCCTGGGGCCCAGCCACCACTACATTTACCCAGTGTGCAGTTAGGGAGATATAGCATCCCTGGCCATACTTACTGGTCCACGTATCTGTGGTTAGGTGGACCTTGCCACAGATGGTGCTGCGCAGTGCACACTTGATTTTATCGGAGACTTGGTTGTGCAGGGAAGGCATGGCTGTCTTGGAGAAGTAGTGGCGGCTGGGAACAACATACTGTGGGACAGCCATCGCCATCAGCTGTTTGAAGCTGTCTGTGTCCACCAGCCTGAATGATAGCATTTCAAAGGCCAGTAGTTTAGAAATGCTGGCATTCAGGCCCAGGGCTCGAGGGTGGCTAGGTGGGAATTTACGCTTTCTCTCCATGGTTTGTGAGATGGAGAGCTGAACGCTGCCGTGTGACATGGTGGAGATGCTTGGTGACGCAGGTGGTGTTGTCGGTGGCACATCCTTTGTTTGGTGGGCGGCAGGTGCCAACATTCCTTCCGAGGTGGAGGAAGAGGCCAAGGCAGCAGCAGAAGAGGGAGCAGGGGAAGCCTGAGTGAGTTCCTTGTTTTTAAGGTGTTTACTCCACTGCAGTTCATGCTTTGCATGTAGATGCCTGGTCATGCAGGTTGTGCTAAGGTTCAGAATGTTAATGCCTCGCTTCAAGCTCTGATGGCACAGCGTGCAAACCACTCGGGTCTTGTCATCAGCACATTGTTTAAAGAAGTGCCATGCCAGGGAACTCCTTGAAGCTGCCATTGGGGTGCTCGGTCCCTGGTGGCGGTGGCCAGTAGCAGGCGAACTCTCTTGGTGGCGGCTGTTCTGCTTTTGCCCCTTGCTCCCTCTTTTGCTACGCTGTTGGCTCGGTCTCACCACTGCCTCTTCCTCTGAACTATGAAAGTCAGTGGGACGACCTTCATTCCACGTGGGGTCTAGGACCTCATCGTCCCCTGCATCGTCTTCCACACAGTCTTCCACCCTGACCTCCTGTTCGGTCTGCACACTGCAGAAAGACGCAGCAGTTGGCACCTGTGTTTCGTCATCATCAGAGACGTGCGGACTCCGATGAGATGGTATTCCCATGTCCTCATCATCAGGAAACATAAGTGGTTGTGCATCAGTGCATTCTATGTCTTCCACCACTGGGGAAGGGCTAGGTGGATTCACTTGGGAAACCCTGCCAGCAGAGTCTTCAAACAGCATAAGAGACTGCTGCATAACTTGAGGCTCTGACAGTTTCCCTGATATGCATGGGGGTGATGTGACAGACTGATGGGCTTGGTTTTCAGGCGCCACCTGTGCGCTTTCTGCAGAAGACTGGGTGGGATATAATGTTGTGAACGTGCTGGATCCACTGTCGGCCACCCAATTGACTAGCGCCTATACCTGCTCAGGCCTTACCATCTGTAAAACGGCATTGGGTCCCACCAAATATTGCTGTAAATTCTGGCGGGTACTGGAACCTGAGGGAGTTGGTTCACTAGGACGTGTGGCTGTGGCAGAATGGCCACGTCCTCTCCCAGCACCAGAGGGTCCACTAACACCACCACGACCGCGTCTGCATCCCTTACTAGATGTTTTCCTCATTGTTACCGTTCACCAAGCACCACAAGAAGAAAAAAAATATTTGGCCCAATGTATTGATTTCTAATTCAGGCCTTTTTTTACAGGCACCTAACACTATCTGCCTATTTATTTATGTAGCGTATTACACTAATCCAGGCACAGCAGTAACCACTGATTTAGGGGAATATCAATTGTAGGCCTAGTATTTAGGCCCTGGATAAAAGGTATGCTTTTATGGACAGATTTACACTTGGAGATGCACAGTAGCGTGTGAAAAAATATGTAGGATTATGCCTTCAGCAATTGTATTTTAACACTTTGTGTAATATACCCTTTAACGGACAGAAATACAATGGGAGATGCACGGTAGAGTGTGAAGTTATTGAGGATGACCCTCTCAGCACTTGTATATATACCTTGAGTGAAATATACCCTTTTACAGACAGATTAACACTTGGCCTGCAACAGCTGGAACACCAGATTCAGGGTTTTGCTATATTGGCAAGTGAATTTCACCCCAGAACAAAATCTATCCTTTGACGGATACTATTAAACTTGTCCAGTCACAGCTGGAACACCAGATTTACTGTATTTCTATTTTTGCAATTGAATTTCACCGCAGAAAATAATAAATCCTTTGACAGACACTATTAAACTTGGCCAGCCACTGCTGGGACACCAGATATATGGTATTGCTATTTTGGCAATTGAATATTACCCCAGAAAAAAATATATCCTTTTCCGGACACTGTTAAACTTGTCCAGCCACAGCTGGAACACCAGATTTACTGTATTTCTATTTTTGCTACTGACTTTCACCCCAGAAAATAATATATCCTTTGACGGACAATAGGGAAATTGTGCAGTCACAGCTGGAACACCAGATTCAGGGTATTATTATTTTGGCAATTAAATTTCACCCAGAAAAAAATATACCCTTTTATGGACAGATGTAAACTAGGCCTGCAACAACTGGAACAACAGATTTACTGTATTTCTATTTTTGCAACTGAATTTCACCGCAGAAAATAATATATCCTATGACGGACACTATGAAACTTGTCCAGTCACAGCTGGAACACCAGATTTACGTTATTGCTATTTTGGCAATTGAATTTCACCCCAGGAAATTATCTATCCTTTGCCGGACACTATTAAACTTGGCCAGCCACTGCTGGGACACCAGATTTACGGTATTGCTATTTTGGCAATTGAATTTCACCCCAGAAAATAATAAATCCTTTGCCGGACACTATTAAACTTGTCCAGTCACAGCTGGAACACCAGATTTACGGTATTTCTATTTTTGCAACTGAATTTCACCGCAGAAAATAATATATCCTATGACAGACACTATTAAACTTGGCCAGCCACTGCTGGGACACCAGATTTACGGTATTGCTATTTTGGCAATTGAATTTCACCCCAGAACAAAATATATTCTTCGCCGGACACTATTAAACTTTGCCAGCCACTGCTGGGACACTAGATTTAGGGGATTGCTATTTTGGCAATTGAATTTCATCACAGAAAAAAATCTATCCTTTGCCAGACAGCAGACAGTATTACACTTGGCTAGCCACAGCTGGAACACCAGATTTAGGGGATTGCTATTTTGGCAATTGAATTTAACCCCTTAATAAAATATAGAAATTTCTATCCTGAGTTTCTAAGGGTGACAATAAGCACAGCCAAGCCCCTGATGTAGGATATAGCAAAAAAAAAACCTAGTATTGATGGATTGATGGACTTGGTGGCAGCTTGTGCTGGTGCACCACAAGACACAAAATGGCCACCGATCAAAGTGACAGAAAAACGCTCTGTGCAGCCTAAAAACCAGTGAGCAATTAACTAGCAGAAGTTGAATGATTCACAGCTGTAGATAGATCACTTCATTAGATGTTTTTGCTGACTTTTCCCTGCCTAATCTCGCCCTCACAGAAGCTGCATCCTCTCCCTACACTAATCAGAGCAGAGTGACGTGCGGCGCTACATGACTCCAGCTTAAATAGAGGCTGGGTCACATGCTGCACTTGGCCAATCACAGCCATGCCATTAGTAGGCATTGCTGTGATGGCTTCTTAGGGCAAGAAGTAAAACGCTAGCTGATTGGCTGCTGTGCAGCACTTCAGACAGCGGGAAGAAATCGCCGAGCAACGGACCCGAACCCCAACTTTTCTGAAAATGTTCGGGTCCGGGTCCGGGTTCCAAACACCCCAAAATTCGGTACGAACCGAACTATGCTCGAACTGTTCGCTCAACCCTAATAATGTAAAAAAAACTATTAAAGGGGTTGTCTCACTTTAGCAAATTACATTTGTTATGTAGATTATGTTAATACAAGACATTTACTAATGTATTATGATTGTCCATACACACTCTACATTTCCATGGTTATGACCGCCCTGCAATCCAGAAGCGGTGGTCGTGTTTGCACACTGTAGGGGAAAGTGATGGCCTATGCGCGCTCCCTCAGTCCTTTTCCTATACTGTATAAGCATCCACCGCTGCTGGATTTTATGGTGGTCATACCTAGATATGAGCGAAAAACCACTTCAAAACTTGCAACCTTCAGTTCCGAGTGATACCTTGGAACTGAAACCAAATTCAGTTACAAGGTTTTTCACTGTAATAATTACCGAAGTTATTCAACGAAGTCTCACGCGACTTCGTAAATAATTTACTTTGGCTCATCACTCATCAGAGCCCATACATTCTAATACTGTACGGAGATGAATCTCCGTACAGTATTATAATGAATTTTTTAGCGAAATGACTTCGGGTATAGCATCCGAAGTCGCTTCGCTCATCTCTAGTCATAACTCCTGGAAACAAACAGTGTATAATGTGATGGAAAAATGAATTAGGCCAGCAAAGTAGGCAACATGGACAATCACAATACATTAGTAAATGCCTTGTATTAACTTTCTCTACGTGATAAATGCCATTTGCTGAACTGAGACAACCTCTTTAAATTTTACCGTCTACCATCTTTGGTTTTTTTTCATTTCCTCCTGATGCACCTATTAGAAGAAAACTTGGATCAGTAAATTGTGGTCCAATGTACGCCTGCACATAATCACCCCTATAATCTGCAAACGTGAGACATCAAAGGGGGGCTGACAGTGCAAGTTGGTTTTGAAATATGATCATATCATAATACCATAGATCGCTGTAGGTCTTGCGAAATGAAAAATGAGGTATTAATCAGAGCTGGTTGTGGGTGTAATGAAATTGAGAATGAGTTATTATGCTGAGGGTAAAACTGTGGATTCACTTCATTAGAAGAATATTGAAGGACTGGAGAAGAGTTTACATTGTGTCTGGGTGTTCATGTGAATATTTCCAACAGATTGACATAAATTGGTAATGTGTGGTCAGATTAGAAGGCAGAGGAGGATGAGGGTTATGTTTACACCCTTCAGGGCCAGCGATTTGACAATATTTTGATAATTTTTCTCCTCGGATTCAGGGGCCCTGGGTCAGTTCTCTGGATAGGAGTTTATAAATTGTGTAATATATGCTCCGGAATCATAATATTATAGTTTGGAAGGAATTTTGAAGTAAAGTAAGACATTTGTCTTGTTACATAATAATCATATTAAGTAAGAAATTAATCCTAATTTTACAAATCCTGGGGGACTAAGAGAGATCTTATCTAGATTGAAAAAAAACCTCTGCAAGTAAAATGAATTCATATCTCACTACAAGAGGATGGGGCCTATGCATAGCGTGGTTTCATATGAAGAATCAATTTGCAAACCCTACTCTTTTATTAAAGTGGAACTCAGTGTCAAATATCTGGTCTTTGAGCCGCCATACCAAAACAAATTCCCAATGTTGTATATAACAATATATTCTAGAAAGATTTCGTTAAAATTGATTAGATAGAAGAAGTTGTCTCAGGATAGACATTAGTGGTACAATAATAGTACACAGTATGCCAACAATTAATGCCTACAACGAAATCTAAATGGAGCCAACAGGAGATGGAGTTGCAGGGCAATATTTTATCATCACTGCTACTTATTTTTTAAGGGTCAGGCCGCTTTGACACAGTCAGTAATTTGGTCAGTGTTTGATCAGTGATTGTGAGACAAAACCAGGTACAGGTCAGCAGAAAAACTTTCCATTAGGCTTCCTGCACACGACCGTATTTTAGGTCTGCGTGCGATCTACAAAAAATGCAGATCGCACGTAGATACATTTATGTCTATGGAGCCACAAAAAAGACGGACATCACATGGATGTCATCCGTGTGCTGTCTTCATCCGTGCAGCCGTTCTATAGAACATGTCCTATTCTTTTCCATTTGACTGAGAAAAATAGGCATTTCTACAATAAGCCCCTCGGAAAGTGTGCGATGCATATGGCTAGTATCCGTATTTTGCAGATCTGCAGTTTGCAGACTGCAAAACAGCAACGAACGTTTGTAGAAGGCCTTATACCATATCTATGCTGCTGTTCTGACAGTGCCTGGGTCCCCGCCATGCTCCACTTCCTTCTCCCCCCTTGACATGGCAGTAAATGGCTCGGAATGCCAATCACTGGGTGGGTCATTGCTGCAGCCATTGATTGGTAGAGCAGCACAGCCGTTTTCTGTAGTGTCGGGACAGAAGAAATGATTGGAGTATAGTAGGGCGGTGGGGGATCGGCCAGATGAAAATAAGCTAATCAAATTTTTTAAAGTGGCCAGTGCAATACTTTTTTTACTGGTAAAATCAGGGGCATAGCTATAGGGGAAGCGGCTGCTTTTGGACCAGAACTCAGAAGAGGCCGAGCCAGGAGGAATAAAAGATTTTAAAAGAAAAATCCTTGTCAACCCCTTTAAAGTTCTTTAATGCAGTCATGCAGTGAGGAGGGACACAGGTCTCAAGATCTCTGTGGGGTCCCAGGAGTGAAGCACCCCAGGAAACAGACATTTGTCGCCTATCGTTTAGATGGGTGATAGACGTCCTTTGTGGGATAATCCCTTCAACACAAAATGACAACATGATTCCGGTTTTCCTTTTCTGATGATTTGGATTTCCCTCTTCTGCTTCAATGCACGTCTGTTATTTCGACTTTTTAATAGCAGAATAGCAGCAGGCATAATACTAATGAGGCCAATTGTGGTAAGAACTGATGCCTGTGGTGAGGTTCCTCAAGGTCATCAGACAATTTCTTGGTCACTGGAATTCCTAAGGGAGGAATGGAAACACTTAAAACTGTAAACTGACAAAGAGAGAACAACATTTGCGGTAAATGCACAAAATAGCAAGAGAATAAAAGATGTTTTATTGAATGTAAAATATATGTTTTACATATGGGGAAATAGAGAAGAAGCTTTTTTGGAGATGAAGTAAAGCTTGCAATATCTAAATTTATCATCTTAAAATGGCTCCCTGCTTCAGACAATCCCTACTTGATAGAAGTGTGCATTGACAATAAACCTATCCCAGAGTGACCTCCTGTCGGGACCATCAATCGGCGGTAGCGAAACCTGTCTGGAAGTATAGTGATTCCCTGCAGCACCAGCACAGGAGAACTTTAGCATTCCATAGTTTGCAGATCAGTGTGCTGCCTAGATAATACAGGACAGGGGCATCCTTCAGAGAGACACTCCTTGTTACTGGTCTCCTCTCTGGCCTAGAAATGAGGATGCTGAACAGAAGACCCCTTCTATTAATTCAGAACTCCCTAAGGGTACAGCTATACGGAGCGGCTGTAATCTGGTCAGGTTGCAGCCCTGCTGCGATCAAGAACTGTGCGGTAAATTAAATGCAACTGCCTTTCATTTAACTAAGGAAGGGAGGGGTCCAGGTTGTCCATTAATTGAGAAGGCACTCTCTTTTTTTTTACTGCCAAACATCCGAAGTCGAATCGCATAAAACTTCGTTAGAATACTGCACGGAGCAAGTGCTCGGTACAGTATTAGAATGTATTAGCTCAGATGAGCCAAAGTTATTATTTTGCAAAGTCTTGCGAGACTTTGGGTAATAAGTTAACTTCAGAAATTAATCTCTACTGTTAAAAACCTTTTACCGAATTCGGGTTCGGGCATGGACACACACAGTGGTACCTTGGAACCGAACCCAGTTTTTACCCAAAGTGTCACGAGCCTTTGCGAAGAAATAACTTCGGCTTACCGGAGCCAATACATTCTAATACTGTATGGAGCGCTAGCTCCATACAGTATTCTAACGAGGTTTATTTTAAAGGTTTAAGTTTTATGTGAATCGACTTCGGATGTTTCAGAATTAAAAATGAAGTTTTAGAACTAATTGACAGCTCGGTTCGCTCAAGCCTAGTTTAGGCTTGAGTGAATCGAGCTGTCAATTAGTTCTAAAACTTCATTTTTAATTCTATTTCTGTACAGTATTAAAATGTATTGGCTCCGCGTAGGCAAAGTTCATATTGCCCGAAGTCGTGCAAGACTTCGGGGAATTACTTGGGTATTGCAATCTGCGTCGTTAAAAATATTTTAAAATAGGAATCTGAAGACAGCTTTGGTACCGAGGTACCAGCCAGTACTTCGGATCCCTATCTATAATCTGAAGCTTGATTTGCTTGAGCCTACTGATAATCTATCCTGGGATCCTGGGACAGTCGGGACCCCCCCGCCGATCAGCTTTTTGAGAAGGCACTGGAACTCGCAGTAGTACTATGGTCTTCTCTCAGCTCACCAAGCACAGCACCGTACATTGTATAACGGCAGTGCTTGGTATTGCAGCTCAGCCCCTTTCACTTCAATGGGGCTGAGCTGCACCTAGGCCGCTTGACCGATGAATATGACATTACATAACCTAGGCAAAGCTGCAAGGAGGCTGCTACCCTACTGTGAGCGCCGGTGCCTTCTCAGACAGCTGATTGGTGGGGTTCCCATCTGTCAGACTCCCACCAATCAGATACTGATGACCTATCCATAAGATAAGTTAAACCATAAGATCAGTTAAACAATCTCAGAAAACCATCTTGCTGGAAAAACTCAGGGAACGTGTCAGCTTCAGTGCATAAAGAGGGAAACACATCATCATGTAGCAATTTCGCATATCCAGTGGCCTTGAGGCTTCCATTGATGAAGAATGGCCCCACTATCTTTGTACCCCATATACCACACCATACCATCAATTTTTTTGTTCCAACAGTCTTGGAGGGATCTATCCAATGTGGGTTAGTGTCAGACCAATAGCGGTGGTTTTGTTTGTTAACTTCACCATTCACATAAAAGTTTGCCTCATCACTGAACAAAATCTTCTGCGTAAACTGAGGGTCCTGTTCCAATTTTTGTTTTGCCCATTCTGCAAATTCAGTGCGAGATGTGCAGTACCTGAAACTACGGATACTGGAAGCCTGTGCTAGCATTTCTCCTGCGGGGTTGCTATCAGTATGTGAAGAGTGGGAGAAGAGGGTTGCATTGACAATCCAACACAATGGGCAGCACATTGAACACATTTTATAAGTGGTCAGAAACTTGTAAATAACTTATGAAAGAATAAAGTTACTTTAAAACCAAGCACACCATTATTTCACTTGTGAAATTCCCAATAAGTTTGATGTGTCACATGACCCTCTTCCTATTGAAAAAACAAAAGTTGGATTCAAAATGTCCGACTTCAAAATGGCCGCCATGGTCTCCACCCATCTTGAAAAGTTTCCCCCCTCACATATACTAATGTGCCACAAACAGGAAGTTAATATCACCAACCATTCCCATTTTATTAAGGTGTATCCGTATAAATAGCCCACCCTATACATCTTTATGAAATAGTTTTTATGGGACTTTCAGATACATATACAGTACATCATTTTTTTTTTACAAGGGCTGCATATTGCAGTGCTTAAAGTTTATGTGTACATGGCCCATGTTGAAAGGGTATCTATAAGATGCCCAAATGTATCACTTCTCGGCTTTTTGGTTAAGATCAAGTGTAGTATCTGTTCTTATCAGTTTGATATCTGATACGTCTCCTATCTGGGGAGAATATATGAAATGGATTTTTTTTTAACAGGGAGATGGAGAAACAGCTTGCTCCACCACCAGACCCTCCAGGACCAGTGCACCAAAAAAATTACTTGAACACATGCATGGTTTTTAAAGAAAGCATTTTTTTTTACTGAAAATCCAGATATGGCTGTGTGTGGAAGACCTGTTAGGGTAATTGATGTAATCAAGTTCCATGTACATTTCAGTGATTGTTACATATAGATGCTATGGACTGATAAAACATGTACTAAAAATCCACACTGACTACAGCTTGCTTTGTTAACTGGGGTATATGTAATTAAAGTGGAAGTAAATCATAATCTCATATCCAGCATTTCAGCAATGAAGGTCCCCAGTGCACTAACTGAAGAAAACCAGGTCAGCTTAAGAGGATGGGTGGACGCGCCTGTGATAAAAAGCTATAACCATACACAAAGGAAGATCCGATGTTCCCTTCCCGAGGCCTCTCTTATTCTCTAGGTCTTCTCCAGTTTAGGGTTAGAGCTTATTTGGCATGTGAAGAGGATAAAAGGGTGATTATATATAAATGTAGAAGACAAAATGGTGATTCTATTGTTAAGCATCTGGGTACATTTTCATGGAAAAGGCATGAAATTTAGTTTGTGCAAAATTCTCCTTCACTTAAAGGGAGCTTGTCAGCTCCAAAATCACTTTGTAACTAAACAGAATCCATTGTAGGGCTAGCTCTACTTATTAGAAATATACTACTGCTGTCAATTCTGTTGCTGCAAAACCTTGGAATTCATCTTTTTAGGTTTGTGCAAATCAAGATTTAAGTGCACCGGGGTGGGGCTGAAAACTTCTGTGCACCGAAGCTCCACTATCTTCAGGCTACCAGCACCTCCCATGGTGATTTGATTCATAGGGCCAGGTTTCTCCTGTGTCATTGTGTCTAGCAATGAAATCCCGCATCTGTGATGTAAGTTCAAAGTTCAGCACAGGTGCTGAGCAGCCTTCTGTCCCAACTTCAATAGATTGTACATCGTGGCCCCGCCATGGTGCACTTGCATCCTAATTTGCGTAAATGAAAAAAGTTGTATTTCAACACTATGCAGTAACAGATTTAACAGCAAAATGTATGTCTTTAAAGAGGTTATCCAGGAAAAGATATTTATTATGACTTATCCTTAGGATAAGGATGGGTCATCAATATTAGATCTGCGAGGCTGTGACACCTGGGACCCCCACCGACCAACTGTTACAAGAGGCCTTGAGTGCCGCAGCCTCCTCCTAGGCCAGTGACCTTGGTCACATGGCGTAGTTGCTGCTCAGCCCCATTCAAGACAATGGGGCTTAGCTGCAATCCCAAGCACTGCCACAATACAATATATGGCATTGTGCTTTCAAAGCTGTCGGGAGCTTGCTATCCTGAGGATTAGTCATCATTATCTTTTCTAGGATAACCCCTTTACATTTTGTTGCACTGTGATTTTGTAGCTTACAGGCTTCCTGACTACACTTAACACTGAAAAACGGCCCCTGGCTTTTAAAACTTACCTTATAATTAAATAGATTAAAAAGAACCAAAATTGATAATTAATAATCACTAAATGAATGGGTTCAGTAAAAACACTTAGGGAACAGCCACATATTCAGGGTCCTTGATACAGTTTTGGAAGCCAAAACCAGGAGTGTATCAAAAAAGGAAAGACCTCACTGTACCCTGACACTGAAAGATGTGCTGACAGGTTCCCTTCAATGTTAGAAGTAGAAGTAGATTAGCCGCCATGTTTCCATGATAGATAGATAGATAGATAGATAGATAGATAGATGGACTACATATTGTAAATAGTGATGAGCGGCAGGGGCTATATTCGATTTCGCGATATTTCGTGAATATATGGGCAAATATTCGCCATATATTCGCGAATTCATGAATTTGCGGTTATTTTCTTGATTGCGAAAAATCTGCAATGTAATATTTGCGTAATGCGTGTGCAATACAGGCGTGGGTCACTTTGGGCACATTTTTCAAGCTGCTAGAAGTTTACTGAGACTTGAGATAATGATTGGCATGGCAGAACATTACAATAGCTTTACATATGCAGGTAGAGTGCTCCAATATATATTCGCGATTGCGTAAATCGTCAATTAATGATGCGCATATTTTTGCGAAATACGTGCAACTGGGTGACATCACAGCACTATGTATGTATGGAGGGCAGAACCTATCACACTACCTAACACCCTGCACTTTGACCTATCAGCTACACTATGAATCAATGTAACCTACACTGACTATCTCCCCCTAAGTATCTGAATTATATATCTAAGTTAACTGTCTAATGTATATACAGCAAAGCACAGAGCACAGAAATCACACTGCTGTCTCAGAACTGCATTACACTACAGAAAATTGCTGCTGGGGAGGTTCTTTTATAGTAAGGGGTAGGCAACTTTCCTATTGGTTGCTAGGGATATTGCTAAGCTTAGACAAAGGCATTGCAGCCTTCTCATTGGCCCCACAAGCAAGAGGGAGGTTACTGATGGAAAAAAAAAGTAGAATATTTGGCGAAAATATTGGTGAATTCTCGAAGTTGCGATATTCACAATAAATATTCTCGATTCGAATATTCGCGCCCAACACTAATTGCAAAATGCACAGTCAATTTAAATATGCTTTGCTTCTCTTACCTTGCACAAACTCACATTCTCATCTGGTCCACAATCCATTTGTCACCTTTAGATGTATTCACAAACATGTAGACTGCTGAGCTCAAATTTGTCAGCATCCCTTGCTGACTCAGGCTCTGTACAGAGCTTAAAGGCCATTGCAAATGCAAAATAAAAATGCGATTGATAGGGCATGTAAACAGACACTGGATACGGTAAAACCATACAGTATTCACAGATTTGACACAGGCATTATCTAGGATCCACAGACAATTCTCCCTTTTGTATATACCCATTCCCATCTTGGAACCCTTTGCTTTTAGTGAACATTTGGGAAGCTCACATAACATGTCATGAAAGGGTAGGGAACAGTGTAGCTTTGTGCTCCACCCACACCACTATCCCTTCCTACTTGCACGATCCGTCCTAAGTGACGGTCCACAACTGGATGACAATCCCTTCTTAGCTAAGTGAAGGGGCAGAAGAAAAGACAGAAGACTTTGAGGTGGGAGCTCTCATCTTGCTAAATAGCCCTATCCTTGCGTTGTACGTGGAAAAAATGCTCCATCGTGTTGAGGAGACTGAACTGTCTGCTGCTGCTGCTACTGCTTTTGTTGCTTGTTGCGGTGGAAGGGGGGTGACTGTGGGGGCGGAGAGGGGCCTCCCTTTCAGACATGCATGAGGCAGGTGTCTGCTTGCCGAAAGGTGCGGCAAGCCGTGTACACAGTGTTTCAATAACATAATTTGTCCTCCCCACTGAGACGATTGAGTGTACTATCTGATGCCTTCATCATCATTGTCTTCTTGCTTGTCCATCTCCTCCTCATGCAGTGGCAGCTTGTCATCCTCCACTCCCTCCTCCATGGCAAATTCTCCTTGTGGGTTGTCAATAGCTACAGGGCAGACAGCAAGATGTTCTAAGATTCATATGAGAGGGATGACATCGTTCATGTCGCAGTTTTCCCCACTGACAAACTTTGTTGCCTCTTTGAAGGGCTTCAGCACCTGGCAGGCGTCTGGAATGAGCTGCCACTGCCTGACCTTGTAGCAACACATGTTCCCTGCTGCTGAGGAGGTATGGTGACAAAATCGTTCACGACCTTCCGTTGCTCGTACAGATGCTCGAGGATGTGCAAAGATAAATTCCAGCAAATTGGAACGTTGCAGATGAAGTGGTGTAGTGGCAGGCCAATCTGTCACTGCAAGTCCGGGAGAGAGTTACTTAAAAAGAATGGCTGAAATGTGGGGACAGTCTCCTGGACATTGCCAGCACCATGTGAAAAAAGCATTGCATGACTAGGTTGATGATGTGCACCATATTACTTACAAATGTTATCATCCGCTACCCTGTGTATTGTAAAACACGTATATGCTGGTTTTAATAAATTCAACCGAAAAAAATTAAATTGGAACTGTATGGAGATGGAAATACACGGATTTTGGTCTAATATGTCACGTTATACCTTATAGCTATAATCCTCCGCTACCTTGCATATTGAAAGACACGTATATGCTGGTTTTAATAAATTCAACCCAAAGAAAATTGAATTGGAACTGTGTGGTGATGGAAATACACGGATTTAGGCCAAATATGTCATGTCATCACTCACAAATGTTATCCTCCACTACCCTGCGTATTGTAAGACATGTATGTGCTGGTTTTAATAGATTCAACTCGAAAATAGATTTATGCCTAATATATGTCACAGATTTTTGCCAAATATGTCACATTATCAATCACAGATAATTTTATCTGCGCCCCTGAGTATTGTAAGACAACTATATGCTTGTTTTCAAAACTTAAACCAAAACTTATTAAATTAACTATGTGGCAATGCCCTAAGACAGTTACGAGTTCAGACTAGTAATTCAAGTGTTTTGACTGAGACTTTAAATAAAACAGGTGTTATACAATTTTGCGCTTATTCCACACACCCCCCTCCCCCAAAAAGATGAATTTCTATTAAAATGGTTAAAAAAAAGGAAAAAAAATGTCCTTGCTAGCAGGCACACCATCCTCTGTTTCTCACTTCTAACTCCCTGGCTGACAGCTTTCCCTGCCTATCCTTATTGTACACATACAATTATTCTTCTTTCTAATTCTAGCCTTTCCCATCAATGTCCCTGGCAGTAAAATAGAGACTTGATTTTGACTTTTGACTGTCCCTGACTCTCTAAGATCATTTTTCTGGCAGACACTGCTACACCCATCCACCCTTATTCACAGCCCAGCTGTCACGCTTCGGTGTGGGAGGGAAACACTACACCAAGCATAGGAGGAAAAGGGAATCAGGCCTGAGAACTAAGGAAGGAAGATGGACACCTCCTAGTGAAAACCCTAAAATCCTGACTGACTACCAATATGAACAGACCCCAAAGGTAGGTGACTGAGTTCATTTGCAGGAATACCTAGAGTTCTATCTAGCCCTATAGGACCCTGGTACTAATGGCAGGGACGAGACTACCTGTTCCTCCAAAAGGAAGAATGAACAGGAGTCTCGCTCAGTCCTAATTCAAACAATAAGGAAATGCAACACACAGATAACCGAAACAAAATACAAGAGGGACAGGAAAGACTTATTTTCAAAAGGGCTATGGAAGTACTAGGAACTCAGTCGAAATCCAACCACCAACTATCCACAGGTCCAACAGAAGCTATAAACCGCAGTTCATTGTGGGAGAAGCAACAATAAATAAGGTGTGACCATTACCAGAAACAACACAGACGCCTATTGATCCACAAGGAAACCTGTCAGATCAAACCACATGTTGCCAGTCTCACAGATCTCTTGCCACTAATTGTCCCGGGACATTCGTGACACCAGTACAGAATGACGTTCTGCTCTTTCTGCAAGGGCACCTCCCTACCTGCCAATCAGGGCAAGCCATCCCCCTACTTTCTCTTAGGGTCATGTGAGCACCCTTCTTCTTGCTTCCCAGTGCTTTTTCCTGCCGGCATGTGCAGTAAAATGGCACTATGCCCCATTTTACTGATTCATCTGAAACAAGCCTGAAAAGGTTTTGGTGCGTCTGCCGGACTAAATCTTCCAAAGTTCTTAATGAACCCTCATCTCTAATCAGAGGCAATGTCAAACAGACAAACCAAGGTCAGTGATCCAGAGTATCAAACAGACAACTAGCAAGAGATGCAGAAGTACCATTTACAGGCAACTGTAGCCAGCCGCAGCCTGTTTAAATAACCCGCCTCAAGAAGCATGTGATGCCGGCGCAAAGCCTGATTGGTCCGGCATCCTGGCCCCCTGATAGATTGAGCAACCCCACTGTTACTGGGGCTGGTTGTAGTAGCAACAGAGTGCTGCTGGTGCCCCCATCATATAGCGGCTGGAGTCCCCGTGGGAGGTAAGTCCGTTACATAAGCCTTCCCCAGAATAAACATTATATTATAATCTTTCCCACACACAGTGATCCATGGATGTGCTTGTCTCATGCCACATATTTGATATGTCCGAACAAAGAAACAGAAGAATTGCTGTAACATGTGACTTTCACTAAGTGTACTTAATTAAAAGGACCATTGTGCAGATGTGCAGATCCCATGAGATACCTACGGGACAGCAGACAATTAAAGGTAGGTCCCTTTTTGGACTTACTTGCCTGGGTTCCTGACAGCATTTCCACCTACGCTACACTGACGGCAGCCCTCTATAATACTCATGCCAATTCATTACAATGCACCTCATGCATCTGCAATAATTTTCAATGGTAGGAGACCCTCTATACTGGCCAACACACTCATTGAGCTAATTCAAAATGCCAGTGGCGTTGATTAAGAAATAAGAAATACTATTTTAGTCTTGCTGTTAATTTGCGTTTAATTTAAGTTTAGTACGCATATAGTACAAAAAAGTACTTGCTAAACCAAATTTTGTATATATTGCTGGTTGCATATTACATTTGTGCAGATTATTTTTGTATATTTTCATATGTTAAGTAAATAAAAAAGGGAAAAAAAGCATGATTTCCAACCAGACGCCACTACCTAAACCATGTATACGTTCCTTTCCACTTTAGTAATTGTTAGAATAAACAGTCACAAAATTTTGACAAAATTTGCTTATGGTCAAATATATTATTTTATCATATATATATATATTTTATTTTGCAATTTTGCAATACTTGCATTACACCAGCTAACACAGGCACGTGGTACAAAAAGTGTACCAGTATACTCCAAACTCAATTCTAACCCAAAAATGATTGCTATTTTGGATGTCCAATGCTAGCAGCATTGCCCCAAATCAACAATTTATCTGAAAGGAGCGCCGTTAGCAAGAGACAGAGTATCATTGTGATATTGGAGAGGCTGAGATCGCATGGGGGAGCTTCAGAGACATATGGAGTTCCAGAGAAGTAGTGGAGGTCAGCTTTAAAAAAAATTATGAAAATTTGCAAATCTGACACTAATATAGCCCTGCACATGATATGCAAATATAAACTTACACACATAGATTTAACACATAAGATAGTAGCAACAAAAAAATCTAATAGTAAAACCAACAGATCTGTTTCTAATTTGGACACCATTGATATATCACATAATGTACGGTATCTTATGCTATTATTGGAACAATATTATGAAGATAAAGAAAACTAAATTTCATTGGTTGAAGCAACAACATTAGTGCAAAAATCAAACCACATTTTTGTTTTTTTATTCAGAGTGATAATGTCATATGTCTGAAATGGAGAAACAACTGTACAGATTTGATTTACTTGAGGTGGTGCTACCCCCAGCTCTTTATATCCAGAACATATGTAGTTAGGAGCATCAAATTAGTCTTCCAATCCTAAATTCAGGCTCCTACTGGCCCACAGGAAACAGGTAATTCCCCCTTTGGGCCCCTGAGCAAGGTGGGCCCCTAGTTATCCACCCCTGCATAAGTGACAAATTACAAATTAGACTGACTGTACTACAGATAGGCAGTGTACATCTCAGCCAGCCTATGATCATATAAAAAATGGGTAGATTATTTAACAAACTACCATGTTTATTATTATAGATGCATCTGGGCTGAGATTTTAGGTATAGAAAAAGGCTAGTCAGTATTCGCTTTTCCCAAGGACCTGCCTTCTTGAAGTCACTGCAGGGACCCCAATAATCTTGTAGTGTCTTCTTGGATCCAAAACAGAGATGACACATGAATGAAATATTTGCATGTCTCATGTGTTTTGTACCCACAAATGCTTTTGGCTACCAAATTATAAGCCAATTCTGATGTGTGTCTAATTTTTCCTTTCTACTGACAGATCAGAAGAATTGTAAAATAAATGATGATGTCAACCAGGCCAAAAAGTCAAAATAGTGGCCCAGTCATGGAGTGGGGAGGGTGGGAACAGCATGAGAAGTCCACATAGTGGCCCAATAACATAGTGTGGAGGTGGCAGCAGCATCAGGAGACTACAGAGGGGCACTATGACAGAGTGTGGAAGTGGCAGCAGCATCAGGAGACCACAGAGTGGCAAGGTGACTTAGTGTGGAGGTGGCAGCAGCATTAGGAGACCACAGAGTGGCACAATGACAGAGTGTGGAAGTGGCAGCAGCATCAGGAAACCACAGAGTGGCAAGGGAACATAGTGTGGAGGTAGCAGCAGCATCAGGAGAATACAGAGTGGCACTATGACAGAGTGTGGAAGTGGCAGCAACATCAGGAGACCACAGAATGGCAAGGTGACATAGTGTTGAGGTAGCAGCAGCATCAGAAGACCACAGAGTGGCAAGGTGACATAGTGTGGAGGTGGCAGCAGAATCAGAAGACCACATACTGACCCGGTGACACAGTGGGGAGGTAGGTGGCACTAACAGTACCGCTGACGATGGTGGAGCACTTGGCATCAGATGTGTGGCATCAGGCGGGTGGCAGCATCAGAATAGTAGCTGAGGCAGATAGTCAGAGGAAACCAGTCTCTTTTGTCAAGGTTTGGGTGAGGCAGCATGCATGATGTAATCTGATGCATCAGGCATTGGTGGGTGGAAATCCTGATCCATGCCTGATTCATCTTGACAAAGGTCAGTCTCTCCCTTTTTTCGGTAGACAGACGAGTTCTCCTTGGGGTAACTATGGCCCCTGCCACAATAAACCCCTGCTCTGATGCCACGCTACTGGCTGGGCAGGACTTTTCCAGGGCAACTCAGCCAGTTGCAGCCCCAAATCCAGTTTGGCTGTATAGTAGTCCAGCGGATCTTCAATGATGGCTGGCAGGGTGCACTCAAAGTATGCCACCACCTGCTGGTTCAGGTAATGCTCTATGTCTAGCTGCTGGTGAGTAGTTTCTTCACTATGCGGGTGAAGAAAGCTGCTCATCAGCGACTCTATACTCAGGCTGCTGCTGATAGAGCTGGTACTGCTCCTGCCACCCCCCCCCCCTCCCCCCAACAGCCATGGCAGTGGAATGTGAGCGCAGAGGGCCCCCCTGGTCAGACCTGTAAGAGTATGCACGATGGCACAGATAGGCAGTGGCAAACTGACTACATAGGATGTCTCTATAGTAGTTCAGTTTGTCCTCCCTCTCAGCAGGTGTAAAAAATGTCCCCATTTTGGACCAGTAGCGAGGGTCTAACACGGTGGAGAGCCAGTAGGGATCCCTCTGCCGGATGGTGACAATTTAGCTGTCACTACGCAAGCAAGTGAGCATGCATTGGGCCATTTGTGCAAGTGACTCAGAGGGACTCCCTGTTTCCATCGCCACTGCATACTGCCATGATGTGTCTGGGTCATCTGCCTCATCTTCCTCATCTCCCTTTTGCTCCTCCGGCTGCTCCTGCTCCTCTTCTCCTGTCACCTGTGTAAAAAAACCACCCATTTCACTACACATTGCTTGTGCTCCAGTGTCCTCCTCCAGTTCACCCCCCACAGGGCAAATGTGGCCGTGAGATGTAAGCGCCACGTCTCCAGTCCCCTCCCCAGCCAGATTTACCAGCATTTTTTCCAGGATATGAATCAGTGGAATGACGTTGTTCATCCCATAGTCCTGGCGACTGGCCAATAAAGTGGCCTCCTTAAAGGGCACGAGCAAACGGCAGGTGTCACGCATTAGCTGCCACTGGCTAACATCGAAATTACAGAGGGGTGTATCTCAGTCTGCCTGTATCATCAAGAAATCATTTATGGCCTTTCTCTGTTTGTACAGTCGGTCCAACATATGGAGGGTGGAAATCCAACGGTTGGAAATCAAGGAGGGTGTGCTTGGCAGTGTACGAGTGGATAAAGTGCAAGCAAAGTTTCCTGGCCATTTTTAGGATGTCGTGCAGATGGGTGGAAGACTTCAGGAAACGTTTGACAACCAGATTGAACACGTGCGCCATGCAGGGCGCATGGCTCAGCCCTCCTTGACTCAGAGCCGACACCATGTTCTTCCCGTTGTCGGTCACCATAGTTCCGATTTTGAGATGTCTAGGAGAAAGACAGGATTCGATTTCTTGATGAAGGACACAAAGCAGTTCCTCCCCTGTGTTAGCTCCACACGTCGGCGCTGCTGTGCACTTTGGCAGACACCGACAGGCTCAAGGACTGGCCCACCTTCTGTTCTACATATGTGTGCAGGGCTGGTACTGCCTTTTTGGCAAAGAAATGACGGCTTGGGACTCTCCACATCGGCTCAGCACAAGCCATCAGTTCTCTGAAAGGTGCAGAATCCACCACTTGAAAAGGGAGGGACTGCAGTACCAGCAACTTGGCCAGGAGCACATTCAGATTCTGCGCCCTTGTATGAGTGCACGTGCAACGGGCCCACTGGCTGCGCCAGGGGTATCCCTTGCCCCTTAGGAGGTTTCTACGAATTATGTTCCTCTTATAGAGCAAGTAATCGTGATGCCAGCAGCAGTAAAGCAGCAAGAACCCTTTGTAGATGGTAATATTGGTACCCAGGGGTAGGTTTTCCAGAATGGTGCAGGCTGGATCCCAGACGTGATGTGGTCCGAAGCAGTGCAAAAAGGGTAAGGGAACTTGGATGATGGATAGGTAGAATAAGTGGAGTACAGACTTTGTAATAACGTTGAACACATCTTTACTTGGCATAAACGGTAATCCAAACAATTTCCAAACTTTATCTTGGTCATCAGCAGATATTTGCATAATCTGTGCAGGTAAACACTTCTCTGCAACACTCTCAGATCTACTATGCTTGGCTGGGTAAATAGGAATTCTTCTTCTTCTGCTGGAACTTAGGTTAGCTGTAGTCTGGCTTTTACTTGTAATCCTAGGAACTCTTGTCCTGCCTTCAAGCTCTGTTAGCTTGGGAGGCAATTCAAGCCCAGGAGGGATCATGCTACCATGTAGACTTCAGAGGCAGGGCCTCTGGGCCTAGAAGAGCAGGCGGTGCTCTGCTGATATACTCAAAACCTCTCCCTACGGAGGGTAGACTAGACACTGATTGACTGGCTAACTAAACTCCTCCCTCTCTGGAGAGGGCTGGAATGGAACTAGAAGGTTCCTCTCCAGAGAAACTAGCTATGCTCAAATTTGCTGCCACCCGCTGGTAGACCGGGCACATTACATGTAGGAAATGCATACACAAATTGCAGGATATGGTAATCCAGTGGCATTGCTAGGGCTGGTGTCACCCGGTGCGGTAGAAAATGGTGTCACCCCCCAAGCACAACCCCCCATCGGCGATCTGTCTGCTTAGCCCCTCCCCCACGTCAGCAATTTGTTTACTATCCAAACCCTCATCCATGTTATCGCTTGGGTTCAAATTATAGCACCCCCAACAGGGCCCCCTCACCCCCTGGCGATCTGTCTTCTGTCTGCTTAGCACCCTCCCACATATTTGCGTACATATTATATTCTGTGCTATCCAGAATACAGCACCACATACCTTACATCCAGTAACTTCTCTGATGCAGACCTTCTCTTTCCTCATCTTCTCCTTTCAGAACAGACCGCCATGAGGATTTTTCACCCATCTCTTGTCTCTGTAGTTTGACATAAGACATCTTAGGTTCCTACTTTTCCATCATCCACCTACCTTCTTAACAACTCACCTGCCACCTTCAATAATAATAATAATGTCCACTAATTCAAAAGTGCTCCCGTTCTGTGTGCCAGTGCAAAACAATTCCCTCAGTGCCGCCAGTTGAGCTAATGTCCCCATAATGTGTGCAAGTATAAAATACCCCTATATTATGCCCCTAGTAAATGCCCACATAGTGCTCCTCTCTTCTTCCCCATAGTGCCCCCATAATGTGCCAGTATAAGATTCCCCCATAGTGTCCCCCAGAATGTGCCAATATTAAATGCCCCTTCTTAGTGCCCCCATAATGTGCCTATATAATATACCCCCATAGTATTCTTCTCCCCTCCAACACCATAGTGTCCCCATAATGTGCCAGCAATGCCTCCAGTAGATTCCCCCATAGTCTCCCCCATGTGCCAGTAGATGCCCCCATAGTGTCCCCTATGTGCCCGTAGATGCCCCCATAGTGTCCCCCATGTGCCAGCAATGCCCCATAGTGTCTCCAATGTACCAGCCATGTCCCCATAGTGTCCCCCATGTGCCAGTCATGTCCCCATAGTGTCCCCCACGTGCCAGCCATGCCCCCATAGTGTCCCCCATGTGCCAGCCATGCCCTCATAGTGTCCCCCATGTGCCAGGCATTGCCCCATAGTGTCCCCCATGTGCCAGGCAATGCCCCATAGTGTCCCCCATGTGTCCCCTTTATGGCAGCAATGACCCCCCAGCCCAGCCCAGCACGTCACAGAAAAAAAAAAAACACTTATACTTACCTGCATGGCAGTGATGCGATGCAGGCCTCTTCTGGCCTGTGTCCCGAGCAGTACGGCTCAGGCAGCACGATGATGCCATCGCGCCGCCTGCGCCGGCCTCTGATAGAACAGTCAGCGGCTATAATTTTCTCACATCAGCCTGATAACTGAATGGCAAATAAAATATTTTTTTTGCCACTAATACTGTACATGCCAAAAAGGGCTTTAATTTTCTCACTTCACCACACAACGGCTAGTAAGTTCATTTTCTTTTTCCCCACTAATACACGCCAAAAAAAGGCTTTAGAACATATACATATAACTGCACAAGGGCTAATAAGACCCCAATAACAAGAACAGTTTGCTGGAATTACAAAGGTATTATCTATTGTAAACCTGAAATGAGCAGCAGTATAATGGCAATTTGGATCCGCGGTCAGTGCAATGTAGGATTGTTCTTATTACCTAGGCTGTAAACTCCCCTACTGAACCCTGTTCTGCTTCAATACTGTGTAATAATTCCTCCCTATCCTCTCCCTACACTTTTAATGCGCTTTCCCTCAACTTCTATTGAGCAAAATATAAGTTTTCAAGTCTTTCCTAGCACTGCCCCTAGTGCCTGCTGACGTTTCTCCCTGCACTAAGTACCCTGGAAAATGGCTGAATCCAAGATGTCTGAGGCTTTTTATAGGGCTGTGACATCACAGGGCTGGCTGGCTGCTGATTGGCTGCATGCATTGCATTGTGGGTGATCCCTAGTTCCCAGAGTTCCTAGCTCCATTTCCTAACATGTGCAGCCATTTTAAGAAAAAAAATTCTGATTTTGAATGTTTCCTGAAATTGGATCGAATTCCACTTTGTCAGCTTCGATTCGCTCATCTCTAATCATAACTTTTATATTTTCATCTCTGTGTACGTTATTACATTGTTGGGAGTCCAACTTCAGGCATGCTTACGATCCACTGTTTGAAGAGGTCACAGATGCTTATCCGAGCACCAGGGGTGGACTGGGAACTTAAAGTGGCCCTGGGAAAAAAAAACGAAAAGTTTCTCCATGTTGTAGGGTTGGTCTAAATTGACAGAAGGCAGGACAAAATAACTAGGTGGGGTCAGCAATACCACAGCGCAAAATACCATCCCAGCAGAACCATGAACCACAGTGCAGCACAACATATTGCCCCAAAAGCTGTCCCTATGTGGTGACCATCAATAGCTGCCATTTTCTGTCCTCCTTCAGTTGTCCCTGATTAAGATATAAAGATAGGGGCTTAGGAGGTGAGATACGGCCACAACAGTTGAATTCAGGAGGGCAGTAGTGTTGATTGAGCATGCTCGGCCGAACACCAGTATTCCACCAAATACCGCATGTGCTCCAGCGCAATGCTCGAGTCTCCTCCCCACACGTTTCTTAGCTGCTACACAGCCAATAAACGTACAGGTAAGTACTGCCCTCACTGTAATGCCGTAGCCATGTTGTTTACTGGCATTACAGTGATTGGCTGGCCGGAACGCGTCATCGGGTGCTATATAGCACCCGATGACGCGTGTTCAGCCCAGTCTTAGTTAGAGAGAGCTGTGCTGAGGAAGGGACAGACAGTGTAAGGAGTGATATAGGAACATTTTTATTAGAAAAACTTTTCAGAGACCCAAAAATCCTTTTAAGGACTATTGTGTGTGGCAGCAGCAATATATTTTTAGCACAAACTGCGCTAAGTAGCGTGCAATAGTTAGGCCGCTGCAGACAGCGACATTAGTTGCGCCACATATCCAGTGTAAAGTGTGCGCATCCAAAAAATATCTCTGACATTCAGTGTACTTTTTCCATAGACAGTGTCCACTGCGGACAGTGACATTAGTTGCGCCACTTCTCCTGTGTAAAGTGTGCACATTCATAAAATATCCATGACATCCAGTGTACTTTTTCCGTAGACGGTGTCTGCTGCAGACAGCGACATTAGCTGCGCGACATCTCCTGTGTAAAGTGTGCATATCCAAAAAATATCTGTGACATCCAGTGTACTTTTTCCATAGACGGTGTCTGCTGCGGACAGTGACATTACCAACGCAACAGCTGCAGTATAACGTGTCCGCTAAAAATGTATCTGTGACATTACCAGTGCCACATCTGTAGTGTAGCGTGTGAGCTTAAAAAATTTATCCGTGACATACAATGTACTTTTCCAATAGACGGTGTCTGCTTCTGACAGTGACATTACCAGTGCAACATCTCCAGTGTAACGTGTGCGCATAAAATTTTTATCTGTGACATACAGTGTACTTTTTCCGTACACGCTGCGGATAGTGACATTACCGGTAGTACCTCTTCTGTATAACGTTTCCTCATCCCAAATACCTGTGACATTCCCTGTAATTTTTTTATTAGCTGCTGGTGACAGCATTGACATTGTCTGCGGGATATCTCCTGTGTGAAGTTTCCACATCCCAAATACCTTTTTACATTTTTTTGCACATACACTTCCAAATCCTACGCTACTGTACGTGTGACATACTTTCAAGCATATATAACATTTAATATGAAGAAGGAGAACAGTAAGGGACGGGGAAGTGGCCATGATGCTGATGGTGCACGCAGAGGCCGTGGCCCTTGGAGCTTTTAAACTGTGCCCGCTGCCAGAGTACAAGAAAAGCAATCATCCACGATACTTAGCTTCATGTCCCAGTTTGCAAAGCAGCGCAGGACACCACTCTTGAAGTCAGACCAGTGCGACCAGGTGTTCGGTTGGATTGTAGCAGATAATGCTTCCAGTCGGTTAAGCACCACCCTATCTCTCTCACCAGTCCAGTCTCAGTAGCCAAGAGTCTGGTCAACACAATCCTCACCAATATCTTCCTTCCTTCCACCATGGAGAGTCTGGGCAAACAAGTGATCCCACACTCGGATATTCCGAGGACCTCTTTTCATCGCCATTCCTTGATTTGGCCCTCTCGCCAAGCACGCTTGAAGAGAGACAGATCTGGTGCCCCGATTCCCAAACTCTTGAGCATCCACAGTCACAAGAAGATGACGGTGGGGAACGGCAATTAATCGGCAATTAAAATAGATTTTATTTTTGGTTTTGTGCGTATTATTGTCAGTCTGTAAAAGTGGCGTACTACTTGGACAACATTGTTCCCAGTAGCGAACTGGGAGTCCAAGATGCATCAAGAAATCCTCCCCATGCTGTTCCCGAACCATTTTGGTGATGTTTCCATCAATTTCTGACATTTTCCTATGAACCAGGCACCCTCCCCTCTTCAGAGCAAGGGGTGCCTGGTTTAATGCTCAGGTTCTCCCATTGACTTACATTATACTCGGGTGCTCTGTAGAGCACCCGAGCATCCCGATGTGCTCGGCGGGAGCTCCCGAGCACTTTGGTGCCCGATCAACACTAGAGGGCAGCCATTGGCCGTGTAAATGAGTGCCTGATTCTCAGTTAATTACCGTTGAGAAATCATTATGTTCCCAGCCAGTGGCAGAAAGGAGGGCTTGGGTGGGCCCACTGAGCATTGGCCCACCAGGAACTTTCCCTGTAAAGTCTATGGTCAATCCACCCCTGGCGAGCACTGAGTTTTCTTCAATGTTCACCTGCATGCTCCCGACTTTATAGTGGTGGTGCAGTATAATTACAGCTTCTTCTCCTATTCACTTGAATGAAATAAACAAGTATATTTAATACGGCTGCTACAATATGGACGGTGTAAAGGTAAACTTTGAAGAGGTCACAGCGTTTTCATGATTCACCAGTTGCCCCATCAAACAGCTGGTTGTGAGGTACCGTGGTTGGACGACCCCCGCTGATCTGATAAGGATAGGTCATCAATATCATGAAACCGGACAACCCCATTTAATGTTGTGCTGCATTGTTTTTTTATTGTTTACTGTTGGGTATCATTTCAATTCCCTATCATAGAAAATATTCCAAAGTTTAAATTTTGCTCTGGTCACCAGGGGTTAATTGGCCAGCATTTTGAGTATTTGTTTGCTCAGTGTGTAATCTACTGTGCTCCATTATTCACAATAGTCCTTGTATACTCCTAGTCGGGGGTGTTTATTTCTGTTGGCAGTGGATACAGTGATGCCTAGGTCTTCTCTGTAGCTGTATTCCCAGATAAGTAGTATATAGTGTATATAGAGGAAGCGGGGAGGGGGGCAGGTAAACTAATAAATAAAAATCATAGTAGTATAAAAAACTTACTCAACATTAAACATACCTGCCTGACTCCCATCCTGGAAGGTTGAAGGCGACTATAAACCTGAGCTCACATTGCTTTAGATTAGGAAGCTATGAAATTGAATAACAGTGATGGTGTGCAGTATGTGTAATGCTTCCCATACCTTTAAACAACTGGAGACATTTCTCATCGTATCAACATTTACTGCGCAAGGAGGAAATTTCGCATTGTCAGGCACTGATCGCTGTATATTTTAACTGGATTTCCTCATAAGGTGCCTGCTGTGAGCAATAAAATATATGCCTCCTCCATCACAATGTTTTATCTCAAACATTTTTAGCTAAGGGTCTGTAATTTTAAACCCTCTGGACCTCTGGTTTTGGTTGTATTATCTTTAATTCCTTAATCTGTTCCTAACCTACCAAGTATACTGTATATTAGGCTACGGTCAGTGGAACCTTACAGTTTCTCAGTATGAACTTAATAGTACATACATGTTATATGGGCTCCTGCCACCCACCACCATTCTAGTCTGTGCAGTGGCACCTCCAGAGATGCTGAGCTGTGTGTGCACTGAGCGCATAGCAGTCCAGCCAATAGTAACCATTACCAATCTGGTGGTTCAGCTGGCTGCTCAATCAAGGGGCAGTTTTGACCACCAATAAGAGCCTCCAGCGCTCCATTTAAATGGTTTGGCCCATCTTAGACATTGATAGCATATCGCTAGGTTATGCCATCAATGTCAATTAAATGCGGGTCCCCGTGGGACCTGCGGCTATCTCCAGAACAGGGCCACCAAAGTGAATAGAGAGCAGAACCCTCTGTTCATCACTATGGGTAAGCATGCTATTTTCGGCAGTAGTAGTAGTAAATGGAGCGGTGGCCGTGCTTGTGCAGTGCACTCTCCATTCAATGCTATGGGACTTTCAAAAACAATATGGCTTGCTTTCTCAACTATTTTCGTAACTCCCATAGCAATGAATGCAGAGTATGCTGCGCATTGTATGGATGCTCTTCCTTCACTTTAGGGGCCCTGTTCTGGAGAAAATAAAAGGGTCAGTGTCTACTCTAGAGACACAGTCTGGGGCAGTGAAGTCCAGATACCTGTACAGGGATTAAAGGGGTAAAAATATGTGGTCCCTTAGATTCTGCCAGCAGTTTATTTTGGCAGCTTTGGATTCAGCACCAAACAAAGGCATCATGGATTGAAGCTTCCAGGCCCAATGCAAAATCCATAATTTTTTTTTAGAATTAGTCATATAATTGGTAAGGTTTAAAAATGTATGTGATTCAATATTAAGATTGAGTCTGGGTCAATAAAGTGGGTGAATGCAGTAGTCTAATTTAGTGCAGAACCATTTGGTAGGTATTCGTATCTATAATATTTTAACATCACACCTGTTACTAATACTGTGACTGAAGACTCAGCCAAAAATCCCAGGCTCCCTGCTGCCAACCTTGTCATAAACGTTGCTGTACCAAATGGTGCTATACAAATATTGGTAATGGTACTGCAATCTGGGACACACAACGCATGTTTTTCTTATATGTGCGTGTTATTCTTAGCCCTCTGCTCCTTATTACTTAGATATAGAAAATGTTTAATTATAACCTTTCCATGTCAAAGGGGTCAGTTACACAATGTCAAAGCTGTTCCTTCGTGCTTTGTCAATGTCAGGAGAGCTTGAGCTATGCATCCCATAATAAGTGTCAGGAACCCTCTATTAACATCAAAGCCTCCCCCCCCCCCCAATTCGCTTATTCCCTTTCCTGGTTCCATGATCTGTGTTTATTGTCAGGCTGAGCCCTTCATCCATCTGCCCCTCCTGTCCGCCTCCACAAGACAAAAGAAGAGTACATTATCAACCCATATAAACAGTGCAAAATCTTTTAAAACTCGTCAGATGCTAAGTAAACTTGCAAAGTAAAGAATGCAAATAAACGGTGCACAAGGTCAGCCCTCAGATGTTATATGAGCCGTATAGTTTGTGCTACCTAATAAATCCATATAGTTATTGGAGAACAAGTACAGAAAATAGAAGTCCCAGAATATTCTTATATGAAATATTTTAATATTATATTCAGCCATTTCTGTTTCATCCATGCTGGGAGACAAGCACGTCTGACACTCATTATAATGCCCTTGGGGGCGTTCACTTAGGTTTCCACAAACTCTGAATGGCTTAAAAACTCTCCTATATTAGGCACTACCATATGTCTTCCTCTGGTTTGCCTTTATCATCATAACACATAGAGTGTATGTCACAATATTTCTGGACAAGATAAGCAAATCAGCTCTGAACGATTCAAATGCATTACGAATTTCTCAAAAAATCCAGATTCAAGTGAATTTGAAACTACTGCAGTTCAATTCAGTTGAATTACTCAAAATGGCGGCCACCATTTTACAGGACAGAAGACAGAGAAAAAGGCATCTGCCACCATTAAGGAGTCATTTTAGACTGTTTTTTATTTTAATAAAAATCCAACAGTGCAGTGTGTTATTAAACAGGCTGTTTGTTACCACCCGTTTACCCATAGCCATGTATGTAATATAGTAGTAACATAGTTTGTTAGGCCAAAAAAAGGCATCCGTCCATCCAGTTCACCCTGTTATGCTGCAAGTTGATCCAGAGGAAGGCAAACACCCCCCACACACACACATTGGGTAGAAGCCATTTAAAGGGAAAAAATTCCTTCCCGACTCCAATCAGGCAATAAGAATAACTCCCTGGATCAACAACTGATCTCTAGTAACTATAACCTGTAATATTGTTACACTTCAGAAATACATCCAGGCTCCTCTTGAACTCTTTTAGTAAATTCACCATCACCACCTCCTCAGGCAGAGAGTTCCAGTCTCACTGCTCTTACTGTAAAGAATCCTTTTCTATGTTTGTATACAACCTTCTTTCCCCCAGACACAGAGGATGTCCCCTCGTCACAATCACAGTCCTGGGGATAAATAGATGATGGAAGAGATCTCTGTACTGATCCCCGATATATTTAGACATAGTTATTAGATCTCCACTCAGTTGTCTTTTTTCTAAACTAATTTTGATCATCTTTCTGGGTAGTTCACTCCTTCTAGTTATTACTTTAGTTGCCCTCCTCTAAACCCTCACGTTCATCTATGCCCCTTTTGATGCACCCCATGATCTTATTGGCCTTGGCAGCAGCTGCCTGGCACTTGTTTCTACAGTTAACTTTGCTGTCCACTAAAATTCCTAAATCCTTTTCCATGTCAGTGTTACCCAGTGTTTTACCATTTAGTATGTACAGGTGACTTGCATTATTCCTTCCCAAGTGCATAACCTTACATTTATCAGTTTTAAACCTCATCTGCCACTTCTCTGCCCAAGCCTCCAATCAATCCAGGTCTATGTCACCGTCACTTTGACATTATTAATGGTGTTTTGGGGTTAATAAACTTGAAAGGAGTTAGATACAGTTTAAGTAGACTTAAGAGTGTCATACATGGCTTTTTCAGGGCAAATGAGTCACTTTCGATAGGGGTTAAATGTATTCAGACTAGAGATAAGTGACATTATTTTAAGCAAATAATAAATGATATTAATATTAATAATCATTTTACCAATAATCTTTTTATAGAGTTCAAAACGAAAAATATTTTCATGAGTCGTGCCAGGCTGATGTATATCAGCAAACGGAGACATACTGCCTGAACACCCAGGTTCAGCCCTACCTGGACTCTGGCCTTTCTCCGGCACATACTGTATTCCCTGACACCATGGACTTCTGGTCAGCCTGATTGGAACAATGGCCAGGCTCTGTACTGTCCTGCCCACCTGCAGTGTTACCTCAGAGAGGGTTTTCAATATGCAGGTGGCGTTGTCATACTGAAACAAAGTTGTCTTTAAAAGATCACTTTTTGTCAAAATGAAAGTCATGGATCCTTGAGGATTACATTTTTCACACATTTCCGAATATGGCTGATCAATAGGTGTACCATTGCTGACATCGCCTTATCATGCCACTGCCGCTGTCTGCCTGCCTACCATCATGTTCCATACCGTAAGGCTGCTGATCTGCCATCATGCCGCTGCTGTCTGCCTGCCTACCATCATGTTCCATATTATATGGTTGCTGCTGCCGCCAGTGCTACAACTTCTACTTCCTTATGCTAATCCTACTTCAACTTCCATTATCCCTATTGTCACTACTATTACTGCTACACAGTCACCACTACTACTATTACCCCAACACAGCCACACACATCTAATGCCGTGTCTGTTCCATGTTGTGCTGCTACTGCTGGCTTTACTAATTCTGCCACTATTACACACCTTACCCTTTCTACATCCACACTTTGTATTTGCTGCTCCCAAAAAAGGCTTAATTTTTTCCAAGCTTTTTCAACTTCAGAACAAGCCACTGTTTTTGTAATTTGTGGATGCTTGTGCAGAACAAGTTACTGTTTCTTATGACATTAGCATATGTGTATAAACAGGAGCAGGGATCTGCTCCCCATTAAGGAATAATTATTGGACACTTGGCCCCAACAAGCTACTGTTTTTTCCCCATAACACCATGTGTGTTTAAACACCATCTACCCCAATAATGGACAATTTTTGTAATGTTTCCAATATGAAAACGCATAAAACATGTGATGGCGCAGTGTGTTTTTGAACGAAAAGATAATGAAAAGATATAAAAAAAATTGGAATCATAGCAGATCTCATGGTGTCATATACAAATTTTCAGGTCAATTAGAACATATTTAATTCCCATAAAATTAATTTGGACACAAATCAATTTTTTTTTTTATAATTTGCTAAATTGGACACTAAATGAAATTTTATAAATTTGCTCATCTCTAATTTCTGGTAGTACTGATAACATATGCAGTATGAACAGGGAACAGCAGGATCAACAGTGTTCTATGCCCCAAACTGCTTCAACAACACAAGAATTTTTCATTAAAAATGTATTTTGCTTTTAAAACACAGCAGTATTGAATTTGTAGCTACAATATATGAGGACCTTCTAGAACAGCTCTAAAGATACATTTATCATTATATACTATATGCTAATTATATTACTTAACTTGTGTGAAAATCACTGATTCAATAAAATTTTACTGACAGACATTTTTCTGTTATTTCTTATAAATCTTTTTATTAGAGGAAAGCAAATACAGGCATCATAAAATCATGCATAGTCTTGTAATCAGTAATCTGCAGCTGACATTGACACCACAAAAATACAGCTTAAAAAATGTGAAAATCGGGAAGGAGGGGTAAGGAGTCATGTCCAATCTGACGTCCGCGGCACAATAGCCTGTCTTGATCGAGAGTTAAGGATAACAATAAATCAGTAAATGCAGGTATACAAATCACAGTCCATACAGTATGCATAATAGTTCACGTCCAAAGCAAACGTCAAGGTCTGGGCCTCATCAGGACTAGAGTGAATAGCCAGGAGGTGCCCCACAATTTGACCTAAAAACTCATTAAGGGTGTCACATGTTGGAATGTTCAGTGTGTGGTGCTGTTCACAACTGGCTAGCTCCTCTAATCTACATAAGTGGCCAACTTTCTCCAATCATTGTCCAATTGTGTGTGTAGGGTAGGGTCTTAACTTAAGCATCTTAAGGGAAAAAGAATTCTGTGGGCTTGGATAAAATGTGTGGGGATGTCTCATTTAGAAGGATTCCAAGTAGAATGTGGAAGCCACCAGTGGCGTACATAGAGAAGTAAGCAGGCGCGTAGCTAACGGCTCATGGGCCCCGGTGCAAGAGTTGAGCTTGGGCCCCCCTTCCCTCAGTGCTTTGTGTGTCTTCCTATGCGGCACAAGGGTCTTTGGGCCCCCTCAGGCTCCTGGGCCCGGTAGCGACTGCTACCTCTGCACCCCCTATAGCTACGCCCATGGAAGTAAGGGCCCCATAGCAAGGATCAAACCAGGCCCCCCACACAGGACATTTTTTCCACTGCTTCATTTGCTAAAAGTTGTTCCTTTAGAGGGTAAAGTCCTGACCAAGTTTTTACCCCCTGTAGAAGAGGAGATGATCCCAACTATGACTGGGCCCCCTCTTGCCCTGGGCCCCATAGCAGTCGCATGGTCTGCCACTATGGTAGTTACGCCCCTGGAAGCCACAGTAAGACCGATTCCAATGAGAGACCGATTTGAGTGTTACAGATAAGGTATATTTTGTTTTCAACTTAGGTCTAGTAATCTCAGATGATGGGGCAAGTCCAAAATATATGGCTTAGCGTCCCTTTATCCGATTTACATCTCCAACAGGAGTAGGAGTCACTCAGACACTTGTGATATAACTGGCTAGGGGTTTTGTACCATTGGGTAAGCATCTGATAAGAATGTTCCTGTGTGAACACACCTGTAGAAACTATGTGACCTAATATGTAAAATAGTAATGTCCCTTTCTGAAAAAGTTCTAGCAAGGTCTTTTTCCCAAGTCCTGATGTAGACCGGGACACCCTGTCACTTAGCTGTCAAGGCATTATACAATGTGCATAACAGTTCAAGTAGAGACGGCCTGAATTAACTTTTTCAACAATGTACAGGCTGGTAAGGTGGGGTGTCTAGCAAGAAATACAGTAAAGTGAAGGTAACAGATCAAGGAATCCTAAAAAGTTGCTTGAGGAGAGAATTGTGGAGCAAAACCCTTGTTACCCAGTTTGCTCAAGATTTTAGAGTAAGATTGGCAATCAGGGTGGAGGATAAAAGCTATCAGGTTTGCTGGCAGCATAGGTGAGGCCTTGGAAATCAACTCAGAGTTAAGGGCCTGAAAACAGAGTATAGTACCTTTCGTGAGGCGGTTTGTAATACTGCCTGATGGCAGTGGCGTGCCCAGGGGGGGGCGGTTCGCCCAGGGTGCCGGCTGTCAGGGGGGTGCCAGGGAGAGGGACTGACAGGGGGGAACAGGGAAGCGCTCAGCGCTCCCTCCTGTCATTCCCTTGTAGCGTGACCGAGCTCTGTCAGGTCCGTGTACAGAGAGCATCTGTCTCCTGTACCCGGCCGGACTGACAGGAAGTGCGCACACAGCTTGCGCTTCCAGTCAGTCAGCCCGGGTACCGGAGACAAAAGCTCCTGTACCCGCCGCAATGTTCGGCCACGCTACAGCAAAGGTAGGGGATCAGAAAGAACATGACAGGGGGATCAGAAAGAACATGACAAGAGGGGAGTCAGAAAGAACATGACAAGATGGGGGGATCAGAAAAAGCATGACAAGATGGGGGAGGATCAGAAAAAGCATGACAAGATGGGAGTATGAAAAATTACTATGTGGGGGCACTACTGTGTGGTTGGGGGTGTGGGGACACTACTGTGTGGGGGGCAATGTGGCGGACACTACTGTGGGGGCAGTATGGGGGACACTACTGTGTGGGGACACTACTGTGTGGGGACAGTGTGGCGGACAATACTGTGTGGGGGCAGTGTGGGGACACTACTGTGTGGGGGCAGTGTGGCCAACACTACTGTGTGGGGGGCAGTGTGGCGGACACTACTGTGTGTGGGGGACAGTGTGGCGGACACTACTGTGTGTGGGGGACAGTGTGGTGGACACTACTGTGTGGGGGCAGTGGGGGCACTACTGTGTGGGGGCAGTGTGGCGGACACTACTGTGTGGGGACAGTGTGGGACACTACTGTGTGGGGGACAGTGTGGCGGACACTACTGTGTGGGGGACAGTGTGGCGGACACTACTGTGTGTGGGGGCAGTGTGGGGACACTACTGTGTGGGGGCAGTGTGGGGACACTGCTGTGTGGGGGCAGTGTGGCGGACACTACTGTGTAGGGGGCAGTGTGGGGACACTACTGTGTGAGGGGACAGTATGGCGGACACTACTGTGTGGGGAGCAGTGTGGCGGACACTACTGTGTGAGGGCAGTGTGGGGAACACTACTGTGTAGGGGGCAGTGTGGCGGACACTACTGTGTGGGGGCAGTGTGGGGGACACTACTGTGTGGGCAGTGGGACACTACTGTGTGGGGGCAGTGTAGGGGACACTACTGTGTGGGGGCAGTGTGGGGGACACTACTGTGTGTGGGGGCAGTGTGGGGACACTACTGTGTGGGGGGCAGTGTGGCGGACACTACTGTGTGAGGGGCAGTGTGGGGAACACTACTGTGTAAGGGGCAGTGTGGCGGACACTACTGTGTGGGGGCAGTGTGGGGGACACTACTGTGTGGGGGGCAGTGTAGGGGACACTACTGTGTGGGGGGCAGTGTAGGGGACACTACTGTGTGTGGGGGCAGTGTGGCGGACACTACTGTGTGTGGGGACAGTGTGGGACACTACTGTGTGTGGGGGACAGTGTGGCGGACACTACTGTGTGTGGGGACAGTGTGGCGGACACTACTGTGTGGGGGGACAGTGTGGGGGCACTACTGTGTGGGGGACAGTGTGGCGGACACTACTGTGTGTGGGGGACAGTGTGGCGGACACTACTGTGTGGGGGACAGTGTGGCGGACACTACTGTGTGGGGGCAGTGTGGGGGACACTACTGTGTGGGGGCAGTGTGGCCGACACTATTGTGTGGGGGCAGTGTGGGGGACACTACTGTGTGAGGAACAGTGTGGCGGACACTGCTGTGTGGGGAAATTACTATATGGGGGCAGCGTGAGAGGCGTTGCTATTGGGGAGGCATTGTAGGGGCAATTCTATTATTTCTGGGGATAATAATAGGGTATTATTATTACTGGGGGCAATCTAGGAGACATTATAACCTCTGTAGACACTATAGGGGCATTTGGGGTCATTTATCAACCTGGTGTACAGTAGAACTGGCTTAGTTGCCCCAGCAGCCAATCAGAATCCACCTTTCATATTTGACAGCTCTTTAGGAAATCCAGTTCTACTTTACACCAATTTGATAAATGACCCCAATTATGTCTATTAGGAGGTTGATGGAAAAACTGAGAAATCTAACGTGTCTGTGTCACTAACTCTGCAGAGACGAAATGCGACTGAAATAATGTGTCTTGGTGGTCTGGGTCTAACGAAGGAGAAGAGGAAAGAGAAGGTCTACATGACAGGAGATGTCCCTGATGTAAGAGGTATGTGCCCAAGTAATGGGGGGGGGGGGGGTGCCAGAGAAAGGACCCGCCCCGGGTGCCAAAAACCCTGGGCACGCCACTGCCTGATGGTTTTAAATCCAATAGGCTGGCAACTTGATTTTTGTGTATAGAGCATAGCTCGATATCTGTGACCAATGTGCGAAACGATGGACTGCACTACTGTAACCGAAGACGTAGGTGAATAGCCCTATATTATGTAAGAAAATCAAGCATTCCAAAACCCCCATCTCCCTTCTCAGTTTACACCGATCATAAGGAATACGGGTCACATATCACACATAACAGGAAAACAAGTATCTAACTTGGGAGAAGAAGGTTTTAGGCAAGCAAATGGGGACCATCTAGATTGGACATGATAAATGTCTTCAATAAGTTTTTCCTCCCCATCCAGGAAACATACTGTATTTTTGAGGTTTGTAATAGGGTTTTATGTAAAAGAGGAAGATAATTCGCCTGATAAAACCTCTCAGGGTCCTTAGTAAACTGTATTCCAAGATAAGTCAACTGGGCCGAAGGCCATTTAAATGGTGTAGTGGCCTGAAGAGAAGTGATGACCCCAGATGATGTCCAAGTATTCAGGGCTTCTGACTTAGTATAACTAACCTTAAAGTTAGATATCCTACCAAAGAGGTCAAACTGAGCAAGAATATGTGGGAAAGCCTGTGATGAATTGGAGATCAACATCTATAAGTCGTCCGCAAAAGCTGCAGTTTGGTACAGATGGTCACCCACTTACAAGCCATTGATAAAAGGATGTTCTCTTATGGCCTGCAAAGGGTTTCCATCATCAAAATGAAAAGTGGGGTGGACAAGCGCCAACCAGGAAGGAATGAGCTCAGTCTCCGGGCAAGGAGCCTTGCCCAAATATTCAAATCCGTATTTAACAGTGAAATGGGGCCCTAACTTCCATATTGTTCTAAATCCTTGCCTTCTTTGGGTAAGATAGGTATAATCGCTTCTAAGGCCTGTTTAGGTAGATGGGTTCCCCTAAACAGTGCTTTTTTCAGTTATTTTATTAGTGCAAAGACCTCGTTTGCAAATTCGGTATGCCAGACCAACAGGGGAATTGTATGTGAGGTCACGGTATGAGCATTAGGTAGGCCGAGGTGAATACAGTTCTGATTACTCACGGTTATGTCGTCCCTGGGCAGGCTTGCATAAGTGATGAGGAGAACGGCACAACGATTCTCTGGGGCACGCTCTGATAAGGGACACAGGCCAGATGGTGGTTCAAGGTTCCCTTGGTCGTCTGTATTAATGTGCCTATGGCAAGGTCCCTGATTGTTGTGACGCCAGTACCTTTTGTGGTGGTACAACCATTTATAGTAGTAGTAATTGAGGAATTGGAAACTGAGACAGCAGTGAAATCCATCTTATGAATTTTACTGAACATCGCTCCTGGTATAAAACAGTCTCTAGTACATCCAGACATGAAATACAGTCTCTCATGCATACAAAGTTAGGGAAAAGTCCTCAGGGTGAGCAGGCTCTTACTCTTTTATATATGAAAGCTACTGCTTCAGACTAGGCATTTGAAGTATAAAAAGTCTTAGGCCGGTAACAACTCTCCCCTTATTCTAACCTTGATTAAAGGTGGTTTTCAGAATCCTTGAACCGCTATTTCCAGTGCTTTTCTGACAGGTGGCCTGACTGTCCTCAGGATTTAAACTGGAGGTGTGAATGCTGGAAGCTAAGTTCTACACCTAATTGCAAAGGTGCCTGGGAAGCCTTTGAGTATGGCCGTTATGCTATCCTTTGACTTAAATACTTACAAATATATATAAATCCCCTTGAAACTTGCTGTTTGCAGCTTTGTCACTGGTCACCCCCGAGGGGCAAGCTATAGAAGTAGATTTCTCACCTCTAGGCTGAATCTTATAGGCTTAAACCCTGTACTGTGGAGCCTTCAGGGAGAGAGTAGAGGGGCAGCAGGCCTCCCTCCAGCTAGCAGCTACATGACTGCACACTGACTAAACTTCCAGACTTTGACTCACTGCCTACTAGACCCGAGCTAAGCTATATATACACTGTCACACTGCCCCCATCTAGTGGTCAGACTAGTGTGGTGCAATTCTAATTGGCCTGAATGAAAGGATCTTACACAGAATCACTTAGTGACGTGGGAGAATATGACATGAGATGAAGTATGACATTCAGACATAATACATGGCAATAAAACATAATAAAACAAGTTTGCTGTGCCCACGATCACGAGTGGGACACTGCACAAATACATGAACATTAACTGGCAGCTCCTTGTGACCTTTGAAAAGTGACTTTATCATCTTCACATGAATGAAAAGTAGGCCTAGTTTGTAAACATGGCTGGGCAGAGAATCTGCATAGTTCTGCATTATATTGTGTACATACTGTACCATAGACAGTGACAATTTAATATAGCCTGGTTCTTGGGCTAATGCTTTAATAAAGTAGTGGATCTGATATGCTTTAATTCCTAAAATAGCTGGTTATATAACATATAGGCATGCAGAATTGTTCTCCCATCCAGATGACTCAACCCTTAATGCCAGGTTAACATAAGGGGGTTTGGAGCAGGAAATAACTGCGGTATTTTTGTGATGAAGCTCCCTTTATCATACACATAACGTGACAAGTAAATTCCTCACAGATGTTCTTTTGGAGATTTTTCCAAGACCCCAGAATCCACATGTGCCCCCTGAAATTCCAATAAGCTACCAACACCCGCAGGGAGAAAGCATCAGAGAACCACAAAACTCCTAACAATCTGCAACAGACAACCTGCTTATTCGGGTCATCATATCTTACACAAAACCATCCCTGAACACAAAGCAGACCAGTCTTTAGCAAGGATGAGAAATTTCCTCTGATAACGACGGTTAAATAGGAACACGCTAAAGAATTCTTGTTTTAGCCTAATTCTTTTGTTCCTTTAAAGGTTATGGACAACTTTGGGGGAATTTTTTGTAGTATTCTTTTCTACTCATTTTGGGCTAAATTTCATTCTTCTTTCTTCTCTCATTGGTTTTTATTAGAAACTTTTTTCAGTTTTTCTTCTACAGCTTCCAGTTTCAGTACACTTGCAGACCATCAGAGAACTGCTCCGTCAGCTGGATCTGTAGCCCTCATCTGTACTTTCCTAAGAGCTCAGAAATGCTCATTAGAGATAAATTCTTATCCGCTTGTTAAGAACTTAGCTTAAAGGGGTATTCCAGTCGTTACCTCTGTTATCCTCTATCCAAGGGAGGTTCTCTGGGACTCCCACCGATCATGAGAATAGTGGCACCATGCCTCCTGCAGCCCCCCTGCAAAGAACGGAGCAGCTGGTCGCGCATGGGCGCGGCTGCTTCATTCATTTCCATGGGAGTTCCGTAGAACTCAGACTTGGACCCCTCCACAATCACCATGCTAACATTGGACTGGCAACCACTTCATGAAGTATGTCTCCAGTCCTGAGTTTTTTTTTTTGCATTTTCATTTTTCACTTCATGCCTTTCCATGGGCCATAACTTTTTTATTTTTATGTTCATATGTATGTACGCATTTAGGCTTGTTGTTTGTGGGATAAGTTGTACTTTCTAATGGCACAGCTTAATATTGCATACAATGTAAAAGAGCTGGAAAAAAATTCCAAATGGGGTGAAATTGGAAAAAAAATGCAATTCCGCCACAGTTTTATGGGTTTTGTTTTTACTGAAAAATAAAATAAAAAATACATTTTTGGGGGGGCTGTGAAGAGACCAAAAACCAACGAATCAGCTTTTTTGACTTCTCTTTCCGTTGCTGTATGGGATAAATATTTTAATATTTTAATAGTATGAGCATTTTCACACGTGGCAATGCCCATGATGTTTAGATTGTTTATGTATTTTTTATTTTGGGGAAAGGATTTTTTATTTAAAAAAAGTTACATTTTAAAAACATTTTTTGGTATTTTTTTTGGGTCTTTTTTATAGCTCCCAGAGGGAACTTTGTAGACTTCAATTATGAGGATTGCACTATTTTCCTATCAAGCCCTGCAACATACCATCCGGCTCCTCAAATCCCTGCTAGCATGCGCTTCCAGGCTGTGGTCACGTTTGACCATGGCATCTAAGGGGTTAAATTTATACAAATGAGGTTATCGTTGATTTCATACAACTAGCCCAGTTGTCTGCTCTTTAAAACATTAGGTACCTGGTGGCTATGGCGCTATGCCATCTTTAATCGCCTGCCGACCGCCTAACGCAGGGCTGCGTCCAGGCGGCGGCAGGCTTGTTCCTCCTTGACGAGGCGGCGCATCATCTTGCGAGAGGCGAGATTTGCAGATCGCGGCTCGTCAGTTGTACTGCAGCCTGCCAGCGATGATCAATCGCTGGCAGGCTGTAGATGCAAAATACAAAGCATCAAAAATGTATATCAGACGCTGTTTTGTTAACAGCATCTGATATACCTGCTACCTGGTCCTCTGGTGGTCCCATTTACTGGGATCGACCACCAGAGGACCAGGTAGCTCTGTAAAGTAGCACCAAGCACCACACTACCCCCCCCCTCCCCCCCTGTCACTTATTAACCCCTTGTTAACCCCTGATCACCCCATAGACTCACTGATCACCCCCCTGTCACTGATCACCCCCCTGTAAGGCTCCATTCACATGTCCATATGTGGCAATGTGCTTTCCGCATTTTGCAGATCCGCACATTGCGGACAAGAATAGGACATGTTCTATAGTTTTGCGGAACGGAAGTGCAGACCCGGAAGTCCGGATCCGCAATTCCGGATCTGAGCGGGACAAAGTCTGTCCCCATAGAAATGAATGGGTCCACAAACAGAATTGCGGACGTGTATATGGGGCATAAGGGTCCCTTATCACCGCCAGTTAGTTAGCTACTTGTTAGGTAGTTAGCGCCCAGCCCACCGCACCGCAGTCACTGATTTTGGCAGAGATTTTTTCATCCACATTGATCGATGCGAATGAAAAAATCTGTGCCGTTCATTTTTTTTTTTTCAGCCCAGAGGCTGAACGGAAAAAAAAAATCTCATTACCTATATGCTCAATATAAGGAGAATAGCAGAAACTCCTAATGCTGGCCATACGTGTACTGATTGCGGAGACCCTCAAATGCCAGGACAGTATAAATACCCCACAAGTGACCCCATTTTAGAAAGAAGACTCCCCAAGGTATTCCGTGAGGGGTATGGGGAGTTCATGTAAAATTTTATTTTTTGTCACAAGTTAGTGGAATATGAGACTTTGTAAAAAAAAAATATATATATATATATATAAATTTCCGCTAACTTGTGCCAAAAAATTTTTTTTCTGTGAACTCGCCATGCCCCTCACGGAATACCTTGGGGTGTCTTCTTTTCAAAATGGGGTCACTTGTGGGCTATTTATACTGCCCTGGCATTTTAGGGGCCCTAAAGCGTGAGAATCCAAATGCGTAAAAATGCCCTGTGAAATCCCAAAGTTACTCATTGGAATTTTGGCCCCTTTGCGCATCTTGGCTGCAAAAAAGTGTCACACATGTGGTATCGTTGTATTCAGGAGAAGTAGGGCAATGTGTTTTGGGGTGTATTTTTATATATAACCATACTTTGTGTGAGAAATATCGCTGTAAACGACAACTTTTTACATTTTTTTTTTACAGAGATATTTCTCTCACCCAACATGGGTATATGTAAAAATACACCCCAAAACACATTGCCCTACTTCTCCTGAGTACAGCAATACCACATGAGTGACACTTTTTTGCAGCCTGGGTGCGCAAAGGAGCCCAAATTCCAACGAGTACCTTTAGCTTTTACATGGCTGCTCACAATTTAGCCCCGCCCAAAATGCCAGAACAGTAAACACACCCCACAATTGACCCCATTTCGGAAAGTAGACACCCCAAGGTATTCACTGAGGGGCATAGTGAGTCTGTGGGAGATTTTTTTTTTTTTTGCCAGAAGTTAGCAGAAATGGAAACTTTATTATTATTGTTTTTTTCCTCAGAAAGTGTCATTTTCAGCTAACTTGTGAAAAAAAATGAAATGATACATGAACTCACCATGCCCCTCCGCGAATACTTTGGGGTGTCTTCTTTCTAAAATGGTGTCATTTGGGGGGTATTTATACTATCCTGACATTCTAGCACCTGAAGAAACATGACAGGCGCTCAGAAAGTCAGAGCTGCTTCAAAATGCAGAAATTCACTTTTTTGCACCATAGTTTGTAAACGCTATAACTTTTACCCAAACCAATAAATATACACTTATTGGATTTTTTTTTATCAAAGACATGTAGAACAATACATTTATGGAAAAATTTATATAGAAATGTAGGTTTTTTTTTTGAAAAATTTTACAACAGAAAGTGAAAAATGTCATTTTTTTGCAAATATTTCGGTCATTTTTGATTAATAGCAAAAAAGTAAAAATGTCAGCAGCAATGAAATACCACCAAATGAAAGCTCTATTAGTGAGAAGAAAAGGAGGTAAAATTCATTTGGGTGGTAAGTTGTATGACGGAGCAATAAACGGTGAAAGTAGTGTAGTGCAGAATTGTAAAAAGTGGCCTGGTCATTAAGGGTGTTTAAGCTAGGGGGGCTGAAGTGGTTAAAAACCTGCTCTGCGCTGTACATGTAAGACGCTAAGTGGGAAAGGGGTTACTCTCCAAGAAATAAGAATTTTGGGGTATCTTTTCAATGTGCATTTCCTCTGTTACATGTCAGGAGATGTAACAGGTCCTCATTAAAGTGGTATCCAAGACTATAAAATGCTCCCCCATATGCCTGGGCCCCTCACATTGAATATACTTACCTGGCTCCGCGCACCTCTCCTGATCCCCGCTCCGCCGCAGCTGCTTCTCTCTGTGCGCGGATGAAAACATCCGCTGTCAGGGACGGGGACGAGCCTCCCCAGCATCACAGGTGACGCTAGGGAGGCTCGTCCCCATCACTGCCTTCAATTGGATGCTCCCCCGACGCCGGATGTTTTCATCCACGCACGAGGAGAAGCAGCAGCGGTGGTTCGGGAACCAGGAGGGACGCAGGGAATGGGGAGCCAGGTCAGTATATACATTGTTAGGGGCCCAGCATATGAGGGAGCATTTTATAGCCTTGAATAACCCCATGTAAAGGACTTGTTCTCAGAGAAAAGCTCCAGTGCACTGTAAGACAGTATATTATATGGACGACCATTCACTTGACAGAAGCTGATGGCTGTAGCTGATGTGTGTGAAGTCGAATAAGAATCTATTCATCTAATCATGAAGAGTTCTGCATCTACAATGAGGTGTGCCGAAGCTTAGGACAGCAAGGGAGGGGCTGACCACAGAAATGAGTGGAGCTTGGGTGCAACAAGAGCAATGGTGAAACTGAAAGCTGAGGAAGAAAAACTTATTTTTTTAAGTCCAATAAAAAAAAAGATTTTAGTCTAAAATGAGTAAAGTGCAATAATAAAAAATGCCCACAAAGGAGTCCGTAGCCTTTGAGAACCTCAACCAAAAATGGTGTTTCCAACTGTTATACAGTAAGCAGCCTTTTAGGCCTTTCTGTGAAGTGTGAAGCATGGACTCTATGGGGCACAACCCAACGACCTGGGTATTTTAGTGAGGTTGACTACATTATGGTGGCACTATGGCGGGCACTGTTATGGAGTATAAATAATAGTACTACTGAAATAGCAAAATTATATAACTATTGTAGCCTGCTCCATATAGTGGTGGGCACGCCATACACACAGCTGACACAATACTGCCAAACATCCCAATGCTTGCCCTTTCTCACAGTCCATGTATTTATCCAGCAATTCTTCCCGGTGGTCGACAAAATAATCACATGGCTACTGTCAGCGCTTATTTCATGCTGCTGAGAAAGTTACACAGATTATATGTTGTTCCATTCTTTAAAATGGAGGATAAAATAGATAATCTATTTTGTACTTAGATCCCATCCACCGGATTTACACAGAAAGCAGAACTTGTGCAAGAACAGTATGTGGGCCCCTTTCTTTCCAAAGGGTAAGTTGATGAGGATGAGTCATAGTGCATCTCATTCATGACTCTCCGGAAAATCCCAGCCAACCCACCAGTAACTGACCGCACTGGAATCATCAGCACAATGCTTTGCATACAATCCATTAGACTTTTTCTTTGAAGGTGCCAGTGCATCCCCTTCCCTACAGGTGCAGCTACACATACGGTAAATCCATGCTTGATCCTATACAAGTGTTTAATAATTAGAAACATATACTCTAGGGTCACTCTTTGGTTAATATGGATCTTTTTTATGGTGCAAAAATACATTTTGTATTTTTTATCAATGTCATGATCGTTATGTCTTTATCATGTGAATCAAGCCCATGTCAAACATCTCTGAACAGATGGTAATTGATTATCATCAGGATGTCCACTTCAAGTAAGATCATTAATTTAGTTCATAGACCAAGGCCTATAGAAAACCAACATGTCAAGCTTGTGTAGGCTTAGCAGTTTATACAGAGGTGTTAACAAGATAAATGTCCTCGTGTTAGACAAATTATCTCAAGCTTAACCCATGTTCTGTAAATGGCAGAAGTCCTCTATAAGATACAAGGAAAAATATAATACTTTAAACCAATTCTATTGTAATCCATGATTTATAATTAATAAATAACCCATTTATGATTGGGGGTCTCAGCCGTCTCTTTTGTCTCCAGTGCCAGGATTTTCAGCTTTAGGAAACCTCAGAATTGAATATTGGTTCAAATGATTAATATTTCATATTCATGTTTGGCATGACTAAATTGGTAAAAATATGCTAGGGAACTTGCCAGTTGTATTATCTCACTAGGATGGTCCTTTGATAATGATAAGATATGATATAGGCCAGAATTGTGTCTTACAACTGTTTTTCCTTGCATATTATTAGCCCTCTTCATCTCACATAACTAGGTAGAAGGGTCAACGGGATCTGGCCGAGGCCATTTAAAATATCAAATTGATATACAAACATGGTCAGACACATGAAGTTCTGTCCAACTTCAAGAATAAAAAAGACCATAGCAGCACTCTCAAAGAACTAAATGCAAAATCTATAAATAAACTAATACCACATTTGATATGACAAACATGAGGTCCTTAGAAAATTTATTTTGATCCAAAAATTTCTGTGCCCACCCACCACACCAAGGGGACCTTTTGTCCAGGTGAGAACCTAATCTATTTAATACCTATCTCCATGCTGTAAGGGGATCTAAATTCAGGAGAGCAGAACCCACACATATGCTGCACTTCTACAATTGCTACCTCTATGTGCCATTAGGCATTCAATGATAAGAAGGCCAGACTCATCTACAGTATATGGATGACACTAATTAAAAACAACCTAAGGAATGTATGGCAGGGGTGGACTGGCAACTTAAAGTGGCCCTGGAAAAAAACTAAAAGTGGCCCAATGTTGTAGGTGGATCCAAATTGACAGAAGGTGGGGCAACACAAGTAGATGTGGCCAATACAAGTTGGCAGGGTTAGTAATACCACAGTGCAGCACAGAATATCATCCCACGGAACCAAATTCTACAGTGAAGCACAAAATACGTCACCAGAAGCTGTCCCTCTATGGTGGCCATCGATAGCTGCCATGTTCTATCTTCTTTCTTCTCCTCCAGTCGTTTCTAATATGGATATGGAGCAGAGGGCTTAGGAGGTGAGGTATGGGCCACAACACCATGCCAGCCCTACCTTCAGCATGCTGCCTGAACTTCCTCTAATAATGACCCCTATAATATTATGTACCTGGACAGCGGCAATGAGAATGGCTCGGGTGGCCCTATGGGCATCGGCCCACCGGGAAAAATCCTTGTAGGGTCTATTGCTAATCCACCCCTGATGGAAGAGATAATTGGAGTGCATTCAGACTTGGAGGTGGCTACACACCAAAGTATGCACTATGCTACAAAGACAAAAAACAGACACAAAAATGATAAATACATCCTGCACAATATGATAAATAGATACGCAGATATGGAATTTGGTAATGGCCGCTGCATGTGTTACAAAGCGAAACTAAGTGTAGAGGAGACAAACTCAGGGAAACTAGGTCACCCACAGCTCTTTCTCTCTCTGCATCATGCTGACTTTTCTAGGACGATTTGAAAGAAGTAAAACCAGCAAAAGATGATGTTGGTCATCCTTAAAACCTGCCCCCACCCCCACCCCCAAGGGGTACAGACTGGATGGTGTTGGTTGGCACACTGGCACTGGAATAATAAAGGCTTCCATTTTATTAGTATTGAATTACATATCTTAGTTTACAGCTGATGTAGGAATAAGTAAATGTAGGAATAAATAAATAAAACTGATACAGAATGAGTCTCCCTGCAGTGTCCCTACAGTCTCCCTCTCCAAAATTCATCTATTAATAGTTTTCAGCAACACTGTTCCTAGTACAAGAGTGCTTGCCACTTCTCTCCCTATGCTCATCTCAAAGGACAATGGCGGACACCGCGCAGTATGAGGTTTTATAGGGCTGTGACATCACAGGGGTTGGCTATCTGCGAATTGGCTGGCTACACGGCATTTTGGGTGATCTTGAATTCCCGGGTTTGTCTCCTCTACACTCAGTTTCGTTTTGTAACACGTGCAGCCGCCATTTTAGGAAAACGAAGAGCGAGAAAAATTGGATTCATTGCAAACTGAAGTTTTCCTAAACTTTGAACTGAATTCTGCTTCGAATGCTTTGCTTCACTCAACACTGTTTTGCTACAATTGTTACCTCTATGTGCCATCAGGCATCAAATGTGGTATTACTGTGGTTTATATATAGATTTTACATATAGTGCTTTGGGAGTGATGTTATGTTGTTGTTTTTTAATTGTGGCCATGTACATTCGCATATCTATTTATCATATTGTGCAGAATATATTCAGCATTTTTGTGTCTGTTTTTCATTCCAACTTCAAGCAGCTTGCCCGCAGCACAAACTCTCCCCAATCCAATTAGTAAGAGGCCTGTTATTCTTCTATTTCATCCTTTTTTTCTGTTTTGCCTATATTTGAATGGCTTTGTCATTTCATCTTTTAGTCATTCCTTTAACCCTTTTAAGCACAGTTCTAATGTATATGAAACCTCCCGTTTCTTAAGTTGTCCTTGTTGCTCTACTCACCTTCATATTTCAGAGTAAAAGTATCGCTTAGCCGTGTTAACCCTTTAAATGCCAATTGACCAAAAGTTTACTCGTTTGAAACTTGAGAGTGAAGTATTTACTTGTTCATTAAAGTGTTGGCATGTCTTTGGCCGCAATGAGTGGTGGTATCATTTTCTGTTGATGCCCGTTGGAAGCTTTTTTTAAAAAAAAAAAAAAGTATTTTATTTGACAAAATTACATCCTGTCATAATAATGCAATTACAACTCAAGTAACTCCTCTCCCTCTTTCCGGAATGAAGAAGGGAGAAAACAAATAAAATAAAATAAAAATAAGAAATGAAGTGTCAGAAAAACAGAGTTCCTCACAACTCAAGGCATTTTCTCTTAGGCCCTGTTATCAGGGACTTAGCAATACTCTAATATTTATACATCTGCTTCGATAATTAAAGCCATGCTTGATAAGATGGTCCTTTCGATGACAGCCACTTCCTAGCAATTACTAATCTCACAAAAAAATGAAGTACCTACTATCCTGACCATCACAGTATTACCAGGGACTGTCGAGAGGTAGCTAAATAAACAGCAAAAGGTATCTAGTTCCCATTCATGTCTCCTGTAAACCTAGAAATCAATACCTATGAAAAAACTGGCTTCCAACCCATCACATTTAGGACACCTAGAGGAATCCATACAACCAAAAGAATATAAGTCCAGGGAGGCGGCCGTAACAAAACTACAACATGTTGTATTTTTTGTCAGGTCACCTCTCGGCATGTTTGCTGTGCTGCAGCCGGACCTCCGGCCCACCACCATTATATTAAATGGGGCAGGAGTGGACTTCCGGCGGCACAGTGCACTAGCGATTGCACGGATCCGGCAGGCTATTCTCCCGCAAGAATAGCCTGCCAAAGGATGCTGCCGCTAGTGTGAAACTAGCCTAACTGGGGAATATGTAGATTGGTCCTTATGGGGGAAACAGAGAGAAATTGTTCCAGAGGAAAAAAAAAATTTGTTTTATGCCAGACTTTGACAAACATTTGGAATATTGGTTTTTCCCTATATTCTCCCTGTCCTAATTGACCCGATTTAAAAACCTGAAATGAAATGTTAATGCTGGGAACCCAAAAAGTAAATAAATAAATAAATAAATAAGAAATAAAAACATTAGTTATTAAAAATGGCCGAAAGATTAACCAATCTCATTCGCGGCTTTTTCCCCCTGTAAATTAAATCACTCAATAAAGATTTTAAAGATCTAAAGATCGGATCATCAAGCAAAACTGGGGAATTAGTAAACAAGAAAAGAATTTGCGGACAAATAATCATCTTAAATAGGCAAAACTCATTTGCAGCCCTGTATGAAAGGTTTTTGTAAGGCCTCCGCAAACCGCGGATCAACAAAATACAGATACCTTCTATGTGCTTTTTTTGAGGGACTGACATTTGGATGTGGAAAGCACATGGATGACATTGTTTTGCTGTCGGTTTTCTTTTTGCAGACCGATAAAAATGAACAGCTCCGTAAGCGAAAAGTGGAGACAATGCGGACAAAAAATACGATTGTGTGCATGAGGCCTAAGGGTGAGTGTAGGAAGTGGAGAACCCCATCCAGTCACGTGTGTTGTGAGTGTAATACGTGACACCACTATTTGATCTCACCCTTTATAATGTATTTTTTACTCTAAACATCTCATTCCTGAGAATATATTTATTGCAAGTAGCCACAACAGCACCTCCTCACATGACCGCTTGTCGTTCATTTAGTTCTTTAAAATTGATAGCCAACCTCAGGATTGACCCTCAATATTAGATCATGGGGTCTGACTCTTAGCATCCCCACAATCAGCTGTTTGAAGGGGCTGGGCGTTCTGGACTTTTAGTAGCGACTCTGTCTGGTTTTGCACTTTATGTGACTGAGCTGCAATACAAACTTACAACAGGAGTCCAAAGCACTGCCAAATGTATAAACTGCTTTATTTGGAGCACATAAGCTGATAACAGTAACATTTCATCATGCAAACATCTCTCAAGCTGTATGAGAAAGACTCGCATAATGAAATGTTGCTGTTATCAGCTTATTTTCTTAAACTAAAGCAGTTTATATTTATTTTGGTGGTGCTTGGACTGTTGTTGCAACTTGAATCTCCTGGGTGCATTTAGTTGGAACCCACACCCAGAATGACATTTCAGTATACTACTGAACTACAGCACCAGGCACAGCTGATACTAAAAGTACATATTTCTGCCTGGTAAGGTAAGCAAAAAGAAGGATATCACAATCTGAGAGTCAATGCACCTTGGTCTAATTTTAAGGACTCAATAACACCTTTAGGCCTCTTTCACACAAGTGTTACGGATTCTCTCAGGGTCTGTTCAGGAAAAAACTGATGGTTTTGCATGCCAGTCAGTTTTGTCTGCGATTGCGTTCAGTGTTTCAGTTTTTTCTGCACGGGTCCAATCAGTTTTCACGCGTGTGAAAATAAACTGAAGAATAACAATCTACATCTCCTAGCAACCATCAGGGAAAAATGCATTGCATCCAGATGCAATCTGTTTTTCAGTGAAGACCCATTCACTTCTATGGAACCAGAGCTGAATGAAAAACGTAGAATATAGAACATGCTACGATTTTTCCATGAAAACAGAAATGATGAGCGAAAAACGAAGAATAGAGAAAATGCTGCAATTTTTCCTAAACGCAGGAAATGATGAGCGAAAAAGGCAGAATATAGAACATTCTGCGATTTTTCCTGAACGCAGAAATGATGATTGAAAAACGCAGAATATAGAATATGCTGTAGTTTTTTCTGAATGCAGAAATTATGCGTGAAAAATGAAGAATACAGAACATGCTGCAATTTTTCCTGAACGCAGAAAGGATGGGTGAAAAACATGTGCACAGACCCATTGAAATGAATGGGTCAGGATTTATTCCGGATGCTATGCGGTTTCTTCACGCATCGCACCCTGACAGAAAACTCACTCGTGTGAAAGAGACCTTAAAAGTACAAAGTCTAAGCAAGAAGAAATCTAGGTGCTTGGTGGGCATGTGAGAGTTTGGGGCACCATTAAGCCACTCTGCCTTGACCAGGTTATTTAAATACTGGGGTCAGGCAACTGAATTTTTGCTCTGAGCGAAGAAACGAAAGGAAAATACAACCCGAATTCCGAAAAAGTTGTGTAAAATGTAAATAAATGTAAATAAAAACTGAATTTATAGATCCGTATTTTATTCACAATAGATCATAGAACAGATATCAGATGTTGTGAGACATTTAACAATTTCATGAAACAAATTAGCTCATTTAGAATTTGATGGCAGCAATGCATCTCAACAAACTTTAGACAAAGGCCAAAAGGCTGGAAAAGTAAGGGATACTAGTAAAAATACAGCTAGAAAAGCAAGTTGCTCCTAAGCCACATGACTAGGTATAAAAGGAGCAGGTTAGAGAGGCAGGGTCTCTAAAAGCAAGGGTGGGCAGTGGTTCACTAATATGCAAAAAACTGCATCTAAACATTTTCTACCAATTTAAAAAAATGTTCCTCAATGTGAAATAGTAAAGACTGAATATTCAACCATCTGCAGTATATAATATCATCAAAAGATTTAGAGAATCTGAAGAAATCCATGTGTGGAAGGGACAAGGAAGACTCAAGGTCAATACTGGATGCTTGTGAATCGTGATCTACGGGCCCTCAGGCAGCACGGCATTAAAACAGCTATGGTTCTGTGTTGGAAATCACTGCATGGGCTCAGGAACACTTTCAGAAATCATTGTCTGTAAACACAGTTTGTAGTGCAACCTATGAATGCAAGATAAAGCTATATCATGCAGAGAAGATGCCATATGCGAGCACCATGCACAAAGCTGCCTTCTTCTCTGGACCAAGGACTCATTTAACATATGAGGCTAAATGGAAACTGTGATGAATTAAAAATTTTAATTATTTTTAGAACCCATGGATGCTGTGTTCTGCGAACTCAAGAGGAGAGGGACCATCTAGCTTATTATCAGCCAATAGATCAAAACCCTGCATCTTTGATGTAACAGGGTTATATTAGTGACTATGTTGTGGGTAGCTTACACATCTAAAAAGGCACTATCAATGCTAAATGGTATATAGAGGTTTTAGAAACAACATGCTCCCATCCATATGGGAAGGCCTTGCATATTTCAGCAAGACAATGCTAAACCACATACTGCATCCATCACAACATCATGGCTCCGAAGAAAAAGAGTCCAGGTCATGAACTGGCCTTTCTGCAGTCCAGACCGTTCACCAATAGAAAATATTTGTAGCTTCATGAAACGATAATCCAGCATAGAAGATCTGGAACTGTTAAGACAAGATTCTTAAAACATGGGTCCATGTCATTGCATTCTGTTTTTATTTACATTGAATCATAATTAACCTCTTAAGGACACAGGACGTACCCGTACGTCCTGTGTCCGGTCTTTAAAGATGGCGCCCACTTATGGCTTTGGGAAGGCAGGGAGCGCAAAACGAAAACGCAAAAAAAAATAAAAAAACTCCGGTCCTTAAGGGGCTAACACCGCATCACAACTTTTTGGGAATTGGGGTTGCAAATCTCTCTCAGTGTGCATGGAGTCACGTGACCTTATGAACAGTCTATAGTAGCTATAGTGTGGGGTTAGGAACCTTCCATAGTTTCAAATGAAACCATTACTGATTTGAGGCAAAACATTGGAATTATAATTCTGCACAGACTACAAGGCATACATACAAACAACAGAATTTGTATATTTTAACTCCTTGTATGTTTTTTGTATGGTATAAGGAAGTAGTCTGATTAGAGGAAGGACATAGGATGCAATGAAGACCTTTTTTTGGTGAGGCAAACCCAGAGGTTGTATGTGGAGATGAGCGAACTTCTATTTTTAGTTTGGCATCCAAAGTTCGGGTTCGGGTTATCGTAGCATCCCGTTATGGATTCCATAACGACATTTGGAATCCATAAGGGGCTGCTTCATTGAACCTGAACCTTGGACAACCCTAAGGACCTGGGGTGACGTCACCGTCATGTGATCAGTTCAGGGGGCGTGGCTCAGCACTGGATCACCTCTTATCCAATCCAGTGCTGAGCCACGCTCCCACGAACCCGAACTTTGGACGCCGAACTAAAAATAGAAGTTCGCTCATCTCTAGTTGTATGTTATTTTCCCATGTCTCCTAGCCTAGAGGTATCGGTATATTGCCCTTGTAGGATAGGTGTCCTTCCAGTATCCTTCCCCAGTTCAGAATGTCCCAGTAAATCTGTAATCTTAGAAGAATTCAGTCTGATGATCATACATTATCAGTAGTAGTAGACGGACAAGACACAAAGTATTAGTTTTTACTAAAGCATGCATCTTGCTAAAATGTCATGGGTGGGTGGGAAATGGGATCTTGGGAATCTACAGAGAATGTTTTAGTATAATCTGGATGAATAAGGGCCAGAACATCGAGACGGCAAATGGGGCAATTGCATAGGGGTTTCCAGCACCTAAATGTCTTCAGCACTGAGTTGCCACTAGCCCTGCCCATACACTCCTTTTCATGAACTCAGCTAGCCATGCTCCAACCGTGAGCCTGACCTCTCTGCAGCGTTGCAGGCATTGTGCCATTGACGTGGCAACCAGCAGGAGTGGTTGGCCTATCAGTGCGCTGGGACGCCAGGGACAATCATGTTTAACCCCAGAGTTCCGTGCATGCTAACGTTGGATGGGGGGCAGGTGAGGGGAGTGATATATCTATGAGCAGTGAGACCAGGCCAATCAGGCTTGATTCTGGTATCCCTGCCTCCTAAAAACTAGCTATTTGACCAGGAGGGTGTGCGGCTCTCCTGAGGTGAACACTTAATATGGGTTAGGTTATGCATGGTACTTGTCCTCACTTACTTTAACTGCAGGGTATAATAGTGACTCTTTATGAGTGCGGGTAGCTCTTTTCTATTGACTACTATTACCCTGAAGTATCTGTAACTCTCTGGTTGGTTTAATTGGAAGTCTTCTTTATTGTATTTTTGGATACTGATACTTATTTTTGTGATCCAGCTACTTTTTCTAACAAACTGATCTATAGTTACTTTGTGTACATATACTGTTTGTTACTATCCCTCAAGAAAACTGCACGTTTTAACCTTCTAAAGTAGTACATATTGGGCCAGATTTATCATTAGCTAAAGTTACTAGAGTGAAAAAGTCACAAAAAAATGCAAAAAACATGCTGCAGGTCCTAGACTTGGTCATATTTTGGTTTGTAGACCCTGTTTGATTTCAAAGGATCCCCCTTACTAAGTTACCTGATAAGATCTTTTTCTCACTGGTGGTTTAGTAATTTTTCATTCTGCTTTAGCTATAATGGAAATCAGCTCTTCATGTCCTGGCGTCCTGGTCAGCCTGTGATAGGCTTGTGTTTATTCACAAAAGCCAATCTGAGGAGGCAGAGCTGCAGAGGGGAGGCGAGAGCAGCAGCCTGAACCAATGATGAGTCAGGGGTGTGTCTCAGACTACCTTAGACACCCCACAAGCACTGTAGCTAAACTGTAGTCACAGATCTCAGCTCTACCCTAATGGAGCTGAGCTAAAAAGCAGTTTAGGAGTAAGATCAGAGGCATATAAAAGTCAGGTAATCATCCTTCCTATGTACTGACATATATAATTTCTCAGGCCAACTTAACTTATATTATTTATAATAGATTCTGAGTTTGAAATCATATCTAATCATCATGATATCCTCCAATACTTTAAACACATGTTCATAGGTAAACTGGATTCTTAAAAAAAGTTAAACATGGAGGTAGGAAGATATGATTTTGCATCCTCTGCGAACATTAAAGGGAGTCACCTATTCTGAGTATTTTAGACTACACAAGTGACATTATAGAACGTTTGCTCCCCCATTAAAATTGTACCTCCCTTGCGTCTGTCCCACGTAGAGATCCTGAAAAAATTACTTTATAAAGGTATGCAAATTAGCTATTGGAAGTACCAAGGGGCATAGTTAGGCCTGCAAGTGCCCAGGCCCCTCAGCTATGTGCCCAGATAACCGCTCCCCTTGCAGTACTCTGGCACGCCCTCCTGTCTTACTGCATCCTCTTCCTTTGGCTTGGAGTTTCTCATGAGTGCCGGTCACCACCGGGCCTGCTCATGTGCACCGTTAAGAACAGTGCCATTGCCCATAGTGGGCAGAGCATTGCACATGTGCGGGCCTGGCGGTGGCCAGCGCTCACGAGAAAATCCAAGCCAGAGGAGGAGGATGCAGTAGAAGAGGAGCACGGGCCAGAGTGAAAAAGTCACAAAAAAATGCGGAATCGGTAAAATTGCACATTTTTGGTGACTTTTTCAAGCTCTGCACAAAGCTCTCCAGTTTTGTGAAAGTGGGCTTGTTTTCTTATGCAAATGAGTCTCTAGACAGATTTACTATTGCAACCATTTAAAAAGTCGCAAAAAGGTCGCAAAAAAATGTGTAATTTCACTTCAGGGGGACTATGCTTATCTTATGCGACTTTTTAATAGAACATGCAACTTTTTTGTAAAGACATGCGACTTTTGTAAAGTCGCTTACTGAAGAATAAACTGCTACCGTCAAACCACATTTATCACAGTATTAAAGGACCATTAATAAATCTGAGTGAGCCAAAAGTGACTTTGGGCATATGGAAAAGTGGAGTAAGATGGAAGTGTAATGATAAATCTGGCCCATTGACTTTACAATCTAGCTTTAGTGTCTCTTTTTTTGTAGGTTCGCCTGTGATTGGTCTTACACCTCACACACATCCCTCATGCTCTTTCTTGCTGGATTCTGAACTTTGGCTTTGTCTTTTGGACCTTGACTCTGACTTCTGATTTTGCCTTGATGTGACTTCAGGTGCTGACCCTGCCTGGTAATTGATGTTATGCTGTCTCATGTTTTGTCTTAATGTTACCTTCTGGTTTTTGACTGCATATTTCTGGCTTTGTGTTATCTTCTGAATTGGTCTTTGTCGGATTCTCCTGGTTCTGACCTGGTTCTGTTTGACTATCCTCTTAGGTCCCATGCACTCAGGAATGGCCATCGCACAGTTGCCATTTTGGGCCGATCATCCAAGTAGGTATGGACAGTAGCATGGGCGAGTTCAGGGCTACATTGTTCCCTACCTATCCTGACACCCTAACTTACAAGAAAGAGGAGTCTCATAATATTTAAAACATGCCTCTGACAATATACATGTGTTACTAGGTGGCAGAAGAGGTCGTTATGCAACTTCTACTAATATTTGACTACTACTGAAATCCCATGGTGAAGCATATATGCATGTGCATGTTTCAATTGGTAGAGGGAAATAAGTAGCTGCCAGATCAGAGCAAAGATCCAGTATGTTAAAATCCCAGGTGCTGAATATTTCTTTCCCCAACAGTTTGTGTCTAGTTCATGTTATCCGCACATTATATAACACTGCTAATGGGGAGGCCCCACTACTTTTTTCCCTATGGTCCGCCACCAACCTTGATCTGGCCCTGTTGTGGATCCATACTTATGTATACAAGCTGTCAAGCACATATACTTTTTTACTTTGTTCTCTTAGTAGTATATGACTGTAGACAGTTTTGATTAACCTAAAGAAAAATCATCTGCATGGTTTACATGAAGCAATGCATGACATTCGATTGATGAAGGATCCGATGACAAAGGGGATGAGGATAGACATGAACATATGGATGTCTGCTGCTGGGTGAAAAATGAATTGAACAGTTGGATTTTTTGCTGATTCTATGTCCTTTCCCCAAGATAAGTCATGCTACAGTTGCCTGTTTCCTTATGGATTAAGTGGCCAAGTCAAGAGTGAATGTTAATGGTGGAATCAGAATTAATATTTGTCAGCCGAAACATCTTTAGATGTTAGTGGGCCATTGCATGTGGTGAGAAAACCATTAGTTTGCTATGCCTAAGATATTACAGCAACCATAAAAATTCCAAGGCTTTGTTTATCTGAACACTTTCCCACAAATGTGGAATCATTTATACGCTCTTTCATTCTGCAGGGCTCCTATTGAGAAGAAATTCAATAAATCAGCCACACGGCATAAAATACTTCTTCTACCATCTCCCCGTGAGCATACCACCTTTTACCTGTAGGACGCAAGCATTAGTTTTGGCATTTCACTTCCTCTAAACGCCCCGCTGTGCTTTGCTAAATGCATAAATGTTTATAATATATTCCATATTTATTTTCCTTGTTCTCCAAAGGGTTGTGCCTGTGAAATCCCTACCAATCTTAGGTTCCTGCTCTAGATATGAAAATGTCTGCTCTTTCCTATCATTAGTCTAGGATTTTAGAGCATTCTTCATATTCCTTGGGTGGGACACAGAGATTAGGTGGCAGCACGATTGCAGATCTGTGATTGATTCACATGTGCAATGTAGACCTGTCATCTCCAGTTACCGCCGGAAGTCCTCAATATAATTTATCGGACACAGTGACCGATCACCATGGTCTCTTCCACCATCCAGGCTCTCATAAGCAGGTGCTGATTTGCTGACTCTCATAACAGGGAAATTCCAAGTGCTCCATACAGTTGTCCGTTGTCCAACTGGTGACTAATACCTTTGTATTCCCCATTATTACAGGATGAATATATGACCGCCTGTGAATGGCTAAGAAATAATAAAGTGAGCTTGGAAGTTTTAACCCCCAGAGATAGAGACTCTGTTGGCCTAAAAGTTACAATATCATGAAATCTTTCAGAACAGTGAATCTCTTGTGTTACGTGTTCACCTAATAAATCAGCAAGCAAAGCCTCTGTAGAAGGGGAACACTCGGAATATGAAAATATTGTCAAGAAGAATAGGAGACTAATAAATATCCATGTAGGTAGGGGGCGACAAGCGCTATAATATTTGTGGAATTATAAATTTTATTCTCTAATTACATGACATTCCTCTCTGCGATGTCTGGTATCTCACTCTAAAGGTGGCTCATATTAAACTTTGGCTTGGATAATTTTTTTAAAATGACAGGCTTTATATTTTGACACAAATGCAAGTACGTATATAAGTACAATAGAGCAGACAGTCTGAGAAATGTTCATAAAGCCGGCACCTGGCGTTCTCATAGTCGAAGCAGCTAGAAATACACATTTTGCTATAAATTTATTAAATGTATGCATGTTTTATGATAACCACTAGCCCAAAATGAAAAAACATGCTGCAGCTCCTAGACTTGGTCATATTTTAGCTTGTAGACCCTGTTTGATTTCAAAGGATCCCCCTTACTAAGTTACCTGATAAGATCTTTTTCTCACTGGTGGGTTAGTAATTTTTCATTCTGCTCTAGCTATAATGGAAATCAGCTCTTCATGTCCTGGCGTCCTGGTCAGCCTGTGATAGGCTTGTGTTTATTCACAAAAGCCAATTTGAGGAGGCAGAGCTGCAGAGGGGAGGAGAGAGCAGCAGCATGAACCAATGATGAGTCAGGGGTGTGTCTCAGACTACCTTAGACACCCCACAGGCAGTGTAGCTAAACTGTAGTCACAGATCTCAGCTCTACCCTAATGGAGCTGAGCTAAAAAGCAGTTTAGGAGCAAGATCAGAGGCATATAAAAGTCAGGTAATCATCCTTCCTATGTACTGACATATATAATTTCTCAGGCCAACTTAACTTATATTATTTATAATAGATTCTGAGTTTGAAATCATATCTAATCATCATGATATCCTCCAAAACTTTAAACACATGTTCATAGGTAAACTGGATTCTTAAAAAAAGTTAAACATGGAGGTAGGAAGAGATGATTTTGCATCCTCTGCGAACATTAAAGGGAGTCACCTATTCTGAGTATTTTAGACTACACAAGTGACATTATAGAACGTTTGCTCCCCCATTAAAATTGTACCTCCCTTGCGTCTGTCCCACGTAGAGATCCTGAAAAAATTACTTTATAAAGGTATGCAAATTAGCTATTGGAAGTACCAAGGGGCATAGTTAGGCCTGCAAGTGCCCAGGCCCCTCAGCTATGTGCCCAGATAACCGCTCTCCTTGCAGTACTCTGGCACGCCCTCCTGTCTTACTGCATCCTCTTCCTTTGGCTTGGAGTTTCTCATGAGTGCCGGTCACCACCGGGCCTGCTCATGTGCACCGTTAAGAACAGTGCCATTGCCCATAGTGGGCAGAGCAGTGCACATGTGTGGGCCTGGCGGTGGCCAGCGTTCACGAGAAACTCCAAGCCAGAGGAGGAGGATGCAGTAGAAGAGGAGCACGGGCCAGAGGACTGCAAGGGGATTGGCTATCTGGGCACATAGCTGAGGGGCCTGGGCACTTGTGGCCGTAACTCTGCCCTTGGGCACTTCCAACAACTAATTTGCAAACTTGAGATCTCATGGATAGTAGAAAACTGTTGGCTGCTTTTGAGGTTGCAGAGGGCAACTTAAAGGGATTCTGTCAGCAGCCCATGTTAAATAGTTGACAGCATTATGTAGGAACTAGGGAGAGCAGTACAAACATACCTTATATGGAGGTTTTGGCATCAGGAGTAGTGAGAATATGAAGTTTTATTCTGCCAAATTCTGCTCTCTCTCTCTAATGCCCAGGGCAAGACTGCACAGTGAAGTGCTCTCTGCATTGAGCTGCTTCACAGCTCCCCATCTGCTCTGACAGCTGTCACTCAGAGCAGGGGGAAGGGGTTGTGAAGCGGCTCAATGCAGAGAGCACTTCACAGCAAATCTCTGCCTCAGAGGCACGTTAGTGAGCAGAATAAAACCTCATATTGTCACAACTTCTGAATAGACATTTGGGTTTTTAGTTTTAGTACTAGCTTATTATCAGAACTATGGCCACCAATGGACTCCTTGGTACCCTGGTGGCAAGTCCTAAAAGTTATCCTGAATATTGACCATTATTATCATTATACTTAAAGTAAAGCTCCAAACTGTATCCGCCATGATAGATTAGATATATAAAGGAACTGCATTATCCTCACTTCCCTAATATTCTTCTAGGATCAGAGGATCAGTTAAGAAAATAATACAGAGTTTAGGAATAAAGTTATCGAAGTTTCACTACACAATGTACAGTATGTATTAGGTGGGTTGCTGAATGTTTATGGGGCTTTTGCAGGTCAATTGTGCTGTAATCCATGCATCACTGTGAGAAATGAACATTTATGTCTAATGGAGCAGAGCAGCCAAACAATCAGTCGAAATGTAGATATTTAACTGAAGATGAAGACCCTAAATAACATCATATAAATTGTTACAATAAGCCATAAAATGTTATTTAAACAGAAATAGGAGACTTGTTGAAAGTAAAATCCATAAACTGTCTTTACTGCTTTAAACCCGCTATAGCATGGTGACAGACAGGCTCAGGCAGGACTTTCAATACAATTTTAAAGCCAATCCACTCTCTATTCCTATACGCGCACCTACATAGACATTTATTTTTTGCTGGAATATGTATGCTAACACATATTTAATTCTACATGGGGAAACCTACTATCCATAAGGAACATTACTACTTACTACTACCAGTATTGTAAGGTAAAGTTTCTCACTGATTGGTCAGAAATTTATACAAACTTATACAACCCAAATGGTTCTTAACTGTGCCCTATTAAACGAAAAAAGCACTCACATGAGCATGGTCCAAAAATTTCTGCCTCGTTACAGTTCTCTTCTGGTCCCCAGGGCCAGGAGACCAGGGAGCAGCTTGGTCCCGTGACTAGTGTTGAGTGAATCAAAGTTCATGAAGTGGACTTCAATCAGCATTTCAGGATAAATTTGATTTGCCGCAAAGCCAAATTTCTTCCTGCTTTGCGGTAGTGAATCGATTTAACCTGAAATAGTCTAAAAAAACAAACAAAAAAAAATACCTGATTCATTTGCTCATGACGGGCCGGCCACTGCCAACTTGCTTTAAGATCTCTGAAATCCAGTGTGCAGTGATGTATGATGTCACCACGCCGGCCAGCGTTATGACGTCATCCCTGGCTGTGTGAGATTTCACACCAGACCTTCAAGCAAGATGGCAGTGGCTGGCCCGTCGTGAGCAAATGAATGGATCAGGAAAGTATTTTTTTTTTTAATTGTACACTCTGTTATTAATATCAGATGCCACGATCATGTGGGGGGTCGGGCGCAATCACCGCTCCCTATCACTGCGCCCACTACTTACAAAGAACTGTGCTTTGTGACAAAGTAATTTGTCACGTAACTGATTTTTTGGTAAAATTCGGTGAAGCCTCTGAATCTGAAGCTTAAATACTTTGCTCATCACTACCCGTGAGCTCACAGTCCCCTCATCTGTGGATAGACCTCAAAAGAGCAGTGCATGCAAGATGGCCCAGGACTCTAACTGAACTCGAAGACTTTTGCAAGGAAGAACAGATGAAACTTACTCAATAAGAATTGAAAGACTCTTAAAAAATGTTGCTACTAGGTACTAACCAGTCAGGATGCCCAAACTTTTGCTTTGGGCCCTTTTCCTTTTTTGTTATTTTGAAAATATAAAAGATGAAAAAGAAAATGTTTTTTGCTTAAAATACAAAGGGAATGTGTCATCTTAAACTTTGTCTTTTGGGGATCATTTCATCTTCAACTTGATTAACTATTCACAGAAACAGTAATTGTGACCAGGGGTACCCAAACTTTTGCATGCCACTGTATAATCTGATAAGAATCCACTTATTTCTCTTAGGGGTAATGCATTTAGATTTTTTGAATGTACCTACTATGCAGTTTGTACTCTATCAAACGTAAATCTAGGTATTGCGTTTACAATAGCAAAGGTTAGGTGGACTACAATTTAATGAGGCTTTAAAGAGGACATGTAACCTGTCCTGACGTCTGTTTTAGTAACTATTTTCATCCCATTGTAATAACAATTTTGGAGCATCTATTCTTTTGACTCTGCCTTGTACCATTCCTCTGTTATTCCAAATAGAAGTTATGAATTAATTACTAGCGGTTTGCAATAATGGTCTAAATGGATGTTACCAGTTGGCGTGTGGTGTGTCCCTGCACAGTCTGGTGTTATCCAATCAGTTCTGCCAGTGTCAAACTAAACAGGGTCGCACCCCTAACTGGAAACACCTATCTGGACCTTCATTGCAAACTGCTAGCAATTCATTCATAACATATAATTCATAATAATAAAGAAATGGCACATCACAGATTCATAAGAATATATGCTCCAGAATTATTATTACATAGAACAGCTAGTAGTTACTGAAACAGACATGTCAGGAGAGTTTACAGGTCCTCTTTAATTGGAAGAATTTTCAATTAGACTCTCACCGGTGGAACAGTCTTTTGAAGCTGCTTTGAGGGTCTTCATATAAATGGGGTGTCTGATGAGCCGGCAGGACAATCGTATCTGGAATAATTCATCTGACAGTGGGACTTGATTGCTTCTCCCTCTTTATACTTTACTCTTCTTTGTAGATATCCTGTGTTTTCTAATTATTAAAAATCATCCGCCAACCATAGATTGGAAATGCCCACACAACACACCAGCAGGAATGTACAGAATGTCTTTTGAAGAGAAACTTGTTATCACAAATGTCTTATTATCTTCTTCCTTGTAGAAAGTGGAGGATAAAGAAAAGAGAAAGTGTAAAGTGAGTGTGGACATGTTGATGGGTCTCAGATCTGGTGAGACAAAGGCGATGTACCAGCACTGCAATATATGGGGTATAAGAAACCCTCAAACAAGTTCTGATGTTAATTGTGAAGAAACGCAGGAATTTTAGAGGAAGGGTCTAAGGGATACTGTAGTTAAAAGCCTGGAAATATCTGTTCAGTGTCCAGGATTAAAGGGCTTTGTAGAGGGCAGAATGTGTGATTATTTTCTCTGATATCATAGTTTCTAATCTTCCCCCAAAGATGTTCTACGGACAAATAACAGACCCTATGAACAGCCATAATCTGGGGATTTAATAACAGGATATGTGAAGGGGGATTACACATATCTATATGGAAAATCCCAATATCTGAACACACCCGCTCCTAGGGGCTGGGAGAATACCAGGAGCTTAGCTGTATTTTTAGAGGCAATCGTATGTGACAGCTCCAGGCTTGGGTCATAACTGGGGAACATCTTGTAAAGCACTAAATGTGTGTCCTGTACTAATGCTTTTCACATCCTTTGAGAGTCATTCAAGAACTTTGTACTAATGATTTATCATGAAGCAGCATCTGAATCACTAAGTGTTTATTTTACTGGGAGGCTGCTTCTTACGTGGGAATATGGGTTTGGTAGTAGACATTATTCATGCATTATTTATGATGCACAGGGTAAAGAAATAGAATTTGTTTAATATATTAAAAAACAAAAACAAAAAAATTCTAAAAAGGAAAACTTTTATTCCAGAGAAATACGGAGATAGAGGGGGGGGGGGGTAATAACATATTCTACATGTGCAGCGAGCCCTTGAGGAGCTGGAGCAGAGGATTGGAGTGGCCCTGACTAAAGGATGTGTCACAGTGGCCCTCTGGTTACACTCTTTTGCTAAAGTCTCCCTCTCTTTAGAATCTCTGGCTAGCAACTGTATTCTATTAATAACACCTGAACTTCGCACGGCGGCGTGCAGGTCAAAACATACAACTGGACAAACAGTTTCTGAGGTGTGTAGGGTGTCTCAACTTGTTAACCTTCCACAGCAGCATCTAGAAAGCTTTAAACAGGTTACTTTGCTGACTGACTCCTCACTGGGCCATGAAGATACTTCACTGTTTTCTCTCCTTCCTCTCTTGCTATAGCTATAGCAGAAGCACAGGATCCCATGGAGATCTGTTAGTCTCTGGATTCATGAAGCTGGAGGCCTGAGGAGAGAAGCACATAGTGCTTGCTTCCTACCCCCTACAAGCTACAAGATGATGTTGGGGGAGAGAAGGACCAGGCAAAGCAAAAATTTTCACAGGATCCTTTTGTTCTCCCGGAAAATAAGCTTCCACCAGTAGTGTCTGGCAGCAGCTTTCCCCACTCTACCCATTAAATACACATACACATTTGGCCGAGCCGAACATGTATGTGTATGAGGAAGTGTGAGGGAGTCTGGAGAGATAGCGGTTGGCCGAACCTCTGTTCGGTCACCAACTATTGAATGTGTATGGCAGCATTTTCCTCAACTTCGGCACAACTACAGCGGCACAACTTGGACAGGGACAGTATTATAGTAGGTCCACACAGGAAGAAAATGCTGCAAATTTTACTTACAGATATATGCATATATTTTACAGATATATGCAGGCATTAAACATAGCAAACTACATTAGCAGGTGTGTGGATGAGCTGCTATTGAATTTTTCTTGGAAGTGGATAGGAGCAAAGGACTGGAACAACATCCCAACAGCAGCAGCAGGGGATCAGTGAGGTGAGTAATGATTGTTTCTTTTTAATTCATTACAACCCTGTTTTTTTTTTTTTTTTTATTAAATTATTTACCCTGAAATCTCCTTTAAGTTGGGAGCATCACTTTATAGGAAAAACAGCAATATAAATACAGACAATAAAGGCGCGCACCAGGTGAAAACTGTGAGATGAAGGATCTTTACTGTGCCAGGTTATGATGACCTTTAGGGTTAAAAAACAAGCACAAACACTGTTGAGAACTAGATAGCCCGGTCGGTGCTGAATCGGTAGTAAACGTTCCCTCTGAACGGATGTCAACCGTCAGGAGGATACAAAACATTGTATGGATGCAATGACTCAACTATGATAGGAGAGCCAGAGTCTGCTTAAAAATACCCCAGGGGGCAAAACATCACCTCTTCAGAAGATGGATTTAGTTTTTTTTTTTACTGGAATCTCTTAAAACAACGCATTTTGGGGTCCTTTGTGAAGTTTTAACAGAGATATGCGCTGTGTTCCCTCAGTCATGCTGTGCTGGAGAAGGCCCGAGAGAACCTAGCGCATATCTCTGCTAAAACTTGAGAAAGGGGTTCAGGACCCTGAAACGCGTTGACCCTTAGTGATCACTAATACACCTTTTTGCTGACGTAAACAAAGGGGGTTTGAGACAGTATGCTGGTGTTAATCAATGATTATATGTACCCAAAATGGTGCATTAAAAACTATAACTTGTCCTGCAAAAAAGAAGGCCTCATAAAGGTATATTGATGAAAAAAACAAAAAAGTTATAGCTCTTGGAATGCAATTTTGAAAAAATGTGCGTGGTCACTCCATCTCCTGAAGTGGTTGTGTTTTATGCTCTGAGGTATTTCGATGCAGACTCCTACCATAGTTGAGTCATTACACCTATAACATGTTTAAAAGCTGAAAAGATTGTTGATTTTTGCCTAGAGGAAGGGACCCTTAGTACGGACATTGTACACTGTTATGTAGACAGTGGTAGCCTTTAATATACCACTTGCCCTACCACACATGAAGGATTTTTCCATTATCACCATTAGGCCAAGTTCAGACAAGTGCGTTAGGTCTTTGATACATGGTCCATGTGGCAGCTGCATTTTCTGGGTCGGGCAGAAACTCACAGCATCATAAATCACTATGATGCAATGGGTTTGGGTTAGTCGAGCTGCAGTCTGTCAGGGGAAAAAGGTTGTCACACAAACGTCACACATTTTGCCTTGCGTACGTTTATATCCTCTAGTTTACACTTATCGTGCATGTTCCTTTTCAGTTTACCCCTAAGGCTATATATTTTTCTCCATTAGGGTAAGCTTTTTTTTCAACAGGATTTCCCTATATGCACACACACATGTCTTGATTTTCTGTAGGCTCAGGAAGATGGATGAACTTTTAATTGACTTTCTTTGCCTGTGCTGTAAAATGTTGGATGCTTGTGTTTTCCTTTTAAATGACAGCATGAGGCCTGAGACTGTGTGCTGTATACCTTAATTACCCGCAGAACACCCTCTCTTCCTGGCAGCTGTTCCCCTGTGGTCAGACTTGTGGCAGAGCGGCCTACATAGAGTAATGACCAGCAGAGACTGTGACAGATCAAGTCATCTGACTTTTACAGTCATTCCAAGCCACATCGAGCTGGTCCATGACTTCAGCTACCGACACAACAAATGGGGACTTTTATGGGTTTTAAAGGGGCCCATTCAATCAGGGGACTTTAAATATCGTCAGCTGGGTGACAGCACCATGCAAACAAGGGTTTCATTGTATGCACCATCTCTAATTCCTGGCGTTTTTAAATTAAATTCATATTCGAAAAATTTAGCGAATTTTAGACAGACATGAATTTACGAGCATATCACAGAATTTTTTATTAGGTTTCTACAGCAACAGAGAAATTTACTTAAATCGATTATTTTAATGTAAGTAGTAAATAGGTATAAAGCTTTATTCTGATGAATTTACCTTTATGGAGGTGGAACGCCTATACTGTAACTAAGCTCCAAACCACATGCATGTTCTTAAAGGGAATGTGTTACCAGCGACCTCCCTATCCAACTGTTTGCATAAACACATAGCTGTGGTTCAACGCTGATTTTCTTTTGTTGATCTGAGGCTTTGTTCCCGAGATTAGGCCTTTAGTGCAACAAAAGTGTCGCCGTTATTCTTGTTGCACCCAAGCTCCACTTCTTTCTGTGGCCAACCCCTCTTTGGCTGTTTTGATTGAAAGGGCTAGGCTGCAACAAAGTAGCCAAGGAGGAGCTAGCCACAGAATGGAGCTGCAGTTGGGTGCAACAATGTGTCTATGCAAATAATTAGATAGGGAAGTCACCGATGACAGAGTCACTTTTAATTGTTTTTCCAAGACTCAGCAGCACCTGTTCAAAGGCGCAGGTCCCACCACTGTGACGGGGGCAGTGAGGAGATGCAAAGGCTGCAAGAAAAGTAAGAAAGAGGGTGATTGTTAAAGGGTTGGTTTTTATAAGGATAGGCCATCACTAGCCAATCAGCGGGGGTCTGACACCCCACAACCCTGCCAATCAGCTGGGTGTAGCTCTATCACCGGAAGTCAGCGCCAGAACTACACAGCACTGTCAAATGGGTAGTGAAAAGAGCTGCTCCTGTTTAAGTCAGGGGAAGCAGAGCTGCAGTGACAAGCACTACACAGTTGAAGGAGCTGTGTAGTTCCAGAGCTACATCCAAACACCTGATCAGCAGGGATGTGGGGTGTTGGACCCCACGATCATTTAGTGATAACCAGTCCTCAGCATCTCGACTACCCCTTTAAGCACCTTAATGCACTGCGCTATATGTTTTGTAATGTCGAGCATGTACTGGGGTTTCTCCTTCTCCAGGACTATGCTAGGGACTTGTAGCTCTGGGTCAGTAAAACAGAGCTCCCTTTGCTCTAATGATATTTTAAGGAATTAGGCTGAGTTCACACCAGTTATTTGGTCAGTTATTTCCATCAGTTATTGAGAGCCAAAACCAGTAGTAAAGCCTACTCAGAGATAAGGTATAATGGAAATATTTGCACATGTTCTATGTTTTTGACCCGCATCTGGTTTTGGTTAACTATAACTGATGGCAATAACTGACCAAATAACTAAAGTGTGAACTCAGCATAAAAATCAGCACATCATTTTGGGTCTAATCATGACATAGTGTTAGGCGGAGATTCAGTTTAAAAATATTCTGGACACGTATTAGTACTACTCAAAGTGAATCTGTCACCAGCTTTCTGCTGCCCTAATGGTGGGTCACTTGCTTTTATGGCTCACTTGTTTACTAAAAATCCCTATTGAGCAGCTCCTGTGTGAGCTGAGACCTGGCGTCCGCTCCATACAGTGCAGGAGCTTAGGAGGCTTCATGTTCATGAGCTCTCAGATCTCCCCCGCCGCTGACTGATAGCTCTCTTCCTATACAAAGTATAGCAAGAGAGCTATCTGTCATCCATGGTAGGGCAGGGCAACCACAACTCATGAATATTAGGACTCCCTCACTCATGCAGGAGCTTCTCACCAGAAATTTAGTGAGCCAGCATTGCAGTCACGGTCTCTGTCACCAGGTTATGTTGCCATCAAATAGGGAAGCATGAAAATGGTGACAGATTCCCTTTAGTGATTAAAGAGACATCAAATCCAGACCTGAAGAAAAGACAACTCATCCTGAACCTCTTGAAAGTAAGACCCATTTAAATATCTGGTGGAGAAGGGCTTTCATCAACTGCTTCTCCCCAGGCTTGGCCAAGGTGGCATTACTAATTTGAATGTCCCTTAGATGCAGGGCTGGTGCAAGGATTTTTGCCACCCTAGGCAAAAGCTAATTTTGCCGCCCCCTTGACTCTGTCTATTGACCACGCCTTTTGACCCACCCCTTTTTTTGTCGGCCACCTATTTAATGATTGTTGCATGCAACATTGTCAGCCCCCCATCTATCAAACCCCCCATGTCAGCTGTCAGCCCCCCATGTCAGCCGTCAGTCCCCATCCATCATACCACTGATGTCAGCCCCCATCCATCATACCCTCCATGTCAGCCGTCTGCCCCCATGTCAGCCGTCAGCCCCTATCCATCATGGCCCCCATGTCAGCCGTTAGCCCCCATCCATCATACCCCCCTTGTCAGCCGTCAGCCCCCATCCATCATACCCCACCCATGTCAGCCGTCAGCCCCCATCCATCATGGCCCCCATGTCAGCCGTCAGCCCCCCGTGTCAGCCGTCAGCCCCCATCCATCATGGCCCCCATGTCACTCAGCAGTGCCTCTAGACTGAGATCAGTGCGGTACCTACCAATGATATCACTGGGGACGGGTCCTCCTCACTCAGCGTCAGCTCCCTCTGCCTTGAAGTTGTCCACAGTGTCTGCTGCCAGTCTGGGGAGGCAGGCAGCTTTTACAGGCCACAGCAGCCCCCAAGCTCCGCCTCGCCTCCCTCCAGTCAGTCCAGACAGCTGCTGCTGTCTGCCGCGGTGCCACTGCCTGTCACGCCTCCTTGGGCCTGAGCCGCACGCACCGCTCAGGGAAGGCCGCACACCGCACGGCACACATGTAGCCTGGCCGGGGGCAGGGCTGGCACCCAGCAGTGCTCAGGCCGCTGAAGACAGCAGGTGATTAATTTAACACATTGCAGGCGCGGCCAATAAGTAAGTTACTTAGAGTCTGTCTTTAGGGGGCGCAGGAGGAGGAGGAGAGCAGAGGTGCAGGCCGGTGCCCCCAGCAAGAGGGCGCTCTACGCGGTGGCGTATCTTGCTTATGGGTAGCGCCGGCCCTGCTTAGCAATCAAATCCAACTTTCCCTGAGACAAAGGAAAGCACTGAGTGGCTAAGTCCCTGTGTATTGTACTATCATATCCAGATACCAAGATCTATTGGATATCTTCATATGTGTTGTTGAGATCATGTTAGCTATATGCAATGATGAACAGCACATGGATATGTTGAAATTCTAAAAGCAAGGTCACTTACACAAGGATGTATACTGTTGTATGTTGTAAGTTGTAAGCAGTAAGAATACTTCCTTGACATGTGGAGGTAAAAGTAGCATCAACAAGCCAGAGATGGCTGTAGCATGGTGGAGCATGATGAATACATGATGATCAATACAACATCCCCACTGCTGATGGAGGCATAAGAAACAATGATAGCGGCTAAGAGAAAAAATGCTTAAAAGGGTTTTCTGACACATCAGTATCTGATGGGTGGGGGTCGGACACACGGGATCAGCTGTTTGAAAAGGCAGCGGTGCTCCTGTGAGCGCTGCGGCCTTCTTGCAGCCTAGCCTAGGCCAGTGACTTCATGTTTATTGGTCACAAGACCTAGACACAGCTCAGCCCCATTCAAATGAATGGGGCTGACCACGATACAAAGCACAGCCGCTATACAATGTACGGCACTGTGCTTGGTAAGCTGCGAGAAGGCAGCAATGATCACAGGAGTGCCTTCTCAAACAACTGTTCGGTGGAGGTCCCTGATGTCTAAAGACCATCTATCACTCTATCTATTGGGAAGCCCATCTATCTGATACATTTAAAAAGTCTCAAAAAAAACTTTAAACTGATCAATTCTGCTAAAGTTTGGTCATATAGTTAAGAATCCCCCCTACCAAAAAAAACAAACAAAAGAAAATACAAAGAATGTGCAGACACTCGTGTGAGAGTGACCCATGGAGACTCCAGTATGATGGAGTGTAAGTGGCTATTCATCATGTATGGAAGTGCCACCACATGTCCTTCACATAACACAACACCGCTGCACAGATAAACGTTTGCAGACTGTGAGTGTGACTTCCAGGGTCCGGCTGTGCTGACAGAGAGAGGGAGAGTAGGAACAGATAAGCTTTCAGGCTAATGCAGGGACCTGAAGCTTTTAAAGTGTTTGTTAGCAAGAGAACACTATACTGTGCACTCAGATTCTTTGTGTTCTAATATACGACTTACTGATATAAAAGGGAATGTAATACATATATTTAATTATTAAAACCAGATGTTGATAAATATTTTGCTAATCTGTTTTTATTTTCTGATTTTAGGTATTTTTATTCTGTTCTATTCTCTCATGATTATGGGGGCAGCCATCTTGCATTAGTTGCTGTTGATAGAATTTAGAGATGCTTCACAGCGGCCACATGGACCATAAGAACCTGTATACTGGAGATGTTTGCTGACTTTTATAGGGGAGCTTTCTAAACATGCTCTCTGACCTCTGCAGAGGTCATTGTGCAGGGAGGGGGAGTATATCACGCCATATATCAGTGACCATCACCTATTGTGAATGGTGGATCCTGTGTTATCTGTATATAGGTGTCATCTGCGATATAATCTTGCCTGCGACGACAATGATAAGAGGACTGATGAGAAGTGATCTCTACAGAAGAGGAAGTGTCAGCCTACTATGTGGCACAGTGGTCAGGATGAAATGGATTAGGATGTTTTTTAGATATAGATATCAACATGGAAAATTTTAAAAAATCACCATCAATTCTTAAAAAATATGTTTAGCATAAAAACTTGATTTTAACAATTGGTCATTTTCTGATGACACTTTTCCTTTAAATACCATGGGAAAATGTAAAATCTGCCTTTGTGTTTCAAACATGTTTTTATTGTGCATTGATAATGTAACCCACCCTGCCTAAAACTTTGCATTACATATTATGTGCTACAATAGCAGCTTGTGCCCGCTATTGCCTTGCCTCTCTAGGCAGGTATGGGTGCAATATGACCCCTCTCTCCTTAGGCAGGCTGCCTGGACCCACTCATCCTCTGCTACTCACCAGCGGTGGTCCGATGGTGGCCACTGGCATCCCATGTACTGTATCTTATGCAGGTTGTGGCTTGTGCTTCTCAGTCAAATTCTCCTGGCTTGTCACTAGGGTGCGTGCACGGTCCCTGGCTCCTAAAGAGTCAGCACACATACCTAAGTTACCTCTAGCCAATGGCTGCAAATTAGTGTGTATTTAAGTCGCAGAGGATTTAGAATCCTGTTCGTATATAGTTCGCATAAGGCGCAGAGGATTTTGATCCTGTTCATGACGCCAAAATTAGTTGCAGCATGCCAAGCCGCAGGGAAAAACATGTGAGGCTACAGTGGGCCGATGGAGGTAATAGCTCATTTTGGATACTCACGGTTAGTTGATGCCTCCCTGGTCGGCAGTGCAGTGATGAGGAAGACAGCACGAAACCCTCCAGGGCACTCTCGGTTGCAGGTAACACCAGCCAGATGTTGGTTGAGGTACCCTTGATGGTACTTGGTTTTTAGGGTGCTTTGGTGGCTGGGCCCCTGTGTTCGTGATGCCAGCACCGTAAGGTGAAAATAATGAGTGTAGTAGTAGAAATGATGAGGAGTCAGTTGTTATCAAACAGTTGAACATTTACTAAATCACTTGTCTTCAGACAGTCAATATAGATATAGTTCATTCGTATGGCATAAATAACGACTCAGAAATAGGCTCAATTGTATTCCTTTTATCAGGTTTAGGTAATTGTAGTCATACGAATGAACTATAGTAACGAAGTAATGGTGGTCTGTGCATGACAGTATTATGGGGGGGATCTGTGGATGGCACTGTTATGTGGGGGAGATGTGGATGGCACTGTTATGGGGGGATCTGTGGATAGCACTGTGATGGGGGGATCTGTGGATAGCACTGTGATGGGGGATCTGTTGATAGCACTGTGATGGGGATCTGTGGATAGCACTGTGATGGGGGATCTGTGGATAGCACTGTGATGGGGGCATTTATGAATGACACTGTAATGGATTGATCTGTGGATGACACATATATAGCATCTTATGCTATATGTGTCATCCACAGATCACCCCAATTACAGTGTCATCCACAGGTGCCCCCATTACATTGCCATCCAAAGATATACCATTTATAATCTTTAATTATGTCCCTTATTCTCTATAAGCCCAGTACAGTACGCTTGCTAACCTGCTATACCGATCCTCTAGCAGGCAGAGCGGTGCGGCGGCAGGCTGCTGTGTAACGTCCTCACTGACGCCATCTGCCTGCTCCTTTCACTTTATGAATGAAGCAGGAGGAGCAGGCAGATGACGCCAGTGAGGACGTTACACAGCAGCTCGCCGCCGCACCGCTCTGCCTGCTAGAGGATCGGTATAGCAGGTTAGCAGAGCGCTACTGTACTGGGCTTATAGGGAATAAGGGGACATGATTAAAGATTATAAATGGTATGAAAGCAGTCACGCTGTGAGCGGCGGGCCGCCCGCCGCGTGTTGCCAGGCTCCGCCCCCTCCTCCTTCCATGCTGATACATTGCAGGCTGTGCGATGTATCGGCTTTAACTATAGGAAAATGGTAGCATTCGCCATATAAGACGCACTGCCATTTTCCCCCCACTTTTGGGGGGAAAAAGTGCGTCTTATATGGCGAAAAATACGGTAATTCTGGCCACTAAATTATCCATACGTGTCTCGGCACTTCTAGAGTTGCTCTCAGACACTTGTGCTGGTAAAGTCCATAGGCAGCTTTAATCCTCACTAGACTTACTGCATATTTATGCATAGACTCACTGTCTGGTGCTAGGTTGCTGTATTTGTCTTCTCCAGGCTTGATCAGGGCCCAGAGGAAAGGAGAACAGCTACATGTTAGTTTGGGCCTGTTTCTCCTCCATACACACTCCTCTCCTCTTCACTCCACTGTGAAATACTGATTCATTCTTAGACACAACCAAAGCTATATATATAGCACCACCTAGGGGGAATGGGTGAAATGACTTTGCCAGCCTGATAAATAGGAAATAACATATATTCAGTACATTAGATGAATACAGAGAGTTTTTTTTTTTTTTGCGTTTTCGTTTTGCGCTCCCTGCCTTCCCAGAGCCATAACTTTTTATTTTTCTGTTCACATAGCCATATGAGGGCTTGTTTTTTGTGAGACAAGTTGTACTTTCCAACTACACCATTTAATATTGCATATGATGTAGTGGAAAGCTGCAAAAAAATTCCAAATGGGGTGAAATTGTGAAAAAAAAGCAATTCCACCACAGTTTTGCGGGTTTTTAAATTCCGACGTTCGATGTGCGATAAACTCTACAGGTCAGTACGAATCCGGCGATACCCTATATGTATAGGTTTTCTTGCATTTTGATAGTGAGAAAAAAATTCAAAAGTGGGAAAAAAAATTTGCGTCATAATGTTATCTTTTTATTGATACCATTCTGGGGTGTGTATGACTTTTTGATCACCTTTTATGTAATTTTTTGTGGAAAATGAAGCGACCAAAAATGGCGAATCCCCATTTGGACGCTTTTTCCGTTTTGCTGTTTGACGTATGGGGAATATTTTATTATATTTTTATAGTATGGGCGTTTTCGCACATTGCGACACCCATGATGTGTATTTTTTTTGTATTTTTATTTTAGCAAAATCGGGGTGATTTGAACTTTTATGTTTTTTTTTACTTTTTTTTTTTTTTTACATAGGGAACTATAACTTACAATAATTTGATTGTGATTAGCATACATTCCAATGCAATAGCATTGGAATGTATGAAAAAATCGCATATTTCCTATGAAGCCTATTACAGGCAAGGTACCATAGGAAATACTACAGAGCAGCTTGGGTTTCATTCATAGAGACTCAGGCTACTACAGGCGCGCTCCGCTCCGGCTCCTCCGATCGCCACACGGGGAGCCGGAGCGCAAACCGAAAGTAAAACTTTCGGTTTGTGCGCACTCAGATGCTATGGTCAGGATTGACCACGGCATCTGAGGGGTTAAATGTCCGCGATTGGCATCGCTGCTGGTCGCGGACATTAGCCACGGGTGTCTGCTGCAAGAACCATGCCTTGGTCTATCTCCAGACCATGCATGTTCTGATGGCAGATTCTTCAGTACTTCACACTGCTGTCTCTGGCTCAGAGGGTAATCTTCTAACCACACTGGGAATATCTCAAGAGGTAGCGATTTGGTGGCTCCTCCACAGCAAAGTCCAGATCCCTGTAAAGGGGTTAATTTGTGAATACTGGAGGAATGCCCTGATAACGCCTTAAGACCTCATGCACCTGTAAGTGTGTATCCTTGCAGCCGTGCCACAAAAGATAGACTTCGCCGCAACATGTGGACCACAAGCCTATTAAAGTCAATGGGTATACAGCATGATGTACATGCACACAGCGGGTGACTATGTTTTGAAGATCCACGGTTTGCGGATCGGTTGTTAGCACTAAGCCAAACCTGTTGGTTGTTATACTGGGTCCACACCCACTGCCCATAACATATGTTCAAGACATACATTGTATCTGCAGAAACTTTCCATGTGGAAGGTTTAGTTACAGCTGTATATGAGTTGACAGTATGTTATATAGAGACCGTTTTCTCTACTGATAAAATATGGAGACGTAGAATGTAATGCCCACGCCTTGTCATAAATTACATGTCTTCTCCAACAGCAGAGGCCCTATCAATCCTTGCGCAAGCAGATGCCGGTCTTGATAATTCAGGACCATTGTGCAATATAAAATATATATATAAAAATACTATGCTTTTTAGGTATTACTCTATTTTAAGTAAAAAAATGAGGATTTAAATCCCAATATAGTGCTATTGCAAAATTCAACTCGTCCCCCCAAAATTTAAGCCTTCGCCCAGCTGTATCAACTGAAAATAAAAGTTATGGCTCTTGAAATGCAAAAATGAAAAAAAAAAGGGGTTAAAGGGCTAATAGGTGATAAATGCATTTCTGAAAAAGTATCTACTTGGAAAAGGTTGGGGTGGAATACAATTGCATAATAGGCAGATGTTCAGCAAGACAAGTGCCATAAATTATATCATCAGCTCAGGAATGGAGAAATAGATCAGTAATAATATTATTTCCCAATAGCTGGAAGTGTTCCTGTCCGGACATTTTCTCACTTCTGAGTATGTTGATTTTTTCTTAAAATATTAAATGTATTTTGAACTAGCAGCAGTGATATCTGAACGAATGAATATTCTTTATTACACTTCACATGCATGTAAGTAACACAGGAATCTATACAAATATTAAAGGGGTGTTCCAAGGTTATGGCATATTACCAGTGTCGGACTGGGGTACCTAGGGCCCACCAGTAAAATTTATTTTGAGGGCCCATCGTACGGATACATTCAAATATAATAAATAACCTAACAAGTTTTTTATATGAACATAGGCTGGTTGAGGTGCTGTACATTCAATATATGTATGTAGTGCAGTAAATCTAATGTGTTATGTGCCACTTGTGCAAGGGGTGGGAGACTAGGGGCCCACCTTACTCAGGGGCCCACCAGGGGATTCCCCTGTACCCCTGTTGGCCAGTCGGAGCCTGCATATTACTAAGGGTGGGTTCACACTAGCGTTATGGTTTCCGTTATGGCCTTCCGTTATAACGTGGTTATAATGGAACATAACGGAATCCATAAGACGGAAGGACGGATCCGTTCTTTTGCTCATAGACCTATTATGATGGAATGCAAAACAGAAGCCTTTAAAAGGCATTCCTTTTGCTTTCCGTCATAATACAAGTCTATGGGAAAGCATAACGGATCCGTCTGGTTCCCATTATGCAAGACGGATAACAAAGTCCTGTGGACTTCCGTTTTGCATTCTGTCTGGGCATTCCATTATTTTCCATTATAACGGAAAGCAATAATAGAATCCCTAACGCTAGTGTGAACCCACCCTAACATATAACATTACAAATGAGGGTTGTACCATTAAAAATGTTCTACATACCAATAACTGGATCGGATTACTTTTGTAATGCAATGCAATTAAAGTGTAGTATAACCATTTTATTCAATATAATATATGTTTAGCGCCACCTGTTGCTTTCCCTTTTCCTTATTTTTCTGTCTGCCCTGCAGAGGTGGTCGCACGTGCTCAGTTCCCTCCTTCAGCTGCCACTAGCCCTATCTTGCTGTCAGTTCTTTATTCTGGGGATCAGTAGGGATCCTGGTAAACTCCGTATTCTAGTAATATACTTTCACGCACTATTCTGGGGATACCCCTTTAAAGGGGTATTCCAGAATTTTACTATTGATTGACGACAGCCCGATACTCCGCACCCCACCAATCAGCTGCTCTTGAACAGTTCTGGTGGCGAATGTCATTAAAAGTGGATGGAACTGATGACTGCTGACGGAGCTGTTCAGTTCTAGTGTCGACGTACGGTACTGGAGCTACTCAGGGGTGCAGCTAGCCTTTCTGCTGCTTGAGGTGAAAACTGAAATCCCCCCCCCCCCCCACAATGCCAATTTCTTGACCATTGCCACAATGCTCATTGCCCATCGTCTTTCCGCTACCCCCCTCTTGCCCCTACCTGGAGCTGCCTGAGGGGATCGCCTCACCTGGCCTCATTGGTGGTGCACCCCTGGAGTTACTGCAGAACTGCTGATTGGTGGAAATGCTTTGATAATCACAGTGGGTTGTTGTTTTCTTAAAATCTGTTTAATGCTTTCCAATTCATTTTTTAACAATAATGAATAAAATACAATGCAGTTATACAAGTAGGTGGCCAATTATAAACTCATGTGCTTCCAAGGAGGGTAAGCACATCTACCTACCCTGAATCTAACCCAGCCGGCCACCAGATGGGAGTACTACTTGCTCCTCTGTCAAAGAGGACCTGTAACCTGTCCTGACATATCTGTTTTAGTACATTCCCCATGTAATATTAATTATCTATTCTATGACTCTATGGTATGCCATCCCTTTCTTACTCCTGCTAGAAGTTATGAATAAATTGCTAGCAGTTTACAGTGAAGGTTTGCAGTGAAGTTATTTTTTTTGGGGTGGGTGGCAGCAGTGATTGAATAGAGTAGAGCTATGCAGCCCCCCCCCCCCCCAACTGGTAACACCCTTCTGGACCTTCACTGCAAACTGCTAATAATTCAGGAATAACTTCTATCACGAATATTAAAAGAATGGCACATCATAGAATCATAAGAATCGATGCACCAGAATTGTTATTACAAGTGGGATGCAAGTAGTTGCTAAAACAGACCTGTCAGGAGAGGTTACATGTCATCTTTAACCTCTGAATGCCCTGACCCGAGGTCATGCAACACTACAACTATGAGTCCTCTGATTTTTGATCAATCTGTTAGCCAAACAGTACATCATTATTTTCTACGATTTCAGCTAATGATGAACTTAGTGAAAAAAAGTGAACTTATCCCTGTCATATGCTTCCCTTACATACAGCAGCATAGGTAACAGATCCACTTTAACCTTACAACTTTCTGTTTTTGGCATTTATGTTTTTTACTCTCTGCCTACCCAAAAACATGACTTTTTTTTATTTATTTTTTTAATTGTCCATTCACATAGACATGAAGGTTTGTTTTCGTGAGGGACAAGTTTTACTTTCTATTGGAATTATTTATTGTTGCAAACAATTTAATGGGAAGCTGCAAAAAAACAAAAACAAAACAAAAACAAAAAAAAAAAAAATGGGGTGGAGTTGGAAAGAAAACACAATTCTGCCACAGTTTTGTGTTTTGCTTTTACGGAGTTCCCAATGTGGTTGGGTCAGTTCAATTACAGCAATACCACATTTATGTAGTTTTTCATGTGTTTTAATATATGAAAAATAAAAGAACACCAAAAACCTGAATAGGAATCACTGTGTAGTGTGAATATACAGATCGCCAAAAACATAAAGCCACACAAACTGTATAAATACATCCTTTATTTCATCATCAAAAATCTAGGTAAAAATATTAAAAGTATGCAGTGTGGCCTCACAATACAGACAAACCCCACCTCCTGGAAACCAGGACAATATATGTACAATGGGCTACCTTGAGGGTAAAAATTCCCCTCAGTGATCATGATTTGCTCAAAACTCAGATGATGAGGTCTCCATAAAATGCCAACACTATAACTAAATAGTTATATAGGAAGAGTAATTCAAATGACTGATTACAGCAACACTTATGCACTGCAGTAAACTGATCAAGGATACGTGTTCAGCTCAACATAATATCAGGTGCTATAAGATAGCATACCTACACAGTCTGAATCTATACAAACTGATATGATAATAAAAAAGACATAATTGATAAAGACCAAGAGCCCAGGGGGTGAGCAACCACCTTGACGCTGGGTTCAGACCTGAGCGTTTCTGAGACGCGCGTTTTCCGCGCGTTTTTTTGCGTGTTTTTGGCAATAGTAAACGCGCGTTTTACACGCGTTTGTGTGATTGACTGCAGTGTTGTCCAATGACCAAATATCCCTGTCTATATGAAGTTTGGTTTAGTTTCAGTGTCAAAAACGCGCAAAATACAAGCGTTGCGCGAAGTCTATGGGCCAAAATGCGCATCAAACGCCCCAAAAAAAGCTCAAGTACTTGTTTATGCGTTGGGCGTTTTTCAGCGCGTTCGAACGCGCTGTAAAACGCGAAAATGTGAACCAGTCCTATAGGGAAGCATTGGTTTGCATCGGTTATGCGTTTTACAGCGCGTTCGAACGCACTGTAAAATGCGCAAGTGTGAACTGAGGGTGATGTATGTTTCACTCAGCCTCCTCCTAGGGGCGTTTCTAACATCACCACCTCATCTCCATTTAAACCCTGAACATACGGAAGCACCTGTTCCCCCAATTGCACCCCCTACTGATATAAAAATAAACAAAAAAAAACAATTTTTTTTCTTTGCATCGCCAAATTCTGAACCCCCTTTACATTTTAATGGTTACCCTATTTCTACGGAGCTGTGTGAGGGCTCATTTTTGCGAGACAGTCTGTAATTTTTATTGATACCATTTTGAAGTATGTATGACTTTTTGATCACTTTGTATTACATTTTTTGGGAGGTGACAAAATGAAGTAAAAAAATTATGAATAGGACATTTTGATGTTTCTCTATTAATGTGCTCACTATACAGGATAAATACATTTCTTTTATATTTAAAAAAGATTTTTTTCTTTCCACAGGCAACAAATGGCTCCCCTGATCTCTAAGCGGGGAGCCATTCGGGCTTGGGGGGAAGAGCCTCTCAGATGCTGTGGTTACAACTGACCATTAGCTCTGCTGTTCAAAAAAGCAAGAAGCCAGCAGCTATGGCACCCGCTCAGCTTCTGAATGGGCGCCATGTTTAAATGCCAGACGTCTGGCGTACATGTACAGCGGAGGTTTGGAAGGGGTTTGAAGATATGAAAACGACCTCTGAAAAATAATAGTAAAAAAGAATCTCCTGGAGCTGAACTCATGGAACTAGCATTTTAGAAAGCCAAGGTATGCAAGGCAAGGAATCAACATTCAAAGCATTAATCCTGATAAAGATCAGCACTTTTCCACAATCACTGCCCTAGTAAGATTCTGAATCATTTCTGCTGCATCCCTCAAGTGCTTTTTTGAAGTTCTTGTACTTAATATGCCATAAAGTTATTTTCCTGCACAGGAAAGAACTTTTCTCCATGCATTTCAAGAGGGCTCATCAACTTAAGAGCAGCACTTGTAGTAATGGCATTTTTTGTCAGAAAATAATTTTAAGTACTTCCAAAAATGTATAATCCCATCGCAGACACACCCAGATATTAGTGGACTATGGTTTAGTCTGCTGTAGGAAAATCCTCCTATACTTCCAGAAAATAATGTTGTACCAGTCAGATCAACCCTTCGAAATACTGTTTAGGAATTTAAAAAATCTTTATCTAAATTTTGTAACTTTTGCCACCTTTTTGTCACAAATTTCTCTCATATACTGGTTAATTTCTCTAATATATTACTCTGAGCCCTGATGTTTTTTGCTTCATTTCACAACAGGAAAAACTGCAGCATGCTAAGGGAGAGTTTACATCACCATTTCATTTTCTATTCTTCTGATGGGTCAAAAAAAAAAACAGTTTTGTTTTGAATGCAGTAAAACGTATGTTTTGTTGCATTCATTGGATTTGTACAGAATTCCCATTGCAATATTATCTGGGCAACACTGGTAGAAGATGAAACATTTCAGAGAGAGGCAGCAGGAAGTTTAGAAAAAGGCCTCTTGCACACGAACGTTGTGTGCCCGTGGCCGTATTGCGGCCCGCATACGGCGTGTCCGCAATGCACTGGGCGTGTGCACTCCACATCACGGATGCGGACCCATTCAATTGAATGGGTCTGCAATGACGAAGATGCGGAACAGAAGCACGGATCAGAACCCCACGGAAGCACTACGGAATGCTTCCGTGGTGTTTGTTTCCGTGCCTCCGCACCGCCAAAAAATAGAACTTGTTCTATTTTTTTGCGGTGCAGATGGATCATGGACCCATTCAAGTTGAATGGTCTCGATCCGTCCTGGCCGTCATGGACGTTGCCCGTGCATTGGGGACCGCAAATTGAGGTCCCCAATGCACGGAACAGATGCACAACGTTCGTGTGCAAGAGGCCAAAGACTGATGAAGGCCTCATGCACACGAACATATTTTCTTTCCGTGTCCATTTCATTTTTTTGGGCGGACCGTATACGGAACCATTCATTTCAATGGGTCCGCAAAAAAAACGGAAGTTACTCCGTGTGCATTCCGTTTCCGTATGTCCTTATTTCCGGTCCGCAAAAAAAAGAACATGTCCTATTATTGTCCGCATTATGGACAAGGATAGTACTGTTTTATTAGGGGCCAGCGGTTCCGTTCCGCAAAAAAAGGAATGCACAGGGACGTCATCGATATTTTATGTAGAGCCATTTTTTGCAGACCGCAAAATACATACGATCGTGTGCATGAGGCCGAAGTCACAGAGGAAAGAGTTCCCTGATGTGAGTCCCTGGGTTGTGTCTGCAGAATAGTCTCACTGGCAGAGCAAACCGCTGAGGAGTGTAGACAAATGAAGTCAGAGGTCATTACCAGGTGACCAAGAAAGGGAACATCAAAGCCAGATGAGATCCAAACTCAGAAGCAGAACAGAATCATAACAAGTGACAGAATTGCAGGTAAATGGGAAGTCAGATAGTCCAAAGTCATTTTCAACAGGGACTCAAGAGAGTGGTCAAATGAGAGCTGAGTCGGAATCAACTGGAATGAACCATCTCAGACAAGCAGCAACAGGATGCGAGACACAATGAGTGTCAGAACAGAGAAAGTTCAAACTGAGCACCAAATGCCCAGATTGGTCACCCTAGCAGCTCCCTGATTGGTTTGCTAGCTGAGCCTCTTCATTGGACGATCAGTCAGACCTTCTAATTGTTGGAACGAGCAAGTCCCATGATTGGTTGGAAGGGTGTGATCTCTCCGTCCGCACCATCCAACATCAAGAAGGCTGGAATAGTGGCGACTGGTAGAGACAATGTTAAACGCTTATTCTATAATTGGCCCGACACAACATGGCCACCTTCAACAGCTCCACATACTTATGTATCCAGAAACTGCTGGCATTGTTCTTGACATTAATGTATGCTCGGTATTACTCCATTATCATTTCATTTAACGGATATAACTTGGGATATTACATATTTTTGTAATTATTTTACTAATATCTAAAATAGACTGCGCTCAGCTAAAAGAATTAGAAAAAAAACTTTAAAATAATCAAAACAGCTGAGTAAAATTCAGATAATTCAGAAATATCTGGATCATTATGGTGCTACTAGCGATATATGTCTCACTGGTGCTAAAGGGGAAAGCACCAAAAGATATACTGCATGGAAGGCTAGGAGTACACTACATCTGTTGGATTATGTTAAATTCATGAGATGGATTCCAGAACAGATAACCAGATATAAGGCTGAGTTCACACTCTTCTGTAGCCAGGGGCAGATTGGCCATAGACTTTACAGGGAAACTCCACAGTGGGCCGATGCCCAGGGGGCCGCCTGGGCCCTCCTCACAGCCAGCCAGTGAAAGTTTTTGGGGATGTTTTTTGTGCTGCTGGCAGTATTTTGTGATGGACTGTGGTATTTGGCTCTGTTGGGGTGGTATAATGTGCCACAATATAATATTTCTGGCCCAGCCTACTTGTGCTGGCCCTGCCTTCAATTAATTTGGACACAACTACAAAACGGGGTCACTTTTAGTATTTTTCCCAGGGCCGCTTTAAGTTCCCAGTCTGCCCCTGTCTGTAGGACTCCAGTTGGCTTTGCTTTGGGGGGTATATGTTTGAATAGCTGAAAACGTTATTCAAATCCATACAGTGACCAATGGAATCAAATGGTAGGCATAGTAGTCATTTGGATTCCATTTGCCCCAGTGAAGTGCATGGATCCATTGCAGTATATGATTGAAAACCATGATTGATTTTCCAAATGTATACCCCCGAAGGAAAACCCCAGTGGAGGGTTAAAACACAGTGTGAACGCAGCCTGACTATCAATGTCCGTGCTAATATTATGCGGAGAAAGAAGCTCTCCATGCAGGTGAAATAAGCCATCCTTCATCTGCGAAAACAGAAAAAACCCATCCGAGAAATTGCTACACTATTAGGAGTGGCAAAATCTACAGTTTGGTACATCCTGAGAAAGAAAGCGCTGGTGACCTCAACAATGCAAAAAGACCTGGATGCCCATGGAAGACAACAGTGGTGGATGATCGCAGAATAATTACCATGGTGAAGAGAAACCCCTTCACAACAGTCAACCAAGTGAACAACACTCTCCAGGATATAGGCGTATCAATATCCAAATCTACCATAAAGAGCAAGCATGTATTGTTAGGTGAAGCCTTTGAAGCTTCAACAACTACTTTAAAGGGAAATGCTTCACACCTCTTTGCTTTTTTGCTGTATGAAACGGTGAACCTTTTCAATAAACAGAATTTGTATCCAAATCTACCATAAAGAGAACACTACATGAAAGTAAATACAGAGGGTTCACTGCACGGTGCAAACCATTCATAAGCCTCAAGAATAAGAAGGCTAGATTGGACTTTGCTAAAAAAAATCTTTAAAAACCTGCACTCTTCTGGAAGAACATTCTTTAGACAGATGAAGCCAAGATCAATCTCTACCAGAATGATGGAAAGAAAAAAGTATGGCGAAGGCATGATACAGCTCATGATCCAAAGCATACCACACCATCTGTAAAACACGGAGGAGGCAGTGTGATGGCTTGGGCATGCATGGCTGCCAGTGGCACTGGGTCCCTAGTGTTTATTGATGATGTGACACAGGACAAAAACAGCCAGATGAATTCTGGGGTTTTCAGAGACATACTGTGTGCTCAAACTGATTGGTCGGCGTTCCATAATACAGATGGACAATGACTCAAAACATAAAGCCAAAGCAACCTAGGAGTTTATTAAAGCAAAGAAGTGGAATATTCTTGAATGGCCAAGTCAGTCACCGGATCTGAACCCAATAGAGCATTTCACTTGTTAAAGACTAAACTACAGACAGAAAGGCCACAAACAAACAGCAACTGAAAACCTCTGCAGTAAAGGCCGGGCAGAGCATTAAGGAGGAGGAAACACGGCGTCTGGTGATGTTCATGAGTTCAAGACTTCAGGCAGTCATTGCCAACAGAGTTTTCAACCAAGAATTAGAAATTAACATTTTATTTGCAATTATTTGATTTGTCCAATTACTTTTGGGCCCCTGAAATGAAGGGATTCAGTTTAAAAAATGTTTTAATTCTTCACATTTTTATGCAATCATTTTGTTCAACCCACTGAATTAAAGCTGAAAATCTGAACTTCAACTGCATGCGAATTGTTGTGTTCAAAATCCATTGTGGTAATGTACAGAACAAAAATTTGAAAAATGTTGTCCAAATATATATGGACCTAACTGTATATATATCTATGTATATATATATATATATATATATATATATATACATGTGTATATATATATATATATATATATATACACAATTACTTGACAAAGGCCTCATTGAGAAGGCTGAAACTGTGCCTGGGAATAAATTGGGTCACCGTTACGACTGACTACGGAGTGCTGCCTCGTATTTATATACAGTGGAAGACCATCCGTCCTCCTAGAGGGATTGCACCCTACCACTTTATTTCATCTGTGCTGCTACTTTTTGTGGGTATATATATATTATACATGTCACGGACGTACTGAGACATACGGACGTTCCCGCTATAAGGCCCCTTTCACACGGGCGAGTTTTCTGCACGGGTGCAATGCCATGGTTCATCACCATGCCATTACCATGGTGATGGACCATGTGATTGGACCATGTGATGTGACGTCATCACAGGTCCTTTAGTTCTTAGCTGATGCTGGAAAAGAGAAGAAAGATCGCAACTACGCGATCAAGTGGCTAAAGTAAGTTAACTTTTATTATTTTTAACCCCTTCATCTTCATTTTACTAAGCATTCTTTATTAAGAATGCTATTATTTTCCCTTATAACCATGTTATAAGGGAAAATAATAAATTCTCCAGAATACTCTACCCGAAACCGGACTTCATCACTGAAGTCCGGGTTCGGGTCTGGGTACCAAACATGGCGATTTTTCACACGCGCATGCAAAACGCATTACAAACGTTTGCACCCGTGCTGAAAAATCGCGCATATGCCCGTAACGCACCCGCCTCTTATCGGGCGTCAAACATGACGCCCGTGTGAAAGAGGCCTAAGACTGGTAACACATGGTTTGATCTGACATGTTTTCCTTTTGGATAAAGTGACACCGGTGTTATTTCTGGGGCTTGCTACATCTTCTTTCCCCAGGTGTGGCTATCGTGGCCATTTAACCTTCTCTATTTATTGTTGTTTCTCCCACTATGCTATGCGGTTTAAAGCTTCTGTTGGACTTGTGGTTAGCTTGTGTTTGGTTCTCGGCTGAGTTCCTGGTGCTACCAAAGCTTCATTGAAGATAAGTGTTTCCTTTCCCTTTTGTATTTTGTTTCTATATATATGTATCCTTTCCCTGTTTGTCATTAGACCTGAGGGAGACTCCTGTTCGTCCTTCCCTTTGGAGGAACAGGTAGACTCAGTCCTGACATTAGTTCCAGGGTCCTATAGCGTGAGAGAACTTGCCTACCTTTGGTGCCTGTTCATACGGGTAGTCTGTCAGAACTGGAGTTAAGGTTTTCTCAAGGAGGTGTCCAACTTCCTTCCCTAGTTTCCAGGCCTTATTCCGGTATCCCCTTTCCCTCCTATGCTCGGTGTGGTGTTTTCCTCCCACACACAAGCGTGACTATATATACAGTATATATATATATAGGATTACAGTGCAATAACCTATAATGATCTCTGTTTTAGGACTGCACCCATATAATGAGAGTATGAGAGCAAAATTCACCCAGACAGTAGTATGCACAGAAGTCGGTAATATCCTAAGTATTGGCCTACCTGCTAAAACACCAACCAATCAGCGAGGCTTTTTTTTTTTTAAAGACGTCTGTCTGTCTTAAAGATAGCAAAAGGGGTTTAAGTAGTAAAAGGGCAACAGTTAAATTCTAGTAACAGCTGCATCTATACTCGTAAAGAAATATATGGGATACGGATTGTACACATGGGAGGTCTCCTGTCACATGTAAGAGTCACGTCCCAACACCTTTATGCTAAAGCACTAGGGGAGACATATAAAGCTGTCACAAATGAGTATATACAGAGAGAATGCGCAGAATATTGTGAGGAAAAGAATTATAGGACTCTCCGCCCTGTGCTCCTTCACTGCTAACTGATCCATGCAAAGCTGGGAGCACAATGAAAAAGATCTGAAATGAAAACGTTCTTAGACCTCATGATCTCCATCCTAAATTTCACCCTGACCTTAACCTTGCCTCCCAGCCATCCAGGCATTTGCAATTGTCCCAAGAAAACAGTCTTAAAGGGGTTTTCCACTTTTTACTGTTGGTGAGCTATCCTAAGTATAGTAGAAAAAGCAAAAGCAGCACTAACGTACCATTCAGACTCCCTTAGGAATGCCTCAGCCAGTCAGCAACCACGGATCCATTATGGTGGCTCCAAAGATAATCCAAATACAATCATCAGCAGCATGTCCTTCAAGGGTTCTTTATTCAAATTGAGTCCATAAATATCTACACAAAGTGGCAAAGATCATGCAACGTTTCAACTACATCATAGTCTGATGCTTGAGAAAGACTATGATGTAATCGAAACGTTGCACGATCTTTGGCACTTTGTGTACATATTTAGGACTCAATTTGAATGAAAAGTTCTTCAAGGACATGCTGCCGTTGATTGTATTTGGACTATCATAAAGATAGGCCATCAATATCAGATCAGTGGGGTCCGACTCCTGCTACCCCCGCCAATCAGCGCTGCCTTCTCTGCTGTGTTTACCTGCTCGCTGCAGCAATTGTAATGGTGAGCAGGTGCAATTACAAGTATGGCATTCCTATTCACTCCTATAGGATGGTTACATCCTATGCAGTTGAACAGACTGAGTTGTCCCATAGAAGTGAATGGGGACGCCATACTTGTAATTGCACTGCTCACTACTGCAATTCCACTGCCTTCTCTTCAAACAGCTAATCGGCAGGGGTGCCGAGAGTTAGACACCTACTGATCTGATATTGATCACCTATCCTGAGGATAGGACATTAATATTAAGAGCTCGGAGAATCCCTTTAAGGTGGAGGTGCTTAAGTAAATGTGTCTCAAAATGGGCGTTTTTGATATTTTGTGGACCTACCTGGCAGATTGGAGGTGGGGCTTAAAGTGTCCTGCTATGAGGACAAGTAATGCGCATATTTAAGATTGGGACTTACCCATGAAATAAATGTAAATTTAAATGTAAAAGTCCTTACACATTCCTTTTCTGTTAGATGGTTAATGGTCCTGTTCAGCTGTTTCTTAGTGATATAGCTTTCCGGGAAAACTATGTGATATCCAATATGTCCAATGGGTCCCATAAGGGTTATAACCTAGTTTAATACATGTATCACTGGGAAAGATGACCCTCCAGAATGCATTATTCTTAAAGAGGTTATCCCATGATTAATGTAATGGATCAAAATTAACCTTCATATACTACATATCAGTCTCTTTCTAACAAAGCCAGAACCAGCCCTGTACCTAAGATGGACCCAACGATCTCCCCAATCATTGCTCGAATTTCTCTGCCAAATTTATTTCAAGCTGGCATTCTTATAGGGTGGGTCCTTTCTGCTAAAGCTTTCTCCTTGTAACTGCCCCAGCTTCTAACATTAGACTGATGGCAGCTGAAGTATTTAACTGAGTATGTGCGACCACTTCAGCAATGTTACTCACTCAGGTGGACACAGTAGCAGCAGTTGGCGCTATACAGATACATTTTATTGAATAACTCAGTGGCTATACAAAATTTGTTACATGCAAATACAAAAGTATTCAAATCCTGGACCTTGGTAGGCAAAAAGTAGAATACGTTTTGTGGGACAACTCCTTTAAGATTGAGACGTGTTTGTCAGGTGCATATGAAGAAGTCATTCATGTTGTTGGATTTCATATTCTTTGACAGACATGTAAATTTCAAGCTTCTGGCTAGTGTTGAATTTCAGGATGAATTCAATTCGCCGTAATGGTGAATTTCTCATGCTTCATGGTAGCGAATCGATTTTACCTGAAATAGTGTAAAAAAAAATGTTAAAAATCATAGTTACTTCATCCATTTGCTCACGACGGCTGCCACCATCTTGCTTGAAGATCTCGCATGAAATCCCATGCACAGTGACTTATGATGTCACCATGCCAGACGGCATGATGAAGTCATCAGGGGCTATGTGAGATCTTGCACCAAATGTCTTCAATTAAGATGGTGATGGCCAGCCCGTTGCGAGCAAATGGATGAGGTAAGTATGATTTTTTTTTCATTTAACACTCTGTTATTGCTATCAAATGCCAAGATCGCTATGAACATGGCATCAAAGGGGTACAATGACGGGGGCGGCTCCCGGTCATTGCACCCACTACTTACAAAGAAATGAGCTTCGTGACAAAGTAATTCGTCACAAAGCGAATTTTTTGTAAAATCCAGCGAAGAAGCCGAATCGAATTTTGGAATACTTCACTCATCTCTTCCCCTGGCCCATGAGGCAAAATTTGCAATAGGGCACCCAATTGTCACCTATCATTTATAGTACAAGTATTCTCTTCTCTGGGCAGGAGGATATCGCGGCGACTGTCATGGTCCTGGACTGGGGGCTAGTATACCCTGTGCACCTCTTATCATTACACCCCTGAGGAATGAGATTACAATAACCTTTCTCTAGCAGATGAATATACTACAAGCTTATACATTTTGCTTAGGCTTTTAAAATCATTGCCTTCACTGACAGCAAATGATTGGTATGTATTATTTCCATCAGTGATAGTGACAAATGTCCCCAAAGGGGCTAATGTGCGTCAAATTGGAAGAAAAACATACAGGCAATTATTTGTGTCCATATATCTGTGGGATCGTCCAATATCATTAGTGCCCGATGTTAATGTTCTGTTATTTAATACCAAGTCATTTATTCCGGTCTACGGAGGGAACCATTAACTGACGGAAGACGTTTAATTGAGGCAGTATGTCTTTTGTAAAATATGTACATAATGGAATGGTTTCTGGGACTCCATCAATACGTCAATTAGTGCTCTGCCTAAACAATACTTAAAGGTTTACGACTTACAATGGATCACTCAGTATTTCAAAATGGATTTTGTCTATATTTTTTTATATTTTCGACTCCTTTGAGATCTAGTGTTTGATTTGTACCGTTAAGTAGATTGTGTAGACACTGTATAATGCACTGTGTTAAACAAAGGTCGTCCACAGATTATTTATAATATGGTAGTCGATAGACTAGACAATGACGGGAAAAATAAAGGAAAGATAAGAAAAATATACAACACTCCGGCCCACGTTTTAAGCCTCATTAAAGCTGACATGTTATTAATGTGAATCTAAAGTAAAAAAAAAAAAAAACTTCTGATTTCAGATAATTTTCTTCAGATGGTTGAGTTGTTAGAAACCCTGATGGAACAGCCGCGTGATGAGGAGAATGAGGAAACAATCATCTTTTGTTTGCCCTGGTAAAAAACTGTTCCAATCATGAAGGATCTAGAACTGTATTTTCAAGTGTTTTTGAACATTGTTATACTCCCTATGAGACAACTCTTGTTATATATTATGGAAAGTTAAGGATTGCACTAGCAATGGTTATTTGGAGCAATCATAGGTGGCCACCTGATGCAACAGAATGGCATATATGGAGTATTCGCCAAAGCAGAGGTGCACAATCTTTTTGGTCCACATTGTGCTCTGCCTAAGAGCCGCACATACACTCTTCTATCTTTATTGTAGTTTATCAGAGTGTTGGAAACAGCAGAGTGTTCCTAAATAGAGACGAGCGAATTTTAAAAAATGCGATTCGGCCGGATCGCCGAATTATTTAGAAAAATTTGCTTTGATCTGAATTTATTTGCGACAAATCGCGTAAAAAATGTCTATTTCTGGGCTGCAAAGAGACTTTATAGGGATGTAGAACACTGTGCCTTGCAATAACACGCATGAGGAGTCTGCTGTGGTAGTGAAATAATACTGTGAATCAGTATGACATGCAGAGGACAGGGGTCACTCTTAGAATCATTGCACGCTTCACTTATTTGGGCAGTCATGGGGCCAAAACTTAAGAACTAACTCAGCCTTACAGGTCGATGTTAGCGTCAAGATGAAGCACAGTCCTTTTACACCTTTGTCAGCTGATTCCACGTAGATATCTACAGAACCTGTTCTATTAAACGCTTATACAAGTAGAGCCCCTGACAGAGTGGAGAGGGTGTCAGCAGTAAGTCTGTGTTGACGTCACTGATTACTTTGCCTTACCTCTGATCCATCAGAACAATAACCCACAAAAAACGGATCCTGTCTGTGGAGCATATGCCTTGACTCAGTCAACATTTGCTCAAAAATCCATCAGTATTGCTAATGCCAAAAAAAGCAGGAGTGGATCTAAAACAAAGATGACACGTGAATGGAATATTTGCATGTCTTCTGTGTTTTGCACCCACTCCTGCTTTTGGCTACCAAATTACCAAATCATAAGCCAGTTCTGATGGGACCATGCAGGCCTTACAGCTGCTATACAGACAGGATCCGTTGTGCATCTAATTTTTCCTTGCTTCTGACAGATCAGAAGAAAGGTCAAATAAATGATAATGTCAGCCCCCACAGGGCTCATGTGGCCGTGAGATCTAGGCGCTACGTCTCCAGTCCCCTGACCGGCCATTGTTACCACTATCTGTTCCAGGACATCAAGCAGTGGAATGACGTCGTTCATCCCGTAGTTCTGGCAACTGACAAATAACGTGGCGTCCTCAAAGGGCCTGAGCAAATGGCAGGTGTCACGCATGAGCTGCAACTGCTGACCTCGAAGTTGCACAGGGGAGTACTCCTATCCGCTTGCATCATCAAGAAATCTATAATGGCCTTTCTCTGTTCGTATAGTCGGTCCAACATATGGAGGGTGGAAACATCACATATCAGCCTCTGTTGGGGGATGCCGTTCTGCCGCTGCAACTCAAGGAGGGTGTGCTTTGTGGTGTACGAGTGGCTGAAGTGCATGCAAAATTTCCTGCCCATTTTTAGGATGTCATGCAGGGTGGAAGACTTTAGGAACCGCTTGATAACCAGATTGAACATGTGTGCCATGTAGGGTACATGGCTCAGCCTTCCTTGAGGCAGCGCCGACATAATGTTCTTCCCGTTGTTGGTCACCATGGTTCCGATTTTCAGTTGTCGCGGAGAAAACCAGGATTCGATTTCTTGATGAATCACATGGAGCAGTTCCTCTCCTGTGTGACTCCATTCGCCCAGGGAAACGAGGTTCAGAACAGCATGACACCACAGTGGAGGCTGAGGACATGGTGGAGGATGAGGAGGCAGAGGCGGACATTGTGGAGGCTGACGAATTGAGAACGTGGAGGCGGAAGCAGCGTGACCTGGCCTGGTTGCTGGTTTGGCTCTGCAGGAACCACATTAACCCAGTGGGCGGTAAAGGACATTTACTGTCCCGAACAGTAGTTACAGATCCACACATCGGCACTGCCGTGCACTTTGGCAAACACTGACAAGCTCAGGGACTGGCCCACCTTCTGTTCTACATATTTGTGCATGGCTGGTACTGCCTTTTTCACAAAGAAATGACGGATTGGGACTCTCCACCTCGGCTCGGCACAAGACATCAGTTCTCTGAAAGGTGCAGAGTCCACCACTTGGAAAGGAAGGGACTGCAGCACAAAGCAACTTGGACAGGAGCATGTTCAGCTTCTGTGCTGTTAGATGTGTGCACGCATACTGCTGTCTCTTGGCAATCGCTTCGGTGATCAATTGCTGAGGGAAAAACTGACGAGGAGTAGGAGGAGGCTCAGGAGCATCTGGACCAGCAGGTAGTCCGCAACAGTCCGCACTGACCGACTGCTACCGCCGCTGCCTCCGTGAATCCCTGCACCACTACTTCCCGGGCAGGTAGGCTGCTGGGAAGCAGATGGTCTACCACGGGCACATTTGGCTCCCGACCTCCCATTGCTGCCACCCTGCTGGCTCCGCCGCTGCCTCACGGGCAAGCTGCCACCCTTTTCTCCTGATGATGATGAAGCCCCTTCTGCACCCGACTCCCAAGTGTGATCGGCTTCATCATCATCAAGTAGTGTACTGAAATAGTTCACTAAACACTTTCACCACAAATAACGGCAACAGTGAACTGCATATATATTTTTATTGTAGTACAGAAATACATCAGTAAACGCTTTTAACCCCTAATAACTGCAGAAGTGAACTGCGTATATATTTTGCTTTTTGTAATGAAATAGGCAACTAAACGCTTTTACCACAAATAACGGCAACAGTGAACTGCTTATATATTTTTATTGTATTACAGAAATACGTCATTAAACGCTTTTAACCCCAAATAACTGCACAAGTGAACTGCGCATATATTTTTCTTTTTGTAATGAAATAGGCCACTAAACGCTTTTACCACAAATAACAGCATCACAATGGTGATGGAAGCATGTGATTGGACCATGTGATCCAGTGACGCCACGGAAGGTCCTTTACCCCCCAGCTAAAGACAGAACAGGAGACCAGCAGCTACGCGCTCAATTGGAGGGGGTGAGTTACTTTTTTATTTTATTTTTAACACTCAATCACCCACTTTACTTTGCATTCTGTATTTAGAATGCTATTATTTTCCTTTATAACCATGTTTTAAGGGAAAATAATAAAGATCGAGTCCCCATCCTGATCGTCTCCTAGCAACCATGCAGGAAAATCAAACCGCATCCACACATTGCACCTGCACTGAATCCGGACCCATTTATTTTAATGGGTCTGTGTACATGAGCCGTGTGAAAGGGGCCTAACACTTCTGTCTAGAAAAGCTCTTCCAGTTTTCCTACTCCACCCCCCTCCTGGAGTGAGATTGCGACTTTTGAAAAAAAGTGCCAGTGATAAATCTGGAGTGAAACTCATTAGCATAGCTAACCACACCCACTTTTCGTTGTTGGTCACCATGGTTCCGATTTTCAGTTGTCGCGGAGAAAACCAGGATTCGATTTCTTGATGAATCACATGGAGCAGTTCCTCTCCTGTGTGACTCCATTCGCCCAGGGAAACGAGGTTCAGAACAGCATGACACCACAGTGGAGGCTGAGGACATGGTGGAGGATGAGGAGGCAGAGGCGGACATTGTTGCTGGACCAACGAATTGAGAACGTGGAGGCGGAAGCAGCGTGACCTGGCCTGGTTGCTGGTTTGGCTCTGCAGGAACCACATTAACCCAGTGGGCGGTAAAGGACATTTACTGTCCCGAACAGTAGTTACAGATCCACACATCGGCACTGCCGTGCACTTTGGCAAACACTGACAAGCTCAGGGACTGGCCCACCTTCTGTTCTACATATTTGTGCATGGCTGGTACTGCCTTTTTCACAAAGAAATGACGGATTGGGACTCTCCACCTCGGCTCGGCACAAGACATCAGTTCTCTGAAAGGTGCAGAGTCCACCACTTGGAAAGGAAGGGACTGCAGCACAAAGCAACTTGGACAGGAGCATGTTCAGCTTCTGTGCTGTTAGATGTGTGCACGCATACTGCTGTCTCTTGGCAATCGCTCGGTGATCAATTGCTGAGGGAAAAACTGACGAGGAGTAGGAGGAGGCTCAGGAGCATCTGGACCAGCAGGTAGTCCGCAACAGTCCGCACTGACCGACTGCTACCGCCGCTGCCTCCGTGAATCCCTGCACCACTACTTCCCGGGCAGGTAGGCTGCTGGGGAAGCAGATGGTCTACCACGGGCACATTTGGCTCCCGACCTCCCATTGCTGCCACCCTGCTGGCTCCGCCGCTGCCTCACGGGCAAGCTGCCACCCTTTTCTCCTGATGATGATGAAGCCCCTTCTGCACCCGACTCCCAAGTGTGATCGGCTTCATCATCATCAAGTAGTGTACTGAAATAGTTCACTAAACACTTTCACCACAAATAACGGCAACAGTGAACTGCATATATATTTTTATTGTAGTACAGAAATACATCAGTAAACGCTTTTAACCCCTAATAACTGCAGAAGTGAACTGCGTATATATTTTGCTTTTTGTAATGAAATAGGCAACTAAACGCTTTTACCACAAATAACGGCAACAGTGAACTGCTTATATATTTTTATTGTATTACAGAAATACGTCATTAAACGCTTTTAACCCCAAATAACTGCACAAGTGAACTGCGCATATATTTTTCTTTTTGTAATGAAATAGGCCACTAAACGCTTTTACCACAAATAACAGCATCACAATGGTGATGGAAGCATGTGATTGGACCATGTGACCCAGTGACGCCACGGAAGGTCCTTTACCCCCCAGCTAAAGACAGAACAGGAGACCGGCAGCTACGCGCTCAATTGGAGGGGGTAAGTTACTTTTTTATTTTATTTTTAACACTCAATCACCCACTTTACTTTGCATTCTGTATTTAGAATGCTATTATTTTCCTTTATAACCATGTTTTAAGGGAAAATAATAAAGATCGAGTCCCCATCCTGATCGTCTCCTAGCAACCATGCAGGAAAATCACACCGCATCCGCACTTGCTTGCAGATGATTGTGATTTTTCCGCAGCCCCATTCACTTCTATGGGGCCTGCGTTGCGTGAAAAACGCAGAATATAGAACATGCTGCGATTTTCACGCAACGCAAAAGTGATGCGGGAAAATCAACCTTCATGTACACAGACCCATTGAAATAAATGGGTCTGGATTCAGTGCGGGTGCAATGCGTTCACCTCACACATTGCACCTGCACTGAATCCGGACCCATTTATTTTAATGGGTCTGTGTACATGAGCCGTGTGAAAGGGGCCTAACACTTCTGTCTAGAAAAGCTCTTCCAGTTTTCCTACTCCACCCTCCTCCTGGAGTGAGATTGCGACTTTTGAAAAAAAGTGAAAGTGATAAATCTGGAGCGAAACTCATTAGCATAGCTAACCACACCCACTTTTCCACCCACATTCCAAAACTGGAGTGAGTAGTGTAAAAATGCAAAAAGTCGCAAAATTGTGCAATCAAGTGCAAAAAAGTTGCAAAATTGCACCCAATCACTCACATTTTGCGCAAGCGAGTGCAAAAAAGTCACAAAGGCCCTATTTTTGAGACTTTTTGATGCCAGAATTCACTCAATAGCTTCTATTTATCCAACAAGCTGAGTGTGTGAATTTTCAGTAATACTGTGGCATTGGAACTTCATGCTTATAAACTGTGGCTCCTTTTAGAATTGTGACAGATACTGTAATTTTACTTTGTTTAGGTTGACTTTTGTTATCCCTTTTATTTCTCATTGCTCTCAAATGAATGTTTTGTATAGAAAACTGTGTAAACGTATGTGAATCTATGGGTACTACAAACAAACCTTGTGTCGTCTGTTCCTCCACCTTTGTGTTACTTCACTTTGTCTCTTCTTCTTGCTTTCTTGAATGGTATTTGTCTGACACTTTTACTGACACAAATTTCCACTACTAAACAGAAAATTGACGGTGAAGAATTCCAGGTGCAGCTGCCACCAGAACTTCCCCAACAGAAACCAAGAGAGCTACATTAGTCATTCTGTCACCGTATGGTATCTCCATGAAACACCACATTCTCCCCTGGTCAAGAAAACCTCCATAATATGGTATGCACTAGGTTTTGCCACATTGTTTTTCACATGAATTTGATAAAAAAAAAAAATGTGAGAAAAAAACTTACGCATGTCCCTGTATACGGATTGAGGCACACAGTGGTACACTATAGGCCCATAGTAGCCTATGGTCCCTATATTACACATACAGTATGTACAGAACAGTGCCACAGATCCAGGATATGTCAGTGTGCATGAAGCCTGAGAATACTGATGTGTTCAAACCTGACGTGTTCATCTAAATAGGAGTTCAGCCAAAACAAACTGGTGGAGCCCCATTAAAAAATGCACCTAGACCTCACAATAAAGTTCTTGGTTGTAGATCAGTGCATTGTTTGCATGCCTGTACACTGATGTACATTGGATGCGTGCCATAATCTTAGCTTATTAATAGGATGCAGGTGCATTGAGGTCCTATGTAGAAATTCTATACTGTTACTGATTTTATTTGTACTCAGGAGGAAAGACAGAAATAAAAACTAATCTCCTCCTTCCTTTCTATGGTCACTCCTGATAATCCATTGACTATCAGAGACACATTATAGCCCCATACATCACCTTTCTTTACCCGACGTAATATCATGAACCGGTCAGCAATTAGGAGATTATTTTACAGGAAGATCATTAAAGCCCCTTCTTCCTGTAAGGGTACCTTCACACTAGCGTTGTTGGATTCCAGTTCAGTTGAACCGCATACAAATGGATAGGTGTCGTCCCCCCCCACCCCCCAGATCCATTAGTCTGTTGCCGGAAATACCTGCAAACCGTATGTAAACTGAGTTCTTTTTTACCGGTACAGTCAGATGGATTTGTTGAAAAAACGGATCTGTCTCATCTGGTTTCAAACAGAATAACGGATCCGATATTTAAATTTTCAAGGATCAAAAGAGCCAATTTCATATGCAAATTTTACCGTGGCTATAAAAGACAACCAAAGCTCACATGCCCCTCAGGTGCTGCCTCAGAAGATAGCAAAGATGATGCCGGACCACATTTGCTTTGGATTTCAGGCTCTAATCCTTGTTTCCCGCTGGAGAAGACGTCTTCGAGCCAGACGGCGCCGTTGCTATTGGGTGCATACGATTACTTCTGCCAGAATGAGAAGGGGAGCATTTGAAGTTCTGTTTCCCGAACTGCTGAATTATCAGGACAAGTTTTATAACTACTTCCGGATGAGCGTCGCTTTTGATGATGTGTTACAAAGGGTGTCACATCGCATCGACAGACAGGACACAACTTTCCAGCAAAATGTTTCAGAATGCCTAATGCTATTGCTTACCTTAAGGTAATTTTTAAAAAAATATATTTTCTTATTTTAGTTTTGTGTAATTTTTTTACGTTGCTTTTCCTGGTTTAAAGCTGAAACCAAACATATTTCCCTACCCCATGTTAATAAAATTTTCTTTATTTGATACAGTACTCTACCTAGCGCAGCTCTTGATTGCGCAGGCCAAGGGCTTTGGAGGCTCTGCATTAGAATTTTTCACTGTGACTTCAACGACTCCTTTGGTCAGGATTTAACCCATATCTCGACCATTAGAGATGTTGGGGCTTACATTAGAGACGGTGACAGCACTGTGAGCAATAATGCTACGCATACGCCTATCTTTCTCCATGGAGATCCATCACTGGATTTCCAAACAATGTCCTTTGCCCTGTGAAAATGACCACAGAACAAAGGAAAGCATTTGAGTATTTAACGGTGGTATGTCTAGTTTAAGGTCCCAAACAAGGCCATCCAAATTATATAGCTTGTATGTTTTTTTTTTTTGGTAATTTATTTTACGTATTTGCTCAGTTTTATTTACACTTTTTTTTTTCTTCTGATAGATTTTTGCCAACAGGAAAAAGTTTTACGTCCCTTCATTATCAGTTTCATCTTGGAATGTCCACAGTTTCATTGATTGTTAAGGATATGTGCAATGCTTTTTGGGAGCAGTTGCGTGTGGAATTTATCCCACATCCCAGGCAACAGTGGATCGAAATTTCAGAAAAATCCTGGGAGGTGTGCCAGTTTCCAAACTGTCTTGGGGCAGTAGACAGGAAACATATCCGTATTATCAAGCCCCAAGACACTGGTTTAGAGTATTAATGGCCATCTCTGATGCCCAATACCGTTTTGTGGCAATCAATGTTGGGGCTTACGGCCGAACCAATGATTCCATGGTCTTTAAAAATTATTTCATGAGGCGAAGGCTATACAATAGACAGTTTGATTTTCCACCACCTCAACCACTACCAGGTACAGATGCTCCCCCATGCCCTTTGTGTTAGTTGCGGATGAGGCGTTTCAGATGTGTGGCAATCTAATTAAACCATGTTCCAGCCGCGGATTAAACAGGAGAAAATGCATATTTAACTACCGCCTGACCAGGCCTCGAAGAATGGTTGAATGCACATTCTGCATTCTGGTGGCCAGATGGCGAATTTTCACCAAACCAATTCAACTGAAAATAGAAACTGTCGATAAGGTAGTATAGGCAGCTGTCATGTTACACAACTACCTGCTCATAAAAGAACCGTTACATGTTGAGCAGATACCTAAAAACAGAGAGTTGGCCAGTATTGAAAGTTTTGGACCGCGGACCAATGTAGCAGTTTCAAGGATGAGAAACTTCTTTGCTGAATACTTCTGCTCCGATGCAGGAAGAATGGACTGGCAGGACCAAATGATTTAAATGATTTGCGGGTTTTTTTTTCAGGAAAAATAAATTTAACTTGAATTTATTCTTGTTGCTGTTTGGTTGCGTGGTTACGTGGGTGGATACAGTAGTGTGTATTGATTTTCCAAATCTGTTTTGTAAAATTAGTTTGTTTCCTAAACTTTTTTTTAACACCATACATTGAGTCTTGTTGCATATATTGATCTCCCCACACTGGAGTAGTGACAAATACGTGTTTCGCTCTGCCAGCACTGGGATATAATGTCAGGCCTCTCTTCTACACACTGTTTCTTGTGAACATAATCTCCCCACGCTGGAGGAGCGACAAATACTTGTGTCGCTCCGCCAGCGCTGGAAGATTGTGTCAGGCCTCTCTTCTACACAATGTTCCTTCTGAACATAATCTCCTTACGCTGGAGGAGCGACAAATACTTGTGCCGCTCCGCCAGCGCTGGAAGATTGTGTCAGGCCTCTCTTCTACACAATGTTCCTTGTGGACATAATGTCCACACGCTGGAGGAGCGACAAATACATGTGTCACTACAACAGTGCTTGGAGATTGTGTCAGGCCTCTCTTCTACACAATGTTCCTTCTGAACATAATCCCCCCACGCTGGAGGAGCGACAAATACTTGTGTCGCTCCACCAGCGCTGGGAGATTTTAAGGGTTCCAGAACCCATTTTGAATCCACTTGTTTAAAAACCCTTTAAAAAAAAAGACAAAAGCAAATATATTTTCAATACAAATAACATTTATTAAGAATAAATAACATATTTGAAGAAATAAATATATTTAAAAAAATAACTTTTTTACAGTTGCCGGTATAGAGGTATTGGGGAAGAAAAAGAGTGGGGGTGAAGGGCAGTTCACAGTTTGGAATCCCTCTGTCCTGTTCTTCTGCCACTGTGGACAAATAAGTGTGTGTTTGGGGGAAGTGCAACAGAGAGAGTATTTAAGGTTGAGGATTGGGCAGGAGATGGACTTTCCCGAGCTAGAGTAGAGGGAGTTGTGAAAGAGGTTAGAGGATAGTAATGAGGAGGAGAGGGAGAAAAGTGGTGAGAAAATAGCTCGGGGGTTTGGGACTGGGATGGGGTATGGGAAGGGGTATGGGGAGGCTGGGAAGGTAGATGGGGGGCTGGGATGGGGGATGGGGATAGGTGTGGGATGGGGATAGGTGTGGGATGGGGATAGGTGTGGGATGGGGATAGGTGTGGGATGGGGGATAGGGCTGGGGCAGGGATGTGGGGCGGTGTTGTACTTGCCACAAGACACAGTCCACTTGCCTTCTGGCCTCAAACAGCTGGTTGGGCGTGAACTGTTCCATCACAGGGCGTAATGATAACAAATAGTAATGCACCGGACTCATTTGCGACTTCAACACAGCACCCTCCTGAAGACACCGCAAATTATCCTCCAAAGCGGAAACTCTATTTGTGAATCCCATCAAGGACTTGTAAACGAGCCTTGTGAGATCCTCGTAGTCCACCTGATGGCTCCTACCTGTCCTCTGGCGACACATGAGGGCCTCAAAAAGTGGGGCTAATGTAGATATCGTTGCGTCGCCAGAGGGCACAGGTAGTGGAACATTGAGGTCCTGACCAGTTGCTTGAGCTGGATGAGGGGGACCCGTGGAGGCCGGTTCTTCTGGGACCACTTCCTCGGGAACTTCGGGCGCCAGAGTACTGTTTGATGTTCTGTAAAGCAAAGAAAAGAAAACACAATTAGTGATTGGGTTTCAGTGGAGAATGTCTGGATAGAGGTGAGCAAAGCGACTTCTGATGCTACATAGGAAGTTGCATTGCAAAAAAATTTCATACAAATAGTGTACATAGATAGAGCCCATACATTCTGTTAGTGTACAGAGAAGTGACTATGTACAGTATGATTTTTTTTGGGGGGATAAGCAACTTCAGATGTATAATCTGAAGCATGCTTCACTCATCTCTACTCTGCAAAATACTATATGGATGTTCAAGACAGAGTGCCAAATGACTGTGTGTCTGGGCCATACACAAAGATTGGATAATTCATAATCTCGGGCGCCAAAGTTCCTCATTAAAGTCTTTCTTGTAGCGGTCCCTGATTGACCGCGACCGAACCACGATTGACGACCCTGGAACAAATAACTAAACTAAAAAAAAGGTTTGTCTTTAAAATACATGATTTGCTGACATCAAAAATGGTTTACTATTTAATTGAACCAGCCACAACAACAATAAAAAGAAAAACTATCAGTGGAAGTGACCCACATCAACTACACGGTAAACAACTTTTGAGCAATAAAACATATGTATATGCTATCTACAAATGAAATACTGTATACGTACGGCACTGGTCCCATTGCCTGTCTCCGAAGTCCTCCCAATTTGGTACTAAAGCCTCGCATATCTCGTGCCAGAGGAGCCGGGTTGCTTGGTGGTCTGTGTGGCGGCGGTCGGTGTGGTCCCACAACGGTGGTCGTTCCTCCACCATCTGGATGAGGAGGTCATTGTCAATAAAAAAACTGCTGACGTCCTCCTTATCCATTCTGGTAGAGACTCGGGAACCCTAAAAAAAAATGTTTTAAACTTTTAAAATTACAAAGACTTTGAAAATACTTACATGACCCCGACCGCTGCACATGCTCCCCGACTTCCTCTGGCAGAGGCTCGACGACCTCTCTCAACGGGACGAGATACCTGTAAAATACAAAAAAAAAAATTATAATTTATGAACATACAATAACATGTATCTGTGAGAAAAAAAAAAGGCTGATGGGCTGGCGGTCATGTGACCAGCTGGCGGGCTGTCAGGCTGGTTTTTATTTAAAATTGTTACAAAAAAATTAATAAAAGGAGTGGTAGTCATAATTTTTTACGTATGACTACTACTCCTAGCATCCACTATGTTCTTATACTACCAGCAGTCCCTATGCAAAAGTACATAGGGACTGCAGATAGTATAAGTACATTGTGGATGCTAGGAGTAGCAGTGCCTAGGACTACTACTCCTAGCATCCACTATGTACTTATACTACCTGCAGTCCCTATGCAAAAGTACATAGGGACTGCAGGTAGTATAAGTACATAGTGGATGCTAGTAGGAGTAGTACCTAGGACTACTACTCCTAGCATCTACTATGTACTTATACTACCTGCAGTCCCTATGTACTTTGGCATAGGGACTGCAGGTAGTATAAGTACATAGGTGATGCTAGGAGTAGTACAGTAGTACCTAGGTACTACTCCTCCTAGCATCACCTATGTACTTATAACACACAGCTTCTATGTATAAGTAGATAGGAGCTGCTTATATTTATTTTTTCTATTGTTGCACAAAAAATAAAAAAACGTTATACTCACCTTCAGTGGCGTGCTTCCTTCTCCCTCGCAGGCTGGAGCAAAGAGACAAACAGAAAGCTGTGCCACCAGCTTCTCCTATAACCCAGCTCCTCCTATAACCCAGCTCCTCCTATAACCCAGCTCCTCCTATAACCCAGCTCCTCCTATAATCCAGCTCCTCCTATGCAGCAATTTCCAAAACACTTGGTACCGGATCCGGCATTAATACATTTCAATGGAAATTAATGCCAGATCCAGCATTCCGGCAAGTGTTCCATAATTGTGGCCTGAGAAAAAACCGAAGCATACTGTGGTATTTTGTCCGGCCAAAAGCCGTAAAGGGATGGAACGGAAGACATCCTGATGCATACTGAACGGATTGCTTTCCATTCAGAATGCATTAGGATAAAACTGATCAGTTTTTTTTTCCAGTATTGAGCCCCTAGTACGAAACTCAATACCGGAAAACTTTAAGGCAAGTGTTAAAGTACCCTAAGGAGACTGGAACCTATTACTGACGCTCGCACGTGTTTGTGTGTGGAGCCTGTGACACTGTACATTAGGAATGGTGACACAGCCATGTCACACCTGTCTTCCCATGGCCCCTGCTGACCTGCCAGTAGAAGGTCACCATCTCCTGACGCTCTCCATGTGTTCCCTAGAGTAGTGATAACTCTGTCACCTTCTCCATCCTCTTTGTCGCTTGCAGCTGCTATTCTGTTGAAAATATTTTACCAATTTTCCCTATAACCTTTTCCAGTGTCGCTGAAGTCCAGGGAGTCTTATTTTTTTGTGACATTTCCCAGCAGAGTAGAGGTTAAGGGATCAGTTCATGAGAACCAGCGTGGATTGTGTGGATTCTTTAGAAGATATGTAATTAGAATTGTAAGCGTTTTAATTCGACATTCCTCACGGCCCTGTATGAATGTTCTCAAGGCTAAAAGGGGTATTCTGTTTGTAGTAAATTATCTCCTATTCACAGGATTAAATCTGTTGGGGTCCTACTATTGAATCAGTTGGGGTCCTACTGCTGGGATCCTGATTGATCATGAGGACAGGGACCCTGTACCCTGTGGGTCCCCTGAAATGAACGTAGCACAGAACTTGGCTATTTCCAATACTCCAATAGAGATGAATGGAGCAGTAGTGCACATACTTTAACCGCTGCAGGGTACAGGGTCCCCATTGTTGTGATCGGTGGAAGTCCTAGTGGTAAGACCCTCACTATCTCATAATTATCGCCTATCCTGCAAATAGGGGAAAACTCGCTACAACCGAACTACGCCTTTAAAGGATTTTCACAAAGAGTTTTTAGAGACTGTAATATCAATTGCTGCTGATGGGATCTGAGTAGTCGTACTCCCTCCAATCAGATAAATGAAGGGGTTGCAGCATAATAGCTGAAACTCTTCATTGTTTGCCAAGATTAGGCAGGGTACAGAGTGGAGACTTACTGGAAGTGCTTTATGGTATAGAGACTAATTGGCAGCGCTCCATGGGAAAACAATATGCAACAAGGTATTTCTTGAGAAAAGAGTCATCTAGCTAGCACCACCTTGTAAGGGCCACTTCCCCAAGATGGCGGAAGCAAGATGTTTCTTTTTTTTTCAGCAGATACCTCTTTTCATATTGTATGGTACATAATAATTTTGACTGTGTCTGGTACTGCAGCTCACAGCAGATTAAAGGAATTGGCTGACACTCCCGTTCAAGAAAATAAATTCACATTAACTGGGGAATAAACAGATTACTTAGCTTGTGTCCTCTGCAAATTCCCAAGTTCCTCTTCTGTCTTCCAAGATGGCAGTACCACTTCTCTGACTACCTGATGTACACTGTGCACTTCCTGCTGCCCTTTGATTGGCCAGCACTGCTCATGTGAGCACTGGTGTCCAATCCAAGAGCAGGGATGGACAAGTAGGAAGTGTACATCTGGGAGTCTGAGACATCTTGAATGGCAGAAGAGGAACCCCAGAATTTGCAGATCTACAGCTAGAAAGATGAAAAGGAAGGAACCAGGAAAGTGTTCTTATCATGTAAAAAAAAAAAAAAAAAGCGGACATGTGTTCAGGTGTTCAACATACAGGACAGAAGAGTTAGACAGTCTCGATTTGTCTGTCCTTAGAGTTAGACAGTCTCAATTTGTCTGTCCTTTTGAAAAAAATGAATTATGACAGAAACAGGGACCCACAAGCATTGTTAACATAACAGTCCCATTGAAAACCTATGTATCTGTTAACAGATGTGTTTGAATTTTTTTTTAAATTAATGTTTCAATAGGATAGCCAAATGCAGTGTGAACCTAGCCTGAACCCCACTGAAAGGAAACCTGTCACATGGATTTCATTAAACCACCACCCTGTTATTTTGCTGCTTGACGATTTGTATGTACAAATTCTGAAAAGGGATATAGTAAAAAACAAGTTATAACCTGGCACATACCTTTTGCAGATTACCCAGTGTAGTCATCTGGGTTGGTCCGCTTTAGGGAATAGTCATGACTCATGCCATCTGGGTTGTAATCATGTCTCCTGTTGCATGTTTGGCATGCCAAAGAGTGTCCAACATCAGCAGATTCTCTCCTAAAAATATTGTGACTGCATTGTTGCTTCCTGCTTCCCGCACATTACTAGTAAAGTCTGGGGTACATGACCAAGCTTCATTTGCACACCGTGCATGCACCAGAAGCTGGATGAGATAAATGTGTTCTTTCCCCCAGACCTGACTGAGATTTCAGAAGAGGATCTGTTGTCATTGGACTTTCTTTGGAACATCACAACGAGCAGGATTAAAGCCCAGAGTGACTATTTCGGGAAGATGACCAGTCCAGATGACTAAGGGTAGTTTGCATAAGGCACACTCCACAGTATAACTTGTTTTTCAGCTAACTAACAAACAAGCTGTAAACAGGAATGTTCTGCTAAAAAACAAGGCAAGCTTATGGGGATGAATGATCTTAGCAACATCTGTTTACATCACTGAACACTAATGCATGTAAATTCAGGTAATGAAAAAGCAATGGCCTTGGACCAACGCCACCACTGTAATTTATTTCCTAGTCAAGGGCGTAGCTGTAAGAGACTCAGCGGTCTCAATTGAAACCAGGCCCCTAAGCCAGTGCCCCCCCTTGCCAGTGGCACTCCACCAATTATCCTCAAGACGGCAATAAAGTTAGGTTCTGGGCAGGTCAAGGGGAGCGATATCCCTCTGCTCCACCTTTCCCTCTGATAGGCTACAGGCACTAGGCGATGGCATAATAATCACTGTGCCACCTGAGCCAGGCAGCGTACAGCTCAGGAAACAGGCTGCAAGTGGCCTGCACTGCATCATTGACAGCAACATGGAGATATTTGAGTTTATTGTTTTTTATTTGGCACCATGCTGTTGAGCCACCATGGGGAGGGGGGAGCACTATGGGGCATCTACTGAGGGCACTAAATAGGGACATTTTGTACTGGCACACATTATTGGAGGGGGGGGGGGACTATGAGGACATTGGCTCTACTGGGGGAATTAAGAGGAAGCTTTTTTGTACTGATACATGGAAGGGGGCATGCTTTGTACTGGCACACATGTTAAAAGTGCATTTTTTGGGGTATTTTTTGTGCTTCTGCACATTTTAAGAGGGAAATTTTTGTGCTTGTGTACCTTATAAGAGGGTGCTTTTTGTACTCGCGCACATTGCAAGGGGGTATTTTTGTACTAATTTAGTTCTTTTTCAACCCACTATATTGGAATGTTTATTTCAGCCCGTGCCCTGACTGAAGGGTCACTGTATTATCTCATCAGTGTTTGATAGGGTACAGTACGAAGATGAGTTCTTGGCCAGTTATACATTCCTGTTTGTAACATAACATCTCAGCTCATAAATATTAGAGTATATCAGTGCACACAATCCCTATGTTTGACAGCAAGGCTCAAAGCAGCATTGATAACATCTCACTTGGGTCATCTATTAGCAGTGTTTGGGTTAGGATCAGGCCCCAGTGGTTGCTGTTCCTGCTCTAAGCATCTAGTATTGCAGTCTGTCAGAATCACAAAAGCTGATGATTTATAACTATTGGGACTCAGTGCAAGAATTCACTCCTTCTTCTCTGATGTCTGCATCTGATATCTGACAAGGGTCCTTGGAGTTTTAACACCTGCAACATAAACCACTTGCTTAAAACTCTGCTTGCCAGGAGGATCTGAGAAGAGAAAAATGACCCTGTGCTTTGGCTATGAATGTAGAATAGTGGTAAACGTTACAAAAGAAAATCTTTTGAGGGACTCATAAAAAACCATGTGAGCTGATATTGCACCAATGCAGATTCCCAGAATCTGGACATAATGTCCAGCCCGTGCACTACTTTGAAAAGATGAACTAATTCCTGTTAACCTTTAAAGGGAACCTGTCACTGGGATTTTGGGTATAGAGCTGAGGACATGGGCTGCTAGATGGCCACTAGCACATCCACAATATCCAGTCCCCATAGCTCTCAGTGCTTTTATTGTGTAAAAAAACTGATTTGATACATATGCAAATTAACCTGAGATGAGTCCTCTCCCTGAGATGAGTCACAGACAGGACTCATCTCAGGTTAATTTGCATATGTATGAAATCAGTTTTTTTACACAATAAAAGCACACAGAGCTATGGGGACTGGATATTGTGGATGTGCTAGCGGCCATCTAGCAGCCCATGTCCTCAGCTCTATACCCAAAATCCCAGTGACAGGTTCCCTTTAAGTGACTATCTACACCAAAACTCATATTTTCTAAAAAGGTACAATATTCTGTGCTGCTGTTATAGCAGTTGTAACTCTATTTATTCTGATACAGAGCTTAAAATCCCCTGCATAGCCTTAGTTTTAATGAGGACCTCTCATGTTCTCCAAAAACTCCACCCCTGAGGATCCATTTATAGCCCCTGATCCACTGATCCTTGGCCTTTTTTTTATTCTAGATCCTCCTCCTATTCTCATCTCATCTGCGTTGTTAGTTTCACCTCATGATATGCTAATTAGGACATACACTGTCAAGCGTGCAGTCACTTTCACTCTTATCTCAAAGGAGAGTAGGCATGTCCAGTCTCCAATCAGCATGGACAGGATCACAGTGGCTCTTGTACCGTGATCCTGTGAGTAGAAAAAAAGGCTAAGAATCAGTGGAGTGGTGGCTAAAAATGGAACCTGACAGCTGAAGTTTTTGGAGGACATGACATGTCTTCTTTAAATAATAATATTCAATTGAATACTTGCAGACTTCCTAAAGACCCCACTAGAGGGAGCCTAGAAACTTACTGTACACTGTTCATAAATGTGATCAATAATTTAAGGGTTTTTCCAGGATGCCTATATTGATGACATCCTCACGAAAGATCATCAATATTTGGTTGATGGAGGTCTTACACCAAGCACCCTCCTCACAGCATAGCAAGCACAGTGCTGGACATTGTATAGGGGCTATGCTTGGTATTGCAGCCCAGACCCGTTCACTTGAATGAGACAGCTGCAACTAGGCCATGTGACCAATGAACATGATGTTATTAGCCTAAGAAGAGGCTGCAGGCTGTGACCTCTTCAAACAGCTGATCAGGGGGGTGCCAGAAGTCAACCCCCCCATTAGGGTTGCCACCTTTCCCTACAAAAAATACCGGCCAAGTTAAGCCACACCCCAAAGAGGGTGTGGTTTTGGGGCGTGGCATGACACAGGGTCTTAAGTCGCTGTCATACTGTGGCTCCCAATAATATTAGTAAGAGTAAGAGTAATGCCCTCATTAGTGCCCCCAATAAGAATAATGTCCACATTAGTGCCCCCCAGTAAGAATAATTGCCCCATTGGTGCCCACCACTAAGAATAATTCCCCTATTAGTGCTCCCAGTAAGAATAATGCCCCCATTAGTGCTCCCCAGTAAGAGTAATGCCCCCATTAGTGCCCCACAGTAAGAGTAATGCCCCATTAGTGCCCCTCAGTAAGAATAATGCCCCATTAGTGCCCCCAGTAAAAATAATGCCCCCATTAGTGCCCCCAGTAAGAATAATGCCTTCATTAGTGCCCCCAGTAAGAATAATGCCCACATTAGTGCCCCCGAGTAAGAATAATGACCCCATTAGTGCCCCCAGTAAGAATAATGCCCCCATTAGTATCCCCAGTAAGAATAAAGACCTCATTAGTGCCCCTAGTAAAAAGAATGTGTCCATAAGTGCCCCACAGTAATAGTAATGACCCCATTTGTTCCCCCCACTAAGAATAATGCCCCCATTAGTGCCCCAAGTAAGAGTAATGCCCCCATTAGTGCCCCACAGTAAGAGTAATGCAACCATTAGTGTCCCACAATAAGAATAATGCCCCCATTAGTGTCTCTAGTAATAATAATGCCCACATTCGTGCCCCCGGTAAAAATAGTGCCTTCATTAGTGCCCCCCAGTAAGAATAATGCCCCCATTAGTGCCCCCCAATAAAAATAATGCCCTTATTAGTGCCCACCAGTAAGAATAATTCCCCTATTAGTGCTCCCAGTAAGAATAATGCCCCCATTAGTGCTCCCTAGTAAGAGTAATGCCCCCATTAGTGCACCACAGTAAGAGTAGTGCCCCATTAGTGCCCCTCAGTAAGAATAATGCCCTCATTAGTGCACCACAGTAAGAGTAATGCCCCATTAGTGCCCCTCAGTAAGAATAATGCCCCCATTAGTGCCCCCAGTAAGAATAATTCCCCCATTAGTGCCCCCCAGTAAGAATAATGCCTTTATTAGTGTCCCCAGTAAGAATTGCCCCCATTAGTGCCCCCCAGTAAGAATTATGCCCCCATTAGTGCCCCTTGGTAAGAATAATGCCCCCATTGGTGCCTACCACTAAGAATAATTCCCCCATTAGTGCTCCCAGTAAGAATAATGCCCCATTAGTGCACCCAGTAAGAGTAATGCTCCCTATTAGTGCCCCTTCTCTGCTACTGAAAAAAAAGAATTCACCTCCTCCATTTGATCACACCTCGGGGAACACTCGCTGCTCACTGGAAGCTTAGGACAGGACCCGCGCTCCAGAATGATGACGTCTCGCAGATCTTGTCCTCCAGTCAGTAGTGAGTGTTCCCCACAGCGCAAGCAAATTAATTAATTAACAAAAGTGGGGAGGGGGTTAATGGCTGTTCTAAGGAGCGCTCCACAATGGAAGCGCTCATTAGTGACAGTACGCACAGGAAAATGCCAACAATTAATATTGCCGGTAGAAAAAAATTAACGGCACCGGCAGGGCCACTAAAATACCAGCCTTGCCAGTGAGATACTGGCCGGGTGGCAACCCTACCCCCCCATCAATCAGATACTGATGACCGATCCTGAGGATAGGTCACAATATATGAATCCTGGAAAACTCCTTTAAGGAGCGTACCACTAGATGTACTGTAGATGCAGGAGGCCATAATTCTACAACCCCTTTTTCACTTGTCATTTCGAGTTCCATAGCGATCAGTACAGAATGCTGGACCTAAAAGCTACTTGGAGATGAAAAGTGGAAATTTATTTTAGTCTGGCTGCAAATAGTCAATATTCCTGATGAAATTGTATTACTATGTTTTTGACATTTGAATAGGAAATAGTTCAGAAGGAAAAACAGTAGTATTGTGGTATCTTTACACCAGGAAAATGATTACTGTCAACTAGTTGCTGATAATCTAATTATCTTTCCAGAGTATATGTACTTCTCTTATTTAATTTGAGTTATTAGGTATAATATAAATGTGGTAGACTGGGGATGAGGCGGATGAATGCTCGGTCGAGCAACCCAATTATGTCCTTTACCCTTAGGACTTCAATAGTAAACCATATAAATAATAGGATTGGTGCTCAAGACCTGCATAACTTAAATTGGGGTTCGTTGGAGGTTACAATAAGTTAACGGTATAATGTGTATATGCCAAGAATCTGACTAATTCACTAGATCAAAGTAATAAAAGTAAAATAAATAACATACTTCAAAATAATCCATACAAAAATTAAAAAAGAGATGTTTAAAAACTGAATAAAAGCACTAGATGTGAAGAATATATCACATGCCATATTGATGCAAATTTTTTTTAAACATTTTCTTTGCTGATATTTACTTTTATTACTAAGGCTGAGTTCACATCACCATTTAGCTTTCCGTTCTTCTGATCCGTCAAAAGAAGAGAGAGAGAAAAAAAAAAACACGATGCAGTAAAAAAGAAAAACGTTTGTATTCCGTTTGAGTCATTTCCGTCCTCCATGCAGTACTTTGGTTTCCGTCTGAAAAAACGGATCTCAGACGGAAGTGGCTCAAACGGATGACAACTGATGCAACAGGATCCAATTTTTTACTGGATCCTGTAAAAAAAGGATCCGTTGCAATTCTATGCATAACTGATGGAACAGGATCCGTTTTTTTTTTTTTACTAGATCTAGTTTTTTCTCTCTCTCTCTTCTTCTGACAAATAAGAAGAACGGAAAGTTAACTGGTGATGTGAACTCACCCTAATCCTGATAATACATCAACACCCAGAAAACTATTTGTGCAAAAATAATCCTGACCTTAGAATACCAAAAACAGACATCATTGTTGAGGAATGTAATCTAACAGTCAACAAAATTCCATATTTCATTAATATAAACATAGAAAATGCACACCAAAATAAAACTTCCTCAATTAATCTTCTTTTTTCTTTTAAAGGGCATCTGTCAGCAGATTTGTACCTATGACACTGGCTGACCTGTTACTTGTGCACTTGGCGGCTGGAGGCATCTGTGTTGGTCCCATGTTCATATGTGTCCACATTGCTGAGAAAAAGATGTATTAATATATGCAAATGAGCTTCTAAGAGCAACAGGGGCGTTGCCGTTACACCTAGAGGCTCTGCTCTCTCTTCAACTGCCACGCCCACTGCAATTTGATTGACAGGGCCAGGCATGATGACATTTTCACTGCCTGCTCCTCTCAATTAAAGTGGAGAGGGCTCAACAGTTGCAGAGAGAGCAGAGCCTCTAGGTGTAATGGCAATGCCCCCGTTGCTCCTAGGGGCTCATTTGCATATATCAAAACATCAGAAATGCAGGCACATATGAACATGGGACCAACACACGACAGATGCCCTTAAAGTAGTACTGAGTATCTTCATTATCATATCATGTATTCCGAAAAAGATGAACCTTAACTTATAAATATGGATATGAGTGTCATAATAAGTTGTTTACCATTTTCCTTTACAAGAAAAATTAGACGAAAGTTGAAGCGCATTCTTTGTGATATCTGTGACACACATAGATAGGAAAAATTATAGCAAAGTGACATTCCTTGATCTGGAAACAGTTGTGGTCATTCTTAATGTTCATAAATCGGAAAGAAAGAAATTATGGAAGGGGGTCAGTTTGGTCACCTGTTCCTGCCCTATTGTCAAATTACCCATACACTTCTCGGGGAATAACAGAGGAACTGACAACATAAAGACTCTAGTATTATTATTTTATGAGCAATACAAATATTTACTAAAACGTACATCAGAAGGTGTGATGGGTCCTTTTTGACCACTTCCTTACATCTGTCGTACATGTCGGGTCTTTAACCTTTTCAGCCCCAGAGATTTTTTGTTTTTGGATTTTCATTTTTCACTCCCTGTCTTTCTAGGAAGTGAAACTTTTTTTTATATTCCCGTTCACATGGCTATACGAGGAATTGTTTGTTGCGTGACAAGTTGCACTTTCTAATTCTACCATTTAATATTGCATAAGATATAGTGGGGAGCTGGAAAAATATTCCAAATGGGGTGAAATTGAGAATACAAGCGCAATTCCGCAACAGTTTTGTGAGTTTTGTTTTTACGACATTTCTTATACGGTAGAACTGACCAGTTTATTTCATTCTCCAGGTCAGTACGATTGCAGCAATACCACATATGTGTAGTTTTTCTTGCATTTTTCTACTTAAAAAAATAAATAAAAACCTTTAAAAAAAATGTTTTCTTTTTGTCGCCATATTCTGACCCTCTATAACTTATTTGTGGTTATGTGTTTGGAGCTGTGTTTTATTTTTTGCAGGGTCATCTGTGCTTTTCATTAATACCATTTTGGGGTGCGTACGACTTTTTGATAACTTTTTATACAATTGTTTTGTTGGAGGAGAAGCGACCAAAAAATGGCAAATCGGTAATTTTCACTTTTTTTCATTTTTATTTTTAAAATCATTTTTTTTACAAAGGAAGCTATAACAAGCAATCATCAGATTTCTGCTTGCATAGACTCCAAAGCATTAGCATTGGAGTCCATGCGGATTATACTATGTTCTTATGGAGCCCTGTGCAGCAGCCTCCTGTCACACCAGAGAACAGGGGCTGATGCACACTACATCTGGCTCCCCCGATCCTTGCTAGAGGGGGAACCAGAGCACATCCAGAGGTGCGCGCTTCTGGGTTTTAGCACAACCAGATGCCGTGGTCACATTTGATCATTGCATCTGAAGAGTTAAAAGTCCACGACCGGCATTACCGCCTATTGCAGACATTAACCGCAGGTGTCTGCTGTATGAAACTGCAGGCGCCCAGCTGCTATGGCACCAGCTCCGGAGCGGGTGCCATCTTTAAAGACTCGACATGTGATGTACTAGTACATCACATCTAAGGAAGGGGTTAAATATGGTGTCCGCTTAGGAGCTGAGTGGGTGCCATAGCTGCAGAATGCTTGTTATTTGAATTGTGATTATGGCATCTGAGAAATCAATTACCCAGACCACTGCACTTCGATGACCCAGCGGTTCCACAGTGATGAAATTGCAGGAGCCGCTCAGTTGTTTTGGCAACCTAAGAACTTATGTAGGCTCCGAGGCCTGCCACAGCAAGGTTCCTATCAAGCTCTCCCATAGAATGCAGTGGAAAATTATTGCAGTCTATGGTAGAAGCATACAGTGGATATTATTTGGCAGTTAACAGAATCATATTCTCTGCCAGTAGCATGTCATCTTCTTTACTTGTGTCACACATAGGTTTTTTTCTGGGATTATACGTTCTATACGTTTTTTGCTGGCAATATTTTAGCACCATTTTTAGACAAAAAAAACCCCGCCAGCTTTAGATTTTGCATAGAAGTCTAATATTAAAAACAGGGTGAACAGGCTTTTTTGCAGTACTGTTTTTCAACCTTGGTGTGCATTTTTAGGTCAATAGCATTGTTTTTTCAATAGTAGAATGGTCTGGGTGTGGCTTTTTTCCAGGTGTTTCCCATTGATTTTTTTTTATAGGGGGAAAAAAATGCTTTAAAAAGGCAAGAAAAATGTGATCAAAAAAGACATCTCTAAAACCAGCTTGTAAAAAAATGCCAGAATTGCTGCCATTTTTCACAAGCAAAGAAAAAAACAAACAAACAAGAGTCTGGCAGCACCTAGAAGAATTGTAGTAGAGGACTTCCATATTACTTTGTCACCCATTACACTTTTTTTTAAAGAAATGTGCCATCAGAAAAATAGCCCATTGTTTCAATAAAGTTTTTATGCTAAAAATATTTCTAAAGAGTCTTTGGTGCTGCTATTTTTAATTTTCAATGTCACTATCGTTCTTTAAATAAAATCCTAAAATCTGGCAGTTTTCGCACTGGCCACTAAGCCTGATAATAGGTGCCACTTCTTAATCTGTACAGATCACTTTTCAGCAGTCATCTCATTATCAACATGGGCAGGATTACAACAACAAAAATCACCTATTTATAGATAACACAGGATCCCCTATTCACAATAGGTGATATCACAGCTTATATTCTCCCTCCTGACCTCTGCACAGGTCACTAGAAAACTCTCCCATAGAAGTCAATGCCCATTGTGTCTATGGCCCATGGTGGCTGCTGTAAAGCATATCTCACAATGCTGTTAGGAACAGCCCAGGCAAGATGCTCAGGAAATAGAATAAAGAATCTGCTAATCAGAAAATAAATAGACACATTTATTAACATAGGAGGTCATTTATTAAGACCGGCATTTTAGACGCCGATCTTAATAAAGGCCTATATCTGGCGGTGGATCCACCAGAGCTATGAAGATGCGCCGGCCTCTCCTTAACTTCGGCAAATTCAGTGCCAGTTCTAAATGTAAGCCAGCTTCCTCTCTGTCTTACATTTAGACAATTTTCTACGCCTAAAACAGGCGTAGAAAATGACGAATGAGGTAGGCCTCCCGTCCCGTCCCCTTCCCCGTCCACAATTTTAGACCTTGCATGAGCGGGGAAAAGTCGCATAACCGTTGCGTTGCAATCTGCGTCAGAAATACTCCTAATATAGGCCTTTTTCTGCATAGTAAATGAGCCCCATAGTTTGTAAGGCTGAAAAAGACAAATGTGCGTCCAGTTTAGCCTGGTATCCTGCAAAGTTGATCCAGATTTAAAATAATCTGTCACTATGTGGTTGGAACTAGAAGAAAAATATTAGGGGTGACTGATTCCCTTCAATGTTTTTGCTATAGGTTGGACTGCTACGGTTTAATGTTGGAAGTTTGTTTTTCACATCTTTTCTCTTCTGAACTATTTGCATTCCTGCCCCATACGCCTTTAATGAATATGCATAAGACGGCTTACAGGAGACAAACATTGTTTATTTCAGACACGCTTATATTTCTAATCTTCCTCCCTTGGCTCTGATATTGTGTCTCAGGTTTCCTCCTGTCAGCTGTAAATAAGTCCAGCGGCTTTTGGGAAATCGTATACTCACTTCCACCCAAAACCGCATCAGGGCGTTTTTGTGGCTCCACTTTTAGCAGATAATGAAAGATATTCATGTGTAATGACAAGGATTCCGATGGAAATAGCTAAGGATGAGCTCATCCTGATATTTGCACGGTGCCCACATGCACAGTAAACACCATAGATCATCAGACGATGTAACCCTTGCCTTGCTGGGAAAGAAATGAGCTGCACCAAGCTAGCTACCTGAGGCCATTCCCTTAATTAAAGGTGCCGCCGTCCCGCAGGATTATATTAAAAGTATCTGTACATGCAGACGGGAAAGTATTTGTTCTCTGGCAGCTAGATCTGGCCAGGAGCCACCTGGTAATGGAGCGTGTAATTAAATAAGGGGAGGGTTCACAGACTTGGCATTAGCAGTTCCCCGGGACGGCAGCTTCATTTTGTTTAAAAGAAAATATTGAAAACCCTAATTTTGTGTGTCTGAGACAGGAATCACTGATCAAAGGCACAGTGGGATCTGTTTCCTACAAGTATTCATCGCTTTGTTGCCCGGCGCCATAGTCAGAAAGTACCCGTACCTGAAATAATTCCAGCCACTGAATGGTGATTCTCTGCTTCAATGAGGTGGAAGAAATGTTAGGTGTCACTTTATGCAGCTCTGCTAAGTGATTGGGACTAGAAACTCGCTAATCTAAAGCTACAAGTGTGTTAGATTTATGCTTGTATTTAATTGGAAACTGCACTTTGATTTTAGGATATGATGCAAACGTGGGAAGGTTCCCAGACTATCTGGTCAGGATCAACACCGACAGCTATTTGCACATTAAAGAGGTTTTCTGAGAGTAAAATATTGATGATCTATCCTCAGGATAGGCCAGTGATGGCAAATCAAGCTGATTGGCCAGTGATGGTGAACAGTTTAGAGTCCGGGTGCCCAAACTGCAACCCAAAACTTACTTATTTATGGCAAAGCGCCAACACGGCAATTTAACCTGAATACCAATGTAGTATATCTTCTATGTTCTTTATCGTTTAGCTATTATAGCCTGCCTACATTAAGTGCGCTGCCTGCACGGTTCATAGTGCGCCCTGCGCTGATAAATGGCAGGAAAAGTCTAAGGCATATTGGTACGCCTTAGACTTTTTCCAGGGCGCGGGTGCCCACAGAGAGGGCTCTGAGTGCCGCCTCTGGCACCTGTGTCATAGGTTCACCACCACTGCCCTAGTGTCACGGCTGTATGTGAGCAACAAGAGCATACACAGTGAATAGCTACTGACCGGACCCAAACTAGGGAACATAAAGGGTCCCCCCTGTCAGACCCTAAAAGCTCTCCCTATGCTGCTAAGCCCATGTCCAGATCCAGATGGTGGATCGAGACATGCCCGCGTACCTAAGGCTGATGACCACTGTAACCCCTACAATAGTGAAAGGGGCACGGCCACCGGTGCCCTGCTCAGTATATGGACGGAACCGGGGTCGCCTCGGATCCAGTCAGCAAACAAACAGAAACACACAATGTCTGCACACTCAACTGAAGGAGCTGCAGCAGCAGTGAAAACGGATCCAAAGTGAGCAGACAATATCCAAAGTACTTGCTTCAGCAGAACACAGGTCCAGTGAAAAGATATCACACAAGTGAAGATACTCAAGTGAGAGATACAGGTCAAATGAAAAGTATAATCTGCACGATTAAACAGGAAGAGGGGTATTTTATAGGAAGAGGAATCAATCACAGGAGGGACAGCTGGGAGGAGGGAAACTGAAAGTAAAGACCTCATCACAGGGGCGGAGAAACAGAGCAGAGAGAACTCCTCCAAGCTCTAGTAGTGACATCATCACAGGGGTGGAGAAACAGAGCTGTGAGAACGTCTCAAAGCTCTGGTAGTGACACCTAGGCGTAGCTCAGTCCTATTCAAGTGTATGGGCTTGGGCTGCAATACTAAGCACAGCCGCTATATAATGTACAAAAGAAAAATGCTCCAGGTGGAGATCCTTCAGTGCAGACATGTCACTTGGTGGAACCCAATGCAGGTGATGTCAGTCCAGAACAGAAGGCACTGCCTACCACTGGAAATACTCTTCAGAGGTCCAATAACACAAAATAAAAATAGGGAATCGGGAGCGCTAATTGATAAAAGTGGACTTTTATTAAAAAATAAACACTTATTTGTATTTTGTGTTATTGGCCCTATACAAAGTATGGCTTCGTATGCTGTGCTTCGTATGCTGTGAGGAGGTGCTCACCACACCTCACAGCGCTCACTGAAGCACCATAGCCTCTTCAATTAACTTATCAGTGGCAGTGCCAGGAATTAGACCCTGACCAATTAGATAAGGGTATGAGGATAGGTAAAACATATTCTACTTTTGAAAACCTATAAAAAAAAAAAAGATAGTAAAGGGGTCTTCTGACAGATACCATTTATGGTATATCCATAAGATGCTTGTTCCTCAACTACACCAGGGGCAAAAGGGTAGGAGAATAAAAGGGATGATATTGGAGATGTTCTGGAGACTATGACTTGAGTAGACTTGTATAGGCAACTTAGCTGGTTCTAATACTAACTATAAACTTCAACTGAGATGGCCAGCAGGATCTCTGACCCTTTCTTCCCTTTTTGCCTAATTTAGAGGAGTAACTAGGGCCATGTGACCTCACCCCATTCTCCTGATCGCATTGATTCATATGGCTATGCCATGAATGTTGTAGTGCTTCACATCCATATATTGGAATATGGCAACGACCACATGACATTCCCATGATGCCACGTTCTCCCTGTTCGTGGTTGCACTTGCTTTGTTGCACTGTGTCTAAAGTATGTAAAATGCAGCTCAACACGTCTAGCACATACATCAGAATCTTTCTGGATATGTTCAGTGACAGAGCGGTCCTGCTGAAAATGCAAAACTTCTTCTAAGGGCCAAATAATATAAAGTGGCATAAAGAGACATTTCCAGTTCTCGGATGGTGACTCCTCCAGGGCAACAGCCATTTAAACTTTCCTTTGGTAGAAGGACAAGATCATAAGGAAACGTTTCAACATATTGGAATATCTTCCTCCAGAGTGTTCCTCCAACTATTGGATTAATCATCACACCAAGCCCAAATTGGGCTATTTTTACACTAGCGGCAGCCTTCTCCATGCTGCTGCTAGTGCACCTTGCCGCTGGTGGTCCAATCCGGCCCCATTGACTGTGTTGCACATGTCGTAGTTTTATTCCGGCCGCCTCTCGGCATGTTTGCCGTACTGCCATGGAACTGCAGCCCAGCCCCATTACAGTCAATGGGGCCAGAGCAGACCTCTGGTGGCACGCGTGCACTAGCGGCAGCACGGATCCGGCAGGCTGTTCACCCGCCGGAACAGTCTGCCGGAAAACGCTGCCACTAGTGTGAAAGTAGCCTTGCGCTGGTTGTTGACAACCTTCACAAAAGACACAGCATAGATGTTATTACAAGTAATGCACTACAAAAGAGATATGTTAATGCCTAAGTGCAGTATGGCTTGGATCAAACACCATGAACATGAAATTTAGGTATCGGTTTCAAAATCATATCATAAGAAACTCAATACCCAGAGGACAAAAATTAAAATAGATCTGGGATAGAAGAGGAATCGTGGCACCCAGATTTGCATGAACATGAGTACACATCAGAGGCAGTGTAATACATTCATTTGCAAAAAAACTAAAAAATAACGCACCGAGAAGGAGTTGCTGGAATCAAATGAAACTTTCTTTGTGTGAGTGTAATCATAATATATGTAAATTATTAGAATATTACGGCAAAATGATAAGTTTATTGGTGAAAACTTCAATTGAGAGGAGGCTCTAGTAATCTGTTGGGCCACCTCGAGCCTGGATACAAGATGAGATACAGATGGGCATGGAGGCATACAGGGACTGTAGATCCTGCATACTCGTAAGTTGCAGAAGCTGATGTCCCAACTGGACCCATAAATGCTTGATTAGCGATAAATCTGGCGACCAGGCAGGCCAATGAAGTGCTGTAGTCTGGCGGAGACATTCTTGGGAAACCCTTGCTGTGTATGGATGAGCATTAGGCTACATGCACACGACAGTTGTTTTTCTCGGCTTCCGTTTCAGTTTTTTTCGCGGATAGGACAGGAACCCATTAATTTCAATGGGTCAGCAAAAAAATGCTGACAGTTCATCCGTTTGTGTTCCGTGTCCATTGTCCGTGTTTCCCTTCAGCAAAAAAAGTAGTGCATGTCCTACTTTTTTCTCATTTGCGGACGAGGATAGGCATTTATTACAAGGGATCTGTGAAAACAAAGAAATCCTCCCAAAAAAACTGATGGACCATCAGTTTTTTTTGCAGGTCCCAATTTGCGGACAGCAAAAAATAACAGTTGTGTGCATGTAGCCTTATCCTGCTGGAAAATACCAGTTGAAAGCCTTGCCATGAAAGTCAACATATGTGGCCGCAGGATGCCCTGCACATATCGCTGAGATGTTAGTGTCCCTCATATCACTACTAGGGGCAATTGACTGTCAAATGTGATGGTCCCCAGATCATCACGTCAGCAGTTGGAGCAGTGTGTCACTCCAGAGCAAATGCGGAATTGATGTGCTCAACATGAGGCCTCCATACTCAAACCTGACCATTGTACAATTGTAACACCCCAGAGTGGTGTTACCACTCCTGCACCCTGTTACTATCTCTAATGGGTTAATATAATGTCATCTTATCTATTTCTGTCCAGGAGCTATACACTGTGCATTCCTAATCTGTTTGTAACTGTTATGTTCATGTAATGTGCCTGGTTCACCAGCAGGTGGCAAACACGACAGAGTTGTACTTAGGTAGAATGAAGCATTCCATTCCATTGTAACCCCCTCTGGAGAGAAGTGCAATTGTCCTACTTCCTGCAGGAAAGGTAGGGACCAATTAGAGTTAGTCTAGCTTACCCCCAGCTAGGGGAAGGGTGTGCAGGGGCATGTCTCTGCTGGACGTGCCCACGCCAGCCAGAGCACCTTAAGCTCTGCTGGCCATAGAGGCCAAAGCTTGAAGCCTCAGCAGCCAGGAGGAAAGTTCCCTGGCATAACCTAGAGTCAGACTACAAAGTGAAGTGCAGCATACAGAAGAAGCTGAGTTATACAGCCAGCCTGTCAGCACAGCAGAGTTAGAGAGCAACAAAATTTGAGTTTGCCTGCCAGTTCATGCTAAAGCCTGCTGGAACCAAAACAAAGCCTGAAACTGTTTTGGAGAAACGTTTATTCAAGTAAAGCTGCCATTGAAACTCATCTCAAGGTCTGTACTCAAGTTATTTGACACACATAAAGAGACATTTGGGCCGCACCATTACACCACTCGGCATTTCCTAGAACTGGGACGCATTATAGTAGGGCCCTGGGGGGAGGTGCCCGTAGCAGAATCCCAAACAGAAAATGGATTTGTTGCTAAAGATGATATAGTTGCAGTCTCTAGCAGCCCAAGTTTCTCAATCACTGCAAATGAAGGTGACAGTGCCTTGCTGTCAATGGCAGTACACGTATAGTTGCTGTGACAACAAATTTCCTTCTGCTTAGTGCCTGGAAGTGGTCTTGACAGAGACAGGGGTGTAATGAAGGTGCTACCTGTGTCTGGATGGAGAGACTAAATCCATGGGAACCAGATAACATGATTTATCAGGGACACCGTGGTGTAGGTAGGTGCACAAGGTTTTTTTTATAAGATAAGGAGGGAGCCATTTGTAAATCCAGTCTACCAGCGAAGAGTTGGGGTGTTATCGTTCATCCAGTTAAAGGAAATTAGCATCCTTCCATGGAAAAGGATTTATTGCAACAATCTGCATTGATTGAGATAATTGAAGGGACTCAATTAATTCTATTAAGCAACTTTTCACTTCATATTATGGATTGGCAATATGGATTGACACAATATGGATGGCAAATATGGATCATTTTTAATCGACCAGTAGTGTCTGTACACAGACAGCCCTCACAGTCTGAGACTGGGTTTACATACTGCAGATGTCTCACATGTCCAAAACCACACCCGTCGTGGCCAATAGGTAACATCTATGTTTTAGCTACAAAACTATGCAACTATTGGCCACCGCAAATGAGTGAGGTTCTGGCCACGTGTGGCAGCCGGAGCATGTAAATCTAGCCTCAGGATTAGCTGATGATAGTTGCTAGTTTGTTAGTCTGTCTTCTATACATATGAATGTGTTCTGATCTGGAGACTCTTCTTGATCCTGAATCTCAATTGTTTATATCCAGCCAAGCAATAAACCTAAAGTGAAGGAATGTGGTTAGGGAAGCTGACAAGAGTTGAGCAGACCAGAATCCAGACACTGAAAGATATTAGAGAGAAATTTGTGGTTTTGCAATGGTCTAAAACAGAGAGATTATTCTACAAGATGTTGCATTAATTATTACAGATGTAGCATGGATTATCTTGACCCTTGGCTATGCAATCAATATAGCATGGCTTGACTATTCTATTAATACAGCATGCCATTCCAATTGTAAGTGTATAGAATGGTGTACCACATTAATAGTGTAGCTGCGCCATATTTGTATATACATTTTCTGGAAGTTATGAAATGAATATCTTCCCTGCTTAGTTTTTACTAGTGCAGAAAAAACATCACACCGGTTGACATTTTCATAGATATTTGAAACATGTTTGTCTTCAAAAAAACTTGTCCTAAGTAAAAAAAAAAAAAAAGGGTTAAAACTATCCTCCAATTCGATAAAAAAACACATAACATTAACTGGGTACCAAACAAAACATTTACATGGTGATCTCTTTTTCATCTTTTTCAGATGCAGCTCCACTGATTCCACCGATTCCAAGATGGCCGCACCGCTTCTCAAACAAACTGGTGCACAGTGCTTTTCGTAGTCCTAGATACTTTCTATTGCCCTCGGATTAGCCAGTACTGCCCTGTTGAGTACTTCTGGCCAATCCAAAGTCAGGTCTGAGCAAGCAGAAAGTGTCCTTGACTATCGATGCACAGTGTATTATGCAGATGAAGAATTGCTGCAGCCATCTTGCATAGCAGAAAAAAGCCCGGGAATCAGTGTATCTGCAGCTGAAAAGATAAAAAGAAGGTCACCAGGTAAGTGTTCTCTTTACTTCCAGTTAATGTGAATTCCTTTTCTTGATCCTAAAGGGTCGCTTGAAATTCACTACTTTTCACTACTATTTTTTTTTAAGGTTGGTTGGTAACATAAAAGATATCTAAAGTCATCAACTATTTTTTAGAGTTATTATTTATATTTACCAGAAAAAGATAAAACAACCGGGTAAAAATATAATTGCTCAAAACAAGAACTACTTAAGTCCTGCCCCTCGGGAACCTAAATGATAAAAAATAGATCTAAAATGCCAACTTTAGGTCATATTGAGTCCATTTTGTGGATGGAAATACTTGCATTGCATTGCATCCAAGTTTTGCCTCCACAAAGTACGAGTTCAGGATGTGTATCCTTTTTTTCACCATGGTTTATCCATTTTTGTGTCGCCAATTTTGTTTCCAACTTTTAGCATTTCTCTATCTCTGCAGTGGATCAGTGAAAAACATGTCCTTCGTTTTTCAACGACCCATAGACTTGTTTGAGCGTGTTTTGTCCACAAAACGAACCAAAGCAGTGCACATATCTCAGTTGGAAAAATGATAGGTCAATGGATGGGTGTGCTATTTGATAAATTTGAAGCAAAGTATGCCAGCACAGACTGAAACAAAAGTGACTTTAAATTTTTTCTTCATGATAAATTCCTCCCATAAACATTAATAAAAACTATTTTCGCGAAGTAATGAAGGCAAGGTGGTGGTCACTGTTCATATTTCTAATCATCCCATAATATTAGTTAAAACCCGTTCCTTACTCCAGCAGTTACTCTCCTGTGTTGGCGAGCGTCTCAGAGATGCTGGTTCTCAACTGCCGCTGTCAATCTAAAGATACTCAGGCCAAACTTTTTTAAGTATGTTTAATGCAGATTTGTTTGACTCTCTGTTCCATTGGGAGTTAGACAGCCGTACTGCTGGCAAAAGAATTAACGGAGAGAAAAAGCAGATACTGGGTTGAACCTGGTTAAAAAGCGATTCCCCTCCTTCATTTAGAAAAGTTGAAGGATTCAAACTTGTCACTTTGCATATCAACAAATTCAGGAGATAAAAACTTCAGGAACGTGTCCCGCTAGTTTGGGGGAGGGGAAGGTGTTGTGCTTGGAACCCTCTCCCAGAAAGAGACTGAGTTTATCAATTTACTAACTACATAATAATACAATGCAAATAAATGACAGCTGCAGCCGAGAGCAAGCACCACCAAGAAACACAGCAGAGTACTGGCTAGTTTTACAAATAACAAATATCATAGATTGGTTAGAAATATGAAAGGTAACCACCTCTTTCCTTTATTACTGTGACAGACTTTTTCACATTATTTATAAAGTGTCAGCATATTATTGTTATCAGAGAAGCAGAAAAGGGATAGAAGCTACATTTCTTTTAATAGCACACAAAGTTCCATTTTTTTCTGAAACAAAGCAACTTGCATAGAGATACATTTTAAAAGTAACATGCTGCCTGCAGTCACCACTAGAGGGAGCTAGGTAGCTCTGTGTATACTGTGTAATCATTTAAGGGGTTATCCAAGAGATAATCAGACCTCCAGACGGATATTGATGTTGACGCAGTGGGGAGCAGAAGTACCGTAGCAGGAGCCACATGGATCGAATCCAGTGGCGGGGACCAGGTGCGTATCATCAACTATGCAGGTCTGCCACATCTGGAGGTCTGATGATCTCTTGTATAACCCCTTAATGTATAAACTGTATGTGGTTAGCTCTTCTAAATCTGTCTGAAGTGACATCATATAGTATAGCATGGCATTATAGATGAATACCAAGTGTACTGTTAACCACCACCATCTCTCTTCCCCCCAGTGGGTACAGTCACCACAGCACTCTATCCTGTCCTGTTTCCCCAATGGTTAGTGGCCTATCCTGCTGCTGTCTCTCGGTGGCTAAAGCCACCAAAGTAGTGCTGCTTAGTTTCCTCAATGCAGTTTGAGGGCTGCTTCTCCTCTGCTTGCCCTAGGGTGCACACCTTAGTCTTCTCCAGCCAGTTTCTGACTACCTTAGGTTATTTAGGGCACCTTTACCAGTGGGAGGGTGCCTGAGCAAAAAAAGTTCTACCTTACTAGTGTCCTGCAAAGGAGTGCTATCTCTACGATAGTCTACCCATGTTCCTACATCTGTTTCCTTGATTTCACCTTTGCTGGCTGACCTCACCCGAGTAGTCTGATATTCAGTTGTGGTAGGTTATGTCCTTGTAATTCAGGACGTACGTGCGTCATTCTTACGAACAAGGGGCGCGGTTAGTGTCACACGTCTTGTTAATATCAGGACATGTCTCACTGCCCTAAGGCATTGTGGGACAGCAGACACATGAGAAGCCAGCAAGAAAGATTCAAGCATGGTGGATAAAAGAAACCTGCAAATGAAGAAAAGAAACAACCCAAGGAGGAGTAGGAGCTAGTGTAATTGATAAACTTTAGAAAAGTAGTTTTTGGCACAACCCCTTTAACCCCTGTTCTGGGGTACCGCAACTACTCCAATAGGTAGCAGCCTTGTGGTTCTGAAGTCTAGATCCCTGTACATGGGTTAATGCTTGAAGACCAGAGGGCTGCTGGGATAATACCCTTAGGGGTAGCCCTAAGTCAAATCTGTTCAATGACTCAGTGGATGCACATCTGCTTCCGTAACATGTATGTTGTAACTCACACAACAGCAAGAGAAATAAGAGCATATACACAGAGGACAACATCAAGAACCTTTTATATGTTGCCAGAGCCCGTGTACATATGTTGCAACTCAAAAAGAGAGATTGTAATACTTAAAGACACTGCTGAGCAACATAAATTTGATGGAATGTAATTAGAAAAAGAGTAGAACATGGTCAAAGCAGTTGTAGTAGAGCTGGGAATTTACTCTTTGTATACTTGTCTCACTCACAACTGTTCTGCAGGAGGCTGCGTTCCAGTTATTCTGTTGATGGCATATTATGGAGAACATAATCATATGTGACACTTAGACAGCAAGAAGTGATGTGTCTTTATATCATTATGACATATGAATCAGGCAGGAGACTATTTAAAAGGTAGCCTTGCGTTTCTAATGAGAGGATGAGTTATATTGTTTAACAACTGTATGCTGGTATCCACTGAGTAATATACATGCGGGGCATGTGTAGGTAAATCTTTGATTGCAGTTTGTATATATAGATATAATAGAGGGAATTTATCACTCCTTGCACTCCATTCTGGCTTCAGAAAGTTGCAGAACAGGGCTTTTACGGCTTTTTGAGTTTATTTAAGCAAAAATGTGTGAGTGCTTGCATTTTTTCACTACTCCAGTTTTGAAAAGTATGTGGGAAAGTGGACATGGCTAGCTTCGTTAATTGGTTTCACTCCAGATTTATAACTGCAACTTTTTTTTAAAGTCGCAAAAAAAGTCATGACAGCAGGGGTTTGATGGGAAAAAAAAGTTTAAAAAAGAGGCAGTATTTGTTCAGTATTTTGCATCAGAATTTGATTAGTATTTATAAGCCAAAAATTAGGATTTGGTCCAAACAGAGATAACATATAATGAAAATATTTGCATCTCTTCTGTGATTTGGAACCACTCCTGCTTTTGGCTTACAAATACTGACCATGTGAAAGAGGCCTTACGGATGCTCAAAATACAGGATCCCTTTTTTTTCCAGTTCTTCTGAAGGATAAGAAGAACGGAAAAATAAACAGTGATGTCCACATAGACAAACAGGGAAAATAGTGTCCTATAACATAGTGGGGATGGGGGCCAACAGCAGTGACATACAGCACAAGATATTGGTAGATCACAGCAGTAGCAGAACGCAAAAACAGCAGTGTGAAGGCAAAGCCCAGTGGCATACATATCCTTAAAAAATTTAACATGTACAGTACATATTAGTAGGCCAAGAAGCCCCAGTGTAGGAATTGCAGTGGGTAGGTGGCATCAGGCAGGTGAAAGCATCAGTATGGCTGCAGCAAGACATGGCCAGAAATAACAACGCCTTTTTCAGAATATTCCTGTGTGAGATGAGGAAACAGCTCTCATTGTGTGAACATTGTATTTGTTTAAATAAAGTTAAATGAATTGGACTGATATGTTGCTGTTTGGCTACAAGATGCCACTGTTTCCTAAGCATAGCTAAAAAGGACTGCATTTCTGGATTCATGTGATTTTGAGAACTCTCAATAGGTGGAGTTACAGAGCTTGGAGATGAAGGCAGCAGCCATCTTAGAGTAAGGTGTGGGAGCATCCTTCAGTGACAAGAGCTGCAGCCAAGTGAAGCTGATCGAGTCCAAGACCCTGATCCTGTCCAGAGGAAGAAGAGTGCTGCCAAGAATGCTGATGAGCGCTGAGGAGCAAAGCAACATACACTGCGGTACCGCACGCTTGTTGGAGAAGCCTTTGTTCAGTTCAGAGCAGTGGTGTACCGTCAATAGAGGCAGACCACGCCACTGCTATGGGGCCCGCAGCACAGGGGGGCCCGAAGCCATGGAACGCTCCGCCCCCCACTTTGCACGGACAGCAGCCTGCGATGCTCCAGCATCGCAGGCTGCGATGTATAATCAGGGAGGAGGAGCTGGGGGCGGGCATTTGCGGCTGGGCACTCCGGCCCCACCACTCCTGTCAAGTTCTAAAATTCAATTACGGTACTCTGTACCATAATCCATAATATAAGTTTAGTATAAGTGAGTTTTATCATAAACTCACATGAGGCGCACCGGCAGTGAATACTTCACGCAGGCCGGGCGGGCGAGCGCAGCGTGACTGACGTCACATGCCTGCGCCGCCTGCTTCATTCATAAAGCAGGCCGGGCAGGCACGTGACATGAGACAGTCACACTGCGCTCGCCCGGCCTGCGTGAAGTATTCACTGCCGGTGCGCCTCATGTGAGTTTATGATAAATTAAAACAGAGGGGCATTATTTATATTATGGATTATGGTACAGAGTACCGTAATTGAATTTTAGAACTTGACAGGAGCGGTAATGGGGGAGGGGGCCTGTGGATTGCACTGTTATGGGATGGGGGGCTGTGGATGGAACTGTTATGGGATGGGGGGCTGTGGATGGCACTGTTATGGGATTGGGGGGCTGTGGATGGAACTGTTATGGGATGGGGGCTGTGGATGGCACTGTTATGGGATGGGGGCTGTGGATGGCACTGTTATGGGATGGGGAGGGCTGTGGATGGCACTGTTATGGGAGGGGGCTGTGGATGCCATTCACAGATCCCCATAACAGTGCCATCCACAGCCCCCATCCCATAACAGTGCCATCCACAGCCCCCCATCCCATAACAGTGCCATCCACAGCCCCCATCCCATAACAGTGCCATCCACAGATCCCCCATAACAGTGTGTCATCCACAGATCCCCCATAACAGTGCCATCCACAGATCCCCCATAACAGTGCCATCCACAGATCCCCCATAACAGTGTCATCCACAGATCCCCCCCATAACAGTGCCATCCACAGATGCCCCCCATAACAGTGCCATCCACAGCCCCCCCCCATCCCATAACAGTGCTATCCACAGCCCCCCCAGTAGTTTCAGTAGGTCATGTATAAATTTATTTAATGGGGGTGTGGCATGGGAGGAGCCTGGACAGGAGATGGGAGGGCGGGGTTAAGGGGGAGGTGGGAGGGACCAGGGGTGGTTAGTGGGTGGGGTTAAGGGGGCCCATTTCAGATTCTTGCTATGGGGCCCAGTGATTTCTATGTACGCCCCTGGTTCACAGTCACCAGCTAATGCAGAGCAGACCCAGGTCGGTAAGACTGACAGTGCTGTCCCTAGACAGTGCTGCTCATGTGCCAATTCGAGGTCAACAGGAAATCTCTTAGACTACCAAGTGAACAGTGCGCATCAGGTATTCTGAGTAGCGGTGCATCCATCTTGGATGACCGAAGAGATGCTTGGGAATCGGTGAATCTTTCTCTGAAAAGTATGTCTACATAGTAATATACATTTCTTTAACAGAAGAAAGCAAAGTTATGTTCAGCAAACATATTTTCTAGAATAGCTTCATTGTGACTGCTCTATATTATAGTATCTGGAGTACATTTCCGGTTAAAATTGATAGCTGGTTTGCTTTTTTAATATGACCCTTTTAACATACAGGTTTCCCTAAAAGCTGAAATACATTTTGATTAGCCTAATAAATGTTCAGTGAAGTGAACAGAGTCATCTGACACCCATATTGTAAGACATTTTAACTATCAAGCAAGGTAATAAACACAGAAATGGGTAATCTTAATAGGGCTTTAGGTCCCTATAAAGTAAAGAGCTTTAATCTAGAACGTCCGCTGCCATGCAGAAAGGATGGATGAAGCCATACGGTTTAGCTCTATTTGCTGTGTTTTGTAGTCCAAAGGGACTATAATTAAGAATTTTCCTTTACAGCACCAAGAACAGAAGACTATTTATGGCAGACATAACTTTGTGCAATTCAGTGGAGTTAGAGCTGCTATATGTGCATGCCCCTCTTGTCTCACACGATGTTGTTATATTATCCATACCACTAAAAAAATGGGTTCTGTGGTGTTACATTACTGTGAAATGGAAGATTTAAAGAGGGTTCCTGAGAGTAAAATATTGATGACCTATGCTCAGGAGAGGTCAACACTATCAGGTTGTTTGGGGTTCGACTCCTGGTACCCCCACCGATCAGCTGTTTGAAAGGGATGTTGCACTAAGATGAGTGCTGCAACCTCCTCACCTCCTATACCAAGCACTGTGCTGTACATTGTATAGTGCTTATGTTTGATAGTGCTACCGAGACCAGACCGATTCCCTTGAATGGGACTGAGCCGCACATCTAACCGATAAATGTGACGGAATCCCGACATTTAACACCTGAGATGCTGCTTTCTGAAGCGCTTGGGGCATCTGTGAGGTACTGCTCAGCAGATAGAGCGTCAGAATCTAATAGAATTTAGTAGAATCTAATAGTATGGAATCTTTATTAGGGTGAATGGGACAAGGGATCAAAAAATCCCAGGTGCTAGCCCACTAAGGGGGTTAAAAGTTGTAATGTAATAAAAAACATATTAAAAGTTTAAATCACCCCCCTTTCCCAATTTTACATAGAAAAATTAACAATAAAAAAAATTAACATATCAGGTATTGCTGCATGTGAAAATGTCTGAACTATTAAAATATAAGAATAATTTTTGTGTGTGGTGTATGCTGTAATGGAAAAAAAATGAAAAATACACAATTCACTATTTTTTTGTCACCTTGTCTCCCAAAAATATGTTGAATAACAGTAATCAAAAGTAGTATGTACCACAGAAATGGTACCCAAAAAAATTACAGTTCACACAAGTGCAGGTGGATGGGCGAAAGACTGAAGCCTTAGTTGCCATGAACTATTTCTTTGGTAGAGGGTTTGCAGTAAAATATAAAGGGTAACAAGCACAGCATCCTCTTGCACATAACGGATTGAAAAATACGGATCTCAGCATTCTTTATATTAGTGATTTCCAACCTGAGGCTCTCCAGCTGTTGCAAAACTACAACTCCCATCATGTCCTGATAGCACCAGGCTGTTAGGGGAAGATGTCAGTTGTAGTTTTGCAACAGCAGGAGAGTCACAAGTCGGGGTCTGTATACTAGCAACAATAGTAACTAGTAGCTACAGTTCACTAGGGAACTAGAGTAATTAGAACATTCTCTGTACTTCTCTATAAGTTGTTCCATTTGCCAGGTGTTACTGTCCTTATGGCTGGCCACTTCTATGCACACTGCTGTAGCATCCCCAAGTCAGGGCAATGTGTGGAACTAGCCTGGGGAATGCCAGTGATGGAGAGGCCGGCACGCTGCTCCTCTGGGGCACTCTCTGGGTTCTTGAGGGACACAGCCAGGTGGAAGGTGAGGTGCCCTTGGTGTTATAGTTTAACGTGCCTATGGCTAAGTCCCTGATATGTCGTGACGCCAGTGCCAGTAAACGGTGGCACACCGTATTTACAGTAGGAATAACAGAGGTGCAGACTGGTAACTTGAAAACAGAATTCAAACTTTACTGAAGACAGTGATGATACAGTAAGCAGTCTTTCCAACAGTTCCTTTTTGCAGACAATCAAAATTGCAGTGGTCTTACATCCAGCAAGGTTAAACAGAGGGTGATAATACAGGACTTGGAATTGCAGGTGAACCTTACTTTCTTCCTGACTCGTCCTGACTGGAATTGATGCTTCAAGGCCCCAATGCCCTACTTCTGGCTTATATCCTTGAATCTCCAGTTTATAGATGTACCTCCTCTTGACGTTTAGTACCTCTTGCTCTAGGGATTGCCTCCAGGTTGACTTCTGCTGAACTGGCCTAGGCCTGAGACATGTGGCCTTCACAGACTCCAGGGTCTGCACTGCACTAGCCTGCCTTGGCCTAGCTATATATATAAACTGCTCACCAGCTCCCCCAGTGGTCCAATACCCAAATGACACCCTTTAACATTGCTGCAGGCAATTACATGAAACACACAGCATAACAGAATGGTGGTAAACGGGTATCAAAGTGCCCGTATACTGCATACCCCACAACTTTAAACTGAGTACGACCTCGTACTCCACCACAGGGGTCCACCCAGCTGGATTCATCTCCTGAAAGACAAAAGGAAAACATGCAGGCATACATAAACACAAATGAATGACATCTGCATAATTTATATCAGGTCCAGCTGGAAAAGGTAGAGCACGGTGACAAGGGGCGTCGTTCTCTTCCTTCAGGATAAAGAGTGGAACTGGGGCGCTGACCTGGCACAGCGGATGTTAGGGAATACCAGGATAGTCCATGACAATGAGTGAGTCCATAAAAGCATATCACAGAGGCTCGCACACAGGGAGTCCATCTCTGGGCACAAAGACTTAGAAAGGATGATGCTCACACAGAGGTTCCCTGGGGGTGTATCACAGGCAAGGGCTCGCGTGGAGGAGTCCATTCTTGCGCACAAACGTCAAGCAAGGTATTTCCAGTAGTAACTGCCCGGGAGGAGACACCACCAGTATAATCAAAGTCCCCTAAACGGACTGGCGGACGCCCCCTGTTCATCCGGGTGGACCTTCTCAACACAGGAGTTTCCTCCTCCCTTAGCACCGAGGTAGAAGGGAGAGGAGCAACAGGAGGGTCTCCACCAGTGAGACCCTGATCAGGAACAACAGGAGCCGGAGGATCCTCTACAAGGGGGACTGGATCCGGGACATTTTGAACCGGCTCTTCCGGGAGGTGAAGGCACAGTAGGTGCTGGAGCCGGGCACCAACAAATTTAACTAAGGTGTGAGGAACCAATGGAGTGGTTCAGCATCATTGACTAGATCCGCCACAGCCTGCATAGGCTCCACAGGCTGAGCAGAAAGTCCTGGCACAGGAGACTGGGGTCCGGAGTCTCCAGCAGTGGGCCCCTTTGTCATGCAGAGTTTTAGGCGGTTTCTGTGAACAATTTGGGGACCTTTACCCTCTCGGGTGACCTCATAGGTATGAGTTTCAGCATTAGGGATGGCAGACACAAGATAGGGAGTTCTCTCCCATTTACTGTCCAGCTTACTGGTACGGTGATTGTTCTTCAACCACACGGTGTCCCCCACAGCCAAGGGCTCTGCATGGGCCGCCAAATCATAGTCTTTTGTTGTCGCTCCCGGGCACCTTCCATGCGCTCCTGGACAATTTCTTTGGCATTAAGCAAGCGCCTTTGATGTTCCGCTACCCAGTCAGTTTTAGGCAGGGGATTAATGTCATCCAGCACTTGTACATCCAGGGAATGATCTGCAGGCAATTTACCCTGACGCCCAAACAACAGGTAGAAAGGAGTGTATCCAGTGGAACAATGGATAGTATTATTGTACGTATACATGAGCTGTGGTAACAGGTTAGGCCAATCTCCTCTGGTCTCAGGAGGCACGGCTCTCAACATTTCAATCAGGGTCTGATTCATCTTTTCACAGAGTCCATTACCTTATGGATGATAGGCCGTGGTCCAGACCTTTTGGCAATTGTGTAGTCGGCACAGCTCCTGGAACAGATGAGACTCAAACGCAGACCCCTGGTCGGTGAGGATCTTTTCTGGGCAGCCGTAAGGCAGGAGGAAGTGCTTCCAGAACAATTCAGCGGTCGTCTTGGCTGTCAGATCCTTCACAGGCACTGCTACGGCAAACTTAGTGAAATGGTCAATAATAGTCATGGCATAGGCATACCCTGAGCGACTGGGTGCTAACTTTACGTGGTCAATCGCAACCAGTTCAAGAGGGGCGGTACTTATAATAGGGTGCAGCGGTGCTCTCTGATCATGATGTTCACCTCTCTTTAGGGCACAGGCTGTACATTCCCGACACCACCTCTCAATGTCCTCTCTGATTCCAACCCAGTAGAACCGCCTACGGATAGTGGCCTCAGTCTTTTGAACCCCAAAATGTCCAGACTTATCATGATACATTTCTAGAACCATACCTGCATCACGACGTGGGATGAGGATCTGGTGCACTCTGTCATTTGACACTGGATCCAGGCTTCGCCGCAGCAACAGGCCTTTTGAAGGAACAGTTGTTGACGTTGCTTCCACAATTTGAGGAGTTCTGGGTCTGCGGTCTTTCGCCGAATTCTTTCAGGGGTTCTGCCACTGATGAAGAAGTCCAGCAGTTCACCGAGAACTCTACTCTCTGATTGCAACTTAATCCACTTTTCTTCTCTGGATGCAGGCTTATCAAAGGATGGTGGGTCAGAGGTTCCACTGTTGGCAGCTTGAGCTTGGTCCTGTTGAGCAAACCTGTTATAAAATGCTGGCATCTCTACATCTTCCCAGGCATCCCGTTTGTCATCTGGTGCTATCTCAGTGGGGAGCCTTGACAGGGCATCAGCATTATCGCTTGAACGGCCAGCCCGGTATTTTACAGTGAAGTCGTAATTAGCAAGGCGGGAGGCCCATCTCTGTTCTAAGGCCCCCAGTTTGGCGGTGTTCAGGTGGGCCAAAGGATTATTATCAGTGAAGGCAATAAATGGAGTGGCAGCCAAATAGTCTTTGAATTTTTCTGTTACCGCCCACACTAAGGCCAGAAACTCTAATTTGAAAGAGCTATAATTCTGATCATTCTTTTCAGCTCCCTTTAAGGACCGACTGGCATAAGCTATCACCCTTTCTTTCCCTTCTTGCACTTGAGCCAGCACCGCTCCCAGGCCTTTCTTACTGGCATCTGTGTAAAGGTGAAATGGCTTACTGTAATCTGGGTACCCCAGCACAGGAGGTTCAGTCAACTTCTTCTTTAACAACTGAAATGCAACCTCCCTCTCTTCATTCCATTCAATGGGGACAGGAGTCTTTGGGCTCTTTTTTGGTTGCCCCTCAGGAGTTCCTGGATTGGATCCGCTATTTGAGCGAAGTGGGGGATAAAGCGCCGGTAGTAGCCAGCGAAACTAAGGAAACTCCTCACTTCCTTCACTGTAGTGGGAACCGGCCAATTTCGGACAGCAGCCAACTTATCAGGATCAGGCTGGACTCCTCTGCGCTTACAACATGTCCCAAGTATTTTACAGCAGGTTTCAGCAGGTGACATTTGGACGGTTTAATCTTGAGGCCGTATTTAATAAGGATTTCAAACACCTCAGCTAGATGCTTTAAATGGTCCTCATATGTTTTAGAATAGATGATAACGTCATCCAGGTACAACAGCACCGTCTCAAAGTTCTTATGGCCTAAGCACCGCTCCATTAATCTTTGAAAGGTCCCGGGGGCATTACACAGTCCAAATGGCATGCAATTAAATTCAAACAGGCCCATAGGGGTGGTGAAAGCAGTCTTTTCCCTATCTTCAGGGGCCATGGGCACTTGCCAATATCCGCTGGTTAAATCTAAGGTGGAGAAATAGGCGGAGGAGCCTAGAGCAGTTAGAGACTCCTCAATACGCGGCAATGGGTAAGCATCTTTGTGAGTGATCTGATTTATCTTTCTATAGTCTACACAAAACCGGATGCCACCATCTTTCTTTTTTACTAAAACCAGGGGGGCAGCCCAGGGACTACGACTGTCCCGGATTACGCTTGAGTCTTTCATTTCTTGGATCATCTCTTTAACAGTTTGGTATGAAGTTGGTGGTATGGGCCTATACCTCTCTTTAATGGGAGGATGAGAGCCAGTGGGTATGGTGTGTTGGATAACACTGACCTCTCCATAGTCCGTTGCATGCTTACTGAAGGCTTGATGGTGTTGCTTTACTAGGTTCAGGAGTCCCTCTAGTTGATGCTGCGGGGTAGCTTCGTCCCCGACATGGAGTTCCTTCCACCAGGGCACTGGAGAGTCGTCCGCAGGAAGAGGTCCTCGAGTGGCAGGCAGGCGGATGACATCCTGGAAGGAAACCTGGGAAAGCTGGGCAACAGGACAGTGCTTAGTAAGCACAGCAGGATGATCGCTGAGGTTAATCAGACGGACAGGTACTTTACCTTGGGAGACGGTCGCCAGGCACTTGGCAGCTCTCACATATGGGTAGTTCTCCATCTGGACAGGTTCCACCAGGGCCGGATAGTCTTGGCCTTGGACTCCCAGGACAGCACGGCACCACAAGAGGGTTTGGGAGTTTGGAGGTAGAGTCACTGGTCTATTATCACCGATCCTGGCGGTGCAGATCTCTCCTTTTTCATTTGCAAACCTCTGCTGAGCACACAATACGCTGATGGTCTTTTGGAGGACCTTCTTGGAGGCGGAGGAAGCTGCAGGCAGGGACTGATGGAGAGCTTCAAGTACCTCAGGGTAGCAATTTTTGAAAACATTAGTCCCAACAATCACAGGGTGGCCCCCTTTATCCCCGGTTTGTACCACGATCACTCCTTGCTGTGGTAAAGTGGCTTCACCCACTTGGAGCGTGGGTTCCCAGTATCCATGGACTTTTATGGGCTTACCATTGCTTGCAATTATCTCCAACCAGGACTCAGGTGGCTGGGTAAGCAGGCTGGAACTCCAGAACTGATTAAAGGTGGACTGCTGAATAGTGGTGACTTGAGATCCAGTGTCCAGCAACGCTCAAAAGGCACTCCATTGATCCGGACGTTTATTTTGGGACGGGACCCCACATAACGGGGCATCCAGTTTGGATCCCTTGACCTGTTGTTCTACCTCCCGAGGGGCGGTCCTCAGCCTCGAGGGTGACCCGCTTAACTGCCAGCAAGTAGATTCAGTATGACCCAACTTCTTGCAGTAATTACAGGAAGGTCGCTTGCGGTTCCTAAACCGGTCACTTGAACGTCTTCCAGGATCTCTGGGATAAACTTCTTGATACGCAGGGGGCCAGGCTTTTGAGGCAAAAGGAGTTCATCTTCCAGCATTAAGGGTTTCTCCCACTCTTCCAGTTTCCTGCAGACTTTTTCCAGGCTCTTAGTGAGGTAATTGACCTGTTCCATCAGAGCAGCCACTGTATCAGGAACTGGAGTCTGGGCGGCTTGGCTGGCCCCTGGCAGGCTGGTATCCGTTGGCTTAGGATTACGGACAGGAGGTTCGGGATGGGCCACTGGTTCCGTTGGCAGATGTTGTCCCAGAATACTGATGGCCAGTTCTTTAAAGTCCAGGAAAACACTGTTAGGGTGCTGAGCCGACAACATTTTCAATTGTGTTTTTAAAGATTCGCTATTCACACCCGCAATAAATTGTTCTCTCAGAGTTTGATCCTGGGTGTCAACCTCTCTAGGGTCTATATGAATGACAGCCCTCCAGGCCTCTTGGAGGGATAAAGCAAAATCACGAAGTGACTCACCAGGTTTTTGTTTCTTGCTGAAGAAGCGCATCTTTATTTCAGACACCGTCCTGACTTCAAAGGTAGTGCTGAGGCGGTCAAAGATCTGCTCTATGGTACTCCTCTCAGAACTGGGCCAGGACATGACTTCTCGACGGGCCGCTCCTTCCAACTGGGCTAACAGAATCTCCATTTGCTGCTCCGGGTTAATAGGATAGAGCCGAACAGAGCTAGGATTTTGTCTTGAAAGTCTTTTAAATTATGAGCCTCCCGGCATAACGGGGAAACCATGGAGCCCCAAAGTAGTATGGCATCGTCAGCGGCATCATGTTGACAGGCGTAATACCGTTGGTGGCTACTGGCTCCCTGGGGGCAGGCTGCTCGGCTGCTTCTGAGTCCGACATGATGCAGATTATTTGGTTGAGCGGTCCCTTTAAGAGGTAGCGATAGGTCCGATGTCGCGCCGGCGGGGTTACTGGCCGGTGAGCGTGACCGATGGGCAGAGTCCAGTATCCCCTTTTTGGGCCTTGCTAACCAGGCGACCCCTCTCCGGTGTCGGATTATTTCTCCCAGGAGTTGGTACTTACTCCGGTGCAGGCGGTCCAAATCTCGCGAGATCCGGAAGGACGTCTTCGGGAATCCCTTGCGCAGCGTGCCTTCCCGCGAGGACGCCGGGCTGGAGGGGCGGAGCTCGGACTTGCTCCGACGGGGAACAGCGTCTGCGTTCTTCTAAGTCCAAGGTAGGTGGAGTCCAGCTTGGGAAATTTGAATAAAGTGGTGACGCTGCAGAGTCTGGCGCTAAGCTTTCCCGCCAGCGATGAGTAGTGATGGCGCAGTAGATAAGTCCACAGTTCAGGCGGCCATCTTGGGCGCCATGATGCATCAATTCAATGACAGCAAGCAGCGGTAGTGAAACAGCATAAAAGTCCACAAAAATGCACTTTGAAGTGGCGATTTTCTTCCTCTTGATAGCGCAACACTGCACAGCGCTTTTGGAGGTCTTTGGGACACTTTTCCGTACGCTTTAGGTCCGCAAAGTTCAATAAACAAACAGGCGTTTTGTCACTTGGCAAACTGGTTAAGGCACAAAGTTCACGTTTTGCTCACAGTCCGTAAAACGTGCGTATCCTGTTCGTGACGCCAAAATGTAGCATCCCCAAGTCAGGGCAATGTGTGGAACTAACCTGGGGAATGCCAGTGATGGAGAGGCCGGCACGCTGCTCCTCTGGGGCACTCTCTGGGTTCTTGAGGGACACAGCCAGGTGGAAGGTGAGGTGCCCTTGGTGTTATAGTTTAACGTGCCTATGGCTAAGTCCCTGATATGTCGTGACGCCAGTGCCAGTAAACGGTGGCACACCGTATTTACAGTAGGAATAACAGAGGTGCAGACTGGTAACTTGAAAACAGAATTCAAACTTTACTGAAGACAGTGATGATACAGTAAGCAGTCTTTCCAACAGTTCCTTTTGCAGACAATCAAAATTGCAGTGGTCTTACATCCAGCAAGGTTAAACAGAGGGTGATAATACAGGACTTGGAATTGCAGGTGAACCTTACTTTCTTCCTGACTCGTCCTGACTGGAATTGATGCTTCAAGGCCCCAATGCCCTACTTCTGGCTTATATCCTTGAATCTCCAGTTTATAGAGTACCTCCTCTTGACGTTTAGTACCTCTTGCTCTAGGGATTGCCTCCAGGTTGACTTCTGCTGAACTGGCCTAGGCCTGAGACATGTGGCCTTCACAGACTCCAGGGTCTGCACTCCACTAGCCTGCCTTGGCCTAGCTATATATATAAACTGCTCACCAGCTCCCCCAGTGGTCCAATACCCAAATGACACCCTTTAACATTGCTGCAGGCAATTACATGAAACACACAGCATAACAGAATGGTGGTAAACGGGTATCAAAGTGCCCGTATACTGCACTGCTTCTATGCGCACAGCTCACATGTGCTCTCTCAGGAACAGTTCCGCTCTCATGTGCACTGACTGAAACAACTCCGCGCACCAAATTCCTGTTGTGGCTGAGTTTTCTCCTTTGGTTGCCCTGTCCCTTTGCTGGAGTTAAATGTCACTGCAGCATCTCTGTTTGTAATATGGGCACAGGGCTCTGTTGGCCTCTGTCCTGGATCCACACACAGCTGTCCTGTGAGCATGAGGTCTATTTCTGTATAATCAAAGGAAAAGATGTAACAATCACAGCACTTCTTCCAATAAAATATTCCAAATCCTTTATTAGTGGCTATATAGCAGTGCAAGACAGGTACAAGACAAACTGTGCAGTAAGCAGCTATTTCAGTAAAACTCAGCTCTGGTTCCTCGATCAAACCAATTAAAATGAATGCATCATGAGAAAATTACCTACTGCATCGATCAAGTTTTTGTATTAAACCTAAAAACTGTAAAATGACTAATACCCTTCACAGAGCATATAGAGCATGCTTAGAGGTCAATGAGTCATCTTCAATCTACAGGTCCCTATGTTCCCATATCTCTCAATGTCGTTGACAGAAGCTCAGGCAAGAACAAGGCTCCCATAATCATGTATAGAAGACAGAATTTAGGAAAGACAGATAGGAAAAAAAGAATATTTTTCAGTATCTGGCTTTAATTAGTAAAAAAAATATAGGCGAAACAATTCCAGTGGCCGAGTTTGTCCCCCAGACACCGTCGACGTGTCCCTACATGTTGTTGCTCTCCAGAAGGGATGGTAAGGTGTGGTGCACCCCAATGGGAAATAAGTCCAGAGTGTCAGGGTCAGCAGTAAACCAGGATGCTTCTTTACTGGAGGGATTCAGGGGCAAAACAATACAGGAAAAGCACTGGGCTGGCTTCTCCAGTCTCCTCCCTGGCAGAAGAAGGGTTTGATGCTGAGGAAAGGCCTGAGTTGGCTGTCCCTCTTTTTCTCAGAAGGCTTGTACGATGGGCAAAGGCTGGTGATCCAGGGTCTGTGGCAGAGTATCCCCCGCCTCAGTGTATTCTTCTGGTCACTCATGCAGACTGGCATCTCCCCTCCAAACACTAGGGGATCTGACTGCTCTCCTTATATACAGCTTCTAGCTAAAGTAGAACCTTCTAGTGGGAGGAGTGGAGTGGAGAAACTCAGCACAAACAGTTACAATGGTACAACTCCTGTATCTCATAGACTTGCATTAGACCTTCAATGATGCTCATTGGCAGTGACACAGAAGTTTTTCCAGACAAAAACAAGTTTTCAGACATAACAACTGTGGCGAAACCAACCGCGCCACTGGGTTTTGGAGGGGACAGATTGCTCGCCTCCTGCCCTGCGACTATGGCCCCATGTATGCTTGTCCTGTTTGAGCGGTGATGCCCCAGATAGCTCTGCTATGGAGCCCATTCGTATAATGAAAGACTATGGGAAAGACTTTAGCTCCATGGCAATTGAACTGGATGTGTGTGGTCTGAGCGCCATTTCATAATGTGCGCTCAGACCTAAGCTATCTGGGGATATGTTGCATGTATATGTTTGATGTAGTAATTGTAACATTGTGTAATTTTATGTCCTTTTGCAACCATGTGCTCAATGGAGTCTGCCTCTATCCTTGGATATATTGAGCACTCAGATCCAAGCCATCTGGGGATATGTTAAATGTCTGTGTGTACTGTAAAGGGTGGGACATTGTATATTGAATAGTGATGTCTGTCCTATTGTCCCCACGTGTGTATTGGAGATTTCCCTTTGTCCTGAGAGATAATTGAATGACTCCTCAATTGTCTCCAGGACAGAAGACATTGTGTATTCTCCTGCCTGTGATGATTACATTAACCTGTGTAGGGTAATTGTATCACAGGCAGAGGGGAGGGATATGCTGGGGGTGTCTGTATTGTCCCATTGTGTGTGATTGGCTGCTGTATCCCGTGTCGCAGTCTTCCTTCTGGTCCCCTAGGGGAGTGTCCACCAGGTGGGAGACCTGCATAAATACCGGGCAGGTAGCCGTCAATAAAGTTAGAATTCCTTTTTACCATCAATACGGAGCCTCGTCTCGTACTTGGGGGGAATTGCTACGTCAGAACGTTCTCTTGCCTGTTCCAGGAGAGGAGGACTTCGTATGGTTCCAGTTCGGTGGATTCCAGCGGTTGTGGGTTGCTGTGCTCTTCGCCAGGGGAATTGCCCGAACGGTATTAACCCTCACTATACCGGGTTATACCGTAACAACTGGTCCCTAAAAAGTGGGTTTTGAAAATTTCTGAAAAATTTCAAGATTTGCTTCTAAACTTCTAAGCCTTGTAACGTCCCCAAAAATAAAATGGCGTTCCCAAAATGATCGATACATGAAGTAGACATATGGGGAATGTAAATCAATAACTTTTTTGGGCGGTATTACTATGTATTATAGAAGTAGAGAAATTGAAACTTGGAAAATTGCTAATTTTTCAAAATTTTTGGTAAATTTGATATTTTTTTATAAATAAAAATGAAATTTTTCGACTTAATTTTACCAGTGTCATGAAGTACAATATGTGACGAAAAAACAATCTCAGAATGGCCTGGATAAGAAAAAGCGTTTTAAAGTTATCACCACATAAAGTGACACTGGTCAGATTTGCAAAAAATGGCCTGGTCCTAAGGTGAAAATGAGCCCGGTCCTTAAGGGGTTAAAGGTCTGCGCATGCGCATGCGGGTCTATCAATGCGGCAATTTCCTGAACACTTGGTACTGGATCCGGCATTAATACATTTTAATGGAAATTAATGCCAGATCCGGCAATCCAGCAAGTGCTCAGGAATTTTGGTCGGAGAAAATACTGCAGCATGCTGCAGTATTTTCTCCAGCCAAATACCGTAAAAGGGACGGAATAGAAGACATCCTGATGCATACTGAACGGATTGCTCTCCATTCAGAATGCATTTGGACAAAACTGATGCGTTTTTTCCCGGTATTGAGCCCCACTGACGGAACTCAATACCGGAAAATAATAACGCTAGTGTGAAAGTACCCTTAGCCAGAGACAGACAAGCCATAGCTACTGTCTTTAAGGGAGCAGTGGAAAGGGACAGGGGACATTAATGAAAGCTGTTATTATAAGGTAATTACAGATCTTTTGACAATCAGTGACAGACTAACTCAGGTATACATCACTAGCGCTAATAAACTAGCAAATAAAAAAAATATGACAACTACCCTTTAAAACCTTGATGTTCTACGTCACCCACCAACTTCAATAGGGGCTCAATGTACCTCCGCATGTCTCAAAATTCATATTCGGCACAAAAAAAGATCATGACAGAATGGACAAAACCGATGCAAACCGATAACGTTAGTTTGGACCCCATCATATTTACTTATCCATCATGATATTTTGGTATATTATAATACATGAGATTCTTTCCACCAACTTATGCCCAGGTGTTTCAATTGACTCTTTCTTTTAACTGTCCCAGTTCCGATTTCCCGCTCTCATATTGTTTTGCAATGTATTTGTCATTCTAATTTTATCTGAATTACTCATTGTTGCAAAAACGTGTGTGAGCAGGCTGATAGGTCCGTAAGGCTAGGTGTGGATTCATTTGTTTTTTGGAGCAGTTCCACAAACAGGATTGTAAGTTTACACCTTCAGCTAGGCAGTGACTTAGGCAAGCTTGAACAAATGGCTTGTTGCATTACCCAACTGAACCTGAGCTTCAGATCACTGACTGGTAACCAGTGGTACTGATTTAGGAATTTCTGGTGGACAGCACAAAAGATCCCAAACATCTAGCGTAGATCTCATTAGTCATAAATAAGATCACAATTCCATCATTAGGAAATGACTGTGAAAATATGGGAGAGTTGCAGGGTAAAATATATTGCCAGTCATGAGGAACATAAAGACTTGTCTCACATCCCTTAAAAAACACCTTGATGACCTTGATGACATTACACATTAGCTTTTTGAGATGATGTGGTATAGGTTGTTTTTGATTGGACGTATGTCAGATATATTTATATATTCATTTAGCAATTTAATGCATTTTTCATGTTATTAAAAGTGACATACGGGTTTATTTCTTCAGTAAGTGCCAATGGTTGTCATGCCCTGTTCTCCACAGCCCACTCACCTCACCCTGCCTGTGTTTGCAGCTATCCTCTGGACGGCCATTTCACTCCTCTCGGCTATCCTCTGCCTAAGTCTTTGCTCAGCCACCTTCTCACCAGGTCTTTCATGCTGGGTGTCCTGCTGCTCCCATGATTTCATGCACTGACTCACAGATTCTTAAAGAGCCAGCCCACAATCGCTCACGATAGTCAGCCAATGGTACAGATGACCCAGGTTTTTAAAGCAGTACTCCTGTTAGAATTTATACCCTATCCTTAGGATAGAGATAACTGCTGGATCAATGGGGTTTGACTGCTGGGACCCTCACACCCAGGAATGCTGGGCCCATTTTGAATGCAAATGGCGCAGCTCATTTACTATAGAATTGCTGGAGAACGCCAAATACAGTGTTCAAAAAATGAATGAAGTGTCAGTACACACATTCAACTTGTAGTTAGGGGATGACTTCTTCTAACAGAAATACCCCTTGAAGGGCTATCCTTGTAGTTTCCTATACTGTATCCTGTGCTTGAACAAGGGTCCATTTTGGTTCCCGTATCCTGCTTGATATTCTGCTACATTGTGTTTGTGGCTTCTGATCTGGCTCCTCCTTGACCTTGCTACCCGTCTGCTGCCTGTTCTGACCCTCTGCCTGGTTACCGAGCTGACTGAACACTGCCTGCACCAACCTCTGCCTCCTCGACTACAACTTCTGACTACTGACTTTGTACCGTGTCCTGGTGTCTCTTCCTAGTATCCCTGTAGAGAGGTTAAAGGGTTAACACCAGGAAATTCTTTAGATCCAAATGCCAGGATTAGCAAAGTCAAATCTGTGAAATTGTGACAATGGCCAATTTAGCATCTAGGTTCATACCATGTACATAATCTAACATGGCTATAGACTATCATTAGACAATTATATGCCAAGTGAGCACGCCTTTGGCAGGTTTCAATAAAACTGTATGCAAAACTAATATGGCATACTGCACACTATACATTTTACATCTGGGACATACATTTGTCCCAGTTGTTGAGCACTGAGAGGGTGGACAGTGACAATAGAGGAGATAACAGGAAGGTAAGATAAAGAAGATAAAGCTGTATCCATTGCACTGTCTGAGATCCGTCTGTTGAATGCTACATGTAAATAAGCCCTTATAGTTACAGAGCTTTTCAGCTTAGAGAACCTTCACCAAAATGGAAATGCAAACTGAAATATTTATTTTGCTGAATAAAATGTATCCTCTAGTCTATGGCCCAGATTCACAGGTGTACATAGAGTCCATTCTGTATATAAGCTTTGTATTTTCCTTGAAATAAACACAATCAGTTTGTAAAACACTTATTTCCTATTGTCTGGTGTGTGTTTTTCTCACCCCGTTGAGTGACGTGTTTACTGTGTACAGGCTGTAATATCCGAGAGATGCAGCTGTCCCTTCAACAGGAAAACTCTGGTTAGGTATATGTACACAAGACAATGGCCTTAGAGATAACGTCAAAGGCCAAACTCATCTCTCTCTCACACATAATATGTGAAAACACAATGCAGACCATCAAAGCAACTACTACAGTACCATGTTCCTCCAAATCTAGGATCCCTGCAAGTCACAGAAGCCAGTGGCATTAGGATTAGGATAAGGCTCCTCAACAGATATTAAATAGCTGCTGTTTTTGGAAGGATCAGATACAAATCTGATCTGTCCTGGTCTATAGGCGGTGGTGAGAATTCCCCAGATCCTTTCTAAAGGGGGAACCACAGATTGAACAGATTGCATTTTAACTTCTCGGATCCTCCCCAAAATTAAGGGGGTCATATATTATCCTGAAATTCACGTATATTAGGTGTATTTCAGGCGCAGATTGCAGTGCAATGGTTAGTTGCACCACAATCGGTGACTTTTATCTGCTCACGCCAGGTCTAAAAAAGTGGGTGTGGTGTGGGCAGGGGGCGGGCATTCATAACTTCGACCACCGCCATAAATATCCACCGCCAGATATAGGGGTTATTAAGACTGGCGTCTAAGATTGCAGTCTTAATAAATGACCCCTGTATTGTAAGGGTATTTTTAAAGGGCTTCTGTCACCCCCCAAAAGTCATTTTTCTTTTTTGGGCTAACTAAAATCCTTATAGGGCGATTATTCTATATATACTGTTTTTACCTTTTTCTGTCGGTTATTTTCGCTAAAAAACGCACTTTTTAAATATGTAAATTACCTTGCTACCAGCAAGTAGGGCGGTTACTTGCTGGTAGCCGCCGCATCCTCCTTTCCAAAAAACGCCCCCTCCTCCTGTTGAGTGACAGGGCCAGCGAGCGCTCTCCTCCTCTGGCTGGCCCTGTCTCAGTTCCAAATCGCGCGCCTGCGCCGTCCCAGTCTTCAGTTCACTGAGAGGAGGACGCTCACTCGGCCGCTCCTTCCTCAGTGCGCCTGCACCGATGATGTCACATCTACACCCGGAAGAGAAGATGCCGTCGACTTCTCTTCCGGGTGTAGATGTGACGTCATCGGCGCAGGCGCACTGAAGAAGGAGCGGCCGAGCGAGCGTCCTCCTCTCAGTGCGCCTGTGCCAACTGATGACCGGGAGGGCGCAGGAGCGAGATTTGGAACGGAGACAGGGCCAGCCAGAGGAGAAGAGCGCTCGCTGGCCCTGTCACTCAACAGGAGGAGGGGGCGTTTTTTGGAAAGGAGGATGCGGCGGCTACCAGCAAGTAACCGCCCTACTTGCTGGTAGCAAGGTAATTTACATATTTAAAAAGTGCGTTTTTTAGCGAAAATAACCAACAGAAAAAGGTAAAAACAGTATATATAGAATAATCGCCCTATAAGGATTTTAGTAAGCCCAAAAAAGAAAAATGACTTTTGGGGGGTGACAGAAGCCCTTTAAGTGACTGATTGGTTCTCCCCTTTAATTCTGTTTAATACTCTGTGTTATAGTTTATAAGTTTCCCTTGTAATGATGTGGGTTAGAGATAGCACCCATCCCCCTTTGTGCTGATATGACCACATTCCTGAGTGATCGCAGAGACCTGCGTGTTGCACACTGGAGAAGGGGCTAACAGGTTAAAACATTATGACACACATTCACTTGGCCGACTCCACCAGGCCCTCCATTCTATGTAGGATGTCAGTATGATTGCCCTATCTCTCTTGTACACCCTGGGGTGTCGGTCATGTGTTATAACAGAGTAGACAGCCATGGGTTATAGCATGATCAATGGAGTCTCCACCCCATTTAGAGATGTTTATTTACTTTTTATTATTCTGTATGTGATTTATTCATTCTCAAATCTTTCTAATTCACTTTACATTACACCCCCTAAATGTTTCATGACAGCTGTAACTAACTCTGCCTATTACAGTAGCATGTTCTATCGAGCTGTATGGTCATGTTACTAACTGTATTAGTTTTGCAATATTGGTAGAGCACTAACATATCATTCTGCCCTTTACAGTGCATATAATCACTGACAGAAGCTCCTATGCCAAGTTGAGTTCACTAGCTGTCACAGTAAGGTTTACTGTGACATTTCTTGCTGTTCAGGCTGGCCGCATGAGCCCTTGTGTAATGGCTGCGGGCCGTTACCTGTGTGTGAACCATGTTCTGTGAATTTGTGTACTCCCTGTGTCTTGTACGTTTTGCAGTGCTGTTTTCTGTGACATTGTGTTGACTGTTTCCTTGTAGGTTTCTGCCAAGGTACCAGGACCATCCCAAGAGGTAGCAGCCTGGTGGCTCCCCTGCAGCGAAGACCAGATTCCCGTATAGGGATTAAAGGGTGAGCACCGGATTAATGCCCTTAGGGTTTGGCCCTAAGTCAAACTGGTCACTTGGCCCAGTTGTTCTACATCTGCCACTGTTTCCTACCTGTTTGTCCAGGATTATGCTGATTGTTTTTAGTTGATACTTGTTTAATAAAGTATTCGTTTTGGCTTTCTTTGTTTGTATGTCCTGCGAAGACTGGAGATTACTTGCTCGTAAAATCTTCAGGGGTTCTAGTGCCCCTAGAACATGACACAGTGCAATCTAATTTCTCACACTCACACCTTAAAGAGGTTATCCAGATTTGTAAAATTGATGGCCTGTGAATTGACATAAGATAACCTTAAGTTAGGCTATCAGTAAATATTAGATTAATGGGGGTCTGGCTCTTCACTTTCTGTAAACATTGAATAAGATGCAGCGCTCACACCAAGCCTCCTGCAAGCAGATGATTGGTGGTAGTGCTGGGACTCAGATCCCCACCGATCCACTATTGATATGCTATCCTAAGGACATCATTTGTCACTTTACATGTCATCAATTTTACAAAGCTGAAAACCCCTTTAAGATCAATTTAATAAAGAGAAAACGTTTAAATGTTCAAACCCCATGGCTTAAAGGGGTTGCCAGAATTTCAACCCAGCCTGCAGAGCGAAGCATATTTACCTGCTCCTGGGTTCTGGCTCTCTCAGTCTCTTGCCACCGCTGCCTCGCTTTGGTCTCCACATGACCCATTAATGTGACACACGGGCAGCACGTCACCACTGCGGCCAATCATTTGCTGCAGTGGCCACGTGATACCCATAAAACCGGATGTTGACATGCAGACACTAAAGTAAGGCTGCAGTGGCAGGGGAACAAAGGAGCCAGAACCCAGCAACCAGGAGCAGATAAGTATGCTTCCATCCGGAAGTCCAGTAGCGTGGAGGAAGGATGGTCTCCTGAAGGTGAACAACCCCTTTAGGTGCTGCCAAACAACCAAACAACTTCCCTATTTTTTCTATACAACAGTTTTTCTTTTTTAAATATGCTCCTTTGAATCACAAGTAGAGCATATCAGAGGCAGACTGGGAACCTAAAGTGGCCCTGGAAAAAATACTGAGTGGCCCCATTTTGTAGTAGGGTCCAAATTGATGGAAGGCAGGGCCAGCAATACCATATCGTAGTACATTATATCACCCCAACAGAGCCAAATACCATAGTCCATCACAAAATACTGCCAGCAGCACAAAATGCATCCACAAAAACTTCCACTGGTCGGCCATGAGGAGGGCTCAGGCGACCCCCTTGGGCACCGGCCCACTGGGAAATTTCCCTGTAAAGGTCTATGGCCAATCTGCCCCTGGTGCATATGACCTTTAATCACAACTCAAACTCAATTCAGACATTAGACTCAGACCCCAAAAGAAAGTATTGGTGGTCTTACGGAAAGTCTGTGAAAGTAGGCAAGTGCCAGCCTGCAATACTGATTTATGTGAGCCCTAGGCCTCCATTTATTGTTGGCATAGCATTTTCACATATGAGCTGCGTTTCATGGGGCTATAAGACCATACCATTAAAAAAATCTATAAAATTGACCACTTTACACACCTCTTCAGTAAATGGCCCAGTGACTTACTGTGAGCACCATTTTTTGTCTCCATGTGCGAACCTAGTGCCCGATTCTATAAACCATGAAGTATAGTGAGATGTAGAGTAGAACTTTCAAATGCTTTTTCTATAGATCAATGACCATGAAGGGTTATTTTTTTTGTCCGTGCTGGCAGAGACTCTGCTTTCATCAGCTCTGTATATTTTTTCTGTGTCTGGTATTCAACGAAAATGAAAACCGAACAGTGAATTGAATAATGGACAGAACATCTAAATATCTCACTCTCTGGACAAGAACCAGGCTGGTGCAAGTGGTGGCGTGTTTTACAATAGTGTAACTCTACTCTGCAGAATCGGAGTTTTCCCTGCAGAGCATTTGTTTCATACCAAAATGAAATGGGAAAGAAAGAAAAAAGCGCTGTTCAAAAATGCTACAAATTTGGGTTCATAACACCCCTCTCCCCCTTTTTAACCACTCACTAGTTAACATCCATATGGTCACCTTGTTCTGTAGCTCATTGTATCACTTGGCTCATGTGTGGCCTGAAATGCGCTAGGGATCGGCTTTGGACTACATTGTTAGTCTGGGTTCTGTCTCTTTAAGACAATTTGTTTAGTTTGGAGCCCATGGTGGGCCAGCTATAAGCTTATTAATTATCCCACGGATGAACCACTTGCAGTTAGCTTCTACCACCAGGGTAAGTGGCCACCAATGCTGCAGGAATAAGCATTGCCCAGCACCCACAGGAATTAATGGCTCCTTCGTAGATAGGTCAGTTGTAGCCGTGTTAAAGAGGACCTGTCCCCCCTCCTGACATGTCTGTTTTAGTAAATACTTGCAGTGCACATGTTATTCTGGACCATTATTTCTTATGACTCTGTGTGGTGCCATTCCCTTATTATTCCTGCTTGAAGTTTATGAATAAATTGCTTGCAGTTTGCATTGAAGGGCGTTACCAGGTAGGAGTGTGTCCTTGCAAGTTTGAGGCTGGCAGCACTGATTAGATAGTGTCAGACTGTACAGGGACACATTCCCGACTGGTAACAACAAGATGGACCTTTAGGCCCTTGCAGACGAGCGTGCGCAGATTAGGTCCGGATGCGTTGCGGTGCGTTCAGTGAAAAATGCGCGATTTTGCAAGCAAGTTCATTCAGTTTTCTATGCAATTGCGTTTGGCTGTTCAGTTTTTATCGCGCGGGTGCAATGCGCATTGATGTGTTTTTCACACGCATGATAAAAAACTGAAGGTTTAGGCTACATGCACACGCACATGGTTTTTTTCTGTGTCCGTTCTGTTTTTTTTTTTGGAGATATGATGCGGATCCATTTATTTCAATCGGTCAGCAAAAAATGCGGACAGCACACTGTGTGCTGTCTGCATCAGTATGTCAGTTCAGTGGCTCCGCAAAAAGAAATAGAACATGTCCTATTCTTGTCCGTTTAGGCATTGTTGCAATGGATCCGCAAAAAAAAAACGGATGGCATACGGACCGCAAAACACATACGGTCGTGTGCATGTAGCCTTACAAACAACATCTCTTAGCAACCATACGTGAAAAACATATCGCATCCACACTTGCTTGCGGATGCGATTTTCACGCAGCCCCATTCACTTCTATGAGGCCAGCGTTGCGTGAAAAACGCAGAATATAGAACATGCTGCGATTTTCACGCAACGGACAAGCAATGCATGAAAACAAACGCTCATGTACACAGACCCATTGAAATGAATGGGTCCGGATTCAGTGCGGGTGCAATGCGTTCGCCTCACGCATTGCACCCACACGGAATACTCGCTCGTGTGAAAGGGGCCTTACTGTAAACTGCTAGTAATTCATTCATAACTTCTAGCAGGAATAATAAAGGAATGGAACATTATAGAGTCATAAGAACAGACACTCCAGAACTGTTATTACATGGGGGATGCAAGTAGTTACTAGAACAGACCTGTCAGGAGAGGGGACGGGCCTTCTTTAAGTATTTACTGACATTTTGTAATCTACCCTCACTATAAACTACTGCTTGTGCTCGTCTTTGAGAGTTTGGGATCCCAAAAATGATATCATACATGTACACTACATGCAGTTATAGATGTGGGCATAGAAAATTGGAATTTTCTATTTTATGTGGTGAAAACATTTTATTATTGTAAAAAATATATATATACCGTATATATCTTCAATCATGTGTTTTTAATGATATTTTATTTTTTAGTCCTATGAATTACACGTTTTTTTTTTTCTTCATCCGGGGGCCACATTGTCAGACTGTGCCATGCTCCCAAGGGCAGCACACACATGTGGCTGTCTCAGCTGTAGTTTATGGCAGTTACGGGAACGGTAGAGCATTTCAAAGCTCCCATAATCTTCCATGGAGAGAGCCCCACGCATGCTCCTTAACCCTTTTATGACACAGCAATTTTTCATTTTGGCGTTTTCATATATATATTTTTTTTGCGCTTTTTTTTGTTTTACTGTTCACATAGCCTTATGCTGGCTTATTTTTTACGGCACAAGTTGTACTTTCTAATGGCACCATTTTATATTGCATGCAATATAGTGGGAAGCTGGAGAAAAAAACAACAAATAGGTGAAATTGAAAAATAAACACAATTCCCCCATAGTTTTATGAGTTTCATTTTTATGGCGTTCCCTATTCGGTCAAACTTCTCAGATGCTGTGGTTGCAATTGACCTGGGTATCTGAGAGGTTAAATGTCTGTGTAAAACAGCAGGCACCCAGCAGCTATGGCGCTCATTCAGCTGCTGAGAAGGCGTCATCTTTAGAGCCTGACTTGCACCGTGCATGTATGCTGCAAATCATGGAGGGTTTAATCTATCAGACATTTATGGTATATTCTTTCGACAACACTATAAATCTCTCAGACGGTAATACCCTATTAAGTGTGGATTCACATATTATTTTTTATTGGTATTTTTCAGCATTTTTTACACTTATGGTTTTTTTGCTGAAAAAATTGTCTGCTTTAGGCGTAGAAAGTAGTCTAAATGTAAGCCAGCAAGGAAGCTGTCCTACATTTAGACTGGCGCTAGATACGCCAAAGTCACGTAAAGGGCTGCGCCTTTACATAACTTCGGCGGATCCACTGCCAGTTTTAATGAATGACCCCTTTATGTCAGAATTTTGGCAAAACATAGCATCTTAGGCCATGCCCTTTCCACTAAGCCCCCCCCCCCCCCACCAAAAAGATGTAGAAACTGTAGTTGTACTAATTTGCACCACTTTCTAAGCAGATTCTAGGTGCAGACACATTAGTAAATCTGGGCCAGTTTCTTCTATCTACAGTTTTTAAACCAGCACCTGGATCTGAATACTTTTGTAATTGCATGCAAACATTTAGCATAGCCACTGAGCTATTCCATATAATGTTTCTGTATAGCGCCACCTGCTGTTTCTTCTTTTCCTTATTCCTCTGTCCACCTCACTGAGGCTGTCGCACGTTCACAGTTTAACTTCTTGCCGACCGCCTAATTCAGGATTGCGTCCTGCAGGCGGTCGGTCTATTCCTCCTTGACGCGCGGGCGCGTCATCTCGCGAGAGGCGAGATTTCCTGTGAACGCGCGCACGCGCGTGCGCACGTTCACAGGATCGCGTCGGGGACAAGGTAAACTACAGCCTGCCAGCGCTGATCGTGCGCTGGCAGGCTGTAGAAGTTAAAAAAATGGCATATCAGACGCTGTTTTGTTAACAGCGTCTGATATGCTTGCTGATCGTTCCTTTGGTGGTCCCATTTGCTTGGGACCACCAAAGGAAACTTTTATAAGTGCACTAATCACCACACAGACACCCCCGTCACTGATTAACCCCTGATTAACCCCTGATTAACCCGCGATCACCCCATGTCACCCCCCTGACACTAATTACCCCCCTGTAAGGCTCATTCAGACATCTGTAATCCGTATGCGTTTTGCGGATCCATGGATCCGCGGATCCGCAAAACACGGACACCGGCAATGTGCTTTCCGCATTTTGCGGATCCGCACATTGCCAGAACTATATAGAAAATGCCTTTTCTTGTCCGCAATTGCGGACAAGAATAGGATATGCTCTAACTTTTGCGGAGCTGCGGCCGGATGTTTGGTGGCCGAAACCCGGAAGTTTGTGGCCGCAGCTCCGCAAATGCTGATGCGGCGAGCACATAGTGTGCTCTCCGCATCACCTCCAGCCCCATTCACACTGAATGGGTCCGCATCTATTCCGCAGAATTGCGGAATAGATGCGGGCATTTTTGCGGACGTGTGATTGGGGCCTTACTACTTTTTTTTTTGCACATTTTTGGGCAGAGATTTATTCATCCACATTGATCGATGCGAATGAGGAAATCTGTGCCTTTTTTTTTTTTTTTTTTTTTGCACATTTTTGGGCAGAGATTTTTTCATCCACATTGATCGATGCGAATGAGGAAATCTGTGCCGTTCATTTTTTTTCTTTTTTCAGCCCAGAGGCTGAACGGGAAAAAAAATCTCATTACCCGTATGCCCAATATAAGGAGAATCACAGAAACTCCAAATGCTGGCCATACGTGTAATGATTGCGGAGACCTTCAAATGCCAGGACAGTATAAATACCCCACATGTGACCCCATTTTAGAAAGAAGACACCCCAAGGTATTCGCTGAGGGGTATGGCGAGTTCATGCAAAATTTTATTTTTTGTCACAAGTTAGTGGAATATGGAAGTTAGTGGAATTTTTAATTTAGTTTTTTACAAAGTCTCATATTCCACTAACTTGTGACAAAAACAATTTTTTTACATGAACTCACCATACTCCTCACGGAATACCTTGGGGTGTCTTCTTTCCAAAATGGGGTCACATGTGGGGTATTTATACTGTCCTGGCATTTTAGGAGCCCCTAAAGCGTGAGAAGAAGTCTGGAATCCAAATGCGTAAAAATGCCCTGTGAAATCCTAAAGGTACTCATTGGTTTTAGGGCCCCTTTGCGCACCCAGGCTGCAAAAAAGTGTCACTCATGTGGTATCGCCGTACTCAGGAGAAGTAGGGCAATGTGTTTTGGGGTGTATTTTTATATATACCCATACTTTGTGTGAAAAATATCTCTGTAAACGACAACTTTTAAAAATTTTTATACAAAGTTGACAATTTACAGAGATATTTCTCTCACTCCAGCATGGGTATATGTAAAAATACACCCCAAAACACATTGCCCTACTTCTCCTGAGTACTGGCGATACCACATAAGTGACACTTTTTGCAGCCTGGGTGCAAAAGGGCCCAAATTCCAACAAGTACCTTTAGGTTTTACATGGCGGCTCACAATTTAGCCCCGCCCAAAATGCCAGAACAGTAAACACACCCCACAAATGACCCATTTTCGGAAAGTAGACACCCCGAGGTATTCACTGAGGGGAATAGTGAGTCCGTCTGAGATTTTTATTTTTTTTGCCAGAAGTTAGCAGAAATTGAAACTTTTTTTTTTTTTCTCAGAAAGTGTCATTTTCCGCTAACTTGTGAAAAAAAATGAAATGATACATGAACTCACCATGCCCCTCCGCGAATACTTTGGGGTGTCTTCTTTCTAAAATGGTGTCATCTGGTGGGTATTTATACTTTCCTGGCATTCTAGCACCTGAAGAAACGTGACAGGCGCTCAGAAAGTCAGAGCTGCTTCAAAATGCCGAAATTCACTTTTTTGCACCATAGTTTGTAAACGCTATAACTTTTACCCAAACCAATAAATATACACTTATTGGACTTTTTTTTTATCAAAGACATGTAGAACAATAAAGTTAGAGAAAAATGTATATAGAAATGTAGTTTTTTAAAAAAAAATTTACAACAGAAAGTGAAAAATGTCATTTTTTTGCAAAAATTTTGGTCATTTTTGATTAATAGCAAAAAAAGTAAAAATGTCAGCAGCAATGAAATACCATCAAATGAAAGCTCTATTAGTGAGAAGAAAAGAAGGTAAAATTAATTTGGGTGGTAAGTTGTATGACGGAGCAATAAACGGTGAAAGTAGTGTAGTGCGGAATTGTAAAAAGTGGCCTGGTCATTAAGGGTGTTTAAGCTAGGGGGGCTGAAGTGGTTAAATCTTCAGCTTCCCCCTGAGCTGCAAGTCTTAGCAATGAATGGGTAGATCTCTGGATCTATGTGAGGTACAGAAAGTGAATTTCATGTCCTATATGATGTCTGATTTTCAGTTTTTACATCAATGATCATGGTATAATTCCTTGCCTAAAGGGGACAGTCATGCTTAGCATATGGATTCAAAGGCACTTCTTGATGCAGACTAAAATCTATGCAGAAAAAATAAGTGGTCGTACAGTTGTGTTCAAAATTATTCAACCCCCAATGCTGTAAAGGGTTTTACCCTGGGAACACACCTGGGTGTACCTGAAAAAACGCACCTGAAAAACGCTCAACATGTGAAAAGCCATGCATCCCTATCGGCATGGTTCATATTTGGGCGTTTTAACGCGCCTATGGACAATGTTGCCATAGGGGAGAATCACTGAATCGCGCGTATGATGCGCGTTTCTTAGTTACAAAAACGCGCATCCTAAAACGCGCGTCATACACGCGATTCAGAAACGCCTAGGTGTGTTCCCAGCCTTAGGGAATTTAGTGTACATTTGTAATTGTGTTCAGAATGAAATCTTACAAGGACTTTTTAAAGAACCAAATGCAACTAAAATGACATCAATTGTTTTTGTAATACAGTATTAAATGTTTTTTTTGTGATTTCTTCATTGACACAATTATTCAACCCCTTAAAGACGACCACTCATAAGAACAGAGGTTCATTCAAGTGTTTTCGATCAGGTATTGAAAACCCCTGTGGATGTCAAGGAGCAGCAATCAAGCAGAATAAGCACCAATTAGGCCGATGTAAAATGACTGTGATACTCAGCTCCTTCTAGACATTTAGGCCTCTTGCACACGAACATATTTTTTTTTCAGTTTTTTTCCATCCGTTTATAACGGATCCGTGGTTCCGTTTTTTGTTTCCGTTTTGTTTCCGTTTCGGTTCTGTTGTTCCATTCCGTTTCTCCGTTTGGCATATACAGTATACATTAATTCCATAATAAAAATTGGGTTGGTCTTAAAATTTTCAATAGATTGATCAGCAAAAATGGAACGGATACGGAAGACATACGTATGCTTTCCGTTCTTTTTGTGGACCCATTGACTTGAATGGAGGTACTGAACGTGATTTGCAGACAAGAATAGGACATGGTCTATATTTAAACGGAACAGAAAAACGGAAAAACAGAAATGGAAGGCATACGGAAGACACTTTAGTATTTTTTGCAGACCCATTGAAGTGAATGGTTCAGTATACTGTCAGTATACTGAACTGAAAAAACTGCCAGTATACGGTCCGCAAAATACTGTCGTGTGCAAGAGGCCTTACTGGTGTGTTTACAAACATGGAAAAGTCAAGAGAATGGTCCAGGAAGACAAGAGAAGAGGTGATTTCTCTTCACAGGAAGGGCAATGGCTATAAGAAGATTGCAAAGATGTTAAACATACCAAGAGACACCATAGGAAGCATCATTCGCAAATTCAAGGCAAAGGGCACTGTTGAAACGCTACCTGGTCGTGGCAGAAAGAAGATGCTGACTTCGACTGCTGTGGGCTACCTGAAGCGCAAAGTGGAGAAAACTCCCCGTGTGACTGCTGAGGAACTGAAAAAAGGTTTGTCAGATGCGGGTACTGAAGTTTCAGCTCAGACAATAAGGCGCACACTGCGTAATGAAGGCCTCCATGCCAGAACTCCCAGGCGCATCCCCTTGCTGTCTCCAAAGAATAAGAAGAGTCGACTGCAGTATACCAAAAGTCATGTGGACAAACCACAAAAGTTTTGGGATAGTGTTCTGTGGACTGATGAAACAAAATTAGAACTGTTTGGGCCCATGGATCAACGCTATGTTTGGAGGAGGCCTATGAACAAAAGAACACCTTGCCTACTGTGAAGCATGGCGGGGAGTCAATCATGCTTTGGGGCTGTTTTGATTCTACAGGTACAGGGAAGCTTCAGCGTGTGTAAGGTACCATGAATTCTCTTCAGTACCAGGAGATATTGGATGAAAATGTGATGCAGTCCGTCACAAACCTGAGGCTTGGGAGACGTTGGACCTTTCAACAGGACAATGATCCCAAGCATACCTCCAAGTCCACTAGAGCATGGTTGCAGATTAAAGGCTGGAACATTTTGAAGTGGCCATCGCAGTCACCAGACTTAAATCCGATTGAGAACCTCTGGTGGGACTTAAAGAAAGCAGTTGCAGCGCGCAAGCCTAAGAATGTGACTGAACTGGAGGCTTTTGCCCATGAAGAATGGGCAAAGATACCCGTAGATCGCTGCAAGACACTTGTGTCAAGCTATGCTTCACGTTTAAAAGCTGTTATAACTGGAAAAGGATGTTGTACTAAGTACTAAGATTGAATGTCACTTGGGGGTTGAATAAAACTGATAATGATGTGAGCACAGAAAAGACATTTGTGGTTATTTCATTATAAATGTTATGTTATATTTGTCTGACTTACAAGTGCCTCTTTGATTTAATTGTAAACAAGATGACTGAAATGATCAAAATCAATGTCAAACTGGCCAAACACTCAATTTCAGTGGGGGTTGAATAATTTTGAACACAACTGTATGAACGGCAATACGGATTCCTATTGGAAACAATTGGACGAAGATTTGACACAGATTTCAGCATGAAATGTTCAACAATATCTGCGCCAAATTTAGGCCACATGAACTTAACCCAGAAAAGGATACTGCCCCACAGTTTCAGCCATAAAAATGCCAGCTACACAGGACTCACCCACGGCCCATGCTCCCAATAACTTCTATGGGGCTGATGGATCTTTAAAAAATATAGCCAGTGCACGGCGTTATTCGCCGTCCACATAGAAAATGAATGGAGGGCGGCTGCACATGTGCAGTGCGCCCTCCTTCACTTTAAGGGCTCCGTTCTCAATATAGGTGCGGGTCCCAGCGGTGGGACCTGCACCTATCAGACAATGGTAGCATATCCTAGCGATATACCCCCATTGTCTGAGATGGGACAACCCCTTTAAGTTCCCATTCCATGCCTGTCAAGTGATGTCACCATTGCAATTGGGAGCTGAGGTACTGGATCTGCAAGGTAAGTACTGCCCTATTCTTCATTGCAGACTATTCCCTAGGGGTTGTCCGGTTTCTTACTTAAACTGGACAATACATTTAATTTGGAATTTAGATTGTGAGCCCCGGTTGGGATACTGAGTGATAACAATGTATGTGCAGTACTACAGAATATGTTGGTGCTATATGAATGAGTGAAATGAGGATGACATTTTTGCCCTTTTTCTAACAGGTCTAATCTGGGATTATCATGTGCAGTATGTCTCCTGTCCATGTGGAGACTTGCCTTCTTCTGGGAGGTCTGCCCTTACGTTGGGAGACTCCCATACACTCACGGAGACTATGCTTGTATGCTCATATCTTAATTTGGATCAGTCTGATGTTTGCATTTTTGTGCATAGGCTAGGGGCAATTTAAAACTCTAATTCATTACTTTAAAGTACAAGTACAAGCAATGCACAATACTCATTTATATAATGAGCCAAGAACATGGATATGTACTTGAACTTCATCATCTATTGAGGTGCAAAACTGCAAAAATTATGATTACCATTTAATTCCTAGAAGACGCAAACAGTTTACACACAATGCTGCACACATGATTTATTTTTATTAAAATTGAATGTTATATTTTGGCTCTCAATTACTTTAAAGAGTCACTAGGCAGCAGTACAAATTTAATTGCTGCTAAAATATAAGGTATAGTTAAATTATGAAAATGAAAATATCTCTGGATGCATTAGGTAGCCCACTTGCGCCATCTTGGGTTTATAGTAGAGTACTACAGGTACTGTTCACTACTGTAAAAAATTTGAGAAGAAAGGACCCCATCCAGTGGCGTAGTATGGGTTGCCAGCACTCGGGGCAAGCCAAGTATCGCACCCCCCCCAAACCTGTGGCCAGATAATGTAGTAGATGTGTGTGAGCCCCCAGAATTCAGAACACGCACAGTGTGACCTGAAGTCTGGGGCCAGGATGCGGCAGGGTGGGACAAATTCTATATCCACACTCCCATCACTGAAACATACAGGGTAATAAAGCTCCCCATATCTCTGATGAGATGTCTCCTTTGATGTAGATGTTCTCTTTCCTCATCTTCTCCTTTCAGACCTTCAGAAAAAATCTCAGTTTACTACTTTTCCATCATTCTCCCATCTTCTGACAAATCATCCTACCACCTCCAATACTCTGCCTGCCTTGCTTTCCAATATTATACTGCAGAAACAGATAAACCCCCTGATAATGCTAGTACCATGCAGATAGTACCCTTCAATAATTATTGGCACACAGTGCCCTAAAATAACTGCGCTCAGCAAATAGTGCCCCTGACACTAATAGTGTAAACATAACGTCCCCAAAAAATCATTGTGGTAAGCCAAGGTGCCCCCACAGTAATAGTGCTCCCAAATATCCCACCAATAGTAAAAAATATTCTGCTAGAGCACACATGGTAGTAATAGTGCTCCTACAGTGCCCCCAACATGTCCCCCACAAGTAATAATGCTCCCATAGTGCCCATACTAGTAATCACGTTCCCCATAGACCCCCAGTAGTAATAAAGCCTATCATAATGCCCCCCAGTAGTAATAATTCTCCTTATACTGTGACAGTACAAAAAATGCCCCCTTATAATGTGTACCAGTGCAAAAAATACCCCCTTTTAATGCCTCTAGTTGAGCTAATATCCCCATAGTGCCCCCATAATGTGCCAGTATAAAATGCCCCTTTATAGTGCCCCCAGTAAATGCCCCCATAGTGCTCCTCTCCCCCTCTTTCTCCTAGTGCCCCCCATAATATACCAGTATAAAATGCCCCATATATAGTGCCCCAGTAGATGCCCTAAGTGTCCCCCATAATTTGCAAGTATAAAATACCCCTTCTTAGTGCCCCCGTAGATGACCCCATAATACTCCTCTCCCCCTTCCCCATAGTAGCCAGCATAATGTGTCCTAGTATAAAATGCCCCTATTCAGAGCCCCCCATATAAAATACCCCTTCTTTGTGGCCTCAGTAGAAGCCCCCATAGTATCCCCAATAATATGCCAGTAAGGAGTGCCCCCATAGATGCCCCCATAGTGCCACCCATTAATGTGCCAGAAAAAAGTGCCCCCAATAATGGGCCAGTAAGAAGTGCCTCTATCGATGCCCCCACAGTGCCCCCAATAATGTGCCAGTAAGAAGTGCCCCCATAGATGCCCCCCAATCATGTGCCAGTAAGAAGTGCCCCCCATAGATGCCCCCCCAATCTTGTGCCAGTAACAAGTGCTCCCCCCCCCCCAATCATGTGCTAGTAAAAAGTATTGCACCAATTAAAAAAATAAACACTTATACTTACCTCGATCAGGCTGGCAGCGATTCGATGCAGGCCTCCTCCGGCCTGTGTCCCGCACTGTAAGGCTCAGGCGGCGCGATAATGTCATCGCGCCGCCTGCACCGGCCTCTGATAGGCTGCAAGCCTAGTGCCTGCAGCCTATCAGACTAACGGGGAAGGGAGACTCCTCTGCCCTGCCCCCCAGCATCCATCAGTATCGCTGTCCTGAGGACGGCGATACAGATGACTATGAAGATGAGCGCATCCACAATGGAAGCGCTCATCTCCCTGTGCCCTGCCACCGCCCCCCACTTGTCAGCAGGGCCGCGCCGCCTGGGGTGATCACCTTACTCTGCTGGCGCCCCCTGAAATTTTACGCCCTGGGCAACGCCGCCCCCCCCCCACACACACACACGCACGCTACGCCACTGCCCCCATCAACACTTTTTCTCTATGATAAAGCACTGCAGAATATTCAGGCTCTTTAAGCAATGCTGGGGGTTATCTATTATCATTTTATAAACTACTCTTTAGGAGAAATCTGAGTCCCAAATATCATTTTTGCAATTGCTGAAAATTGTGAAACCAGAGAAAGATATATAACTTTTAGCTAACCACATAGTAAGTAGGACTGGTCATTTATTATGTGTTTTTACCTTATATGAAAAAAGCAATGGGGGAGATTGATCAAACAGGCTTAGTTGCCCATAGCAACCAATCAGATTCCACCTTTCATTTTCCAAAGGAGTTTTCTGAAAAATAAAAGGTGGAATCTGATTGGTTGCTATGGGCAACTAAGCCAGTTCTACTTTACACCAATTTGATAAATGACCCCATAAGTCCACCCCATAAAACAATAGCTTGTAGAACCACATTTAGCAGCAATAACCAAGTAATTGATTTCTGTATGACTTTATAAGTCTCTCACATTTTTATGCAGCAATTTGGACCTACTCATCATTACTTCAGGTCGCTGAAGTTTTTGGGGCGTTCATTTATGCACAGCTCTCTTAAGGTCCCACCACGGCATTATAATTGGGTTGTGGTCTGGACTTTGGGCCATTGCAACACCTTTATTCTTTTCTTTTTCAGCCATTCTATTGTAGAGTCGCTGGCGTGCATGGGATCATTGTCCTGTTGCATGATCAAGTTTTGGCCAAGCTTTAACTGGTGGATAGATGGCGTCACATTTGACTACTTTGGTATACACAGAAGTCTAGGGTCAGCTCAGTGACTACAAGGTGCCCAGGTCCTATGGTTGCAAAACAAGCCCAAATCATCACCCCTTGCAGTTGGTATGCTGTGTTTGGTTTTTGCCAAATGTAGTGCTGTATATTATTGCCAAACATCTCCACTTTGTTCTCACCTGTCCAAAGAATATTGTTCCAATCTTGGGGTCTTGTGGTTTGTTTTGATTCGACTTTGCAAACATAAACCATGCTGCTATGTTCTTTTTAGAAAGAAGAGGCTTTCTCTGGGCTACCCTTCCAAACAAGTCATACAGTCGTGGCCAAAAGTTTTGAGAATGACACAAATATTCGTTTTCACAAAGTTTGCTGCAAAACTGCTTTTAAATCTTTGTTTCAGTTGTTTCTGTGATGTAGTGAAATATAATTACATGCACTTCATACGTTTCAAAGGCTTTTATCGACAATTACATGACATTTATGCAAAGAGTCAGTATTTGCAGTGTTGGCCCTTCTTTTTCAGGACCTCTGCAATTCGACTGGGCATGCTCTCAATCAACTTCTGAGCCAATTCCTGACTGATAGCAACCCATTCTTTCATAATCACTTCTTGGAGTTTGTCAGAATTAGTGGGTTTTTGTTTGTCCACCCGCCTCTTGAGGATTGACCACAAGTTCTCAATGGGATTAAGATCTGGGGAGATTCCAGGCCATGGACTCAAAATGTCAACGTTTTGGTCCCCGAGCCACTTAGTTATCACTTTTGCCTTATGGCACAGTGCTCCATCGTGCTAGAAAATGCATTGTTCTTCACCAAACTGTTGTTGGATTGTTGGAAGAAGTTGCTGTTGGAGGGTGTTTTGGTACCATTCTTTATTCATGGCTGTATTTTTGGGCAAAATTGTGAGTGAGCCCACTTCCTTGGATGAGAAGCAACCCCACACATGAATGGTCTTTACTGTTGGCATGACACAGGACTGATGGTAGCGCTCACCTTTTCTTCTCCGGACAAGCCTTTTTCCAGATGCCCCAAACAATCGGAAAGAGGCTTCATCGGAGAATATGACTTTGCCCCAGTCCTCAGCAGTCCATTCACCATACTTTCTGCAGAAGATCAATCTGTCCCTGATGGGTTTTTTTTGGAGAGAAGTGGCTTCTTTGCTGCGCTTCTTGACACCAGGCCATCTTCCGAAAGTCTTCGCCTCACTGTGCGTGCAGATGCGCTAACACCTGCCTGCTGCCATTCCTGAGCAAGCTCTGCACTGGTGGCACTCCGATCCCGCAGCTGAATCCTCTTTAGGAGACGATCCTGGCGCTTGCTGGACTTTCTTGGACGCCCTGAAGCCTTCTTAACAAGAATTGAACCTCTTTCCTTGAAGTTCTTGATGATCCTATAAATTGTTGATTGAGGTGCAATCTTAGTAGCCACAATATCCTTGCCTGTGAAGCCATTTTTATGCAACGCAATGATGGCTGCACGCGTTTCTTTGCAAGTCACCATGGTTAACAATGGAAGAACAATGATTTCAAGCATCACCCTCATTTTAACATGTCAAGTCTGCCATTTTAACCCAATCAGCCTGACATAATGATCTCTAGCCTTGTGCTCGTCAACATTCTCACCTGAGTTAACAAGACGATTACTGAAATGATCTCAGCAGGTCCTTTAATGACAGCAATGAAATACAGTGGCAAGTTTTTTTTTGGGATTAAGTTAATTTTCATGGCAAAGAACGAATAAGCAATTCATCTGATCACTCTTCATAACATTCTGGAGTATATGCAAATTGCTATTATAAAAACTTAAGCAGCAACTTTTCCAAATTCCAATATTTATGTAATTCTCAAAACTTTTGGCCACGACTGTACATCTTCACCATTTTTGCAATTGTGCAGTCATGAACTTGAACATTTAACATGCTAAGTGAGATCTGTAGAGTCTTTGCTGGTGCTCTTGGTGTTATTTTGCCATGTTTCTGAGAAAAATACAGTCTGAGGGCTCATGCACATGAACGTGTGCCGTCCGGGCCCCTATTGCGGCTCGCAAACAGTGGGTCCGCAATATACGGGCACTGGTTATTTGTGCACTACATCATGGATGCAGACCCATTCACTTGAGTCCATGCATTATTTTTTTGGGATGCGGTCTATCGGATGCGGATCTCCGACCCCTTTCAAGTGAATGGGTCCTGCGTCGGCATACGGCGGCCCTACATTTGGTGGCCGTGTATTGCACTATGCCAGGATTAGTTGAGTGGAGAGGGCTTCTGCCTGTGCATTCTCCGCTAAGCTAAGAGAACTGTAATGCAGTTCTCTTGGCTTGGCTTAGCGGAGCAGGCAGAAACAGGAGCCCACTCCTCTCAGCTAATCCTGGCATAGTACATGGGTATACTATGCCAAGAGTTAGTAATTGTCTGGGGAGCTCCATTGTACTCCCTGCACTGCTGCGGCCCTAATCATAAAATGAGTACTCCATACTCCGTACACCGCTGAGCTGTCAGCAGTGCAGGGAGAATAGAGTTTTTAGCGCACACTGAATGGTGTGCTTTAGGGGTGTAAAAGTACAGTAAAAATAGAAAATTATTATAAAAGTTTAGTTACTCTTAAATGTTTTCCACTTGTAAATAGTTTTTCTCATTCAGTGGCGTACATACAGGGGTCGCAGGGGTCGCACTTGCGACCGGGCCCGGACCTCCAGGGGGCCCGGTTGCCTGTGGACCACCCGGGCCCCTGCAGTGCAGTTGTGCCGTCACTGCCGTGTGGTATATCTTTCGCGGCGGGACGGAGCAAACTTGCGGAGGGCCCGCTGGGAGGCGCCACCAGCAGGAAGTTAGCACGGCCACAAACCTTTTTGCTGGTGGCAGTGACGGTGCAGCAGGAGGAAACGTGGGTCACACAGCCTCTGGTGCCCGCCCCCCTCTCTTCTCTCACACAGCCTCTGGTGCCCGCCCCCCTCTCTTCTCTCACACAGCCTCTGGTGCCCGCCGCCCTCTCTCTCCTGCTGGTGGCGGTGACGGTGCAGGAGGAGGAAACGTGGGTCCAGAATTGTCTCCCTCCCCTCTCTGGTCCAGCAACAAGGTAAGCCAAAGGGAGGGAGAGGGAGGAGGCATCAAAGTATTTGTATGTCCTCGTGTGCTGCCAGCCTGCTCCATACCCCCTCTCTGTGGAAGCCCTTCCCCCCTATCTGCAGCTATCTTCACTCCCCTGTATGCAGCCCCTTCATTCACCTCCCCCTGTGTGCAGCACCTTCACCTTCCTGTGTGCAGCACCTTCATTGACCCCCCCATGTGCAGCACCTTCATTCACCCCCCCATGTGCAGCCCCTTCATTCACCCCCATGTGCAGCCCCTTCATTCACCCCCTCCCTGTGTGCAGCACCTTCATTCACCCCCTGTGTGCAGCCCCTTCACCTTCCTGTGTGCAGCACCTTCATTCACTCCCCATGTGCAGCACCTTCATTCACCCCCATGTGCAGCCCCTTCATTCACCGCCCTGTGTGCAGCCCCTTCACCTTCCTGTGTGCAGCACCTTCATTCACCCCCCCATGTGCAGCCCCTTCATTCACCCCCCCATATGCAGCCCCTTCATTCACCCCCTCCCTGTGTGCAGCACCTTCATTCACCCCCTGTGTGCAGCCCCTTCATTCACCCCCCCTGTGTGCAGCCCATTCACTCACCCCCCGTGTGCAGCCCATTCACTCCTCCCCCCCGTGTGCAGCCCATTCACTCACCCACCCCCCCCCCCCCATGTGCAGCGGCTACCTGCAGCCGCTTTATTCACCGGCCCCTTTTGTGCAGCCCCTTTTTTCACCCCCCTATGTGTGCAGCCCCTTCACTCACCCCCCCGGCTTGCAGCCCCTTCATTGGGGGGGCGAGCAGCGACGGGTTGGTGTGGGGGGGATGGGGGTTGGCGACAGGGAAGGGGGCCCCATGGATCAGTTTCGCACCAGGGCCCCATGGATTGTGTGTACGCCACTGTTCTCATTATAAAATGATGGGCTTCAAATTGCTTGGAAATGGCCTTAGATCCCTTCCCATATTGATGGGCAGCAACAATTGTTGTCCAATCGCAGCGCAGAGCTTCACTGCCATGAATGTAGAGAATGTAACGGTGGCTAGAGTGGGCGAACAGAGCGGCGCCCAGGAATAATAGTAAGTTCACTTAGATCCCTGGACGCCGCTCTACACTTCCTGCTACTTAGCCCATATTTTTTGGACCCATGAAATGTCCTCTTTAAGACTATATCAAGAAGGTGGGATTCCCGGATATTCACCCGTTACAGGGATCTGGACTTTGTTGTGGGGAATCCTCAGTCACTAACTTTGGGAGTCCTCTCCATTAGCAACAGCTGATGAGAACTGTGTAGAGGACTCTTGAAATTAGTACAGAATTGCAAGGCAGAAAATGTAGACAGGCAGACACAGGTCAGGACAGGTGGTGTAGTGGCACAATGGTGGTCAGACAGAAAGGTCAGGACAGGCAGTGGACAGGTAGATGAGATCAGAGGAGATGCCAGATCAAGGTCGAGCAAATTGATCAGCAGTAGACCCTGGCAAGTCCTGGCACCTAAAGGACCTTATTATCAGGCACATGAAGATGAGGGTCCTAATGATGCCTATGACAGCTGGACGTGTATTGCCAAGCACTGGCCCTTTTAGAAGAATCAGTTTGCAGGTGTGTGTGCAATAGCTGGATCAGGAGGGCAGCAGAGGGGAGGAGAAGGCCCAGGAACTGAAGCAGTACTAGTGACAGAGATGAGTAGGACCATGCGGCCTCAAGACAGGGTGCCAGACAGAGGAGTGCAACACTGTGCACAGAAGCCATGAGGTAGAGACACAGAATCTCTCTATTTACAAGTAGGAGAGACCCAGTAATATTTAGAAGAATGTCAGACACATTGGAGCGGTCACTGTCTATTCTTTCATGCGATACATGCAATTTCAATATAAGACAGTTCTTCAAAAATGTGAACTGATTATGACTCAACTTTTTATGTAGATTATTCCTATATACAAAGTGGTATTTTTTATTTTTTAACAGTGAATATATCATTAAAACATACAGGTCACATTCTCATTGAGGTCACGCTCTCATTTAGGAGTAGTAGAGCTACAACAGTCCTTCCCGATAGTTGCCTCACTAACAGTTGGGTGATTGGATCATTTATGTGAGCGTAAAAATGCTGCTGTAAATGCTGCAAGTAAATACAGGTAACATGCTCCCACTGACTTGCTATCTTCGATCGGCCCTCATTACTGGATACTCTACCCGGTAAAATTATCCTTAGGGCTCTTTGACATGAGGCAGTTTTAGCTGTGAGCAAGCACGGATCCTTAGGACATCAATGTTTGATCAGTGGGGGTCCGATTCCCAGCATCCCCCCCGACCAGCGGTGTGATTGGACCACATCGCTTGCTATATATTTTATGGTGGCTGTGCTTAGCATTGCAACATAATCCTATTCAGCTGAATGGGACTGAGGAACACAACCACCATGTGACCAACAGACATGACGTCATAGGACTAGGACTACGCTGTGGTGCTCACCCGCTGTGGTGCTCACCCGCTGTGGACTACGCTGTGGTGCTGATTTACAAGGGTGCTGGAAATCTTACCTCCACCGATCAGATATTGATAAACCTTAGCACAGGTCATCACTATTAGAGCCCAAAACCCCCTTTAACCATAATTCACAGGGGCCCCTTAGGGCCACAAGATAAATTAGTAAATATATATATATATATATATATATATCCTGAATTCATACACTTAAAGGGGTTGTCCCATCTCAGACAATGAGGGCATATCGCTAGGATATGCCCCCATTTTCTGATAGGTGCGGGTCCCACCACTGGACCCGCACCTATATCGAGAACGGAGCCCCGAAGGTGAAGGAGGGCGCACTGCGCATTCTCGCCCTCCATTCACCCGCACCTATTAGACAACGGGGGCATATTCTAGTGATATGCCCCCATTGTCTGAGATGGAAATACCCCTTTAAGTAAAAATAAATAAATAAAATAGATCTTGTTAAATTTACTTGTGTTCCCTTTTACATGACTTTACAGCCTTGCTCTGAGTTAAAGTTTCCAACATTCTCGATTTTATTAAATCCATCCTGTAATCCTCCTTTACAGTTTAAACACGCACCCAGCAAATTGAAAGGAATCCATTCCCACCAGCACAGAATGACCCCTGTAACATATGTCAATTAACAAAAGAAGATATATCCTCCAGGAAACAGACTTTGTAGTATACACACCACCCACAATACAATTGCCACAAACAGCCCACGTTGTACACGTCCAGTGCTGCAGAACAAAAGAGAAGCCCTGTAATTTGCTGCTTATCCTTTCAACTAGGACTTCAATGTCCGCTCTCGGTCAGATCAAGCATAGGTGTCCTACTCCCCAAATGCCCCGCAGCCAGCTTGAAAAATAGATAATTGGCACTTAAATGATACCGTTTTTCCAGCCCTTGATAACAGGTTGTTAAAGGGATCCATCATTAAAGGGACTTTGACACAATATCGCTTTTTCATATTTGCGCTGGCTTGCATAAAGGTCCGATGTTTTTTTATATGTAGGAGATTACCTATATGTAAGACTAAGGGCTCATTCACACGACCGTATGAATGGGGCCGCAATTCCGCTATTTCATTTCAATGGGGCCGCATCCGTTGTTCCGTGGCCCTGCAAAAAAGATAGGATCGCGGAACAACGGAACCCCGTTTTGCGGACCGCAAAAAACAACTGTCGTGTGCATGTAGCCTTATGCAGAGACACTTCTCTGGGGGTGGGGAATACTGCTTAAGGCCTCTTGCACACGACAGTATTTTGCGGACTGTATACTGGCAGTTTTTTCAGTTCAGTATACTGACAGTATACTGAACCATTCACTTCAATGGGTCTGCAAAAAATACTGAAGTGTCTCCGTATGCCTTCCATTTCCGTTTTTCCATTCCGTTTAAATATAGACCATGTCCTATACTTGTCCGCAAATCACGTTCAGTGGCTCCATTCAAGTCAATGGGTCCGCAAAAAAAACGGAAATCATACGGAAAGGCATCCGTATGTCCTCCGTATCCGTTCCGTTTTTGTTGAACAATCTATTGAAAATGTAAAGCCCAGCCCAATTTTAATTATGGAATTACTGTATACTGTATATGCCATACGGAAAAATGGAACGGAAAAACGGAACCAAAATGGAAACACAACGGAAACAAAAAACGGAAAAACGGATCTGATAAAAACGGACCGCAAAATACTGAAAAAGCCATACAGTCGTGTGCAAGAGGCCTAAAACTGGTGCTCTGTGCAGACAAATGCTCTCCCTGGTTAACCCCTTAATGACCAGGCCTGAAAAGGCCTTAACCCTTTCAAAGCCCGGAGTTTTTTTTCCTCATTTTCGTTTTGTGCTCCCTGCCTTACAAGAGCCATAGCTTTTTTATTTGTCTGCTCACATAGCCATATGAGGGCTTGTTTTTTGCAGGACAAGTTGTACTTTCTAACGCCACCATTTAATATTGCATATGATGTAGTGGGAAGCAGGAAAAAAATTCCAAATGGGGTGAAATTGCAAAAAAAAAATATGAAATTCCACCACAGTTTTACAGGTTTTTTATTTACGACGTTCAATGTGCGATAAATCTGACCAGTTACTTTTATTCTACAGGTTAGTACGAATCCGGCGATACCTTATATGTATAGTTTTTCTTGCGTTTTGACAGTGATAAAAAAATTAAAAAGTGGGAAAAAAATCAGTTTTATTTTTTTGTTAAAAAAAATCACAGAATAAACTATATATAGACCATCCTGCTCGATATGGTATTAAATGTGTGGATGTATATGGCTGCATTTACAAAATAACAGAAAATAATGCACTATAAAATTAGATGCAAGCATAACATATGGACTAGGCCCTCACTCTTGATAAAAACTGAGACATTTGTTTGATTTGTCTTGAAGGAGTGGCACCTTCATGTGTGAATACGCTCCTACCCTGGGAGTGATATTCAAGTGCACTTTTGCCCCCCCTATCTAATAGGTGACCTTGATTAAGGTGGTACATATAGGTCTGTGTGTCCCTCCTCCCACCGGTTGCTGATGCACATGGAGGTAACAAGGGGCAGCCCACCATATGTGCGGGGACTGTGCTCCTCAAAAATGCGCCACAGCATGAATAGGTTAGCATAGGAACCCGCCTGAACTGAGACCACCTTGTCACCGGTAGGTGGGCTTAGATGTATTTTGATCAAAATGTATTGACCAAGTGTCTCAGTTTTCGTGATGCGGAATTGCCACGGAACGGTGCCCGTGTATTGCGGATCCGCAAATGCGGTCTGCAATACGGGAACAGGGGGCACATGTTTGTGTGAAAGAGGCCTAATGAAGAGGAAGTAGAGCTTACATGGAGAGCCGCCTCCTCTTCAAATAGCTGATCGGCAGGGGTGCCGGGTGTTGGTCCTCTGACAATCAGATATTGATGACCTATCCTGAAGATGGGTCATCAATATAAAACCCTGCACAATCCCACTAAGGCTTTTTTTTTTTTTCTATCTGCATTTCAGTATTTTTTTTTTTTTCATTGACATGACTGTATGAGGCCTTGTTTTACATTGATAAATGTTATTATTTTTTGGCATTGATGGTGTTATTTATATGGGGGTTTTTGTGTGACAATATATAAAATGCAATTTGTGGCATTGTTTACATGTCGTTCATGTTTCCCACAAAATAACCTGATTATGGCCTCATGCACACGACCGTTGTTTGATTCCGTGTCCGTTGCTCCGTTTTTCGTGATTTTATGCGGACCCATTGGTTTTCAATGGGTCCGTGGAAACCTCGGCAAATGCACCGTTTGTCCTCCGCGTCCGTGGTCCGTGATTCCAGTCCGTCAAAAAAATATAACCTGTCCTATTCTTGTCCGTGAAAAACGGTTCACGGACCCATTTAAGTCAATGGGTCCGTGAAAAATGCGGATGGACATCCTTGTGTCATCCGCGTTCCGTGTCAGTTTTTTTTGCGGATCCCTTGGCAGGCACTTGGGAAATATTGTCAGCCTGTCTTTTGGTAAAATCTTTTGGGTCATGTCCGCTAAAAAAAACGGCAGACACACGGAAACACAACGGAAGGCAAAAACGGACACGGATCACTGAACAACGGAACCCCTTTTTGCGGACAGCATAGAAAAACGGTCGTGTGCATGAGGCCTATGGATGAGCGAATTTCATAATTTGAAGTTCGTGTTCGGGTTCGTGTTGTGGTATTTACTGAATTACGTTATGGATTCCGTTACCAGGGACCATAACGCAATTCCATGACAGTGTGCATAACGGAATGCCTTTAGAGGCATTCCGTTATTCATTCCATCATGATAGAAGTCTATGGCCTGCATAACGGATCCGTCCGGTTTACGTTATGCTGGAGTTCTCTCCTGCATAACATTTTTTTTTTTTTACTTTACTTTTTTTTCCCATGCTCAAATAAAAAGTAAAGTAAAAGTCCCAAAATGCCATTATCTGTGTCTTCCTCAGCACCACTGCTAATCTATTGTTAACAAGCTGCTGGTCAGTGTCACATACCCACTCCTAAAATGCATGCACATATATCTTTACTCCCCCCTGCTTCACATCACCACTAGTCCTTCTCCTTCTGGTCGCTGTGAATATGCTCCCCAGCAATTTCCCCAGTCACTCTCCTCCCCTCTCTGGCCGCCATGAATATGGTCCCCACTAAGTTCCCCTGCAGATAGCTAGATAATTGTTCCATGGAGCAGAAGTGATGCTAGAGTCCAGGCCCAGCCTGCTTGCTGGCAAAGCCTCTCCCTCTCTCATAGGGTGCATGCTTCCCCTGGCTCTTAAAGGGCCAGTGCACGTGTATCATAATCTTCGAAAGCCAACCAGTGGGGATGGTGCCTGAGCAATTAGTTTTCTTAGCTTGCTAACCTTCCTGCGAAGTTGTGTTGTATCCTATATGCCCGTATACCGACCTCTGCCCATTTACAGTACTCTGACTGTCTGCTACCTGACCTTACTTGTGCCTGACCTCTGTTCTGATTCAACACTGCCTGCTCTAACCCTGGACTGATTCCAGTATTGCATGTAATCAGCCTGCCTGGACCTCTGTCTGTCCCTGACTATGATTTTGCCTGAGCCCTCGGTGCCGTGCACCAGTGTCTCTGATTCCTGTAGGTCAGCTGTTAACTACAACAAAACTACTCAAAGAGGTAGCGGCATGGTGGTTCCCCTGCAGAAAAGTCCAGATCCCTGTATAGGGGTTAAAGGGGGAGAATTTTATGCAGGGAAGTGTCCGGATGCCTAAAAAGGAATCCAGCTGCTATGCAGTGCAGCATCACAACAGGCACTCTAGCGTGGGGTAGGGGCATTGCGCTATAAGTGCATGGTCGGTCCTGTAATAACTTTTCAACATTTTGATTAATAAGAGCCACCAGTAGCTTGCCTCATTTATATAGAGTTCTCTAGGCTTGTACCTAATATGGGTCTTTCAGCTAACCAGTGGAGAGAATACACTTTTAGCAGTAGATACCCTTACATCGCTCCGCCGATCCCATGATTTTGGCTGGTCACATGACCTTCTAACTTGCTGCTGGACCTTCTTCTGACGTCCCAACCAGATGTGCTCCTGTTGTTTCATGTTCATTTACATACACACTATGCAGCAGATAGATGAAAGGGCATGTACTGCTGAAAGTGCATTCTCTCCACAGATTAACTGCAAGCATGGGCGTAGCTATAGGGGGTGCAGAGGTAGCAGTCGCTACCGGGCCCAGGAGCCTGAGGGGGCCCAAAGAACCTTGTGCCGCATAAGAAGACACACAAAGCACAGGGAAGGAGGGCCCAAGCACAACTCTTGCACCAGGGCAAAGGAGCCGTTGGCTACGCTCCTGACTGCAAAAACCCCTTTAACTTTAGTGAGAGGTGTCTATGTAGTGTATTTTTCTAGTGGCGTCTGCATGGAGGCAGCATACTGGCAGTGCGAGCACCTACTGTAGACATGGCCTGTGCACATGGGCTATATGTACCACTCCTTAAGATGTTAGGCTCTACTCTACATGTATCTTATCTATTCAATGCTATCTAATAGGATTCTCATAAATGTAACCTGGTTCACAGTTTTCTGCTTTCTTCTAGAAGAGCTATCAGCCCTCAAGCACAGGTTTATATGAATATCCACTCTTTATTTCCTTTGATTTATTGTGTGTATATTCAGGGTGCTGCACCATACATTACCTGCGGTATAATTGGGCCGCTTCTGAGTGTGCTCAGATTTTTTGCTATTGTCTAGCAGTTACTCATTCTGTTTGATCCACTGTGTGTGCTGTAAAATGTTAGATGTTTTTGCTTTATAAGCATCAATAAAACACTCCACCCAAGTAACGACATTTCAAGTGTGTTTTTCTTGCTCAAGGACACTTCAAACCGATTTATCCTGAAATCGTAAAAAATATTCCAGGAACACTTTTATGTCGGCAAGAAACTGTCTACTGAAACTATCTTTTCTGGATCATATTATATTACAGATCCTACTGTACACAACTGATGCCGGCTTTCAAAAAATCTGCTACTTGAGTCTTGGATTAGAATAGAAGGTGATTGCCCAGAAGGCCACAACAGCACGGAGTGGTGGTCCAGAATAAATCTAGTTTTATACAAATAAAGCATTTTTTTTTATTACATGGGTTCTGTTCTGGATATCATTTTTTGAAGTCACTCCATGCATACTACTTTGTATCTGAGCTCTAACTTTCTCTTTGTTTGGACTTTTAGCATGGTAAACAACCTTGCTTTTCTCTCTCAGTTAGACCATCACTATGACCAGAGAGAGTCCCCAGTAGTGACTCAATTAGAGCATCACACATTACAATTAGGCTTCACGCACATGACCATGTGTGTTTTGCGAATCCGCAAAACACGGAAGCCGCTCCGTGTGCGTTCTGCAATTTGTGGAACGGAACATGGACCATTCTAGAAATGCCTATTCTTGTCCGCAAAACAGACAAGAATAGGACACGCTCTATTTTTTTTGAGGGGCCATGGAACGGAGCAACGGATGGGGACAGCACACAGAGTGCTGTCCGCATCTTTTGTGGCCCCATTCAAGTGAATGGGTCCGTGCCCGAGCCTAAAAATATGCAGCTCGGACGCGGACCAAACATACGGTCATGTGCATGAGGCCTAAGGCCCCTTTTACACGAGCAAGTTTTTCACACTGGTGCAATGCGTGACGTGAACGCATAGCACTCACACTGAATCCTGACCCTTTCATTTCAATGGGTCTGTGTACATGAGCGTTTTTTTTCACACATCAGTTCTGCGTTGCGTGAAAATCACAGCATGTTCTATAGGCCTCATGCACACGACCGTTGTTTGATTCCGTGTCCGTTGCTCCGTTTTTCGTGATTTTCTGCGGACCCATTGGTTTTCAATGGGTCCGTGGAAACCTCGGCAAATGCACCGTTTGTCCTCCGCGTCCGTGGTCCGTGATTCCAGTCCGTCAAAAAAATATAACCTGTCCTATTCTTGTCTGTGAAAAACGGTTCACGGACCCATTCAAGTCAATGGGTCCGTGAAAAATGCGGGTGGCCATCCGTGTGTCATCCGCGTTCCATGTCCGTTTTTTTTGCGGATCCCTTGGCAGGCACTTGGGAAACATTGTCAGCCTGTCTTTTGGTAAAATCTTTTGGGTCATGTCCACTAAAAAAAAACGGAAGACACACGGAAACACAACGGAAGGCAAAAACGGACACGGATCACTGAACAACGGAACCCCTCTTTGCGGACAGCATAAAAAAACGGTCATGTGCATGAGGCCATATTCTGCATTTTTCACTGATGGTTGCTAAGAGATGCTGTTTGTAAACCTTCAGCTTTTTATCACGCGCGTGAAAAAGACATCAAAACGCATTGCAGCCGCGCGGAAAGAACTGAACAACTGAACGCAATCGCAGACAAAACTGACTGAACTTGCTTGCAAAATGGTGCGAGTTTCACTGAACGCACCCGGAGCCAATCCGTGACGCTCGTGTGAAAGCGGCCTAATAAGTGCAATGCTCTTAAAAAGGCATCTGCCAGCAGATTTCATGCAATGAGCTGAGCGATGGCCGTTTCGCGCTGAACGCGCTTCGTCGGGCTGCTACGTCAAAAGCGCGCATGCGCTTGCCTTCTTAAGCCGTGCGCTCCCTCACCAGCTGAAAAATCAGTGACGGTGCCACGGCACTGCTAGAAGGTTTAAAAACAGCAGCAGTGTGTACAGAGTTCATCAAAGGCAGAGTAACGGAACAGATCTTTATTGTAAGAAGGTAGAGAAGACGGTATACTGGCTCAGGCGGACTCTCAGTCAGGCAGTGCAAGGTCAGAGGTCCAGACAAACTTACAGATGACGGCAGGCAGAATCGTAGTCAGGCAATGCAGGGGTTAATGGTCCAGGTAATCCAAGTAGCAGACGGCAGGCAGAATCGTAGTCAGGCAATTCAGGGGTCAAGGCTAGAGGCAGACAGGCATGGAAGGTCAGGGTTAATTGGCAAAAGTCCAGTACACAGCAGGGCAGGACAGCAGGAAGCTTCAGAAGAGGGTAGCAGGTATAGTAACCACGTTTGAGCACTTCATGGTCAGTGAGGCCGCCCTAAATACCAGTAACCTAGCCCTGGGCGGGGACAGTAATCAGGAAGCGTGCTCTCCTCTCCTATAACTAAGGACGAGATCTGGCAGTGAGGGCTTATGCGGTGGTAGGCCCACCCACGAGTTAGTCCAGAGCTGGGACCCATGGCGCTGCAGTGCGCTGACGGTGGTCTGCCACCCTGCAGTGACGGCACAGCCATGGGCTCAATACTGACATAACACTTGGCAGCTGAAGGCATCTGTGTTGGTCCCATGTTCGTATGTGACGACATTGCTGAGAAAAATTATGTTTTATTATATGCAAATGAACCTCTAGGAGCAACGGGGGCGTTGCTATTACACCTAGAGGCTTCACTTTCTTTGCCATTGTTGCGCACACTGCACTTTGACAGGGACAGACAGGCATGATGACATCTTTAATGCCTGGCCCTGTCAATCAAAGTGGAGAGGGCGCGGCAGTTGCAAAGACAGCGGAGCCTCTAGGTGTAACGGCAATGCCCCAGTTGCTCCTAGATGCTCATTCGCATATATTAAAACCTAAAGGGAGTCTGTCATCTAATATGAGCATTTTAGACCACTCAGATCAGGTTATAGACTCCTTTGCCCCCATTACAATGTTACCTTTATTTGTGCAATCCCTCGCCGAGATCTTCCAAAACAGACTTTTTTAACTTATGCTAATGAGGTTCGGCAATGTGACCAGAAAATCACACCTCTTACACGCCTCTGGCCCGCCCTCATTTCCTATTATTACCTCCTACTCTCCCTCCCAAATCTCGCACCTGCGCCGCTCCACACCACGCCATGCACTGCGCATGCGCCATGCCAGTACTTCGAAATCCAGCTGGCGGAAGTCGCAAGCAGCACCAGAGGACGGCGGGCCGACAAGTCTCAACACGGCTATCTTTAGTTGGCAGGCGCATGCGCAATATGAAAAGCTGTTCCTCTACCCATAATGGGCAGAGCAGTGCGCAGGTGCGGGCCAACTGTGGAGCGGTGCACGTGCAAGATCCTCCCTTGCCCCAGAAATGTCCCTATAGTACCTACAGTAATGCCCCCCTGCCCACAGTAATGTCCCTATAGTGCCCACAATAATACTCCCTGCCCCCTGTAATGTCCCCATAGTGCCCGCAATAATATGCCCCCCTCCATGCCGGAAACGAAGAATGCTAGTGTGAAAGTACCCTAAGAGTGGAATAGACTAATAGTGTCTAATAGTGCTGGTATTTCTAGTCCTACTAATTCTGAACTCGTATTGCAAAGCCTAAGGCCCCTTTCACACGGGCGAGTTTTGCCGCGCGGGTGCAATGCGTGAGGAGGACGCATTGCACCCGCACTGAATCCGGACACATTCATTTCTATGGGGCTGTGCACATGAGCAGTGGTTTTCACGCATCACTTCATGCTCTATATTGTGCGTTTTTCACGCAACGCAGGCCCCATAGAAGTGAATGGGGCTGCGGGAAAATCGCAAGCATCCGCAAGCAAGTGCGGATGCGTTGCGATTTTCCCGCATGGTTGCTTAGCAACGGGACCCGATCTTTTTTATTTTCCCTTATAACATGGTTATAAGGGGAAATAATAGCATTCTTAATAAAGAATGCATAGTAAAATGAAGTTGAAGGGGTTAAAAATAATAAAAGTTAACTTACCTTAGCCACTTGATCGCGTAGTTGCGATCTGTCTTCTCTCTTCAAGCTTCAGCTACCAGCTAAAGGACCTGTGATGACGTCACATCACATGGTCCAATCACATGGTCCATCACCATGGTAAGTTGGACCATGTGATTGGACCATGTGATGTGACGTCATCACAGGTCCTGTAGATGTTAGATGATGCAGGGAAAGAGAGGAGAGATCGCGACTACGCGATCAAGTGGCTAAGGTAAGTTAACTTTTATTATTTTTAACCCCTTCAACTTCATTTTACTATGCATTCTTTATTAAGAATGCTATTATCTCCCCTTATAACCATGTTATAGGGAAAATAATAAATTCTCCAGAAGACCCGAAACCGGATTTCAGTGATGAAGTCCGGCTTCGGGTCTGGGTACCAAACATGGCGATTTTTCTCACGCGCGTGCAAAACGCATTACAAATGTTTGCACCCGCGCGGGAAAAACGCGCATATTCCCGCAACGCACCCGCCTCTTATCTGGCCATCAAACATGACGCCCGTGTGAAAGAGGCCTAAGGGTACTTTTACACTTGCGGCAGGACGGATCTGGCAGGCTATTCAGCCTGCCGGATCCATCCTGCCACAAGTGCCCGTGCACTACCGTACTACCGCTCCGTCTCCATTGACTATAATGGGGTGGGGGTGGAGCTACGGCGATCTCTGACCGTGCACAGACGTGCTGCGCCGTAGCTCCACCCCCCCGCCCTATTATAGTCAATGGGGACGGAGCGGCAGCACGGCAGTGCACGGCCACTTGCGGAAGGACGGATCCGGCAGGCTGAATAGCCTGCCAGATCCGTCCTGCCGCAAGTGTAAAAGTACCCTAAGCTTATAGTATAATCACTTTCTATCGCTCATGGCTGATATCTCCCTTGCTAATTATTAGTCAGATCTAACATGGTGCCTGTAGCACACCCCAGCATTAATCCTAAATATTCGCATAATGACTTCACTTAAAAACAGTGTAAAGCCCCCCCCCCCCGCAACATGTTTCACTGCTAAACATGGCGTCCTCAGGCGTAATGGAGCTACTGCAAACACGAGCACTCTCACTGAGTTTTTTTTAAACATGAGTGGCGGGTTTGCCCCTTATGTAGTCCAATGTATTACGTGCTATTCTTAAAACTGCAGGGGAGAGGGCCAATAGGGTTATCTAGCTTAGTAAATTATGCCTATGATAAGTGCTTTAAGTCAAGTGTCTACTGCGCATGGATTCGGTAATAGATTAAATCGTCCCCTCGTTCCTATACTGTGCACGCTCTGAAACTTGTACTTTTGTTCGCTCCATGTGTCCTGTCAGCGCCAGCGCTGGTACTTAGACTATTTCCATTCTCTTTTCCTTTTCAGCCATGCGTTTGGATATAGATTTATTCTCTCTAGTTTATCATCAGTATGCTTACCCGGGGACTTCAGCTAACTTATACATTATATCCAAATTTAGGGAGAGTAAAGAAAAACCACAATAAGGCAACCAAATAGATATATATTTATTATAATTGACTTCTATAATCATGATGAACTAAAAATAACATTGATCATATTTATAATCCATCAAATATCCTCTATTATGAATTTAGTAATATATATGTATGTATATAATAATATATATGACATAATCATGATTAACAGTTATAAATTACATATTTAAATTTTGTCCATGATTGTGCTTAGACATTTCTTTATGTAATTTTTAATAATTATGATGGATTATCAATAATTTCTACTACCTACACCTACACCAATCCTATGATTAATTACTACATAATATCTTTTATATATATATATATATTTATATTTTTTATTATTAATTTTTTATGTTTTATATAATAATCATTGTGACTTCTATTAATCCATTTAGTTGTTACCTTTATTTTATTTTTTTTCCTTTTTTTTTTTTTTTATCATTTTGTATGCTCCAATGCTCCATAGACTTAATAATATGTATACTAATCTGATATATTTATGAACTGCGGTTTTTCTCCAGCCCAAATTTCCGGAACACTTGCCGGATTGCCGGATCTGGCATTATTTTTCATTAAAATGTATTAATGCCAGATCCGGTACCAAGTGTTCAGGAAATTGCTGCATCGATGGATCCGGTTTTCCGGTCTGCGCATGCGCAGACCTTTAAAAATGTCAACAAAAATTAATACCGGATCCGTTTTTCCGGATGACACTGGAGAGACGAATCCGGTATTGCAATGCATTTGTGAGACAGATCCGCATCCGGATTCGGAAACAAATGATGTCCGTTTGCCTGCCGAATTCTTCTAACACTAGTGTGAAAGTACCCTTAGACGCTTCAGCGTATTCCACTCTTAGCTAATTGAGAATGTGCAAATGGTAACAACTGAATAACAACCACTAACTATTTGCAACAAAGTTGCTAGTCAAGTGGCAAATAAGACTGATATAATCTAATGCAGCCATTGCACATATCTCTAAGGCCTCTTTCACACTAGCGTTTTAGCTTTCCGTCCTAGAGTTCCGTCCTCGGGGCTCTAGGACGGAAAGCTACTGATCAGGATTATCCCCATGCATCCTGAATGGAGAGAAATCCGTTCAGGATGCATCAGGATGTCTTCCGTTCAGTATGTGAACATTTTTTGGACGTTGACAAAAGAGCAGCATGCTGCGGATTTGTCTCCGTCCAAAAATCCGGAAGACATGCCGTAACGCCGGATCCGGAATTAATGCCCATTGAAGTGCATTAATCCGGATCCGCCCTTAAGCTAAACGTCGTTTCGGCGCATCGCCGGATCCGAAGTTTAGCTTTTTGTCAATGGTTACTATGGCAGCCAGGACGCTAAAGTCCTGGTTGCCATAGTAAAGAGTAGGGGAGCGGGGAGCGGCATACTTACATTCCGTGCGGCTCCGGGACGCTCCAGGATGACGCCAGGGCGCCCCAGTGCATAGATCACGTGATCGCATGGATCACGTGATCCATGCGCGCGGGCGCTCTGACGTCATTCAGGAGCGCCCCGGGAGCCGCACGGAATGTAAGTATGCCGCTCCCCCGCTCCCCACTGCTACCATGGCAACCAGGACGCTAGTAGCGTCCTGGCTGCCATAGTAACACTGAAAGCATTTTGAAGACTGATCAGTCTTCAAATGCTTTCAGTTCACTTGCGTTGTGCCGGATCCGGCGTGCATTCCGGCGACGGAAGTGCACGCCGGATCTTCACAATGCAAGTGTGAAAGAGGCCTAAGGGGATATGAAGTAAATATCCCTGTGATATCCCAAATACATGAGAATAATTTACAGAATAAAGAAAAGACTCACATGGTCACTTTTAATTTTTAATTCTTTTTTCTTTTGAGAAATTTAAAAGGTCTTAAAGTGAACAATAAAGGTTATGTTTTAAACAAAAAGAAAATGACCTAAAACAGGGATTGGATGGCCTAAGGCTATAGAATATAGTACTTTAGAGTAGCCCTGGGTCCCTTTTGGGGTCAAAGTATTTTGGACTGAGAGACAGAATGCCGCAATGTAAGTATGGGGTGTCGATCAGTTGCTATGGCAGCTAGGGAATTCTGAAGGCAGTCAGGATTACCACGATACATTACCTCATACACCTCGCCTCTGGCAGGATATAATAGAATACTATTTAAATCTGTAAAAACTGAAGTATTGCTGTGAAAAATACATGCGATCAAATGATTGCAGGTTCAAGTCCCCTAAGGGTAGTAATAAAAACAGCAAAAGTCAGACGAATGAAGTTTATAAAATATATATAAAAATTTAAAACTTTTCTCATTTCAAATAAACATTATTGGTATTGCCAAAAATGTCATAAATATCAAAATATTTCATCATTTATTATCTGTGGTGAAAGCAGTATGAAAAAAACCTCCATTGCCAGAATTGCTGTTTTTGGTCATGTCGCCTACCAAGAAAATTGAATAAAAATGATCAAAATGTCAAATGCACACAAAAATGTTTTCAATAATAACTACTGCAAAAAAATGAGCCCTCACAAACCATCAGTAGAAAAGTATAAAAAAAAAGTTATGGTTTTCATAATATGGTGACACAAAGCAATATTATTCTTAGAAAAGGTTTAAAGGAGTTTTCCAAGATTTTGATACTGGTCATCAGTCATATATAAAAACAAAACCCAAAAATTGCATTTCTTTTCCATTTAGGCCTCTTTCACACGGGCGTCACGTTTGACGCCCGGAAAGGATGCGGGTGCGTTGCGGGAATATGCGCAATTTTTCCGCGCGTGTGCAAACGTTTGTAATGCGTTTTGCACGCGCGTGTGAAATTATCGGCGTGTTTGGTACCCAGACCCGAACCCGGACTTCATCACTGAAGTCCGGTTTCGGGTTAAGTATTCTGGAGATTTTATTATTTTCCCTTATAACATGGTTATAAGGGAAAATAATAACATTCTCAATACAGAATGCTTAGTAAAATGTGGATGGAGGGGTTGAAAATAAAAAAAATTAACTCACCTTAGCCACTTGATTGCGTAGTTGGCGATCTCTCTTCTCTTCAAGCATTAGCTGCAGTCTAAAGGACCTGTGATGACGTCACATCACATGGTCCAATCACATGTGATGTGACTTAACATTCCCCATATGTCTACTTTATGTTGGCATCGTTTTGAAAATTTTAATTTTTTGGACATTAGAAGGGTTAGAATTTTAGAAGCAATTCTTAACATTTTTAAGAAAATTTCCAAAACCTTCTTTTTAAGGACCAGTTGAGTTATGAGGTCACTTTGTGGGGCTTACATAATAGAAACTCATGTACAACTAAACTCAGAAAAAGCAGAGACTGAAATTTTTCGCACAAAACTACCGTATATATCAATCTGGGCTTATGCTTTCTGATCAAAATGCATACTAATACCTCATGTATAGCATGTAGCTCAGGGGGCCGTATACTATTTATTACGCTTAAGCAATGTTAATTATGCTGAGAAGCAGTCATAGATCAAGGCATATCATGTGGATGTGCAATCCAGGTTTTCCTCTTTTCTGTATATTTCTATATATCAATCTGCTCAGCTCCTCCTGCTCTATAACAAAGTGCCAGCAGATAAGAGAATATCGTACAACGTTACATAAACAACCGTTACCATATCTGTAATTGGGTAAATACAATGGATAATACAGGGGTCATGTACTGAAGATGTATAATGTACTCAGGGAGCATCCTGAAAAAACAACAAAGTTCTCGCCAACAAGTGTTTTTGTGGGCATGGCCACTGTAAATGGCAAGTGATAGGTGGGTGTAGCAATTTGGCACATAGCGCAGTTGGCTACCTGGACACTGAGCTGGAGAAGAGGAAGCATAGTTCTAGGTGTGAGCACTGTAGTGCATACTGAATCTGGAGAAAGCAGTGAGCTAAGGCTAGTTTCACATCTCTTGCAGTAATTCCAACAGAGAACGGCCTGACGGAATTCGCCAGATCTGGCACTACAAGATGCAAAGGGAATGCCCGCCGGTCCCATAAACCATAATGGGGTCTGGTGGAGATCCGGATGCAATCCGACAAAAATGCAGAGAATTGGCCGGACAGAAAACGCTGCATGCTGCGGTTTGTGTGCGGCCAATTCCCGGCATTCTCTGCCGTTTAACAATGCTGGACATGTGAACCTAGAAAAGAAAGTAGAAGTAATGCCAGAATTTGCTGTTTAAACTTTTGTCCATTAAAACTGCGACAAACTGTGAGTTACAAGTAAAAGAATTCAAAACTGCCCTTCTGTGTCTCTGAACTACACGTTCTGCCATGTGAAGTATCCGGCAATTAAAGGCAAATCAAGCACATTACACCAACGCTCCTGTCCTGAAAATGACTGCTGATGAGGGGCACTGAAATGCACTGTGCCCATGGCAGTATCCTGTACATCCAGGAAGGAAACTGGTGCGGTATGTTTCACTGGGAGATGCATCATGTGCCTGTCCATAAGCAGTCGTCTGCAGGAGGGCAGAAGTGGGGCTGTCTGGGGAGAAGACTTGGATGTCAAGGCGACGTGGCTTCATAAAGTGAAAAAACGGGGCTGGACTTCTGAAGACTAGATATTGATAAACTGCAAGCATCTCCATTACCCTCTCTACTGTACATTATATATAAGCAAACCTACAAGAAGCCGTGGTGTGAATACCCATAAAATAAAACAGCCACGAGGGATAAAAAATATATCCATTCTTAAATTACTAAAATACATGGAGAATTTATAATAAGAAGAATCCACACTACAGTAGGGAAAAGAATCTAGTAAGGGACTACCGCAATGCAGACAAGTGGAGACGTAGTATACAATGCAATTGCTGTGTAGGTGCACATTAAATTGAAGGGATCCGAATATAATAGCGTCCAAGTGAACTGCATAAAGAATAAAATGCATGAAGTACATTAGTGCTATCTCATCAATAAATGTGGCGCAAAAACGTCCACAATTACATAGTAACATAGTACATAAGGCCGAAAAAAGACATCTGTCCATCCAGTTCGGCCTGTTATCCTGCTAGTTGATCCAGAGGAAAGAAGTACTCCCTGGATCAACGACCCCTCTCTAGTAGCTATAGCCTGTAATATTATTACACTCCAGAAATACATCCAGTCCACTCTTGAATTCCTTTATTGTACTCACCATCACCACCTCCTCACGCAGAGAGTTCCATAGTCTCACTGCTCTTACAGTGAAGAATCCTTTTCTATGTTTGTGTACAAACCTTCTTTCCTCCAGAGGCAGAGGATGTCCCCTCGTCACAGTTAAATAGATATATGCAACTCCCAGCACCAAAGGCCACAAACCAGTAGCCAAATAGAAGAGGTGTAGAGAAATAGAAAATATCTGCATGAGGAGCCCTCACTTACACAAGTAGCTTCGTCCATTGTCCCTGAGCAACAGTATAAATAAAATACAAATAGAAAGTTCTCCGTTACATTGTTCCTGTCGTCTTCGTTGGCGCTGCAGATCCCCGTGTAAAGTGAGCTCAGTTCACAATAAACGTCAAATATGAAATAAAGGTGAACGCGCTGCCAAGTTCCACATCGACATCAGAAAATTGCCGAACTATCGCAGTTGTCTTGGGCACTACCAAACATCAGAATCTCCCTCAGATAAGAAATCTTCACCAGAAAAAAAAACCTCTGTACTGCCAGATATACCATATAAAAATGGGATTTATCATACTCACAAGATAAATAGTCAAACACGCATTAAATAAAAACGTATCCATGTTAGAAGATTTGCCCGGCCTAGGTTTCGCCTGTTATGCTTCATCAGGGGCGAATGTCACACCCTCCAAATGATGTGCTTTTAATATGGGCAGGAAGTTGGAAAACAGCTTCCGTTTCCTCCCTTATTAACATCTTCATTAACAAATATGAAGATAAATAAAACAAAGAAACATATAAAACATACATTTCGCTCTCATATAACGTTATATGAGAGCGAAATGTATGTTTTATATGTTTCGGGCGGAATTCATGTGGCAATGTCAGATCCAGAGAGACCCAGCAGGTTATTCCCTTAGTCAAAACTTATTAACAAAGTAAACCTAATAGTCAGGTAACAAAATCCAAGATATAACATATCTGCACATACAGAATGTTTGAATTCTATGAAATGGCATAGTGCATATTCATATTGTAAGAGGGCGCAAGGTTCCGTCGTCGACGGAAGGTACGTGTCACCGAGGTTCCTGGCCTCGGTGAGATAAGAGCCGGATTTTTTGTGTGTCAGCAGCAGCTAGTGCTGCTTGACACATTGATATTTAGTATGGCTACAAAGCCGATCCGGGCCGGCTCTTATTGGGAATAGTCAAGTGCTGGGTGGGAGACTATTCCCCACGGTCCAGGCTGGACTTTTTCCGGGCCTTAAAAAAGGCAGCCACCTCAGCAGGTGGGAGGTGATTATCCTGGAAGCTGCTGGTGTTGCTGTGGAGCTCTCAGGGCTGAGAGCAAGAGTCTGCAAACAGGCGTGCAGTCTACCTGGAAGCCGCTGGTGGAAACTTTGCGTGGCCGAGCTAACTGCCAAGTGTGAACTAACACCGACCACTCAGGTGACCTTGCTGTGGGACTGATATTTTTGCCTTGTGTTTTGCCTCGTGTGAACAGGCACTAAGACTGTTTCTGTTTTGTCTTGTGTGAACAAGCACTAAGACTGTTTTTGTGTTGCTGAGTGTGAATAAAACACTTCTGCTTTACCCAGAGAACTGTGTACCTTGCCTCTATACTGCGTCCGCAAGCCTGTCTACCAGAGCAATTCCCCACAATATTCATAAGATTTCCTGCATGAAAGAGATTTTCCAGGACCTAGATACGGATAACCTCCCCTCAGGATAGGTCATCAATATCAGATATGTGGGAGTCCAACATCCGGCACAAACAGCCATCCGCAGCAGCTGCCGGAACCAGCCACGGTAGATACTCTGATGGGAATGTCAACCAGTAGTGGTTTTTCATTTGCTGAGCAGCTAAATAAATGCAAGTGTTAACTACAGTCTCAATATGTTTACCAGTTCAGTGAACCAATGTTGCATATGATTATAATTTAATAAATGAGTGCCTTCATATTCCTAATCCCAATTAACCACATAATATACTGTATAAAATATAGATGTTACATAAAGGAACAGCTTTGATGCTTGCCTGGTCTGACCAAATTGATTATACTTTCCAGAACTATCTTCCAGCTCCAGATGCCTAATTTCGGAGTATGAGCTGTCAGATCCTCCTCCTCTCTAGGAATCTGATCATCATCTAGCAGCACTTTTTCTTCTCCAGAAAGCTGACCAACATCTATTGGCACTTTTATTTCTCCAAGATGCTGGCCAACACCTCAGCACCCGTCTGTCTCCTTTACTATGCTAACAAACATCTCAGCACTTTTCACCTACAGATTGCTGACTAACACCTATGGACTTGTCATCTACAGAGCGCTGCCCAACATCTCAGCACATGTCATCTAAGGGCTCATACACACGGGTCCGCAATACATGGGGCACCAGCCATGTGCACCCTGCATCACGGATGCAGACCCATTCACTTGGTGCGGAAGCACGGATCGGAACCCCACGGAAGCACTACGGAGTGCTTCTGTGGTGTTTTGGGCCGTGCCTCCGCACCACAAAAAAGTAGTGCATGCACTATTTTTTTGCGGTGCGGATTGTCGGATGCAGATCGCGGACCCCATTCAAGTGAATAGGTCCACAATGCGCATGCAGCTGCCCCACGGTTGGTGCCCGTGCACTGCGGACCGCAATTTGCGGTGCGCAGCACGGGCCTGGCCAGCACACGGTTATGTGCATGAGCCCTAATACTGACCAACATTCCAGCACATGTCATCAAAGCTGACCAACATGTCAGTAATAGGGATGCGAGTTCGGGTACACGGACCCAAACCCGGATTTTTTCACTGAAGTCGGGGTTCGGTGTTCGGGTCATTTCATTATTTTCCATTATAACATGCTTATAGCGGAAAATAATAGCATTCTTAAGACAGAATGCAAAATATAGAATATGGCAATTTAGGAGTAAGAAAAAACAAAAACAACTCACCTCGCCCACGTGGTGAGTTCAGTGACGTCATCGCAGGTCCTTTTGTAGTGTACGGGAGCTGTAATGCCCGTCACTACAGAAGGGTCACTTGTGTGTTGATGTTCCCCTCAGTTTTGAGGAGATTGGTGTAATACATCTTCATGTAATGCAATACTGTGTATTTCCCTGTTACTGTAAAATGTGCCATGTGCAGGCCTGCTAGGGGTGTCATTCCAGCTCTAAAACGCTAGAGGGAGCTAGGGAGCCCTAGTTTATATAAGGCCCAGTCAGGGGAAGGAAAGGCAGATTAGACTGAGTCCAAGTTAAGTGCAGGCCATGAGCCTGTGAAGTCCAGCTCAGGCCTTGAGCCTGTGAAGGCAAGGCCCAGGCCTTGTACCCGCTGAAGTCAGCCCAGGCCCTATCGCCTGTGGGGGTCCAGCCTAGGAAGATTCATGCCCTAGGAGGAGCAGTCCAGACCCTAGCACTAGTGGAGAAGTGTTGCCTCCTTAGTCAAGCTGCAAGCAGGACAAGTATCCCTGGAGAGAGAGGACAGTTGCCTGAAGTGTGTTGCTGCATTCAGAGTAAGATTAAAGCCAGATCTTAAGAGGCCTGTCTTGAGGAAGGCCCTTTGGGACTGTGATTACTAACTTGAACCACTTCTGTGACTGTATTGTAACGTGTGGAACATTCTGGAGCTGTACTTGATAACTGTTCAACTGTTTGCAACTACGTTCAGTAAAGTTATCCCGTTATTTAAAGATACAGAGACTCCTCAATTATTCCACCTATCACTACACGGTGTGCCACCGTCCAATTGGCACTGGCGTCACGACATTCATCACCTGCCTGTTCCAGTGCTGACCCGATTGAAGATGACAGTCGGTCCCAGGTTAGTGGGTTGCCCTGCACTACAAAGCCCAGCATACCTAAAGCTACACTACTGACCCCCTGGGACACTGCACTTTTGCAGGTCCTGCTGAAAGAAGATAGAAGACACTGTGGCAGTGCAATCACTGTGACACTGTGGCAGTGGATGAGATGAGTCTTTTTTTTTTTTTAACCCCCTAAATTGCCATATTCTTTTGCATTTTTTCTTAAGAATGCTATTATTATCCGCTATAACCATGTTCTAACGCAAAATAATGAAGTGAAGTTCGGGTCCCCATTGACTTCAATGGGGTTCGAGTTCGGGGTCAAGTTCGGGTCCCGAACCTGAACTTTGACCTGAAGTTTGGCCGAACCTGGCAAACCCGAACTTCCACAGGTTCGCTCATCCCTAGTCAGTATGTCATCAAATGCTGACATCTCAGAACCTTCTGTATCGAGAAAGCTGATCACCAACCATCAGCTCTTCTACTGCTGAGCATGATCTACAACACCATTCTCCACAAAGCTGCCCATAACTGCCCAGTGGCCTCTCCGAGTACTGAGAACCATCTAACATAGTACCGCTATATTACCGTGTATATACCCCCTCCATATACCTCTATATTACAGTGTAAATACTCCCTCCATGTACCTTATTACAGTGTATATACCCCCTCCATATACCTCTATATTACAGTGTAAATACCCCCTCTATGTACTTTTTTTACAGTGTATATACCCCCTCCATATACCTCTATATTACAGTGTAAATACCCCCTCTATGCACCTTATTACAGTGTATATACCCCCTCTATATACCTCTATATTACAGTGTATACCCCCTCCATGTACCTTTATATTACAATGTAAATACCCCCTCAATATACCTCTATATTACAGTGTATATACCCCTTCCATGTACCTCAATATTACTATGTATATACACCCTCCATATAAGCTCCCCATACCTCTTATATCCATTGATGTCTCCTTTGATGTAGATGTTCTCTGTTCTCCTTGTAGACCTTCAGACCAGATCACCATTTTGTCACCATTTTCCATCTCTGCAGATTGACAACAACAAAAAAATCTTAGTTTACAACTTTTTCATGATCCTCCCATCTTCTGGACAAATCATCCTACTACCCCCTGTACTATCCTGCAAAAAAAGATAACACCCCTGATAAAACTAGTACCACACAGAGCCCCCCATATAAAATACCCCTTCTTTGTGGCCTCAGTAGAAGCCCCCATAGTGCCCCATAATAATGTGCCAGTAACAAGTGCCCCCCATAGATGCCACCCAACCAATCATGTGCCAGTAACAAGTGCCTCTCCATGCCCCCCCATGTGCCAGTAACAAGTGCCCCCCCATATGCCAGTAACAAGTGCCTCTCTTCTGCCCCCCATGTGCCAGTAACAAGTGCCTCTCTTCTGCCCCCCATGTGCCAGTAACAAGTGCCTCTCTTCCCCCCACCCATGTGCCAGTAGAAAGTGCCTCTCTTCCCCCCACCCATGTGCCAGTAGAAAGTGCCTCTTTAACCCCCCCATGTGCCAGTAACAAGTCCCTCTTTAACCCACCATGTGCCAGTAACAAGTGCCTCTCTTCCACCCACCCATGTGCCAGTAAAAAGTGCCTCTTTGACCCCCTCCATGTGCCAGTAACAAGTGCCTCTTTAACCCACCATGTGCCAGTAACATGTGCCTCTTTAACCCCCCACCCCCCATGCGCCAGTAACTATCAGAGAAAAAGGGAAGGGAGACACCTCTCCCTCCCCCACAGCACAGCCATCTGTATCGCTATCCACAATGGAAGCGCTCACCTCCCTGTGAACTGCCGCGAGCCCCCTTCCCTGCCAGTCTGCCCCTGATTGTGGCCGAAAGTGTAGGCCGGCCAGTGCACATCTTAAAGCGGCCCCAGGGACAACGGCCTACCAGGAAATTGCCCGGTATTCCGATAGGCCAGCCCATTCAGTTACACTGTTCTTACTTGATGCTTGTGCATCATTTTTGGCTGAACATCATATTAAAAATGACAGGAAAACACACCTCCCAACCATCTCGGTTCCGGCAGAGAAGTCCTGGGTTTTAGTGGCTGTCCCGTGGTCCTGGAATGGCTGAGTATGTCCCACTAGCTTCTTTGTGTCCATAGGATGCAGAGAAAACTGACTGTAATGGTGAAGCAACAAGCCCTCTGCTCCCCACTTTGCAGGCCAGGAATCGGCCTCTGCTCCTTCCACACAGTTCAGCAGCGTGATGTGTATCCTGCCTGCTGCTGCTGGGGAGCGCAGATCAGCCGAGGAACTGGGTGGGAATTAACAGTTTTTTTTTTTACTTCCTATGAAGGGGGCACATATCTGGGAATAACTTGAGGGGGCACATACCACGGCATAGCTACTGTGAGTGGTACACATACCAGGACATAGCTACTGTGAGGGGTACACATACCGGGACATAGCAACTGTGAGGGGTACACATACCGGGACATAGCTACTGTGAGGGGTACACATACCGGGACATAGCTACTGTGAGGGGTACACATACTGGGACATAGCTACTGTGAGGGGTACACATACCGGGACATAGCTACTGTAAGGGGTACACATACTGGGACATAGCTACTGTGAGGGGTACACATACCGGTACATAGCTAATGTGAGGGGTACACATACTGGGGCATAGCTACTGTGAGGGGTACACATACCAGGGCATAGCAACCGTGAGGGGTACACATACCGGGGCATAGCAACTGTGAGGGGGCACATACGTGGGCATAGCAACTGTGAAGGGAGCACATATCTGGCATAAATATTGTAAAGGGGGCATATCTGGCCATTACTACTGTGAAGGGGCACATCTGGGCATTACTACTGTGAGGGGTACACATACCGGGGCATAGCAACTGTGAGGGGTACACATACCGGGGCATAGCTACTGTGAGGGGTACACATACCGGGGCATAGCAACTGTGAGGGGGCACATACGTGGGCATAGCAACTGTGAAGGGAGCACATATCTGGCATAAATATTGTAAAGGGGGCATATCTGGCCATTACTACTGTGAAGGGGCACATCTGGGCATTACTACTGTGAGGGGTACACATACCGGGGCATAGCAACTGTGAGGGGTACACATACCGGGGCATAGCAACTGTGAGGGCTACACATACCGGGACATAGCTACTGTGAGGGGTACACATACCGGGACATAGCTACTGTGAGGGTACACATACCGGGACATAGCTACTGTGAGGGGTACACATACCGGGACATAGCTACTGTGAGGGGTACACATACCGGGACATAGCTACTGTGAGGGGTACACATACCGGGACATAGCAACTGTGAGGGCTACACATACCGGGGCATAGCAACTGTGAGGGGTACACCTACCGGGACATAGCAACTGTGAGGGCTACACATACCGGGACATAGCTACTGTGAGGGGTACACATACCGGGACATAGCAACTGTGAGGGCTACACATACCGGGACATAGCTACTGTGAGGGGTACACATACCGGGACATAGCTACTGTGAGGGGTACACATACCGGGACATAGCTACTGTGAGGGGTACACATACTGGGACATAGCTACTGTGAGGGGTACACATACCGGGACATAGCTACTGTGAGGGGTACACATACCGAGGCATAGCAACTGTGAGGGGGCACATACGTGGGCATAGCAACTGTGAAGGGAGCACATATCTGGCATAAATATTGTAAAGGGGGCATATCTGGCCATTACTACTGTGAAGGGGCACATCTGGGCATTACTACTGTGAGGGGTACACATACTGGGGCATAGCAACTGTGAGGGGTACACATACCGGGGCATAGCAACTGTGAGGGGTACACATACCGGGGCATAGCAACTGAGAAGGCTACACATACCGGGACATAGCAACTGTGAAGGCTACACATACCGGGACATAGCTACTGTGAGGGGTACACATACCGGGACATAGCAACTGTGAGGGGTACACATAACGGGACATAGCTACTGTGAGGGGTACACATACCGGGGCATAGCAACTGTGAGGGGTACACATACCGGGACATAGCTACTGTGAGGGGTACACATACCGGGACATAGCTACTGTGAGGGGTACACATACCGGGGCATAGCAACTGTGAGGGGTACACATACCGGGACATAGCTACTGTGAGGGGTACACATACCGGGACATAGCAACTGTGAGGGCTACACATACCGGGACATAGCTACTGTGAGGGGGCACATATCTGGCATAAATATTGTAAAGGGGGCATATCTGGCCATTACTACTGTGAAGGGGCACATCTGGGCATTACTACTGTGAGGGGTACACATACCGGGGCATAGCAACTGTGAAGGGAGCACATATCTGGCATACATACTGTAAACGAGGCATATCTGACCATAACTACTGTGAAGGGGCACATCTGGGCATTACTACTGCAAAGGGGGCGCATAACTACTGTGAGGGGCTTAACTACTATGAATGGGGTACATGTGAGCACTACTAATGTGAAGGGGACACAATTTGGGCATTTCTACTGTGAAGGGAACACATGTGGGCATTACTACTGTAAATGGCATATATGTCAGCATTACTGCTGTGACGGGGCACAATGTGGGCATAACTACTGTGTGCTGGCACAAAGGGGGAATAATTACTATGTGGGGGCATTAAGGGTACTGGGTGTGTATATAGGATTGCCATCTGGATGGTATCTCACCAGCAGGGCGGTATTTTAGTGGCCCTGCCGGTAATTTTTTTTCTATTGGCAATATTAATTGCTGGTATTTTTCCATTGTGAAGCGCTCATTAGTACAGCCTTTACCTCCCCCGTCACTTGTCACCGCGGGGAACACTCGCTGCTGACCGGAGGACAGGACCTGCAAGATGCCATCGCACTGGAGCGCAGGTCCTGAGCTTCCAGTCAGCAGCGAGCGCTCACAGCGGTGGAAGCAAATGGAGGAGCTGAGTTTTTTTTTTTTTTTTTGCAGAAGCAGAGAAGGGGCACTAATGAGGGCATTACTCTTACTGGGGGGCACTAATGTGGTAAGGTGGCCACTCAGACCACCCTCAAAAGCCAGACTATACAACCCCGCCCCCAGATCCATTAAGTCCCCCCCAATCCCATTAGGCCCTCCCTTAACCCGCAGCCGACGGGTTAGAGAGTTACTTTCTCCTTGCAGCTCACACCGCACAGTGCTGCTTTCTGAGCGTGGGTTGTTAAAAAAGACATCCCTGCATCTGTCCAGGCCCTGCACCAGACGGAGGACAGGGAGTCTGAAAGCCACCTCTGGCCACCCTATAATGGGGGCATTACTTTTACTGGAGGCACTACTCTTACATACCTCCCAACCGTCCCAGATCCGGCGGGACAGTCTCAGATTTCAGGGGCCATCCCACGGTCCCGGTATAGGGCAGGGAGGTATGTCCTGCTCTCAGGCAGCTGTCCCTGCTTCAGCAGAGACAGTTGCCTGTAATGATGAAGAAGAGAGCGGTCGGCTCCCTGCTCCATCTTTCCTCCCCCTGGAGCCAGCAGTCAGCCTCTGCTCCTCCTCCTCCACAGACCAGAGGAGCTGATGTGTATCCTGATGCTGCTGCTGAAGGACGTGAGTACGTAAAGTTTCTTTTTTTTTTTCTTACTTTCTGTGAAGGGGGCACAGCTGGGCATATTTCTGAGGGGGCACAGCTGGGCATATTTCTCAGGGGGCACAGCTGGGCATATTTCTCAGGGGGCATAGCTGGGCATCGTTTTGAGGGGGCACAGCTGGGCATATTTCTGAGGGGGCACAGCTGGGCATATTTCTAAGGGGGCACAGCTGGGCATATTTCTGAAGGGGCTCAGTTGGGCATATTACTGTGAGGGGGCACAATGCTCACATAAATACCGTGTGGTGGCATAAAGGGGGAATAATTAGTATGTGGGGGCATTTAGGGGACTGGGTAGGATTAGGTGTTTAGTTATGTTTTGCATGGCCCTCTTCCTTCTTTTCAAAACCTGGGAGGTATGCTCTTACTGGGGGCACTAATGGTGGCATAATTGTTAGTTATGGCGCTAATGGGGGCATTATTCTTACTGGGGGGCACTGATGGGGGCATTATTTATTCTGGGGTGCACTAATGGGGCCATTACTCTTACTGGGGGGGCACTAACTCTGGGACACACTAATGGGGGCATTACTATTACTGGGGGGCTTTAATGGAGGCATTTATATTATTGGGAGCCACAGTATGACAGGGACTTAATACCCTGTGTTAAGCCACGCCCCCTCATTCGCTCACCACACACACATAGTGTCCCTCTAACTTATTTTCAAAAGTTAGGAGGTATGCTACAACATCATTTTTTGGTAGGTGTTATCTTATTGTATGGACAGTAGAGGGAGATTTATCAAAACTGGAGTAAAGTAGAACTGGTTTAGTTGCCCATAGCAACCAATCAGATTCCACCTTTCATTTTCCAAACGAGCTCTGAAAAATAAAAGCCGGAATCTGATTGGTTGCTATGGGCAACTAAAACAGTTCTCCTTTACACCTATTTTAATAAATCTTCCTTATATAATTATGATCCTAATTTCCTAAAGAGAGGCACGGTTAATGGGATCACGTGTTGCGTTCCACCTTCTCTGCCAATCAGGTGCTGCTTTCTTCCAGCCAATCCGCGGCAGAGAGTCGTCACGTGCCCTAACCCGGAAGCGGAAGACGCGCGTTGGTGGAGTAGTGCTGAGGCCCTGGGGGCCCGCAGGGAAGATGCCAGTTGCCGTGATGGCGGATAACCCGGTGTCCTTCCAGAGGCTTCTAGAGCAGTGCGAGGAGCAAGAGCTGGAGGTGGGCGACGTCTGTCAGTACCTGACCTGTGTATATGACACCATGCGCCGGGCATCCCGCGCTCTCCTGCACAGGGCAGCTGAGGAGCGTAGGATACTTCAGTAAGGTTTCTATGAACGAGCCAGATATAAGAGCGGCGTGTATCCCTCCGCCCGCAGGATATAGTCCCTGAGAGCTTCCTGCTTTGTGAAGGAGTTCTCCACGTTCTGCAGTTACTGACCACTCCTCTAAATACTAGCACATTTCTGCATTGACTTCCTGGTTCAGGGACCCCCTGTACATTGAACACCAGGCTGCTGGAAATCACTAAGCTTCTGACTGGCTGGTCTCCAGGACTTGTAAGGGCAGAGGGTAATAAAATATATTGGTTTCAGTGATACTGGAGCCTGTGTGGTAAGTGTACCACTGAGGTAGGTGCTCGGTGTGCTCCTGTGACAGGGACTGGTTGTGTGCAGTTCAGCATTAACTGGTAACAGAGACCCTAATTGAAATGGTGGAAGCATCGGATCTGTCACATGACTAATATGAACGGACCCCGTTGACCCCCTCCCTCAGCTGCAGGAGAATGGTCAGTTATCCAGACATCCCAAACCTGCGAAAACTCATTTCAGGGAGGTTTTCTTTTTTTTTCCCACAAACTTTTTATTACATTCTATAAGACAGCGTTCAGACTAAGCAAATATACATCTACACTCACAAGTGCATAGCCGAAAATAGTCTGAACTCTGTCTTATAGTATATATTGAGGATGGCGCCTTTTTTGGACTGAGCAACGCCCAAGTACCTGGGACTTCTCAGCACAAAATCAATTTAGCTGGTTCCTGCAGTGCCCTGAATAAAAGGAGACTGGTAAGTCTATAAGAGGCAGTATCTGTAATGTTAGGGACCCCTGTGCGGAAGCCGCCGTGACGTGGTACCTGGGCCCAACATACTTTTGATCAAAAATGTGCGCTAAGAGCTTCCGTCGTTCCATTTTGGAATGAGCCCCTTTTTTATTATTTTTTTCTATTACTTTATGTATTGTGCAGACATTTTTTATTACATTAATCAGCCCCCAGTCGGTGCCTCTCCATCAGCCCCCAGTTGGTGCCTCTCACCAGTCCATAAAATATATAAAAAAAAAACCTTACCCTCTCCTGCTCCTAGACGCCGCTGCTCCTCTTCTGCTGCTGTCGGCTGTGCTGTGAAGGCTGCGCACAGCGTGACGTCACAGAGTGACTCACTCCTGTGCGCAGTCTTCATAGCTGACAGCCGAGGACCAGGAAGCGGTGAGTACAAAGCCTTCACTGCCTCGTGGTCCTTTTGCCCTGAACGGGAACTGCGTTCCTGCTGTGAAAAAAGTGCAGGAACGCCATTCCCACCCGTTCCCTCTGCTTTCCGGGATATATTCCCTCTCATGCGGGCGTCAGGGAGCTGCTATCTAATAGCGGGAGACTCCCTGAACGTCTGGGAGACTTGAGATCCCTGGTTATCTGGGGGGCAGCTGCATGCCATGGATATTGGGTCTGCAGTGATCCTAAAACACTGCAGCTCCAATAATTCACCCAGCGTTTCATTCAGATTCCCTGTCCAGTGTATGGTGCCCTCAGGTAGGTGCAGCGTCTAGACGGACCCCACTGGAAGCTGCGGCCGGTGTCCAGTAGGGGCTAAACCTTGAGAACAGGTCTGTGGTAGAAACCAGGGGAGCCTCTGTTGTGGAATATGCAAAATCCCGCCTTTGGGGGGAGGGTGAGGGGGCTGTTATACTTACCTACTTCCCGATTCTGGCTCTCCACTGCGCTCCCAGGCCATAAACTTCTGTTTTGATGTCACTGCAGCCAGTCGCTGGTTGCTGAGGAGAAATGATCCCTTGCATCATGTGACCATTTGACATGACACAAGGGAAGCAGGTGAACACAATGGAGGTCATTTATCAAAGTGATGTAAAGTAGAACTGGCTTAGTTGCCCATAGCAACCAGTCAGATTCCACCTTTCATTTTGGACAGCTCCTTTGGAAAATGAAAGGCGGAATCTGATTGGTTCCTCTGGGAAACTAAGCCAGTTCTACTTTACACCCCTTTGATAAATGACCCCATATGGCTGCAGCCGTGTCAAAACTGAAGATAACATCCCGAGAGCAGAGCAGTGTAGGCCGGGGAGAGAAGGAGCAGGGAGTCAGCATCGGGTAGCAGGTAAATATGCTTCCCTTTGCATGTCTGGCTAAGAGGGGGAAGGGGTGTGCAACCCCTTTAAAAGCTTAGTATCTCCCCTTACAGACCAGAAAAGTCAAAAAACTCCCAGCTCTTTTGCACATGGCAGTGTTCTGTCCAGCATAACTTTACTCTAAAACAGGGTTTCTCAACTCTGTTAGTTTACTTTCACACTTGCGTTTTGGCTTTCCGTTTATGAGATCCGTTCAGGACTCTCACAAGCGGTCCAAAATGGATTAGTTTTGCCTTAATGCATTCTGAATGGAAAAGGATCCGCTCAGAATGCATCAGTTTCCCTCCGTTCAGTCTCCATTCCGCTCTGGAGGCGGACACCAAATCGCTGCCTGCATCGTTTTGCTGTCTGCCTGACGAAGCGGAGCCAAACGTTTTCTCCGACACAATCTGGCACAATAGAAAACAGATCCGTCCCCCATTGACTTTCAATGGTGTTCAAGACGGATCTGTCATGGCTATAGAAGACATAATACAACTGGATCCGTTCCTGACAGATGCACGCGGTTGTATTATTGTAACGGAAGCGTTTTTGCAGATCCATGACAGGTCCACAAAAAACGCTAATGTGAAAGTAACCTTACTCGAGACACACCTACCGGTTAGGATTTGAGAATATCCCACAGAATGAATACCTGTGGTAAGTCCTGATATATGGACACTAAATAGATCACCTGCTCAATACTAAGGAAATCCAGAAAACATGACTGGTAGATGGGTCCCGAGGACCGGAGTTATGAAACCCTGCTCCAAAAGCCATGGAGTTCGTGTCTGAATACATTACCAGGCCACATGCAGCAGAGACATTCTGCATGGATTTCTGTCCACGCCACTGATACAAATGATCTACAAAAAGAATGAGCGTTTCCATTCTTATTAGGGCGTCTGCCATAGTGTAGCCCCATTGAGTAGCGCTTTTCCCTGTGCGCATCCAGGGGGACATCCACGGCAGAAATCAGATCGTAGCCTTGGATTTATGCTGTGGATCCTCTTGCAGGTCGGGTTTGCTAAAGATAAAAAGGAATAAGGAAAGTGGGTGTCATGAATGAATCCTCTTCTAATAAGCAATCAGATTCCAACTTTTACGTCTTCGTGGCACAGTGGTCGCTCCGGGCAGCGTTACCACTTTGTAAGCGTGTTCTTCGTCCGCAGAGATGACGTCTTTCTGATTTGGGAACTAGGAACATTGCCATATACTGAGGCGCTGCAGGTTGTGTGCGCTCTGCTATGTAGTAGTCACTCCTGTAAGCTGACTACTTTATGGGAAGAACAATTACTAACGCCTTGTCTTTATTTAGGCTCCAGGAGGTGTCGCTACTCCCCAAGTATACAGTCAGCTTTTAGTCCTATACCTGTTGCACAATGACATGTAAGTATTTTTTATTTTTTTTGTATATCTAGTTAAAGGGATTCTCCGGGCTCTCCTATATTGATAACCTATCCTCAGGTCGGGTCCAAAACTGCAGATCAGCTGTATGAGGAGACCGCACATGCACTGCGCAGGTACCATCTCCCTTCTTTCCTCCTGTCTATAGTCTTTGCCATAGACAGCAGCGGTGAGCAAAAAGACAGAAGGGAGATGGTACCTGCGCGAACATGTGCGCTCTCCTCATACAGCTGATCGGCAGGGGTGCCTGGTGTGGTATCCCTGCCGATCTGATATTGATTATGAGGATAGGTCATCCATATCGGAAAGGCCGGGGAACCCCTTTAAGTGATATGAGTGATGGGTGGGAGTAGGGCTGCAGCTATCAACTATTTTTGTAATCGAGTATTCTATCGATTAACCCAAAGATTCATCGAGTACTCTAATAACAAAAAAACTAATTAAAAAAACGTATATCTTTATAAAAACTCATCAGTCCACCCCAGTGCCACCAGCTGTCCCTCCCCCAGGGCCTCCAGCTTGAAAGTCAATGGAGCACGGATCCGTTTTCTATTGTGTCAGAGAAAACGGATCCGTTCCCATTGACTTGCATCCCGAGACAGAAAGTAAACTACAACTTGTTGCGGTTTGCTCTCTGGTGTGGGAACTCGACTAAACGGATCGGAATGCATTTTGTAGCTTTCCATTCTGTTTAGTTCAGTTTTGTCCCCGTTGACAATGAATGGGGACAAAACTGAAGCATTTTTTTCCGGTATTGAGCCCCTATGACAGATCTCAATACCGGAAAACTAAAATACTAGTGTGAAAGTAGCCTGAGTGCTTCTTTAACAGTTTCTATAATTTGTCTTTTTCAGGAATAATGCTCGCTATTTATGGAAAAGAATCCCGTCCGCTGCCAAATCTGTAAGTTTTATTTTACCCACTTTTTTTCCCCCAAAGTCCTGCAGTCGGAGCATTTACCTCTACAAGATGCAGTTTTATCCCCCTATCTATAAAATGCAATTACAGGAAGGGAATCCAGCTTGCAAGTAAAGTGACGGCCTTCATTACATTAGTGCAGGTTAAAATCCATTGTACAAACTAGAGTTGTTTCGGTACCAAAATTTTGATTCGGTATCGATACCATAAAAAAGTATTGCGATACTCGATACCATTCGATACCACGCGAAAAAAATAAAATAAAACCCAAAAAAGCCTATTGATTATTTAAACTTAAAACATTTATTGAATTAAACAGAAAAACCTCACTTACTATTAATGTGAGGCACATGGGTCCAGTCCAAAAGCTAGGGCTACAATGCGACTTTTTGTAGCGCGACTGATTGTAGCTGCAATCCAAATGAATGTGTTCGGTTAAATGCAATCTTATAGACTGCAGCTGTCATTCAATAGTTAAAATCAATCCGTCGCGCTACAAAAAGTCTGTGTAGCCCTAGCCTAATACTCTTGCACTGCTCAGATATACACAATTACTATGCATTCACTGCCCCACACCCCCAGTCACATAAATATACTATGCAGTCACTGTCACATACACAATATATACTATGCAGTCACTGTCCCCACTGTCACATACACAATGTACACTATGTAGTCACCTCCCCCATACACACAGTGCAGTGTCACCTCCCCCATACACACAGTGCAGTGTCACCTCCCCCATACACACAGTGCAGTGTCACCTCCCCCATACACACAGTGCAGTGTCACCTCCCCCATACACACAGTGCAGTGTCACCTCCCCCATACACACAGTGCAGTGTCACCTCCCCCATACACACAGTGCAGTGTCACCTCCCCCATACACACAGTGCAGTGTCACCTCCCCCATACACACAGTGCAGTGTCACCTCCCCCATACACACAGTGCAGTGTCACCTCCCCCATACACACAGTGCAGTGTCACCTCCCCCATACACACAGTGCAGTGTCACCTCCCCCATACACACAGTGCAGTGTCACCTCCCCCATACACACAGTGCAGTGTCACCTCCCCCATACACACAGTGCAGTGTCACCTCCCCCATACACACAGTGCAGTGTCACCTCCCCCATACACACAGTGCAGTGTCACCTCCCCCATACACACAGTGCAGTGTCACCTCCCCCATACACACAGTGCAGTGTCACCTCCCCCATACACACAGTGCAGTGTCACCTCCCCCATACACACAGTGCAGTGTCACCTCCCCCATACACACAGTGCAGTGTCACCTCCCCATACACACAGTGCAGTGTCACCTCCCCCCATACACACAGTGCAGTGTCACCTCCCCCCATACACACAGTGTCTGATTGGCTGTCCTGACACGCCTCCTCTCTCTTATTGGCTGGGCTGCTCTCTTCATTCCTGCTCCGGGATCAGAGAAATACAGCAGTGGCAGCCCTTGGGTAACCCTTTCCTGTTAACTCTTTCAGTGCAACCCAGGAGCTTCTAGTGACCCGTTTTGCACAGTCCAATCGGCCCTGCAGTGCTGCGCTGTCATTATCATACGCTGTGTATGGTAATGACAGCCCTGCTGTGCTATTGTTATGATAATGAGAGCACAGCCTGCGATGTGTATTACAGACTGTAGCACACAGCGCAGGGCAGGGCTGTCATTATCATACACCATACACTGTGTATGGTAATGATAGTGCAGTACGGCAGGCAGCTCACTGCATAGTAGAAGCCGGAGTCCCTCCTCCTGCATTAGCCGCCCATTCATTGGGCTCAGCGGCGGCCGCGTCATAGGAGGGAGGGATTCCCTCCCTCCTTCTTCTCCACTGTAGGAGAGACCAGAGCAGCGCGCAGAGCGCCGTGATCTCCCATAACAGGAGATACTAGACTGCGCAGTAGCGCACTCTAGTATCGAAAAAATGAACATCCCGGTACCGAATCGATACTGGTATAAAAGTATCGATTGGGTATCGAAATTTCGATACCCGAAACAACCCTAGTACAAACACAGCGTCTACGCGTTTCGGATCTTTGTGGTTCGATCCCTATTCACTTTATTTGGAAGCTGGATTCCCGTCCAGTTTTTGCAATTTACAAGTGTTGAGTTCCCAGCTCAGTCCATGTGGCGTACACACAGGTGAGCGCAGCCACAATCTTCTCCTTTACATATTTACCATCTATAATATATCTTTTAAATTGCTTCAGTTCAACCTCTTTCTGCAATAGGAAGCAAAGGTACATTGAGATTTTGAGTTAATATCCGCACAGTTACATTGTGTCTATATGGTTCTGGAGCTGCCGCGGGCGTTAACTGTAAAGCTACATTCACGCGTCCGTAGTGTATTGAGGATCCGCATTACACCGGGCCGGCACCCCTATAGAAATGCCTATTCTCTTCCGCTATTGCGGACAAGAATAGGACATGTTCTATTTTTTTTTTCGGGAGCCACGGACTGGAAATGCGGATGTGGACATCACAATGTGTGTTATCCGCATCATTTCCATCCCCATTGAGAATGGATGGGTCCGCACCCATTCTACGGACGTGTGAATGGACCCTTAGGGTGGTGTCACACACAGCTGTTTGTGGCAGTTTATGATGCAGTTCTTTGAGCCAAAGCCGAAGGGGATCCAACAGGAAGAAGTAGTAGAAGCCCTTCCTTTATATTTCTTATTCCCTTCCAATCCACTTCTGGCTTTGGCTAATCCCATGATTTAAACCCTTAAGGGCATTTTCATATGGAGTTTCGCCTGAACTCTGTGCCCAGTGTTTGCAATGGGAAACCACACTGCTATTCTCTCGGAAACTATGGCGGAATAGCCGCACACGGACATGCCCTATTGAATTATGTCGCTAATCCAATAGTGGACCCACTGCAGTTGTTTAGATCTATGGCAGATATCAAAGGGTCAACGTCGGATATCTGCTGTATATGTGACAGTCACATACATTTTCACTCTGTCAGTAGCAAAAACCGCATCTAAGTGGTTAGACAGAGACAGGTGGCTCCCTCATTGTGATCTCTGGGTGCCGATGAGTTATAATGGCGGCTGGAGGCTTAACGTTGTCTGTCCGGTCTGCCATGTTACTTTACCTATTAGGCCATGCCAGATGCAGGTTTTCTGTTGGCATTACAAGGACAGAAATATTGCAGTGTATTTTACAAACAGGCTCGTGTATGTTCTAGTTCCCTAGTGGATAAAAAAAAAAAAGGCAAAACAAAAATATTTTAAAAATAATAAAAAAAAATTTCTCACCCCCGCCCCCCCCCCCCAAATACCAAATCTAATTTCCCAGTAAATTATATGTATCCCCTAAAGAAAAGAAAATATACAACTCATCCAGCATAAAACAAGCAGTCATACAGTAAGGCTTAGTTGACAGGAAAATGAAGTTTGTGGCAAAGTTGAAAAATAAAATTTGCTTTGCCTGGTCTTTAAGGGGTTAAATTTTCAAGTTTAATGTAACTACTTGAGCGCCTGTGATTGACTGTGTACAGAACCTGTGGATGTAGACAACAGCTCCTGTAGTGTGGTTGCACTTCATATCTTTAGACTGTTTTGAGGTTACCTTTCTTAATATTTCACTGGGGTGTTGATATATGACCATGTTTCCTCCTCTTAGTCCAGTCCGGAGATTGGTTGGATCTGGGAGGTAGGACAGAAGATCTGGCAGAGAGATTTCCCCGGAGTCTATTCTTCAATAGCTGCCCATCAGTGGTCTGAAAACATCCAGCCAATCATAGAGGCTGTGCGAGGTAAGGGAACTTTAATCCGAGTACCTTATTCCGAAGCTTTAGGCCTTTTGGATTTTAATTTTTGCGCTTCTAGATGATAATTACTCTATTCTGAATCATTGCTGCAGAGATTTACTTTCAGTTCTTTAGTGAGATTGGGCTGGTTTACAGTGGACACTGCAGAACATCTCTAAGGTCCCTTTCAGACAGGCCATGTTTCCGTCTGGGTGCTGTTCGAGTTTAGAATGGACAGCACCCAAAGTGAATATTGCATGTTCTCTGTTGGTCAGATTTTCTCTGATTCGCTCATTCAGGTGAACGAGATTGTGGGGAAAATGAAATGTGTGCCGACTCCACCTCTATGTGGTCTGTTTAAAACCTCCCCTGTGTTCACCGTCCAGAGGACCGACAAGATAGCGCTCCTCTGAAACTGGCCTCAGATGGTCTTGAGGCCAATATTTTTTTATTCTTTTCGTGGTCTTTACTTTGGGACTTACTTCACACACAGTTTTCACTATTGTGCTTTTTTTTTATTATTATTATTTTTTATACATGATCAGATTTTTTTAAACCGAAACAAAGTGTGATGTCCAGAAGAGAAGACTCATTCCTTGACACGTGCCCTCTTCTTAGAATCCGTTTCTGGCTCTAGCCTCAAACTGCATTAAAAAACCTGAACATGTAAACCCAGGAGGTAGAGGGTGTCGTATACACTGCTAGGTGATCGACCTTGTTCGTACAGATGACACTCGAAAAATTAGAATATCGCGCAATAGTCCATTTATTTCAATAACGCAAATTAAAAGGAATTTCATTAAGGCAGCTTAAAATTAGAATTTTGTGAAAAGGTTCAATATTCTAGGCTCCAAGTGTCACACTCGTCAGCTAATTAATCCATACCCCCTGAGCAAAGGGTACCTCAAAATTGTGACTTTGGGGTTTCATAAGCTGTAAGCCATAATCATCCAAATTATAACAAATAAAGGCTTGGAATATCTCGCTTTGTATGTAATGAGTCGATCTCATATATTAGTTTCACCTTTTAAGTTGCATTACTGAAATAAATGAACTTTGCACGATATTTTACTTTTTCGAGTTTCACCTGTTTGTAGGCAAAGAGCTCCCCAAACACACAGCTCTGCTCTTCTATAAAGCGCTTTATTTAACCTTTCAGTAATGGGGTCTTCTACGAACAGAAAAGGTTTCAGTTGGAAATGGCTTATAAGGATACTGTGCAGAGCAGTGCACCCTCTCAGCCATTCAGCAGATAGCATTCCCCTCTTAGTCACTGTGTGGATTGTTAGGATGTGAACCTTTGGTGATGCAGGTAAAACTTTAAATACAAATCCAATGCAAACTGTAACCTATACGTAACTCTTAAATGGGTTGTGCAGTATATTATTTCTTTTAGTATCTTGCAGTACTCATAGTATTTCACAGTAGTGTACAGTATTAGGCGTAGTAGTACTTAAAGGGGTTTTTCAGCAATTTTATATTGACGACCTATCCTCAGGATTGGTTATTAATATCAGGTCGGCTAGGGTCTGACACCCGGCACCCCGCCGATCAGCTGTTTGACGAGAAGGTGCTCCATTTGAGTGCTGCTTCCTGTTCATTACACCGCCTGTCTTCTCCGAAGTTCAGTGTTATGACGACGACTTGATCTCTATTATAGGCCCCTTTCACACAAGCGAGTGCCACGCATTGGGCTCACAGGGTGTGTCAGCGAGGGAACCCGTCCTGGCCTTCCAGCACTGCCGGGATTGCATAGCATTACATTGATTTATGATGCCATGTAACCCTTACAGTTCTGGAATGTATTGTATAACACTGGCATAATGCTGTCTATGTTATCCAATACATTCCAGACCTCGATTACTAAAACAACGTGCCCCGCACGTTGAAAGAAAATGAAATGACAGCTATACTTTAAAATATCATTAATCCGGGAAAAAACTTTAATAAAAAAAAACTATGAAAATGCCACAAAAAACCTACAATACACACTGTAAATCCAGCCTAAAGTGGATATCTAAGGGTAGACCAAAAAACAACAACTTGCATGGACTGGTCTGGTATTGGTACTCCAGCCCTATATAAGACACAGCTGGTGCACAAGTATAGTACTGTTTTAGCAAAAAAACTTCTAAACGTGGGTAACCCCTTTAGGAGATAATGGATAGAGGGAGGCCATGTAACATGGAAGCAGGACTTTTCAATTCCATATAATAGAGCAGGGATAGCCAACCTGAGGCTCTCCAGCTGTTGCAAAACTACAACTCCCAGCATGCCCACACTGCCTACAGCAGGGCATTTGAAACAACAGTCGCCAGTGTTTTCGGACAGTTCTTCGCCTCGAGTCTCTGTAAGTGTTGGGATCAGTTCACATTCAACAGTTCAAAACGCAAAGATATTGAGACCGCGCGTCCCTTCCGCTCTTGTTTCCCACGCTATGTCAATGTGGCACTTAATCGATTCGTCCAGGAGACCCAGGCTCCTTGCATATGGAGATCCTGTGAAATGTCAGAGAGCATATACCGTCGTGAAGTACCCTCACGTACTTTCACCAGTCCTATGTACTTACTAGACACAGAGAAAGTTGAGACATATAACACACTCCCTCCTCCGATGGAACTTGTTCCTCCTTTCAGCAGTTTTCTTTACAGCAGGGCATGGTGGGATTTGTAGTTTTGCAGCAGCTGGAGATCCGCAGGTTGGCCATCCCTGTGATAGAGCATTAATATTTCACATCACGTTTCTGGCATTTGCCAGCAGAGGGAGACAAAGTCTAACAGATAATTGCTGCAGTCTCTGAAAATAGTTGCAATGCAAGCGCTGCCTTTTGTGAGTAATAAAAGGGGTTAAACATTTTTTGTTGATCTTCTTTGTATACAGTTTTATAAAAATCTTTTATTTGTTAGATGCAACACGGCGGCGTGCATTTGGTCTGGTATCCCAAGCTTACACATCAATTTCTGCTGATGATTTAGCAGCCTTTGTTGGACTTTCTGTGGAAGAGGCTGTTAAAGGTGAGTTGTGCGGCGAACACTCTAGTTATGTACTTTTTAATAAGGGAAATATTTGTGTCACAAAATATCAGAAAGAGGAAGCTCTGTGTCAGTGTTCATCGTAGCTCTCGCACTGAGGCTTTTAGCAATATACTCGCTTCAACACATCACTTGCCCTGGGTTCACACCTGAGCGTTTTACAGCGCGTTCAAACGCGCTGTAAAACGCTCACCACATGAAAGCCAATGCTTTCCTATGGCCCTGGGTTCTCACTTGAGCGTTTTACAGCGCGTTTGGACGCGCTGTAAAACGCCCGACGCATAAACAAGTACTTGAGCTTTTTTTGAGGCGTTTGTCGCGCGTTTTGTGATTGACACCACAGTAGTCAATCACAAGAACGTACGAACGCGCGTTTCCTATTTGCAAAAACGCGCTGAAATACGCGCGACAAAAACGTTTCAAGAACGCTCAGGTCTGAACCCAGGGTTAGTCACAAGTACTGTGATGAAGCCTAAAAATGATATCTTAGGCCTAATTCAGCTGGTCTTTCCAATTTCCACCTATAAGGGTCCATTCACACGTCCGTAAGTGTTTTGCGGATCTGCAAAACACGGACACCGGCAATGTGCGATCCGCAATTTGCGGACCGCACATAGCCAGCACTATAATAGAAAATGCCTTTTCTTGTCCGCAATTGCGGACAAGAATAGGACGTTCTATTTTTTTCAGGAACAGAATTGCAGATCCTGAAAATGCGGATCTGCATCTGTTTCAGCCCCATTGAAAATGAATGGGTCCTGAAATTGCGGAATGGATGCGGACACAAATTACGGACGTGTGAATGGAGCCTTATAAACACACATCCTGCTGTATAGCATTATGCGGCTTGCAGATTGCACTGAATGTTCATGGTGACATGTTCCCTTTAACAGGATTGTATTTTGCGGCTTATGTGCTATTACTGCTATAATATTCAGTTAAAGGGGTTGTCTCACTTCAGCAAATAGCCTTTATTCTTTATTATGTAGAGGAACTTAATACAAGCCACTTACCCATGTATTGTTATTGTCCATATTGCTTCCTTTTCTGGCTGGATTTGTTTTACTATCACATTATACATTGCTCGATTCCATGGTTACGGCCATCTTACAATCCAGCAGTGGTGGTCGTGCTTGCACATTATAGGAAAAAGCTCTGGCTTCTCTGGTGGCCTGAACCATGGGAGCGCACATAGGCCAGCGCTATTTCCTATAGTGTACAAGCACGACCACCGATGCTGGATTCCAGGGTGGTCGTAACCATGGAAATGAGCCGTGTATAATGCGATGGAAAAATGAATCCAGCCAGCAAAGGAAGCAGTATGGATAGTAACAATATATTAGTAAGTGCCTCGTATTAACTTCCTCTACATAATAAGGGCTATTTGCTGAAGTGAGACATCCCCTTTAAAATGTAATGCAGGATCACACAGCTTGGTCATGACATCAATAGGGATCACAATCTTCCTGGAGACATGGAGCTGGATGACGTTATGAACCACTTCAATTTCCATGCACTCGGCACTAGGTGGAAGCCACGTCTTTAAAGGACAAAATCAGAACCTTGTATCCAGGGCAGGTTTTGTAGCCACCCTTGTGTCTAGGTTCTGTCCAGTCCTGATCTCAAGCTGGCTAGACAGTATGGAGGGCTGTTGGCTGAATGAGCTATACTTCCAATCTACCCTCCGCCATACACATGCATGTGTCTACAAGCATTCCCGATAGGAGTAAGCTGGCAGACACCTCTGGTTGCCGCTTGTTTTCAATGAGAACAAAAGAAAATGTAACTTTAATATGCCAGCTTTTCTTTCCCTTGACATCTGTTGTCAGTTAAGTCAGTGCACCCCATACACATTAGATGGGTTCGCAGTCCTGCCCAAATTGGTGGATTCTGTTGACGTTTATCTAATGGCCATGGCTACTCTAAGGCTTAACTTTGAATAAAGAATATAAAATGGAACCCTTTCACAATGTACTGATGGCCGATCCAATATTTAGCCCATGTCTGAGGAATGTGCTGTGCTACAGCCCACGTGTCTGTGTCCTTATTACAGCCACCATGCTCTGTGCCCCTGTGGTTCTTGTGAAAGGAGCTTAAAAAATGTTTGATTTTCCTTTTAATGCTTTAAAATGGCCAGTTGCCCCAGCAAACAAGTTTATGTGTGGAGTCTGTGGTTGTTAGGACTTTGTCGGTATCCTCTCATTAATCTTGTTGTCTCCTATAACAGGTGTTGTAGAGCAAGGTTGGCAAGCTGATTCTGCCACACGTATGGTAATGCCCACGAAGCCTGGTAAGTGACAGTTTATGGGGTCGTATACGTTGTGGGATCTGTTATCACTCACTTATAATATGTACTATGGGGCACATTTATTAAGACTGGCGTTTTAGACAAGTTATCTGCAATCTGCGCCTCAAATACATCTAATATAGGCATATTTCAGGTCCATAAATGACCCCCTATATGTCTAAAATTGTGGATTTTCATGAAAGTTTTCCTCCAGGTATATTCTCCCATCTGATCTGACATCAGCCATATAGAGACGCAACTGCAAATTGGGCGGTACAGCTGCCGAGGCAGTTATATGATGTCTGATCTAATAAGTAGGACCTACCTACCAGATCATATGGTTGCCTCGGCATCTGTACCGTCCATTGTGCAGCTGTGCCTTTGTGAGGTAAGGTGGAAGAGTATGCCCGGAGGGGCACTGGATCCCTAGATTGTAAGCCCAGGCTTAATTAGCTTTTTCCGATCTGCACTAATTATTTTTCAATGTTGATACAGTTGAGTTATTTGCTTTTTACCATTTGTTACATGTTAAGTAATCAGCATCATTACAAATCCGTACTTTGCAGTTGACTGCCTGCTCTGTGTAGTTAATGAAATGTTGGCAGACTGCTGTATTTTACAGAAAAGCAACTGCTTCACAATCACGGGGATTGAGGTTACATCCGCTACATCCCCCCCCCCCAATTTGAATCTATTCCTAAAAATAAGACGCCATTTTCTCTCAGTTTCTGCTATGAATTACATTTTTTGCTTGCAGTCCTGTTTATAATTTCCTAAAATGCTGCAAGTCTGGTGGTGGGAGGGCAGTTTGCATGGTAACATTGTACATTTTGAGTGGGAGGTCGGTGACGGTTTGTTCTGCTTTCCACACAGATTCTGCTCCCCTTTCTCTGATCCCCAACGAGCAGCAGCTGGCTAGACTCACTGACTACGTGGCTTTCTTGGAGAACTAGCACTCCCTCCCAGCCTGACATCAAGAACGCACAGAAACAAGAGTTGGGCAGATGGGGGATTCTCCCAGCTTCCTTGCCTGTTCTTCTCAATCCTTACACTTTGCAATCGTTATACTCTTACAGGTCAGGCAGCTGTCAGCCAGGACCGAAAGGGTTAGTGAGGATGGGAACAGACGCCAACAGGCTGACAGGAAATTAGGTATATGTGGCGTTTAACCACTTTGCTGCCAGGAAGGCCTCGGTCTTATACATAATCTTATATGGCAGGTTGTTCTGGCATAAAAATGGTTGGAGCCTTTTCTTTTTTTATTTTTTTTTATAAAGTTTAGCAATAGTGAGTGACTTTGTTTCATTCTGAGGTTACCTGTTTAATTTAAGACTTTCCCTCAGAAACTGCTTCATAAGACATCCTCCTTTTGATGTTTTTGTGACTTTATCCCCCAGTTTTCTTAATAGTAGTGACATAGGTTAGCATCCGCTTTCCTCTTAGTAACTTCAGATGTAAGGTATGCAAGCTGTTTTTACAGTGACACTCCATCCGTCTCTTGGGATTTGTGAGTAGTCCGAAGCCACCATCTAAAAACTAGTAATGCTATACAGCGCCCAGTCAGTGTCCTAGTGTTCTGCAAATGATCTGTGTGCGTACGAAGGTTAAATTGGAAGAGCTGCAGAGGACAGAACAGTCATGCCTGTAACCATCCATAGTCTATACTGGTAAGACGGTCTACACCCTGGTGTCATGGACGTTCTTCGTTGCAGAGCTGGTCCATTTAAAGTGAGTTGACCATCAGCAGAAGCCATAGGTCCTCACTTATTCGACCAACGGAAATGCGTTTGAGGGTCACATCAGTTGACTGATATTAAAGTCTCCTAAAGAAGAGCCATTAAAATATTTACTACACAGATATCCATTTGTCTTATTCCTCCTAGTTTTCTTTGCCCTTTATCTGTCCATTGTGTCTGTTCAGCTTTCTTTGGTATTGACTGCAGGATAAGAGTCTCCTGAATGACCAGGGGCCGCGCTTTAGCCTGTTTGCAGTTGCATATATTATTTACCCCTTCTTGAATGTCCCATGTAAATGACCTGGCTGGTGACATGGTCCCTGTACAAAGAAGCCAGTTAAAAGGTGTTGCCCAGCCACTCTCTCCGACCCGACCTTATATGAACAAATGTTCATTGTATGTTAAACTAACTTTGCATAAAGCAATAGTATAGTTGAATTTGAGAAAATCTGTGGTATCGGAGAGTAACGCATTTTTCTCAATTTATCAGGTTCCTTTCCTCTTGCTCTGGCCCTTACCCCACACCTTCAGACTCTTCACTCCCTATCAATTCACTGCTCAATCCATCTGAGACAGGACTTTTAGCTCACTAAGGCCTCATGCACACAACCGTTGTTTGTTTGCGCGTCAGTTCCGTCTGCAAATTTTGCATCCGCCAAAAAAAAACTGATGACGGACCGTTTTTATGGCAGATCCATTGTAATAATGCCTATCCTTGTCCGCAAACGTGTAAAAAATAGGACATGCTCTATTTTTTGGATGGAATGTAAACACGGACAACGGATGCGGGACAAAAACGGTTGACCATCCGCATTTTTTGATGGACCCAGTGAAATGAATGGGGAAGCATCCTATCCGTGAAAAAAAACGGAACGGACGCGGAAACAAACAACGGTCGTGTGCATGAGGCCTAAGGGATCAGATTACAATCTGCCACAGACTGCTATGGAGAGTGGAGCAGGAGCAAAGTGAGAGAAGCAGAGGGACATGGACATGGTGCGACAACTAAGGCTAGGTCTACACAACGACATATTGTCGCGCGACACATAGGGTACAACTACACTGCAACATTTGTTGCACCAATGTCGCCAAACAATTTTTATAATGATAGTCTATGGTGTCGCACTGCGACATGCGACCTGCTGCGACGCGACGGTCACAAAAATTCATTTCGAATGGATTTTTTGCGACTGTCGTGTCGCAGCATGTCGCAGTGCGACACCATAGATTAGCATTATAAAAATTGTCCAGCGCCATTGGTGTGACAAATGTCGGCATGTAGCCTTATAGTGTTATAGAGATCAGGTCTCTTCCAACAGAAAGGAAGCCAACTAGTGTTACCTAGTAAAGTATAGTCAACGTATGACCCTTTAACAGGGTTTGCAACATAACTAAGGATATTAGCAAAACAAATTGCCCTTTCCACAAGGAAAAAAGGACAGGATAGCCCCTTTTAACAAGACTGATTTCTCAAAGAATTCAGAAAGAATGTTCGTTTAGGCAAAGGGTGGGAGTAAGGAGGAAGAAAATAGCTGATAACTGGAGACCAAGGCATTTTTCTCTGATGAGATATATTACAAAGTTTCTTATATTCGTCTGAACTGTTGATTAATGCAAAACAGCAGGCACCATTTAAAGGAATTGTCAAGGGCTCTTTCACATGAGCGTGTCCCTTGCAGGAATCGCACTCGCTGTGAGAGAGATTGTGGTCTGGACTACAGAAGCGCACAGCCCTATCATGATAAGTCAGGCAGAGGCACACAGCTTTATCAATTATGATGATGCCATGCGCTTCTGTAGGCCAGACTGCACAATCTTTCGCACGGCTTGCAGCGGTTTTGTGTCCAGCACCAAATTGGAACGGATGCATATTTATGCATCCTGATAAGTTTTGTCCCTATTGACAATGAGTGGGGACAAAACTGAACCATTTAATTTCATTTTTGAGATCCTCTCCCAGATCTCAAAACCGGAATTGAAAACGCAGATGTGAAAGTAGCCTTAAGAAAGTTGTTGTGTGCGCCAGTCTTAATTTGCTCTTTGCTGGTGTGAGTTGCTCCACAATCAATAAGAGGCTTAAGTGTGGCTTATTTTGGGACGCTCCCACACCAGAACTTAAATCTACTCCAGCCAGGAGCTGGAGTAGATTTCTTCAGTAATGTGCGCCAAATGAGTTAGGCCCCCGGGGTCCCACCTATAGTCCCATTCCTTTTGCACATGCCCCGGCTCACTTTTTTGGAAAATTAGTAATGGTGTTGGAAAAAGCCAGAACATTGCACATTTTATTGCAAATAGGCACTTGTGACGATTTTTGACTTTTATACTCTAGAAAATTTGTATAGAGCAATAATAAATCTCCTCCTATGATTTGAGGAAAAAATCACTGCACCAATACCAAAATCTCAGCCCTTCTGTGAAACCTGGTTTGGGTCTGGTTTTGTTACTTCACGGCCTGGAAGTTTTGAGAACATTGAGGGAACAGTTAATTCGGAGGTATATAAAAACGGTTGACAGGAGACTGTAGGAGCTGCAGTCCATAATCTCAAGCTGAAGAAATGCTGGGTGATGTAACAAGACAATGGTCCAAAGCACACAAGTTAAATGAATTAAAAAGTGGCCTGACTTTAACCCTTTAATCTCTAGGTCATGCTGTGGCATGTCCCGAAGTGGGCTTTGCACGCAGTGCGTCCCAGAAATAGTGAGGAACTGAAACGGATTTACTGGGGGCAATGGTGTGAAATTCCACCTCAACCTTGTGCAATCTAATTTGTAGCCCAGGAAATGTTTGGTGGAATAATCTTATCAGATGATCTGCGCTGACATCCAGCTTTCTATACTGCTCTCTTGTTTAATGTTACTGCCCCCATGACACGCTGGTCCAAAAACAGTCTCATGGAGGGGCATGGGACCTGAACCGTCCATCAGCGGCCTCCATCGACTTACATGACACTGCATGTGCACTGGATTCTAATGCAATATGCCAAGGATGCCCAACCTGCGGCTCTGCAGCAGTTTCCAAACTACAACTCCCAGCATGACTGGACAGCCTAGTTATTAGGACATGCTGGGAGTTGTAGTTTTGCAACAGCTGGAGAGCCGCAGGTTGAGCATCCCTGCTATTTGCAATATTAGTCCATGGAGGTCGCTAATGGATAGGTCTGGTCACATGCCCTTGCATCGGTGGCCATTTTGAGACCAGAGGGCTGTTCTGGCAGTAAATAAGATTGAGGTAAACAAGGAGAGGCAAGAAATAAGGGATATTAGAGATGGTAGTGGTGTCCTTACACACTAAAAAGTAAATTAATTTGCAAAAAAAGGACTTAAAATATCAACTTTATTAGAAATTAAGTTGAAAATGTATTTTAAACCCAGAAATAAAGGTAACTACTATGGGCATAAAAATATGGCCCAACAGATTTAGTAAATATAGTGTCCAAATGATGGCAGGTATGATGACAACAAAAGTAAAGTAAAAGGGACAAGGTTATTAGACAGTACAAGTTGGGAACACTTTTCCTATAGAGGCCCTAGTTACACCTCAGCCCAGGGACAACCCCTAATGGTGGGGTCTCCCTGTCCTGCAAGACCCTGGAATGCCCTAGATGGTTTGGATTATTATCAACATCACCCCGACGCATTTCTCCCGAATGGGTTCCTCAGGGGGTCGGTATTAGTTAAAAATAGTCCCATCCACATTACTGATATATTGGATGCAATAAGATAGACATAAAAATGCAACAGGTTAGGCAGACATGATGTTCCTGATGGGCTTGAGGAAGAGGATACAAGGCTGCCTCTGGTAGGGTGCTCAATGAAGCATAGAGGCATGATGTTCAGGAGGGTTATAAATAGTTAGCTGATGCGTGCCTCACGCACATCGGAGGAAGCACTTCTGGCCGGTGAAACGCACGCCGCGCATCACTTCCGGTACCGTGGAACGCATGCGTCACTTCCGGTTGATGAATCGCAAGCATTCCAGCGGATACCCGCAATGTGCCCTATAATTATTTATGCAACGCTATTGGGCTGGGACTACCTGAAGATCAGCACACAACCTCATACCCTGCTCCCCTTCCAGGTATCCGCTGGAACGCTTGCGATTCACCAAACTATGTGTCCGCAAACTGCAGATCCGGAAAAAAATGGATATTTAGCATCCAGTTTTTTTTTGCGGATCCATTGTAACTGCCTATCCTTGTCCGCAAAACTGACAAGAATAGAACATGTTCTATTTTTTTTGCGGGGGTACGGAACGGTGTGCTGTCTGTGTTTTTTGCGAACCCATTGAAATGAATGGGTCTGCATCCTATCCGCAAAATGACATACCCATACTTTCACCCAGGCAGCCCCCTAATGTTAGCATTGGAGCATCTCCCTTGCCCTTTGCTAGATTGCGCAGGGCAAGGGCTCTTTTGTTTACAATAACACATTGCTGGGCTGAAGGTTCTGCCCGGCAGTCTGTTCGGTGACGTCACCGGCTCTAAGGGGTATGCTCTAGCGCTGCCCTAGCCGTTTTACAGTCTAAGGCAGCGCTAAAGCCCGCCCATCAGTGACGGTGAGATCACCGGGCTTCCTGGCAGCCCCATGGAGAGCCCGGTTTGTCACCGGAACAAACGGAGCAATTTAGTGCAGGGCAAAGGAGAGCATCGGAGCATGAACTGCTCCGATGCTCAAGTCAGGGGGGCTGCCTGGGTTAAAATGAGGTCTGTCCGGGTTTAGCTCTGAACCTGGACAACCCTTTTAAGGGTACCTTCACACTAGCGGCACATGTCGTACTTTTATTCCGGCCGCCTCTCAATTGGGCCGGAGCAGTAGTCCAGGGGCACGTGTGCACTAGCAGCAGCACAGATCCGACAGGCTGTTCACCCGCCGGACCAGCCTGCCAAAGCTCCTTGCCGCTAGTGTGAAACTAGCCTAAGAATAGAAAAATCTTCAATATTTCTGGATATTGGATAATATGGTATTTAACACTTTCTTCAGAGTTCTAAGCTTCATCTCTTCCATATGCATCAATGTTGACTTACAATTTGAACCTGAAACCTGAAAAGTCTACAAACGACCAATGATCATCAGAACAAATGGAAGTGAGTCTTGCATTTTTGACAGAAAGAGACTATCATCTGCATGTAGTACAATTCTTTCCTCTTGTTGGCCTGTTTTTAAACCCTGAAGAACAGTTGAAAATGTTAAAGGAGCTGACACGATTTTACTATTACTATAGGATAGGCTATCAGTATTGGATCGGTGAGGTTCCAACACCCTAGCTGTTTTGGAGTAGTTCCGACGCAAGGACCACACAACTCTGTCCATTGCCTAGTGGACGAAACTGGTTACTGCAGCGCTGCTCCCATTTACTTCAATGTTAGCAGCACTGCAGTCACCAGCTACTCCGAGACAGCTGATTGGTCGGGGCGCAGGATGTCAGACCCCCTCTGATCAGTATATAGCTGTCGTGGAAATAGGCTGTCAATAGTAAGATCCTGGACAACCCCACAATGGCCAAAATTTCCAGTAGGATTGTCTTGTGCCTTTTGACACGGAGAATCACCCAGACAGCCTCCCATTGTCACAAATTCTAGAGTTATGAGGTAGAATCTGATCCGATTTCCGAAATGTACCCCCAAAGCTGAAATGAAACATAACTCTCCAGAGGAAACCCCATTCTACAGAGTGAAATGCTGTTATCATGTCTAATGATAAGTTAGAACCATCAAAATCATTCTTCATCTTATTTTGCAATACTGAAAAATAACCTCTATATTGTGTGAACCTAAAGGGTTAATCCCATCTTGGACATTGGGGGCATATCGGGTGCTAGGATATGCCCCCAATATTTGATAGATGAAGGTCCCACCTCTGGGACCCACACCTATACTTAGAACGGAGTCCGCAAAGTGCCGAAGGCCGCACCTCAAATGTGCATCTGCTCTCCATTCATTCCTATGGGAGCGCCAAAAATAGCTGAGTGCTGGCTCAGCTATTTCTCTAAGCCCCATAGAAGTAAATGAAGCGGTGTTAAAGGGACTTCCGTAAATTGCCAAGCGTGGATTCTTTCAGTGCTCCCCTAGAAATAAATGGAGGGCGGCCGTGCATGCACTGGGCACCCTCTGGCACTTTGCAGGCTCCATTCTACCAGACATTGAGAGCATATCCTAGCGATATGCCCCCAATATCCAAGATGGAAATAACCCTTTAATTTTATTTGGCATCAAGCCGGTTTGGTCTTTATGAATGATACCATTAATAATTCTGTATAAGCAATTGTGCATTATACTTTTTTTATTATGTTTTATTCCAGTTTTTGTGCAGCAAGATGAACATGAAAACAGCCATACTGCCATCTCTGCTATTGTTTTTGTGCCTGTTTTGCTTACACCTATCACAGTGCGATAAATAATGTTACATTCATAGTACATATTGTTACACGGGCGGCAATACTAGTCATACGTTTTTTTACTTTTTCTTTTTCTGTAAGAGTCCATTCACATCAATGCAGTGGTGTACATAGAAAAGTAAGGGCCCCATAGCAAGGATCAAACCAGGCCCCCCACACAGGACAGAAGGATTTCTGCCTAAACTCTTTTCAATGACCCTTGGGCCGTTTTTCCACTGCTTCATTTGCTAAAAGTTGTTCCTTTAGGCCTTATTCACACGTCCGTAGTGTTTTGCGGATCCGCAAAACACCTTGCCACCGGCCCTATAGAGATGCCTATACTTGTCCGCAATTGCGGGCAAGAATAGGACATGCTCTACTTTTTTGCGGAGCCGCCGTCCGGAAGATCGGCGGCGCGCTCCACAATTGCGGATGCGGAGAGCACAGTATGTGCTCTCTGCATCCATCACGTCCCCATTCAAAATGAATGGATCCGCACCCGTTCCGCAAATTTGCAGAACATTGCGGACATATGAATAAGGCCTTAGAGGGGAAGAGTCCTGACCACGTTTTCACCCCCAGTAGAAGAGGGGATGATCCAAACTGGACCCCCTTTTGCCCTGGGCCTCATAGCAGTCGCATGGTCTGCCACTATGGTAGTTACGCCGCTGCATCAATGCTATTATTACACAGCAGTATCACAGAAGAAGAAAAAAAAGTGTATTCAGCACATAACTGACATGAATGGAACCTAACCGATTCCTTTGACTATAATGGGATCCGTTAGTTTTCCATTCTGGAAAACATTTTTTTGGCGGAGAATGCAAGCAGGACATTTCTTTCCGTTATGTGTGATGTACTCTGTGACAAGGCTCTGAATAGAGCCTCCAACGCAGATGTGAACATATCCTTAGATAATACACTACACTACAATACAATGCTTATTATCCCATAGACATCCCTTGATCATATTGTCAGGATTCCAATGGGTTTACAGTATTTGCAGCATCGGAACTACATCCCACCAGTGTCGGAGATGTACTTCGCTGTGCTGGGAGGCGTTGAATGGATTGTCCAGGATTTTTTTCCTGAAAACAGCACCACTTCTGTTCATAGGCTGCATCTGTTATTGCAGTTCAGTGCACTTGAATGGAGGTGAATTGCATTTCCAGATGCCACTCACAGACAGCGGTGGCGCTGTTTCTGGATAAAATAAACCCTTTTTTTTTTTTCTCTAGACATGCAAGTATCAACTTCAGCCCATAATCACAACCCCCCACCAGAATTTGATGACATTTGTACTCTTCAATAAGTATGATTTCTCTAGTTGAGCATTTATTACCGTATTTCCCACACTATAAGATGCACTTTTCCTCCACCAATGTGGGTGGAAACTGGCAGTGTGTTTTAGGAAGTGAATACTCATAAGCGCTTCCATTATAGGAGTGCTCACTAGTATACAGTAGGACCGGGGAGCGGTGAATACAGCTCTCCTTGTTCTGGCTGTACTCACCACTCCCTGGTCTTTTTCTGCTGGCTGCTGCATGCTGTGCTGTGACCTGACAATGTAAGTGAACACTGTCACCTGATACTGTACATGTCAGGTCACAGCGCAGCGAGGTGCCATTAAAAGAAGACCAGGGAGCGGTGAGTGCAGGAAGAGCGTCCTTGATCTGCGAGAGACGGCACTGTCCGGAGCAGGAGAGGTAAGTTCATTTATTTTATGTCTCATCTGGGGTTTGATATGGAGGTGTGATCTGAGGTTTGATATGGAAGTGTGATCTGAGGTCTGATATGGAAGTGTGATCTGAGGTCTGATGAAGATTGGGGATCTGATCTGAGGTCTGATGAAAAATATTTTTTTTCTTAATTTTCTCCTAATACCTAGTTACATCTTGTGGTCAGGCACGTCCAGGGATGCACCACCAATGAGGCCAGGTGAGGTGATCGCCTCAGGCAGCACCAGGTAGGGGCAAGAGGGGGGGCAGCGGAAGGGCCATGGGCAATGAGCGCTTTCATTGTGGCAAGGGGGTTAGGTTAAGAAACTGCCATGGGGGGGCCGTTTCAGTTTTCGCCTCTGGTAACAGAAGGGCTAGGTACGCCTTATGGTCAGGTGCGTCTTATGGTGCGGAAAATACAGTAAATGGTGCCTATGACTATGTCAAGAAGAATGAACATGAAGAATACATGGAGATCAGCGAATTTGAAAAGTAATCTTTCTTCTTGGCTGATTTCAGAAAGAAATGTTACTAAAGGGTTACGATTTGCTCATCTGAAGTTATGACTCTTATGGGGAGCCGATGAGTCATGTTGTAGGTTGCAGTTGAATGTTTTTTGGCCTGCTGCCTTTTCCAGAGTACTGATGTGGGTGAAAGAGTTTGAGAATATATGTATGGGAAAGGCTCTTATGCGGGGGTGAATATAGTGAATAACCACAGAGTGGCGCCTGTGATCGGCCTGGATTAATAACTTCAAAGACTTGACATTTCCATTAGAATTAAACATGGAATTGTTACACACTAATTATATACCAGGCTTTGATTACTGAATACTGGGAATCTGGCAAGTATGATTCAGATTTTCTGTCGCACATATTCACAGTTATACATTGCATTAATTCAGTTTCACATCGTGGGGGGTGTTATTAAGAATTCAATACAGTGAACATATGGGACACAGGTTTTTAGTAGGGCTGATCCAAACCTTGCTCCAGATAACCGTTTCTCAGAGCGCTCAGTCCTTTGCCAGCCATTGAGATATAGCAATATATTCATTCAGTTGCATGCAGAAATATTAATTCAGTAATTTGTGAATATCTTGCACATTCTGACAACTCATTAACATTTCCATACAGAAAATGTATATGACACAAGTAGGAGAGTACAGGTCTTACTACACCATCCCAACCACTCCTAACAATTCAGTATTGCAAGATCTGGACTCAACAAGGTTCAAGCAAATATAAGAGGGGATATTTATTAAAACTGTTGTAAAAACTGTCTTAGTTGCCCATAGCGACCAATCAGATTGTTCCTTTCACTTTCAAAGAAGTTCAGAAAAATGAAAGGTGGAATCTGATTGGATACCATGGACAACTAAGACAGTTTTCCTTCACACTGATGCCACTGTCACTGGATGTTTTGATCCGCGTGAGGGAGATGCAGCGGCAGCTGTGCGGCAATCAAAAGCAACGTGGGTGCCCGGGAGCAGGGTAAATATTATCTATCTGAGGGGATCGGGAATTGGGGGGGGGGGCATTATAGGGTTTGGAAAACCCCTTTAAGGTTCTATGCATGACTTTCTCCAGACATTTTTATGGGAGTCAGGGAATGGAGGGAGGCATGCCCAAAGCCACATCTTTATTATGCATCGCATACATTGGGGGCATATAGCTAGGATATGCCCCCAATGTCTAATAGGGACCCACACCTATCTCTATAACGGAGCCCACAAAGTGAAGGAGGAACGAACACATGCGCGGCCGCCCTCCATTCATTCCTATCGGAGTGCTGAAAATAGCCGAGGAGCATGATTGGCTATTTCCGGAAGTCCCACTGAATGGGAAGTTCCCCCGAGCAAACACGGCCACCATTCTATTCATTTCTATGGGGCAACAAAAATAGTCAAGCCAGTGCTCGGCAATTTTCGGCGGTCCCCCATAAAAATAAATGTAGGGCGGCCGGGCATGCGCAGTCCACTCTCCTTCACGTTGTGTGCTCTGTTCTAGAGACCAAAAAATAAATACAATGCAACAGCACTCTGCAAACCAAATAAAGTACAAAAAAGTATGCTAATGCTATGCCTTTTAAGTAAATTTGAGATTCTTGGCAAATATTTTTTGGGCCCGTCTGATCTCTGTAAGCCTTTGGTACCAGGAAAGGTATAGGATGGACTCTCATTGCATTCGTTGGGGGCCATCTGGCACCAAGAGAGGTGTGGAGTGGGCTCGGCATGCATGTTGGTACAGTACCTGCATTCCCTGGTTTTAATGGAGGCCATTTTGGCACCAAAAATGAAGGTGGGACCAGCATGCATGTGGAACCTATGGTAGCCATCATGGCACATAACAGGTAGAATTTAGTCTTAGGTTCTGGTCTTACAGAGATCGCCTTGATGTGTGGCAAACGGGCCCAAATAATTTTGTACAAAATGTATTTGCCAAGAATCTCAAATTTACTTAATAAGCGTAGCATTAGCATTAGACTACTTTTTTGTACTTTATTTGGTTTGCAGAGTGCTGTTGCATTGTATTTTTTTCTTTGTATTTTCAGCCATAGCAACGTGCACCTGCGCATTGGGATGTGCTGACTGACCCGTTTTTTTCTTTGCTGTTCTAAAGACCTGCACTTATCAGATATTCAGGTTTAGGGGGGAAGTTTTTTTTATAAGCAACTGAGCATGAGAACAAGGGGCAGAATCTTTCAATAGTTGGGGAGAACATCAAATGCAATGTGAGAAAATAGTAGTAGAAGCTTGGAAGAAACTTCCATTAGATGTGGTTGGAAAATCAACAGTAAGTGAATGTAAGGCTAAAATTAAAACATATCTATGATAAGATAAAAATATGGAAATAATATAAGGGCAGACTAAATGAGCCATGTTGTCTTTTCTGCATCATAATTCTTTTTCTCCATGATTTATCCTATTTTTTCTTGGACTTAAAGGGGTCATCTAATAGTAGAAATACCCCCCCACAATGCCCGGTCCCCTCTCATAGACGATACTTACCCATTCCCCGGCAACTGCATCCCTCCGGATCCCTGCACGGACCCGCTGCATCTTCCCCTTATGCAGAACAAAACAACCAGTGATGGGGGGAGCAGCCAATAGCAGGCCTCGACGATGACCAGCTCCCCTAGCATTACGGGTGTGCGACCAACCTCCCTAGCCGGGAACCGGGAAGTATCATCTATAGCAGTGATGGTGAACCTTTTAGAGACCGAGTGGCCAAACTGCAAAACAAAACCCACTTATTTATCGCAAAGTGCCAACAAGGCAATTTGACCTGAATACCAGTATAGTATATCTTCCATATACTTTTATCATTTAGCTATAATAGCCTGCCTACATTCAGTGCGCTGTCTGTGCTGTTCATAGCATGCCCTGCGCTGATGAATGGCGGGAAAAGTGTAAGGCATATTGGTACACCGTAGACTTTTTCCAGGGTGTAGGTGCCCACAGAGAGGGCTCTAAGTGCCCCCTCTGGCACCTGTGCCATAGATACGCCACCACTGTTCTATAGGATGAGCCAGGGCATTGTGGGGGGGAAGGGGGTATTTCTACTATTTGATAAACCCTTTAAGGCTGTATTAGACCTGCAGATTTTGTAGGTGATTTTCGGGAAGGAAGCGCTCCTTCCCGGCAATTGCCTGCTCGTTAGTGGAGGAGACCACTGCTATTACATCCAGCAATCTCCTGAACAGTATGAGGGGAAAGTTCACAGATGCCAACACTCATCCACATACTGACTAGTTGTTTGCTGGCAGCAGATCATGATTAGACAGAAAGATCTGCCACTGGCAAACTTTTTTGACCTTTTGTTATGTTGAGGCCATGTGCTAAAATAGAAAGTAATTTCAAGTTTCCCCATCATTCTGCACTCAATACCCCATAATGAGAAAATTAAAGCAGAATGTTTAAAATTTTAGCTGATTTACTGAAAAGGAAAAACAAAACTGTTGCTTTGACATAAGTGCTCAGACCTTTACTCAGTACTTAGTTGAAGCACCTTTGGCATAGCTTCCAGCCTTTTTGGGTATTCTGCCACATGGTTTGTACATTTGGATTTGGGGATGTTCTGTCCTTCTTCTCTGCAGATCCTCTCAAGGTCTATCAGATTGGATGGGAACCATTGGTGGAAAGCCACATTTAGGTCTCTCCAGAGATGTTCGATTGGGTTCAAGTCAGGGTTCTGGCTGGGCCACTGAAGGACATTCACAGAGTTGTCCCTAAAACACTCCTGTGTTGTCTTGGCCTGAGCTTAGGGTCATTGTTTTGTTTAAAGGGGACCTTTAGCCCAGTCTGAGGCCCAGAACACTCTGGACCAGGTTCTTATTAAAGGGAGTCTTTCACCCCAAATGTGCACTATCTCACACTAACACCATTGCGTCGATAACAGTCCCCACATTAAAATCCTACTTACCATAAGGTTGTCAGTTGCATAGTTCGTCTAAAAAACACTTTTATTGTATATGTAAATCAGGGTCTGAAGGTGCCCAGGGGCGGCATTCCAACGGCCGGTGCCCAGGCCCTGTGCGGATTTCCATGTGCAACCCCTCCCCTTTCACCCTTTTCTTCTGAAATGCAAATTCTTCTGTTATCGACGCAATGGTGTTAGTGTGAGATAGTGCACATTTGGGGTGAAAGACTCCCTTTAAGTATATCTCTGTAATTTGTATATCTCTGTACTTTCAGCTTTCCCTCAACTCAGACCAGTCTTCCTGTCCCAGCCGCTTAAAAACGCCCACAGGATAATGCTGCCACCACCATGCTTCACTGTAGGGATGATATTGGCCAGGTGATGAGCAGTGTTTGGTTTCCTCCAGATAATGATGCTTAGAATTGAGATAAAAAGTCCTTCAGGTGCTGTTTTGCAAACTCTAGGTGGGCTTTTACAAAGGAAAGGCTTCTTTCTGGCCATGAAGCCCAGATTGGTCGAGTGCTGCAGTTTTTTCTGCACACAGGATCTTTGGATCTCAACCAGAGTGACTATTGGGTTCTTGGCCACCTCTCTTACCATGGCCCTTGTCCTCTAAATACTTAGGGCCAGATTTATCATTACACTTACATCTTACTCCACTTTTACATCTGCCCAAAGTCACTTTTAGTCAGTCAGATTTATTAATGGTCCTTTAATACTATGATAAATGTGGATTGACGGTAGCAGTTTATCCTTCAGTAAACGGCTTTACAAAAGTCGCACGTCTTTACAAAAAAGTCGCATGTTCTATTAAAAAGTCGCATAAGATAAGCATGGTCCCCCCTGGAGTGAAATTGCGCATTTTTTTGCGACTTTTTTGCGACTTTCTTGCGACTTTTTAAATGTTTGCAATAGTAAATCTGTCTAGAGATTCATTTACATAAGACAACACGCCCACTTTCACAAAACTGGAGAGCTTAGTGCAGAGCTTGAAAAAGTCGCAAAAAAATGCGCAATTTTACCGATTGCATAAATCTGGCCCTTAGTTTGGTGGAGCAACTAGCTCAAGGAAGAATCCTGGTTGTTCCAAGTTTTTCCATTTAAGAATTTTAGAAGCCACTAAGACTTAGTAACTCTCAGTGCAGCAGAAATTTATTTTCTTGTAGAGAAGTGGTTTCTTTGCTGCTCTTCTTGACAGTAGGCCATCCTCCAAAAGTCTTCGCCTCACTGTGCGGGCAGATGCGCTCACACCTGCCTGCTGCCATTCCTGAGCAAGCTCTGCACTGGTGGTGACTGGATCCCATAGCTGAATACTCTTTAGGAGACAGCCCTGGCACTTGCTTAAGCCTTCTTCACAGCAATTGAACTGAACTTCATTGATGTGCAATCTTACGAGCAGCAATGTACTTGCCTGTAGGCCCTTTTGATGCAAATCTATCATGTCTGCATGTGTTGTCTTGGAGGTAACCAGGGTTAACAGAAGAAAGCAACCTGCCTGCCATTCTAATTCAGTCAGCATGACAGAGTGATATCACCTGTCTTTTCCTTCTTAATTTCTTCTGAGGTAAAGAGAAGATCATTGAAATAATGTTAGTGGATTATTTTGTGGCAGGGCTGAAATGCAGTGAAAATGGGGGGTTTGTGACCAAGTCAATTTTCATGGCAAGGAATGACTTTGCAATTATTTGCAGATCATCTGATCACTCTCCATAACAAATCTAGAGTTAATACAAATTGCCACCATAAAAACTGAAACAGCAGACTTTGAAACCCAAAATTTTAGTCAGTCTCAAAACTTGTGGCCATGACTATATGAAATAAAATCATCAATTACACTTAATGCTGGACATATAATTTAAAGGGTCATTTCATTTAAAGGGCTGACTCCCTGCCCCCTGCTTAGAATAGCTCCGGAAGTTAACACTGGAACTACACCTCAACGGGAGCAGAGATGTACTTAGCAGCTCCATCCACTATACAATGGAAGGCCACCAATATTAAAATCCTGGACAACCTCTTTAATCCAATGAATCCAATGAATCCAAGAATTTTAATAATGGCGTGAAGGTGCTTGGAACTATATAGGCCCTATATGGTAGTATTTTAGGGCATTGTATGGCAGTGAATGTGGCAGTATTTTGGGCCCTATATTGGAGTATTTTGACATTCTAAAAACGGTATTCAGGTAATAGCACTTGGGAGACAAATGTATATAATGAGAGAGAGAGTGTGAGATTGAGAAAATGAGAATAACTGTTTGTTTTTACTAATTTTGTTAGCGGGCTATGATCCCACTTTTGGCATGAATCATATGGCTCTCACATAGACTGTTCATACAGCTGTCTGAATAAAGCCTTTGTCAAAGGAACATTTCCAGCAAAATATTGTAGACGATTTTATTTACTGCAGGAACTTCATGGGCACATACTGGTTAAAAAAAGCATTTAACTCACTTTTTTTTTTTTTCAGGCACAGAAAAGCTGTTTTTCCTTTATTTTACTGTTTTTCCTTTACCGCGGATAATTTGTTGCAGACATTTTTGTAGTAAGCTTAAAAGTGTTCTGCATTGTTCTGTGTGCAGATTGTCAAGTCCAACACAATTTTAATAATTCTCCACCCACTCCCTAATGCAATCTGTAAGCAACTTCTCCCCCTAGATCATGGTCCCACGCAGGTGCTATGTGTTTCAGTGTGGGAAACATCTGCATGAATGTGTCCCTCTGGATTGCATTGATTTTAATCATTTCCACTAACCAGGAAACATGGGTTATTTCTCACTGTTGTCCAGAAATGACAGTAAAACCAGATGCAAATTTGAACCCCTATATATCATATAGGGCAGGCATGCTCAACCTGCGGCCCTCCAGCTGTTGTAAAACTACAACTCCCACGATGCCATTCTGTAAGATGATAGCTGTAGGCTGTCAGGGAATGATGGGAGTTGTAGTTTCGCAACAGCTGGGGGGCCGCAGGTTGGGCATGCCTGATATAGGGTATTACATTTTTACTACAAAAAGTCTGAGATCAGGTAGTCGCATCAAAGCAAATAAACTCTGTTTTGTATTCATATCAGATGTCCATTCCTTTTGCAGAGGTAAAAGAATGAATTTCGTATTCGTTCCAACCTTGTGATGTTCCTGTACAGTACTAATACAATGTACCACAAAGGATTATGGGAAAAAATCCTTGCTAATGTGGCCGATCCTGTAAATCAAAAAGGTTTACAAATCTAGAGATTAAAAGATTTTATTTTAAGTGGGTTAAAGCTGACATCCTCCTTTCTAGCACATATTGTTTAATAAATGCAGCTGTAACGTAAACCTAATTGTTGGAATAAGTCTTACTTGTTTTATGTAGAATATATAGTTTTCATGCCTAAAAGTACAGCTGACTTAAATCACTGCGAAAATGGACAACTTTAGTCCCTATTTATATGGCATCTTTTGCTGACAAATTTTGGCGCAGATTCCATTCACAAGATAGACTAAGATAAATTTGCAAACAGCGGGGCAGTGCATTTAATAGTATAATGTGAGAAGCCCTGGTCAGCCAAACCAATAGGATAACATGGGGGGGGAGCAGTGGTGCTCTAATTGAATCACCGCCCCAACTCCACCCTGGTCTGAAGAGTGTTAAGTGAGACTCTCCGCTGACAGAATAAAGACTATGGGGGTCATTTATTAACCTGAAATACGCCTATATTAGGCGTATTTCAGGCACAGATTGCGGCGCAATGCTTAGTTGCACCACAGTCTGCGACTTTTCCCCACTAACGCCAAGTCTAAAAAAGTAGGTGTGGCGTGGGCAGGGAAGGGACGAGCCAGCAGGCCCGTCTCATTCATAATTCTTTACGCTTGTTTTAGGCGTAGAAAATGGTCTAAATGTCAGACAGCTAGGAAGCTGGCTTACATTTAGAAGTGGCACTGGATGCGCAGAAGTTCTGGCGCCTCTTCATAACTTCGGCGATCCACCGCCAGTGATCTAAAATAACAATCTTAATAAATGACCCCCTATTTAGGCTGGAAACAAAATACATTGGGTGACTTCAAAAAATGATATCCAGAAAACCATCCACCCATTTAAAAAAGATTAGAAAACAAAGCATCTCAACACTATGCCTGTCCATGGGTTGTGTATGATATTGCAGCTCAGCTCCATTGAAGTAAGTAGGGTTGAACTGCAATACCACACACAATCTGCAGAAGGGTGGGGCACTGTGTTTGGAAAAGCAGCTGTGTTTTTTCTACTCCTGTAAAAACTCTTTTAGCTGTGCTTGAAGCGAAAAAAAATATTGCCCCTGATTTAGTACATTTTTAAAACTAAGATCTTAACTGATCCACTGCTAAACCGCTCAGAGGAGCTGCCCGGTGATTAAACAGTTCCCTTCTAATATTGTTTTCATTAAGGATAACATTAAGTTATTATGGGCTCCAGGGTGATCTTTCCTTTTGGTCTGGACCAGTTAGATTGAGTAGCCGAATGAGATTCCAAGAATTGTGGTTGTGGGGTCGGCTCCTTTGGGTCTCTTCTCCCAGCTCAGTGCAGCGGCTTCTTCTCATCTCACACAGTCAAGAACAGCTGGTCTCCAGCTCTCTCATGTAATGCAGAGGGAATGTATATAGTACAAAGACTTTGATTTTCCATTAATGAGTAGCAACAGTTGTACTGTAGTTTAGAAGTATGATTCTATTTATGCCCAGATTTGTTTATAGCATAGAGACAGTTCCTTCTACCAACAGGGACACTTGGAAACACAAGCTGTGTTCAGCATGAAAGCATTTAGAAACCTATTCAACTTGCTTCAGCTGTGATAGTGTTATGACAATGTATGTACAACTACTGTGTCATTCAACCGTTTTGATATTGGGCTAAATCTAAGGCCATTATCCTGGCAGTTCACCTGGTATTCCCCCTTTGAACCCTTTCTAGGGATCTGTATTTCGCTGTCAGGGAGCCACTAGGCTGCTACCTCCTGTAGTAGTCCCGGTGTGATTGACGCTGACCAACAGGAGTCAGAAACACTAGTGCTGAACACCGATGGATCAGGCAAAACTTGCAGTTGATAACAGGCTGAGGTCAGGGCAGTCAGAGTTCATGCCAATACACGAAACAGCTCCTAGGTGAAGGCGGGCAGCAAAGGGTATATACGGTAATCTGGCAAAGGTCAGGCAGCAAAGGGTCAGAGTCAGCAATCAGGCAAAGGTTGGTACACAGGCAGACAAACAGAATGAAACAACTTTGCAGGGTCTAGCATCCTAGAACACCTATTGCTCCAGCACTCTCCCATAGGGAACGGTGCCTTAAGTACCCCAAGTTAACTAGCCATTGGCCATTAGGGGGGTGTGCACTGGCCCATCAAGAGTCAGAGAGTGTGCGCACACCCTACAGTCACAGCAGAGTGGCTAGGCTGGCAGAAGCAGCCCTGTCCAGCAGCAGAAGATGGAGGACAAAGCTCAGAGGACCAGACAAGCAGCAGGGTGTGAAGCAGCGCCAATGCTCATCAGTAAAAGCAGGACAGCGGTAGGCACGGGCCGCCGTTATAACAGGTAGTAGTTACATGTGGTGAAGATATGATCGGATGAGAATACAAGGTCAGACTAAGTAGCATAGTATGGTGACGCACAATGTTCTCTAGTGGTCAAGACTCAATACCTCTGTAATAATGCATGTGATGTTGCATACCACAATTCTATTTCTTGTGCAAATCCACGGATAACAAACATCTATAAAATTGGAGATACTGTGCAGTATTCAGACTATGGACTTTGGGATCCATGTAAATATAGCCATATTCATGAGACCTTAGGTCATATCTGAGGAAGAGCTGTAAGTGTTATTAAACATAATTTCTATACTTTTACAATTTTCATTATTCTTAAAGTGCTTTAAGGATACGTCCACATGGGGCCTATACAGTATGGATTTTCTGCTGCAAATTTTCTGCTGTGGAATTGCAGACGGGAAAATCATCAGCGTTTTACAACAGCAGGAAAGTGGATGAGATTCAGGCTGGGGCGACACAGCAACATGTGTTGGGCGACATGTAAATCACTCAACATTGTATATAAAGATTGTAAATAGTGTTTCAGTGTGACATGACATGCCATGACTTCTGCAATTGCAGAAATTCCAGCACTGTTGGATTTTTGTATGCAGAATGCAAATTTCACATTGCTGTCAAAGACCAAAATGAAAGTCTTGTGTGACTGTGACTTATCTGCAACATTGCTACAGCCAAATCACAGTTCTGAAATAGTGTCGTGAAAGCAAGTTGTAGACAAGCCGCATAAATGTTTTTTGTCGTGTGAGCTTCTTGCTTGACATATGTTGCTGTTTAGACACAGCCTTAGAAAAATCTCATCTACATGTTCCGTAAAAAATCCTCTAGGAATCTGCATGGAAATTGACATGCGTTATGGATTTTAAATCCGCAATGTTTTAATTAATGCAGGGGGTCTCCACTATGGATTTGAGAGGGTGAAAGCTGCAGCAAATCTGCCTCAAAATTCTTAACAAAATCTGCATGAAATTCATTCAGATATTGCCACAGGTTCGCTGCAGATTTTTCCACTGTTTTTTATGTGCTATGTGGGTGTACGCTTATAGCTGCAGAACTAGGCAACAGTATAAAAGGCACATTTGCACACAAAAGTCTGGTAAACACTATCTATATGCAATGAGATATCTCCCAAGAAAGAAAATTATCTTGCCAGCCTCACCTATTGGAAGTAAAGTACTTCCAGTAAGTTTCAATAGAGGACTGGTTTCTTTAAGTAGATTCAGCACTTGCCCAAGCCACTTCCAAATCATCGCACAGAGCCACCCAGAATCCTACTATGTACAGTTGAGGGGCAAGTCCCCCGAAACTGCTGTTATAGATGCATATCCGGCTTGGCTATATTCCTTTGTCAAATCCCAAGGCTTGTTGGAATGTCGGATCTTGACTTATAGGAAGCCACTTCCAATAGGTGGTCCTGGCGAGATGCTTCTCTTTCTTGGAAGATACATTATTTGCACATTTGTTTCCCATGGAGCATTGTCAAAATGTCTCCATACCATGGGGTACTTTCAATAAGTCTCAATACAGGACCGGTCTCTTTAAGGAGATTCAGCACTTTGCCTTAAACACTACCTATGTAAGTTTGGGTTCACACACAAAGGTCAGACTTTTCTAGCATTTTTTCTTTGTTTTTGGTAGTTACTGTAAATTTGAAGGGACTAGATATTTGCTGGAAGTGAATGTGAAAAATACACTGTATGAAATACATGGGCTAAAAGGTACAGGAGCGTATGCAGGATTTTCTCACCCCATCAATGAACTGTTTTTGGCAGCCATAGACTCTAGAAACAAAACAATGGATGGATGCTGGAAACAAAAGGAAGTGTAGTGGGTGTGCTGGTGTACTACAGCTCAGCTCCCTTTCACTTGAATGACACGGCCACTATACAGTGGACTGAGCTTTCTGCTTTCAGCTCCATTCATGATTCTGCTTCTGGCATGGGCAGCTGCCAAAAACAGCTGATTGGTGGGGGTCCTAAGTGTCAGACCCCCACCAAGCTAATATTGATGAGTATCCTGAGGATAGGTCATTGATATCTACAGGTTGGAAAACCCCTTGAATGAAGGTAAGACTTTGAATTTCCTCTATTCTCCAAGGGATTGGGGAGGTTAGCACCTAGGAATGTCTTAGTAGACAATTTGATGCAACTGGGACGTGGCCCACAGGCACATGAATCAAATACATCAGTTATTTAGACAATATTATTGAAAAATATTTGGTAAATGAATCCGCCATGCAGGAGATTTAGGGAATTAGGAATTGAAAAGTATCCCGAGGCTGAAGCTATTTCATACAGTCCCAAACATATGGCTATAAAATCTCCTAAACTGTCTCCTAAAGGGAAACAAAATAGAGAGCACGGATGTCATGGTGGTCGCCATGGGCAAATCATGAGATTTGGGTTTCTGGGGAATTATATATTTCAGTGCCATATGATTCTCATCTTCTTCCCTGTCACTGTATTTGGCTGACTATGTAGAAATTCTTACTCACGCTCAGCCTTCTCTTCCTCTGTGTGTAACACCGAATCTCAAGCCAGAGCAGTGTCTGATCCAAACCGCAGGGAGACCAAGCACGGAAAATGAATAGCTAAGCCAAAAAAGGGTTACAGTCAATTAACCAATTCTATTCTGCTGCCCTAATAGTCTACTGATCACTCCTGTAATATGTTCAGAAGGTAACAAATGCTTAAAGGGCTTCTGTCACCCCCACTGATGTAATTTTCAGTAGCTGACATTAGCTACTTGCTAATGTCAGCTGAGTTCAAACATATGTTTCATACCTTTATTTGAGTTTTCTATCTTCTAAAAATCGTACTTTTATAATCTGCAAATTGTCTTCGCTACCAGCAAGTTGGGCAGATACTTGCTGGTAGCCGCCGCATTCTCATGCTCTGGGAACGCCCCCTCTGCTTTTGATAGACAGGGCCAGCGCGCTCTCCTCCTCCAGCTGGCCCTGTCTGCAGCCGAAATCCCGCGCCTGCGCCATATCGGTCTACAATCGGCGCAGGCACTCTGAGAGAAGAAGCAGCCAAGCGAGCGTCCTTTTCTCAGAGCGCCTGCGCCGACTGTAGACCGTTACGGCGCAGGTGCGGGATTTCGGCTGCAGACAGGGCCAGCGGGAGGAGGAGAGCGCGCTGGCCCTGTCTATCAAGAGCAGAGCATGAGAATGCGGCGGCTACCAGCAAGTATCCGCCCAACTTGCTGGTAGCGAAGACAATTTGCAGATTATAAAAGTACGATTTTTAGAAGATAGAAAACTCAAATAAAGGTATGAAACATATGTTTGAACTCAGCTGACATTAGCAAGTAGCTAATGTCAGCTACTGAAAATTGCATAAGTGGGGGTGACAGAAGCCCTTTAAAGGGGTTATCCCATGACTAATGTAAAAAATGAAAATCAGATAGCACAAGACAATCTCTCTCTAACAAAGCTAGAACCAGCCATGTACCTCATATGGATCCAGAGATCTCCCTTTCATTGCTCTGGTAGATTTATATCACGCTGGCAGCTTAAGGGAGTGTCTTTTCTGCTGCAGCTAAGGGGGCGTGTCAATGATCTTCCTATCACAGCTCAGGAGGCAGTAGAAGGATGAAACTGAGCATGTGCGGCCACCTCAGTGAGCAGGACAAATAAGAAAGAAAACAAACAGCAGGTGGCGCTATACAAATACATTTTTTTGAATAGCTCAATGGCTCTGCTAAGTTTGTAATTACATGCGATTACAAAAGAATTCAGATCCTGGTGCTGGTTTGAAAACTGTAGGATATTTTACAACCCCTTTAAGTCTATTAGACATTATCTATTATCTTCAGGGAGAGAAAAAGTGTAAATTTACTACTATTTGTGCCCATGTCTGCCAGATTGCCATTACTGGATGTACTATGTGTACAGAATACCAATGTAATACATGGATTTACTTTAAGTTGTAATTTGTACTAATTAGAGGAAAAACATAATTTTGTTGCTTTCCAAGGACCACCATAAATGAACCTTCCAAATGTAAAACTGCAACCAGAGAGCTGTAGGAACCCGAAAGGCCCCCCTTGTTCTGAGAATATTATTTCATAATCAGTTTTATTACACTTTTTTATGTAGAGGGTTAAAAACAGAAACCATCCTTATAATGTATAGAAAAAGGGGTCTACTTGGTTCCATAAACAGCACCATGCTTGTCAATAGGCTTTGTCTGGTATGGCTGCTCAGACTGGTTTACTTGAATGGGGCTGAGTTGTAATACCACATCCAATCCACTTACAAAAGTGGTGCTGTGTTGTATGATAAAAATAAAGGTCGGTTTCTATTGTTTTACATCTGTTACATTTTCTGGTAAGCTTATATAACAGTTTATTAGGAGCTTGCAATCAAAGCTTCTTCCTTCAGAGTTCTCATTCTTTTCTATTCAAGGCATATCCTGTGAGAAAGCAGATACAAACTCAAGACTGTAAGCTTTTACATTACTTTACACTTGATCATGCTTTTATGTTTATGCTGTATGTTTGTTGTATTATATACTACAGTATAATAATATGGTAAAATGTGCTATTTTAAATTAAGATTTGCAGTGGCAGACCCCATTTGGAGCTGCCTTTGGAGCCAGTCACTTACCAGTGTGGTGCTTTTCTTATGCTTTGATTCACAAATCACCTGTATAGCCTTACTGAATAATAATTCCTGTGTCTGCAAAGTTTTTGATACAGTTTACAGAGAACATTGATACGTGCTGTACAGAGGGTGTCAGTCATATAATCCTTTCATCTGATTAGTCCAGGGTGTCCAATTCGGACACCAATGGTGAAATTAGATGAGCTGATGATCACTGAAGCGATCACCGACACGAGGGGCTACTGACCGAACATTCTGGCAGACAACTAGCATTTAAATTAAAGGATTATCGTGTACATTTTTTTTTTCCGAGTGTATAATCTTTTATACACCTGCCTTTACAGGGCTCTCTATCATCAAAAATGTACACGATGCACATTTACATAACTCAATTCATTAATGTCATGTCCCATATCTCATTATCATTAATCTTTGCATTGCTTTATATTGCAAAGTTTGTCCCTCTTGTAACATAGTAACATAGTATATAAGACCGAAAGAAGACATTTGCCCATCCAGTTCGGCCTGTTTCCTACAAGTTGATCCAGAGAAAGGCAAAAAACCCTGGTGAGGCAGAAGCCAATTTTCCCCACTTAAGGTGAAAAAAAATTCCTTCCCGACTCCAATCAGGCAATCAGAATAACTCCCTGGATCAACGACCTATCTCTAGTAGTTATAACCTGTAATATTATTACACTCCAGAAATAAATCCAGGCCCCTCTTGAATTCCTTTATTGTACTCACCATCACCACCTCCTCAGGCAGAGAGTTTCATAGTCTCACTGCTCTTACAGTGAAGAGCAGTGTTGTCTCCCTGTATGTTGCCCTATTCTTGCAGTCGCTTCCCTCCTTCTTGCCGGTAGTTGCCATTTTATGTTATATCTGCACTGGTGTTTTCACGTGCTGCTCAACTCCAAATTATCATCTTTTCAACTACTGTTTTGGTGCATAACTACAAGATTTCAGCTTGGATTAAATTCATCTAAATTTTTCACACATGCCTGAGTGGTTGAGTTGATCGCTTACTGATGAGAGTCTGCAGTAAGTACTCAGTTCAATACAGATTGCCATTGTTAAATGGAGCCATTGAGCACAACACTTATTGTCGGGATATTGAGTCAGAACAATTAACTAATGATGTTTGTACTTGTTTGCATCCAGGGACGTGCACACATAGGGCTCAAAGGGGGCTTGAGCCCCTGCCCTTTTCTGCCTCTGCCCCTTTAATACCCTTCTTTTTTTTTTTTTTTTTCGGGGTCGGCGGTGCTAGGCGGAACAAGTGGCTGCCTTTTTTTTCCCCACTTTCGCAAATGCAGGGCGGCGCCTGCGTGTGTGGGGCCGGGCCCGTGCGGCGCATGCACGCAGCACTATTCAGCGCTGCAGTCAAGTGCCTGAGTAGTAGTCACGTGAGGGTGGCGCGCGGGAGTCTGAAGCTGAGCTGATTTCAAGTTCAGAGCCTGTGACTGCGTGCAACTACTAGTGGTGCTCATCACTGGTGAGTGAGCTTGTGTGGTGCTCGAGTGAGTGCCACAGCTGTCAGTCTGTCACTGTGCCATCATGGAGGGGATCGCCCGGTCGGAGGAGAAATGTACCATGGGGGGGGGGGGGGATTCAAGATGTGCTGCAGTGCTGCCAGTGCCAGGCCCAGAAATGTGTGGGGGAAACTACTGTGTGTGGGGACAAATTACTATGTGGGGGCAGTGTGGGGTAAATTACTGTGTGGGGGCAATCACTGTGTGGGGACAATCACTGTGTGGGGGCAGTGTGGGGTAAATCACTGTGTGGGGGCAATCACTGTGTGGGGGCAGTGTGGGGTACATTACTGTGTGGGGACAATCACTGTGTGGGGGCAGTGTGGGGTAAATTACTGTGTGGGGGCAATCACTGTGTGGGGACAATCACTGTGTGGGGGCAGTGTGGGGTAAATCACTGTGTGGGGGCAATCACTGTGTGGGGGCAGTGTGGGGTACATTACTGTGTGGGGACAATCACTGTGTGGGGGCAGTGTGGGGTAAATTACTGTGTGGGGGCAATCACTGTGTGGGGTAAATTACTGTGTGGGGCAATCACTGTGTGGGGGCAGTGTGGGGACAAATTACTGTGTGGGGGCAATCACTGTGTGGGGGCAGTGTGGGGACAAATTACTGTGTGGGGGCAATCACTGTGTGGGGTAAATTACTGTGTGGGGGCAATCACTGTGTGGGGGCAGTGTGGGGTAAATTACTGTGTGGGGACAATCCCTGTGTGGGGGCAGTGTGGGGTACATTACTGTGTGGGGGCAATCACTGTGTGGGGGCAGTGTGGGGACAAATTACTGTGTGGGGGCAGTGTGGGGTAAATTACTGTGAGGGGACAATCACTGTGTGGGGGCAGTGTGGGGTAAATTACTGTGTGGGGGCAAATTACTATGGGGGGATTACTATGGGGGGCAGTGTGGGAAATTACTATATTGGGGCGTTTCTATTTGGGAGGCACTGTAGAGGCAATTCTATTATTTTTGGGGACACTATACAGGGATTATTGCCTGGAGCACAATATAGGGTGTTATTATTACTGGGGGCACTCTAGGGGACATTATAGTTTCTGTGGACACTATAGGGACATTTGGGGTAATTTATCAAACTGGTGTAAAGTAGAACTGGCTTAGTCGCCCATAGCAGCCACCTTTTATTTTTTACAGCTTTTTTGGAAGTCCACTTCTCTTTTACACCACTTTGATAAATGACCCCAATTATGTCTATTGGGGTCAGTATTTTTCAGCAGTATAGTACCTGGGACATTGGGGAGCTCCACGGGCGCAGTATTGGGAGTGGCAGCAGGATGGGGAGGGGGATGGAAACATTGAGAAATCTAACGTGTCTGTATTATAAACTCTGTAGAGACGAGATGCGGCTGAAAGAATTTCCCATGTCGGTCTAACAGAGAAGAAGAGGAAAGAGAAGGTCTACATGACAGGAGATGTCACTGGATGTACGAGGTATGTGGTCCATCCTGCCAGCGGCAGCATAATTTATTCACAGATACAATTGATTCTACAGTCTGCCCGCTCACCAGTGCAGGGTTAGGGTGACAGGGTCCTTTAAGGCTAGCGCAGGGGCTGCCTGGGTAGAGGACGTGCTACGTCACGTGACAAGTGCCCTTTTTTTTTATTTAAGCCCCTGCCCTTTAAATTGTCTGTGCACGTCCCTGTTTGCATCAATGATGTCACAGATGTTTTTGGTCAGATTCGGCAATCATTAGAAACATTTACATGCCACGATTCTTGTCCATCTTCCATTGCTTGCGTTTGAATCGTAAAAATGTAGCTGCTTGTCTAAATCCACCTTAATTGAGACTGATAATAACAAGTAACACTCAGTTATTTTGATAGGGACGTGGCAGAGCTGTGGTATGTGCATATGTGAGACATATCAAATATAAAAGGTAGTTATGACACGGATATACTTACAAAGGGAAATGAGTCTTTTAAGTCCATTGTTGTGTAATATGGAGCATGGGCGTTAGTCATCTACCTGTAAATTAACAGGGCATATTTATTAGCAGATGATGCAACGCGTTTCGGAGCAGTAACTCCCCTTCCTCAGGTAGAATCTGCTTGTGCACAACATAACACACCTTATACAAACATATATACACTAAAAAACACCAAGAACAAGGGTCAGAGGGTGAGGGAGGCGGTCTTACACATGCCGAGGTGTCATCCTGGTAAAATCTCTCAATATTTATTTTAAAAATCAATATTTAACAACAGAGTATGTTTAGGGTTATACCTTCATTGGTGATTCAAGTGGTGGGGTACAGAAATAGTCACAGCATTAGAAGAATAATGCCCTGGGGCGATGCCCAGCACAAGCCGGAGCGATCGCTGGTTAACTTGTGGGTTCGCGATCACGGTCACTTGATTGTGAGAAACTATGGGAACAGGACGCTAGTAGGACGGGCGTACAGTAAAAATGTACAGCCCAAACTGAGGTTTTTACTAGCAGCAAGGAGAAACGGTCACATGGCCTGAAGAGATCGCAAGAACCTCGGCCTCAGCTGCGAAAGTGCGTTCTAGGATGCTTTTAGGGGCAAGCAGACCTTAAGACTAAGAGAAATAATAAATAAAACATGTGTTGGATAATAAAATTGATTGATAAATGCAATATTCAGGCTGCTAGAGAACAATTAAAAGTAGGACACATCACAACTATTCTGTAGCTTGGATGTATATAGCATAGCCAGTAAAATGGATAATAGTCTGATTTAATTATAATGAATTTATTATCTATTAAACTTCCCTAAAAATAGCAAAAGGAGATATATATATATATATATATATATATATATATATGTAACTATTAGAGATGTCCCGAACTATTCGCCCGCGAACGGTTCCCGGCGAACACAGCTTGTTCGCGTCCACCGCGGCAGGTGAACATATGCGATGTTCGCGTTCGCCCCTATACTTTATCATTGAGCAAACTTTGACCCTGCACCTCACAGTCAGCAGACACATTCCAGCCAACCAGCATACCCTCCCTCCCAGACCCTCCCACCTCCTATCAAAAAGCAAGGACGGCATCCATCTTAGATTCATTCTGAAGCTGCAGTGTTAGTAGTTGTAATCGCAATGCGATTAATATAACCTGTATTAATCGCATTGCGAACTTAACTTAGAGCTGGGTTGCTAATGGTTGTATTGCTAGAATATAACGAAGATTGAGAATATAGCGCTATATTCGTTATATTCGTCAATTCTAGCAATACAACTCAGACATAAGTTGTAATCGCGATGCGATTAACATAACCTATATTAATCGCATTGCGATTACAACTTAGATCTCAGTTCCTAATAGTTGTATTGCTAGAATATAACGAATATTGAGAATATTGAGAACTCAGCTCTAAGTTGAATTCGCAATGCGATTAATGCAGGTTATATTAATCGCATTGCGAATTCAACTTACCACACTCTGCGTCAACTACGTAATTTTCCATGGGAGTTTTGCAATGGATCCCCCTCCGGCATGCCACAGTCCAGGTGTTAGTCCCCTTGAAGCAACTTTTCCATCAATATTGTGGCCAGAAAGAGTCCCTGTGGGTTTTAAAAATACATAAAATGTATAGTTTTGCTGGCTCACTGAACACCATAATTGATTTTACAGTGGTGTGTTGAAGCACAAGCGTCTGGCACTCGCCAGGCTGCTCATTCTGGCATTGTAGTGAAAAGATTCACGTCTGCGCTTTTCATTTAGTGGCTGGCAACAAAGCTCAGGACTACTGAACAGAATGTCAAGCCAAACAGACATTGCCACCACACCCAGGAACTACTACTGTACGAGCACACGTCCATCTATAACTGCCCAAGAAGAAAAAAAAAGACTTTAAAATAGGACAATTAGCAGGGAGGAGTGGAAATATTGACTTGAAGACATTAAAAATATAACTGATGTGTAATGTCAGTAAGTAGGGACGGACACGGACAGTGAGTCCTAACTAGATCCCCGCCTGCTTTCCTTGCCTACTTGCAGTGCAAGCTTTAAGTAGCAAGTCCGCAAATAGTCGACAGTCCCTACTCTGTGAGACAAACAACACCAAGGGACAAAAACAAGACACAGAGACAGAGTCGTACTGAAATGGGTCAGAACCAGGAGGACAACAACGTACCACATTGAGAGACAGAGGGTAGTCAAATAGCCAAGCAGAGATCAGAACCAGACGGGAAACTCAGTACTAATACGTTAGACAGAGAGTGGTCAAATGGGCAAGCTAAGGTCAAAACACTAGTAATCTAAAATGCGTTACCAGGAACACAGCTAGTGAGTCAGAGACTATCACTGGCACTGGCACAAGGCCAGGAAGGGGTTTAGATAAAGCACTGAGTGCCAGGATCAGCTGTTCGAGGGAGGCAGTTCCCATCAGCTTTCCAAGCACAACACTGTATATTGTATAACGGCTGTTCTTGGTATTGCAGCTCAGCCCCATTCACTTCTATGGCGCTGAGCTGCAAATAGGTTATGTGACCATTGTACGGTGACATCCCATGGCCTAGAAAGAGGCCACAGCGCTCACAGAGCACCAGCTGGTTCTAACAGCTGATCAGCAGGAGTCTCTGGTGTCCGACCCCCGATGTCATCAATATTATTACCAGAATAACCCCTTTAAATAGGGTTTTGACTAAAAATGTAAATGCGGGTTCACACTAGCGTTAGGGATTCCATTATGGCTTTCCGTTATAACATGATTATAACGGAAAATAATGGAATGCCCAGACAGAATGCAAAAACGGAAGCCTTTAAAAGGCATTCCGTTTGTTTTCCGTCCTAATAGAAGTCTATGGGAAAGCATAACGGATCCATCTGGTCCCATTATGCAAGACCGAAAACAAAGCCCTGTCAACAGGACTTTGTTTTCCGTCTTGCATAACACGAACCAGACGGATCCATTTTAATTCCCATAGACTTCTATTAGGACTGAAAGCAAACGGAATGACTTTTAAAGGCTTCCGTGTTGCATTCCGTCATAATACAAGTCTATGGACAGAAGAACGGATCCGTCCTTCCGTCTTATGGATTCCATAATGGAATCCCTAACGCTAGTGTAGACCCACACTTACAGATGTAGCTAACTTGACATGTACTGCATTAGGTGTCAAGTTAAAATTTCCCACACCTGTACTTGCACCCATTTTTCTCTTTTGTTGAGGCAGCCATATTGGTTGTCACTTTTTAATGAGCTTTCCAGAAACTAAAAAAAACTGTTTTTGTTTTGTAAGTGTATTCAAGCAATGGCAATGTGACAAGTTATGGAGAAGCTGAAACCTTCTTGGCGGCTCATCAAGAGACACTTCCCTCTCTGATGCTAACCTAATGCTAGAGATTCCTCCCTATAACATATCAGCATGTAGAAGTCTATTCTGCAGAATTGAACCACTAATCTTGTGCTAAAGGAGCCAGTGCAGAGGGAGAAGAGGACCTGCCTGTGGTGTCTTTCAGTTTTGCTGGAGTCTCACAGAAAGTAATCAAGCCTGGAATATTGGCTGGCTGGAAATGTGTATTAATGTATAAGCAAAGGTTCCTAATATCATAATATTCATTTCTATCTGACCAAAGATGGTGAAACTCTGGCAATCCATTAGGTCTTGCTTTTCGAGAGTTTAGATTCAGCATTTGCGCAATATGTTTGGACGTTGGTTTTTGCAGCTCTAGGAAGGAATTTGCATCATATGGTGGTGGCAGCTTCACATCACATGTGTTTTTAGGATATTTGCCTCTTTAATCACAGCAGGAGTTTGGCTTTCCCTAATTGGTAGTTTTTGTTGGGAAAAAGGGAGCTAAGTTGAAGATTTTTTCCAAGGTGAAAGCTGCCAAGACAAGAGATAAATTAATGGAGTAGGAATACAGGGAAAACAAGCCAAAGACTTTTGAAATAAAGAAAGACATCTAATAAAAGCATTATGCAGTTTTTAACAGTTTCATCACTAGGACTAGGGATCATTGTTACCAGGACTGCATGGCGGGTCACCCTTTGTCTCTATAGACTAAAAGATAGAAGCTACAGGTAAAGATGAAAGAAGATGGGTCGTTGATCCAGGGAGTTATTCTGACTGCCTGATTGGAGTCGGGAAGGAATTTTTTCCCCTTAAGTGGGGAAAATTGGCTCTACCTCACAGGTTTTTTTTTGCCTTCCTCTGGATCAACTTGCAGGAAACAGGTCGAACTGGATGGACAAAAGTCTTTTTTCGGCCTTATATACTATGTTACTATGTTACTAAGATGCAGGGCCGGTTTTAGACCAAGGATAGGTCATCAATATGAAAAAACCCAGAGAACCTCTTGCAGTTACCCCCAATACTGTACCTGTTGTGCTTCCCCCATGTTCACAAACATTATACTATACACCCAGACTGCCCTCATTAGTAATGGTGCCCCCAATAGTGATAATACTCCCCAAGATAGGCCCCATTAATAGCAATGCCCTCCATATTGTGTCAAATAATAATAAAGCCCCTACAGTACCCTAGTAGTAATAATATAACTATAATATATCGTAATATATATCCATCGTCCCGGCCCTAATTCAGAGCACATTACTGCAGAAGGTATAACAGGAGAGGACTATAACTCCCAGCATGTCTAAGCAGTTATGTAATATTAAAGTGCATTACAAAATGAGGTATACAACTCCCAGCATATCCAGGGTGTTGTAATGTACCCTGATATTATATAATAATGGCCTGGATATGCTGAGAGTTGTAGTCCTCTCCTCTTATACCTCCTCTTGTAATTTACTCTGATATTACATTACAAGCTGGGAGTTGTAGTCCTCTCCTCATACCTCCTCTTGTAATGTACTCTGATATGACATAACAGGAGGTATAAGAGGAGAGGACTACGACTCCCAGCATTTCCCTGGCACTTACATTGATTCCATACTTCTTCACATGCATGGCTGGTCTTCTTCATTACTTTACTGCACTGCTGAGCTCCGCCTCCTGTTCTGGTCACATGATGGTGAGGTCATTGCAGGTCCTTCATCCCCTCTTCTCTGCTGAGCTCCGCCTTCTGCATCTGACATTATGGCAGGTCCTTTCAGCACTAGGGTAATGATTTGTCTTACATGTGAGGGAGGAGACCGCACACTGCATTGTAAAGTCCGCCAGTTTGCTTCCTGGGACGTTCAGCTGAATAGCAGCACTGAAGCAGGGGCCTCTTAGACAATGGGGGCCCTAGGCAATTGCCCAGTTTGAGCCTGCCCCCCCCCCCCCCCGCCTAACGCCGGCACTGAGAAGATGAAGCTTATAACATGGGAGCCAAGGAGTCATGCTACTGTTACAGCAGAGGGCAGAGTCTTTTCTTCAAATTATGTAACTTTTTAGACAATTCTTCAAAATGACGTCATTTCCATATTGTCTGTTTTTAATGACTTCCATGAAAAGGGTTTTGCCCATTTACTGATTGTCTACCTTGAGGATAGGCCCCAATTTCCTATTGGTGGGTATCCAACTCCTGGACCCTGTGCCAATGAGCAGGCCTTGGCACTCTAGCAAATGCTTATTGTTTACCAGACACAGCTCCATACTTCTGGTATTGCAGCTCAGTCCCATTCAAGTGGAAGTTGCATAGAGACTCCTCTATCACTGTTCCGGCCTTTTGTGTATAAATATGTGCAACAGGCCGGGGAGGGAGGAGTGTAGAGGACGAGAGTGATGGTAGCAGTAAGGGTGGTGGCAGTTCTCACTCTGGCACTCCCTGGACTGTGCAGTGAAGGACAGGTACGCACTTTCTTCCATTAGGGCACACCCTGGACTTTTGGGGTCTCCAGCCTAGTAGTGGCTGGTGTTCTCTAGATGGTGGATGGTTGGCAGAGTGTAAGGCAGGAGAGCAAGATGCAGATGGAGGGCCAGAAGATGACGGTAGAGTCAATGACCAGGCTTATCTCTAGATACACTTTGCAATCTTCCCAAATAACCACAGGAGTGCAATTCCATTCTCATTGACACTTTCTAAAATTCCTAGTCTGTGCAGTGCAGATCTTAGATGGGATGGCCAAGCCATCTCAGAAGTGTGGTGGGGCTGGAGGCAATTAACTCTTTCCACATACAGTAAAGTCTTTTGCTATAAACAAGTGTCTACCTTACTTTCTTTCCAGCACAGCCTTGAAATGGTTCTCAACTTTCTATTAATTACCGTTTTCTCTCTCTCCGGGATAGTCTTTAAGTTCAGTTGCTTCTGTAGCAGCTTTCCGTCACAGGGGTGAAGGTTCCTTGGACCAAGTCTAATCTGTAGCAGCTCAGAAAAGCAGATGTCTCTAGCTCTGCTGACTAGGAACTTTCTATTCCAAAACCAGGGTGTAAAGGACTAGACTGTCATTTGGCAACCTAACCAAGACTGCCAGTTAACTACAGTCTGCCCCCACATAACCATTACCCTGGGTTCAGACCTGAGCGTTCTAAAAACGCGCGTTTTACGCGCGTTTTTGTCGCACGTATTTCAGCGCGTTTTTGCAAATAGGAAGCGCTGCAGTAAACGCAGCTGTTCTTGTGATTGACTACTGTGGTGTCAATCACAAAACGCGCGTCAAACGCCCCAAAAGAAGCTCAAGTACTTGTTTATGCGTTGGGCGTTTTACAGCGCGTTCAAACGCGCTGTAAAACGCTCAAGTGTGAACCACTCCCATAGGGATGCATTGGTTTTAATCTGTTGAGCGTTTTACAGCGCGTTTGAACGCGCTGTAAAACGCTCAGGTGTGAACCCAGGGTAAGGGATTCACGGTGCACAAGTTAAAAAGAATACCTCACTATTTGAGTACTTAGGCAATAAATCATAAAATTTAACTCTTTAGTATAGAATTAACTCTACAGCAGTGATCCTCTGGGTCAGTGCACATGTGACTCTTCAGAATGTGTATTTAGCATGCCTGATGAAGAGTCCTAAGTAGTCTTGATTTGTCATCGTAATTTTTATTAGGAATATAAATTGTCAACTTTTGAGGGCTTTCATTGTTTATCTTTTCTGTCTGCTGGTCAACAATTGAACATGTAAAGATATTTTTCCTCTACTAAAAATGATGTAATATATTCCTTACATATTGCAAAACAGCATATTACAGTAGTCATAGCTCATTTGATAAAAGCTTGGCAATCAAGTATATGGAGTAAAATACATTAATATAATCTTAACATCTTAAAGCGAAAGTCAGGGCAGTAAAACAACATGATCTGCCAATAAAGATTCTAGGCATACATGATGTTCTTTGGCTACCCAAAAAACATGATAAAACCATTTATTTTTCATTAGGAGATGTTAACAACATTCCAAAACATGGAAACAAACATAGTAAAGACAATAAATTATCAACGTCCCTTTATTTGTTTTAATGTTATTGTAAGTCCACAATTGCTGCTACTAGACAGAAAATTTGCACCCAGTGCCTTAGTGACAGTCAACTCATTCCAATACTTTAGACAGATCTGTAGGAGAAGCAGTCAACAGTTGTGCAATCATCAGCAAAATTATAACAAAATGTATGTGGGCCCACTGTGTTCCTTGAACAGATTGAGCTTGAGGCTACTCCTAAGGGCATTATCTAAGTGGATCCCCATTTAACTCCCTGTACAGAGGAACTACCAGGCCGCTACCTCTTGGAGTAGTGTGGGTTTAAGTGACTGCTCACCCACGAGGGACAGGTGACACTGGTGCAGGGTACCAAGGGATTAGAAACAACTGTAGACAGACACAGGCTGAAGTCAGAGCAGGCAGAGTATGTGAAATCCGATAAACAGGCTGAGGTCAGGGAGGCCAGTTCAGGGTCAAAGCAGGGCTGGACTGGATGAAGGGTAGATGGTACTTTAGGGTTGCATCACTTGAATTTGTTTATTATCTAAGTGGCACCCCAGGTGTTCACCTTTTATCCCATGTTCGGAGGGAACTACCAGGTCTCTAACCGTGATCACTTCAAAAAGTAAAGTGATTGCTGACCCAAGAGTCAGGAGATGCAGGGCAACCAGGGTTCAAGCAGTAGCCGCAGTCAGAGACAGGTCGAGGTCAGGGCAGACAGAGTAAGTCCAATCCTATAAATAGGGCAAGGTCAGGGGGGGCAGCTTAGGGTCAGAACAGGGCTGGACTGGGTAAAGGTAGATGGCCCTTTAGGGCTGTGTCAACTAAATTTCTTCTTTTGACTTGTTATTGGCTGCCTTTGCATATTTTTTCTGTATTGATTTTAAAATATCTTTGTTCATAACTCTGGATATTAGAGTAACGTCATCATACAGGTGCTAACAAGTCATCAACTGGCTGCACTCTCCATCCTGTCTACTAAGTAAAATTACATATCGGTTTATCTGATCCGGATCCTGTTAGATGTTTTATTATAGCAGCTGCAATTCCAATTCCTTTGACCTAATAGGTATGCATCATCAGGAAATGATCTATTGTTTGTATCAAGTTTTTATGTTAACAGTTTTTTACAAACTTTTGGTGTTTTTTCGATAATTTTTCATGCACCATAGAAGTACGTCGCTGCAAGTAGGAAATATACTATTTTGGTGCTGTGGTGAAGCAGGCTCAGAAGCTGTGTCCACTCTATCATTTACAGGTACCAGGTGTATATAACTGACACCTTGCTCTCACTGCTGGGATCAGGGATACCTCCAATCCTAGCAGTTTACTCTTAGTATGCTATGGTCAATAGCAGCTGTGAAATCTGTGTAGTTAGACAGAGGAAGGGGTCTCCTTCTTTCCTCCAATCAGCACACTGTAGCTTGCCAAATAGTTGTCATGGTAACTTTATACTAAGAAAAATCATCTATATTGAAATCATATTGACCTGCAGACTGTGGTATGCTTCCAATGGAGGCAGAATAAGCTAATGCTATGGGAGAGGGAGGGGGAGGAGGTTGTAGTGTGAGGTTTCCAAGAATGGATAGCACAGCAATGCATGGCTTAGAAAGGAGCTCATAGGGTGAATAAGTAAGAAGATGATCCTTGTGAGAGGATTTAATATGCTCAACTGGTTATGCTGTACTGTCCTGGGCACAATGCCAGTGAGCGTGAACAGGAAAGTCGCTGGTCAGTGCAGCCGGAACTAACAGGCTGAGCGCCGACTGTTCTGGACGCTGCACGTGGTTCTGCAGAACAGCCAGCTCACGCCCTCCAGCAGTTCACTCTCTGGCACTCTTGCGAGTGACACAGACTTGATTAAGGGGTTCTACGCAACCTGAAATGCATTGTCTCGAACTAAAAAATTATAATATATAAGGGAATTTTTTTTTTACTGGACATCCTCCGTGTTTATTGCTCCTCTGACTACCTCCCACCAGCTCGACAGTTCCGGTTTAGCCACCCCTCAATAGGAAGAATGAATAGTGGGAGAGGCTAGAGATGGGGCAAGGGGGTCCACTTCAGATGCTCGCTATGGAGCCTAATGATTTTACAGTTGCATGTTTTCTCACCGTCTTGTTTGTCTTTGAGAAAAATATGTATACTACCTAAGGGGTTAGTTATTTTCTTACACTTTGCTATTTAAGCTTGGCCATGGACAGTGCATTCATGCTTGACAAAGGAGACAGAGTCCCCCAAAGCATAGTGTAGTTCTATGCGCACTTTGCAGGTGGATCCCTCCATATACATATTTTAAGGGTTGAATATACTTTCACCAAGTGGAGTCTTTATGCACTTTCTCTATGTTCAATTACTACCCTATGATGACTTTTGCCTAAAAAGGACCATGTGTAAGTCATGGATTTGTGATTTATAATACCGGAGATAAACTGAAATTTTGCAGAAAACTGCTGCGTTTTTGTGTTCATCTTTTCATTCCACTTTTGAACACTGTTATTGCGATACAGCAGCTGTCCATACCGTGGGAGATTCTCTGAGGTGCCAGACATAGAGTTGTTCCTATGAATGCACAATCTCCTCCGGTGAACCTCACCCTGTATGGGCCTGCTTACACTTGTCTCATTGGTACTACACTACAGAGCATCCTTTTACTTTAGATTTCTCTAAATGACTCAGGAACTTAGATAAGCTTTAAGGGGTGGAGGACAAGCAGAATTTTGAATGCAGTTCTGGACTATAATACAAATTTATAGTCAGTGTATTTACAAAGATTAATATAGTTACTGAATGTAATGGCATTCAAGGGCGGCATGTGCTTTACAGAGATTATCTGGGAATGATTTAAAGTGGCCATCAGCAACCTACCTTAGAAATTCAGCAGGACTGGTTGCCTTCACTTGCAGAGCTGCCTAGAGAGGTGATGGAGTGGGGCCTCACTACACATTACACATGACTTTTGTATTTGTATACACATGTATTTATTTTTTCCACACTTTTAAAGGTCTGCGCATGCGCAGACTGGAATGCTGGATCCGTAATTGCGGTATATTTAATGCCTTGCAATGGAAATTAATGCCGGATCCTGCACGTGTTCCGGAATTTTGGAAAGATAATACCACAGCGTGCTGCAGTATTATCTCCGACCAAAACGCTGTTCAGTGACTGAACTGAAGACATCCTGATGCATACTGAACGGATTTCTCTCCATTCAGAATGCATTAGGATATCACTGAAGCATTTTATTTCCGGTATTGAGCCCCGAGGACGGAACTCAATGCTGGAAAAGTTTAATGCTAGTGTGAAAGTACCCTTAGCCACAACTGCTAACAAAAGAATGGCAAGCCATTGACCATGATAGTCCTCTATCCTTGTTATGCAAGGCCTTCATAGTACGATTATCACACTGTCAATGCAGTGCAATATTGCAACCAATGTGTCGCAATGGATCACATGAAATTGCATTAATCATGAAACATGCAATTGCTTCCTCAATAGGTGTATATTTAAATAGCCTGAAATGTTTATATATGTATCTACAAATAGATTGCACTAATAGATTATAAACATTTGCATGCTATTTGATGTTCTTTGGCTCCTCTCTTATTACTACATAAACTGCCAATATTTTTATGACATGAAATTTAGCAATTTTACATCATTCCCCCACTCATTGCATGGGGTACCTTAGCTTAAGGCCTCTTGCACATGACAGTGGTTTGGTTCCGCATACGAGCCACATTTTTTGCTGCTCGGGTGTGGACCCATTCACTTCAATGGGGCCGCATAAGATGCGGACAGCATTCTGTGTGTTGTCCGCATCCGTTGCTCCGTTTCGTGGCCCCGCAAAAAAAATAGAAAATGTCCTATTCTTGTTCATTTTGCAGTAAGAGGTCTGAAACCGCGCTGCTTCTGAATCCGTCGTACGGAGCACAGGTGAATATATAAGGGTATTAGCCTTTGTCCTCCTCTCTCAAAGGGTTCGATCCTCCTCAGACCGTCTCCTCTGTAAGATTAAACGACCGGCATATAGTGAAGTACCCTCTTAATAGTTGGTAAAATGGTTTTATTCTACTCACAAACACAGGTAGTTTTCAGGCATATCACAAAGATAAAATACATCAGGTTCCTGCCCGACCCGGGTTTCGCTCTCTGGCTTCCTCAGGGGCGATCATTTTGCAGACAAGAATAGGCATTTCTATAATGGGCCGTCTGTTCCGTTCTGCAAATTGTGGAAGGCACACGGGCGGCATCTGTGTTTTGCAGACCGCAAAACATGGCACATTCGTGTGCAAGAGGCCTAAGGCTATATTCACACATTCAGGCCTATTTCACACTTAAGTATTTGGTCGCTGATCTCCATCAGTGACTTTAGCCAAAACCAGTAGTGGATCCTCCACCAAGGTATGGTATAATGGAATGATTTGCAACAGTTCTGTGTTTTGGACCCGGATCTGGTTTTGGCTTACAATCACTGATGGAAATCTCTAATTAAACACTGACCAAATGCTAACTGTGTGAAAGCAGCCTTATTCTAATTTCAGGTAGTAATGTAATGCAGTTGCAATACCTAGACCTCTGATGGTTATAGGGTTCTATGGTGGCCTAAGATCAGTTCAGTGGAACAGCAGAAGGTTTAAATTTTGCTGCAGTAAATTACTTAGTAACATAGTTTATAAAGCTGAAAAAAAAACGTTTGTCCATCCATTTCAGCCTGTTATGAAAAAAAAAAATGACTTAAAAAAATGCCACACCTAGAGCACTGTTCCACATTGAAAAGATTCTGTAGACCCAAAAAACGACAACAAAATAGCCGCTGTTTTTAGTGTGCTTTATATGTGCCTACTGACTTGCGGTAGAAAAGATGCGAGACACAAGCTCATGTGCAACTATTTTAGGCTTCTTTCACATTAGCGTTAGGCTTGTCCCCTGACGGAACAGTCTGCCGGATCCGTACTAACACTTGCACATTCTGCGGTTTTTATTTTCTGGCAGCACCCATGTGCAAGCATTATTCGTGTGTACTCCATTATAGTCAATGGATGCAGTGGCGTAGCTATAGGGGTCGCAGCGGTCGCAATTGCGACCGGGCCCCTAAGTCAGGGGGGCCCACGGGGCCCCCTCCAGGAGAGAGAGTTCAAACACAAGGCCCGCAGGCCGAATCCGGCCCACCAGACCTCGTCATGTGGCCCGCTATGTTAAATAAAGTAAACTTGTGCCCGCCCCTCATACATAATAGAATCACTAACTCACTAACCGCTGTCCGCTCCATTACAGGCCGGGCGCGCGGCCGACAGCGTGACTGACTGACGTCACGTGCCGGCGCCGCCTACTTTATGAATGAATCAGGCGGCGCCGGCACGTGGCGTCAGTCAGTCACGCTGCCGGCGCGCGCCCGGCCTGTAATGGAGCGGACCGCGGTTAGTGAGTTAGTGATTCTATTATGTATGAGGGGCAGGCACAAGTTTACTTTATTTAACATAGATTTATGGCGATTTTGGGGAATGAGTGAGCGGCGGGGCCAGAGGACAGTGAATACACCTGGCCCCGCTGCAATTTTGAGGCAATGTGAGGGGATCTGTGGATGGCACTTTTAAGGGGTGAGGGGTTATATAACAGTGTCATCCACAGATCCCTATCCCATAATACTGCCATCCTCAGATCCCCCTCACCCCATAACAGTGCCATCCACAGATCCCCTCACCCCATAACAGCGCCATCCACAGATGTCCCCCCATAACAGTGCCATCCACCGATGTCCCCCATAACAGCGCCATCCACAGATCCCCCATAACAGTGCCATCCACAGATCCCCCATAACAGCGCCATCCACAGATCCCCCCATAACAGTGCCATCCACAGATCCCCCCATAACAGCGCCATCCACAGATCCCCCCATAACAGCGCCATCCACAGATCCCCCATAACAGTGCCATCCACAGATGTCCCCCATAACAGCGCCATCCACAGATGCCCCCATAACAGCGCCATCCACAGATGTCCCCCCCCCATAACAGCGGCATCAACAGATGTCCCCCCCATAACAGTGCCATGGGGGGGGGGGGCCCAAATCGAACTCTTGCACCAGGGCCCATGAGCCTATAGCTACGCCCCTGAATGGATGAGAAGCATGTCTGGATTTTTTGTGACTGTCCCGCTGCAGTTAGAGCATGTCGCATTGCAACACAATTGACAATCAATCAATGCATGTTGTTGAGTAGCTGTATGCTTAAGGTTCATGCACATACTCATAGTTGTTTTTGCTGTCCGCAAATTGCGTTCTGTATTTTGTGCAATGGTATGTCCTGCCCTCTGTAAGAAGAACTGTCCTCGGATAAGAATTGGACATGTTCTATTTTTTTGGTGTGGCCACTGAATGGACATTTGGATGCGGACAGCACACATTGTTCTGTCTGCATCTTTTGCGACCCCATTGAAATGACTGGGTCTACTTTTGTTCCTTGTGCATGAGCCCTTACTTTGAAGATCTGTCCAGGAGTGGATTGGCCATAAACCCTACAGGGAAATTTCCCAGTGGGCCGATGCCCAGGGGGCCACTCAAGGCCTCTTGATGGCCGCAGGCCTGGTACATAATGATCTGATGCTCAATGGCCTAGGTTCCCTCCTGAACTCAACTGTATTACTTTACTCTTGATGGTGATACAGTTGAAACATGTGGTGAGGGCGGCAGTATTTTGTGCTGTCGTGTAGTATTTGGTTCTGCTGGGGCAGTTTTCTGCACTGCCTACTTTGGTTATCCCTCCCTACTTGTGTTGCCCTGTCTTCTGTCAGTTTGAACCCACCTACAACATGGGGATACTTTTAGGTTTTTTTCCAGGGCCACTTTAAGTTCCTAATCCACCATTGGATCTGGCCATGGCCTCTTGCACACGACCGTATGCCCTCTGTACTGTCCGTGAGCGGGCCATATGTCTAGGAGCTGTATTGATCATGCGCATGGGAGCGCACAGCATCATAGATTGGGCCGCCCGCGGGGCTATTGATCATATGAGTGCGCGACAATAGCCCCACGGGCAGGGGCAGACTGTGCGGTCGGGCACTTTGGACATGGTCCGAGGGCCCAGCTGGGAAGGGGGCCCGCAGCGGCAGGGCCCAGGGAGATGAGCGCTTCCATTGTGGAAGCATTCATCTCCTTAGTCATCTGTATCGACGTCCTCACGACAGTGATACAGATGGCTGTGCGGCAGGGGAGGGAGAGGCGTCTCCCTTCCCTGTTCCTCTGATAGGCCGCAGGCACAAGTCCTGCAGCCTATCAGAGGCCGTACAGCACTGGACACAGACCGGAAGAGGCCTTCATCGCAGTGGAGGTAAGTAAAACTTATTTATATTTTTTATTATTCTGGACGATCTGTTACTGGCACGTTGGGGGGAGAGGCACTTGATACTGGCACATAGGGAGAGAGGCACTTTTTACTGACACATGGGGGGGAGAGGCACTTGTTACTGGCATATGGGGGGAGGCACTTGTTACTGGCATATGGAGGGGAGAGCTACTTATTACTAGCACATGGGGGGTGAGAGGCACTTGTTACTGGCACATGATTGGGGGGCATCTATGGGGGGCACTTGTTACTGGCACATTATTATGGGGCACTATGGGGGCTTCTACTGGGGCCCAAAGAAGGGGTATTTTATATGGGGGGCTCTGTGTGGCACTAGTATTATCAGGGGTATTATCTGTTTCTGCAGTATAGTATTGGGGAGCACAGCGGCACAGTATTGGGTGTAGTATAATGATTTGTCCAGAAGATGGGAGGATGATGGAAAAGTAGTAAACTAAGATTTTTTTTGTTGTTGTCGAACTGCAGAGACGGAAAATGGTGGTCTGTTCTGAAGGTCTGAAATGAGAAGACGAGGACAGAGAACCTCTGTCACTGGATGTAAGAGGTATGGGAGCTGTATTTCTGTAGTGATGGGATCAGAGGCGTAACGGTCATGGCATGACCGTGGGTGGAGGCGGGCTATGGGTGTAGCTGGAGTCGGAACATGAGCGTGACTGGAGGCGAAACATGGGTAGGGTCTGGATGAGGGCCCTTGATTTATTTTGCCCGGGGGCCCTGAGGGTTCAGTGATGCTGTGCGCACAATCAGTGCCGCTTCGGGACATATGGCCCGCTTGGCGACTGTATGTCTCGGAGGGCATACGGTCATGTGAAAGAGGCCTAATTTAGACAAATCACGACACCCTCCTAATAATCTTTTGTAAAACTTACTCCTCTTCCATTTGAGCACTGGCTCAATAGTTCACCCTTCGCAGTTCATACACTTCTTATTCCAGACATCTGAAATTGGCTGTTGATACATGTTCTGTAAATCATAATAATAGACATGAAACTATAATAGATGCTAATAATGTTGATTGGTTTTCTCCCAGCTGTTAATCCAAAGTGATGAGGTTATAGAAGTCTGTTTGATGCCAGGAATGAGTACAATAAACATGAGCGCTGTCAAGCATCCATTTATTCAGAAAGGCGAAAGACCAAACTTGACTCAGTTGCACAGAAATCTTAGTCTCTTACATTTCTATCATCCTCCCACCTTCTGAACACCCCATCCTGCCACCCCCAATACTGTGCCGGATGTGCTCCCCAATACTATACCCAGAAACAGTCTGCCCAAAAACAGTAGTACCACAGAGATAGCGCCCTCTCCAATAATTTTTGACACGCAATGTTCTAATTGTAACTGTGCCAAGCAAAACAAAATGGAAATATAATGTCCCGCAAACATAATTGTGCTAAGCAGTGCCAGGGTGCCCCCCACCATCCCCAGTAATAGTGCTCCCAAAAGTCCTGCCTATAGTAATAATTCTCTGCCAGAGTGCACAGATAGCCGATACCATGCTCCTAACAGTAATAATGTGCACCAGTAGTAATAATGCCCCCATAGTGTCCATACTAGTAATTATGTTCCACATAGCCCCACAGTAGTAATAAAGCTCACTATAATACCCCCAGTAGTAATGATTCTCCTTATAATGTGTGCCAATAGAAAAATGGCCCCTAATGTGTGCCAGTACAAAATTGTCCCCTTATAATGTTAGCCAGTACAAAAAATATACCCAAATAATGTGAGCCAGGACAAAAAAAAATGACCCCTTATAATGTAAGCCACAAAAAAAAAATCCCCATGTAAAATGTGTGCTAGTACAAAAATGGCCCCTTATATTGCTCGCTAGTACAAAAAATGCCCCCTTAGGTGTGCCAGTACAACAATGCCCCCTTATAAGGTGTGCCATTGCAAAAATGTGCCCCTTATGTGTTCCAGTTCAAAAATTGCCCCCTCATAGTCTGTACCAGTACAAAAATGCCCTCTAAAGTGTGCCAGTACAAAAAACTTATCCTTTTAGTGCCCCCAGTAGAGCCAATGCCCCCTTGTATGTGCCAATACAAAAATACCCCCTCTTAGTGCCACTAGTTGAACTAATGTCTTAATCAGACAGCGAAACCTGCAGACAAGTGGGGCGGTGGCAAGGTCGAGGGAAATTAGTGCTTTCATTGTGGAAGCACTGATATTTCTATATTCAACTCTATCACCATCCCTAGTATGGCGATACAGTTGAATCCTGCAGTGGGGCACAGGAGCGACGTCTCCCTGCCCGGTTCCCTCTGATAGGCTTCAGGCCGGTGCAGGAAGCAGGATGACATCATCATCATCATCATCATCATGCCGCTTGAGCTGGTCAGCATACAGCGCAGTACTCAGGCCAGAAGAGGCCTACACTGTATTACTAACAGCCACATTGACATAATACTTTTAGTTCATTTCTTCTCATTTGGCACTATGCTGTTGGGCCACTGTGGGAAAGGAGGAGGGAGAGGAGCACTATGCGGAGGGGGAAACTATATAGGGGCATTTTGTACTGGCACATATTATTCAGCTTAACTGGGGACACTAAAAGAATGTATTTTTGTACTGGAACACAAAAGGGGGTATTTATTGTACAGGCAGACATTATGGGGGCACTATGGGGACATTGACTGTACTGGGGTACTAAGAGGGGGTATTTTCTGTACTGGCACAAAGTAATGGGCATTTTTTGTACTGGCACGCACTATAATGGGTCTTTTCTTACAGATACACATTTTAAGGGGACAGTTATTGTACTGACTCACATAATAAGGGAGCAGTTTTTGTCCTAGCGCACATTATAAAGGGATATTTTTTGTACTGGCTCACATTAGGGGGCATTTTTCTAGTGGTACACATGAGGAAAATTATTACAACTTGGGGGTATTATGGTGAACTTTATTACTACTGTAGGACTAAGGGATACATGATTACTAGTATGGGCACTATGGGAGCATTATTACTTCTGGGACACAGTGGGGGCATTATTACTGTTGGAGGCACGTTCGGGGCACTATTACTACTTGGTCACTCTGGCAGAGAATTATTACTATTGGTGGGACTTTTAGGAGCACAGTCACTGTGGGGGGCACACTGTATGAGTCTAGCACAATTATTTTCAGGGGATGTTATGTTTACGGGGTGTTCATAGTTCAAGTAGGAAAATGTCTGTCAAACTCTGCAGAGACAAGAGATGGCTGAAATAAATCATGGCAGTCTGGTTTGAATGGACAGGATGAGGAAAGAGAGCCTCTACATGAGAGGAGACATCACTGGATGTAAGAGGTATGTGATACTATTACCATGTATGTTTTGTAGTGCTGTAAATAATGTTAGGAGGAAAGAGGTTAGGTTAAGAATTTGGCATGGGGGAGGCATTTTGGGTGCCGTTTTAATTTTTGCCTCTGGAAGCAGAAAGGCTAAGTGCACCCCTGATCCCCATAGTTCCCTCCATAATGTGTGCCAGTACAAAATTCGCCCATCCAGTGCCCCCAGTAGATGCCCCCATCTCCCCCTCCCCATACTTCCTCATAGTAGCCCAACAGCATGTTTGTAAATGAAAAAAACAAAAACAAAAAACTAATTCTTACCTCCATGCGGCTGTCAGCGATGCGGTCTAGGCCTCTTCTGGCCTGTGTCCTGAGTTGTATGCTGCCTGTCTCAGGCGGTGCGATGAAAATGGCGCCTATGCCGGCCTCTGATAGGCTACAGGCATTAGGCCTAAAGCCTATCAGAGGGATGGGGCAGGGAGATGTTGCTCCAATGCCCAGCCACAGCATTCACCGTTCTGAGAGATGAATTGTTGGTGCGGCCCTGGTGGCGGGCACCTGAACCCTTTTTTTAACATTGTTTGGTGCTGCAGTCTAACTTAGTTTTTTTTTTTAATAGTACATTTGGGGAAGGGGCTGCCCCCATTTAGACTGTGCTCTCCCACCCATCTGCAGAGGGCTTCTAATAAGAGTATAATATATATGGATTCTATATTGCCCTGAATTTTGTAGGCAAAAAGCCCAGGCAAAGCAAGTCTGATAGTGTAGGTCCCATCTGTGGAAGCCACCTTGTCTCACACTTTGTGGACTTCAGTTCACTCAACACTAGTTACCACCAACAGTCACTCAATTAGCTATAGAGATATATATATATATATATATATATCACAGTCACTTTAAGATTGCTAAAGCTGGCTTGGCCTCAAAGAACCTAAAACATGTTGCATATAGTCCTAGGAGACCCCAGAATGTCATCCACAACTTTTGCAAGCAACTAGAGCACTTTCAATATGGGTCAAATTTATTGAATCACCTGACCAATGTGGCTGAATCAAATCCAAATCAGATTTCAAGAAATTTTCACGCATCACTAGACACACTATCTACATTGATGGTTTGATATAGCAAGGATATGCACATAACACGTGTCTAATGTCAGCATATTCTTCATAGGCAAGTCCCTGGGAAATGTAGAAAATCTGAATTGCAGCAAAATCAAATTTTGATGCAAATGTGTGGCCAATTTCACCCTATGCATTGCAAAAAGTATAATCTGCTGTGAAAATCTGCTAAAAAAATGGACATGCTGCAGATTTAAAATCCGCACTACATACCATTTTCTATGTGGATTTTGCTCAGCAGTGTGTGGATTAAATTTTTTAGAAAATCTCAAAATTTCATTGACTTTGTGGCTGCTGTGATAGTTGCAAATTTCCATGGACAAATCCAGAAAGAAATTTCAGTGTATTACCCACATGTAAATTTACCCTGCAGTTAAGCATTGTTAGTAATAAAGATTGGACTGTCTTGATGGAACATCCCATTAATACGAGGACGTGTCTACTTTTTCTAGTGCTAAGGCCTCTTTCACACGAGCGTGTCCGAATTTGGTCCGGATGCGATTGCGTTCAGTTCAGTTTTTTCCGTGCGGGTGCAATGCGTTTTGATGCGTTTTTCACACGTGTGATAAAAAACTGAAGGTTTACAATCAACATCTCCTAGCAACCATCAGTGAAAAACGCAACGCACCCGCACTTGCTTGCGGATGTAATGCGTTTTTCACGCAGTCTCATTCACTTCTATGGGGCCTGCGTTGCGTGAAAAACGCAGAATATAGAGCATGCTGCGATTTTCACGCAACGCAGAAGTGATGCGTGAAAAAAAACGCTCATGTACACAGCCCCATTGAAATGAATGGGTCAGGATTTAGTGCGGGTGCTATGCGTTCAAGTCACGCATTGCACCCACACGGAAAACTCGCTCGTGTGAAAGGGGCGTAAGACATAAACAATATCAAAGTTAATTGAACGGAGTTAATTGAAAACAATACTTTTCATACTCTGCGGCCTTGCAAATATTTCCCAGTGTGCACAAATAAATAGAGAACGTTAGAAATCTGTTTGAAATAAAGTGTTCATCAATCATGTATGCCTGGGTCCATGGAAAGACAATAAATGGGAGACAGGAACACACATGTTTGGGGAGAAGCATTGCTGCATTTTCATGTGGTAAGTTTTTATGTTCTGTTGCTAGCTATGTACCATAGAATGTCACTGTTAACTCATTATTTAAAACCATAAAGCAAGAGCAAAAAAGATGAGTTACATTTGTATTATTTAGGGCTTGTTCACATCTGCGTTAGAGGCTTAGTTCAGGGCCTCATCACAGATTCCCTCAAAAAGACCAGACTAAAAAGTCCTGCATGCAGGACTTTTTGTCTATAAAAAAAGGGGTTCCAAATGGAAATTTAGACTCAGTTGTAGTCAATGAAGTCTGTTTAGCAGGGGTGGACTGGCCTTAGTGTCACAAATAATGGAGAGAGGAGGGACACCGGAAAGACAACAGAAGAAAAAGAGAGAGGACAAACAACTAGGCCTCAAAGCTAGGGAGAAGGGAAAGGTCACCTCCTAGGGAAACCCCTAGAAATGGCCCTGTCAGTATGTATAGTCCTCGAAGGTGGAAAAATACATACGCCAGAAGCCTAAACACTCTAGGAGCCCTGATATGCCCTAAAGGTAGTGAAAGGGGAAGAGACTACCGATTCCTCCCTGAGGCCTAGTTATAACAAGCACAAGGGAACAACCAAATACAAACAAATGCGACACTTAACTTCTGAAGTGATGGACGACCTCACACCAGCTCTGCCAAACCCAAATGAAGCTATCAACCACATAGTCAGAAGGGTGGGGTCAGACTATAAAGGGTAGAAGTGATGACCACTGAGCAACAGCTGAAGCAAGGAAAGAGGTTATTAACCCTATTAATGCTGAATCAAGAGAAATCAAGGAGGCTCTTAGATTCCTCCACGCTCAGCCAATCTCCCTGATCTTCTGACATCAGTCACCTGAGGGACCGTGACACACAGACCCTACAGGGGAATTTCGTAGTGGGCCGAGCCCTCCTCATGGCAGTCGTCTGGGTACATAATCTGATGCTCTCATTATTTATTAATGCTAGGAGCATCCAGTACTTATGCACCTGGCCAGCGTCTACAGGTGCCCTTCTGAACAATGTGGTGAGGATGGAAGTAGTTTGTGCTGCACTGTGGTACTTAGTTCTGCTGGGGCACTATTTTGTACTTTACTATAGTATTGGTGGCTTTTCTCAGGATAAATTATCAATATGAGATTGTCACAGGTCTGGCTCCCAGCACCCCTGCTGATCAACTGTTTTAGGAAGCTGCAGAGCTCACTGGAGCTCCAGCAGAGCGCCATCCATTAGATAAGGGCTGTGCTTGGCATTGCAGCTCAGTCCCATTCACTTGTGAGAGAGTGAGCTGCGTCTAGGCCAAATGTCTAAGGAATGTGACGTCGCATGGCCTAAAAAGAGGCTGCAGTGCTCACGGAGCTGCGAGCATTTCTAGGAGGCTAGGCCATCAATATCAAAATACCAGAGAACCCATTTAATACATTAGTGAGCCAAGTGTAAAGAGTTGTCTTTCTGCTTCTTACCTCTGAACATGTTCATGCCCACCTACGTGTAAAAACAGTATTACTATTTACCGCACAATAGTTATACTACACCTACATTTTATGTAGCCTCTTATTATGGTGTGCACAAGGCTCAAGGCAGCAAAAACTTTAGTCATTGCCAGTTTTTAGCCTTAATATTCCCTTAAGTGGCCACTAACCTTTCATCAAATTTTGCATAAATCGAGGGGTATAATTAGGGGCTCACAGACCTCGATACAAAACATTAGCTTGGCCCCCAACAAAACTTTTTCTCAAGCTTGCCAGATGCGGCCCTTTTGTGCCCTTTAGAGCTTTTTTTTTTTCTTACGTGACCCCTTTTTCTCTTACGTGACCAGCACTAGGAGACAGTGATTACAGTGCTGTTACATTTCCTCTGAAGTTGTCAGCTTCCCAAGTAGTGACTGCAGCATCTTAGGTGTTTGAAAAGGGCTGGGACAGGTTGCTTTTACACCACTTTGTGCAGTTCTATGCATGTAATTTCTCTCAGGGGTCAGTGCATGAATATCCAACTTTAATCTACTTGGGCTGAAGGTCCTAATATGTTAGTGGAAACCCCTTCACGAAACCAGCACTGTTAATAGAGATATACGTGAAAAAAATTGCCATTTTCTTATGCTAAAATATATTGCAATGTTTCTTATGGTCACCTGTAAAAATTGATTTATTCAAAGTTGTGTGAAAAGTTAGGCACTGTTTAAAGGTCTTCCCCCCATAAATAGTGTTGCTGGTAGTCCTATATAGTGGTGAGCGAATAGAAGTCCATGAACTGGACGTTAATCCAAATTTTGGGCAAAATTTGATTTGCTGCAAAGCCAAATTTCCACTTGCTTTGTAGTAGCGAATTGATTTTCCCCGAATGGCGGTAAAAAAAAACCCAAAAACATACTTACCTTATCCTGGCTGTCACCACCTTGATTGAAGATCTCACATTAGATCTTCAATCGGGAGCGCAATCACCCCTCCTTGTCATTGCACCCACTACTTACAAAGAAATGTGCATCGTGACGAAGTAATTAGTCACAAAGCGAATTTTTGGGTAAAATTTGGCGAAGCAGCCGAATCAAATTTTTCATTACTTTGCTCATCACTAGTCCTATCACTAGGACCCTTACTAATCAGTAGAAGAGGGTTCCCAAGACCACAGTTCCTTTTGCCTGCATGACTGCACTGAGGAGGATAGTAAAGGGGCTGGTCACTTTAGAAGAGTCCAGACTGAACCGGCGTGCAAATCCACTCTGTGCCAAGGTAATCAGACATGTACCTTCCAGCTCAACTGAGCTGCTTGTCACAAGGACTCCGGCTGTATATCACCCATCTATGAAGACATTCCACCCCCATAGCCATAGCGGTCCCATCTATGGCAGCATCTTCATCTGCAGAGGCACCAGACAATAGTTTGACTGATCCAGAACCTGAGTAGAAGAGAATGCAGCTGTGGATGGGTAAGAAAGCAATCACGTAATTTAACCATTTGATTGCTGTTATTTCGGTTCCGATTGATATGGTGGCTATGTCAGTGGGAGGTTTTCATAGCTGAGGGACAGAAGGCTGAGGGTCTTATGACAAGCAGCTGAGGTGAGCTGATAGGTGCATATCACATTACTGTGGCACATAATGGACTTGTGTATCCATTCAGCCCGAATTTCATTAAAGTGTTAAACTCATTTAAAAGAAGCAGAGGTTCTCCTTGTAGTCTGCATTTTGAGAACACATAGGGGGAAGCTTATCAAAACTGGTGTAAAAGAAAAAACTGGCCTAGTTGCTCATAGCAACCAATCAGATTCCACCTTTCTATTTCCAAAGGAGACCTGAAAAATGAAAGGTGGAATCTGATTGGTTGCTATGTGCAACTAGGCCAGTTTTCCTTTTACACCAGTTGTGATAAATTTCCCCCATAATACCTGAAACTGACTTTTGTCAATACACTTTTTGCAAATTATTGAGTATTTTACTACATCAGCAGGCCCATAGAAGATTTTTGCTTACATATTTTGGCCCATCATACCTAAGGAAATGAATAATTGTGATTAAAAAGTTATATAAAAAAAAATAATGCAACACACTCTCTGGGTTTATTACAAGTACTATGATGACTATGGAACGGACTCTCTCAGCCTCGTAATGTTCTCCCTAGCTTTCCTCAGATCCAAGATACATTAGTGAAATACTTGGCTACATTATAAAACACATGGAAGATATTTAATATTAGATGACTTGAATGATTTATTGTGATATCCATTTCAAGCAGCAATAGATCCCTTTAGCTGGCAGCAGGCTATGGAGCATTTTGCAAGATGGCTCGTAGAAGCGAGCACAGTGTAAACTCTCAAGCACAGCTTATGTCATTTTTGAGTCAGAGCTGTGCACATCTTTGCTTTTTGTTATCCGTTGTGCTTGTTAGCAACCAATATTCCAGAAATGTGTCAATCCAGACAGTGGCGTAACTAGAAATGACTAGGCCCCATAGCAAATTTTTGAATTGGGCCCCCCTTCCCCAGTAAGTTCTTCACAACCCCCTCTTTTCATGCAACCCCCACTCCTGTGGCTAGTAAAGATCGCTCTCTCAGACCAGGCCTGGCAGGTGCTCCATCCGTTTCCTACAGTGTATATATTGTCACTGTATAATACTGTTGAGGGGACCCTGACAATAAAACCTTTTAGTTCTCCTCCTGGTACAGCCCCTTCTGAGTCCGGGCCCCAATGCAGAGGATTTCTCGTGCTTCCTCTATAGGTACGCCAATGGATACGGAGAATTAAGAAGATAACTTTCAATATTTTCTTGGACTATAATCAATTGCTATGGATAATGCATATAAATGCACTTCAAATGAAGTCGTTGCTGTGTCCTGTATATGGAGTGGACTTGTGAGGATTGGGAATATCCTCTGACACACTGTTACGCAGCTATGTTTATTAAAAGGATTGTCTCATCATGGACATTGGTGGCATATCGCTAGGATATGCCCCCATTGTCTTATAGGTGCGGGTCCCACCTATGCCTAGATCAAGTCACAACAGCTGGTAAAAAGCTCCAGCTGTTGTAACTTTCTGCAGTACAAACAAAGGATGGAAGGGGAAGGCGGGAACTGTATGTTAGAAGATTAAAGGCAAGGTAGTAACCATTAAATGGACTATAGCTTTTGAGAGCTCCTCAAGTTATTTAATTTTTCATAAATGATCTCATAAATACCATTTTCAAAACATTTTCTTTGTTCCCAACTTATAAAATGGTTAAGTACATTATTAGATAGCATCGCTTGTTTACACAGGTCAATATTTACACAGGAACGAATGTTCGTAGAATCCGCCACCTTTTCACATGAGATCTGCGCTCCTGCTCCAACAGCATAGACTCGCAGGAGTGCTGATCCAGGCTGTTTAACATCTATATGTATTTGCAAAAAGACCTATCACAATGGCCTATAGGGCCACATAAAGCAATATACAACCTATAATATGTGATGTGTTAGCCCAAGTAATAAATTATCACCAAACAATAAATATAAAAATAGGTTTATTAATGACAGTATTTAAAAATAAATATGCATGATGAATACAAGTTATGGTCAATAAAATCCAATATGCCCTAATGCTAGCACTTTACATAAGCATGTATTGATATACTTTGCAGTGCCAGTTTGCCTTCCCTTCCCATGTATTTTTGCCCCCTCACCAGCTATTTGTCCCCCCTTGGATTTTATGGACCATAACTTGTATTTATCATGTATATTGATTTTTAAATACTGTCATTAATAAACCTATATTTATATTTATTGTTTGATGATGATTTATTACTTGGGTAGCACATCGCATATTATAGGTTGTTTATATGTATTTGGTATCATTGTAAATCGTACTGACCCAGAGAATAAAGATATTATGTTATTTATACCAAAAAATTAACCCTGTAAAATTAAAAACGGAAAAACTCATTGGCAATATTGCTGTTTTCCCTATTTCCCTCCCTGAAAGAGTTATTAAAAGTTCGTCAGAAAGTTATGTGTACTCCAAAATGACACCATTAAAAACTACAACTTGTCCTGTAAATAAGAAGCCCTCCTACAGCTACACAGACGAAAATAAATAAATAAATAGTTATAGGTCTTGAAAGGTGACGATGAAAAAAGGTAGAAAAACGCTTGGTCAGTAAGGCCCAAAACAGGCTGGTGGTTAAAATTTGACCACACTGTTTTTGTCAAAGCAATAGTTTTAATTTGCAATTTGCTATTTAGCAGGTTTCAACTCTAGTAAAGTAGCCAACAGACAAATCATTTTCTCCTACAATGTGTGACTGTTCTGTCACAAAGTTTTTATAAAGCTGATGTTCTAGCTTCTGCTGGAGATAACTTCTTGTACTGGAAAACATTCTCCAGAGACAGAGAAGTGCCGAACAATAACAAAATGTGCAAGAAGCAGAGTAACCTTTCTTCAGCAGGGCCAAGGACACTAATATCATTCATATTCAAAATAATGGTGTAGCTCCAGTTATGGGTCTAGTGAAAGCCACATATCCCTCCAGAAAAGTAAACGTAAAGGGGTGTCCCCGTTATAGAGATCACCAGATCCACCATATTAAGTGGTCCCCATGTCACGATCCAGCTCTTTTACAAGCCTTAAAGAGGACCTGTCACCCATCCGGACATGCCTGTTTTAATCGTTTCATGCATTCCCCATGTAATAACAATTCTGGAGCATCTATTCCTATGTCTCTATTTTGAGCCATTCCTTTATTATTTCTACTAGAAGTAATGAATGAATTGCTAGCAGTCTGCAGTAATGGTACAGAGGGGTGGTAACTAGTTGGGGGCGTGTAGTGGGTGTGTAAGGTTGTACCAGTTTAATTTTTTTTGTCCAAAATAACAAAAGCATAACTTAAATAAAAAATTAACTAAAATGGCTCTAAAAATGTCATGGTAAGGGCAGCAAATGTGGTTAAGAGCATGGCAAGTGCTCTGCAAACAAATGTGGATAGGGGAATAACTTAAAATAAAATAAATTAAAATTAAAAATACCAATCTTGAACTAGGAGGAAGAGGTGGATGTGGAGTAGGAGGTTGAAGAGGCGGTGACCGTGGCGGTGTAGGTGGAAGCAGGGGTGGAGGTGGAGGAGGTAGCCAACATTGTTTTTTTTTTTTTAATTGGGGTAGCCCCCAAAATATTGGGACATATAAAAACATAAAACAAAGAATAAGTGCACTTGAGTACAAGAATGGATGGTTGAGGCAGGTATAAATGTCTATTCTGCACAAGGTACGGACAAGTCTAGGATCCATGCCTGGTTCATTAGCTGTGGACAGGCGGTTGCGTTTGTCTGTGATAATGTCCCCTGCCGTGCTAAATACACGTTCAGACAGTACACTGGCTGCAGGGCAGTCCAGCACCTTCAAGGCGTAAAGGGCAAGCTCAGGCCATGTGGACAATTTGGAGACCCGGAAGTTTAATGGGGCAGAACCATCTGTCAGTACGTGTAGGCGTGTGCACACGTACTGTTCCATCATGTTGATGAAATGTTGCTTCCTGCTAAGACGTTGCATATCAGGTGGTCGTGATGGTTGTTGTGGAGTGGTAACAAAGCTTTTCCACATTTCAGCCATGCTAACCCTGCCTGCTGAGGTGCTGGCGGTGCCTCGGCTGCGTTGGCGACCTCTTCCTCCTCCTCTGCCTTTGCCTTGTGCTTCCACTGAGGCCTCGGTGTCAGGTGGGAGCAGCGTGTCTACCAGCATGTGCTTGTACTCACGCATCTTCCGATCACGCTCCAGTGAGGGAATTAAGGATGGCACATTGTCCTTGTAACGGGGATCCAGCAGGGTGGCCACCCAGTAATCAGCACAAGTTAGAATGTGGGAAACTCGGCGGTCATTGTGCAGGCACTGCAGCATGTAGTCGCTCATGTGTGCCAAACTGCCCAGAGGCAACGACAAGCTGTCCTCTGTGGAAGGTGTATCGTCTGTGTATTTGGTATCCCCCCCAGCCACGCTGCAGTGATGGCCCTGAGCTGCTTTGGGTGCCACCCTGCTGTGAACACTATTCCTCCTCATCCTCATCATCCTCCAGAACTGTCCCCTTGCTGAACAATTGTGTACCTGGCCTATGTTGGTGCAGGAACCCACCCTCTGAGTCACTTGTGAATGACTGGCCTGATAACCGTGGAAATGATCCCTCTTCCTCCTCCTCTTCCTCCTGTGCCACATCCTTTTCCATTATTGCCCAAAGTGTTTTTTCAAGGAGACATAGAAGTGGGATAGTAACGCTGAGAACGGCGTCATCGGCACTGGCCATGTTGGTGGAGTAGTCGAAACAGCGCAACAAGGCACAGGTCTTGCATGGAGGCCCACTCAGTGACTGTGAAGTGGTGCTGTTTAGAACGTTTATGCCTCGCTTCAGGCTCTGATTGCACAGCGTGCAGGCCACTTGTGTCTTGTCGTCTGCACATTGTCTGAAGAAATGCCACGCCAGGGAACTCCTTGGAGCTGGCTTAGTTGCGCTCGGTCCCTGGGTGCGGCGGGCAGTAGCAGGCGTACTGTTTAGGGGACGGTCGCTCTGCTTTTGCACCCTGCTCCCTCTTTTGCTGTGCTGGTGGCTCTGTGCAACCACCGCCTCTCCTTCCGAATTGCACAGGTCACTCGCATGACCTTGATGTCTCGGACCTCATCATCCTCCACATCATCTCCCACCCAGTCTTTACCCCTGCCCTCCTTGTCGGTTTGCACACTGCAGAAAGCTGCAGCAGTTGGCACCTGTGTTTCGTCATCATCAGAGACGTGCTGCGGTGGTCTTCCCATGTCTTCATCCTCAAACATAAGTGGTTGGGCATCGGTGCACTCAATCTCTTCCACTTCTGGGGCAGGGCGTGGTGGATGGCCCTGGAAAACCCTGCCAGGAGAGTCATCAAAAAGCATAAGATACTGCCGGATGACTTGGGGCTCAGACTGCTTGGCTGATTTGCAAGGGGGTGAGGTACTAGATAGATGCCCATGGCCTGCAGGTGCCAACTCTGACCTTTCAGCAGTGGACCTGGTGGAAGACAATGTGAAGGTACTGGAGGCACTATCAGCCACCCAATCTACTAGCGGCTGTACTTGTTCTGGCCTCACCATTCGTAGAGCGGCATTCGTGCCTACTAAATAACGCTGAAGGCTCTGTCATCTATGCGCACCCGAATAGGGTGTTTCATTTGGGCGGCACAGATCGACCACGTCCTCTCCCTGCAACAGGAGCTCCACCGACACCAGCAGCACCACGACAAGGGCCACGTCCCTTATTTGACGCTCTCCTCAATTTTTGCGGTCACCCACCGAAGTAACAGATGTTTTTACTAAATTTAGTTCCCTGTCAGCAATGCAGAGCAGGGGTTTTTCACCAGCTAAACTGGGTTAATGTCACCCACCAATGTAACAGACGATTTTTCGAAATTTACCTCTCTGTCCCCTATGCAGAGCAGGGGTTTGTATATGACAAAACTGGGTTAATGTCACCAAAAAAAGTAACTGACGATTTTAAGAAATTTACCCCCCTGTCACCTATGCAGAGCAGGGGTTTGTATACGACAAAACTGGGTTAATGTCACCGATGATTTTTTGAAATTTACGTCCCTGTCACCTATGCAGAGCAGGGGTTTGATTATTGGAAAAATGGTAAACTGTCACCCACCAATGGAACAGATGAGTTTTTTAAATTTACCTCCCTGTCACCTATGCAGAGCAGGGGTTTGTATATAGCAAAAATGGTAAACTGTCAACCCACCAATGGAACAGACGATTTTTCCAAATTTACGTCCCTGTCACCTATGCAGAGCAGGGGTTTGTATACTGCAAAACTGGGTTAATGTCACCCAAGAATGTAACAGACGATTTTTAGAAATTTACCTCCCTGTCACCTATGCAGAGCAGGGGTTTGTATACTGCAAAACTGGGTTAATGTCACCCAAGAATGTAACAGACGATTTTTTGAAATTTACCTCCCTGTCACCTATGCAGAGCAGGGGTTTGTATACGGCAAAAATGGTAAACTGTCACCCACCAATGGAACAAAAGATTTTTCCAAATTTACATCCCTGTCACCTATGCAGAGAAGGGGTTTGTGTACGGCAAAACTGGTAAAATGTCACCCAAGAATGTAACAGATGATTTTTAGAAATTTACCTCCCTGTCACCTATGCAGAGCAGGGGTTTGTATACTGCAAAACTTGGTTAATGTCACCCAAGAATGTAACAGACGATTTTTAGAAATTTACGTCCCTGTCACCTATGCAGAGCAGGGGTTTGTATACTGCAAAAATGGTTCAATGTCAACCACCAATTTAATAGACCAATTGTAGAAATTTATTTCCCTGTCACCTATGCAGAGAAGGGTTTTTTTGACGGCAAAAATGGGTTAATGTCACCCAACAATGGAACAGACACATTTTTTTAACTTATTGCCCTGTCTGCTATGCAGTGCAGGCCGCAAGGGTACTTTATCGCCAAAAAAAGGTGTTTTTTACACACAATGAAACAGATAGATTTAAGTGTATTTCTTTCACTGTCAGAAATGCAGCGCAGGCCGCAAATGTACTATCTAGCACAAAAAGTGTGTTTTTGGCAAAGAACTATGTAAATGCAGTATGCTACAGTTTTCTTTGAATATTAGAAATGCAGCATAGGCCGCTAATGTGCTATCTATCACAAAAACTGTGTTTTTTCAAACAACTATGTAATACAGTATGTTACCGTTTTATTGGAATATTAGAAATGCAGCTTAGGCTGCTAATGTGCTATCTAGCACAAAAACAATGTTTTTTGCAAACAACTATGTAAATGCCTTATGTTACGGTTTAATTGTAATATTAGAAATGCAGCATAGGCCGCTAATGTGCTATCTAGCACAAAAACTGTGTTTTTTTTTTACAAACAACTATGTAAATGCAGTATGTTATGGTTTTATTGGAATATTAGAAATGCAGCATAGGATGCTAATTTGCTATCTAGCACAAAAACAGTGTTTTTTTGCAAACAACTATGTAAATGTAGTATGTTACGGTTTTATTGGACTGTCAGAAATGCAGCGTAGCACACAAATTTGCTATCTAGCACAAAAATATGTGCTTTTTTATACCAGCAATGTAACTGCAGTATGTAACGATTTAATTGGACTGTCAGAAATGCAGCATAGCCCCTAAATTTACTATCTAGCAAAAAAAGTGGTAACTGCGGTATTTAACGGTTTTTGGACTGTCGGATATGCAGTTCCTGTTGCAGACAGATAAAATAATCGCTTTAGGTCACAAAAATATGTGACAGACAAATGTAATTTTCACTGCCAGGTATGCACTGCAGGCCGCAGGGGTACTTGACCGGCCAAAAAAAGGAATTTGTCCTCCACTGAGCTACCAGAACAGAATTAATGTCCCTTGCACAGATGCAGTTCACGTGCAGTTGCAAGTGCACTGCACTTTCAAAAATGGCCGCCAACGCCCATCGAACTAGCAGATGGGTTAAAAGTTATTTTTCTGTGTTATGGGTTACAGGGCTGGGTACAAAAATGTAGCATAGCACCCTCAATAATCGCTGTAGTTTGAAGATTGAACCCCACCGAAGTTCAACAAAATTCTTCCCTCATCTCTCCCTCACAGCAGCAGCATCCTATCCCTACACTGAGAAGAGCAGAGGCTGGGTCACATGCTGCACTTGGCCAACCACAGCCATGCCATTAGTAGGCATGACTGTGATTGCTTCAAAGGGCAGACTAGTTAAACGCTTATTGGTTGGCTGCCCTGCAGCCTTTCAAAAAGCGCCAAGAAATAGCCGAACACCGAACCCAAAAAAAAACTAAAGTTCGGTACGAACCCGAACTTTACAGTTCGAGTTCACTCAACCCTAGAAATGAAGTCTGTTTATCTATTCCAAAGCCAAAATGTGGAAATCCAGGCAAAAAATCGGAGTCAACAAGTTGGGTCATCACAGGGTCTATCAGTTCTGGCATGACAAACACAGCAGTGGAGATCACAGACATCAATGCGATGCACATTACACAAGTCTGGAATGGTGGCCCGAAAAAAAAGTAAAGAAACCTCGAACAATGAACAGTAGAAGATTGGAAACGGGTGATTTAAAGCAATGAGATCAAAGTCAATATACTGGGATCTGATAGGTGCAAATGGGTCTGGAAGAAACAAGGACGGGTAACGGATTGAGAAATTGAAGAAACTGTCAAGTTCGGTGGAGACAAAGAAAACCAATGCACATGTGAACCCTCAAGTCTAAACTAAAATTAGCTAAGGCCATGCATAGTATGCTAATAAATGGGGCTCAATGGACAGGGAGATATATGTAACTCAAAGCTGGAGTGTACACTCCCAGAGACAAAACCACAACCTATAAGAAAACTGGAGCACACTCAATGTATTAGGAAAGTATATATTTTATTCAGATATCAAATTCATTTATTCATTAAAATAATAAATAACATCGCCATTAAAAACAAGGTGGGCAGAAAGAAAAGAGCGCCACCCTGGTGGGACACAAACGGCACATAAGGGTATATAAAGTGCAACAGTAGACAGGCACAAAGGGCAAAGCTGAGTACATATGTAAGCTGAAATACTTGGTAGGATCAAAGACGGCTAATATTTGTAAAAACAGAGTAACAGGAGCAGTCTCACAAAAAGACAAAGAGACAAAGGCGTTTCGGCGTACCTTCGTCAAGTTCGTGGAGGAAGCCTGATGATATGGGGTTGTTTCACAGCCAAAGGTGTTGGATACTTGACCAGGATCTATGGTGGTCTCAATGTTGAGCCTAATACTATGTGAGTAATCTACAAGACGAGTTGCTTCATACACTCGAGTACTATGGTTATGAATAGGATAACATAGTGTTCCAGCAGGACAACAACCCGAAGCATACATCCCAACTCACCCAAGTGAATCGACCAGTATGCACCAACATTGGAAACATGTAGAAGAGACTTAGGAACAGATTTCGGTCGAGACATGCTTGAATATGATCAAGAGCATGCCCAGAAGGATTCAGGCAGTGTTGAAAGCCAAAAGTGGATTTACAAAATACTAGCAAAACAATAAAAATTTAGAATTTTAGAAGCTAAACAGTAACGAGCAGTTACATGACAAGAATCTGCATAACTAATCATATGCTAAATAGTTGCAAGTCCAATTTATGCATGAGATAGCCAAGATGATTGGCTATAAAATTATGGTAGTTTCACGTTCAAAGCTGTAGTGGATGGTGAGATATGGAGCTTAAAAGTCAAAAGTTCAAAACATTGTTACCTTTTTGTCATCTGTATATTTTTTCTGTTTCTTTGCTTGTTTTTAACAATGCTCTACATTGAGAATTTATGACTTATGAGTTTTAGTTTGCGTATGCTAATATATAATACATGCATCAAATTATAGTGTCTGGGCACCATTTTGGAGAACATGGTGTATAGCCAATTACATTTGTACCGTTATATCAGATGACTCTCCTGGGGAGGGGGGAGAACATTTCTCCTTGTGGAGGCCACCAGCTTGAAAAACATAAAAGCAATGCTCTCTGGGAAAAGTTATAAAAATTAGCTCTCTTCCAGAGGAAAGAAAACTTTCTTTCTAAAGCCGCCTCTGGGTAGCTACACTGTAAATCATTGTTCATCCCATTAATGGGCCCTGGAACATGACTTGGTATTTTAACCAAAGTAAAAGAAGGAGACACCAATCTGTAGACAGTTGTTTTGGAAAGGGCATTTGCTTCTTGTTAGTACCAGGCAGGGTACTGGCTGGCTGGATGAGATGTCTTTTATCTCTTGGGTAGTACTGTTTCACTTTGAAGAGACGGCCACCTTGCGTAGAGACTCTTACAGGTAATGTTTCCTGGGAAAAGGTGCACAAATTAGCCCTTCTCCTAAAAGAAAACAACTGCCTCTCTAGTCACCTGACTAGTAGTGTTGGGCGCGAATATTCGAATTTCAAATTTTTATCGCGAATATTCTGAATATAATATCAGTGATATATATTCGTAAACAGGAATATTCGTTTTCCTTTTTTGTTTTTTTTTCCGTCTGAACCCATTACCTAGTATACCTACCTGCTTCTTGCTTGTGGGCCAATGTGAGAAGGCTGCAATATTGTAATCTGTAGTGAATTTGAATATTCTTCATTATTTAATTTTTTTTTCTCTTATGCGAAAAATCGGCAATGTTATATTCACGTAATGCGAATATTTTCCAATTTAATGTGAACAGTCATTGGCCCAAAAGCAACTTACGCAGGGGGAAATCATGACTTCAGATAGGAAAAAATTAAGAATATTCTAAAAAAAAAGAATATATAGCACTATATTCCATAGTGCTATATATTCGGGTTTTAGAATATTCGCATTACGCGAATATTTCATTGCTGATTTTTCACAATCAATAGAATAATCTCGAATATGAATATTCGCAAATATATGACGAATATTCTAACGAATATTAGACGAAATGTCGCAAATTCGAATATTGCCCCTGCCGCTCATCACTACTGACTAGTTACCCTGTAAGTGAAAAATGACTTCTTAAATGTTTTCAGAACAGATGAGGAAGCTTTAAAATAGCAAAATATAATAGGTTAACTATAGTTAACCCTTTGTTAAGTGCACATTTATCAGAATACATGTAAGAAGTGATTTGGTTCGTGACACTTGAACTTTTACCTTTCAGAAAGAATCTCTAGATTCCACAATAGGAACAGAGGACATAGTTCAAAGAGTTAACCTAACATTTCTTACAGGCAGCCCCAGAAAGGAAAAAAATGTCAAATTCCTGCACTTTTATTGAGTAGCTGCCATAGTAACAAGCACAAAACAATGTATAGCGGGATCTCAGTTTCCTGCCTTATTTTTTTAATGAGCTGATTTTGGAAAACAGTCAAGTTTCCTGATATTTTGTGTCTTAACCCCTTTCAGGCTCCCAGGTTTTTTGTTCACATATACTTTCCATTAGGTTCCTTCGCTCCCGTTCTTATTACGTATCTGCACGGTCTCTTCTCTGCATTGAGCCAAGCACTTTATATACACATTCGCAGTTCTCTTTATTTAAGCTCTTTAGTCGTTACCAATAATCATTTGAGGTTCCAGCTTCATTAGGTGGATTAATGTGGGTTTTTATGTTGCATATTTAATTTAACCTCAATCTCCCACCCCAGTACTGGCCCTCTCTGCAATCCAAGCCTTACATCTGCTTTCGATCTCTTAAGTAACCTATTTGTGTCTCACTGTAAATCATTTGCAATCGCTTGATATCCCAGATTTTCTAACTTATCCGGTTACCATTTCTTATTACCTAATGCAAATGTATTGCGCCATTACTTTGACATTCACAAAATATCATGTACATATGTCACCCACAGTGGATGAGATACTTATGGCTCATATGAACTACTAGGGTAGATTGACAAATGGAACTGGTCTTCTTAGCCAACATGACTAGAAGCAGATGAGTGGGGAACGAGAAATCTTGCTCATACAGTATGTTACTATTTTCTTCTTCATTGAGGCCTGTTAAACACATTGGGGCAGATTTACCCATGTTGTCTAATATTTAGACAGGGTTAACTTAGATGAGGCAGCCAGAAGTTACAAAAAGTTTATTACAGTGACATCCGGTGTGAAACAGATTTGGCGCAGCCTTCTAGAAGTCTCTGGACTTGCTTAATTTGCATTGTTCATGCCAACAACTGTAATACATCATTGATAAAAATAGCGCATTTGGGCTTGACAAAGAAAGTGTCTAGAAAGGTGCAAAAAGTGTCTACAGCAGAAACATGAGTGCCAGTTTTTTCCCACATTATATGATAGAATAATAATAATAATTATATTATTTATTATTAAAGTGTCATTGATTCCATAGCGCTGTACATATGATAAGGGGTGCACATACATAATACAGACAATGGCACTAAGCATGAACCAGACGAGTTACAGACTAGTACAGAAGGAGAGAGGGCCCTGCCCGTGAGGGCTTACAATCTACGTGGTATGGGAGAAGGACACATTCTGGTGCATTTGGTGTAGTAAATTTGCGCCATTGTTTCTGATGTGAATGAATGGATTAAGTTCACTTTCCCTAGTATTTTACATCCGGCTATCCAGTGATTCATATCCAGATAAAAGTCCCTGTTTTATATCAACGAAGCAACGTTCACATGTCTGCAGCACAGTGTACGCCTGAAATCATTGCTGGCTGCTGCTGACGTTCTGCTTTACTTATCTCCTCTCAGACCCTGCACTCCTCCCTGCTTCTTCTCAGTCTTATGTTCTTTATGATGTCTTTTCCATTGTTTGACTGATGAACTGCAAATTTTATTCGCCCTCTGCCATAAAGTTAGTACTTGCGATCTGATGCTAACAAAATCGTTGCATTTATTGGCATGTAAAAGGGTTGTCTGAGGTGACTAAAAACTTGGGCATCCTCTACAATTGTGCCAAAATCACTAAAGAATTGAAGCTTATCCCTTTTTTTTCAATGACCTCTTGGCTGCAGAGGTGATGTTCTGTGCACACAGGTCATGGCTGCAGCCAATCATTGACCTCAGCAGTGCAAGGGACATGGGACTTGACTTGATCATTGTGTATTTTATCACTAAAACTCAGGAAAGATAGGAAATGACTAGGACTGAAGTGAATATAACTGTGATACTCAAGGGAGGAATCTATTCAAGAATAATGTAAAGAAAGGGGCCACTATGGCTGAATCCAGGCTCGGACTGGCCCACTGGGGAGGCAGGGGATTCCTTGGTAGGACCCCAGTCTCCTGCACCCAGAGATAAGACGGAGGAGTAATTATTTCTCTTGTTTCTCAGGAGAGAAAATACGGATGACGTCCGTGTGCATTCTGTTTTTTGCGAACGGAACAGCTGGCCCCTGATAGAACAGTACTATCCTTGTCCGTTATGCGGACAATAATAGGACATGTTATATCTTTTAACAGAAAAACGGAAATTCGGAAAAAAGGAAGGCATACGGAGTACCTTCTGTTTTTTTTGCAGATCCATTGAAATGAATGGTTCCGTATACGGTCCGCATATGGAACACAAAAAACGAACGGAAACGGGAAAAAAAAACGTTCGTGTGCAAGAAGCCTTAAGTGCAGGATATCCATATATGTGTAAATTCGGTATGTTTGCGGATTTTGCTGTGAATGTCTGCCATCATACTTCATCTTTAATATTTCTGTTAACACTGTAATTGCTCATGAACACGACAGTTGGATGTTTTGCAGTCTGCAAATTGCGGATCCGCAAAGCGTGGATACCGGTGTGTGCATTCCACATTATGCGGAATGGAACAGCCGACCTCTAATAGAACAGTCCTATCCTTGTCTGTAATGCCAACAATAATAGGGCATGTTGTATCATTTTGCAGAACGGCCATGCGGACATACAGACACGGAATGCACATGGAGTCATTTTTTTTTTTTTTAATGAAGTGAACGGTACAGACATGGAAAAAAAATTAGTTAGTGTGCAGGAGCCATAAGGGGGGCCCCCAGAATCAGTTACACTGGTGGGTCCTAAGTACACCAGTCTGACACTGGCTGAATCAGTTGAAAATGACTTAAAATTGCAACGGTTCAGGAAGGAATAAAGCGATATTCCAACATAGTAACCTCATTCAGACTATGTCTCAGGCACAAGAACATGGCAGATTTTGTAAAGTGATGGTGGTGGTGGTTTCAGAATCATGACAATACTTGCGTAGTAAATGTATATACATACACAGCATACATACATTCAAACAGATATATATACATGCTGGGACACACACTCTTCCCTCTTCACTCCACTGCTGTTGGTATGTAATGCTGTTTGAAATGTATTGGTGGAAGGTGAATACCTCTAATCTAATGTCCACCTCTCCTCAGCATTACACACATACTGTCTGAACAGCCGGCGGAGGAGAGCCAGGAAGATTAGCCAGGATTAGCAAGGGCACAAAGAAAGGTTTTCCCCCATAAGCCTTCCTCATTTGTGTATGGTATTTGCATTATTCCGGGCTGTTTTCTGCCATGGGATTATGACAGAGAACGTATGAGCTACATCACCACAGAAGGTGGCTCTTGGAGCAATTTAACAACTGTAAATCCGTCTACTAAAAATGGCTCAAGGAGAAAAACGGAACGGAACGAGATTTATCAAAGACTGGCGTTTTACACTGGTCTTTAAAATCTCCTGGACTGCTGGAGGATGCGCCTAATTTAAGACAAGATGCAATCCTAAATTAGGCAAATCCTTAAGTCCTGATAATCATTTAATAGAAATGAGGCAGAACCTAAGGCATGGGTGGCGTTTATGTTCATCCAGTGAAGCAAACCAACAACCATGAGTTTAAGCATCTCAACAGGAAGAAAGGCGACATAAATACTTCAAGTCAAAGGGGGAATGATCAATGGTTATTACCATTAAGTCTTTGGTTAAAATAATAGTTTTTCAAGGTAATAAAAGCATGTATTAATAGCAATGATTTATACATTTCTTCTGTCGATGACATCTAATTAGTAAGGACATCTTGTCCACCATGATTAAATCAACTAAGGCCCAGAATGTGTTTAATATAAAAATAGAAAGACACTCACCTGTTCACCGGTGCTTCATTCCATTGCTGATAGTCCCATGCCTGTTGCTTCCATTTCATATCAGGATAGGTCATCAAAATCAGGGGTTCGACATCTGGGACCCCCAACGATCAGCTGTTTGAGAAGGTCACGGTGCTCCAGTGAGTGCCACAGCCTCCTAGCAGCTTACCAAGCACAGCACTATCCATTGGATAGCAGCTGTAGTTGTTATTGCAGCTCATCCCTTTCACTTAAATAGGACTGAACTGCGTTTAGACCATGTGACCGATGAAGGTGACGTCACTGGCCTAGGAAGAGGCCACAGTGCTCACTGGAGCAGGGGTGCCGGGAGTCTGACCATCCTCAAGGTAAGCCATCAATATTAAGATCCTGGAAAACCCTAATGTTGGATTATGCTGAAGCTTTTTATAAATATTTAAATAAATAGAAGTATATCTTTATGTGTACAATTCATTTGGTTTTCTTCAGTGTTATATTTAGTTCTCTGATTGCTATAAAGATCTAATAATCACATTTTATGTTAAATATTATTCCAAAAAATTGTAATTGTTCATAAATGTTTCAGCATTAGTAGATATTATTTCAGTGCATTGAGTCTTTCTTCTTTTTGTGTGGTTTGTATATTAAAGTTTTTTTTTCTACTATACAATTTATGGCCTAAATACCAATTGAACATGCTTACGTGGGAGATATGGACTGGTTGTTCTAATTCTTAAACTGGTTTCATAGTATTTTTTGAAAAAACCCAGCAGGTTTTTTTCAACCAAAGGCAGAAGTGGCGTCAAGGTGAGAGGAAATTATAATAGAAGGAGTTTGCTATAAAAAAAAAGTATCCAAACCTCCACTGCTGTTAAACAACTCTTATGAGGGTCACAGTGATTAGAACCTCCACCAGTCAGGTTTTTGGCTTTTCTGCTTGATGCCATGAATGTATATTTTAGAAAACTCCTTTAAGGCAGATATACACTTCAGGGTTATTTCAGATGTGTTCCATGGATCTCCAGTGGTGAGTGCCGCTCATTGATATCTTTGATGGTACAAAAAATAACAATAGATTGGCTCATTCACTTGCAATTATAATAGGCATAACTTTAGCACCAAGTATGAGATATCAGGATGTAAACTATATGACGGTTGTATGCAGCTAAAATATGGCCATGTTCATGAGTAGATATCAGGAAATGCTCATGCAGTTTGAGGTAATTTTTGTTGCATTTGTTTTAGCAACAGGCAGAAGTGGGTCCAGCAGGAAGAAGAAGTACATGTTCTACCTTTGCATTCCTCATTCCTTTTGAATTCTCTTCTGGCTTTGGCTCAAACAATTCAGCAAAAACTGCACCCAAAACATGTGCGATTCCTGCCTAAAAACTCATTTACACAGGCAGAGTATTGGGCTAATTAACTGCAATGAATGTACAGAACCAACTGCTTGTTCCCAATGATTGGTCCATGTAGATGTGCCACTAATCACCCAAGAAAGGAGCAAATGAGTTTGTCGGAAACACATCGTAATATGTCAACAAGAATATGATGCTGACAAACAATAAAGCTCTAAGGGGATGAAGATTGTAATAACGAATGTCCATCCCCTTACAGCCCCGATGATTGCTACATCTAATGTAGCTATCTAGTGGGCAATGATGGACTATATGAATGCTCGTTCCCAATCATTGCGCCCAGATAGCAGCCCACACGGAGAGAGGACAATTCTGTTAACCTTTGCGAAATTGTTAGAAAAAAAAACACACACTGGATTAAACACCTCTTCATTCTTTATTCAGTCTTTGTATCTCCCTTCTTTAAAAAAAAATAAAAACAGACAAGAATAATCTCAATTTATAGCAAATAATTTCCCTACCCCAAAGTGTAAAATCACAAATAACAAAAATAGATCCACCCAAAATAAATGTATACCTTTGCATAGTCTGCAATGACTGCAGCTACATTATGTATATCTCAAGTGGTAAAACCTAAAGCTTTCATTCCCTATGAGGACAGAAGGACCTAAAGAGTACTGCTCTGCAATATTTATAAGCCCACGCTGACGTAGAAAGGGGTAACACCCGTCACTTTCCAAGGGACATGCAGTCCTAGAATAATGGTGCCAAAGAGTTGCCAGTGCCTTACTATAAAGATAGGAACTTGCAACTTGAATTGCTTACATTACCAACGATACAGCTTCTTGTGATGGCAACAAGGACTCACAGTTCATTAAAAAGAGGCACTTGGTTTGAAAGTAAAAAATATGGCGGAAAATGGGTTGCAATTTTAAGGGATAGTGGAGAGACTAGAAGGGAGGTAGTTGGAAGAAGCAGGTGTTATATAGAAGGGCAGGATATCTTTGGGTTAGACTCTACTTTTGGGGCTCTGACATTAAAAACCTGACAAAACTGCTGTCTGACGGAAGACCAGAGTACCAGCGAACCCTTTAAGTGCCTTAGATACCAGCAGAGCTGCACTGCTCCACATGACATGATGGATAGGCTTGCGATGCTTGCTAGCTAAAGCACTGAAAGGGTTAATACTCCCAGCACAGTCTTCTCTGTGTCCACAGATGTATTAGCACCATTTTGATAAACTTCTAAAACCTCCCTCACCCTATGGGAGGGCGAGCTGGTAAGGGGCATAGGGTGAGAAGAGGGGCAGTGCATCCTGGGCTGTCTCCTCTGGAGAGGTACGACTCCAGGACCTTTATGTTCCAATTGCAGAGACTACAGCGGGATTCAGGGAGGCTGTAAATGAAAGAAAATAGAAAACGTGGTTAATTGGTCTGATCTTAAGAATGGGCTGCCATGACTATAAGTATATTTTTATCATTGTGGATTACAGAGTTACTTCCACAAAAAAAAAATTCTCTGGACCTTTATAAAATTACATGATGTACAATGTAGTGATGGTCATTTGTTTTTACCCATGAATGTATTTGTGACCAACACCCCGACTCTCCAACTAACACAGCACCTTAGGTGTGGGCAGGAAGTCAGTTCTTCAGGAGACTCACATAGAGGCTGCGATAGGAATAAATAAAGAAAATGACTTCCTGTCCACACATGAGACACTGTATTAGCTGGAGAGTCAAAGTGCCAGTCACATGACATAGCTAAGGACCAAACGGGAGTAGACAACTCATGAATACAGTTACTGGTAAGAACATTACCTTCACTACAATTCCCATCATGCACTTTTTTAACAGTCCAGAGAGTAAAATGTTTTGTGGGAGTTCATCTTTAACTATACATTCTAATAGATTTTCATGCCAAATACCATATTTATGAAGCCCCTCCACCACTTTTTCCGGTACATATCAGTGTGACTAAAAAAGTGGGTGGGGTTTAAAAGTCATGTGATGACTAATTTATCGAATGAATACATGAATCTGACCTATGAATCCAATATCTGAGCAATATCAAATAGTCTTCAATAAAATGAGCCTATAGTTTTGTGTCTGGTACTGTATAATATGATCATGCAATCATACCTCTTTCCATATCTCCCCTACTTCTTGCTAATAGTAGGGGAGAATAGTAGAGTGAATGACTGCATTATTAGATACATAGGGTCTCTGTGTCATTGGTCTACCCTTGAACTGTAGACACAAAAATATAAAACCCAACAACAGTTGCAAAGTTACCTATAACTATAAATGTATAGGCCGACTTATGTATCAATCTCCACTTTCACCCATGCCCTTTGTTAATAAAAAGGTCAAAGATGATAGCAGTGGGAGATTGGAGAGGTTTAGGAAGAATCCAAAGTATCTAAAGTAAGGCAGCATTTTAGTAAATATCAGATTTCTCACGGAACACTCCAGGGCTGGGTACAATGTTATCTAAGACCACTACTCACCTGAAATACAAATCTTTTCACATTCTTTCTGTGTGTTGAACCTGTTCTCATTTCCTCCACAGCCTCCGTACCAGAAACGTGCACAGCTCTTGGTTTCCGAGTCATAGTACCACTTCAGAACAAACTCTCGACAAGTTCCCTCTTCCTTCGGCAGTTTACAAGCCTCAGGTCCCACTAGAAAAAAAATGGATGATTTAGACATCTTAAGTAGGTAAAAACACAGAGGGGAGTCACAAAGATGATAATTGAAGGAGAACATATAGCAGTACACAAAGGAAGTCAATCAGTAGTCTTGAAACTTAAAGGCTTTTTCCGAGATTAATAAAATTGGAGAACAGTTAGGGGCAGGCATACAGTTACAAACTAAGCATTACTTACCTGTTAAATTGCCCACTGGTCCAGACCTCCCCACTGGTGTTTGTTTACAGGGCTGTACAATGATGTCACTTCAATAACACGTGGCCACTGCAGCCAATCACTAGCCACAACAGTCTACCTTCCAGGCCAGTGATTGGCTGCAGCAGTCATGTGTTGTCAATGTGATATCAGCATTGCAGTCCTGTAAACAAAGCCCGGCAAGGAGAACAGGAATCGCTGTACTATAGTAGTAGGCAATTTAACAATTAAGTCATGCTTATTTTATTTTACACTAGCATCTACTTGTGCCCCACTTTTTCTTAATCTTGCACAACCCTTTTAAGTAATACATTGTTATTACAACTTTAAAATGCAGCTTCACAAACACCATAAGAAAGAGCCATTCCAAAGAATATCTATGGTGTCCGTCAGGACAAAACTTGTAACACCGGGAATTAAGAGCACTTTAGTAATAATGAAGCATTTCAGAAAATGGCAGCCTTCCACAATGATTGAAAAGGCTTGGAAGCATTACATTTACTTAACACTTGAATTTCTGGCATTAGTTAGAAAAACCTACAATTCCAGTCACTTTAAAAAAAAAAAAAAGCCTGTGCTCTTCTAGACCTTTTATTATAGTACGACATGTGCTGGCTTCAAAGACTACAGTTTCTCACGGAGACGTTAAGATGTCTAGATAATACAATGCACACTGATTGGACCTGTTCCAGTAGATGTCAAGACCCGCCTGGCAATATATCAGATTAATATAGGAAGCACATGTTTGTAGATTAGCCCCAGCTTACATCATTGTAATTTTTTTCTGCCTTTCCTACAATTGGTTGATATTTTTAGTAATTTTTTTTTTTTTATCACAACCTTCAGCTCGCTAAATAAGAACCTGCCCAATGGCCAAGAAGGAAAATTGAGTGCGCAGCCCACTTTCCCAAGGGAATTCTGGGTAAACATGAACGAATTGCTAAGTGACTATCACCATCAGCGTAATGTGAAAGCATATAATGTGACTCAGATGTCTATTACCCATAATTCCACAGGACTTCAATCAAGCTCTTAAGTAAGGATAAAGCGGTGTCCAAAAGTTGTTTACTGTGGAATTCTGGGTAAAGCAACATATGGACTTGAGCTTAATGTGAAAATTATAGCTGTAGGCTTATGTATGCCTAGAAACAGCATTTAGACTTCAAAAGAGAAGAAAGGATGGACCCTTTCTAGGGTACAAGAGCATATTACATGGTTTATTACTCTAACTTGTTCATTCATGAATGATGATATGTGCTTTATAATTAAGAATATAGATGGCAGGTGGAGTTAAAGTGAAGATCTCTAAGGTATCAACATCCAAGAACTTTTCTGTGATCATGGTATATGTCACACTGAATGGTTTTATTGCCCATAAAGACAATATTGCTATCCTTTATCATCTAATTTCTTTAAATTCTACTGTGTTGTAGAACATTCATGTTACGATGTGAGCGGATATGCCTGCAAATCTAGATGTCGTAATGTCAGGAGATGCTCAATACACTTAGTGCCGTAGCTAGGCTTTTTTTTTACCCACGGCAAAGATTCAGTTTGCTACCTTAGCTTTGTATCTAAAAACCCAAACCAGGGCAAGGTCGTTTTTTGGCTACCCCATTGGCACTCAGCACCCAGGACACATGCCATTGTTGACTCCATTCCCTCCACTGATTAGATGCATCCCATGTGCTCTATTTAAGAACCATACAAACTAATTTTATAAGATAATAGAAGACAGACTGTGATGGGAGGAAAGTTTAACAACTCTTTCCTTTTCTTGTCAATAGCCCATCCCATATCATCTTGTAATGTCTGATAAACATCCTTTCAGTAGGCACTCAAAAATTGCTCATCATTTGCTCAACTGTCATGGAGATTGTATGGAAAATACTTCAAAGAAACGGGTGAAGAACCAGTGGTATTATTGAAATTGTGAACAATCCCAATACCAAAAGTAGCTATGTTGACTTCTAATACAGTGTCTTAACCTGTCTAGTATGATCAATATGTGATATTCATAGAAAGCTAAAATATTATATATTTCTGGATTTTACAAAGTAATATCAGCTTTCATCTTTCAGCAGAGATCAATAGCAATGAATATTCAGTATTCACTACAACGTTGGATATAACTAATTCACAGTCTCACTGTGTGTCTCCATGTTACCTGTTTTTTTTGTTTTTTTTTGCTTCATAGACTTTCGTTGTATTTTATATATTTGACTGAAAGTTTGACAGAGTGTATATGGGATTACGAAATTGCATATTACTGTTTATTCTGAAATATTGAAAGATATGACCTTAGTGCTTAATCTCCAATAATAAATATTCTAATTGGCTTTATACCTTGTCATATCAGTTCACAAAATGTCTGTCTGTGAATGGGCCAACACAATAAAACAAATATTATTTAGTACTTTGTAGTTGAAGTATCTTTGAATTAATACTTCTATGTGGGCCTTTTACACGTCATGTGAAGTAAAGGGCATATTTTATCATTTAGTCGGGTGAACTTCTTATGCTATTAAAATACATTTTTTCTCTGTCAATGTTATTTTTTTTACTTTTTAAAATATCTACAGTTGCTTGGTGCCTATCACAAATACACAATTGCTGCATTCATTTTCAATTCAATATCAATAGGCAAATTATGCAGAAGAAGCATTTGTCCTGCCAAGCTTCTTCTCTACTACACTGCTAGAAAGTGCACTCCCTGAACAGATGGCAAAGGATAGACACAACCACATTTTTAAAGTCTCTTGAGTCTAAGAGATCCCTTTTCTATGTGAAAATAAAAAGGATTATTCTTTATACAGTGATCCCTCAAGATCAAATGGCCTCGGGATACAATATTTTCAACATATGTAGTCTTTTCTGACCCATCGTAAGTTGAAACCAGACTAAACATACAATGTCTTAGACTCAGATCCAACCAATCAAGGCCACTTCTCTAGTAAAATAGCTGGATTAGTTGCTAGTAAGCAGCTATTCCTGACCATTATATGTAAGGACTTGTTTTATCTGTCTTAGATATCTGCTTATTTTTCTTAAATCTTGAATGATATTTTGAGGCTTTGGAACTGATTACTCAACTTACAATGGTTTCAACATACAATGGTGGTCCTGTAACCAATTAATATTGTATCTTCTTGAGGGACCACTGTAATTTTAAATATTAGTCTATTTAATTTGTGTTAAATAGCAACCATTTTATAATGTCTTACAGATGTTAACTAAATGCTTTGGAGTATTAAAACTCTGTCAAAGACAAAGGTGTCCTTGTCCAATATCAGAATCCATGTTCTTTTTTTTTTTATACAGTATATGTCTCTTTACATTTCAATTGGTTTGTCTACAAGATTTCTACTGGATTCCCAACAGCATCACATCTCATCTGACACTGCTAACCACCATTTTACCAACCATATGCTCTTGTTTTTTCTATCAGATATCTGTTAAAACCTTGTTTTAGGTTAAGTTGTTATAGTCCGATAACCCTAACACTCGCGTTTTGAGCGGATCCGTCATGGACAGATCCATTCAGATAATACAGCCGTTTGCACCCGTTCAGAATCCGTTTGTATTATCTTTAACATAGCCAAGACTGATCCATCTTGAACACTATTGAAACTCAATGGAGGACGGATCCGTTTTCTATTGTGCCAGATTGTGTCAGTGAAAACGGATCCGTCCCCATTGACGTACATTGGGTGCCAGGATGGATCCGCTTGGCTCAGTTTCATCAGAGAGACACCAAAATGCTGCAAGCAGGGTTTTGGTGTCCATCTCCAAAGCGGAATGGAGACTGAACTGATGCAAACTGATGCATTCTGAGTGGATCCTTTTCCATTCAGAATGCATTAGAATGCAAACTGATCCGTTTTGGACCGCTTGTGAGAGCCTCAAACAGAAAGCCAAAACGCAAGTGTGAAAGTAGACTAAATGCATTCTGCCTAATTTAGGTTCATTATTGTCACATTACAGCTAACGTTCATGTTTGGTCATAAACCAGCCTAGATCAATCAGAAGAGGTCACTGAGGGGCTGGGGACTGAGCCATCAGATAGCCAGGATGATTTGTTAGCTAATGGATTTCCGGAGCCTGCCGTGTAGTGGAATATATGCAGGTCTCTGAGTCAAACAGTCCACGTTTTTATGGAAAAATTTATTTTTAGCCCAAAATGCCTTATATGCAATTTAATAAAAAAACAAAAACGATGTAAAGGTGTCCAAACACTTTACCTATTGGTTTTCTTTCTATTCTTTTTTCTTGATAACAATACCAAAGTTAGAATGGATCAATAGTTAGAATGGATGGATAGAAGTTGCTATATTTTCTATTCCCAAAATCTAACAAATGTTAGTAAAAGATAAAATAACAGTATGGAAAATCGGATGTTTCACAATTTACATCCTCAACTTTCTTGGCCTTTCTGCGGTGTTGGCTACACGATTGCCCATTTGTTCCCATAGTGTTTATTGTGTCCCAAGTATTGTACACTCACATGTGCTTCAATTTATTTTTTTTATTAAGTTTGCATCTGTTTGGGACCAAATAACATTTGAAAACTGGAAACAGATCCATGAATCATTTTAATGAAATATTTTTGAAACAAGCTGCAGACTCACATATGTGTACTATAATATGTTTGGAATACATTCCTGGGGAGAGGAGCCGATGGGAATAAACACTCCTTCATATGAAAGACCGAATTATTAACTCATGTAGCCTTCCATAAGTAGTCGAAAATGGTCTATGCCATTATAAAATCAGACACAGTCGATTTATTTAAATATGGTATTCTAGTCTGTATTCCAATAAAAGCAATTATTAAAACGACAAACAAGCCCTGCTTTATATCCTTGGGGTCTACCCTTTGAGGAAAAAGAAAATTTCACAGTTGAAATGTGTTTGATCTGACATTGCCCAGTGGATTATTAAAGGACATCTGTCAGCAGATTTGTACCTATGACACTGGCTGACCTGTTCCATGTGCGCTTGGCAGCTGAAGACATCTGTGTTGGTTGCATGTTCATATGTGTCCGCATTGCTGAGAAGAATGATGTTTTACTGTAGGTAAATGAGCCTCTAGGAGCAACAGGGGCGTTGCCGTTACACCTAGAGGCTCTGCTCTTTCTGCTACTTCCACTCCCTCTGCACCAGGGCCAGGCATTGTAAGCATGGTGATTCTTGCCTAGCCCTGTCAATCAAAGGGCAGAGGGTGCAGCAGTTGGAGAGAAAACAGAGCCTCTAGGTGTAATGACAACGCCCCGGTTTCTCCTAAAGGCTCATTTGCATACATTAAAACATAATTTTTCTCAGCAATGCGGGCACACATGAACATGGGACCAAAACAGATGCCAAGCGAACATGCAATAGGTCAGCCATTTTCTTAGGTACAAATCTGCTGACAGATGCCCTTTAAAGTGCTTTCTGTTCATTTTTCTCGGCTTGATGTGTTCTATATTCATATACCTAACTCTTCCTGTCTTTTTTGTTTTTTTGGAATGGCCCTTTTCAATACTTAAATGAGCTGTCCAGAGTTAGGAAAAAAAGTTAGATTTTTTTCCCCATGAAAAAAGGTATGGTATTGAAGATCATCCCTATTCATGGAAATAGAAATAAACTGCAATAACAGAAACAGCCTGCATAAAAGATTGGTGCCATTCCTGGAAAGATGGCAGAACCTCCAATCCCGAACAATCCTTTTAAGCTTGTTTTGTTCTTTATCTTGATTCTATCTTATGTTCATTTTGTGTCCAACTCATCATTATTTTTTCAATTCAAGAAAGAATCACAATTATATCTGAGCTACACCAATGAAGTTCAATCATCTAGTGGTCGTTATGTCTGTAGAACATTTATGTATCATCAGGAGAATTAGCTCGAGGTTAAAAGTGGTAACTGACTGATGCCTTTCTTCAAGACAAAATCCATAAACATTGAATCTTTAATTCATGATTGTCCTCTTTTTAAAAAGTTGAGTTCTTTCTGGATGAGGCCTCTTGCGTCTGAACATTGCCCTCCTGCCTGGACGCCGGCTGAAATTACCTGCAAGTGCTTTCGTTTCCAGCGTTGGAAGTTGCATGGTTTTCTCAACAGCTGAAATTAATAATATAAAACATTTTTGAATTCCAAGTAGATTAATTCAAGATAGGGGAAAAAAAAAGAGAAGGTGAAAAGGTAATTAGACTTTTGGATAAAAGATGGCTTTTCTGAAGAAGGGTCCTTAAAAAGATTTTGTAGATCTTGAAAGTTACCTTCACCTACTCAATGGCAACAAATAAAAACAGAAAGAAAATGAACATATCAACATAAAGAACTTATTACACGAACAACCTAGGAAATGATAAGAAATGATGGTTTTTTGGAAGGTTGCAATATGAAATTAGACCTATATTGATGTAATTAGTATGGGTTAAAGGTAAGATGACTAAAACAACGCATGCTTATGGCAGTGCACTTTGCATGGAGCCTGTATGGCAGTGCATGGAGCTGTAAAGCCTCATTGTGTTGCTATCAAGAGCTATGTTGGATAATGTATATATATTCCTTCATACATAGAGCATCTAATGGAACATGGTGCAATGGAGGCACGTAGAGATACAGTATAGGCCTCATGCACATCTACAGCATCTGTAGAAGATTGGGTTTACAGTGCATTTAGCGCTCCACAGGGCTTTCTGTCCAGGATATACATTTGAATGCCCGAAAATGGTATTTAGATGTATACTTTGATGGCTACATTCACTTTACTGGGTCAAATTGAAAGGAATGGACCACCTTATTCTGTTAGGTGAAAAAGCCAGAAACTAATAGAAAGAAGGTCAATGGAGTCCAAAGATGAATCCTCTGAATATTGTTTTTTGGGCAATTAGATTACATTAAAAAGCAATGTGAACTAAGCTTTACCACTACAAAACTGATACATAAGACAGACAATCTGTAACAAACGTAGTTGTCCAGGCCTTGGCGGTGAGATCTCTAGCTTCAGCGGAACATCTCTGGAAAAGATGCACTGTGAAGCCACACCCCCAGGTGATGTGACAGCATCCTTAGCAACAGGATGCAATGCTCTGTTTCTACCCACAGCGGGCGTGTGCTGGAGGAGACTAGCAATGGGTTGATTGCTCAGCTTCTCTATTCCTCTGTGCTTGTGTTCTGACTAATGGAGAGCAGAGTCATGACCAATCAGGTTCTGATCCTGGGACTTGGTGCTCTATTTAAACCCCTTCCTGGCCAGATACCATTGCCAGTGATAGGTTTTTACTCCTATGTTCTGTTCTGTGTGTTTTTGGATTGCTTATTGGATTGACCTCAGCTTGCCTTTGACCACTCTCTGTCTTGTTATTTGGTACTGTGTTTCACGTCTGGTTCTGACTTTGACTGTTCTGAATACTTGCTGTCTGATTTGGTACTGCATTGTCTGACCGGTTCCAACTCATTTCTGTACGTCTTTATGTAGTTTCTTCTCTGTGTGTGTCAGTCCTGCACCTAGCAGAGTAGGGAATGTCGACCAGTTGCGGACTTGCCGCCAAGGGCTTGTACTGAAAGTAGGCAGGGAAAGCGGGCTGGTTTCCAGTTAGGGCTCACTGTCTGTGTGGTCCTGCCTATTGTGCGGACAACAGCTCAGTTAGGAATCACTAAACTTTTAATCTTTTTTTTCTCATGGTTTCTCATGTAAAACTTTTTTCTCATGTTTCATTTTCAATGGCTGTTCTCTGTGTGGAGATAGATTTTTTTTTATAATTGTGGATTGGTACATTTAGAAGTTTATTGTTTTGCATATTGGTGGAAGTACTCTGCCAACTTATGTGTCCTCTAATGCTGTGACCTATGCAATGCAAATGCCCAAAATTGTTAAATGTAAAGAATTTAGAAATTAGAAGCAGAATGTTTTTTATGTAAGGAATAAGCTGAGTAATAATATGAGTACTTTAAAAGAATGACATAAATGAATAAAAGAAACTGTCAACACTGAACCAGAGGTCTATAACATATTGTTATACTATTAGCAGATTATATGTGTAACTACTGCTGAGACCCCAATATATTAACCTTTCATTGTTCTATACAAGAACTGGACCATTTTAGTATATATTATCATTACTCTCTATTGTTTTTGCAGGTTTTTTAAATCAATTATGTCCTTCCATCCATTCCTATAGGCAATATACTAAAAGGCAATGTGTCATCAGAATATAAGCTATATTTTTGATGATTTTTTTTTTACAGTTTTCTTGTCACTATCTACACTATGTTTAAAAACAAAATAAAATCATGCTGTTTTTGCGCTGGCCACTAAGCCTAATATTATGTCAAGACTCCCTGTTCTTTAGCATATAGACATATACTTTACAGCAGCCACATAGACACAAGTAAAAGGAAGGGACTTGATGACTTGATGACTTATTGACTTATACAGGTGAGTGTTGTGGGCATATTCTGAGGCCTGTGCACAAATCATTGTGCAGGGAGGTGGAGTATATAAGCTGACACCAGCCTATTGTGAAGGGGGATCCTGTGTTACCAATATTTAGGAGCTACCCACTGTTGTATGCCTGCATGAGATGATAATGATATTTCTGCTGAAAAGGGATCAGTACAGAATAGAAAGGTATAATGGTGGATGTTGATTATGATTCGATGTTTCAAAAAACATATCAATACAAAATAACACATTGACTGTTTTCCTCCAGTTGCCTGTGACCACTGTGGAACACAAAGCCTGTGGGGTAGAGAGGACTTTAAAAGTTTGTGGTTAATATTAAACAAGAGTGTGTGAGTAGCAAATACCCCATGTCTGATACTTACATGACTTTTGACACCTATTGATGCATTCAGCTTCAGTGTCAAATCTATTGGCATTGCCACCGCACCCACCATACCAAACCTGGGTGCAAATCTTGTTTGTCTTGTCAAAGAACCACTTAACCTCATTCTGCTTGCACTGGGTGCCCATATCCAGATCTAGCTCACATGGATCTGTTAAAGTGGAATTTCAGAAAGTGTTCAGAAAGTTACTATGTGGACTATGTTACTATGTGCATACCTGTAGGTTGACCAAATGATGTATTATAGGGTAACCTGTATACATTTGGTCTTCTAGAGGAAATCCAGGTATCAGAAGACTACACGAATGCGTATTTAAAAGGGCATCTTACAGCAGATTACTACCTATGACATTGGCTGACCTGTTGCATGTGCGCTTGGCAGCTGAAGGCATCTGTGTTGGTCCCATGTTCATATGTGTCTGCATTGCTGAGAAAAATGTAGTTTTTAAATATGCAAATGAGCCCCTAGGAGCAACGGAGGCATTGCCATTATACATATATACTCTGCTCTCTCTACAACTGCCTCTATCTCTGCACTTTGGTTGACAGGGTCAGGCAGATGTGATGACATTTACACTGCCAGGCCCTGTCAATCAAAGTGCAGAGGGTGCAGCAGTTGCAGAGAGAGCAGAGCCTTTAGGTGTAACGGTAACGTTATTTGCATACATTAAAGCATAATTTTTCTCAGCAATGCGGGCACATATGAACATGGGAACATGGGACACAGGTGCCTTCATCTGCCGAGTGCACATGTAACAGGTCAACCAGCTTCATAGGTACAAGTCTGCTGACAGATGCCCTTATGGCTACATTCACACTACCGTATGTCTTTTGCAGTCCTCAATTTGCAGATCCGCAAAAAAAAAAAACGGATGACGTCCGCATGACATCGTTTTTTTTTGCGGATCCATTGTAACAATGCTTATCCTTGTCCGCAAAACGGACAAGAATAGGACATGTTCTTTTTTTTTTGCGGGTCTACGGAACAGACCTACGGATGTGGATAGCACACGATGTGCAGTCCGCATTTTGTGTGGACCCATTGAAATGAATGGGTCTGTATCCTATCTGCAAAAAAAATGGAACGGACAAGGAAACAAATTACGTTTATGTGAATGTAGCCTTAATAATGTATAGAAAATAGTGGGAGAAGTACGTTAATCATGTGTCATGTCTGCTTCGATTGATGTATACTGTTAAAGCAGACCAACCAGTATCGCCAGCTGACAGAAAAAAAAGGTATAGGAGAAGCCTGGATGGATAAAGTATAGCAGTTATTATGGAGACAACATTAGGTTATGATTATGAATGAAGCATTATACATCAGAGTTTAACAGTCTTCATGCCTGCTCTTTGCATATTTTTGCCTATAAGAAAAAGGTTAAATAACAAATAATTAACCAGTTTTGGGGATTAAGAGTTACAGATTTAAGTAGTTACACAGGCAGAGGAGCAAAAAGACATAAACCATAAATACAGTACAGTGAAATGTCTCCTAAGAGAGAAGAACACCTCATTATGTGGACCACAGTTTCAGTGACAGATATTCAACTCTATCATATGTGATGTATATTGAGCTTCTTCTTCTAGAAGACCACTCATAGAAGAGTATTTGTAAGCAATTTGAGTTTGCCATCTCATGTAGGTTTTACTGCAGCAAAGTCACAGTGCAAAAGATGCTACAATAAGGTCAGTCAGTCATATAATGGCAGATGTGTGCAGACAAGAAAACACAAATGATATTACAAAAAGAAAACCCTTATCTGACTCTGGTGTAGCATCTTCGTGTAAAATTATGGTAAAAGACATACTGCAATAATTAAATGCAGCGTCGGACTGGGGTGCCTTTGGCCCACCAGTAAAATTTGTTCTGGGGGACCAGTGTAATGCAACTTTTAAATATTATCAGCTCAAATGTTAGCAGCAGGCAGCAGTAAGACTCTACAAGATGATTGATTATGGGGGTCCCTGTTGTGACTTTGAGAAGGCAGGTCCCCGATGAAAGATGATTCTAGCTGGCCTGCCTCTGTACCTACAAGTCATATCAGTCACATGATGTGTCCATAATAATAAACTGGGACTAGGGGCCCACCCTACTTAGGATCCCACTGGGGAAGGTATTCATCTCTTCCTCTGTGGCAAGTCCAAGCCTGATTAAATGTGAGGAAGTTCATCATATTCTACTTGGTGGTGCATTTGGATCCTTGACTTTGGAGTGATCCTGGTTCAAGTAGTAGGTGAAGGGGCACATGTCTACACAGTCGCACTATAAAAGTTGGAGCTAGACGTAACTAATAAAATACCTACTATATAAAGATATACATTTTGAGATGTTTTATGAGAAAGTAGCACATTATTGTGAAATGTTAAAAGATTATTTGAGTCCTATATTGTTTTTTTTTATGCATAAACATTTAAAAGACTTGTCCCACCTTAGTCTTTCATAACTTACATGGGAATAACCACAAAGTACCAGCCCTTGTTGGCTGATATTACCCAAACATCTGAGCAGCAAGCGGTCCATTATTTCCATAGATCCCATAACAGTGAATGGGAGCTATGCAAACAGCATAGCACAGAAAACTAGGCTGTTTCTGTAAGACTACTTTCACACTAGGGGCAGCCTTCTCCAGCAGGCTGTTCCGGTGGGGGAAAAGCCTGCCGGATCCATGTTGCCGATAGTGCACCATGCTGCCAGAAGTACGCTCCGGCCCCATTGACTTCCGGCGGCATGGTGCACCAGCGGCAGCATGGAGCCGACAGGCTGTTCCCCCGCCGGAACAGCCTGCCGGAGAAGGCTGCCGCTAGTGTGATAGTAGCCTTACTCAGGACACAATACCAGCCAGGATTGGCACTTATTGTGGTTATTCCCACCTTGGCCATGAAACGCCAAGGTGGTACAACACCTTAAAGTTTTTGTACATTAAGAAAAAGACAATATAGGACTGTGATTATTCTCATCTCGGCCATGAAAAGCCAAGATAGGAGACCTTCTTAAATTTTTATACACTAAAAAATGGGATTTAAATAACCTTTTAACTTTTCACAATAAAGTACTACTTTCTCATAAAACATCTCTAAATGTATCACTCAAAGTAATAGTAGGTATTCATAAAATACCTACTATATAAAGTAATAGTAGCTATAGTAGTATTGATAGTAGGTATAGTAGATATTTTATGGTGTTTCTGTAAGTTCGTCTACCCCCGGCCGGCGCTTACTGTGATTATTCCCATCTAAGCCATGAAAGGCCAAGTTGGGACAACGCCATTAAAGCAGTTGTCTTATGATAGACATCTTATAAAATGCAGCAGTCAGAGAGATAATCTGACCATCCTGGGTCCAGCTCTCGGCACGCCAGGCAAACAGTTTATTTACAGGATGGCCATTCAGATAAATCACTGTCCATGTAATATAAGTAGTTTGAATCCACTAGAACTGGTGATGCTTATAAAAAATATCTCAGTTCTGGTTCATGGTGGGGCGCGGGGGAGGGGGAGTCTGGGGGGGATAAATCATGAACAACACTTTCAATAAACGTAGTAAATTCAACAGGTATGTGTTCCTTCTATTCTGGTCCATGGGTTTGTCAAGTTCAACCTGTGAAATGCATAAACCTAAAAATGGAAAGCTATGTTTGGGCTTGGAGGTAGAGAATAATGGTTTTGGCAAATGGCTATATCTTTCTTATCAGGAAAATCCATCCGTTGCTGCATGATATAATTGGTAAACTGCAGATAATATAAGAGCATTAACATCACAAATAAACTAACGTACTGTAGCTGTACATTTAAAGAAGCTGAACCTTTCAGAAATTCTAATCCATGTAAATGTATTGTTATCTTGTGTTCAAGTATATACATATTCACTTATAAGCAACCCAGAAAACTGTGAACATAGCTTTCAATTACAGTATGTCGATACATGTAAAGTAATGCACCTAGGCCAAAGTAATAGTATATCTGTGTAGATATGAAATGGAATACAACTGGGGAAGCACTATGGTATACTGGCAAACTGGGCAGCAGTACTCAATGTCAAGCAGCAACTACTAAAGCAAAACATACGTTTAGGATGTATACAAAGAGAGATACAAAACGGAACGTTTTTTCTCAACCCAATGCAACTATGTTCAGTAATACATAACGTAACTGAACATAAAATAATACTCAAGGGTGAACACAGATTTCTCAATGCCAAAAAAGGTATCATAACCATCGTGCATGTTTTTAACGCATGTGCATATGTCTGTGTATAACATTCTTCTATGTTGTTGGTGTCCTTTATGCACTTAGTCCTAAGAAGTTGGATCATTTCAAGAGGTTACTTTTTCGTTTTTAACTGATTCTTCATCACTCACCTATTTCAGGGGTATCCAGGGGTTCTGTGCTCATTGTCTTTTCTTCATTTGCTACAACCTCTATCTGGGGCTGAGAATTACCTGTAATGCAGAATTGCGTACATTTGTGTGCATTCCACTTTAGTGTACCAGGACCTTCCAATTGAAACACATGCAATGTGTAATCATAGTCGGGAAACGATGCTGTGCTGGACTTACTGCATACCATTCTATAGATGTAACATATGAAGGGTGTAATCTGTACAGTGGGGTAAATGCCACTATAGAGTCAAACTCACCATACAGTAGGTGAGGCTACAACTAATATAACCTATATTCTGACCACTTCCAATACATCATTTCTGCAATATCCATACAGTTCTGACTACATAATTTTCCTAGAAAGAGAATCCCCGCAATATTCCTAGTGTGTGAATGAAAACTATAAATCCTCTTAAGTGAGTCATCATCCCTGGCCTCACCTTCCAAGTTTTGTTTTACTATTGATTTAACAGTCTCAACTGCACTTGAGGCATTTTGTCTGTTAAACTATCCCATAAATGATGAGGTCTAGGAGCACAGATGGTCATACTTACTAGTAGTAAATGTTACTTGGTAGGTGATCAGACCGAGGTTCTTGTGTTGCCCTGTAATGGTGACCTGATAATGCTGTCCACTCTTGAGGCCTCCGATTAGTCTTTCAGTACCAGTGACATTCTGTTTATGGACTAGAGTGTTGTCATCTAGAGAGGTGATACTCAGCTCATAGACTTGAGGCATCTGGGGGTCAGCGCTGGTCCAGCTCAGATACACACCGCTGTCTGTTACATCAGACGCCAACAGCTCAGTCCTTGGGAGGGCTGCCATTTGTGTAGTCACTGTACGATCTTTGAAGAAGCAGAATAGTTTTTGTTAAACTCATTTAACCAGTAGTGATGTCTTCAAGATAATAGGGTTCTCTAGGATCAAGACATTGATGGCCTATCTTTAAGATTAGTGGAGGTCTGACTCTAGGGTCCCCTTCCATTTATGCGAGCAGTTTAGCCTCTTCAGTGTTTACCTTGGCCCATATACCTAGTAAAGGTGGTGCAAGGTATTGCAGCTTTATCCCCAGGGGCAGACTGGTTATAGACCCTACAGGGAAATTTCCCAGTGGGACGATGCCCAGGGGACCTCCCAAGCCCTTCTCATGGCCGCCGGTGCATACATAAAAATCTGATACTTTCAGCATTAATTAATGCTGGTACTTATGCACCTGGCTGGCGGAAGAAAGAGCCCTCCTGCATTTAAATGTATTAACATCCTTAGGATGTGATAGCGTTGAATTCTGCGGCGGGGGGTGGTATTTTGTGCTGTACTGTGTATTTTGTTCTGCACTAACTTATATTGGTCTAAGTGTTTTTGATGTAAATTGGGGGAAATTTATCATTCCCCTATGCCATGGATTTAGCCTTGAAAAGATGCAAGACCCAGTTTTGCAACTTTTTAACTGCCATAGTAACTAGATTAAGTTGCAGCTGGCATTTTTACCCCACCCTTTGCGTGGTGAGGGTGCAGTGTGGACGGTGACATTGGTGCTGGCACACAGCGACAGACTTGGAAATTAAAGTGGTCCTGGTAAAAATACTAAAAGTGGCCCCATTTTGTAGTCGGGTCCAAAATGTTAAAAGGCAGGGCCAGCAATACCATATTGTGGCACATTATACCACCCCAACAGGGCCAAATACCACAGTCCATCACAAAATACTGTCAGCAATAAAATCATCCCCAAAAACTTACATTGGCCGGCTGTGAGGAGGGCCCAGACGGCCCCCTTTGGCATCAGCCCACCAGGAAATTTCCCTGTAAGGTCTATGGCCAATCCGCCCCTGCTGGCGCACTTATTAACAGAAGCTGGCATAAATGGTGACTGAAATCTACGCCAAATAGCTGCAGTAGATTTCATTCTCATGCACCGACTGTCGGAGGAGGCATTTCATTTATGAGGATGCCTGTGCTGGTCTTGATAAATCAGGACCATTGTGTTTCTTAGGCTCCAAGTTAAGTGTTGAGCAGTTACCTGTAGGTGTCTCAGTGCTTGCCCGTACTGTCACGACATCAGGCTTTCTACTGGTTAACAGCTCTTCAGGTACTATTACATTCTGTAACCTGTCATTCAGAGAGATGGATAGATCATATAAAAGTGTATTATTCTATATTGAATTATAAAAGTCAAGTGTAAAAGCTAAGATCAGCAGGTTGGCCTTATGTCTTTGTATCTCTGCTTCTACTCGTTAAACACAATGGAACTTCATTCATTTAATGTTTGCTATTTGTTTCCTTAGTGAAGGCTCAGGGGGCTAAAACCGACTAAGGTACCCCTAGCTACCATTTAGATTGATCCTTTCATTTTCCAAAGGAGTTCTGAAAAATAAAAGGTGAAATCGGATTGGTTGCTACAAGCAACAAAGTTAGTTTTCCTTAGCACCGGTTTTGATAACTCCAGAGTATACTTGCCGCTACAGTTACAGATCTAATCAGTCTTAAGCCGGCTGAACGCACATTTGTCTGACAGCTATCTCTCCCGTACACATGTCTGCTTGTGGCTCGCCTTAGCATACATGTGTTGTGATGTATAGAGAGGAGAAAACCACTGGCAGACACCTCTGGTGGGTGGTTTATGTCCCTGAGCGCAAAAGGATCAAGCATGCTGAAATCCAACATGCCCGACCCTTCTCTCTCCTGACACCCCACACATATTAGAGGAGAGTCAGTACATCCCACACATATAAGCTGGCCTGCCGATCCATTTGGCCTATACATATACAGGGTCATTTACCATCATAAATACACCTATTTTAGGTAGGGTTGCCACCTTTCCCAACAAAAAATACCAGCCATGTTAAGCCACTCAAAAGGGGGTGTGGTTGTGGGGGTGTTAAGTCGCTATGTCATAATGTGACTCCCATTATTAATAGTGCTCCCGTTAGTGCCCCTCCAGTAATATTAATCCATTAGTGCCGCCAGAATGGATAATGCCCCCCATTAGTGCCCCCGGTAATAGTAATGCCTCCATTAGTGCCCCCAGTAATAATAATGTCCCCATTAGTGCCCCCCAGAATTAATAATGCCCCCAATAGTGCCACACATTAATATTAATGCCCCAATTAGTGCCCCCAGAATTAATAATACCCTCATTAGTGCTCCCCAGAATTAATAATGGCCTTATTAGCACCCCAGAATTAATAGTGCCCCCATTAGTGCTCTCCGTAATAGTTATGCCCTTATTAGTGCCCCCCAGAATTAATAATGCCCCCATTAATCCCCCCCAATAATAACCCAAGTGGGGAAGGGGCAGGAGTTGTACTAATGAGTGCTTCACTATGGAAGCGCTTATTAGCAACAGTCCTTACAGGAAAATACTAGCAATTATTATTGCTGGTAGAACATAATTACCAGCACTGGCAGGAGCACTAAATTACCGACTGGCCAGGTGGCAACACTAATATTAGGCATATTTCTGGTGCAAATTGCGTTGCAAAGTTCATTTGAGCCGCAATCTATGACTTTTCTCTGCTCACGCTAGGTCTAAAAAAGTGGCAGTAGTGTGTGTGAGGGAAAAGCGGGCAGACCGGCAGGCCCACCTCATTTATCATTTTCTACTCTTGTTTTAGGCATAGAAAATGGTCTAAATGTAAGCCAGCAAGAAGGCTGGCTTACATTTAGGCTGGCGCCTTTATATAACTTTGGCGAATTTACTGCCAGTGCAAGAGCTTATTACGACTGACGTCTAAACCACCGGTCTTAATGAATTACCCCCTTAATGTGTATAGCCAGCTTTACCTTCTCTATATTTAATAAGATCCTTTGTAGTGAAGGCTGTCTTCATGATAACAGTACGGTTAGGTTCTTTCTTTCTTATTTATATCATAATCTTAATTTGTACATCCTAGTACCCGGATCTATTACTAATATTTGCTCTTTGGAAAAAGAGCTCTAGTGCAAGGCAATCTATTGATCTTCCGTTGTTGCAGGGTATTAGGTCTTCCCTCCTATCCTGGCCTGGTTTACTTATTACAGAATATTTTTTTTAAGTCACATACCCATCATCAGTAGTCACATCCTGTGAAGTGCTAGCAGGGTGATCATTCTGGAACCACTCACAATCCCTCTGTATTTCAGGAGAGAGATGGAATGCATTTTCACCTAGGTATAAAGAGAATAAGAAACTCATAAAGCATTATGTATATTTTACCCTTACTTTATGGTCAAGACTCCAATGAGGGTCAGGTAAAGGGTACATGTATTTTCTTGGCACTTACTGCTGATGAATCCTGGCAGTTGCAACCCGAATCGCATCAGAGTGTCTTCATGAAGTTCTGATGCCTTGTTGGCTTTCTTCGAGAAAACATCTTGAGGTTCACTAGCCAATGCATTTAGCTGTCCAGAGTTCACCTTCTTCCCTATGCTTAGGATGACAAAGAAGTAACCCTTGCATTTGGCCTCATTTACGGTTTTACGAAGCTGCTGAAGCTCATGAGACTTTACTTCTCCAGTCAGGATGAGGAAGATTACTTTCATGGTCCTGGGGTTGGGTGCACTCTCAAACACATGCTCCACAGCATACTTGATAGCATTGCTCAGAGCCCGTGCTCCAAATAATTGTGTCATTTTCGTCTTAATGAATGCCTGAAGTTTCTCTTTCTCTGTGTAATCAGTCAGTCCAACATCCACTCTCACAGGTGGGAAACTGGCATTGGTTTGATGCTCATAGGGGGCATGTTGGATAACAGCTATGCGGCCATGATGAGAAGAAGATTTAGGTTCTGAGCTAAGCTCCAGTTGCCCTATTACATGTGATATGAATCTCTTAATCTCTCCAAACTGGGCTGGATTTGTAGAGTCTGAACTGTCTAGTAGGAAGGCTAGGTCAATGTCTACATCAGTAGCAGCTGAGCGTCGTAAACGAATGTCTCCTCTAGGAACAAAGACTCCACATTCACTAGGTGGATCACAAATATCTATGGACAAAAAAGTATTGAGTCAAAATATATAAAAAGCATGTAAAATATCCATCGCACAACTTAGGCTGGAATCACACACTTTTTGTGGCAGTTTTTGTTTGAGAAGTATTAGAAAAAAATTGTATGTGTGATTTCAACCTAACTCATACAACTTTAGAAAACATGTTCTATTACAAAATGTTTGCTGAATCCAGCTAATGGTCTCAGAAAGTTATGCTTACCCAGACACACATGGCAGGAGAACAATCTGCGTATGGTATCATTAACTTGAGCACCGGTGCCAAGCACAAAAGCCTGACCCACCTCCGTGTTATTGACCTAGGAGACATACATTTGAAAACTCTTACTTGGGAAAGTTAAAATGATCATGTTTTGAATGAGAACATTTATTTTAAGAATTACTATACATCCTTGGATTTCTGCTTCATTATGCAATTCTGACAGCCAGTTAAGTTGAACAAACAGTGTATGGGCATAATACCATCACTAGTAATCATTATTGGTGATTCATAATTAATAATAATATATTTAGTGACTGATAGAGAATCGGTGGGTTATTTTAACAGCAGATAAGGTTGTAAAAAATTAAAATGTTATCTCTAAATCTATAGTAAACACTACATCATATTTATAAAGTCTTCTCACATCAGGCAAATATAGGGAAACCTTTCCAAATGACCATCTCATTGAGAAGACCATCCTTATATCTAGATTGGATTTTCTGTGACTAGTATTTCAATTCCATCATATCCTTTGTGTGCTGGCCATAGTCTATGGGAAGAACCCTCCTCTAGAAAGCCATTTTTCAATTCAGTATTAGATAGTCATCTCAAAAAAGTAGAATACAGCTAAAAAATGTTACTCATATTTGGGAAACATCCAACTATTTGTTAATTTATTTACATCTAGGGACTTCAAATTGCATTTATAAAATGAATAGACTTATTTGGTGGAGTCCTACAGCTGTCCAACTTTTAGTAAGTGATAGCCTTTCCTCAGGATAGTTCATCACTATCTGATAAGTGGTGCTCCGAAAACCCACGCTCACTCCAATGCTTTGTTCTGCAGTAGCTCAGGTGCCAATAGTCGGTGACGGAACTACATAGCTCTGTGAAGTGTAGAACAGCAGTGCTTCAGAAAACCAGCTTCATCCACTGCACAGTAGATGGAGCTGTGTAGTTCCAGTTCTGATGTCCGCCACCAGAGCTATTGTGAAACAGCAGATTGGCAGGAGTGCGGGGTGTCAGCCCCCCACCAATCAGTTAGCAGTTTTCTATCTTGAGGACAGGCCATCACATGTAAAGAGCTGGACAGCACCTTTAAAGGAGAAATGTCATCAGTTCCATGCTGCCAAAAAGAGTGGCCTTAATACATTTCCCCAATAGTTTTAGAAAAGAGACAGGAACAAGTTGAAGACAGTAGGCATGGAGAGAAGAGTCAACCATTCTCAGCTCAGCAAATTTATCACCATGCATGGTTTCTTCCCATGTGCCCAGCTTGTTTAAAAAACTAGGGGAGGATTTTTGAACATGTCTAAATAAAAAACTATTTTTATTGGCCCATAGTGACCAACCATAGCACAGCCTTCATTTTTCAAAAGCAGAGTATAAAATGAAAGCTGTGCTGTGATTTGTTGCTATGGATGACAAAGAGACCCCTATGTTTTCTCTGAAATGAGGCAACGCTCAGTAATGTTTAAGCAGTGTGGAAATGATGGTAGATTGGATTCCCTTTTTATAAAAATGCTAATAGTTTCCAAATTTGAAATACTCACCTTCAAAGCATTTCCCAGCACCCTGTCATCTCGATTTGTAAGGAAAACAGAGGCCACATTGGCATCATATAACTTAAGCACAGCTTCATTAAGCTGCACAGAGGCTCTAGTTGGGGCATTACTGAAGAAAACAGCCACTTTTCTTGCCAGGAACCCTCCACGTGCCCTCTTGAATGTGTTTCGTGCCACAAAGGACATAACCGTGTCCAGGCTTCTCTGTTTGGAATTAGTTTTCAGCTGCAGGTCTCCAATAAATTTAAGCAGAGCTGGTTTCCTCAGGCCTTCAGAGAAGCGGACCTCTGTGGTGACCTCACTATTGTAGGTGAGCAGAGCTACACGAGCCCCTCTTGGACAATTGCTGTCTGTAATTGTGAGCTGGTTAACCATTCTCAAAACTGCATCCTTCATGTTGTTGAACTGGTTGCGGTTCACGTCAGTAGAGGTGTCAATGGCAAACACCAAGTCGGTGGGGTACACAGGACATTCTGTTGGACCTGAGGAATGTAGAAATGTTCAGAATCCATTGACACTGGAATCAAAAAGTTACTCAACATAGCATGCACTTGATGTAATATATTTAATTAATTTATCAAACAACAGCTTCATTACTAGGCAATTGTTTAACTTCATAACCAAAAAAATAAAACAATAACTACTAAATAAATACTCATATGGAGCTTTTACCAATTCACATATGACTGAATGAGTGCATAACAGCACTATGCATATGCTGCACTGTGCTCAGGTTTATGCCTTTTATTCATCTCTGGAGAAAACCGATTACAGCATATTCGCTCCCATTGATGACCCCATTGTCTTGATTGCTGGGGGTCCTCCCAACCAATAGTTATTCCTTATCCTGTGGATAGGGGATAACTTCTAACAACCAGAATACTCCTTATCTAGCATACAAAGTTAGGACAAACTAGTAGCAGAAACGTGTGTCTGATCTAAGGGGGGTACCACTGATTGGTGTTGGTTTGTGCTGTAAAATCTACCAGGGAGTAACAAAGTCTAAATTTAATTTAATTTGTCCGTTAAAGGTATCATGGTAGCTACATATACACCTGCTATTTTTGTAATCCAAATCTTAGCTTGATATCCAAGATTCAACTAGTGGGTACTAGAATGATGGCTGTAAGTTATTTATCACCTAGTCACAATATAAGCCAAAGGTGTATAATCAGTGGGGGTTCCAGCAGTGGAACAGGGATCCCTAGAGCCCTGTTTCTTCCTTATGGCACAACCACAGTGTTGCGCATATGCAAGACCACCTATACATTCAAACACTTCAGCACTGGGTTTGTGCAGTAAAGAGGAACAGGGTTTCAGGACCACACCATTCTAATGATCAGACCTTCTTACTAGTAGTAATCATGTTTTTGTCAAAACTCAGAAAAATCTGAATATACTTACCATAGCAACATGCTGTGATAGGAGAGAGGTGATCATCCAACATAGAAAAAAAGAAAAAGAAATCATTAGAACCTGAACTAGCATAATTTACTTTGTTACTGGTAATACCACAGACAAAAAATAACTACTTCAAACACCTACACCACACCTACAACACCTACCTATTAAAGCCAGCTCTGCCACTCCGGTTCTCCCTGTAGTGCTATGTTTACCAACAGCCAAATTATTGGCCTCTACGGTGAACTGCTGAAGCAAGTGATTGGCTGCAGAAGTCATGTGTTGTTGGCATGACATCCCGCTACAGCGGGCTAAACTGCATCTCGCCAGGAGAACAAGAGTGGCGCACTACATCAGGTAGGTAGGTACTGCTCAGTTCTTTATTTTTTTTTAGCTATTCCCCAGTGCTGTCCATTTTCTTGCTGTAGTGGCTGGAATAGGAAATCATCCACAACAATTATCTCCAACCATGTTGGGAGTTGTAATTTTGCATGGGTTGGAGACCACTGACCTAGGCTATACCCCAAGAGAATATACAAAATGGTTAGAAATACTTACGACAAGTGTTCTTGATGTGTTTTACAAGAGCACAATGCTGTAAAAGAAAAAATATATAAATATATAAGTAATGTTTCCCCAACTGACAAGTTGTCTCCCAGTTTTCTGTGATCTGGTTCTTACATCTCTTGTGCCTCCCCTCTCTCCCTTCAGACCCTAGAAAATAAAGCATTTTTGGTAAATGTTGGTTTTTGTACAATCTATCTTAAAGCCACATATGCATTTCATATGTTCTTGACTTACAGCTGGTCCTGGATATCCTGGATCTCCTGGAGCACCCAATGTACCAGAATTACCAGCATTGCCCTGGAGATGAAGTAAGATAATTTGTTTAGTGGCATCAAACATTCAATTTTTGGTTAAATATGTTTTTTTGGCTACAAATGTGGTTAATACTAATGGAAGAACTGCAGTTCATTTAACCGTAAAACTTGAATTCACACTTACCCTGCGACCCCTTCCTCCTTTAGGTCCAGGATCTCCATTTTCTCCTCTATCTCCAGGATCTCCCTGAATAATACATGAGAAAAATTGGTATGCTATTGCAATTTTCTGCGTGAATATGTAATACTATATACTGATATGTATAAATGGTAGACAAGCCTATGAATCTGAAGGAGTCAAAAATATTTTATTCACCAATTGCAAATCTGAAAAATAAAATATAATTTGAGAAGGTAGACTACAGTCTCCCAAAAATGTGATCTGTCAGACTAGATTTTTTCAATCTTAGTTGGCTGAAGATACAAATGGATTGCTTGAGTGGTCAAATTCAGTCAATCATTTGCTACTTTGTGTAAGCCCACTGTGAGTGTTTCTTGCAAACTGCCTCCCTGATTTGCCAATTTAGTCTGGCACTTTGCTGGTGGGATAGTTCATATGACTGAACACCCAGCCGCATTTTGGCAGATTAAAATGTTAAGTGTATGGCAAGCTTCAAGGGGTTTTCTGGGATTTTTTAACTGATGATCTATCCAGAGGATAGGTCATCAGTATCTTATCTGGTCCACCAGTTTTTTGAGAAGGCACCATCACTCGCAGTAGCACCGTGGCCTTCTTGCAGCTTTCGGTAGGCTATGTGACGTGATGGTCATGGGTCACATGGCCTACGTAAATGGGGCTGAGCTGTGATACAATCTACTGTGAGTGATGGAGCCTTCTCAAAGAGCTGATCGGTGGGGCCTCCGGTTGTCAAAGGATATCCGGAGGATAGGTCATCAGTTAAAAAAAAATCACGGAAAACCCCTTTAGAGGGATTCTCTAAGCTCAGCAGAGATGGTGGAATCAGAGGTTTGATGGAGGGCTAAGTACTGAGCAGGCTGTCTTCCCTCCAAAAGTCAGCACATAGCAAGATTTTTAAGAAAGCTCGGATAACCCCTTTGATATGTGCCTTGGTGTCAGCAGCACATTCATTATTTCTACCCTAACCCTTTGTTTGCAATGATAGAAAGATTATAAATGATAACTTTTAGTCAGTGCACAGAGCAATGGTGGGGCACTAAGTCCAGTCAACTTTGTCCAACTTTGCCTTACTTTTACTCCTGGATATCCGGGAAATCCAGTTTCTCCCTAAAAAAGACAATTTAAGACATTCAGTTTTTGAGATAAGGTTAAAAGCCAAATAGTACAGAATAGTATGTAACTACATAAAGTATAACTACATAAAATAAATGGTTGAGGATTTTCATTTGCTAATTAAAATATAATGTTTTTATAATGGGAATCTCTACATGTTTCAATCACATAAAATGTAATCCTTTGCAAACATAATAACAAGCATGGCAATTTCTGATTTTCTACTGCCAGTCACTGAGCTAGCTTAAAAGTATTAAGTAGTTGCACAGTTTACTATCTACACATAAATATGTAAATGCTAAGCTCAGTCCAGAAAGGAATATTTTCCATAAAAAAACACATGGAAACACATTCTGACTTACCTTTCTGCCCTTGATTCCTGTTTTTCCAACTCCATCTCGTCCATCATCTCCCTATAATAAAGAACGCTGGTAGGTTAATTTGGTGTAAGTCTGGTATTGCTGACTTCTTGCTGAACAGGAAATTACATAAAAATCATATAAGTCAGTTGAGCCCAAATATCCACAGTAACATACATGGAATCTTTAAGATGAAAAATTGAGAATGTCCAATGTTTAAACAAGTCAACTCACTGTCTCTCCACGTGGTCCAACTGGTCCATCAGATCCTTTGGCTCCAATATCTCCTGGTTCACCCTTTGGAATAGAATAATGGAAATTCCTCTTAAGTATATTTTAACAGTATATTGTGCCTACTACTTTCTTATTTTGACAGGGAAAATCATTCTCCAATGCAAAAAAGACAGGAACGAGATCACTGCATGCTTATGAGCAGGGCAGGAATAAAATTGGTGGTGGGGGGAGTCAATCCCACCTCTGGGACCCAGATGCCAGCTGACCACCTATCACGGCCACATATAGGAGAGGTAGCTGTGCATGAGCCTGGTTCTCTCCACTGAACTGTATAGAAGTTTTATATATATCAGGGAAGGAAAACTATAGATGATAGCATTGCTCTACTATATACTGTCTGTGAACTGAGGGAATTATACAGAGAGAGATTGTGACTGTGATGATAAAGTAGACAGTAGCTGGATATACAAACCTTGCGACCAAGCTGTCCTGGTCTTCCACGATCACCAATGGGTCCAGGAGTACCTCCTGCTCCCTTTGTGAATAAAAGGAGAAAATATTTGAGTCAGAGTAAGGCTCCTATCAGACTAATCCCTCTGCATTCCCTCTCCAACATACAATCTCTATTTAAGACTCTTTCATACCGTTCCTGAACATAAAACATATGTGAATAATCTAGAATCACTCTGCATCTAACGCTGATAAAAGCGTTCATTACAATTTCTGGAAACTCTGTTACTCTCTATCTAGGATTATTGCATGTTGTATACTCGCAGTATGCATTCTACACCAGTGCCATACATATAAATTAGTTTTTGGCACTAAGAATTAGGTTACAATGCAGAAATAGCAATCTTACTCGGGGTCCGGGGAGACCTTGCTCGCCTCTTGTGCCTGGGGCACCAATCTGTCCTTGAGAACCCTGAGAATGAAATACATACATACTCATATATAGTCAAAAGCTCAATTAGGAATGAACAACTAAGATACTATTGACCTTTAGTTGCCTACCTGAGGACCCCTCAGACCTTGTTCCCCAACTCCACCTGCAGCACCAGCACCTCCTCTGTTACCCTAGAATTGTTTTGGAAGATATATGTACTGCTCAGTATGATACATAGCAAAAATACTACAAAATAACAACAGCAAAATACACTTCATACTAAATACTAGAGTGTTTATTCATTTTACCTTAAGTCCAGGAGGTCCTCTACGACCCTGAGCCCCCTGTTGGTAAAAATCAACAGGAAAAAAAATTAACAGATTAAAAGTTATTTCAACACTAATTACTTAATCCGTTATAGAACTTACATTGAGGTCTGAATTACTACAATGCATTAGAAGCTAAACTCATAGGGGGTAATTTACTAAGACTGGCATGTTAGACGCCGGTCTTAATACCCTTTTAGCTAGCATCCACTGGGAGGAGGAGTAATGCTGGCGTAGATTTATACATTTTCTATGCCTAAAACAGGCTTAGAAAATTATAAATGAGACTGGCCTGCCAGCACACCCCCTTCCCAGCCCATGCCACGCACCCTTTTTTAGATCTGGCGTGAGCACGGAAAAGTCGCAGATTACATCACAAATAACCTTTGCACAGCAATCTGTGACAGATATATGCTAAAACGTGGCATATATCTGTTTGTAAATGACCCCCATAGTACTTTGGGAATATGTGAGCTTCGTTACAATACATATCAATATGACCTTTCGAAACAGTAAAGCAGGCATGTCCAAACTCCGGCCCTCCAGATGTTGCAAAACTACAACTCCCATCATTCCTGGACAACCTACAGCTATCAACCTACAGAAGTGCATGATGGGAGTTGTAGTTCTGCAACACCTGGAGGGCCAGAGTTTGGACATGCCTGCAGTAAGGCATGTCTCATTCTTCAGGTTTTTGCTTATATGGCTTTACCACATCAAGGAGTAAATTAACTCAAGCAGTCTGTGTATGAATAAATAGGGTCAATTCTAGATCTCTAACTACTATCTCTTAAAATACCATGGGACTATATATTGGCTTTCCATAACAGTAATATCAATAAGGATCCATGATGTGCTCATAACTTACTACGTGCCCATATTGCACCATACAAAAGCAGAGAGATTTTTTCCATGGATTCGAATGGAATCCATGCAAACATGTGGCATGTTCCATCTCTTATGGAGGTCCTATGGAGGTTAATAATGATTCTAGAGAAAAATGTGGCACGTTATATGTCTTATGGAGGTTAGTAATGATACTAGAGAAAAATACCATACTGCGACACCATAAAGGTGGTGTCACACATCTTTGGGGTATTTTTGATTTGTTTTGTTGCTTTATTCAAAGTGTCATTACCACAGTACCATTTTAACAACACCGCTGTTTTCAACAGTTTTTCTTAAGTGAAAGCTTATACTGCATTATGAAATGCACTACATAGAAACCTTAGTTTCTGGAAGCATATTTGTATTGCTTTTGAGGGTTTTTACCGCTCTCAGTGTTTTTGTTTTTAAATATAGTATGTCATGCTCTACATATGGCAGGAAAGGGGGGTTACCACATAGGACTTCAAAAACACCAGAAAAATTCTTTCAAGTATGCTATTAAAATGCAATGAAATGCAAGGAAAATGATACAATACAAAAAAAACACATTGCAATTTTTGAAGACAAAACAAATTCCCAGAAATATGTGTGAAGGAAGACTGATATAGACCCACAGGAACAATGGCCGAGGGGAATTTATCAAATGATTTTTATGGTATCAGAAAAAAAAACAAATTTTGGTGGATGCCATCACACAAACTGTGTGATATTTTGAGCTTTTACACTGTGCACACCAGTTTTTTGTGAGGGCTCAGCGGGAGGCACATGGCTGCTCACAGTCTGGAAAATGTATAATAATTAATGGCAGAAGCTGGAAATAAAAAAATAAAGCTCATAGATGGCGTTGGGGCAGTGTGTTACTCCAAAGCAGGATTGAAGTGCTTAGGGCTTCCATACTTGAAACCGACCAATGATGGATCCTAGATAGAACCTGGATTCATCACTAAAGATGATACGGTTACAGTCTCTAGCAGTTCAGGTTTCTCATTTCTGACACCCATGCAAATGAAGGTGACAGTGACTGGCTGTTAATTGCAGGACAGTTACTGGACACCATAAAAACAAACTTCCTTCTTCTAAGCATCTGGAAATGGTCCGAGCAGAGACAAGGATGTGTAATGAAGGTGCCAAATGTGTCTGGAATGATGGACAATGAAACTGTGGGAGCAGTTCACGCTTATCGGCACATCAAATGATCCTCTCTACTGGTGATCTGTCTAGGCTGTCCAGAGCCTGTTCACAACGTCTCCTAAAAGCTAGGTCAAAACGACCTAAATAGCTGGCAATTTGTCAAAATGACGATCCTGCTTCTCCAATAAGGCGTCCCTTCTCAAAATCTTAAAATTAGGCAAAATGTCTTTGAGTGCGATGTAGAGGAATGCTTAGCAGTCATCAATCTCTCTTCAAGACATACACTACTCAAAAGTAGCTTCTGAGAGCCTTGGAATAGGACAGTGAGGGAAGCACTTTTACGCCCTGTTGTGGCAAGACCCCATGCCTAATAACACCTGTGATCATTTACACATCTGTCTGTGAGACATAACTGCACGCTCAATTAGCAGCAATCTGACATTTCTGGGTTATTGTTTTGCCAAAGAGTGTAGATCATCATATATATCCATATATTAACCACAAACAGGAACCAAAATGTTTATGAGTCACTTACAGCTTTTCCTGGACCACCAGCTATTCCTGAGGAACCATCCCTTCCAGGCTCTCCCTGTTAATAAAAATAAGCTGTAGTACATCATGTGGCCTTTCTTTGTAGTCTTTTATTAAGGATCCTTTTTAATTTTACCATCAAAAGACTGAAAACAATCAGAACCATATGCTAAATAGTTTATTTCAAGTCTGTGCAGAATTTTCTTATTGAAAAAGCAGTAAAACTTAATATAGTTCCTTAAACTTTGTAATAAATGTTTTTAAAATGTGTTATTTTGCATCCCCTCACATTCACTGTAAGCCTTTTCTAATGTATTGGAAACAATAGCAGTGTACAAAGTGCATACTTTTTACTGTATAGGAAAGTGTGGCCGGCTTTATGTGGTTCACCGCAAAGAAATGTCTACCATGCTTTATGTGTTTTTTAACATTGGGGCCTACAGGTGATGTATTATGTTGTATGGCATATGGTGGCCTGCAACAGGCCTTAATGTTTGGGAGATTTCATGCTGAACACATATAACTAATGCTTTAAAGTGGTTCTCCGGGCTGCCATGGATGATCTATGCTCTGGATTAGTGGGGGTCCAACACTCGTCGCCCCAGCTGTTTGGGCTGCCGCTTCCCCAGTGAACTGATATTGATGACCTATCCTGAGGATAGATCATCAATATTTGCAGCCCAGAGAACCCTTATAAAGCAACAAAAACAGCACAATTCACATATAGTCACAACAGCCATTGTATTGAGGCAGGATGATCTTATTCAATACTATTATACTATAATCTAATAATTACTATGTACAAATAAGTAGCTAGAAAACTTTGAGATATTGAGATACTTTACCACACTTCCTGCCTCTCCCTTTGGACCTCTTGGTCCTCTCTGAGTGGAATCTGTTCCGGACTCACCCTAAAGTACAAATAATAAAGATAAGGAATGATGGGAGGTTATTAATCATATAATTTTTTTCTGTCAGCCTCATAGTTTGCAGTAGTTGTGGTGGTCAGGTGAGCGCTGTAGTTTTTCAATGCAGACCAAACTGAACATTTAAGAAGCCCCAGTGCCGCAGATTTACTAATCGAAATTCATCACGGTTGTGCTAAAAAAGTAGAGTGTATACGTTTGAGAAACCTTCCTCGACATTACAGTATCCTTCAATTTGAGCAACTCTTTTAAGTTTATTTCTACAGCTACAGCAATTTAAGAGACCTTTACTTTTTGGATGATGAGCACCTACAGGGAAAATCCTTATTGGGGACTGTTGAGTTAATAAAGGTGGCATTGTCACCATTCAGGACCTCCAAAGTACAAAATAGCTAAAAAAAAGACAAGCTTTCTCCTCTGAGGACTCACATATCGGTGGTGGCACTGCAAGGGAATAAAGCACTTGCTGCTGTATTTCATGCAATTTATGATGGTACACTAGGGTTCTCAGGCTCAACATTGGGACACCCTGTGATCAGCTTATCATTAGGGAACCCTCCCTACAAAGATGGATTATCCAAACAGTTAACAGACCTTGGTAAATGAAATTGTACACAGTACTAAAGTCTAAAGTTGGGCATAATAGATGATTTCAATTAAAATGATCATTAATTTGTTTTGTTAAATTTAACAATGAACCACCGTTTTGCCAACTAGACTGGACAAACCATTGGCTGCTAAAATGAAGTCAAGCATGTTTAAAGTTTTCATATGATAGATAAAAGATCTTTCAGTTTCAAACATTATTAGTGGACAAAAGATCTATCTTTAAAAGAACTTCTATCGCCCACTGTCATTGAGCATGTATGGACTGGCCAGTTTCAATGACTGCACCGCCCACTATAAACTAAAATGTGTATGATTGTTTTAGCAACACAAATGTTCATTCAATGGTTCTTCAACCATCATCCAACCTCTGTCTAATGTGTACAGCCACCTTTACACTTCCTCAAGGACCTTTTGTACACAACATTACATTTTTCTTTCTTTTTTAAAAGTGGGATTTTTTAGGACACAAATTGCAGAGTTTAGAATAAACTGTTGGTAGATTGTCCTATATATTATATGTTCATTACAAAAAAATCCAAGGTGTATTACATTTTCCAGAATGAAAAAATAACCTGTACATAGTGACAATAAAACCCGATAAAAATATTAACAGGTAATGAGGAGATTTCCATTTATCCTTGTTATTCTTAACCAATGGGTAAAATGTTTCAGCAGGTCCGATAACATTTCCAAGCAATGCACCAAATTACAATTATGTACAATAATATTCTGTTTTCTACCTGAAACTTTGGTGAAGATGTTTTTGGGGCTGTTTTGGGGCTTATAATGTTATGTTATATTGCAATATATAGGTCTCTTATAGGATTCATCCATATGGCAGAGCATGTAAGAAGACACAGAAAAAGTCATAGGCATGATGTCTGTTAAAGCATGGTATGTATGAAATCAGAGACATACTTGAAGTGGTATTCCAGTTATTAGACGTTATTCTCTATCTACAGGCTAGGGGAAAACTATTATATTGGTGGGGGACCGAGCGGTAGGATCACAAGAACAGGTCCCCTGTACCCCCTGCAGCCCCCCTCAAATGAACAAAGTGGCCGATTGCACATGTGCGTGGCCACTCCATTAATTTCTATGGGAGTTCCGGAGATAGCAGAGTACAGCGCTCTCCTATCTACGGTATTCCCATAGAAATGAATGGAGCAGCCGCATGCATGCCTGACCAACCAGCTGCTCCATTTCAGGGGAGATTTAAGGGTATGGGGCATCCATTCTCATAATCTGTGGGGGTCTTAGCAGATAGGATAGGGGATAACTTCTAACAACTAGAATACCCCCTTTAAGTGCAGTAGGATTTGACTCATTGCATTGACAGTTGCTCAGAAATGACCGAGAAGTCACATTACAGGCCAGTTATGTATTCCAAGGGTTCAGAATCCCAAACAGATATTCAGTAACAAGAGTAATGAGGAAGGATACAAAGCTACAATTTTTGGAGGATCACAGTAGGAGCAGCAAACCAGAACTTTACTTACCGGATCACCTCGAAGTCCTTGATCTCCCCTTTCTCCTCTCTGACCTTTTAGACCTTTTTCACCCTATTTGATAATAATAATATTCTCAGTTGCAAAGGATAAAGCATTGTATTTATTTATTTGATAAGAGTAAAAGTATTCAGGGGTATTTATTAGACTCTGTTCAAATCATGTTTGAACTCCTCTTTTGACATATATACGTCAGGAAAAGGATATGCATTGGACTCAGTGAAGTGGGATGATTTCGTAACCCCATCCACCCTGCTAAAATGCTTTTATTTTTGTAACAGAAAAAAAGAAGAACATAAAGATGGGCATTACAAGTACTGGTATATACAAAGGTTATTACATTTGCGTTACGTTTGAGTGAGTAAGGTCAAATTTTATTGGACCTCATCAGGACTCCATCAGTGTTCTGGTATTTTTGATGGCAAGAATAGCATTACAGTCTGTTTGTTTCTTGCCATCAAAAGTCTGGTGGACACCACTAATGTTAGAGTGAACCAAACCTTAAAACCAGAACATGATAGGGCTACAAAATTATCAACACCATTGTTTTAGAGAAGTAAAAACCAATATAACCAACCCGAGGTCCAGCACTGCCTCTCTCTCCAGCAGATCCAGGGATACCCCTTTTACCCTAAAATGGAAGAATAAGCACTTTATTTTGCTTGCAATACAGAATTTACATCTGGAGGTGAAATAATGTGTGAAAAGTACATTGTTATGTTTTAATTTCTTTAATCCAGTTGCAATATGAAATTAAAGGGACTTTTGTATATCATGCATCTATCCCCAGACCCCTTTTGCTTATGTAAAGTGGTCACCAGCACAGCCATCTCTTTCTGTGGAAAGTCTACCTACACTGTTTTAAATTTATAATTCTGATGTTGAACATGGAGAAATGTATGGCTTGTTTGCAATGCAACATATGATTTATGTCAAGAGTGCAACATCCGAGGTTTCAGGATTTGTGTCTGGGGGTTACATATGCAATTTATTGCTTTGGGATATATAGATCTTTTATGAGATGGCATACTGCTAGAGAATCATATTATGTTAGGGCTTTTACAGTCATTTGGCAGACAATCACCCATATCTGAGTTATTCTGATATGTAACATCAAAATTAAGAATTTGTTAGAGATGGTCTTATTCTGCATGCCCTCATTCCAAGTTCCCCACCAGTATGTGCCCTTTACAATAGAACATGAACAGTACATTTACCAGACCATTTGTAAAATGATTTTTAATAACTCTACCCATGGCATGCTCACTTCTAGAATGGTAAAATTTGTCTGTTAGCTTCTTTCACAGTCTAAGCCATGTTTGGTTCCAACACCATATATTTTTCTTGAACTCCAGCTGGGTTTAAAATATTTTGGGACAGCCAAGAACACAATCTGCTTGTGTTGTTCTTTTAGCCTAAGTAGGACCCGACTTTGACATGCTACCACATGAGTGGTTGTACCCCCACCTTAATCGGGAACCCCCTCTCAACCCTTACCATGTTGAGTATTTTAAAAAATATTTTTAGAAAACTGTTGAATAAAACCATTTATTAAAAATAGTGTACATTTTGCATGGGTAAAACTTCAAATAAATCCTTATGTATAGAGATAAGCAAATTGATTTTAAACTAATTGGATTTGACCTGAATTTTGTAAAAATGTTGGTGATTTAATTTGGACAAATTTTGGCAAGAGAAGGAGAGAAAAGTACAGAGGAGGTAAGAAAGTGGGAGAATTTTTTTTAAACAAAATCTAAACCTGACAAACAAGAGAGAAACATCTGAGTCATAGTAGACCTCAGAGTGTCATACACAAGTTTTAAGGCCAATTGGAGAATTCTGTCAGATCCTTGAATCCAAATCGATTCAATCAAACTGATTGGCCAAATCGAACCAGAATCAAATTTTGAGAAATACGATTATAACTATTCTACCCAGATCTACCTAACTTATTATCTTCTTGTAATGCAATTTAACAGACATGTTTAGTATATTCATGTATATAACTTACTTCTTCCCCATCGATACCATCTAAACCGATTTCTCCTACTTCACCCTGTGGGGAAATGATACATTAATATATCAAGCTTCGTGTACTTATGCACAAATATGCTATACTTATACTGTACTTTAAAATTAGCCTAGAAGTCAAGTATAATTAACTAATTTATTCCAACTTATCATCTATCATAATAAGCCTGGCAAGGACATACTGTATAACAAAAATCAACATCTCATTTACAATATACAGTACAAGTGTATGTTAAATGTATGTTTGCCAGACTGATATGTGCTGAATATTTTTCTGTCCACTAAGGAACATGTGTTGTGTAAGCTAGCTTGGACATATTATGAAGATGTTATTATAGAGTTTCCCTTACCTTATCTCCAGAAAATCCACGAGAGCCCTAAAACAAAGACAAAAAACACATTTGTCAGGTTTATAAACTAAATACTTTGGTTACTTTATGTGCAGCTGCAAGAAGAAAAGATCACCCTACCTTAAACCCTCGTTGACCTGGGCATCCTCGGAAACCTTGTGTTCCATTTGAACCAGGAGGACCACGCTCTCCCTAAAGAATAAATCACATATAATATGTTTTATCAAATTCATGGTTTATTTTACACTTTCATTTATTATATAGAAATTAAATAGGATTATATGATACAGTGATAAATAGCTCTACTTACAGGTCCACCTTCTTCTCCTGGGAAGCCTTGGTGGCCTTTGAGGCCTGGTGCACCCTGCAAAATGCAAGACAAGAATTTTACATATCTAAGTAAATATCAGTCATTTATCCATACTTTGTTCTTCTAGTCTGCCGATTTTACTGTTATGGGTTGTCTTAATGTGGCCATACACCTTAGGTAGCTGTTTAACCTATCGCTATTCCTCATAGACATGCAGGCTCTTCAGAGCATGAATGTACCTTCAGTGAGTAAATGTGGAATAAGTACAGTGAAACACTTAAGGCCATGACTAAAACAAAGGATCAGGCATGCTTACATTTGCCAGTGGGAAAGGGTCAGGAGTCGGACACCCTATTACACAAGTTGGCTGGTCTTGTTGAATTTGGGGGGTTTGAGGTGACTATCTTCTAATGTGTATGGGCACCTTCAGTTGTGATTTTGAATGGAGAGATATGGTGGGTTACATTTTTCAAAATCAATCTCACCAACCTAGTTCGGGGTGTTTAAAATATTTCTTACTGATGAAATACTTGCAAAAATATTATACTTTGTAAAGTACATCCTATATAATAAAACTAGACTTTATTTTCCACCTACATACAGTTAGTAAAACTTATACTATTAGATATGGCAAGACTCCTTAATATAGGATATTGGGTGGAACTGAAAGGCTGGGGAAAATGAATTAAGAATATGTGCAAGAATTGTATTTTTATATATGTTTACTTTCCTTCAAAATGTATGTAAGAATTAGCCTTGTCATTACCTTTGGTCCACTGATACCTAGAGGTCCAACATCACCTCTCTCTCCAGAACACTTGCAAGGAACTCCACAGCAACCTTTCTCTGCAACATTATCCTGCGATTCAGACATGAAATAAAAGTCAGTGCTATAACTATATCTACAGTGTGTTCAATGTATTAACAGTGCCTTTCTACTGTCCACTGCATGGCAAAAGCTGTACTCACCAATTCCTCAATGATTTCATAATCTAGATCCACGCGGTTTAATCTCAGTGGGCTATTGTATGTGAATCCTCTGCCAAATTCTAACTGCATTATTTGATCAAAGTTGGGGGCGTTTTCCATTCCCACAAAAAGCAAAGCCTTCACTCCTATAAAATACATGGTTTAATGTCAGGATCAGTTTCTTCTTATAATGTGTCTCCAAGTGCCAGAGCTATTATAGTCTGTTACTGTAAGAGGCCGTTCAAGCGGCAGATATTACTGCAGAATTTTGGTGTGGACAGCAGTGCCAAACTTTTGCCAAAATCTTGCCAAAATCTCACTGGCAGCGATGATCTTTCTTCCCCCGATTTATTTTGATTGGATGCAGCACTGAAGATTGCGGAGCAGTGGCTAAAAACCACTGTAATGCTGAGAAGGGACATGACTTCCTTTGAGATTAATGGGAGGCAGAAAGGACACAGCAGCCGGTGGGATTTCAACAAAATATCGGCATGGCTATCCATGCCAAAGTTCTGTGGTAAACACTACAGTGTTAACTGCCCCTAACTGCTCCTTTTATAGTCACTAAGTACAAAATTTTGTTTATAAAGACTAATATGCTATTAAAGGAGTTGTCCTTTTTTAGTATATTAATGACCTATCCTCAGGATAGATCCCTGCCAATCTGATATTGATGATCTGACTCCTGGCACTCCTGCCAATCAGCTTTTTGAAGAGGAGCAGCAACTGCAGCGGCGAGCAGGTATAATTTCAACTCTGCCGGCCCAATCACTTCTATGGGATTGCTCCTTCCTATTCAAGTGAATAGGAAGGAGCTGTCCGATTGAATTAAATGCTGCTGCTTTCTCTTCAAACAGCTGATCGGCAGGGGTGCCAGGAGTTGAACCCCTGCTAATCTGATATTGATGACCTATCCTGAAAAGCTGCTATAAGCAAGCATCGATTTGCACTATAATTTATACCAATTTTGTGTAAATTATGATAATTTTTTCTGCCCATGGAGACCACACCTTCTCATTAAGCCCCACCCACTATACCCTATCACTGTGACAGCGAAAGCTCAAACCAACAAGCACTTGCAAACTTTTGCTCAAAATGTGGTTGCTGCACTGATCTCTGCAGGTCCCCATTTTAGTGAATGGGGCCAGCGGTTGTCAGGTAGTGTCTGGCAATGCCGGATCCAGACATCTCCGGCAGGCTGCTTCCTGCAATGTTTAACGCTAGTGTGAAACTAGCCTTAGCAAAGTTCTAATTGAGCATTGCTAAGGAGAGTCTGTGTTCAGTCTTCAGTTCTTGTCACTACCACAGTCCTTGACTATGTGCGTGTGCTGTAACTATCACTGCACATTACCCTGCCTATTTGACTTGTTACACACAGGCGTCTTCAGCGCTCAGTAAAATTCTGAAGATTGAAGACACACTCTCCTTAGCAATGCTAAAAAGACATTTTACAACCTGTTTTTGTACAAACATATTTCCCTAGTAAAGTATATTATATAAATGTTTAACACTTTAGATATATGTGCAAAACAGTTATGGGCAATCTGACTGGGCAGGGCTCATTGTTCTAAATTAAAAATTTCTAGGTTTCAAATATTAAGACAGACCCGGTAAACTAGCAGTTTCTTTTTTTATGTCTAACTTGAGCATTGTGAGAAAAAAAACAGACGGCGACTTAAAGCTTATGGTACTTTTGGTAAAAAATTAAAGCTTAGAACCTCATGTACAGAATTGATTTGAAGTATTCCTCTTCCAAACTCAGCCATTTGTGCTGCAAACTTCTCCTTCTTACGAATTCATTAACAGCATGTTGCTACCATTGTCTGCAATTTTATAGATGCAGATGGAGATACAGTCCACTGGACTCACCAGCCACTGTTTCTACAAGTCTAGCTCATAGAACACTTGTCTACTACCCAGTGCTGATGCTGCTGCGATCCCAGGACTGGTTGAACTAACCATGTGTTTATATCTAGGCTTGCCTAGTATGTATATATATTTAAATATATATATATATTTTTTTTTTTTTTTCAGTCAAGCTATGAATATCTCCATTTATTGATGCAAGTATTAGGAGAATACAAGCACAAATACTGCTACCACTGCTCTCTTTAACAGCCACTTACCTGCAATCTGTAGAGATGCAGATGCTTGCTGAAGTTCAGACATGCTTGCGTCAACACCATCGGTTAAGTGGATAACCACCTGTACATAAAATAAAACAACTGTCAAAGTTCAAAAAAATCACTAAAAGGATTCATTTATAATGTAATGGTTGTCAAAATTGGCTTTTCATACTCAAAGGTACTTTGTACAAACGCACTGTAAAATGAATGATTGGGTATGAAAACCACACAGAAAGATTATAGCAATATCATGGACTTAACCCCAATATAGCATTGCTAAACCCCTGTCAGATTTCTTACCTTAATACTGGTGTCTTCTCCAGAGCTCTTAAATTTGTTTAGATAAGTTTGTAGAGTTCGCCCATTCAGCACATATGGCCCACGTGTGCCCATTGCGATGATTTTTTCAACTAGTTCTGGACGATATTCTGAAAAATCGAATGCCTCAACTGGACCAGCTCTTCCCTGAGACAAAACGGCAACTTTCACAGTAGGCTTCTTGTCACCGCTGCAGCTTATTTTCTGCATGTTGGAAATGCGTTCCAGTATCTGTCTCAGTTTGGGTTCGAGTCCTCTGTAAGCATTGAAGATATTTTGCCCAGCGCTGATATCCACATCAAATCCTAAAATCACTTCCAGGTTGCACTCTGCAAGCAAATCATAATGGTATTTCACTATTCCTCGTATAACCAACTGTGTAATAGTAACCTGCACATATTGAATTAGGATGGGGTCTGACCACTGGGACCCCCACAGATAATGTGAGCAGGGGTCTCAAGTCCACCATTCTGGAGGAATTTAAATTGAACAGTGGTAATGCATAATCCAATTCAATGTCTAAGGCTGACAGATATAGTTGAGTACCATTCTAGTGATAGGTGGATAGATTGATATTAAAGGGTTGTTTCCATCACAGAAAGTACTGGCATATTATCAGGATATGACACCACTTTCTGATCAGCGGGTCCAACTTCTGGGACTTCCACAGATCCTTGGATTGAATTGATTAAAAGGAGACTAATGGAGCTATGGTGCTTGTGTTTTGCAGTATCCAGATTTACCTACACTACTTCACAATGGCTTGATGACATCAGCTAATACTTTATAATATAAACCATGGCTATTAACTGAAATGTAAAATCAATTCAATGTAAAAAAAATGAAGGCACCTACCTTTAACAGCATCTGCCGCACCAGGACAAACGCTTCTTTTTTGCAGAGCAGTTTCAAGAGTTATCAGAATCTGTTCATTCAGCTCTGAAAGCTCTTGGACAACAGGGACTCTGAAAGCACTTGGTGCATCACTTGCTATTTTGGAAACTTCATCAGTATCTATACTTCCCACACCAATGGCAAATACTTTGACTCCCTTACTAGCCAAAGTTTGTGCTGCAGTTTGGCCATCACTTACAGACTTTGCCCCAGTGATAATGAAGGCAATTTGTGGAATACCGCTGTCAATTCTACTGCCTGCTGGTTTTACAAAGTGCTTATCCTGCAAGTGGCGAATAGCTGTTCCCAGATTGGCCAGCCGGCCTCCTTTATATTCAGCTTTTGTTACAGCATCTATGATTTGGTCCCTGTTTGAGTAATCTTTGAGGAAAAACTCATCTGTCACATCTGAGTTGTACTGCGCCAGTGCAATTTTAATAGCTTCCTCATCCTCCACAAGGGCATCAACTATGCCTGACACAAACTGAAGAACCTCTTTAAAGTTGTCCCGTCCCAAGTTTATGGAGCCATCCACAAGGAAAACAATGTCTGCTTCTTTCTTGCCAGCTGAAACAATACAGAGAGATTGTCTTTGTTAGTTATGAGGCATTTGGATTTGCTATGTCAAAACTGAAATCAAGGCAGTGACCTCTGGCAGTTGTGTAGATTTTTTCACCCTACTGTAGAGGCCAAAGACATTTTGCTGACTAGCTAAAAGTTTTCTATCACTATCATAGCATGGTTTGCGTAAGGAAGCAGGTAGAAGTATTTCTAATAGCAACCTATCACATGTTGTTTTAGGAGCGCAATTGCAATGGACAGAGGAATGCCAGTCACACTGAGGTCTCAGGATGCCCATAGGGTCACCTGGGACATATAAAGACACCAATATTATATACAGTACATTGGGTTAGATTTTGCATTGGAGCCCAGGACCTTCATGTTATGCCTCTGTTGTCATTTTGTTAATGACAACCTATCACACTTTGTTTCAGGAGCATAACTGCAACGGACAGAGGAATGCCAGTCACACTGAGGTCTCAGGGTGCCTATAGAGTCATCTGGGACATATAAAGACACCAATATCATATACAGCACATGGTTCAGATTTTGCATTGGAGCCCAGGACCTTCCCGTTATGCCTCTGTTGTCATTTTGTTAAGTGGAGTCTGTTAGCACATTTTACCCTACCAAACTGTTCAAACTGGTAGAAAGGAGCCATAAGGCAGGTTTAAAACATACATATGTTGTCGATTAGAGTGATAGCTTTGTGGAGAACATGAAGTTTTATTCCATCTTGGCAAAAGATGAGAAGTGTCCTAAGGTTTGGTCAGTAAATCCTCGTAAACCCCTATGCTTTGGTCTTCATTGGCAACTTTAGCGTTCTCTTGCATCATTCAGTGGTATTTAGGAAGATTTACTGGCCAAATCTCATGACACTTTACAGGTTGGCCCCTCCCAAGATGGAGTACAAATACATTTTTCTCTTTTTTTCTCTATGATGTTTCTACTGCTTTCTCTGGCGTGATGTTTCTACTATTTTTTCCGCTGTGAATAAAGACAGAAATCTACGGCAGCTACGAGGCTGCCATAGATTTTAGACTGTCGCACGGTCTGCCAGAGGATGAAACAAATCTACGAGAGGCCGGTGCGTGTCCATAAATTTGGCATATCCTCCAGCTGCACAAAGGGAATAAAGAGTGGTGTTAAAAACCACCAGTCTTGATAAATGTTCCCCTGTATGTTTAAAGTAGCTTTCATGGCACCTATCTAATGGTGTGAGTGGTTTGGTAGGGCAAAGTGTGCTAAAAGAGTCTCTTTAATATTCAGTCAAACACAGAACACTGTAACCAGACTGAAGTCCAAAGTCTAACCTGATTAACTATATGGCACAATTATTTTTATTTTTAATTATTTTGTAACTTAAAAATGAATTAAACATACTTTGGCACAGAAGAAGAGGATATTGGTAAGTAATTTGTCCACGTTTTTTAAATTTGAAATTTCACAAATTACATGGTTTGGGTTTTTAGAAATAGCGCTAGTGATAGTTTAATGTGAAGTATTTTACATGTTAGGTGTTTTGGGACATTGTCTACAAATGTAAGGGAATTATTTCTAACCTTTACTTAGAAGTCCTGTATGAAGGGTAATTATGTGCAATATTGTCCAACCCTGTATGTAGCATTATCAATTACATATGTCAGAGTAGAATACTTACTGCCTGGTTGTTCTGGTATTGGTGGTGACAAAGTTGGATCAACAGGACTTGTAAAAGACCTGACTAAAGTGCTTTCAATGTTTGGTAGGTCTCTAAATTCCCTCACAGTGAAGAGATAACGTGGGTCTGATACAATACGTGCCACTTCATTCCTGTCAGCACTGCCACTGGCTACAGCAAGAGATCTGATCCTATTAGCACCAAGTATTCTGGCTGCCCCAGCAACATCATCTTCAGATTTTCCACCAGTAAGAAGAACCAGAAATTGTGGTACGCCTTCTTCTATTCTGCTCCCAGCTGATGTTATAAAATGATTCTTTGCTGCAAAATCTAGGGCTTTCCCAATGTTCAGTGGTTCCCCTCCTCTGTGTCGCAGACGGCGAATGCTTTGAATCAAAGCAGGCTTGTTCATGTTGGCCTTTAGAAGGAACTCGGTGGTTGGATTGTTACTGAACTGAACCAAGCCTACCCTAGTTTTACTAAGCCCAATGTCAAAGTTTTGTACTACTTTCAAGATTAAATCCCGAATGTTTGCAATGCCATCAGGACCAGTTCTTGTTGAACCATCTACCAAGAAGACAACATCCCGTCTATCTGGATCAGACTCTATAAAAAAAAAAATATGAAATTGAGATGATGACATGCAAATTATAGTACCAATACAGTATGTAGTAATCACTATATTAATTTACCATCCCTAGTTTCTCCATTGCTAAACCTTCTCGGTCATCTTGATCATCCCTTAGTTCTGTTAACTCTTGTATGTATTATATGTACATGCAAAGTGGATTGTGTTATTGCATCATGTACCAAGTTTGAATTCCCTGTTGAATCTTAAAATTAGCCACCGAAGTGGCACCTATAGATAACTAATAAATCCCACTTGTTCTATATTTACAAAGAAACACATTGCTTCTATTCTCATTTCTCTTTGTGCGTCCCAAGAGTTCCCCATGATGTTTGCTGAACAAATAGATTCACAGATTAAAGATAATCTACTGTTATCATATGGTATTATCATGAGTGTTGATTATTTTCCTTAGAGCAATTTTATAAGAGTATTACCTGCAGAAAATCCTGGTTGTCCTAAAATAAGCTCAGTTATTTTTTCTCGATCAAGGCTAGTGACAGTGGAAATTAGTCTTTGCTCCAATGATGGCAGTTCTTGGAAACTAGAAACAGAGTGTATAAAACTTTGATCAAAAGTTATTTTGATGGCTTCCTCATTGTCAACATTCTTTCCAATTAAGAAAGGAACCACGGAAGATTCTTTAATTGTTCTTGCCCCCTCATCAACATCATCAGATGAAGGTCCAGAAGAGGTTACAATAAGAAATTGTGGGACTTGTTCTTCTATACGACTTCCAGATGGCCTTGTAAATATGTTTTTAGATACATACTCCAGGGCACTTCCAGTGTTTACTGATGATCCACCCGTTGGTCGCATTCTCCTCACTGCACTTTGAACCTCGTCTTTGGTAGAGTGTGCATTTAACAAAAATTCCACCCTGGGATCATCACTGTATTGGACTACTGCTACACGGGTGGTGTCTGGGCTGACATCCATTGTGGCTACAAGACGTTCAATAAGCCCTTTCACATTGTTGAACTCAGGAGCAGCGCCCCTTGAGCTATCGACAAGAAACACCACATCTCTTTTTGCAGCTGTAAAAGATTGCACAAAGTAAAAAATTATTCCATTGTTAACGATATGTGCATCAGCATCATTTTCAGTGTACAGCTTAAAGGGATATTCTCATCTCAACTTTTATGGAATATCCACAGGATATGCCATTAATGTTCGATAAACATACCCATGTATTTTCAGAACTTCCTGCCCCATCTCCTCATTCACAGCAGCCGTGAGATCGGGGGGGTAGAATCATCACCTACTGGATATTTATAGCATATTCTGTAGATATGCCATGAATGTCAAGATGGAAATAATTCAAATAGGCATACTGTATCCATGTTCAACCTTTTGATGTCACATCTGGACCACCATAGTATGCATAATGTACAGCTATCCATACCCCTAACAATAATGTTGACATGCTTCAGTGGTAAACATATATGACTGCAATTGTCTGACCTACCTTGGTAAGTTACTGTAGGACGAGACTGTCTTAGAATTTCTATATCATCTGCTTGAAGTTCAGACACTCTTGTTGTGAAAGTCTGGTAAACAGTGCCTAGCTGACTGACATCAGGAACGAAAATTGAAAAGTCAGGAATGAAGGATATGGTTCTCAGTTCATCTGCATCAGCATTACGGACTCCAATAGCAAATGGAATAACACCAGATCTCGTTAGTTCTGCGGCTGGTGTCCTGACATCATCTCTTGACCGGCCAGTGGTTAACAAAACCAAGAATTGGGGCACTCCCTCAGCTGATCGGCTGCCTGCTGATCTAGTAAACACATTTGTTGTGACATAGTCCAAAGCTGCCCCTGTGTTTAGTGGGGATCCTCCAATAGGTGTTAATTGTCGGACAGCTCCTATAACTCCTTCGCGATCTGGATAAGCGTTCAGCAGAAAACTGGGTCGCGTGGTGTCACTATACTGAACAACTCCGACACGAATTCTATCTTGACCCACATCAAGGCTTTCAACCACTCTTTGAACAAATGAACGAAGGGAGGGAAAACTGGATCTGCCATCATTAGATCCATCAATCAAGAACACAATATCCTTCCTTTTGTTGATATCATCTAGAATTATGAGAGAGCAAGAAATTACACATCCATACATTTATAATAGCTACAGAAAACAAGTGTTTTATTTTTTTTTCCAGAAGTTTGATTCAGGTTTGGAAAACTGCACATACACCAATGTTCAAGGAGAAAATGTATGTTTCAGAATAATCCATGCATTTACTAATAAAGTCATGTAAAATTTAATTTTGTTTCACCAGCTGCCTGGTACTGTACCCTTTTCGAAATATAAACAGACTCCAGGTAGTCTTCAATGCCATTGGTAAGAAAGTCCTGTATACTTGCTTGATGCATCTTAAGTTTTCTTTTTTTAATAAGTGGAATTATTAACATCTTCAACATGAAATAACTTATTGGAAATTACAGGTATTTTCAGAATTTGAAACAATTTTTGTACTCTTTTGTAGACTGCATTTATCAATAAGCTCTGCAAAAATTAAAAGGGTTTTCCAGAATTTTTTAAGTGATGACCTATCCTCTGGATAGGTCATTAATATCTGATTGGTGGGGGTCCAAAACTCAGGACCTCTGCCGAACAGCTGTTTGAGAAGGCAACACCATTCGCATTAGCGCCACAGCCTTCTTGCAGCTTTCTCTAGGCCATGTGCCATCACATTCATTGGTCACATGGCTTAGGTGCAGCTCAGGGCCATTAAAGTGATACCTAACACAGCCGCTATACAATGTACGATGCTTTGCTTGGTGAGCTGAGAGAAGGCTGCAGCGCCACTGCGAGTGCTGATGCCTTCTGAACCAGCTGATCAGCAGGGGTCCTGGGAAACGGACCCCCATTGTTAAGATACTGATGACCTATCCAGGAGGATAGGTCTTCAGTTAAAAAATCCTGGAAAACCACTTTAATTCCACAAATGTCCTACAGATTTTGTTTAATGGATTCCCTTTAAGGGTAATCAGGGCACAAAAGGAGATGTAGTATGCTGAAGTTGTTAAGTACTTGGAAAGAAAAAAAAATAAGAAATATGAGCACATCATTGGTGAGGAGATAGTAGTTGATAAATGTTATGTTTTTTAACATCAATACATTATAAGGGTTGTCCCATTACAACAAGTTATACCCTTTCCACAGGATAGGGATACGTTTCTAATCAGAAGGGGTCTGACCATTTGGCCACCGCTGTTCTCGAAATCAAAGCCTGTGTTCTCCGTTTTAATGGAGTTGCACACACTCATGCATGTCCATTCATCTCCTTCGGACTGCTGGAGATATCTTAGCACAATCACTCAGCTATCCTGGCAGCCCCATAGAGCTGAATAGAGCAGCAGTGTGCCTAAGTATTTGCTGCTCCATTCCAACGGGGCAACATGGATCCTAGGTTTTGTGGTCAGCAATTTATTCCCTATATTCTAGACAGGGCATGAGTTGTTGTAAAGGGACAACCCCTCATTACAACAACTTATTCTCTATCCACAGGGGATACGTTTCGGATCGGTCTGACCAATGGGACCTCAAGATTAAAGGCTTTTGTACCCTCGTTTTAATGGAGCAGCAGACACTCATGCATGTCCACCACTCTAGTCATGTCTACAAGTGCTCAGCTATCTCTGGAAGCCTCATAGAGCTAAATGGATAAGTAGCGTTCATGTGTAACTGATGCTCTATTCAAACGTGGCAACATGGAACCTCTTTTTTGCAGTCAGATATTTATCGCCTATCCTCCAGATACAGCATAAGTTATTGCAATGGGAGATCCCTTTCAAAGCATGGAGCCGGCAAGCTCCTTTTTGGCGCTTTAAGCGAATATACATAAATGCTTCCCTCCCACTGCATCCTTTCATGTCCACATACTGTCAGCCATAGTGCTCCTGTAATTGTGACAAGCACCCTGTAACAGTAATAACCAATGCACCATAACAGTGACCCTGCATACCAGTGAAAGTGACAGTCACAGCAATCATCATACCAGTGATGCCCAGAGCAGCCCATAACAGTGACAACAACTGCACATCATACCAGTGAAAGTGATAGCCACAGCACCATAGCAGTGATAACAACACCCTCATACCAGTGAAAGTGACAGCCATAGTGCCCCATAACAGTGACAGCTACAACATTACCATATCAGTGACAGCCAAAGTGCATAACAGTGACATTACATACCCCCAAACAGTGACATCCACACTGCCTTTTATGTATACAGGGTGAGTCAAAAGTCGCAGGACACTCTTTTATTTCAGAAACTAAAGGGAAAATTAAATATCTGAATATCCAGCAAGTAATGGGTGAGGGGGGCTATCTTTTAGGCTATGATCCAGAACATTGCCGCCATCTTGATAGCTGCCATATTGGATCAAGGGCAATTCTTCCAATGGGAAAGGGGCCATGTAGCATATCAAAGACAACCGGACTTTTCTTAGAAATCGATTACCACAATCAGATTTGCAATATCTGTTCTGTGTTCCACACTGAACACGTCAAATAGCTATGCATCAGAGGAACATTACCGGTTGTTGTTGCAACTTTCTGTGTTGATAACTTTTGGATCACAAGAGACAGGGTGAAAGGGTGTCCTGCGACTTTTGATTCACCATGTAGAAGAACTAGCTAATGTGGTCCCTTTACAGTGATAGCTACAGTGCCACCATAGAAGTAACCTTCACAGTAGTCCACGTGAATTAGTCATAAATGCCATATGAGTGCAAGCAATAATGCTATCCTTAGAGCATTTACCACAATGCAAACCCATATGAAGGCAAACCATATTGTCTCCATGAATACAGTTGTGTTCAAAATTATTCAACCCCCACTGAAATTGAGTGTTTTGGCCAGTTTGACATTGATTTTGATCATTTTGATCATTTCAGTCATCTTGTTTACAATTAAATCAAATAGGCACTTGTAAGTCAGAGAAATATAACATAACATTTATAATGAAATAACCACAAATGTCTTTTCTGTGCTCACATCATTATCAGTTTTATTCAACCCCCAAGTGACATTCAATCTTAGTAATTAGTACAACATCCTTTTCCAGTTATAACAGCTTTTAAACATGAAGCATAGCTTGACACAAGTGTCTTGCAGCGATCTACAGGTATCTTCGCCCATTCTTCATGGGCAAAGGCCTCCAGTTCAGTCACATTCTTAGGCTTGCGCGCTGCAACTGCTTTCTTTAAGTCCCACCAGAGGTTCTCAATCGGATTTAAGTCTGGTGACTGCGATGGCCACTTCAAAATGTTCCAGCCTTTAATCTGCAACCATGCTCTAGTGGACTTGGAGGTATGCTTGGGATCATTGTCCTGTTGAAAGGTCCAACGTCTCCCAAGCCTCAGGTTTGTGACAGACTGCATCACATTTTCATCCAATATCTCCTGGTACTGAAGAGAATTCTTGGTACCTTGAACACGCTGAAGCTTCCCTGTACCTGTAGAAGCAAAACAGCCCCAAAGCATGATTGACCCCCCGTCATGCTTCACAGTAGGCAAGGTGTTCTTTTCTTCATAGGCCTCCTCCAAACATAGCGTTGATCCATGGGCCCAAACAGTTCTAATTTTGTTTCATCAGTCCACAGAACACTATCCCAAAACTTTTGTGGTTTGTCCACATGACTTTTGGCATACTGCAGTCGACTCTTCTTATTCTTTGGAGACATCAAGGGGGTGCGCCTGGGAGCTCTGGCATGGAGGCCTTCATTACGCAGTGTGCGCCTTATTGTCTGAGCTGAAACTTCAGTACCCGCATCTGACAAATATTTTTTCAGTTCCTCAGCAGTCACACGGGGACTTTTCTCCACTTTGCGCTTCAGGTACCGCACAGCAGTCGAAGTCAGCATCTTCTTTCTGCCACGACCAGGTAGCGTTTCAACAGTGCGCTTTGCCTTGAATTTGCGAATGATGCTTCCTATGGTGTCTCTTGGTATGTTTAGCATCTTTGCAATCTTCTTATAGCCATTGCCCTTCCTGTGAAGAGAAATCACCTCTTCTCTTGTCTTCCTGGACCATTCTCTTGACTTCACCATGTTTGTAAACACACCAGTAAATGTCTAGAAGGAGCTGAGTATCACAGTCATTTTAAATCTGCCTAATTGGTGCTTATTATGCTTGATTGCTGCTCCTTGACATCCACATGTGTTTTCAATACCTGATCGAAAACGCTTGAATGAACCTCTGTTCTTAAGAGTGGCAGTCTTTAAGGGGTTGAATAATTGTGTCAATGAAGAAATCACAAACAAAACATTTAATACTGTATTCCAAAAACAATTGATGTCATTTTAGTTGCATTTGGTTCTTTAAAAAGTCCTTGTAAGATTTCATTCTGAACACAATTACAAATGTACACTAAATTCCCTAAAACCCTTTACAGCATTGGGGCTTGAATAATTTTGAACACAACTGTAGCTGACAAAGTGCCTTCCTCTGTGAATCACAGCTAAAGCATATTAACTAGGGTGCCCCATAAAAGCCATGCCATGTCTCTGATCTCTATGATCAGTTCTGAAAATAGAGGGACTCCTATCGAGTGACTTTGTTTTGATGATCAGAAGGATGCAGAAGTCCTCTGTTGTGTGAGCACTAATGCAAATTTGGTCGGGGACATCGTGACGCACCTTTACCAGACAAGTAATACATTGGGGTCTATGCTAAACTTGATATATGAAAGTCAATGAAAATATTCCATAGAGACCGTAGTAGACTTTTAAGGATTTCGTAACTGTACAATACATTGCTCTCAGAACACATTTAGGACTAACTAATTTTCATTCCACAATGCACATATTCAAGTACTTACAAGTTTCTGTTGGCACATCCACTGAGATGGTTTTAATGAGATTAACAAATTGTGACTGTATTGTGGAGAGATCTCCAAGGGATTCTGAGGACAAAATAAACTGGGGTGCCAAAACAATCTTCTCAAGTTCCTCAGATTCAGCCCTTTGTGCCTTGATTGCAAATGTCACCACACCAGCTCTCTTCAATGTATTTGCTGCCTGATCTACGCTGTCTCCAGATTTGCCTGCGGCCAGCAAGAGTAGGTATTGTGGTACCCTCTCTCGAATCCTACTTCCAGACTCGGGTGTGAAAAGATTGTCATGAGCATAATCCAGAGCAACTCCAAGGTTGAACTCCTTGCTTGGTATGAATCTCAGCTTTCGTACTGCACTGACTACCTCGCCTTTCGTTTGAAAGGAGTCAAACTTAAATTCCACTTTCACATTTTCACCGACTAAACCCAAAGAGACACGTGTGCCATCTGGGCTAATGTTGAGATTGTCAATGATGTTTACCACAAAGTTTCGAACAAGTGGAAACCTCCCAGCAACATTGGTCGAACCATCAATCAGGAATAAGATGTCTTTTTTGCCTTCTGTTTCTGTACAAAGAGGCACCAAATGGATTAAAAGTTAAACAAACTCTCCAAATGTATTAAATCTCTTTAAATCATGACCTATCACACCACCATCATCTACTTTGTAAGGGCTCATGCACACGAACATATTTTCTTACCGTGTCTGTGCCGTTTTTTTTCGGACCGTAAGTGGAACCATTCATTTTAATAGGTCCGGAAAAAAAACAGAAGTTACTCCATGTGCATTCCATTTCCGTATGTCCGTATTTCTGTTCCGCAAAAACATACAGTAGAACATGTCCTATAATTGTACGCATTGTGGACAAGGATAGGACTGTTCTACTAGGGGCCAGCTGTTCCGTTTCCTGCAAAATTTGGAATGCACACGGTCGGACGTCATCCGAATTTTTGGCGGATCTGTGTTTTGCTGACCGCAAAATACATACGGTTGTGTGCATGAGGCCTGAACCAGATGCAGAAACTACTGCCTGATTTAGGAGCTATAAATAACAGTGATAGTTAAAGCTAAGAAATCCAATTATAGTACCACCTAACAAGAATGCAAGGCAATGTTTAAAGTGTAGCTCCACTTAAGAAGCATACTAATTTTCCCATCCATAAGTGGGAGAAGTGGGAGAAGCTATAGGAGAGGTACTATGGTCCAGTTGCTAGGAATTTTGTGTATTCCAGTAGGTAAAAGTCCTACCGCTGGGACCCCCACCAATCACAAGAATGAGGGCTTCGTCAGGCCCCCTGTTGCTCCCATGAAATGACCGGAGCGGCTGGTCGTACATGCGCACGGCTGCTCGATTCATTTCTATGGGAGTTCCGGAGACAGGTGAGCGCTGTATTCAGCTATCTCCAGAAGTGTGATCAGCCTCTGGTCATTTTAGGGGAGCAGCAGGGGGCCTGACGGGGATACGGGGCCCCCATTCTCGTAATCGGTGGGGGTCCCAGTGGTAGAACCCCTGCCGATCCGATAGTTACCCCCTATCCTCCGGATAGAAGAAAATTTTTCTTACCAGAATACCCTTTTAATCTCTCATCGACTGGCAGCTTTACATAGCCTGAATAATCTCCAGAAGTTAGATTAAAGACAACCTGTTTAGCACATATTTGCATTCCCTATAAAATAACAATTTTGGACACCTGGCAACTCCACCAGACAGCGGTTTTCTGCGGCCGCTGGTGCTGGGACTACCACTAAACCGAGCTGGAAGCAGAAAGCTCAGTCTACTGTGCAGTGGCAGTGCCAGGTTACTGCAAATCAGCCTTTCAAGTGAATGGAAGCTGAGCTGCTGTAACCTGGCCTGATGGGGCCACATTCCCAGCTCCATTCAAAGTGGTAGTAACATCACCAGCAGCTACAGGGAATATATGATTTTCGGCATTGCCGGGTATCAGAACCCAACTGATTGGATATTGATGATCTATTATGAGGTAAAGTCATCAATATCTGGAAACGGGAACAAAAAACAACTTAAAACTGAATTGTGCTGCACCTTTGCTATTCTTTCTTGAAATGTATGAATAAATTGACAACTTAGTGTTACCATTTGCCTGTTCAATAGACTGTGTACAGGTTGACACTATCTGTAGGGCACAGCAGTGTGTATGAACACGCCCTCAGCAAATGGTAACACCCAGTCGTCAACTTAAAGGCTATGTACACCTTCGGAGGCAATTTTTGTTAATGATTGCATTTTACTCATTTTTGGATAAAAATCATATTTTCAATTGGATGTTATTGAAAATATTGCGCCGTTCTGTCACAAAGGGTTAACTGTTTTTCTAACTGTGTGAGTAGTACTTTCACTTTCACTTTGTGGGGTCATCTAATAAACCTTATCTCTAAACTACTAAGAGGTCATAACCACTTATTTAAGCCACATTCTTATCAGTAAGATAAGAAATGAGCTATAATGAGTGTTTATAATGTCAGAGAGCATAGATATAAGGAGCCCATCAGTTCCCCAACTGACGGAAAAGCTACTAGAGCATCTCAGCTTTGTACATTATTACATAATTATTATTTTATTAGGAATGCAAGTACTTACTAACAGAAGACCTTCATTAAAATAGATTTTTTACATGAGCTCTTTAAAGGGAGTCTGTCAGCACATTTGAGCATATTAGACTAATCAAATAGCGTTATATGTGCCACTCTGAAGTTAAAAACGGTACCTTTGTTGTATATAACAGCGTTTTCTTTCAGCCAAAAATGAACTTTGAAGAATATGTAAATGCAGGCTCTCACGTGCCCAGGGCGGCGTCTCCAGTGTCCGAGCCCCAGGCGGCACCTCCTCCCTGGCTCAGATCCCCACCCCGCCTCCTCCTCTGCCCGCCCATCTGTGCGGTTTAAAGTTCAATCACAGCCCGTGCCGGGGCATGAGCAGTGCGATGCCTACTCCTGGCACGGCATCGCAGTAGCTCCTGCGCATGCGCCGGTAATTTCGCGTCCCTCGGCGTTAGCCGGCACGTGTGCAGGAGCTACTGCGATGCCGTGCCAGGAGTAGGCATCGCACTGCGCATGCCCCGGCGCGGGCTCTGATTGAACTTTAAAACGCACAGATGGGCGGGCAGAGGAGGAGGCGGGGCGGGGATCTGAGCCAGGGAGGAGGTGCCGCCTGGGGCTCGGACGCTGGAGACACCGCCCTGGGCACGTGAGAGCCTGCATTTACATATTCTTCAAAGTTCATTTTTGGCTGAAAGAAAATGCCGTTATATACAACAAAGGTACCGTTTTTAACTTCAGAGTGGCACATATAACGTCATTTGATTAGTCTAATATGCTCAAATGTGCTGACAGACTCCCTTTAAGATATCAAGACTGGTGATGGTTCATACTACATAAGAGGAGCGACACTTACATGAATAATCCAGTAAACTATTTCTGCATGTGCCCTATCTCAGTCTACAAATTGACAAACATTTCTGACTTGCAAAATGTTTGATCATATCATTAAGAATCTATGATTTGTTCTTGCGCATACTGAGATTAAACCACTAATACAAAAGTATATTAATATCTTGACTATGCTGATGTTGCTCTATGTATGAAAACATGACTTGATTTCTCTTACCAGTTGCCACTGTCTTTGCTATAGTTCTTATATCACTGGTGGTAATTCTGTTGATACTTTGGGAAAATGTTTGTTGAGCATTCTCCAGCTGATATACATCAGGGAAATACAGAAGAAAGTCAGGAGTAAAAGAGATAGATAAAAGTTCTGTCCGATCAGCTGAACCAGCACCAATGGCATATGGCACAACACCAGAGGCCTTGAGAAAAGTGGCAGGCCTTCTCACATCATCTCTAGACTTTCCAGTTGTCAGCAGGATCAGGAATTGTGGCACTCCTTCTTCTGCTCGACTTCCAGCCGACTGAGTAAAAACACTGCTAGTCACATAATCTAGGGCTGCCCCTGTGTTCAATGGGGAGCCCCCTATCGGAGACATACTTTGAATAGCTCTTATCACATCTTGCTCATCTGAGTAGGCGTTGAGAAGGAAGATAGGCCTAGCAGAATTACTGTACTGGACAACTGCAATGCGTACTTTGTCTTGACCAACGTTAAGGTATTCTACCACCCTCTGTACAAAGCTCCTGAGAGATGAGAAACCAGATATGGCATCATCTGAACCATCAATCAAGAACACTATGTCCTTCTTGACATCTTCTTCCGCTATTAAAAGAAATGGTAGAGAAGAGGAGGAAGAAGAGAATGTTTTAGTAGCGATCCAAGCTTTACCTTATCAAAGGCAAAGATTCCGTTTGCTGCCCTAGCTCTGTATCTAAATATCCTGGGTAAGGCAGAGTGGCTAATTAGCACTCCCACCCTGCACCCAGGATATTTGCCATGCTAGCCTTTCTACTAGCTATCCCCTAAATTTCATCCTCTGTATTTCATATGTAGAAAAATATTTGGATCATAGATCTTTAACGAGGTTGGTCCATCTGTCAATAGTGATATACCATCAATGTCAGATAGGTGCAGGTTCCACCACTGGGACCTGCTCATATCTAGAGAATGGACCCCTAAATGTGCAGCGCGCACTCTATTTAAGACTATGGGAGTTTTGAAAATAGCTGAGCAAGCACAATTAGCTAAATTCGGAAGTGATAAATTGAGATGGTGGCCACTTCTCAATTCATCACTATGTCCAGCATTTGGATATATTTTGGAGCTCCCATATCGGTGGACATATGGTGGCTGCACATGTGCAGCTCCTCTCCCTTCATTTTGGCAGCCCTGTTCTGGAGATGAGAGTGGGTCCAAGAGGTGGGACCTGCACCTATCTGACATTGATGGAATATCCTAGTGATATGCCATCAATGTCCCAAATGGGCCAACTCCTTTCATTTGCCAACCTATATTACAGCTTTTTCAATAACTAATCAAGAGGAGATTAGAAAAATTTGACTGCATTCTTCCAGAAATGGCACAAGTTTGGTTCATGTTGTCCACATCTGGTATTGCAGCTCAGTCCCATTCAAGTAAATAGTATACAACTCCTGTAAAGTATAGTACTAAAAGTTTATAACCCAGGCAATGCAGAGCCATCTCAATCTTAGGAACCTGTGTTCTTATGTTGACTTGTAAACTCATAGAGCAAGCATACTGACTTGGGTCAATTCAGTGGAAAAGGTTATTTAAAATAAAATGTTGATAAAATATTATCTTTTATAGAAGTGCTACATTTAGCCCAATAATTTAATAATGCAGAACATAAAAATACTGTTCTTGCAGATGTTCTTTATGAAAAGTATAAGGATGCTTCATATCCATACATGCTAAACAGGAAGCTTAAAAGGAAGCCCTGCAATAGAGGAGGTGTGTGTTATATGGAATAATTATAAAGAATATTTATTCTGTATGAAAGCAAGCAGCCTGTGACCTAATATTTTATGCACAATGAGGGGGAAATATTAATGTACTGTACATTCTATACTGTTTTTCATCATATAACACCATGATCCTGCAGAGTTTCATTGATGCATCTTAATAACATGCTAAATATACATTACATTAAAATATATAGAATTAACAATGTATAAAGAAATTATAAAAATAAACACAGAACATTCTTTTACATAAGACCAGCCAGAACATTGTGATGACATGGATCCTAGAATATCTACGACCACTGTACAATATATCTGTTTCCAAGCATTTCCATATCATGATGTAGTTTTAAGTGCAAGATATGTACTTGGTGACATATCTGAAAATGATAGGTGATCTAGCTGATTTGACTTCCATTAACTTGTAATTGTTTCTTGAAATAAGGTATTTGAATCTGGAGAGTGTCTGACATTGAATTGCTGCAAGTAAGAACTAAACACTAAAGCAAAACATGAATTTCCTGTGTTCCTCAGAACATTCTTCACCATAGACCAGTGAATGGCCACTTTTCTAAAACCATATTATTTTTAGATTGAAACCGCTGATTAATTTCATCATACAGTATATCTTTCTAGTAGTCAGAGATTTATTTTCCTGATGTACAACTCCAAATCTTCCCACTAGCCTTAAAGTTAAATCAAACAATCCTGGTTACAAGCAGCAGCCACCAAGATTAGCTTGGGAAGCTATAACATATTGTTTTATTGAATGCATAAGTTATCTGCAGAAAGCTTCCCTAGTGGTGGCTGCAGACATTCAGAATTATATAATTTAAAGCTAAAATGAACACAATGCAACACAAATGAGAAAATATTTAAAATAATGCTATATTCGCATTAAAATATATATACCTGTGCTAATGCTATACAAGCACAAATGATTTTGTACAAAATGTATTTGCCAAGAATCTCCCATTTATATAATTAGCATAGCATTAGCACTGGTATATATTTCTATAGTGAGTATGGCATTATTTTAAACATGTTGTCATTTGTGTTTGCAGAGTGCTGTTGCATTGTGTTTGTTTTTGCTTTTGTGCTTTCAGCCACGGAGACATGCAGCTGCACATTGGGAAGTGCAGACTAACCGCCTTTTTATTATATAATTTAAAGCAGTATTCCAATCTTAGACATTTATGCCACATCCACAAATATGCCATACATGTTTCATAGATGCAGGTCCCAACTCTGAGACCTGCCCCTATCTCCAGAATTGTGGTCCCCGTTGCAATAAACAAGCATCATATGTGTAGGTATGTTACAGTATACATATGGATCTACACAATGTTTTTTAAACATAACCTGTCTCGTCTTCTGACATGTCTATTTTAGTAACTATTTGCATCCCCCATATAATACCACTTCTGGAACATCTATTCTAGACTTCTGGAACATCTATTATAACTCTATGCTGTGGGTGTTTCAAAATGGGGGTCCCTGCACAGTCTGACACTGGTAGCACTGTTTGGATAGTGTCAGACTGTGCACTCCCTCAACTAAAGCACCTATCTGGACCTGCTAGTAATTCATTCTTAACTTCTAGCTGGAATGATAAAGGAATGGCAAAACATAAGGAAAAATGTTCCAGAATCCTTATTACATGGTTTGATACAAATGGTTGCTAAAACTGACCTCTCAGGAGAGGGTACAGATCCTCTTTAAAACAATGACCCAACAGAAGAACCTGCAAGTCATTCACCAGGAGATTTCTCAAGAAAGGGTAACCTAATAAATTAACAAACAAAATACTAAAGTTTGTGAAATTACCTGTAGTCACTGTCACTTCTGTAACTTCTCCTCTAACGTAGGTGGTAATGGGTGTTAGTAGCTGCTGGCTGAAGCCAGGCAAGGAACGGAAATCATCAACCTCATAAACCAGGCTTGGGTTAAAAGCAATTCTTTCCAACTCTTCCTTGTCAGCATTTTCAACCCCGACACAAAAGGTCAATACCCCCGATCTGATGAGTTCAGTAGCAGCAGCCTGTATGCTGTCTGAGGACTTTCCAGCCACCAGAACCACGAGAAGCTGTGGTATATTGTCCTCTATTCTGCTGCCCGCACTTCTGGTGAAATGGTTGCGGATAACAAATTGAAGTGCGGAGCCAATGTTCAGGACATTACCCCCTTTGACTCTTAACTGACCCAAACGCTCAATGAGTTCAGGCTTTGAGGTCAGTGTGTTTAAATAGAACTCAGTTCTTGGGGTGTCACTAAACTGGGCCAGGCCAACTCGAGTGCCTTCACTGCTGATACCAAGGTTGTTAATTACATTGATGAGAAAGTCTCTTACTAATGGAAAGTTGGAACTTCCAACGTTGACAGAACCATCCAACAGGAAGACGATATCTCTTTGGTTAAGTACTGTGGTTGGTTGGGGGGGATACAGAAAACAATAACCATGACATCACAGCAAAATCAGCAAGGCAAAGTTATAGAATGCATGTGTATACATAATGTAGACACATAACTCTTAATAATGTTCATAGGCGAAGCAAAAGAATGAAGAGGGAGAGGTAGAACCACTGAGCCAAGTTAGTTTTGGGAAACTTATGCTTCCATCTACAAACAGCTGCATCATAAATCATATACATAGCAAAAATACTAAATAACAAGTGTAGTATGTTACTACATTTAAAATGTACAAATAGTATTACTGCTTTATAGGTCACTTCTAGTAGTAGGCACCCCATCATAAAGAACACTAGAAGTGGCAAAAACTCGATGCAACACGTCAAAGTGTTCCTGGATGGAAGGTATAATGAGAATGTGATATAAATACCATACCATTGTACATCCTAATGATCAAACACAATAAAAATAGCAACATATTTTTCAGTAGATGGAAGAGGTCAATAAGAGCAAGGACACTATGGGAACAAGGAAAGAAAAAAGGCCAGAAGAAAAGGAGAACTTGAAGAAAATAGTGGAGATGTAGTGATAGGTGAGAAGGCTTAATGCTGCATGTTTCAAGTTTGTTTTCTTGTCATCTTACATGCGATAATTTTCTAAGTGACTATTTATCAGTGTGCATTATTTTTACTATATTTAAAGTGCAATAATCCCAAAATATAAAAACCACCTTAATTAAAGAAAATGTTCCTATGTAAGTCCTTTACTTGCCCTTTTCTCTCAAGTTATTCCAATTGTATTCATCTTTTTATAACTTTCATTATATCTTGGAAAGCTGGGAATTAACAATATGGGCACTGTAATGGGAACTGCAGGGGTGGTCACTTTACTTTTCTACACCCCTGAGTGACAAACCCTTTTATAATGCAGTGAGGTACATACTGCTCCCATTTCACGGCATAACAAGGTGGATTTTCTATTCTGGCTACTTGCAATGCCACTTTAGTCTGTGGGACATGTCTGATATTGGAATTCAAACCCATTTCCTTAAAGGGAGTCTGTCACAAAGTTGGACATAATAGATGGCTTACATAGCTTTGTAGCATCACTTTAGATGAATGAAATAGTAACTTTGTTGTCTTCTTCAGTGCTTCACCTGCTTCAAAAACGGACTTTTATTTATATGTAAATGAGGGCTCGCAAGTACCCAGGAGCGGCATTAAGTTCTTTGGAGCCCAGGCTGCTCGGCCTCTTTAGTTCTTATCCCCGCCGCTGTCTCTGTCTCTGCCCGCCCTTTAATTGCCTTTCTTTTTCCTCCTCTGGTAGCAAACTTCTGCGCCTGCGCTCGGCTTTGCCTCGGCGGGGCATGCGCACTGCGATGCCCACTGTGGGAATGGCATCAATGTAGCTACTGCGGGTACAGCTTAGTTTGCAGCGTCAGCCGGGTAATGCGCAGTAGCTACACTAATGCCGTTCTCACAGTGGGCATCGCAGTGCTCATGCCCCGCCGAGGCAAAGCTGAGCGCAGGCGCAGGAGTTCGCTACCAGAGAAGGAGGAGGAAGAAAGGCAATAGAAGGTCGGGCAGAGACAGGAGCGGGGATAAGAACAAAAGAGGCCAAGCAGCCTGGGCTCCAAAGAACATAACGCCGCCCCTGGGCACTTGTGAGCCCTCATTTACATATAAATAAAAGTCCATTTTTGAAGCAGGTGAAGCGCTGAAGAAGACAACAAAGGTACTATTTCATTTATCTAAAGTGATGCTACAAAGCTATGTAAGCCGTCTATTATGTCCAACTTTGGTAACAGACTCACTTTAAATGGAAATGATGAGCTGTAATACCAGATGCAGCCTATAAAAAGGGTGGACCTGTTTTGGGAGAAAAAAGAAAGCCTTTTTAACGAATCTGTTGCCAGAAATAGATATAACTAATTTATCGTTAAATTTAAAGTTGTCAGAAATAGATATAACTAATTTATCGTTAAATTTAAAGTTGTCAGAAATAGATATAACTAATTTATAGTTACATTTTAGGCTTTCAAAAATAGATATTACTAATTTATAGTTAAATTTAAGGTTGTCACAAACAGATATAACTACATTTTAGGTTAAATGTAAGGTTCTTACAAATGGATATAACTAATTTATAGCCTAATAAAATTTTGATTTATGCCATTCCAATGCCATGGGAAGACACTCTTTAAGAATCCATGCACACAGCAGTTCTATATGCATAGACCCTATGTGGCTGCACACAGGGTCCATACAAGTCCATATTATAGACATGAAGACTCTAGTTGTTGCTTCCACGAGAGTTATAAGGAAAGATGTTCCAGAATGATTGGTCCTTTTTAAGTAAATGCCCACCCTTGAACACCATTTTATGTTTGAATCTAAATAGGTCAAACATTCTGTGTTGATTCACTTCATAATCTGTCTTTTTGGAGTTTGTAGCTCAGTTACTTTGTAAGAAAACTCTATTTTTCTTACAAAATTGGTTGCCCACTTTCTGGCTACTGTTGACCAATCTGTATGTAGCTCAAACAAGACCAAAAGAGGGAATAGAAGGTGCTCATAGAGTGGGTAATATATTGGAAAGGTGCCAAGCACTGGGATGGTCATGATTACCTTCTTGTGTGGTGTGAGGGTAGGCACAACACTAACAGAAAGCTTTTTGGTAGTAGTGGTGCTGCCATTGGTGTCTGGGTCCTTGCTGTGTAGGATGCTGGCCCTCAGGAAGAGAAGAGATTTGCCGGCGATTGGTGAATGACTGTTCTTCAGACCCATCTAGACAGTCCCTGTCTTGGGGGTTCTAAAAAACTGTCATCAACCAATCTCTATGTAATATGCCTATATGGCACTCACTAATATAGCCTTTGTTAGTATTCTGTGCCATTTAATAGAGCCAAGACATGTCCCTTTGTCGGACAAATCTTCTATGATGTCTGCATAGAGGTCCTGTCCCTAGGATGGCTGCTGATGGAGGGGCATGTGACCAAACACATCACTCAGTCTCCTCCATTCAAACACACTACATTTGCACTAAACTCTCATCAGTACAAGTGCAGATGAATTTGAATGGAGGAGACATCACATGACTCTCCATCAGCAGCCATTTTATAGGACCTCTGAGTGGACAGTAAACAGACTTGGAAAACAAGGGGGTATACCTTTACGGTATATGGAAAGTGGCACAGAATCAACAAAGGCTATACTAGTAAATGACATATAATCATCTTGCCAACACATTGGTCAACAGTAACCAGAAAGTGGCCCACCCCTTTAACTGCTATGCAAGAGAGAGAGAGAGCGAGCGTTCAGTTCCTTATAATGATATAATAGAAATATAATTAGCACAGAATGTTAGACCGCAAACCATTGGGTCTCCTTCATCAAAATAGGGTCTGATTGCCCATAGCAACCAAGCCATCCACAATGTTTACTGCCCTATTAAAACGTTTGGAAAACATTAAATAGAGGGCAAGACAAGAATAGTAGATACCTATAGACATCTAATGTAAAGTACTAAATGCAATCTATTGAAATGATGTATTTGAATTGTTACCTTCAGTCGGTCCCTCAGTGACAACTCCTGTGAGGGTTCTTAAAGGGGAAAGCACCTGGGGTAATAGGGCTTGTAGAGGAACTGGCTTGAATTCAGCTGGCTGAAAAACCAAAGTAGAGTCAAAGGCAATCTGTTGGAGTTCGGCTTCTTCTGCTTTCTTAGCCCCTATTGAGAATGTCAGTATTCCTGCTCTTTTAAGGTTTATTGACGCCTCTCTAATGTCATCACTTGATTTCCCACCAGTTATGACAACTAGGAGCTGTGGGATTCCTTCATCTACACGGCTTCCAGCAGATGCAGTAAAGAAATTTCTCTGGACATTGCTCAAAGCAGCACCGGTATTTAGTGGGGTGGTATTTACAAGCCTCATTTTTTTCAAATGTGCAACTACATCTTTCTTAGCACCAAAAGTGTTCAGGTAGAATTCAGGCTTCACATCTCTGCCGTACTGGGCCAATCCCACTCTAATAAGATCAAGACCAACTTCCAGCCTGTTAACTATCTTTACAACGAATTCACGGATTGCAGAAAAGCCCGGCCCTCCTAAATCACTGGAACCATCCAGCAGGAACACTATATCTCTCTTGTTGACTTCCGTAACTGGGAAAGAAAACAGATGCAACATATATTAATATAAATATAAAACAATTGAAAAAAATGAATGAGTAGGTTCAACATTTATTAATATATTAATAAATAACATTTCCTCAATGCATTCCTATTGTTGAAATAACTCCTTTTACAAGCAGAAATACAGATGTGTCCTTTCTTACCGTTCTTCTTGGTGCAAGATGATCAGGTTTAAAAAACAGCATGATTTTCTGATACTCTGTCAGGAGATGTGCATGCTAAAGTTGCCTATGTGCCGCCACCCCGTAGTTGTGATGTGCCTTACAGTCTGTCAAGGTTTTTTCCAGCATGTTGCATATTATATTGAAGTCCTTATTATCCCACAGAAAATGATTTTATTTCCCCTGCACAGAATAGGCGATACATACTAGATCACGAGGGGTCTGACCAGTGGAAACCCCCATGTTCCCGGGAGTGAGGGGACCTTTATCTTTGAATGGAGCCATAGTGTAGATGTCAGTCCACTGCTCCATTTATGTTTATGGGACTTCAGTGTTGGCAGTTGTCAGTCCTATAGAAAAATGAGCAGAGGTGTGAACCGCGATGCCCACTGCGGCTCTATTCAGAGAGGTTACTCAGGGATCCCTCATTCTCGGAATTGGGGGGGGGGGGCAACAGCTGGACTCGCAATCCAAAATTTATCATCTATCCTATGGATATGCTGTAATTTTATTGAAATAACCACTTTAAGGCTAGTTTCACATTTGCAGCACAGCTCTCCGGTAGGTTGTTCCAGCAGGGAACAGTCTGCCGCAGCTCTCCGGATCTGGAATTCCCAGATGTTGACAGAAGGCACGCCGACTATAACGTCGGAGATCCAACCACTACCTGGCAAATATGCTGGGATTCGGCCGGTCAAAAACCACTACATGCAACGGTTTTTGTCCAGTCAATTTCCCAACATTCTATGCTGGAACAGCCTGCCAGAGCTGTGCCGCCAATGTGAAAGTAACAAAATTCAAGAAAATTTAAGGGTGGACACAACATTTATATTTAGGTTTTACAGAAGTGAATTTTTGTTGCTCGATTGTATACCTATATTGTACATACTGACCCAGATATACCAGTAGTGTAATACCAGTAGTATTTTGCACTAATGACATTGGAGAGGGTAACTGGTGGATTTAAAAGATTTGTCTAAGATGGACAACTTTTTTTTTCAACCTATTTTGTGTCTACTCACTGGCATTCCCCTACAATAGTCCCTAGAACTTTTTGCATGGTTTATGGTAATATGGTGCCATCTCCACCCACTGTGCTACTCTCCTCAGCCCCACTTGTTGAATCCATATTTTCGTTCAGTTGGCCCATCCTTTCTCTACCCACATACTGAAACTTCCAGACAAAACTTAATTGGGCCCCTTTCATGCTCTCAAGAATATTCAGGCATCTTCTCCCATTCCCAATGGACAGGCGACCACACACAATAAACTATTTTACAATATAGGGAACAGGAGATACTGTATGGGTCGGGAGAGTAAACTTTATGTATTTTCCATTCATTTTAATGGAGTGTGAATGTGCACAGATGACCAATGCTCCTCCTGAAACAGAGCACTGGACAGCCTCATTCTCAGGGTTGGTAGAGTTTTTTATATGTAACCCAAAACTAACTAACTAACTAATAAATATATATATATATATAAAAAAATAAGCAGCACACTCAAAAATCACGGGCCAGGATTCAATAATTCGATAATATGAAGAAAAAGAGGCAGCACTCCAAAATCAAGTGTAGAAAAAGTAGACTCTTTTATTCACTAGTGTTTATGCAACGTTTTAGCTCAACTCAATGGAGTCCTTGTCAAGTAATGTGCCATGTGCCAAACAATACATATATATATACACTTGTGTCAGTAATCACATCAAGTGGATAATCAATCAATTAAATATCAAATACCGTATAATCATATCACAAAATATGGAGAGATGTATGATGACATAATGGTTAGACACTTTTTGTGATATAATTGTACTCGATATTATTACTGTATTTTGATAATTGATTGATTATCCACTTGATGTGATTACTGACACAAGTGTATGTATATATATTTATATATTGTTTGGCACATGCCACATTAGTTGACAAAGACTCCATTGAGTTGAGCTGAAATGTTTCAGAAGCATGGGTGAATAAAGGAGTCCACTTTTTCTTCACTTGATTTTGGAGTGCTGCCTCCCTTTCTTCGTAATATATAGGAATGGACAGTGAGATAGTACCAAGTGGAGGGGGAGGAGGAGAAGGAAGCCGTGTCATCCAAACTCACTCCGCTGTGCCTTGTACCTCAGCAATTTAACGGAAAGTGGCTCCCACTACACTAACCTGAGTGTTTAGCTCAGCTTCTACTGCTTCACCTAGCTCTGGACGGCCACCCCTGCTGCATTCAGTGCACAGATCAATTTTGCTAGCAAGCACAAGGGGGTCCATGCCTACCGGTTCCTGTGCCAAGCAGTTCCTGCTACCAAGTCATTTTCATGAGCATGGATATTTATGTATATAGATTGCAATAGTTGTCCTGGGACAAGAACTCTGCTCCTAAGTTTATGCATTTTCAATTAGAGTCACTGTCCTGGGATGAGCTATCTACTAGTATAGCATATACTCCTATTACATTTGAAATATTGCTTTACACAGTTTTTTTATGTACACGTCACTTATAGGCCTCACATTTTACTACCTTGATTTTACCATATTCTAGGACTCAAGATGCATCTACCAACATGTCATCAGACATCCTACATACCTTCTGTTATAATAGTTGGGGGCTGTAAGACTATGGTCCTTTGAGCTACCCCAGCAATGTATGGAACAATTTGATCCTCCAGTTGACTTATTGCCTGGAACTGAGGTGCAGTAAATACAAAGCTGCCATCAGTTGCAATCTGTTGCAAGTCGCTGTTGTCTGCCCTTGCGACGCCAATGCCAAATGTGATGACACTGTTAAGTTTCAAAGCATTGGCGGCTTCTCTCAAATCATCACTTGATGGACCACCAGTGATCACCACCAGTGACTGTGGAACGCCTTCATCCCTTCGGCTGCCACCAGCTGCGCTAAACAACTGTTCCACCACATATTCAACAGCGGCCCCCATATTTGCCTCTTCTCCACCAGAAAACTGTAGGTTCTTCATGGCGTTAATAAGGTTCCTTTTGGTAGTATGCTCATCCAAAGTGAACTCTATTTTGACATCATCACTAAACTGTACCACTCCCACTTGCATCCGGCTCCTTCCAACCTCCAACCGCCTTTCCACATAATTCACCAAGAAGTCACGAATGCTGTTGAATCCCGTGCGTCCAACATTGTTTGAGCCATCAATGAGGAAAACCAAATCAGCTGAGTCTGGTTTTAATGATGGAACAGTGGCAGTGAATGAGGAGTTAGATGACAAGAGGTGAAAAAGGTGAAAGAAAAAAAACAAAAAAATAGGAAGATGATAGAGGAGAAAGAAATGCAAAATGTGACAGTGTTAATTTAAGTGCAGTGGTACCATGCAGATGTATTGTGTATACATGTTTCTCTGAAACCGCACTAAGAAACATGATGCAATGAACGCAAGGGACATTTACTGTAGGTGCTCCCACTTCTGGACCCTCTATGCTGTGTATTGAGACGCTGGGATCATATACATAGTTTTGACAATTTCCCATGTCACGTTAGTGACAAATAGAATTATTAGATTATATGGGTCATGTACTAATGCAGAAACTTGCCAAAATTTATCATTTAGGTGGAAAGCATCTCCCTAACTCCATTGTTATGGCGTAAAAAAAAAGTTACAAACACCATGTTTGTGCCATTTTAAACACCACTGTGATAAAAATTTTTACAAATGCTGTTTCTACGCTGCCCTTGCCACTTTTTTGGCTCGGGTAGGGATGGGGCCTGAGAGCCCAGCACATTTATCTTCATTTACGCCACTTTTCTGGCATAAATGAGGACAGAAATCTACAGCAGGTGCATGGTCTCTCAGAGGATGCTAAGTTATAATGCCTGCGACTGCAGCACAGGGGATACTAAAAACGTTGGTCTTTGATACATTTTCTCCATATTCTTCCTGCAATTGTTCACTGGTCATGGGCTTATGCTATCATAAGGGTTTTTAAAGTATTTTTGGAATGGACAAATTAGCACACAGACTAAAGGTTATATTAGACTGGCAGATTTTTATTACTACGAACGCTCGTTAGAGATCATCTTTCAGTGTAATATTGCCGCCCATTGCACGATGAACAAGCAAACGCTCGCTCATCAGGGAATCCAGATCTTTCAGCATGCTGAAAGATCAGGATTTTCCGGCGGCAGATCGTGCTGTCTAATTATGATCTGCTGCCGTCAGCAAACCATGGCTCCAAGCGATCGCTCCTCCCCATGTTGCAGAGGAGATCCTGCATGTAATAGCGGTGGTTTCCACAACAAGCAGCCGTTCCTGTGCATGATCAGGGTTGTCTACTACACACTTAACTTGGAATGGGTGCCAAAAGTTTAGCATTCACCCTTCAAGGCACCATATAACAACATCTTCTCATACTAGTCAGGGGACTTATACGCTGCTGATCTTTTATGCCAACTAGTGGCGGTGCTGTATCTGAGTCATTGGGGGATCATTTATCTTCCCACTACGCTAGTTTTCCGGCATAAAAAAAGTTTCAAATCTCAATTTTTGTGTAAAAAATTGCATGCTTACACCACCCTTGCCACTCTCCAAAAACGGGCAGAGCTATCAGCCCTGGTAGATTTATTATAATTTGTCCTACTTTTCCAGTGTAAATGATGACCAAAATCTAAGCCAGCTACGAACTGGCGTAGATCTCATTCCATGTGCATGAACTGATGAGAAGCAGGCCTCATCTTAAATTAAGAGAGTATTCTCTGGTGGCTCATAGGGGGATATCAAGACTGGCAAAATGCTGGTCTTGTTAAATGACCTCTATTGTGCCTAAATCTTTTACTAATGATGGGCACAAGCAGCACTTTGGGGGAGATTTATCAGACCCCCTGAGTCTAATTTGTGGAGTAACAAAAGCCTTGTTTTGAGCATAAACATTTGTAAATTTTTGCTCCTTCTCCACCACACTTGTCACTTTTGTGGGTGGGTCATGGAAGGGAAGGGCTGGAGCCTAAGAGGACCAGCACAGGCAACATCTGAAATCTATGCCAGCTTCCAGCTGGCAAAAATTTCAGATTGTGGTGCATGGATCTGCCGAGATGCACCAAAATTATCCAGAGGTGTGCATCTCTTAATACTTTTGGTGCATCTCACACCTTTGCTAACTATATCAAGACTGGTGTTGCAAAAGCCACTCTTGATAAATCTCCCCTTTTGACGTTTGGATGGTAAATGTATTAGCCTGTATTATATTTTCCTGCTATAAAGACCCAGAAGGTGATTTCACGTGTCTTTTTATATTTTGGCACAAATAAAGAAGTATTAGAGGGCATGCGGAGGTAAGTTTGCTGCGCTGGTCTTGATGGGTCCCTGCACTGCCGGAGCAGGTATCTAATGTATGTCAAGGCTTAGTAGACTTTGTCATAAATGAAATGCATCCTCCGGCCGTCCGTACTCCAGACTGATATCGGAAACCTGTGACTTTTTAACGTCTCAAAACTGGCATAGGAGGAATGGTAAACTCCCCCTTTAATTTGATGCAAAACATGTATGCCAGTTTTTTGGCACAAATTATGCCAGAATTCTGCCACATTTTGATGACGAAATATAAATTTCTGCATTAGTAAATGGCCCAGTATCTTGTAACAGGTAGAGTACATTATGGTCTTGTGTGCATGATTATTACTATATATGACACCCAGAGAATTAATAATGAAATATCCCTTGCATCCACTGCACAAAATAACATTTCATTACATGACAGCAACATTTAAAATCAGCGTTCTGCATTCTGTTTGGATAGGAGCTGCCAAACCGTTCTAGAAGAGTCTGACAAAGCATTGAGCATCTGACATGACAGAGTGGTCCATTTTATGTTTTTGTAATTAAAACAGTAAAGTATTCTGTTCTGGCCATAAAGTTACTAGAAAAATATATACATGTATCCATGCAGTAACTTCAGTTATCGAGTTGCACTAAAACAATGGCATTCAGTATGATCACCAAAAGTTTTAATTTTCGTTTGTCTTGGTGACAAACAAATTCTTGACCTACAGTCCAGAAACTATAGACATATAGTAAGATATCTTCTTCCCTTTTCTTCTCAGATAATCAGCAATCAATGCCAGGTGAGTCCTGGAGTTGATCCTCACAACCTACTTTTTAGAATATTGTATCTGCCAGATTGAAAAAATAAAAGTTGGAAAGGTTCTGGTAAAACCCACCTATCATACTTATCAAGCAAGGTTTTAGAGGTTTTTTCAGGAGTAGAATATTGAGGATGTACCTTCAGGAATCAGGATAGGTCATGTTCGTGGGGATCCAGCTCACAGGTCTCCCACAGATCATCTATTTGAAGAGGCCCTGGCGCTCAGTCGAGCACTGTGGCCTCTTCATGCCAGTGGCCTCTTACTATGCCAGTGAGGTCCTGTTGATCAGTCACACGGCCTATGTGCAGCTCAGTACCATTCAAGTGAATGCGCCTGATCTGCAATACCAAGCACAGCCACTATACACTACAACGCTGGTTGGTATGTTGTGAGCGGATCAGGTCATGGGTGCCAGGAGTCACACCCCTACAAGTGAGGTACTGATGACCTTTCCTGACGACAAGTTATCAGTATTGTACGCCTGCATAATTTCTTTAAATGTGAAATTACATAATGGTTGTTTCCTGTCCCGATTCCTGACCTTCTGTTTTCTTCTCTCTAACTCTCAGATGCATTGTTGAGCTATTACTCAACCCTAAGGAAGGGTTTCTAAATAAAATGAGAAAATACTTTACTGGCTCCTTCTCTACAGTTGCATGTTTTTTAGATATTTTAGGGTCTTTTTATATCAGCCACTCAATGCCAGTGGTAGATCTGGAAAGCAATTATTCAAACAAGTAATGCAGAATCATGTTAAGGCATTTATGACGATACCAGTGATGATCAGACATGTTCCAAGCCCTCCACAGCAACCCACACGCTCATCATTTTACTTTATGCAGCATTTATGTTAGAGATAAAACATTTCAAGGGGACCATTGGCCAATGTACATATACCTAATTGGACTGCTACTAGAAGTGTGTGATGTTTATCTTGTTCTGTAAGGATTACTCCAAGTATAGCAGTGTATATTTCCTTTCTTTAACCGAAGGTTTAATAATCTTACTGATAAGACATGATTCACCATGGTTCATGTTATAAAAGGGTTGTGCCATTAAAAATATTCTACAGTTTTCAAACCAGCTCCTGGATCTGAGCTATTCAATAGAATGTATCTGTATCTTCAGGTGGACGCACATGCTCAGTTCTATCTCTCAACCGCCACCAGCTGCAGCAGACAGGACAAACCTTCTGAAAAAGGCCACCTGAGCTCCCAGCTTGAAATAAATCTAGCAGAACAATTGGAGCAATGAATTGGGAGATCTCTGGATCCATGTGAGGTACAGAGTCTGGTTCTAGCTTTGTTATTATTATTATGTCTGATTTTCATTTTTACATTAATCATGGAGTAACCCCTTTAACCAGAGGTTCAACAATCTTACTGATAGGACATTAATTACCTATGGTTCATGTTTTAATGCAACTTTTTTAGCAAAAAAAATCTGAGTATTCTGAGAACGCTCTTGTGGCTTCATGTTAAGATTTACATTGGCACAACTTATATTTTCAACTGCTATTGTTTTTTGCTGCTGTAAAATGCTGTTCATTTATATAAAATGTGTGTGGTAAGTAACTTCAGAGCATGAAGTCAAAATGCGTTGCCTCTGGGTAGTCTATGGACTGGATATGTAGAGTCATCACTGTATAAAATACATAAACAACATTTAAACACTTTCGAGTGGCTGGAATTTCATACTGATCTCATGAAGTATTATGAAAAATAAAATCAATATATATAATATGCAATTAAACATAGAAAAATCTATCTTTTTACCAATTCCAGCCTTTCGATAATCTTTAGACAATGTGCTCCAGGTGGTGAGCATGCATCTAACATATTCAGATAGCATGTCTTGTGCAAGTGAAAGGTATGGTTGGACACAAGTAGTCTGGAACAATTATATAGTTGGCCTAAATGCTGTCTATGCTACCTCATGAATTGTATAATTTCCATGGCAATTCAGTGTGAAGTTTACCAAGAGGTGAAGCTTCATGGAATTATAAATTCAATAAGAGGTCAAATAAGTACATTCTGCTTCAGGCATTACCTTGAATCTTGTCTTCTAACTTCTAACAGGGCTTCCACGATTGTATGTTCCAAAAACATTATTTAATGTGTGTAAAGAAAATGGGTGGTAACTGTCTGAGAATGTCCTTGAGACCATGTAGTTGAGATGATGTCATTTATAGAATTCTCTGCACCCCCTGCCAGAATGCTGTTCTTTGATTTAATGACCTTTTTCAGTAGACATCGTAACGCTCATCTTTATTCTGCTCTCAAGTTTGTGGACACATTTGTTGTTCACAAATCTACAGATGCTTTGGCCAATAAGAGTCCATGACCAGTGTGTACAATGTGCAGAGGTGTTGGTCTTGAGGCCCAAAAGGTCCCTCTTGTATTGGTACAGCTTTTGCATTGGGGCCCAGGAACTTCAAACTGATATTTTATCCATCTAAGGCTCTGTTCGTATCTATGTTGGAGGCCACATTTGGAGCCTCCATAGGAGATACAGGTATATTTGCCATAAAAATATAGCACTACATGATTTTATATGGTGGAATGATGGACACCATGACACCCAGACAGACCCCATTAGGGTCTGTCAGGTACCATAGTTCATCGCTCTGTCATTCATCACTGTGGTGGAGCAGAAGACAGAAAATGCCATCAGAATAGTGAACAGCGCCTAGCAGACACATCGGTGGGGATTTATCAAAACTGGTGTAAAGGAAAACTAGCCTAGTTGCCCAAAGCCACCAATCTTCATTTTCCAAACGTGAAAAATGAAAGGTGGAATCTAATTGGTTGCTATGGGCAACTAGGCTAGTTTTCCTTTACACCAGTTTTGATAAATCTTTTCCACCCAGTCTTGAAATTGATTGTCTGAGCTGGTGGTCCTCACTGTTTACACTGAGAAGTCTAAACTGTAATTGCTCAATCATTTCTAATACAAGCCATGTCACGATCAGAAATATAAATGTAATGTGGGTGATTATAGCTAAAAGGTCTGACCATGAATTGATATTAGAAGTTAGAACTATTTAGGTTTCATTAAAGGGGTTCTCCGGGATTCAGTATACTTACAGAAAAGCAGATAGCCTAATTAAACGTAACTCCTAATTAGAGTAATAAAAACACAACGAGAGTCTAGATTTCCTGAAGTCATAAGTGTCGCTGGAATAAATTAGTGAATGGAGCATTGTTTTGCTGCCAACAACCTATATACTGCTTAGACAAGGTCTGCTATGCTAGGGGTTTTTCTGCGATTTTTTAAACTACTATGAGCACCGGTGCCTCCTCAAACAGCTGATCTGCGGGGGTCTCGGGTGTCGGACCCCCACCGATCAGATACTGATGACCTATCCAGATGATAGGTCATCAATTAAAAAATCTCGGAAAACCCCTTTAATCTAGGAAAGCTTGCTTGCTGCCCACCCTCCCATACAACTAGCTATCCTAATCGTTAATAGATCCTATGCAGTTTCAAAACACATTTATCATTTATTCTGTGTATTAGCTAACCTTTGGAAGAGAGAACGTTTCAGCAGTACTTACCCCTCTCTCATGCAGCCTTTTTTCCCGCAATCTCAGTTGTGATCATGTAACCGCTTGACTGGCTGCGGCAGGGGTGGACTTGCCATAGACCTTACAGGGAAATTTCCAGGTTGGCCGATGCCCAGGGGGCCGGCCAGTGGAAGTTTTTGGGGATATACTTTGTGCTGCTGGCATTATTTTGTGATGGACTGTGGTATTTCATTCTGTTGGGGTGGTATAACGTGCCACAATATGGTATTGCTTGCCACTACAAAACTGGGCCACTTTTACTATTTTTTCCAGGGCCACTTTAAGTTCCCAGTCCGCTCTTGGGCTGCGTGGTCTTCTTCTAAAGTCTCCACTAGAGGTTCCCGTTTCCTCCTGTTCAGCTGCATGTGCATTATGTAGGACACAGGAGCATATCTGGTTAAGACTTCAGCGGAAAAGCCCTCAGACAGTCAAGCAGTCATGTGATGGCAGCCGAGATTGCGGAAAAGGCTGCATGACAGAACTATTCCACAGGCTAGCTAATCCACAGAATGAAGGTAAAGCATGGAGAACCCCTTTAAGAATGGTGATTCAGATGATTAGCAGATGACATATTTTAATTAATTTAAAGTCCAAGCAGTCTTTGTGAAGGTACGTTCACACTAAGTTTTTGGAACAGGATTTCAGGCCGATTTTCCTGCAGGTTTTTCAGTCAAAGCCAGAAGTGGATCCAGTAGAAAAGAGAAGCATAAGTCCTTCCTTTATATGTCCAGTTCCTTTTGAATCTTCTTTTGGCTTTAGCTGAAAAACCTCCAAAACACTCCACATCAACCTACCCTTTCTTAGCTGAAAAAACAGTAGCATAGACTGTTATATAAAATAAGACGGTAAAAGCCCCTGCGATGGAAAAGTTATACATATTGTGATACGGCTGTGTTATCATTGTGTGTATATTTGTTAATTTATGGCTTTGTCATATGGTGTTTTTTATGTGATGATTTGATTTTTTTTTATGAAGTGCCATGTCTACTTGTAACTTACCTTATTTTTCCACATGACAAATCTAATTACTTTACACCTACCGTCTAGCTGTTGTGCATCCATCCGGTGGATCCCTGAGAACACAAGGCACACAAAAGCCAATAGTGGCAAGACCCAATGCTCCTTCATTCTGACCATGGGTGGTAAGTAAGCACCAGATATTCAAACTGTAAAAAAAAAAAGTAATAATGGTAATGTGTTAATTCAAACATGTTTGTGTTATTTCATGTATCATTACAATGTACTTTCACTTATGATAGGAAACCCATTGTGATAGGAACCAAGCCAGCACTTGTCAATATACAATATACCCTTAGGCTACATACATACACATGACCATATGTGTTTTGTGGTTCGCAAATTGCGTATCCGCAGAAAAAAATGGATGACATCCGTATGGCATCCGATTTTTTTGCTGATCCGTTTTTTTTTTTTTAGCAGATCCATTGTAATAATGCCTATCTTTGTCCGCAAAACGAACAAGAATAGGACATGCTCTATTTTTTTTTGCAGGGCTACGGAATGGACATACGGATGCAGGATCAGCATTTTTTGTGGACTCATTGAAATGAATAGGTCCGCATCCTATCTGCAAAAAAAAACGGAACGGACACGGAAACAAAATACGTTTGTGTGCATGCAGTCTGAATTGTATTTTATTCATTTAAATCCCTGCTCTTTCTATGCTTAGGAGTCCGGTGGGCGGTCCTACTAAGTGATTGACCGGTACCTTTGTATGTGCTCTGTCTGGATCATGCAGATGATATGTCATATATCAATCTGCTCAGCTATTCCTGCTCTATAACATGATGCTAGTGGACTGGACGCTGAATATACTTACTCCGCTTCCTGCACCACTCCTGGACCCCGCACCGCCACTGCTGCTTCTCATCCGGTGTCGGGGAGGGGGAGCAGCCAATAGCAGGCAGGGACGGGTACCAGCCTGTCTACGCTACGTGGTTAGTAAAGACTGTCTTGCTGATGTCAATTAGTTAAGCCGTCTAATTCTTTTGGCCAGGGATCCGCCACATGTTCACTCAGCGGGTAACCACTGGAGCCTTCCAGAAAAGGAAGAATTTGTTTATACCGAACACATGCTAAACATTTATGCATATGTATAAAAAGTCTTAAACGCCTGGTATTAATTAGAGGAATATAAAGTATTGAATGGAAGACTGACTGTTACTAAGCTCCTAATATGTATGAGTAATAGCACATGCTGGACATATCAGGCCAGAGACAGAAGAAGGTGGTTTAAAATCAGATACTTAGGAGAAGTAATAAATAAGTCAAATGGATTTATGTCAGTAGTTAGCATCAGCAATGATATACCAAGCACAAACCTCCCTATCTCTTCTGCTGTTTTCCAGGAGCATAATATCGATGCAATATCCTTACTCCCTACACCCATGGGAATCAGCTGATTGAAGAGGCCACGGCTCTCCATTGAGCCCTGCTGCCTCTTCCTAGGCCAGTGATCTCATACTCATCAGTCACTTGGCCAATGTCCAGCTCAGTCCCATTGAAATGAATGGGGCTGAGCTGCGAAACCTTCGGACTGCATCAGTGATATGCTATATACCGCTGCAGCAAATAACTGACCTCAGGGTTCTTGTGCTATACAACACTGAGGTCAGTGGTTGGCTGCAGCGGTATATGGCATATCACTGCTGCACTCAAAGCATCACATCATGGCTGTAACCCGGCAGAGTGGAAGGAGCAGCGGCACTAGATTGAATAATTGGAACTCGGACAACCCGATTAAACCTATGAAGTGTATACTTAGCACAGGCTAGGTTCATGTAGCCACAATATTACAACATTTGAATCTTTGTGTCATGGCCACAAAGATTCAAAATCTAACTTAGATTAATATGGAACCCTATGGCAATTAGCAGAACGGCAAGAAGCAGTTCAGGTCTTGTGGCCCTAATAGAAGGTTAAAATACTGTTACGGCATTATTACAACCATCTAATATTAGCCTAAGAAAGTCTTGAAAATACAATAAAAAGTTCAGTACAGTAGCAGAATGCCCTTGCTCTCTGGTTTGTCTTGGAGCTTTGTTGCAGGTTTTCTTTTTTTTTCTACGGTAAAAACTTCAATATACAAGACTGATTAAAAATGTAAAAGGTAATATTGTATACATAAAAATCAAGTATTTCAATTTTATTTTCCTTCACTCCAGAAAAAAATCCTGCTGAGAAACAACTCATACATATTAGAGCAAAGTCCACCAAACCTGCCAATTTCGTCTATCTTATGTGAGTTGAGAAAGGATTGGGCATGTTGAATTTCGTCACTGAATTCTTTTGTTCTTAGGGAAGATAAGTCAGGTCAGCGACTAACTCCCCTCTCTGAATTCAGAAGACATGCACGCTTGGTCGAGTAGAGTGTGTATAGGGGGATCGGGAGGAATCGTTCTGCCAACCGATACTGGAGCTCTATAGGCACCCTATAACATTGCCCAATCTCAACCGCTAACCACTCATATTGTAACTTGTATCGTAACTTGACAACTGGAATTCCATAATAATTTAAGCCCAGTAGAAATGGAAGATATTCCGTGAAGACTTCATATCCTCCTGATTAACTGAGGTGTTTCTGACATGGACGTGTCATAGTGACAAAAATGCAGTAGTAGTAAATCTGTTCTTCCACAAGTGCCATGGCTCTGGCGAGTCACTTTGCCTTGTTCCTCGCCTCTGTGCCAGGATATGACATTACCTCAGCCTACTCATCTGCCAGCGCAAACCATTCACACGTCTCAAAATTAGAAATGTCTTCATATTGTTGGGACTGTTGGCCTGTTTTCCATATAGACATCTAATTTACAGCCCTTGGAAAATACAATTAATGGCTGGTATGTGTCATTAAAAGCATATGCTATCCGCCTGCCCAAGAATGTCCTTGTAAAGTAACTGTAAGAAGCCAAGTACAGTATGAACTAAATTAGTTAATAAAAAGTTGCATATGGAATTTTTGACTCTAGGCTTACATCCTGCATTTTATGGAACATAAATGGATCCAGTTGATGAATGGGAGTTTAAAACTTCAAAGTAGATATAAAATATTGTTTGAGTTGCACCAAGAGTCTTAGTGCATCATAGCTTTTTGGATAGTTAAAGGAGAAGTCCAGTGTTTCCCACTGTAATTATTAGAAACTTTTTTCAGTCTCCACAATAATTATCCAGATGACCTGTTGGCTAAGAAGCAGCCACAAATGTGTCCAAGTTCCTTGCTAGCAACATAGGGTGTGGCTCATGGCGGACACATAGTCCTACTACATCAAGCATTGTCAATGGCATTAACTGCAATAGCACATATCCAGCTCCATAGGCCCGAGCAAGGTAGAAGGCAGCCGGGATCTAACACTTAGCCGTGATTTTGTGAGATATTTATTTATTGAGTGTGTTAGTACCTATGCATTTTAAAGAATATACTTGTGGAAGTTACACACCAACTTTACTTAACCCTTTAACCAGTGTATCCTACTACTCGGTAGTAAACTAGAGTAACAGTACTGGAGAAATTGGATACAGAGTTCCTTTAGGGTATGTTGTTCAAATGGGTTGGATTAAAATCTGAACCTTAATGTCAAGCTGACCCTCAGATATCTGCCGTGGATGTGGATCCACACAAGGATTAGCTTCATTTTCCCTTATGGGGCTAAACCTCTGCTCTTCCATGGAGAGTCCGCAGAAATAAGTAGCATGCTACTTATTTCCACTGTATATTTTTTCCATAGGTGGCACCAAGAATGCACACAGAAATTTTATGATACATGTATGCAGGATTGTCAAAACCCCATTAAGATCGATGGAACTAACATCGATGTGGCTAGATTTCATGCATGTCTATTCATGACAAATCAGGCGGGACCATAGCCTTGGAGATATCTTAAAAAAGGGCCACCTAAAAAGATTATTTGTTTTCAACGGGACATTCAGACCCTTAATTTGAGATATAGGATAAGGGGCAGAACCAGAGGTTGGAGCCAGTGCCTTTGACCTTTTCAGCAAACATAAATCACCACTTTTTGGTCTAGGTGAGGAGATAATCTAAGAACCTGCTATTAATCTCTTTTTAGCAAAAGTAGGGTTAGGCTACTTTCACACCTGTGGCACGGAGATCCGGCCACCTGATCCAGCAGAGAATGCCGGGAATCAATGGGACACAAATTGAAGCAAGCAGCGTTTTGTTCTGGCCAATTCTGGGCATTTTTGCTGGAATGCGGCCAGATCTCTGCCAGACCCCATTATACTTAAAGGGGTTGTCTCACTTCAGTAAATTGCATTCATCATGTACAGGAAGTTAATACAAGGCTCTTACTAATGTATTGTGATTGTCCATATTGCTTCTTTTGCTGGATTCATTTTTCCATCACATTATACACTGCTCCTTTTCATGGTTACGACCACTCTGCAATCCATCAGCGGTGGCCGTGCTTGCACACTATAGGAAAAAGTGTCAGCCTCTCTGGTGGCAGAGAACACAGGAGATCACATAGGCTAGTGCTTTTTCCTATATTGTACAAGCACGAGCCCCACTGATGGATTGTAGGGTGGTCTATAACCATGGAAATCAGCAGTGTATAATGTGATGAAAAATAATCCAACAAAGGAAGCAATATTTACAATCACAATACATTAGTTAGAGCCTTGTATTAACTTCCTGTACATGATGAATGCAATTTACTGAAGGGAGACAACCCCTTTAAGTATAATGGGGTCTGTCAGAGATCTGTCCGCATTCCAGCAAATGTGATAGAAAATGAATCCAGCCAGCAAACATGGATAATAACAATACATTAGTAAGTGGCTTGTATTAACTTTCTCTGCTTTCTCTACATGATAACTGCCACTTACTGAAGTGAGACAACCCCTTTAATGGGGCTGGCGGGCATTGGGGCTTGCATCCAGCAGTGCCGGATAAGGAGGATTCTAGCAGGCTGTTCACTGCCGGAATACACACCAGGTGTGAAAGTAGCCTTAAAGTGCTTGGTTTTCTGGAGGTCACAACTGGTGATGGAGACATTGAAATGACAGAGCTACATAGTGGCTATTGCCTGTACATTTTTAGCCTACTAATTCTTTCATTTTTTTTTTTTTTTGGGACGTTCCCAAATAAAAACCATCTGCAGATAAGAGAAGGAAGAAATTAATCTTCATTTTTTCTTCTGAGAAACAGAATCCCTCAATGAATAAACAAAGATTTAATTCTACTGCTTTGTTAAATACATTTAGACTAGATGGGAAACATTTACACAGAGGATATAAAAACTGTGTACAAACACAAATTTCCATGACACACTCTATGTCGTGTGGACAGTAACTTCTAGATTGATCCAAAGGGAAGCATCCAAGTGACTCTGAAATTCCATAGTCTGGCTACAAACTTATTTTGCAGCTTTGTTCACGGTATGAGTTTATCATACAAGTTTACTGTATGTAATGAATGCATCATCAGAAGACTCTGGACATTTTTTCTTTTTCTAATGGTTTGTCAACAGGTGCACTTAAAGGGGTTGTCCCATTGATGGCCTATTAAGTCATCAATATCAGATCGGCAGGTTCCGACACCGGACACCCCTGCCGATCAGTTGTATGAGGATATGGCGCCCACAGTACCATCTTTTTCTGTCTGCTGCTGCTGTCTATGGTCTTTGCCATAGACCGCAGCAATGAGCAGGAAGAGAGATGGAACACTGCATGTGTGCACTGCACGTGCCATCTCATCTTACAGCTGATCGGCGGTGGTGCCAGGTGTCAGACATCCCTGATCTGATATTGATGACCTATCCTAATGACAGGTCATCAATAGTAAAAGCCCAGACAACCCCTTTAATGTTTTGTCCTACACGTTGCATTAATTGCTAATATAATGTCTGCTCTCCTGGTCATAATAATAGGTACTGGGTGCTAACTATCTATGGCACTTACTACACATGAGTACCGTATATTTTTATGCCCAATTCAAATTTTATTACAGTATTCTGGCCCCTACAATGCACTTACTTGTCCATTGGTAGAGTAAGAGATTCACTTTTGGTGAATTTAAAGGGCATCTGTCGGCAGATTTGTACCTATTAATGTGACTGACCCTGATCCATGTGCACTTGGCAGCTGAAGGCATCGGTCTTGGTCCCATCTTCATATGTGTCCGCATTGCTAAGAAAAATATGCAAATGAGCCTCTAGGAGCAACGGGGGCGTTGCCGTTACTCCTAGAGGCTCAGCTCTCTCTGAATCCTCTGCACTTTCACAGGGCCAGGCAGTGTAAACATGATCAAACCTCACCTTAACTTCTCCAAAGTCAAAGTGGAGAGGGTGCGGCAGTTGTAGAGAATACTAAGCCTGTAGGTGTACTTGCAACGCCCCCGTTGCTCCTAGAGGCTCATTTGCATTAATTAAAACTTCATTTTTCTCAGCAGTGCGGGCACATATGTACATGGGACCAACACAGATGCCTTTAGGTGCCAAGTTCCCATGTAACAGGTCAGCCAGTTTAATAGGTACAAATCTGCTGACAGATGCCCTTTAAGAAAATAACAGGTGAGCTGATTTTGATACTCTATTCTCTGGACTGAAAACATTTGCAAATCAGGGGAAAAAAACAGGCAAAACTATTCACTCAACTCCTCCACTTCCACTGTTCAGAGAATGTTTAACCATGTCAATGCTTAAAAGGGGTTGGAATGGACTGTATTATAAATCACTATGATGCAGTCAGTTGGGGTCAGGTGTCCGGGTGATGCGGCTGACATATGGGCCATGTTTCCCTCACCAAGCATGGTTGTGTGAATCAGCCCTTACTAGACATAGACATATTACAGGATAATGAATATTAAGTACTTTAATTTGTCTGATGGACACTGAAAAAAGGAACAGCAAAGCTTTGGCATTAGCTCAATAATCAGTGACTCTCATAATTTTCTTGGCAACATAGTTTACTTTGATCGAAACATCCCAATCATATGATCTGACTATATGTGCAAAGTTCATGCTTTGTCTTCTGCCTTATGCACTTTTTATACAATGTGCTCAGCAGATGAGAAGATCAGAAGCTTGTCAGATTCAAAGAGATAAGGGACAAACTAGAGCCAGCTGTTCCCAAGGACGGCTGATTCATTGCACATGTGTTTGTGAGGGTCTGGGAGAAGGTCTGCTATTGGAACATTTTTTTATGATTGTCCTTCTGCCAGCTTCAGATCCCAGTGTTTCAAGCTGTCTCCTTTTGGGCACATTGTGATCCTAAGCTCCCAGAAAATAAAAAGCCAAATTATTTTAACAAATTCCAACCCGCGCAATGTTAGTATATATATTTTTTAATGAATACTTAATGTTCTGTGGTAAATGAATGAAAAAATACTATTTTGCTTTCATTACTGTCTATAATATTTGGCTTTATGCAAATGAGACTTTCGGCCATTTGCTTCTCAGCCTGAGCTTAAAGGAGTATTCCAGTTACTACAGTTATTCCCTATCCCTATAGGGTACAATTAACTGATCCATGGGGTGTGACATGATCATGAGAACAGAACATGTTCTTTTCCTCTGAAGCGACAGGTCAAGCATGTGTGCTGAGGCTCCATTCATTCTCTGTGTGACTTTGGAGATAGCCAAGTTCAGCACTTGACTATCTCCAGCAGTCCAATAGAGAATGAACAGAGTGCATATCACACTCTTGACCTACTGTTCTATTAGGACAGGAAAACGGGAACCACGTTCTCAGAATTAGTGGGGATCCAAGCGGTCGGACTCCTGTGGTCACTTAGGTATCCCTTATCCAGCCGAAGGGGGATAACTTGTAGTAACTGGAATACGACAAAGTGCAAAACTGAAAATCAAGATTTATGAGAATGGGGTGAAGAATATTTTACTATTGGAGATCCACCATAAAATACAGCATCGGTAAAAATAAGTTTATGTGTTAGGCTCTGTCTTCATGGTTTCCATTATTACCAGAGCTATAACAGTTATCCTCACTGATCTTGATGAATTCCATTGACCTCTATAATGGTTCACTTTACACATTTTTTCTGGCAGTTTTTTAAGTAAAAAGAAGTGGATCCAGAAGGAGGTATAAGTCTTTCATTCCCTTCCAGCCAACATCTTTTTTTTACAGTTTAATGCTTGTCATGTTAATTAATTACATTTTATGTTCTGTATACAAAGTATGGTGGTGTATGGATGGCACAGCCTGGTTTAACAATCCTGGTTCAGCCCTGCAGAAAGCTTGGGTGTGGCTCCTAGATCTGCCCCAAGCTGAGTCTACACAGTTCCAGCAAGGAACGCCATGTGCTTGATTCCCGACCGGACTGGACTAAAGCTACAGAGACTTACTGATCTCTCTACAGAAAGGAAGAAAGAGAGAAAGAAACAAGAAGGTTCAGAAATCTGCATGGCTGAGAATTGGAGTCAATAAGGTATCCTGCTATCTTAGCTACTTAGACTTTAGTGTAGTGAGGGGAATACTGGTAAGACACCCTTAACACTTGGACATGACATGGCCATTTGTAGCTTTAAGAAATCTGAGAAATATGTCTCAGTTACGAATTACAGACACAATTGCACAAAGTGGCATTGCCAGCCATGGATTTCGCAGGTAAAGATTTAAGAAAGACAGAGAGGAAAGAGTACAATAATTTCCATCCTTGTCAAAACCATGCAAAACCTTCTGGAGAAATTTGCACTGCATATTGTGGGAACTGTGTTTTTGCTATCGTTCGATAACCTAAAGCTCCCATTTTGCACTACAAAAAGAGAGACATTTATACTGTTAAATCCACCCAGAGGAAAGGAAGGGTGTGCCCTCCTTTCACTACACATCCCTAGGGAGCGAGGAAATCCACTGAGATTAACCTTGACAGCCAGAGCCACTGTAACTCCCATTGTTTTGATTCATCTCCTGCTGGGCTCATTAGATTTAATTTGCTCAAAAACTTCCTCAAACCTATGTGTGAACCCATAATAATTATTTTTATCAAGTATCCACAGCATGCCCCCTAAAACAGAAGATTCATACTTACCTGCTTCACGCCACACTGGCCCTCCACACTGCCCCAGCTGTCTCCCTCTTCCGGTCCCCGCACTGTTTACATCTGGCTTCAGAAGTGATGTGCGGTTTGTGGCCACATCATCACTGCGGAAGCCAGTCATTGGCTGAAGTGGTGCATGTGACCATGCCCGTAGCCACCGCATGTAAAGGGTAAGAGGACAGGAACACGGAGGCAGCAGAGGCAGCAAGGAGGACCTAAGCAGCATTGAGAAGGCAAGTATTAACCCTGTGTTTCAGAGGGCCAGGCTGCGGGTACTTGATAAATAAATTATTATTACTAGAAAACCCCTTTAAGGGTCCTATTTTTTGTTAAAGTTCAAGGGCTGGATTTTATTTGGACTGGGAAGGTAGCTTTGGTAGTGGGACCTCCCCAATCCACCCCAATTCAAGGGCCTGTTTCCCCCTAAGTTGAGGGATCCCCAAGTATAGTCCAGCTGGGATCATTAGGGGGAAATAAAGCACATCCCAGGCTGTCAGTCTGGGGAGTTGTGCCTGGAAAAGTTGTGCCTAGGAAGCTGGCTGTTTTGCTGACTAGTGGAGCCTGATACCCCATGTGTGATCTACGCTCAATAGGTGAGCTAGATACTAATTTTGTGTTAGCTAGAGCCCAGACAGGTAGGAGTTTATTTTGTTTAGTTTATGTTTTGGTGATGCTGGAACCTCATCTTATCCAATGAGTTATAACTGGGTTCACCTGTATTTGCCGAAGTGCCATAAAATAAAGCATCGTTGGACTTTCATCCTGTTGTCTGCGAAGGAATCTGTCATCACCACCCTGCTTGAGAGAGCAATCCCTTACACAAGGCAGAAAGCTGGGTGACAATATCTGAGACAGTTTTTCTATCTGCACAATAGTTATTAGTTTATACTCAACCAAATTCAGTGGAGTCTAACAATTTCTCATCTGTACAATGGTTTCTGTTTATAACAAGTTTGAGCAGCATCTATTGACTTTGACTACAAGGATCCACCGGGGTTTCAAGGATTCTATTAGATTGAGAGAAAGAAAAGGCAGCATGCTGTCATACTCTTGGCATCAAGGTAACAGAAACCTTAAAGGATGCCCATAGGCTTGCAGTGCAGATGAGTACAAGTATGTGCAAGCAGCGTGACTTCTGCAGGAACCCAACAAGCAAGAACCCCACCAAAGATTATGTTGTAAATCATGTATTAGAAACAGCTGTAAAACTGGCTTCTAAAGTGTACGGGTACAGATACATAAAGCACACTGTACATTCCATCAAAATATGAACATCATTCCATTCTCAGAATTATATCTTTTTAGAAGACTTAACGATGCAGATGTCGCAATCCCCTGATTCTGGCTGCCTGCCAGTGCTCCAGGAAACGCTCATCATATAAGGAGTCTTAGAGATTGCATTGATCTCAATAAATAAATAAAAACCTGAACATAGTGAGCTGTTAAGCTCCCTCTAGTGGCAGCCACAGGCAGCAAAAATGTTATCATTAAAAGGTGTTGTCAAACGCTACAATATTGATAACCTATCCTCAGGATATATCATCAATATCAGATTGGCGCGAGCCTTTCTCTCTGCACCCCCACCAATCAGCTGTAATCAGCATAGTATTTACATATTCATTTTTTAACCCTTCACTGTTTACATTAAAATCCAAGACACATGATAATTCATAGTACCTTAATGATATTGTAGATATATGTTCCAAGCATATAATAACTTGCCAACAGAGGGCAGATATGTTGAACGGCTTCATGTAATAGATAAGTAGGGGAGTATACAGGATATGGAACATTAGTCTTTTTATTTTTATACTGTAGATTTTCTTTTACTGGTAATAAGGCAGTGATGTACCTAAGTGGGGGTAGACCACGTAACTGCTATGGGGCCACAGGGGGAGGGAGCCCAGCACTGAACTCCTTCTATCCTTCCCATGCGGCTGCCACAAGGAGGAGCTCAGTGCAAATAGATTATTACAGCTTCTAATTCAGTCATTTGTAACTGCATTAATTTCCATACACTGAGCACCCTCTAGTGGTGGCTGCAGGCACAGTTTTGCAATAGATGGGAAGCAGGAGATTTATCAATGTATTTTTGCTAGTTCTCTGATTTTAATACACTGAGAAATATGGTGCCATATCTGTGAAGTAACTGTTCCACTTTCCTGATCTAGAAGTTGGATAAAGTGGGTGAGGCCACATGTGACCTTTTTATTACCATTTTTGTTATAGAAATTTCTCCTTAATAAAACAAAACTTAAATTCTTTAGAAATCTAGAGCGTTGAACTTTGCATTGCCTGGGAGTGATTGACACATGCATACTGAGAAACTAGATGGGGCAAGAGGGCCCATACTAAGTTTTTCTATAGGGCCATATGAGGTCTGTGTATGCCCTTATGTGCAGTTACCTCCCTTCTGCAATTGGGGGATGTTGAGCCGCTCTTCTTGCCATCATAGGTTCTCCAGCAGTTATAAGACTTCAAAAAGGGAAAACCTTTCAACCAGAGCTTGGCCATTAATGAATTTTACCTTTTTGGGCTTGAAATCTGAAACCTAAGCTAAAGTTTTTTGCTTTGTGTGTGAATCTCTAGCATATACCAAGTGTCATTAGTCATCTAGTAACTTCTGTATATAATGAAGCAGCTGCTTGGATAATCTTTCTGTAGTCTTTTAATTTATTAGTATGGTGGCTGAAAGAAAACACAAGCCAAAGCTTTCAAGCTAGTCTGAAATGTGAATGCGAGACCACCTAGGTGTAGACAAGGAGGAGTGTGGGAAAAATCTTTTGTGGAAGTATACAATCACATACAAATATATACTCTGTTGACATTCCCATCACATTTATGGTCTATGTCAGTAGTATACTTCAGGACAGAATAAAAAGATCCAATCATACACTGTAATGTGCCTATATGACCTGAATGTATACCAAAAGAGTGTTTTTTTATTTTATTTTACTGTACTGAAAAAGAAGTATACGCCTTTGGCTGTGCGGGCATGCTGGGACTAGTAGTTTTGCAACAGCCTGAGGCACACTGGTTGGGAAACACTGCTGTAGGCCACAACTTGTCCCAGTAAACCGTTCCCACTTTTATTCACTTAAAGCAAAGCTGTAAAGTGATTTCTGCTGTCCTATGGTAGCGAGGCTGAGCTCTGTAATATACAGGTTTATATGGTTTGGGGCAGAGTAAACTGTGGCATGACTCCTAGGAGAGACAGTGAGAGTCCTGATTACTCTGCCCAGACAGGATGATTGGCAGCCTTCTGTCTCCACACACTCCCCTAGGAGTCCCATCAGGGTTTACTCTACGTTCTACTCAATAATCCTACTCCAAATTGTATAACCAACCCATATATCACAGAGCTTAGCTTCTCTCCCTCTATCATATCCTGCTCTCGAATAGGATAGCAGAAATAACCTGACAGGTTCACTTTAGGGTAAGTGGAACTTAAAAATGTAATGTTTTATTTTTGGTGAATTTTTGCTCAAATTGAGACACTCTGGGGCTCAGCTTATGCCAAAACTAGTGCTAGGATTGTTGGAAGACATGCTAGAGTCAACCAGCACTAGCATTAACCCCATCCCCATGATGTCAATCTATGCCAGGGGCGTAACTATAGGGGAAGCGGCTGCTTTGGGGCCCTGACCCAGAAGGGGCCCATCCAAGAGGAGGAGGAGAAGTACTAAAAGATTTTGTCAGGGCCCCTCAACAGTATTACACAATAAAACTATATACAGTGGCAGTATAGACAGTGTAGAAAACGGATGGAACAGCTGCCGGGCCTGGTCTGAGAGAGTCATCTTTACTAGCCACAGGAAAGAGCCGGCATTAAAGGAAGGGGTTGTGAAAAACTTACTGGGGGAGGGGGCCCCATTCAAAAATTTGCTGTGGGGCCCAGTTATTTCTAGTTAAGCCACTGATCTATGCCGATGTCTACGGTCTATTACTCTATGTCCTAACATATGAAGTTCATCCCCAGGTTCATGTTCTCCCTATAATAATAAGAACTGTTCCTTATGTTTACATGGTGACAATTTGGGAATGTAAGCCTTCCCATCACATAGATGTTGACTTTGACAAATCTTTATTTAAATAATTTTCACTTCCTGTAAGTTTTCCTGAAAAGTTGTGAGGATTTCCCAGTAAACACACTGCTGGTGGCCTTGGAGAGTCCTCTCTCCTTTTTAGGACATGTTGCATAGAGCGCTGTCCTTCTGCATCCAGCTGCACATACAGTAGGTGACAAGTTCAGCAACCACAATTTTTGCAACTGATAAATAAAACATATCTCTATATTTTTCTCTATATATTTTTCCTATTGTTATTAATTCTCTAGCACTTAGTTGGTCCAATAATCGGGTCCTGTTTTGGTGCAGTGAGACATATGTTCTGATCGTCCAAATTTGATATGATGGCATACAGAAAATATTAATCTATAAAATACAGCTTTTTGCATGTTAGACGGGTTGTCAATACAACAGAAACTAATGAACTATCTTCAGGATAGGTCATCATCATATTAGATTCATGGAGGTCTAACAGCTGGCATTGAAAAACTATACAGTGTATGGAGCTGCTCTGTGTACTTTATAGTTTCAGGTGCAGCAGCTGCCCAAAATTGCTAATCACTGGGTGTGCTGGGTGTTGGACCCCAAACAATCTAATATTGATGACCAGGATACATCATTTATATCTATAGCCATGACAACCATTTTATAAGCAAGCTAAGAACAAACCAGTAATCTGCCCCATTACAACTGTCTAGTTTGTCTCATTTCTGCCTATCTGGATCTGTCCAGTGTTGTAACTGAAATCCAGAAATGCACCGTCAATCATATGGGAGCATGTGCATTGCTGCTCTATTAATTTCTATGGGAGTTCATGAGAACGCTGAGGGCTATACTGGGTATCTCCAGAACTCCCATAGAAATGAATGGAGCAGCCGTGCCCATGCCTGACCAGCCACTCTGTTCATTTTGGAGGCTCCACAGGGTACAGGGTGGGGGTCCCAGAGGTAGGACCCCCACCAATCTATTAGTTATTCCGTATTCCGTTGATGTGTCTTCCTATACAGTGAGCCACAAAAAAATAATGCACAAGTCCTACTCGATATTTGTGGACAATACTCGCTGGGCATTGGATGGTTGTGTTGCCAGATGTACCATCCAGCGTGTTATTGCCTTTCTCCATGCTCAGTGTCATATCAGGTGGGAGACTATGTGGCACTCTTATCTGCACTGTTAACAAGATGATATCCAGTGGTTGGATAAACTTGTTTATTGAGGCAGGGATAATTGGCTTCCAGGGACAAGTGAGGGCGAGACAATATTTGAGATAGTCATGCAGTGTTTTTTTCCCCATGTTTAATGTCTTTATAAGATGGTGTGAATGCATAGTTACCAACTGTCCTGAATTTGCCAGGACTGTCCCTTACTTTCAGAGACAATCTCGGCAAATTTGTGCTGTCCCGGGCCAAAAATGTGCGGGGCTAATGCAAACACCACCCATAAGTGGCCATTTCCATGCGGTTTCAGGGCGTTCCTGGAGGTGGGCTTATATGCCCTTATTTTACCAACTGAAATGCTCAGCCCTGTGAGAATACACCTAATGGGGTCATAGGACAGTTCCTGCACTGCACCACATGGTTTCCATTAAACAGAAACTAGGATGAAAATGTGGAAGATCGGCCTTACCATGACGTTCATCAGCTTGATAAGGGAGGATCATCATGCCCAATTGGAGTGATGTTTGGATTGTACTAGTGTGTAGCTAAGAGAATGGGGGCAATCGGTCATGTGCAATGAGGGTTGGTCATCAGGGGATGTGCCAACAAGCCACTTTGCCTGGGCCAAGGTATTTAAATACAGAGTAATTGCAGTGAGCTGAAACTTTGCCCCAGTGATGGAAAGCCTACTGGCTCAGTGTTTAGCACTGGCGCTGTGCGGTCCTAGGTTTGAATCTTGACCAAGGACAACATCTGTATGGAGTTTGTATGTTCTCCCCCTGCTTGTGCGAGTTTCCCCCTTTATGCCAAAGGTATGCTGAGATTGTGAGCCCCAATGGGGACAGCGATGACGATGTCTGTAATGCCAACTGTTTCATTACTATCACCCCAAATTATATGGACAATATTTTTGTTCACATTCTTGGTGCCATAGCGGTGGCGTTAAGAAATCTGTGCTTGTTCACCGGCATGTAAATGAACATACATATGTTATTACTATTACTTGTTACTGTCAGTTACCAGTGCTATGTGGGGGATTTATTTAATAGAGTTAAGGGTCTCAGCGGATTTGGCTTGTGAAAATGTTTGTAATAAACATTTAATTTTGAAGTCGAGAGGGATTAGTCATACATTAAAGACATCTGTCCAGGCATTAATGCATCTTCCACAAAGGCATCTCCTGCTGACGGGATAACCCCTTCACTCCCAGCACAGTTCTGTCAATGGTTGTAAACTCCAGATACAGTCTACTGAGCCCCAATTTACTAAAAAGTGATAAATGAAAATAATGGTGGCCCGGAGTAACTCATGAGCGCCTCAGAGCATCGGTGTTCCAATAAATATGTTACAGGGCCACCATTTACCATGTGTGATTTATAATACTGGAGTCTTCTCCTGTGACAGAACAGCCTTTAGGCCCCCTTTGGCACTAGCACCTAGTGCGGCTGCCATCTCTGCACCCCATATAGCTAGGCTCCTGGATAGGAGAAACTTTTCTTCATCTAATCCTAGCTGACCTGAGAGTAGATTGTACATGTTGGTATCAGTCAACCCTAGCAGGCATGTTTCTGCTTCACTCTGAATCCTTTGGATCTGTAGTTCTTATCTGTAGTTTCCTAACAGTTCATAAACACTTATCATAGCTAAATTTTTATCCGACTGATAAAAATGTAACTTTAAAAAGAATTTATGAACTGTCAGGAATTCAGAGATAAGGACTACAGATCCAACTGTCACAGCAGTTCTCTAATGGATTCTGTGGGAAACAGAAAGGTTGCTTTCTTCTCAGACATGGGTCTGACTTAACACAAGACTATCACATACTGAATGTGCAGAACATGCCTCTCTGAACATTCTGCTGGGATATGTAGTCCTTCAGATATTCTGGGCTTTGTTTTCTTGTGAATTGGTGTATGCAGAGGATGAAGGCCCAGCATAATCCTATCTATTTGCACCAGGAGGTCCAGGTGTTCGTATTCCCATGACATAAATGTAACGCCCCAGAGTGGCATTACCACTCCTACGCCGTGCTTCTATCTGTGTTTGCTAATATAATGCATATTATTAGCATTGCTAATGTTTGTAACTGCTCTTTTCATATGTAATGTGCCTGGTTCACCAGCAGGTGGCAGAGCTTCAGTTAGATAGGAGTGGGCGAGTCCCACTTCCTGCAGGAAGGATGGGGATCAGTTTTAGTTAGTCTAGCTTACCCCCTGCTAGGGGAAGGAGGGTGTGCTGGGCACGTCTCTGCTGGCGGTGCCCAGGCCAAACCAAGCCAGCCAGAGCACCTTCAGCTCTGCTGGATGTGGAGGCCACATCTTAAAGCCTCAGGAGCCAGGAGGGAAGTTCCCTGGCATAATTGAGAGACAGATTACAAATAGAGAAGTTGCAGCATAAAAAAAGAAGCTAAGTTTTACAGCAAGCCTGTCAGCACAGCAGAGCCAGAGAGCAATAGATGTAGCATAGATGAGTTTGCCTGCCAGAGTTTTAATGCCAAAGCCTGCTGGGACCTAGACAAAGTTGGAAGATTGTGTCTGATAAAAGTTTATCAAAGTATGCTGTAAGCTGCTATACAACTTCAGTACATGGTCTGGACTCAAGTTATTTTCTTCTTACACTAGAAGGGACATTTTAAACCACCCTATACCACTCCTACATTCCTACATCTGGGTACCCCTCCAATCCACCCCAGGGGGCAGCCCACTGCATAAAAACATCTTCCACTGGGCAAAGATTACAGCAAATGTAAAGACTATGAGGGGAATTTTCATAGTAAGTTTCTCAGGAATTGGCATTGCCATTATTTGGGCCAAATGTATCAAAATGTCAGACAATGTTTGATAAAATTCGCCCATCTCTAAAGGGAGGTATTCCCATCACTAGGTATTCCCATCAGTAGAATATGCCATCAATATCAGATAGGTGCAGGTCTCATGTCTGGGACCCACTCTTATCTCCAGAACAGGACACTCAAAGGGTACAAAGAGCAGCAGTGCATGCGGGGTCAGCCTCTGTCCACCATTATGGCAGTCCCATAACGGAATGTAGAGCTGGCTTGAACGGTGTGCTCTCCATTCACCACTACGGGAATTCTAAAAATCGAGGTGCGTTCTGCTGTTATCAGAACTCCCATAGCAATGCACCGTGTTGCCTTTACTTTGAGCTGGCCCTTCTCTAGATAAGAGTGCTTCCCAGAGGTGGGACCCGTACCTATCCCACACCCACACCTAGCGATATGCCATCAATGTCCTAGATGGGCCAATACCTGTTCTGTCTAGAAATGTTGTTCCACTTTCTTCAGCACCTCTTTACTGGAGTAAGATTTCAACAAGTTTTGCATATTTTTAAACAGTCTCAGTTGGTGGCCTGCACACGCCACTGCTGAGGTCGTTGATTGGCTGGCATGAGTGATGTACATGTAGACAGCACAACACACATCCGGTGCAGCGAGGACCAGAAGCGGAGCAGAAGGAAGCTCTGCACTGGAAACGGAATGTCGTTGACGAGTCTCATGTCTTTTTTTTAACCTCTGTTTCCAGTTTTGGAGGGTGGTTATTAGAATAAATCGCTTGGTCCTAGTTTTAGAATCTGCAAGGTTCTAGGGGGAAAGGGTTTGGCGGTTTAGCCATTTTAGCATTAAGTACCTCTTGTGGTTCTCTTGTGTAATGTATGTGCAGGTAATATCATTTTTTATTGTACTTCATTATTGATAAATAAGTTTAAATGGTATGACTACCAGAATAATATATATATATTTTTTAGTAAATTCTCTTTTTATTAGGCGTATTTTAAAACAGTACAAGAAGGGGACACCTTGGGACGCAGCCCAAGAGAGTTACCCCCATAAGATATATAAGGCATGTAAGTGTTAACATAAAGTACAATATGAGGTAAAACAAGTAGGAAATAACAGTGAGGCGCCAATGACGACCGAGTATATTCCGGGATACATGATAAAGTTCGATCCAACTAGGCGCGTTTAAATAAACAAGAAACAACAAACGGCTAGCGGGGAGAGGGGGGGGGGGCAGGGTGAATAGGGTAGGGAAGTGACAGAATAATTTTTGACACATCTGACAACATCAAATTTCTTGCACTAAGTCCAGTAGTGTAGTAAGCCATCAGTCAGCCTGCTTGACCAAAGCTAATTGTAATGTACGGCAACAAAGTACTGGAAAGCTAAGGAACAGAATTTTACTTTTATCTGTAGTGCGGGTTTATACTGTAATAATTGACTTGGCACCATGTTTAGAGAAAATACAGTGGAAACAATTCCATCTCTGTGCTTCAGTCGCCTGCAGTATGAATAGGATGGAGCTTCGGTGAACCCTTAAAAGGGGTTTCCAAGATTTTCCAAGCTGTTGTGAAACTACAATTCCCAGCATGCCTCATTTATTTCTATGAGCGTTCTGATAACAGCAGAGAAAGTATGCATTCAGGGAGATGTAGTTTCCCAACAGCTGGAATGCCGGAGGTTGCCTACCCTTGGGATAGGTCATCAGTATCTGATTGGTGTGGGTCCGACACCTGGGAACCCCATCGATCAGCTGTTTTGAGAAGGCACTGTGCTACTGTCAAATGGTGTTCATGCAAGCAGGATGTCAAGTGGCTGCTAGATATCCTGGAGTATTACAACCTGTAGAATTCATCAAGGGGAATATTGTGTTCAAATGGTGCTTCTAAAGTCATACCTAAAGTTAGTAATTTTTTAAAATTCCTTTTTAGAATTTATTTTTATTTTTATCATGACTCAGTTAAATAATCAAGAATTTATAGTCTTCACAATAGATAATAACACAAAGACAAGGGCCTGTACGTTCACACATTGTGGATTACAGATGAGAAACTTCTTGAAATTTTTTTTATGTCCCATTCATTGAATTTTTCAAAAAATTCTATTTGTATCTGAATCAATTTGCACAAATTAAAATATGCTCCAGTTGCCCTAAAGCTGCTGGCTTCTCTCTGCTCACCAAGCACAGCGGCATAAATTGTATAGCGGCTGTCCTTGGTAGTGTTGAGTGCGAATATTCGAATTTCGCATTTTTATCGGGAATATTGGCACTTCGAAAATTTGCAACTGTTTCGAATATAGTGATATATATTCATAAAAACGAATATTAATTTTTTTTTTTTTTTTCATCTGAACCCATTACCTAGTATACCTACCTGCTTCTTGCTTGTGGGCCAATGTGAGAAGGCTGCAATATTGTAGTATGTAGTGAATTAGAATATGCTTCATTATTTAATATAATATTGTAATGTAATATTCGCGTAATGTGAATATTCTAACACCCGAATATATAGTACTCGAAAATATAGTGCTATATTTTCGTTTTTTAGAATATTCGTTATTTTCGTCACATTAAATTGGAAAAAATTATGAATATTCTAAAAAAATAATATATAGCATGATATTCTATAGTGCTATATATTAGTTTTTTAGAATATTCGTAATTTTTTCCAATTTAATGTGAACAGTCATTGGCCCAAAAGCAACTTAAGCAGGGAGGAATCATGACTTCAGATGGGAGAGAATGACGAATATTCTAAAAAAAAGAATATATAGCACTATATTCCATAGTGCTATATATTCGGGTTTTAGAATATTCGCATTACGCGAATATTTCATTGCCGATTTTTCGCAATCAATAGTATAATCGCGAATATTCGAGAATATATGGTGAATTCAAATATTGCCCTGCCGCTCATCACTACTAAACATAAACTGACTACGAAGCAGGACAGAGCATCTCGATCGTGTCACCAGAAGTGCCATTAAATTAGGGAACTGGAGAAGCTCTTGGACACAAAGAAGAAAACTCTGCAAGGACTGAATTCAACGCTCCATATACTTGTACAGGCAGTATCCCTGTGGGTTCCTCTCCGTAATTCCTACATCAGTGGATTCCACCACCTCTATTAATGACGTTGGTAAAACAGATGTGAAATAATAAAAAAAAGCCGAGACTTCCACCAGGCACTTCTCAGCAGAGACAGAGAGAGAGGCTGTAAAATGAATTAGTGCCCCCTGCTGAACTGAAATTGGAACTACAACTGCACATGAACAGGAACCAGATGGTTTGCAACATAAAGCACATAGGTCCCACAAGCTTTTAGATGACATGATCCATTACATCATCACCAAAAAAACAGCACATAATCCTTTAGAGTCACAAATAATTGGGAAGAATAGGAAGCTGATGGAGACAGGGTTTTATTAAGTAATCTATGGACGGTGTAATTTGTATTGCCACAGAATAGTTCCGTGACACACATAATGTAAAATTGCTCGTATAGAAGTATAACAGCAAGGTGTTTCTATAGCTTTTATTGGTATGGGTGCACTCATATATATATATCCCTGCTTTGTTATACACGTCTGGCAAAGAAGGAGTTATCATGGGTGTCTGGGATACAGAATTGATGTGTCTGCTTCTGATGCCAGCATTTCTCTGCCCCTAAAAACTCTCCATTTATGGAAAGCTACTGACTTCCCCGCACACGATACTCCAACGGGAAGGAGATTAACCCCTACAGATATATGGGCTACATGTTCCAGCACTAATAAAGAGGAGATACAAAATGGACACATTGTAGAACATCTCTTCTCTAGATTTATTGATTATTGTGCTTTCTTTATAAAATCCCTACAGTTATCAAGATCTCTGCTTGCTGTTAATGAATTGAAACCTTCAGTGTCTATTTTAAAAATCAGTCCTGGTCATGTGATGATCAGGCAGGTGCACAGCTCGTCACAGGGCTTCATTTACACAATGCAGATATGGCCAGTCTTTTGCGTCAGTGAGCCAAAACCAGGACTGGATCCTAAACACAGGGGAAATACAACGTTCTTTTCTTTGAACTTTCTCCTGATTTTGGCTTCAAAATACTGATGAAAAATACCTTTTAGAAAATTCACACATTGCATATTTGGTCAGTATTTTGCATCATGCATCAATATTTTGAAGCAAAAATCAATGGGGGGCCAGAGAGGCATGGAGTAGGTAAGTACGAATTTTCTTTTTCAGAATGCAGGCTGGGGGCATAAAATATAATATTACTGGAAAATATAATTATTACTGGGAAACCCTATCTAATGCCCCCAGCCTGCATCCTGAAAAAGAAGATTCATACTTACCTGCTCCACACCTCTCCGGTCCTCTACGCTCTCCATCTTCCGGTCCCTGCAGTGTTGACCTACGGCTGGCCGTGGACATGGTCACCTGCGCTGCTCTAGCCAATGACTGGCTTCAGCAGTGACAAACTGGTTGTGGCCACATCAACGCTGAAGCCAGTCATTGGCTGGAGAGGTGCATGTGACCATGACCATGGCCAGCCAGATGTAAACGGTGTCAAGACTGGAAGATGGAGACAACGGAGGCAGAGAGGAATGGACTGGCGTGGAGCAGATAACCATGAATCTAGTTTTTCAGGAGGCAGACTGGGGGCATTACATAAAATACAATTGTTACCAAAAAACTCCATTAAAGGCATCAATCGGCAGGATCAGCACTATGAAACTAGGCATACTGCCTAGTGGGATTGATCCTGCTGTTTAAAATGATACCAGTTTTGTGAAAATTGGTTGTGGCCAGCACTGGAAACCAGGAGAGCTGAGGTGCCCTGAGGTATTAGGCTCCTCCCCTCAGTGCACCGAAGCTCTCATTTGCATTAATAATAAAATTATTTTTTTCTCAGGAATGCAACAAGCAATTTTCACAAGACAGGCATTGTTTCAATCAGCAGGATAAACCCTATCAGGCAGTATATCTGATTTAATAGCATTGATTCTGTTGACAGATGCTAAATCTTCCCACTGCTGCCATTCTGATGCTTGACAGGTAAATGCTGGTCTCTGCCTCCTGGTGCTTTTGATAAACAGGAAATTCCCACTATATATCATGAGGGGACAGGAAGTAGAGATGGGTGGGAGACCCTGAACACATCAGAAAAGGAGTGGCGGGTGCTTAGTGAGTGAATGTAACAATTATTTTGTTTTATAATGCCACTCTGACCCTTAAAAATAATCCAGACAACCCTTAAATCATGTTAACTGAGGAACGAACAGTATATGGTGTATAACACAGTATACCACTTATATGGTGACCTCCTTTACACCTTTTTTAGTTGCAGATGTGATTATTCTTGAATTCCTGTCATCCAAGATGGCTGCACTCCTTCTCAGACTACTTGATGCATACTGTGCATTTAATACCCAAGACACTTCATGATGCCCACTGATTGGCCAGCACTGCTCATGTGATGTGAACTGGCCAATCCAAGAGTAGAGCTGGACAAGCAAGACGTGTCTTGGACTATCAATGCACATTATGAATCAGGTGGTCTGAGAAGCCATGTAGCCATCTTGGATGTGCAGCGGCATGCTGAGGAGTGCGCAGATGAAGGGAGTGGTGGTTGTGGCCCTGAGGGTGGTCGTACTACCTTGCAGATTACAGTGGCAATCTCCCCTCTTGCTCTCCCTGGGGTCATGCAATGACTGAAGGGCACACACTTATTTCTCTCAGGGCACACCCTGCTATTGAGGCTTATGCCTAGTGGTGGTTGGGGTACCCTTGATGTTAGGTGTTGGTCGGGGTGCAAGGCCGGAGGGCAGGTGCACTGGCCAAAAAATGGTGGAGTCACTAACCAGGCCAGTTGGTATTTATAAATAAGTCTCTCTTTATTAAAGTGTATAATAGGAGGAGTAGAATATCCAACAAAGCACAGTTCCAAGGCACATAACACAATGCAATCGTTCCCCAACAGCAGCGTATGGACAGCAGCAATGATGGAGGTTGTAGTACTCCTTCTCTCTGTCTCTCTAAAGTCTTTCTACCGAACCCGAGGCATGCAATGAGGTGCTTGTTAAATGCCACTGCAAATTCCTGGACTGATGCAGACTTAAGATACAGTTGACCAAACTGTCTCAAAATGTGGAAGAGTGATTTAGCAATATTCCCTCTCACAGAGATAAGGTCTCGCTGCCATAAATGTGTACAATACTTTTCTGTCTGACTCCAATGCACAACCTGTAGATTCCGGACCTCCTGATTTTCCTTCTATCTGAAGCACTTTTGGTAATAAAGTTGCTTCCTTGGCTGTAGAAGTCTCAGAGTTGAAGGTTCTCTGAGCCCACGACTAGTTCTGAGGAGTTTGCACATGTAGGTCTTCACTGTAGACTGTTTTTTCTGACTAACCAGGGATGGACCCAGGTAAATCTCATGGCAACCTAACAGTATGAGCCAACTTGGTTAACCCCTAAGGTTAATTTACACGTTCAGACAATCAGTTAGATTATCAGGAATAATCCTTCAAACGCTCGTTCCCAACAATCTGCCTTTGTAAAGGTACTGAGGATCTCCCGATGAACGAGTTAAATGTTCGTTCATTGGCTGAAATGATCGTTAGCAGATCGTGGTGTCTAAAAAGCGATCTGCTGCCCAGGAACAATGCAGCTGTATGAGGACAAGTGATTGCAAGAGCGAACCCCTCATCCTCATACTGTGGACGGGATCGTTGCATGTAAATACAGCGGTCTCCTCCACCGAACGAACAACCGTCTGTCGGGAAGGAACACTTCCTTCCAAAAAATCTGCTGCTCGTCTGTACGTGTAAATGCACCTTAATTGTCCTCATGATGTTACCAGGCACACAGATATAACAAATCCCAACATTTTATTTATCAGCGTAACATTATAGCAATTAACCCTTTCAAGTAACCCTGTTCTGGGGCACTGCAGATGACAGAAGACAACCCTGGGAATTGACAGATCTCTAGCTAAAAAGATTAAAAAAAGAGAGCACCAGTTAATGCAAAAATAAAATTGTCCTATTAATATGTTATAAAATTCTCTAAGAGGAAACCTCCTTTCACGCAAACTATCGAGTAATGAATATAAAAATAAATGTGAATCTGGCAGTCACTGAGGTGATGGAAAGACCAATAAGCCCAAGGGTGTAAGGATTTCATGGTTTGATTAAGTAAATCCAGGGCAGCAGCTACTCTGCTCATTAATGCCAAAAACTCTCAGCTCCATATATCTGTTAGGAAGTTGTTGGAATGAATGACAATCAGCACAAGTTTGTATGATAGACGTACAGCAGTTCCCAAATTGTCATTTACTGGACAATTAGATGTCTGTGATTGCCCATAACCAGCAAGACAAAACTGGATAAAAAACCATAAAACTGTTACTGTAAAAGAATAGTTCCAAATATGAATTCATACTTCAGTATAGTGGTCAGCCTGTGACACTGACTCTTATAGTTTTTAGAAGAAGTATCTGCTATAAATATTTCTATTTATTGTATGAATCATATTTTAAGGATTCCTAAAACCTTGTGGCTTTGATGTAAAAAGAAATGGTGCAGTCATCAGAGTGGGAGTAAGGTAGGATGATGCTGTTTGTGGACCAGGGTGTGGTGTACTTGCTCTCACGGTCTACTGGTGAGACATAGACATTGGTCAGGCCAGGGAAAAAGTGACAGAGGTGGCTTAAAATTTTGATTTATATTACAAATCCCTACAGTCAAAGCATCTGTATTTGTAAAACCCATTTATGCTTTGTATATACACAATCGGGTTCTATGTATATCCAGTGGTGTATCGTGTATTCCAATCATATATTATATGTACAGCCAATCCTGTATTCTGTGTATACCCAGTACTGTGTTCTATGTATATCCAATAATGTGTTCTATGTATACCCAATGGTATTCCAATCATGTATTATATGTACAGCCCATCCTGTATTCTATGCATACCCAATCCTGTGTCCTATGTATGTCCAATCCAGTGTGATATGTATACCCAATCCTGTGTTATATGTATACCCAATCCTGTGTTCTATCTATTTATGTATACCCAATCCTGTGTGATATGTATACCCAAATCTGTGCGCTATTTATACCGAATTCTGTGTACTGTGTATACCCAATCCTGTGTGATATGTATATCTAATGTGTTTTTTGTATATCCAATCCTGTGTGATAAGTATACCCAATCCTGTGTGATAAGTATACCCAATCCTGTGTGATATGTATACCCAATCCTGTGTGATATGTATTCCCAATGCTGTATCCTATTTAAGCCTACAGTAATTCTGTATTCTATGTATATCCAGTCCTGTGTTCTGTATATACCTCTGTATTGAAGAAAGCTTTCAGCCTTGGCTCAGATTCACAGGATTCAGATATGGTCATTGGTCAATACTACTGCCATATAAAAACAGAAAGTGTTCAGCGCTCCTACCTTTCTCACTACTTACTGGGCATGAGTAATATTTATATTACCTCCCATTACCTATCATCACCTCCTTCAGTGGCCCTGGTAATTTACTTTAATTTGTACTTTTAGCTGTCCACATAGCAATGTCTGTGCTTTGCCAGAGCCATATGATGACATAAGCAGAAGAACGTTACACCAGCATGGGTGCGGTCTTGTTGGCAGAAGCACCTGGTTTACACGGCTGGTCAAAAGAGCCAACTTGTCAGGCGGGAATTTTAAAATGTAACTATGTTTTCAATTTCTTGGACAGTAGTCATGTCATATGTCAAACTGCCCACTTTATTTATTGTTATTTTATTTAATGCACTTATATAGCGCTACTATATTCCGCAGCGCTTTACAGACATTAGTATCAAGCTTTCCCCAAATGAGGCTCTCAATCTAAGTTCCCTATCAGTATGTCACTTTAAAGTATAAGTAATATACATAACGTATAAGCATGTAACATATGAATAAAGATGTACCCTACCAGATGTATAAAAGAGGACAGATATGGATCCAGATATTCAATAACCAATCTATCCTGGCCAAGAAGATAACAGAACATATATCCTTGTCATCCCATACGGCAGAAGGCTGTCAAGGCATGCTAGGAGATGTAGCTGTGCTATAACTGGAGAGCCACAAGTTAGGGACCATTGGTCTATAGTCGTCTATCCTCCTGATTTCACTGATTATAATACCCTGATACAACTTGCCAAGAAATGTAGAAATAGACATAAGTTCAATAAAAAAAACTCTAAGAAAATAATGCATTTACAGAGATGTGTTATTTTACCCTACAATGACAACTTTATAAAGTATCCCGCATCATTTATAAGACTGCTCTTTCAACCTTTTTCACATTTCCAATCCCACCAATAATTTATAATGTCAGGGTTCTTCTGAGAAGCCTTCAACCTGAGAAGGTTCAACCAGATACAGTGGTAACAAAATATGATGCCACTGACCATTAAAAAAACAGAATCTGTTCTGTAATGGTTTTTGGCAAGCTGGGGCCAATAAAACAGTGCCATAAGGTGTTAGACATGTGGGGGTACCTCCAGGCAGTAGAAGATATGCCCAAGCTACTTCAATATCAACAGTGTTGAAATGGGAATGGTGAGAGGTAATACATGAGATTAATTTATATATTGGTCCATTGGTATCATAAATGCATACAATGTTATTACATGGCTCTTATGATGGTAACTCTACTCAAAGTTACGAGCTAAAACCGTTTTCCATATGAGGCAGCGGAGTAGTTAGACACACCCCTGTATACAGTGTAAGGGTGTGTATCATGGGGCCATGTCACATTGTATTAAACGGCAATCAACATGTAGAATGTGTATGAGGTAATGGATTTCACGAACGTCAAACAGCTAAGATGAACTTACATGAATAAAACCAGATACTAAACATTGTAGAGTGCTGTCAAACTGAGTCACACCGAAATAAAATAAAAAAAGCAGAGACATTGCAGCAGCTGCAAAGCAATGATTCAAGACATTGTAAAGAAAAAAAATCCTTAGACATATGTTATATAGCTATCCATCTAGAGCAGTGTTCATCAATCAGTGGCTCTGACGCCACGTGTCCTCCTAGGTGTGGCTCACCAACTGGTGGTTGCTACAGGTAATATTGTTCACTACTGGACCCATGGATACCATAGTATTACTAGAAATTGGCACAAGGGTTAAAAAGGGTAAGACTTATACCACATAGGTTCCTCTCTTATATTTATTGTGGCCCAACACCACCCAATGTGTTTGAAAGTGGCTCATGACCAACAAAAGGATGGGGACCTATGATCTTGAGAAACAGTATATATATCTACAGAGTTTCAATCAAGGACCACATACACTAACAGTGTTTTCCGATGTATAATTATGTGGACTTGAGGTAGGCAGTCTGTGGTTGACCAACTGCTGTAAGACTATGTGTTTTAGCAAATAAAACATATATCTGGTGGTTAGGCAGTGGTGGAAATTGTAGTCTTGTAATATGGTGAACCATAAATTGCCCCAAAGTGGTCTGTTATGTGATACATGAACAATATAGGCGATAGATACTGTAACTGAATGCAACAAGCTTAACATGTAAGCACAAACATGAGCACAAGACAATCAGAAAAGAAAGATACAAGAATGCAAATGCAAAATGCAAAAAAGACAAAAAACAAATAAACAAAAGCAGCATAGACCAAATGTGCAAGTAATACACTGACAAGCAGTAGAACACAAGACACCTCCAAATAATTCGAGAAGAGAAGCAGAAAATGTGGAAGCCACGACGATGATTAATCAGGTAGAGGGCTTCATAAATCACAATATATAGCCAGTCCTAATATAGGGCAGATGACAAAACCATAGAAATGCAGAGCATAATGAGAAAATACTCATTTATATTGCATTTAAAAGCCTACAAAAGTGATTCCTAGAAGACCAGACACACCCACATGGCAATGAGGAACTAATGGAAGCCAGCTACACATCTGTCTCCAGGATTCCTCCCCTCTCCAGTGCTCTGCATCTTGTCATTGTTAACCATCTCATTGCACAGCGGATAGCAAAACTAATCTCATTTGGCCAAATGCAACAGAGTATCAAATACCAAGTTTTATTACACTTGGGTACAAGCCCTATTATAGCAGATATTGGACCTACCCCTAATCATTGAACACTTGTGTATGATCAGTTTATACAACACTAAATTACAATCATTACAATCTCTTTACTGTTCTTTATTGTATTGTGCTATATTGCATTATACTGATATCAGTCTGCCTGACTCTCTCTCATTCCCCGCACTCCCACTGTGTAGCACAGTAGCAGCATCTAGTAGTGTCGCCCATTGATGTCTACAGTCAGCACACTTTAAAACCTGACCAGTTAAAATAATGCATTAGATGTACCTGCAATATAAGGATGAGCTGACAACCTCAGCTCTGTTACATGCATTTGGAGCATCTCTGCTGAGTCTGCTCCTTCATTCTAGTAAAATACATGCATCATCTTGAGGATGAAATGGTTATTGGCTATATTATATAAGTTAGAATTATTTTTCTTCTCATACCCCTGAGCTGAAGCGATAGAAGATAACTTGTCAGCTTCAAACTTGTGTGCCAGTCATGTTCCTCAGGCAGGATCCCTCTGATGTTCTGCAGGGCAGAGTAGTTTCTCCTATGGGTAAAATGGGAAAGACAGTAGAGGCGTCCAGCTGCAGAGAATGAAGGAAGCAGCACAGGACTGAAAGAGGGAAATCCAGTCCCCCACAATCCCTGCCCAAATGAGAAGGAGTTCAAAATACCCTCCCCCTCTGAACCTGCCCCCTCTCCCCCTTCCCTCTGACCTGCCCCCTCTTTTTAAATTTTTCCCATCTGGCTCCTATCACAGGCTGAAGTCATTGCTTTATGTTTAACCCTCAAACCGTTCTGGAACTTATGTATCATAACCACCACCAAATCCCCAGACTTTGTAAATGAAGCAAAACCCAGGTGGTCTGTTCTGGACAGAATTGTCTAACCGTTGGTGGAAATAAACAGCCCAGACTGGAGAAGATGTGCTAATTAGGTTCTGCAAATAAAACATAACTGTACAAGAGTCACGGTGCCAAATGTCCATGAGAAGTAAGCACTGAGGTCCTACAGAAAAGAATTCCAGGGCACATGAACATATCCTCACTGCTCATCAATGGGCACTCAAGGTGGAAGTGAGATAAGAGTTATCTGTCTGATAAGCTGTGTATTAAGTGTCCTGGATTCATCTCCCAGCCCCCTCTGCTTTAATTCTGCAGTCGCTGTCTTCCTTCAGTGTGAATGAGTTGAAATTGTCCAGCAGGACGCTCACAAAACTTGGCAATTACACTATTTCTTTGCACATTTTGGCTACTGCTGTGAAAAAATGTTCAAATGCATGCGAACTCTGAGGAATTCTAAAAGATACATGCGTTCAGAAAAAATCTCTGGTTTCCATTGTTATATATGGTTCTGCTCCTTAAAGGGGTTGTCCAGGATTTTACTATTGATGGCCCTCCTCAGGATAGGCCATAAATACTATATCTGATCAGCAGGGGACTGACACACCCCTCCCCCACTGATCAGATGGTTCGGGGCAGCTCCGGTGCTAGAAATACACAACTGAGTACATTGTGTAGTGGACGGAGCTGGTTACCAGATCACTTTCAGTCCGAAGCTGCTTTCAATCAGTCCAATAGGAGCAGTAACCAGCTACATCCACTACACCGCTAACAGAGCAATATGGTTGTGGCTTCAGCTTTGGGAGCAACCCAGATGTGCGATGTTGGATCCCCACAGATCAGATATTGCTGGCTTATCCTGAAGATAGACCTTCAACAGCACAATCCTGGACAAACCATTTAAGCTGGCTATACACATTAGACGTATATCATCCGAACACGCCAAATGAGGAGGCTTTGGTAAAGCATGTGTATGATGACCTCCCGACTCGATGGCAGATATTAAGGGTTGGGCTGCCTGAGTTACAACTGCCTGATCTTTTTGTAATTAGGAGATACACCACTGACGGAGGTTTCTGGCTACAGCTTTCTCTCCTCTCCCCATTCACTACATATGCATACTTGACCAATCCAAGCATGCATATGTATAGGAGGAGCAGTCCAAAAACGACAGTGTCTCATGAGTATGGCAATATTTGGTGAACAGTTAATGCCCTTTTACAAGCTATGCTTATACAGTACAGTACATTTTTAAGTACTGCCCCAAGTTAAGAACCTAAGCTGTAGTCATGACCCAATATGACCCAAAATGCAATAAGTTGCCAATTGAACTAAACACATTGGAGGTGGAGGTTGGAATTAACCAACCATCATCTCCATCTTGCTGGTTGGTTGATAGAAGTAAGTGTTAACAGAAAGAAATACCAGCAAGCAACCTAGTGATCTAGTGGTTTTTGAAAGCGCTCTCTGTAAAGTTCATTAGGGTCACTAGCATTTTTGTAATGAGGGGGATGATGTATTTTCTAGAGTTCTACAGTTTACCGTCTCACAGATCAACATCAACAGACCATTTTAACTTGTTATAGATCAACTTTAATTTGCAATATAACATGCAACACTTGAATTGTTATACCCTCAAGAGAAGGGCTAATTTCTAAACACTTGTCTTTACCAACAAGAGACCATGGGGCTAGCAATTTCCATCTAGATCCCACCAGTCCACCAATTTCAAAGGACTGCAATAAGAGGTCCCTCTCAGTGCTGAAGCCTTTCAGAACCAAGTGTAACCCAGCTAGATCTATCCCAGGGCTGAAGATCTTAAACAACTCAAAGACTATCAAAGGTTACTTCCCACAGGACTGAAGTTATCACACAGTGGAAACCCATACATACCAGCAATCTCAGACTGCACTTCCATGGCAATACTTCCGTACTATGCTGTATCACAATGGCATTTCCAGTCCTCTGGATCCTCACTGCGCAGTATTACTTCAGGCACCTTGCCACTCACTCCAGTGTCCTGCTCACCAACTGTCTCATGATGGAAAAGCCCAGGCCCAATGATTACGTACACCAATGACAGGTTCTCCAGGCACCTTCCGCAATGTTGCGGCACTTTCTCTTCACTGGCACCAAAAGTTTGTCCTCTAATAACTTCCTTTTGTCCATTGTCATCTCTATGTCTTGTGAGATGGCAGCCAGGGAACTTTCACTTCTGCTGTCAGCTTTTGTGGTGGGATATTGGTGTTGTGCATCTGCAGTACCCCAGTACAGGGGGTATCTGCAAATGGCTTGTAATGTTATGTGTTGTAATGTTATGTGTTGTAATGTTTTATAATGTTTTATTATGCTACTATATGTAATGTGTACTCACCATGGCTTTGTATGGTGTGTGCACGGCCAGGGTTATCAAACCTGGCTCAACTCTCTTAGGGAGGAGCAGAAGTGAGCTGGTCCCAACTCCTAGTCTACAGAACCTGACTTCAGGGAGAACCTGAAGAAAGAGGAAGCAGACACTATGTGCTCCTCTTCTCAGGTGAAAAAAAACCTCACATTTCCATACATTCCTATCTTGGAGGGGAGTTGCACTATGTACAGAGGAGACTGTTTTTCCTTGTTGGATGTACTACAACTCCAATTGTGCACTACAGTAAAGAGAGACTTTTTTTTGTTTAAATATGGCCTGGTTTACTGACTCCTACATCACCGCACACTGGCCATTGCATACTCTACACACCTTGCCTTCCACCCATAGGAACACAACATCAAGGGCACCCCATACAGGAACCCCAGTGATACGAACTGCCCTGAGAGAAGAAAGGGTGCACTCTCAATCCACTGCACCAGTCCTAAGAAGCAACGGTCCCGGGGAAGCCACTGTGATAGACTGTGACATACCAAGAGCCATTACCACTTCCATCCTCTGCTCTGGCTCCTCAAGGGCTTGCTGTACATCAAAGCCCATCACTCCATAAATCCATGGACTCAAATGTGCACAGACAGTGCAGGGGCCAAACACAACTGATCACAAAACAGTACCACAGTTTGCGTAGATGCAAAGCATCCAAACCACAACACAAACCATCTTAAAAGATAAGCATCTAAGAAGGACCTTAAGCTGACTTGTGTAACTTATAGGAGTCAGTGACATTTCAGGTCAAGCTGCCACAGGAAGTTGAGTGAGGATACAATTACTCACATCTTAAGAATTAAAAAGGGGTTGTGCACATTTGGGGGTATTTTTGGCAACCTCCCCCCTCCTGGGCAAACCTGCAAAGGGATGCCTAATTACCTGCTTCCTGGCATTGTCTCCTGTTTCTCTGCTGCCTCCACTTGGGTCCCTGAATGTAAACTTTCGGTTTGACTCCTCTGCATCCAATCCATGTCCGCAGTCAACCGCTTCCTTTGTATCACATGACCACTTGACATAACACAAGAAGAGCAGGTCACCGCTGCAGTAGAAGTTTACATCTAGGGACCCGAGCGAAGCAGTGGAAGCCTGAGATCGCATGAGCTGGGAGCCAGCATACGAAAGCAAGTAAGTAGGTATCCCTTCACAGGTCTGCACAGGAGGGGAAGGGGTTGCCAAATATCTCCCCAAATGCCAACAGATAAACTGTCACAATCAGGAGCTTGTAGGCACAAACTTTCTAAGCTCCGCATCAGTTAGGGCACTTTCACACTAGTGTTATTCTTTTCCGGCATTGAGTTCCATCCTCGGGGCTCAATACCGGAAAAAAACTGATCAGTTATATCTTAATGTATTCTGAATGGAGAGAAATCAGTTCAGTATGCATCAGGATGTCTTCAGTTCAGTCACTGAACGGCATTTTGGCTGGAGATGCCATGTCCATGACATGCCAGAATGCCGGCATTAATTTCCATTGAAATGTATTAGTACCTCATTGATGGATCCGGTATTCCGGTCTGCGCATGTGCAGACCTTTAAAAATGGGAAAAAAATAAATACCGGATCCCTTTTGCCGGATGACCCTGGAAAAACGGATCCGGTATTGCAATGCATTTTTCTGACTGATCAGGGATTTTACAGACTGATCAGGATCCTGATCAGTCTGAAAAATGCCTGATCAGTCAGAAAAAATGACATGCGTTTGCATACAGTTTGCCTGATCGGAACTGCCTGCCGGAATCAAACAACGCAAGTGTGAAAGTACCCTTAAGGGCTCTTTCACACTTGCGTTTTTGCTTTCCGTCCTAGAGTTCCGTCCTCGGGGCTCTAGGACGGAAAGAAACTGATCAGGATAATCCTAATGCATTCTGAATGGAGAGAAATCTGTTCAGTATGCAACAGGATGTCTTCCGTTCAGTATGTGAACGTTTTTTGGAGGGTGTTTATTAACGGTACACACTCAGATTCGGCAACTGTCAATAGTGGGGTACCTCAGGGGTCAGTATTGGGCCCCATTCTTCTCAATATATTTATTAATGATCGTGTAGAAGGTTTTCACAGTAAAATATAAATTTTTGCAGATGACACTAAACTGTGTAAAGTAATTAACACTGAAGAGGACGGTTTTCTGCTACAGATGGATCTGGATAGATTGGAGGCTTGGGCAGAGATGTGGCAGATCAGGTTTAACACTGACAAATGTAAGGTTATGCACATGGGAAGGAATAATGCAAGTCACCTGTACATACTAAATGGTAAAACACTCGGTAACACTGACATGGAAAAGGATCTAGGAATTTTAATAAACAGCAAACTAAGCTGAAAAAAACAGTGTCAGGCAGCTACTGCCAAGGCCAATAAGATAATGGGTCGCATCAAAAGGGGCATAGGCGCCCGTGATGAGAACATAGTCCTACCACTTTACAAATCACTAGTCAGACCACACATGGAGTACTGTGTACAGTTCCGGGCTCCTGTGAACAAGGCAGACATAGCAGAGCTGGAGAGGGTTCAGAGGAGGGCAACTAAAGTAATAACTGGAATGGGGCAACTACAGTACCCTGAAAGATTATCAAAATTAGGGTTATTTACTTTAGAAAAAAGATGACTGAGGGGAGATCTAATAACTATGTATAAATATTTCAGGGGTCAGTACAGAGATCTCTCTCATCATCTATTTATCCCCAGGACTGTGACTGTGATGAGGGGACATCCTCTGCGTCTGGAGGAAAGAAGGTTTGTACACAAACATAGAAGAGGATTCTTTACGGTAAGAGCAGTGAGACTATCGGAACTCTCTGCCTGAGAAGGTGGTGATGGTGAGTACAATAAAGGAATTCAAGAGGGGCCTGGATGTATTTCTGGAGTGTAATAATATTACAGGTTATAACTACTAGAGGGGGGTCGTTGATCCAGGGAGTTATTCTGATTGCTTGATTGGAGTCGGGAAAGAATTTTTTATTCCCCTTAAGTGGGGAAAATTGGCTTCTACCTCACAGTTTTTTTTTCCTTCCTCTAGATCAACTAGCAGGATGACAGGCCGAACTGGATGGACAAATGTCTTTTTTCGGCCTTATGTACTATGTTACTATGTTACTAATGCATATCATTCAGTTCATTCCCTCTGGCATACCTATAGGAATAAGTCTACTGTGCCCATAGCTTCGTACAGTCCTGGAAGCAATTACTAATGTGTCACGGTTATATTATAGGTAGTGTGTGACCGATCCTGTAGATTATTCAATATATTTCTTTTATGCACTATAAATGCACTAAAATATATGTTCTGTGTTCAGGAGTAAGAGTTAACAGACCACAATACTGATGGAAGCCCTACATTTCGCTGCACTATTAGAGGCCCCCACAGAATAAGGCTGTGTATGAATACAGTGTATTAGCTTCTGATTGTTGGTGCAAAATATGCAAAAAAAAAAAAATCCAATATAATAATAAATATTGTGATTTTTTTGTTAAAACACTTATTACTTTCTGCACTTTCTATACCTAATAGCAATGTGTGGGCAATATATAGTTAACACTGGCAGACCTGGTTAGGTTACCACAGTGATATACTTGGTCCACCTTCTGGTTCGGCTAGTTACACACCTCTGATGTGAATTCCGTCAGGCTGTTTCGGCAGACAATGCCAGGAATCATCCGGGCACAAACCGCAGCATTCAGAGGTTTGTGTCCGGTCGATCCTGTCTGCCGGCATGCATATGGATCTCTGCCGGACCCCATTATACTTAATGGGGCTGACGGGCATTCTGTCTGCATCCAGCAGTGCTGGATCCGGAGTTATTCTGGCAGGGTGTTCTCTGCCAGAACAGCCTGCTGGAATTCACACCGTTGTATAGTCTTATCAGAGCAGAGCTACAGACAAGACCTACATGTGCACGCTCCTGCAAACTACACCAGAGTCCAGAGAACCTTTATATCTGAGACTGCAGTTGTCAGAGAAGATCCTTAGCATCACAGTACCTCTGAAGAAAAGAGATCAGCCATCTGAGAAGGACTAGAATTAGGTACCGCTCGTTTATGGCAAGAGACTTTGGTGCTGTGGAAAGGGTTCACTGCTTCCCGCACCCGTTACACTTTGAGACGGACCTGCCATCCAGATCCCAATTCTGCATTCCTCAGCCTGTAAATTGCAGAAAGGACTGCCAAGAATGGAATAGCACGCCTATGGTTATTTGGAGAGACTATAAATTGTTCTTAGAACGAAAGTCAGGGAGCACTACTAGTACTACTACCATCATTGTTGCTGCTCATACACAGCTATTGGGAAAATACTATACTGTGATATACTCTGGAACTGTACCTTTTGCTACTCTATGTACTATTACTCCCATCACTGATTTAGTAGAGGTATATTTTATTTATTGCAACCAATGGGCCTGAATATTTACTCCATCATCCATCTGCTGGACCTACACCTGAACTCCTGCCTTGCACCCTGCCAACCACCTAACATCAAGGTCACCCGAACTACTATCAGGCGGAGACCCTAGAAAGTCAGGGAGTGCCCTGGAGGAAGAAAGAGTGGGCCCTCTATTTACCGTGCAGAGCTCAGGGACTGCAAATGTGAGGACTGGCACTGTGAACTGTGAGTACTACTACCATGATAATAGCTCTCCTCCCATAAACCTCACCTCCCCTCCAGACTGCTGCAAAAATAGATGCTCCAGAATTGAGGAATGTAAGTCATTGCTAAAACAGACATGTCCTCTTTAAGGACATCATCTCACGTTCAGGATTGTGGTGTGGATTCTGCTCCTAAATCCTAACAGAGTCCTCTGACATTCTGCTGGTAATGCACGTGAATATGGTATTTTATACGCCATTAGATGCAGACCCAAACAATGTTTGTGTGCATGAGGCTTTAGCCTTGGATTTCTGCTGAACATTCCTAGAACATGGCCGGTGTGAACATATCCTAAATCAGATAATACTGTACATCTTTTCATGGCCAACTGCATTTATATAGCATAAGCTAGACCTTGTAATACCTACTGGATCACTTTGACTAAATAATGAAAAAACTACACACAAAAAAAGAGAGTATTTCAGGAACAGAAGTCATAAAGCTCTGCTACATGTCCTTGGATTTGGAAACAGTGAGTAACAGCTGTGACTACTGTAGTCACCATGGAAGGAATTACTGTTTTCTGAGAGGGGCCCGGACACTAGCCATTTTTAAGCAATATGTCCACCTGTGCAGTCACTTGTTATTTTATAAGATGTATCTTAAAGAGGTTATCCCATGTATAATGCAAAAAAATTTAAATCATATCTAGAGATGAGCGCGAAGTTTGGAAAAATTCGATTCGGACGATTCGCCGAAGTTTGTCAAGATGTTTGATTTTTTCCGAACTAATTTGTCTTGAATTACAATAAATCGGGTATACCCAGGCCATTTAACTTAATGATATTCATCCCACTTGGTAGCCTATTCTCAATGCGAAGGTTTGGAACTTAAACTGCAGGGACAGTGCAGGGAAAGGGTATCGCTGTGTGCATTACATTCTAGCGCACCCACATTCATAGTTAATCCGTTCTGTTGGTACTGTACCATCAGTATTATAAGCAGTTGTAATTTATCTCCGTCTACATCACTGTGCAGGGCACTAAGATTCATAGCTAATCCCTTCTGTTAGCTGGTGGAATTCATGTGCGTCAGTACTACAGATCAATAAAAGCGTCAGGTCTAATTTATCGCTGTGAACTTAACCATGCAGTGCCCCAAGATTCAAGTAGTGACCGCATAAGAGTGGGACGGTGGCAACAGCAGCAGTAGTGGCAGTAGTGGCCCCATAACAGAGTGGGGATGGGTGTGGCAGCAGCAGCGGCAGTAACCGTGACAATACTAGCCCCATGAAAGAGTGGGGATGGTGGCAGAAGTGGCAGTAGTGGCCCCATGACAGTGGGGATGGTGGTGGCAGCAGCAGCAGTGGCAGTAACCGTGACAAATAGTTGCCCCATGACAGAGAGGGGATGGTGGCAGCAGCAGCAGTAGTGGCCCCATGACAGTGTGGGGACGGTGATGGCAGCAGTGACAGTAACCATGACAAAAGTGGCCCCATGACACAGTAAGGCTGTGTTAACATCACTGTTTATGTTTCCGTTCTATTGATCCATCAATCTTGTATTTTGAGCATCCATAAAGCCTCTTTCAGACGGTCAGTATTTTTTCAGTGTTTTGCATCAGTATTTGATCAGTAATTGTAAGAGTGGGTCCTAAACAGAGATAAAATGTAATATAATTATTTGCATCTCATCTGTGTTTTGGACCCACTCCTGATTTTGGCTTACAATTACTGATCAAATACTGATGCAAAACACTGACCAAATACTGAGTAAAAGAACGTATAAGCTACAATAAATTTGGGTCGAGTTGGTGGAGCGATTTGTGTGGTTCATTCTGATAACCAACAAGACTCCTCTGTGCAAAGTGGTTATTTAACCCCAAGTGGTCAAATAACCAGCAACAGCCCCTGTTTGGCCACTGTATTTTATGGCAGCTACTTTTCAGGCTTATGTCCCTTATGGCAATAATCCAGCAGCCATGTTTGATCCATCCATCAAGTTCGGCCCATCTGGTTTAAACCCAAATACATGTTGAAAGCAAAACACCATTAGGTTCATAGTATGGAGGGATCCCGGACCTTATGGAGGGATCCACATCGGTTAAAATTGTAATGCACTGCACAGTGATATAGAGTTTGTTTAAAATTTGTTGTGGCTGTGAGTGATGCAGATTAAAATTTTCCCTAACTGAACATATTAGCTGTGACGAATTTCGTTCCATTGGGTGGACAATTTGTGTGGTTCATTCCGAACTGTAATCCTCAGTTTTAACTGCTTATTCGACCCCAAGAGTTCCGCGTTCAACTTCCTGGAGGACCAAGTGGCATTCAGCACTAACTGTTCTGTGATGCCCTTACATGTCAGCCGCTGCGCACGCTACACTTAAGAAATCGCTGTGTGTCTACCCTTTGTTGACAGGTGCGGGTTACCCGCTCAATGTTGTTTGCCATAGTGATCGGGGATTGTAATACTGGAGCAGACAAACTCTTTGGTAAAAGACTAATTTATTTGGTAAAAGACTCGCTAAAGGACAAATTTTTCCGATAAAAGAATAATTTCTCTGACAAAAAACGATGATCAACTTGTGGGCAACCCTGCTGTACAAAGAATCAATTTATTTGCACTGCGGCACTGCACATTGACCTGCAACTGTAAGACATGTGACGTAGCAATCATAGTGTGCAGAATACAATTTGCACTAACAGGCCTTAATAGGTATACGTTTTGTACTGCACAGTGATGTAGAATTTGAAAAAATTTGATGTGGAAGTCAAAGTGATGCAACATAAAACTTTTGCTAACAAATAAATTATATACAATCATTTTTGTGCTACAAATACGAATTTGATCGGATGGTGCCAGCAGCAGTAGTTACAGTAGCAGTGACAATACAGGACCCTATTGACGTCCTGTCATTGGAATGAGTACACCATGCAACGACAATCTACTCGAGGGAAACTCTGCTATGCAAAGAATCAATTTATTTGTACTGCCCACACGGTGTTAAATAAGACCGCTCTGTAACACTAAATCACAGTAACTGTTTGGCTAAAAGAGGTGGTTAAATATTAATGTGGACACAAAGTAGAATGAGACAGGGACAGGTATATCACCCCAATTTGTGAATCAGGGCCCAATAGAATTGCTTATCTATTAATCAATGTGGACATGCCTCAAACAGTAGAATGAGACAGGTGTCTCACCCCAATTTGGGAATCAGGGCCTAATAGAATTAATTTTCTATAAATCAATGTGGACAACGTTCAACTAGATTGATCTGTGCCCCACACCGCAATTGATTCAACCTGCACTGTTACTAAAGTATCCCTACAACTTCAGATGATTGTCCCTGCACTGTCCATTTCACTCTCGCAATTCAGTTTTCAGATTGTCAGCAAAACTATCCCTAGCACAACAATGCTCCCATGTCTCTCCATGGGAGTGCAGTTGACACAGAAATGGTGCTGACCGAGCAGGTTTAGTCGTTTAAAGGGCTGTGACATCAAAGGGGGTGGATAGCTCCGGATTGGCTGGCTGCACGGCATTATCGGTGATCTCTCATTTCTGGGCTTGTCTCCCCTACACTTACTTTCACTTTGTAACACGTGCAGCCGCCATTTTAGGATCAAATCTGATTAGTTACCACGAAGCGCCAGGAAATTCGGCTTCATAACGAATCAAAGTCTTCCCGGATGTCTGTCAACCGCAGTGAGTAGGAAAAAGAATTTAGAGAAAGGGCAAACAAGAGGTGGCGCTATACAGATAGATTTCAGTGGATAACTCAGTGGCTATAATACATTTTTAATTACATGCAATTACAAAAGTATTCAGACCTAGGTGCTCGTTTGAAAAATGTAGACTATTTTTCATGGGGCAACCTCTTTAAAGAGGACCTTTCACCTGAAATTGCATGTTAAACTAAACATATACCCTTACTTGCTGGCCCCCGGTGGTGCTGATTCTCCTCTTCTTTTTTCGATATGTGCCTCGTTTGTCCCGGTGCCCTCAATATCTCCGCCGTGTATGCTAATGAGCCATTCGGCTCAGCGGGCGAGCCTGCAAAAGTTCTCCGAGGCGTGTCTGCCTTCTCCTGGCACGGAGCGCAGCCAATAAGCGCGTCCGCTCTTAGCCAGGAGAAGACGCTCCAGATCTCGCGAGATTCGCGAGAACTGAGCGATTTCATCCATCCTGAGCCGGCGCCATCTTGGATTCCCGCAGCCAGCATCGGCTCAGGATGGATGAAATCGCTCCAGTTCTCGCTGATCTCGCGAGATCTGAGCGCCTTCTCCTGGCTAAGAGCGAGCGCGCTATTGGCTGCGCTCCGTGCCAGGGAGAAGGCAGACACGCCTCGAGAACTTTTGCAGGCTCGCCCAGTTGAGCCGAATGGCTCATTAGCATACACGGCGGGAGATATTGAGGGGGGCACCACGGACAAACGGGGGCACATATCGAAAAAAGAAGAGGAGAATCAGCACCACCGGGGGCCAGCAAGTAAGGGTATATGTTTAGTTTAACATGCAATTTCAGGTGAAAGGTCCTCTTTAAATAAAAAAATGAAGCAACTTTGCAAATAATTTTAATGAAAAAATCAACCATCTTATGTATACAGCTCCCACGCAGACTTACGTATGATCTATGGTTACAAATTGCAAACAAATTGCAGCTTTCTGAACACTGTGCCCGTCTGCCATTTAGGAACATATAATCAATAGAGTCTTTCTTGCATATATTGTAATAGAGTACAACATGGACTGCAGGGTTTACATTTTTCAAATGCTTCATGCCAAACTTTAATTCTTCACATTTAAAGGCGTTATGCAACCCACTAAAAATGTGTTATATCAACTGGATACGTGTTGAAATAGAAAGTTCTTCTTAACTTCTAAAAATATTCCACTTACCTAAGGTCCGCAAAACACCAAAGGTCGTGTGCATGAGGCCTAACACAGAAGAGTTGGAGCTGTAGAGTCTGCATTCATCAGACAGGAGGACCATGCATGGTGTGAGTGGAGGTTTCATGTATCTGTGGTCAGAGAAGAAGCAGTTACCTTTACATGTACCTTTACAAATTGTTGTGCAGAAAAAACAGTCAAATCTAGTATTATATTAGATAAATCTCGTGCACACTTTGCTTTTTCATTCCATGCGGAATTTGACCTGCTGTGCAGATTTTCAAATCCTTGACATGTCAATTCTTTTGTGCAGATTTCACCCTTTTTAATGCAAGGGTATGAACTGCAGAGTGCAGTTTTTGGTGTGGATCTGATGAGGAATGCACAAAAATCCTCAGGCAAATCCATGTGGATTTTTTGTTTGTGAGGATCCATTCATTGCAGTGCGGACCCATTTAAAGGTGCCGCGATTCGCAAGATACAGCAAAATAAATAAATAAATAGGACAGTCACATGTCATATCTTTTGCAGAGCAGATGCACGAATCAGGAGCCCATGAAAAGACACAGAAGCCCTTCCATGGGCTTTTGGGTCCATGTCTCTGCATGGCAAAAGATAGGACATGTCCTATATTTTTCCCATATCTTGCGGATCACAGACCCATTCAAGTCAATAGGTTCGCCCCACGACACGGAATTCACGCGGCCGGAGCTCGTATATTACGGACCACTGTTTGTGGTACGCAACACGGGCACGGCAACCATGCAGTCGCGTGAAAGGACACTTAACCTGCACCCATGTAAAAGCTGAACACACACAATTCTTTAAGCCTTTCATTTTTAGAGTGACCTTCCATCCCATGTAATAATCTGGTCACCCGTCTCTGAACCCTTCCTAGTTGTCCTATATCCTTTATAGTATATGGAGCCAAATACTGAATCCTATATTCAAGATGGCCCTATAAAGAGAAACTGTCACATCTCCGGACAAGTCATTGTAGCCCCCATAATAAAGCAATGTTCATAACCCTGTATTCTGCCATTCGCCTGTTATCTCTGTTGGATTTCAACATGCCTGATCCTTTCGTCCTCGAGGAGATAAGCCACCACAAGAGGTGTCTATTAGAGTCTTTCTCTTCTCTCTCCATTCAGGACATATGCAGACTCAGTCAAGCTGAGCATGCATGTGTATGGGAGGTGTGGAGGTAATTAGCTGTTACCCAAACAAGTGTTTGTCCATTAGCTATCTAAAGTGTATAGCCTGCCTTAAGGCGGCTTTACACGTCCCGATGTAACAGCCGATTGTCCAGAAGGAAGCATTGCGATCACTCATCCTCATACAGCTGCATTGTTTCTGGGCAGCAGATCGCTGTTCAGACCGCACAGTAATTTAACGTAATGATAATTTAGATGCCTGCATGAACGTCAGGATCACCCGAAGAGCCTTTTACTCGTTCATTGGGAGAACGGCGCCACATTTAGACGGGCAGATTGTGGGGAACGAGCATTCACAGGAACGTTCGTTCCCAAAATTCTGCCCAAATATCGTTGTAAATCCACCTTTAGACTATCATGCAGCTGCAGCCTCGAGTTATAGCTGTGCCTAAGGCCTCTTTTACACGGGCGTCATGTTTGACGCCCGGATAAGAGGCGGGTGCGTTGCGGGAATATGCGCGTTTTTCCCGTGCGGGTGCAAACGTTTGCAACCGGTTTTGCACGCGCGTGAGAAAAAACGCCATGTTTGGTACCCAACCCGAAGCCGGACTTCATCACTGAAGTCCGGTTTCGGGTCTACTGGAGAATTGATTATTTCCCCTTATAACATGGTTATAAGGGGAAATAATAGCATTCTTAATAAAGAATGCATTGTTAAATGAAGTGGAGGCAGTTAAAAATAATAAAAGTTAACTTACCTTAGCCACTTGATTGCGTAGTCGCGATCTCTCCTCTCTTTCCCTGCAGCATCTATGATCTACAGGACCTGTGATGACGTCACATCACATGGTCCAATCACATGGTCCATCTTACCATGGTGATGGACCATGTGATTGGACCATGTGATGTGACGTCATCACAGGTCCTGTAGATCATAGATGCTGCAGGGAAAGAGAGGAGAGATCACGACTACGCGATCAAGTGGCTAAGGTAAGTTAACTTTTATTATTTTTAACCCCTTCCACTTCATTTTACTATGCATTCTTTATTAAGAATGCTATTATTTCCCCTTATAACCATGTTATAAGGGAAATAATAGAGATTGGGTCCCGTTGCTAAGCAACAATGCGGGAAAATCGTAACGCATCCGCACTTGCTTGCGGATGCTTGCGATTTTCCCGCAGCCCCATTCACTTCTATGGGACCTGTGTTGCGTGAAAAACGCAGAATATAGAACATGCTGCGATTTTCACGCAACGCAGAAGTGATGCGTGAAAATCACCGCTCATGTGCACAGCCCCATAGAAATGAATGGGTCCGGATTCAGTGGGGGTGCAATGCGTCCTCCTCACGCATTGCACCCACGCAGAAAACTCGCTCGTGTGAAAGGGGCCTAAGGCCTCTTTCACACGGGCGAGTTTTCCGCGCAGGTGCAATGCGTGAAGTGAACGCATTGCACCCGCACTGAATCCGGACCCATTCACTTCTATGGTGCTGTGCACATGAGCGGTGATTTTCATGCATCACTTTTGCGTTGCGTGAAAATCGCAGCATGTTCTATATTCTGCGATTTTCACGCAACGCAGGCCCCACAGAAGTGAATCGGGATGCGGGAAAATCGCAATCATCCACAATCATGTGCGGATGCGTTGCGATTTTCCCGCATGGTTGCTAGGATACGATCGGGATGGGGACCCGATCGTTATTATTTTCCTTTATAACATAGTTATAAGGGAAAATAATCGCATTCTAAGTACAGAATGCAATGTTCCCCGGGCTATAGAGGGTTAAAAATAATAAAGAGTTAACTTACCTTCTCCCATTGTACGCGCAGAGCCCCAGAACGTCTTTTCTCTTGATGATTGATTGCTTCAGGACCTGTGGTGACGTCACAGGGTCACATGGTCCAATCATAGAAGCATTTGAGTGGACCATGTGACCCATGTGATCCTGTGACATCACGGCAGGTCCTTCATCTAACATCTGTTGGATGAAGGACCTTTGGTGACGTCACAGGATCACATGGGTCACATGGTCCACTCAAATGCTTCTATGATTGGACCATGTGACCCTGTGACGTCACCACAGGTCCTGAAGCAAGCAATCATCAAGAGAGAAGACGCTCTGGGGCTCTGCGCGTACAATGGGAGAAGGTGAGTTAACTCTTTATTATTTTTAACCCTCTATAGCCCGGGGAACATTGCATTCTGTAATTAGAATGCGATTATTTTCCCTTATAACTATGTTATAAAGGAAAATAATTACATATACAGAATACTCATCCCGAAACCGGACTTCAGTGATGAAGTCTGACTTCGGGTCTGGGTACCAAGCATGCGGATTTTTTCACGCGCGTGCTAAACGCACTACAAACGTTAGCACATGCGCGGAAAAATCGTGGCGATTCCCGCAATGCACCCGCCTCTTATCCGGGCGTCAAACATGACGCCCGTGTGCAAGAGGCCTAAGTGTATAAGAAAACTTAAAAAGTAGCTTGCAACACAAAAAATAAATAGTTTACCATCTTCACCCATAAGGCAATTGCTCAAATCAGTATAAATTCGAAACTGCAATCATCTGATTTCAATATAGCTGTTCAGTAGTATATTTCAAACTAAGTGACTAGTTCCAATGAGAACTAGAAAACTGTGAATTGAATAACCTATAACTCAAGATCATGCTGGGTTTACATCTACGCTTTTATTTCTGTTGTTCTGGTCCATTATTAGAGCAGAACAATTAAAATAATGAAAGTGCCAAAGTCATCAAATGGCACCTGACAGGTCCTATTGACTATAGCCAGATCCATCAGGTTACCAGCAGAAAACCCAGTGTTTTATTAGATAGAACTGCATAATGCACTGTATTGTCCCATATTTTTTACGTAATCTGCGTGGAAATTTTACAAACTACTTAGGTTTATAATTTTCTATAAATGGTTCAGGGTGTTTGTTATGTGGCCCCGTTTATTATAAAGGCTTCCAAAATAATATTGTGCTTGTTTATTATCCAGATTAAAGAGGACCTTTCATGGGTTTATATCATAGAAACTGGTATGCTTACCAGATAGGGCGGCCCCTACAGATGCCAGCACTTTTTTCTAAAATATCCCTCTATTCTGGTGCTGCTTCCCCCTCTGTTCTTTGTGCCCAGTATGTTAATTTAGATTATCGGTACAAGGAGGAGGAGATGGCCGGGTTCCTCAATGGGCGTCTCCTTCTTCCTGCCTGTAGCGCGAAAAGAGAGAAAGGGAGAAAAAACTGCTCACCTTCCCCTGGCTGTGATGCTCTCTGCTGTGATTGGACCTCGCTACAGTCAGGGAGAAGGAGACGTCCATTGAGAAACCCGCCCGTCTCCTCCTCCCTGTACCGATACTCTAAATTAACATATCAGGCACCAAAAACAGTGGTGGACACAGCACCGAACGGAGGGGTATTTTTGGGGTATTTTAGAAAAAAAAAATGCTGCCACCTGTAGGGGCCGTCCTATCTGGTAAGCGTATAAACTCATGAAAGGTCCTCTTTAAATAGATATATGGTATTAGCATGACTTTGGGGCACACAACTGGTTAACAACTAATTAACACACAGCAGAATATCCCATCTTGTTCTAAAATAATTGCATCTTGGGATGATTCATATTGTCCAGGTTCTCCTGAAGTCCATTATTCTTCTGAAGACAGTAGAAGATAGATTTGGAATGTTCAATCCGCCCCCAGCGTCTCCCTCGTCCTCCTCTATGGTCTCAGTTTCCATCCGCAAGGTTCTGGAGGAGCCTGTGGCTGGGGTCCAGCAGCCAGCTGCAAAACATCAGACTGTCACATAGCGAAAGAAAAGGGGGAAGGTGAAGGGAGATAGCTGAACCCTTGGGAGGAACTGAAGTTCATAAACACAGTAACATGAGGGTTCCTCTACCACCTTAACATCACAGTGCTTGTAAACACCTTCTGCAGCAGGACTGTTCCTTCTTTTTATAGGAGAGTGGTAACCCTAGGGTACTCCTTACTGATAAGTGATGGATAGGTTATGGCACACATTGCTAAGAATCCCTGCTCTTCTCTCCTCTCCCCCGCTCACGCGTTTAAGCTTTTTATTCCAGTGCAATTGCAATGCAAACTGGATGTATTAAATGGGTTATGCCATGATTGATGTAAAAAATGAAAATCAGACGTCATATAGTGCATGATAATCTCTTTCTAGCAAAGTTAGAACCAGCCCTGTACCTCACATGGATCCAGAGATTTTCCCATTCATTGCTCCGAATGTTCTGCTAGATTGGTTTGAAGCTGGCAGCTCAGGGTGTGTGTCCTTTCTGCTGCAGCTTCTAACAGAAGATACAGATGGTGTCAGTTGAAGATTTAAACTGAGCATGTGTGGCCACCTCAGTGAGGTGGGCAAGAAATAAGGAAAAGAAGAAACAGCAGGTGGCGCTATACAGATACATTTCATTGAATAACTCAGTGGCTATACTACATTTTAAGATGCATGCAATTACAAAAGTATTCAGATCCAAATACTGTTTTGAAAAATACTGAATTTTTTTTGTGGCACAACCCCTTAAACTAATGTGTCACATTATAATGTTAATGCATGTCTATATTTTTCATGTGACATCAACTGGACCATAATCCAGCGACCGGCATCCTTGTCATTTTAGATTCATAGTTTCTTTGCATGGTCACATCATCCTTTTTTTTAAACTGCATTCCTCATGTACTTGAAGCTTCTGGCTTCCTTTATCGCCTGTCACTTATCTGAGCCTAGCCATATTCTTCCCAGTATCAGTGTATATTCATAACATATGTGACTGGTCAAATGAGCTCTGGTCTGTTGAATGTACCGTATGCTTCACTAAACCAAAATGGGTTATTCTTCCTGTAGGACATATGTTTGTCAGTAAACTGCTTCATTATAAGTTTGGGATTTGGGGACTTTTCAAGCAGGAAACTGTAGAAAGCCAAAAACCTGATATTCACACCCCCTCCCAGCCCTCAGCTATGCTTTTAGGATATTGTGTATATAATTTTGATTTGACTAGGAACAGAAGGATCTCATTCTCTACGTATAATTTTCCAGGCTTGCTCACTCTAAAGCACCTATTGAATAATCCAATCTGTACAGCATCCTGGATTTAAACTGGACAAACAGGTGGATCATACCACTCGACAAGTTGGGAGGGGGGTGTTTAGAGCAGGCGTATAATAAGAATTCATGGGGCCCAATATAAAAAATTAGAGTAGAGTAAAGTCATGCTTTGTTAAACTCCCTTAGCAGCTAGGAGTTTCAGGAACTAGGCAGTAATGATGGGAATATTTTCTATATGTTCTATCCAATGGTCTAGCTATAACTGGATGCAGACTAAGCCCAGGAACCTGAGGGGGGCCAAAGATCCTTGAGTAGGGTTGAGCGAACTTGTGTTTTAAGTTCGGCGTCCGAAGTTCGGGTTCCGGTTATCGCAGAATCCCGTTATGGTTTTCGCTACCACGGACCATAACGGAATTTGGAAACCATAACGGCCCTTGTGGTTTCCAAATTCCGTTATGGTTCGTGGTAGCAGAGTCCATAACGGGATTCTGCGATAACCCGAACCCGGACTTCGGACGATGAACTTAAAACACAAGTTTGCTCAACCCTATCCTTGAGTCCTATAAGATTTTAGCAATTTTAGGCCTTATTCACATGTTAATGCCTGTTTCACATCAGTAAAAAAATATTCAGTGCGTCATCCATGAAGATGTCAGTGAAGGGTGGGTTTTTTGTATGTGTGTCCGTTTTGTGTCCACTTTGTGTCATGTGTATGCCACATACATAGAGCTAGGCTAAAAAGAATATTTCCAGAGCAACTGCTACCAATGGTCAATAAAAACCACCAAGTGAACAAACACCAAGTGCCCTTGGTGTTGCAGTGGTGTGGTACAAAAGAGAGGAGACCAGAGTGCCAGGAGGTAGCAGTTCCACAATAAACAAGGAGTCTTTACCAGAAGTCTTTACCAACAATATTGCAGCAGGTTTTGGGGTTGAATCAGTGGGTTATCTCCAGGAGCTTCCAGAAGAGATGCGCTTTTTTTTATATACCAGTACTTTAGGTTCCAATCCAGCCGAGCCTGAAGATCCAATCAACAGCTTTGAAGTCCAGTAGCCTTGAACAAGCATTACCTTTGCACACTTTGGCCATGCACACCCTCTTTTTATGGCTGCTCAACCTTTTTAAGGTTTCTGATTGATAAACCGTTTCTGGGATGTTTCCTGGCTTTCTACCTGGGTATCAAATTTGGTCTTAGGCTTCCACAGGATAGGAGATGCTGCTCACACCCCTGCCTCTCAGCTATCTTAGCACTAACTCACTAATGTCACAGGGAAGAGCCAAGTCCAGGGGTTAGTTTCTGTCCTTCCTTGGATACAATAGCTATGGGAATATATGTAACCCTCTGATTGAGCATGTAGTACCTACAAATAACATAATATAATACAGTATAAAACATTAAGAACATGTCACATCACATAGGTCACTGCAGTAGTCCTTTCAATTGAGAGATGGACTCCTTCATCTACAGAGCTTCATGGCAGTTGCTATGACTACTAAACTCACTAATGATGATGAAGGGACTAAAAATATTTTTTCTATGCCAACTATTTGGGATATCTGAATTAATTACATGCAATAATCGACAATAGCAACTAAGATAAATGGCGTACAGCATTGTTCGACAATATTGTTATGGCATTGGATGTGAAATCACTGTGCCAATCCAACCACTTTGGACTAGACCAAGGGGCATTATCCTGGTGGTCCTCTGGTATTCACCCTTTAACCCCTATACAGGGATCAGTACTTCTCTACAGGGAACCACCAGGCTTCTACCTCCTGGAATAGTCTCGGTGCAGTTGGCAGCTGACACATGGGCAGTGGCATAACTAGAAATGACTGGGCCCCACAGAAAATTTTTGAAAACCTCCCTCCTTTCGTGCAGTCCCCACTCCAGTGGCTAGTCAAGATGGCTCTCACAGGCAATTTGTCCGTTTCCCACAGTGTCACCGTATATAATGTCATTGTATAATACTGTTGAGGGGGCCCTGACAATAACATTTTTTAGTCCTCATCCTGTGGGCCCCTTCTGAGTTTGATCTCCAAAGCAGCCGCTTCCCGTTCTTCCCCTATAGCTATCTCCCTGCACATGGGGGCACTGAAATATCAGGCAAAACCGTAGTTATTTTAAGGCCAAGACCAGAGGGGGCAGAGTTAGTGCATATATGGGATACAGAACTGACGTCAGGGTTGGCAGCACAGGTCAGAATGATAAATGAGGTACAAGTTAGGTTAGGAAGTGGAGAATCAGATCAGGAAACACACAAGCAAAATGAAATAATGAAAGCGCTGGTCCAAAATAAAAAATATATAACAAATTTTATTGATGAATAATTCCAATAAAAATGCAATGCAAATACCTAGAAGAAGTATTGCTGAGAAAAAGAGGAAAGAGATTATCCATACAGAGTGCACACTGATGTACGTATGACACCAGGCTGCACCAGGCTGTACTCTGTATGGAAGATCTCTTTCCTCTTTCTATTTGTATTAGAATTATGCATCAATAAAATGTGTTAGATATTTTTTTATTTTGGACCGGCACTTTCATTATTTCTTTTTGCTTGTTGGTTATTTATGGGAAAGGGTCTGTTCATATTTATGGGCATATGCAGGTAATATAGAGATCAGTACGCGGACAGACAATAAAATGGCACACCTTTTCAGGGCACTAGTAAAACTAAGAACTTTATTGCTCAGGCACCTTGCTACTGGGGAAGAAACCTTAAATCTCCACAGGTTGCCATCCATTGGCTGGTGAAGATTGGGACGCACACGTGCTGGCTCTTTAAGAGCAGGGGAAAACACACGGGCCTTACAGAGAGGCAGACAGACAAGCAGCCCTAGCTGGGGAAGTCAGCCAGTTCCAGCCCACCAGGTAAGTCTGCAAGGGCAGCGGTGGCAGCAATCCACTGCTGCTGTAGCAAATATATTGACTAAAAAATAATTGTGCCCTTAGATGGATTCATATCAGTATTTTTAAAAATAAATGGAACATTTTTGGTAGTATTTATCTAGAGATTTTGCATCTCAGAACTTGGAAGAGACGAACACAAACTGTTCAGTTGGTTGGAGACGTGATTTCCTCTTTAGGAAAAACAGCCAGACAAATATTCATCCTAAACCAGAGAAAATGTATTTGTCTTCTTCACTGCTGGATGATCTAGGAACAATAGCTGCCAGGCATTATGTGATCCTTTTCTTCATCTTGGATATGCAGCATAAAATAAAGTATTTTTTATTGTAACTGGACCTGAATATAATTAATTAATACATTTTGCAATATCATAGAGGTTGGTTATTTGATTCTTACACATAACCCTTGTTGGATTGGTATGTGCACATATTTGGTGTTCACAGAAAAACATTATGGATCTCAATTTCCAGAAAGATAAACTGCATCTTAATTTTAAAGGGAATCTGTCACTAGCTTTTACCCTTGTCAGCTAAACATATGCTGACATTAAGGGTCTCCATAGCAGTCCTAATGTGTGTTTATTTTAGATATTCAAGGCTTTATTTTCTCAAAAAACAGGTTTTACCCACCTGTCAATCATCAGAATAAGGAGCCCAGGGGGAGGTCTGGCCATGCAGGGTGCTCGTCCGCACCCTCCTCCATCAGTGCCGCACGCCGCCTCTCCAAACTTCTGCGCCGCCTCCTAAAGCGCAGTGCCGCCTCCCCCTCCTTCCCGTCAAGATCCCGCGCATGCGCACTTCGCTCCCTGAAGCCGGTTGCCGGAGTCCACACGGGCGCATCGGGCAGTGCGCACGCGCAGGATCTTGACGGGGAAGGAGGGGGAGGGAGGGAGGGAGAGGGAGAGGCGGCACTGTGCTTTAGGAGGCGGCGCAGAAGTTTGGAGAGGCGGCGTGCGGCACTGATGGAGGAGGGTGCGGACGAGCACCCTGCATGGCCAGACCTCCCCCTGGGCTCCTTATTCTGATGATTGACAGGTGGGTAAAACCTGTTTTTTGAGAAAATAAAGCCTTGAATATCTAAAATAAACACACATTAGGACTGCTATGGAGACCCTTAATGTCAGCATATGTTTAGCTGACAAGGGTAAAAGCTAGTGACAGATTCCCTTTAAGTCGCCTGATACTTTAACCCCCTCGGGACCCTGCAATTTTCAGTTTCTGTGTTTTCATTTTTAACTCCCAGTCTTCCCGGAGCCGTAACTTTTTTATTATTATATTCAAATAGCTGTATGAGGGCTTGGTTTTTGCTGGACAAGTTGTACATTTTAATGGCAGTCTGTGAGCACCCAGTGTGCTGATGGTGGTAGTAGTCATACTCACGGTTTTGCATCTCCCTGAGTCCGTGTGCAGTGATGAGGAAGACATTACTAAATCCTCCAGCGCACTCTCTTTTGCAGCCAGATGGAACACCAGCCAGATGGAAGTTGAGGTGCCCTAATGGTAGTGGATATGCTTACGGTGCTTTGGTGGCTGGGCCCCTGTGTTCGTGACGCCAGCACCGTAAGGTACAATTAGGAGATGATGTAGAATCATATACTTATGCATGCTCTCTAGGATTACTATGTTCTGGCAGATGGCCTGTCTTTAGTTATGGTGGGCAGCTTGTAGCTTAGAATCTCTCCACCTAATGCAAAGGAGACTGGAGTCTGATAAATGACAGTTACCTTCCTCTGCCAAAATTCTCACTCCCTATCTGAGTTGTCTGGTTCTTCTGTAATCTTTCCCTTCTATAGGCTGAGGCAAGAAATTAACTTTGGAGTTTTTGTAACTCTCCAAGATGGCTGCTGAGGTGCAGCTTTGTTCTCAGACATCACACACACCGACTTTCTTCTCCTTCTCCTGTGTACTGTGTGTAGGGTGGAGTCAGCCTTGGGAGGCCTGTTATAACCTCCCCCTCTCTATGCAACTTTATGAGAACTCATTCACAAGCACAATTTACATGAAACACAGTCACAGTATTAAGCAGTGTGTTTCAGGACACTGCATAGTTTCTTTTGTATTTCAATACTGAAAAAAATATACATAAGCTGGAAAATATTTTTTTCTTTTCTTTCCCATATTCTGACCCTCATAACTTTTTTTATAGTTACTGTCTATGCATGAAGGCTTATTTTTTCTGGAACGATCTGTCATTTTTATTACTACTGTACCATATTGTATGAATTTTTTTTTGCCTTTACACTACTTTCCCTATGGGATTCATATTTTTATGTTTTAATAGTACTGGTGTTTTCAGACACAGCAATGCCCATGTTTAATTTATTATTATTATTTTATTCTAGGGAAAGGGGGCGATTTAATTTTGTATACTCTTTAAAACTTTTTTTTTTCTTTTTAAGTATTCTGTAATGCATTACAAAATACAGGATCGGGTATATTCCAATTCTGTGCTGTCACCTGCAGGCCAGCCTTGGAATACACTAGTAATCAGCCTGGGAGCCTTGCACAGGCTCAGGACTATTACTAATACAGGCCACCTTCCCTGATCGCAGCCAGGGGAAGGCGGCCAGGGAAGGGTGGCCAGGGCCGGGAAGCACGCAGCTCCCAGTTTTAGAGCTCCCACATGAAGTGGTCACATTTGACCATGGTATCTTAGGGGTTAAATAGCTGCAGTCGGCATTACTGCTGATCACAGACCTGGGCCTCTGCTATGTAAAATAGCAGAAACACAACAGTTATGGCACCCACAGTGCTTACGAGCAGGCTCCATCTTTAAAGAACGGACTTCTGCCGTACATGTACGACGGAGGTCTGAAAAGGTATAATTGTCTTGATTTTAATTTTTTATTTACTTAATGGCACTGTATGACACATGCACAAATGAAAGAGTGGAAATTAAGGTGGCCATACATAGTCAATAGATGTCGGGCAATCAGCTATTTTCTCCCGCCCTCCCCATACACATGCAAATGTTCTGAATGGAGAGTGAATTAGTGGGTGCCAGACACCACAGGTGGTTTGTCTTATTTCCCTCTAGAATCACACATTTTGAAGGTCAATATGCACGATCTCTTTTTTTCCTGACATAGGCCAAAAAACGTTGGTGGAACATCAAATACACATTAGATGGACAACTGATCCCACCTTTGTCTAATGTGTATGGCCACCTTGATTAAGTGATACTTTTGCAATCTTCGACAATTATTATACTCTGGAAATTTTCTGTTGACCTTCATAGATTAGCTATAATGAGGCAGATTTTCTATTTTTATGGCGCTAGATTTGTGCCATAATTGTAACAAAATCCATTTAGACTGATTATTTACTTGCACCAAAAAGAACATAGGTTTGCTCTTTGTTAGACACATTATAAAAGTGTTTAGTACAGAATGTGTGACTTCTAAATTCTGATCTTCTTAATATCAACAGTTGGATAAATGGAGGATTTATCCAAATTCAACATAATTTTGGCTAAATAATCAGATCTAATTGAGGTTTCAGGAACTAGGTTGTGTGTACACATAGGGCATACTGACCCTCCCCCATCATCGGGCATCAGGTGTAAGATCCTATGATTTTACGGGAGATAAGCCACTGGCAGAGGCTTATTCCCCTCTCTCCATTGAGAACACATCATGATCAGCCTCGTCAAGCATGCATTTCTATAGAGATGTCAGAAATAGCTGTCTCATGAGTGTTCGTCTGATGGTAGGGCCACTTTCACATGACAGTATTTTGCTCATTACTTACCATCAGTATTTGTAAGCTAATACACAGAATAAGATTGCAGTGGCTGGGTATGAGGTGGCCCCAAACATTATGCTGGTTCCCCCAGACACTGTTGAAGTGTAACCACATGTTGCTGCTCTCTGAAGGGTATGGTAAGGTGTGGTGTGCTCTAATGGGAAATAAGTCCAGAAAGTCAAGGTTGTCCTTTACTGGAGGAACTCAAGTGCAAAACAATACAGGCAATTCACCGAACTGGCCTTTCCAATCTCCCCTCTGCTAGCAGAAGGTTCTGTGTTGAGGAAAGGCCTGAGCTAGCTGTCCCTCTCTCTCTCTCTCTCTCTCTCAGAAGGCTGGTATCCTAGCCAAAGTTTTCTGGCACAAAATAAGGATAAAAATTGAGAAAACAAAACGTTTTAGTCCCACCATAGGCAACACTTGCCATTTATAATACTCATGTTTGTATTAGCAAATCGCTTTATTACTATGGCCATTTTAACATATTGGTGGGCCCAGTGCAAAGGTTTCATGAGTGTCCTCCTCAAACATCGTTCATTATCTTACAATACCTATACATTCAATTAAACATCATAACACAATTCTACTTAGTGGCAATTTTGAGACACATTATGGGAAATGTTGGAACTCATACAAGTGTCCAGGACTGTACTTATGCAGTGACCCAGGAGTTCACTGCTAAAATTGTCAAGTTGTTCACTGCTAAAGTTGTCAAATGGTTTACTGCTACATAGGTTAATGTACACTGTGGATAGTGATAGTTGATAACAGTAGCTAATGTTACTTCACTATGCACTACTCTGTAGTCCAAAATGCTGTATATGGTAGGAATTAGTTAACTGCCAGTTCTTAGTGATAGTTGCCGGGTGGCGGGCTGGTCCCACATTCTCCTGGCAAGTAAGAGAAGAGAAAGGATGTGTATCTGCAGTAAGCCAGTGGTTCACTGCTAAAGGGTTAATACTGAGATTTATTAAAGGGTTAATACTCAGGTTTACCACTACAACGGTGCACAATGTACCCCAAAAGGCTGTGTATGGGAGGAACTAGTTAATCTGGCAGTCTTTAATTAGTTGCCAGGAGAGAGGCAGGCCCTACATCCCCCCCACCAGGTTTTGTAGAGTAGAGAGTTCCTAGCAGAGCTAAAGACAAGACATGCTTTTGTATGCTCTGCCAAATAGGCCCTTAAGCGATATCTTATCCAGGAAAACACCATTTCTGAGAGTGGTAAACTGCCAGCATGCAACTCTGATAAGGATTACTCCCTGACAGAAAGAAAGAATTAAATATTTACAGAAGGTTGAAAACAATTTTAAAGGCCGTGCTGAAACTGAGACAGTAAGGTAAATGCACGTTTATGGCAATAGGTTTTACTGCACGTGGAAATGGTTAATTACTTCTGGCACATGCCACACTTCTGAGATGGACTGGCCATCCATTCTATGACTGCACCCTGCAACTGGGCTCAGCAGAAAGTTTGTTGAGAGATTGCACGCCTGTGGTCATTTTGGGAACATTGCCTAGTTTTCCTCGTTTGACACTTAGAGAGGATCAATACCTTGTCAGCCCCAATATCCAGCCTTTGAGAGAATCCTGCTGTGCTATATACCTGTACTTCAGAACTGTGTCTACTACTTGTGTATGTGCTACAACCTCCAGATATGAGTTTTAAGAATGCTGCCACAGAGTCAGGTTTTCTGCTGAGTTTTCGAAGCCAAAATCAGTAGTGGATCATAACAGGAGAGAACGTATAAAGGGTGGATACCGCTTCTCTTTTTTGAAATCCGTTCCCTGTTTAGCTTTAAAAACTGCATTGAAAAACTTGCATATGTGGTTGTAGGCTAACATCTTCCAGGAAGATCTCGCTGCAGGGTCTTTCCAATCAAAGTTATAGCAATAATTACTGGGCCACAGCCTTTTTAGAATTACGCAATTTGGACGTTTTTGTGTAAGTAATATAACGTTTTTTTAAGTAATATTACATTTCTGTATTTTATTTTATTAACTCTCAGAAATTTTTATTTCTTAATTGTGAATTTTAATCCTAAACTGTGTTCTACATGTGGCTTATGCAACTCTCTCACAATTTTCCGCAATCAAGCAGTTCAAAGTAGTGTAAGGCCAGGTTCACATGGCAAAATCCTAATGAATAGCATCGGTACAGGGAGGAGGAGACTGCCCTGTTTCTCAAAGGGTGTCTCCTCCTCCCTGGCTGTAGCGCGGTCTGATCACAGCAGAGAGCGTCGCAGCCAGGGAGGTGAGCTTTTTTTTTTTCCCTGGCTGTGACGCTCTCTGCTGTGATTTGACCACGCTACAGCCAGGGAGAAAGAGACACCCATTGAGAAACAGGGCAGTCTCCTCCTCCCTAATGCTATTCATTAACATACCCGCTGGGAAAACTGCAGAGAGGCACAGTAGGCGAACAGAGCAGTGCCCAGAAAAAATAGTAAGCAATATTATATCAGTGCACTATGCCCTACATATCCTGGTAGTTATTTCACAGCCGCGGGACTTCTTCTGCTGCCGTCCGCCCCCTGCTGCTGCCTAACCTGACTGTGACTGGGGAACAGTCTCACCTCCAGACTCAACCTCAAGGTTCAATGGAAAGATCTGCTGTGGCATGCCTGCTGCTCTGCCACACAGACAGCAAGCTACAGTGGAGTGCACAGTAAGTGACCACAGAAGTGCACTGCAATTTTAAATTAAAAGTTTGTGGGTTGAGGGGAGGGGGCTGTCTATTACCCATAACATGCACACCTATTGGAATGTGCATGCAGAGACCTTGAGTAATTTCATGAGGATAGTATTCATTATAAACAGCATGCAGGCACAGTTCATAGGGCAAGGGGGGCTATGGTGACACTGGTATATTATTGTACCAGTGCCACTATAGCTCTACCCCCCATTAACTGTGCCTGTGTGCTGCTTATAGTGGACAGTGCCCTCAGACAACGAATGGGGCCAAACAGAGGCGTTTTTTTTTCCTGGTATTGAGACCCTATGACAGATCTCAAAACCGGAAAATAGAAACGCAAGTGTGAACATAGCGTAATACGTACCCAGCTCCCCGGCACCTGCGTCGCTCCTGATGCCTACACGGCTGCCACTGCTAGGGGTATGGCAGGGGAGGAGCCAGGGCAGGTGGTAGGATGGGCCAGTGGTGGTTAGTGGGCAGAGTTAGTGGGGCCCCATTCAGATTCTTGCTATGGGGCCCAATGATTTCTACGTACGCCCCTGCAAAGGCACGTCTGCTAAAGTTTTCCTGCGTGGAGCGCTGCAGATAAGGCACTCTAGGCTGAGTAAGTGACTGCGGGCAGGACACGGAGTGAGGGAGGGGAAGGGAGGATGAGAGGGCCTACACACCTAACTACCTAAACAGAGGGAAAGCACGGCCCGGGATGGAAGACAAGTGGGCCACCTTAATGCCTGATATAACTAGAAGTAGGCAGTGATGCAGATGTAGGGGCGGGGCCTTCCATGTGCTCCAGGCCCCCCCTGCCACGGGCCCCATAGCAGCTGCGTGGTCTGCCTATATGGGCGGTACGCCACTGGTCTGGACCCATGAAAGTTCCTCTTTAGGCCTTTTTAAAATTAGCTACTGAAAAAACCCCTACCATAAGTGTAGTGTCCTTGAGAAAGGGTACTTTGGAGTATGGACATTTATGGACATTTGCTCTATTGCTACTACTGCCAGCTAATACTGAGAGACTTTGGGATTTTTTCATATGAACTGATACTAGGTACTATAAAAGAATATGCAGAGTTAAAGAGGACCTTTCATTACCCTAACAAATCTAAACTAAGTATACAGACATGGAGAGCGGCGCCCAGGGATCTGCCTGCACTTACTATTATCCCTGGGCGCCGCTCCATTCTCCCGGTATGTCCTCCGGTAACTTCAGCTCTTCGGCTCAACAGGGAAGAGCTTGCCCTTGTTCTCCTGGGCGTCTCCTTCTCCCTGGCTGTAGCGCTGGCCAACCGCAGCGCTCAGCTCATAGCCTGGGAGAAGAAAACCTCCCAGGCTAAGAGCTGAGCGCTGCGGTTGGTCAGCGCTACAGCCTGGAAGAAGGAGGCGCCCAGGAGAGGAAGGGCAGGCTCCTCCCAGATGAGCCGAAGAGCTGAAGTTACCGGAGTCTATATCGGGAGAACAGAGCGGCGCCCAGGGATAATAGTAAGTGCAGGGAGATCCCTGGAAGTTTTGGAAGAAAAGAAACAGACACAGTGTATAGTGTTGAATGAATTGGGTTTGGATTGCTTTATCCAAACCCAATTAGTTTGAAAACTTCATTAACAACATAGCCTCCATACTACCATAAAAGGTATGGGCTTTGTTGGAGGTCTTTGCGATCTTGCTGCAAGTATCGCGATACTTGCTTCATCTCGCTTTTATGATGTGACACTTTGGTTATGCATATAGATTACTGTGTCAAAATCCAAAGCTTAAGTCTGCTTTGTGTCTTGTTAACGAATCAGAGTTCAGCCTCGGATTTTGACACTGTGATTTATGCACATAACCGAAGTGTCACATCATAGACGCAAGAAGAAACAAGTCTTGCGATATTTGCAGCAAGATCGCAAAGACCTCCGTGGAGCCCATACATTTTACGGTAGTATGGAGGTTATATTGTTAATGAAGTTTTCTAACGAATCGGGTTCGGATACAGCAGTCCGAACCTGATTCGCTAAACACTATCAGTGAACTTTTGTCTGTCTGGTTAAGCTCTGTCTAGATTGTTCTTCAAATCTAAAAAAACATTTATATTGTTTTGTACTGTGATTTTAATATTTCTTTATTTATTTATTATTTTTTCGATAACCAGATGGCAACAATGTGGCCCCTGTTTCTAGGTTCATCCTGGACTGTTGGCATCATGATGTGGTGACTGTATGGGGGACGGAGTGATTTGTTACATGGGTCATAATTATTTATTATTAAGTTTATTACTTTTTATGGTCTTTTCACTGATCTTTCTGCCAATTGGGATTTACGTGTCTTAACAATTATATAAAACATGATCATTGATTTCTATGAGTATTACTACTGCTCTGCGGGTTGATATGCATATTAAAATCATAATTTTCATCATTGTGTGTGTCACTTCATCACTTGCATGCTCACGGTTGTTGCACTTTGCACCTTTTTACACATTATTATAAAAAGAAAATCATGAATGCAATGTATTTTATATATTTATTTTATAAGTTTTTTTCATAATTGCATTAACTTCTACTTGATAATGTTTATAGTATATACCATAAATATATCATTATATCACTTGTTTTCACAATCATGTTTGTATTAATTATGTATATTTATTCCTATGCATTAGGATTTCATTGGTGTTCTCTGATCGTTGGTTATGATTCTATGTCAGCTGATAGGACGCTGGTGCTTGCAATGCTCTCCACTTCTCTGTCTGTTCCGGGTTGCGTTCCACCCAGTCACGTGACTTGTTGTTGCGTTTCAGCGTGGAGCGGCGGGCGCTCCCGGCATCACCAGTTCCATCTCCTCACATTTTGCATATTTTATATACGTATGGGTGTACTTATTTCCCTTCCCCCTATCTGCTATACATATAGTTCTTTAATTCTGAACTCTCTAATCATCACCATTGATCAGTTCCATCTGGGGGCGGTCCCCACCAGATTCCAGGATGTGATGTTATGCATTCCAGCATGGAACGCACGCCATGAACATCCTCGCATTATTAGCTATTCCAACATTTGTTTTAATTAGCACTGATTAGTTTGAAGGTATATAAAGCTAGTGAGCACAATGTATATTCATCCCCTGAGGCAGCTACACGTGAAACGCACATCAGGGTTCTGAACCTTACTGGTCTGTATTACTTATTACAATCATTACTTCTTGGTATTTGTATGTTATGTCAGGAATTGCTCTCTCAAGCAGGGCGGCGGTGACAGATTTGTGTGCAGACAACAGGATAAAGTTCAAATAAGGTTCCACTTTATTGTGGTACAAACCGCAAAATAAATAGCCTTTACACTTTCGACAAAAACATAAAACAAATCCTGCTCTTCTGAGCACTAACTAATACAGGTCAGTATCTGGCTCACCTATTAAACCCAGGTCACACAGGGCATCAGGCTTTTCTTTAGGGAGGACGGCAGCCAGCCTCCTGGACTTATCTCCAGACATCACTTCCCCCAGACTGACAGACTGGGACAGGTTTTATATTTCCCCTTAACAATCCCAAATGACACACCTGGAGATTCCTCAGGCTTAGGGGAAAACAGTCCCTGGAATGGGGTGGACTGGGGAGGTCCCACTACCAAGACTACCTTCCACAGTCCAATAAAATCCAGCCCATGAACTACTAAAGAAAATAGCTTCAGCTAAAGCCAGCACCATCCTGGATCTTACTTACCTCACCCAGTTGAGGATCCTGGGTGAGATATACACCCCTTCCAGGACTTTACCATATATTCTTCTGTTCACATTACTACAGTTATTTATGGCACTTGGCACTTTAGATTGGTATATGTTATTGATAGTGATGCCCATTTGCCTCTATCAATCACTTGGCCTCCATTGGGAGTTTATTTTATTTGTTATACTGTGTGATCTTGAAACAGTTTTTACTTTGTTGCAAGTGTAATAGCTATGAGCATCACTGATCAAGGAGTTTGGATGTTTGATATGTGACTTACTGTATGGTTCTTTTTCTTTCCTGTGTATACTTGCTGCTGCTATATATATTTTTTATCTATGTATTTTTCTAATATGTATTAAATAAAATATTCCTTGGATTTATAATATGCTGTGTATTATAATTTGGTGTGGTGGAGCTTATCTGGTCAGGCACAGCATTTATTTGTTTAAGCTATTTTTGTTGGGTGTACATCTAAGTTATTCCCATTGACTTGTATTGAGGCTCAGTGCAATTCTATGGCAGACTAAAATTGCAAAAATGTTTCTATTAGGATGTGCTTCTTTATTCCATCCCTCCCACTAGAAGGTTCTACTATCAGCTAGAAACTGTATAAACATGGCACAGTCAGATCCCCTAGTTGTTTGCAAATAGGGACCAGTGTTCAGCAGAGAAGACTGACAGGAATGACAAAGAAACGTTGCTCAGATGAAGATACACTGCCACAGACACTTGGTCACCAGCCCTTTCATCAGGTAGTCAGCTGAACTATTGAGCAGCAAACACTGGGCCACCAGCCCTTTGGCCAGGGTGCCAGCCTATGGAGAGAGAGAGAGAGAGAGAGAGAGGGGGGGGGCAGCTAGCTCAGGCCTTTCCTCAGCATGAAACCTTTTTCTGCTAGGGGGGAGACTGAAGAAACCAGCTTAGTGTCTTATCTGTATTGTTTTGGACTAGTTCCTCTAGTAAAGAACACTGTTTTACTACAGACCCTGACTCTCTGAACTTAGTTCCCATCAGGGTGCACCACACCTTACCAACCCCATTGAAGGGCAGCAACATGTGGTGACAACTCAACGGTTTCTAAACCCAAGGAGGATAGTAGAAACGAGGAATTGGAGGTAAGAGATCTTATATTGGATGGGAGAGAGGATCTGTACTACACTTATATGTGTTAATAAGTTAAAGAAACCCTGTCAGCATGATCAACCCTATTAAACCAGACATACTGCTTGTTAGGGTTGATTGTGCTAATTAAGATGATATATTCCTTTACTCTGTACCTGTTAGCATTGGTGAGATAAGCAGACTTGTATTTGTATGCAAATTTGCATTTGGAGAAACGAAGGGCGGGCTGTAGTGCTTGGAGCACTGCTACAGCGACATCATAGTGCTCAGAACACTCCCTACTGACAGCTGATTGACAGAACAAGGCATCTTGTCCTGCCCTGTCTTCTGCATCTGCCCTGTGGCTCACCAGTAGTGGACTGGTGCTACTCGCAGAAAGTAACCCAAACCTATCCTCTTGGTGCTGATCACAACTGCTGTTGATCTTTGCTGTACATTTTTTGTTTCTTAATATCCCATTTAGATGAATGGAACTGAGTTCAGTCTTTAAAAAATCGGCAACCAGTCTGCAGCATGAGAATATACCCTTAAAAAGCATCTGTCAGCAGGATCAACATTATGAAACCAGACATAATGCTTGAGTAGATAGTGTAGATTCTACTACATAAAGTGATGCCTTGGTTATTTCTGTTTATCTTAGTTATCCCTGTTTTTGTTAGTATGGAGGAGCCTGAGTCCCTCAGAGCACCAGATCTTCACTGCGCTGTACCTATGGCAACTTCCACTTTTACCTTGATTTACAGGGCTAGATTTTTCACCTGGCCCAGTAATCTCATGCCTGTGCTGCAGTTTCCTGTAGTTTTCAATACTCATCTGCACAGCTGAGAAAACAGAAGTACAGTAGCTTCTCTGCGAATGCACTGATATAGGGTGCTTTTGTGGAGGGGTGATATTACACGGTCAGGCAAGATGCCCGTAGGTGGGAGTGTCCATAGACTCAGGGTGGTGAAGATTTGGTGCTCAGGCAGCCCCTCAGTGCAGCAATAAGTGAATTTGCATACTAGAAAAAATAGTTATAACTCTGGAAACGCACAACGGAAAGACATAGCTAAGGCATCATTTTGCTCAGCAGAATCAACTCCGTCAACCATTCTGCCTGGTTTCATAGGGCTGATCCTGCAGACAGAAGCCCATTATATTACAGTCTATAGAAACTTCAGATTTAGTTGTATACAAGACAGTGACCTGTGTTCTATCAACTTCCAAAATGTTCTTTAATCTGTTTCTGGTCCTCTATTACTGAAGAGGCAGAGGTTGCATTTTCAAAACTGAATGCTCATAATATGGTAAAACTTTTACATACTGGATTGCCGGGGAAGACGGACGTTACTCAGCTCACATACACATATTTCTAATATTAGTTGGTCTTGCTTGAATATTTCAAAATCATAGTATTAACAATATAATTCAGCTCTGCCACCATGGAATGGACGTCTCCAAAAGCTGTGCTAAGAGGGCTGGCCTCTATGTTCTCTTCTGTAGAACAGGAGTTGTTGCTGAGATATTTTTTCCATCTGTTCAACGAAAAAGAAGGTGGAAAATGAGTAAATATAGCATTTCCATGGAGATTCAGAGGGAAGAATGTGACGTGCAGCAGGTAAACCAACAGCGACACACAACTTTTATATAAAAATATAGTTTTTGTTATTTAATGAAAAGAAACGTTATAAATGTACCTGATATTCTTCTGGAATCCAGACCCCATGTAATAAGTACATTTCCTGTTCCCTGACAGCTATGGAAGGAGTGATATGGAAGCACATGTGAGTCACAATCCCTCCTTGATCCCACCCAAAACCTATTAAGTCTTTCCTGGCACCTGTAGATTCTGAATACAAAGCTCCATAGTGTAGAGGGGAAAGCCTGGACCGTGGATATGTCACAGAGTTTCCAATGAGGTTTATGACCCTTCCACCAAATTCCTCATCACTATGTTCCTGTTCTAAATGTTATGAGTCATTGACCATAGGATCAAAACTGTTTACAAGTAAAAATAAAATCAAAAGTCAACTACAAAATGTCCTTGCGTGAAAGGTGTTGTGCCATGTTTTGAAGTTATCCTGTGGGAATAACTAACTGATCAGTGAGGGTCTGACTGCTGGGATCCCCATGATTTCATGAATGGGGATCCCATTACCCCAATATAATAGAGCGGCAAGTAAGGCATGGAGCTGCATTCATGGGGCTGGTGGAAATAGGCAAGCGATGTTCTCAGCTATCGCCGCTGGTTCTATTGAGAATTAATGGAACGGCAGAGAGCATGCCCTACCTGCCGCTCCATTAGATTAGGGGAATGAGACTCCTATTTTTGGGAGCTTTGGGGATCCCACTGTTGGATCCTCACTGATTAGTTAGTTATCCCCTATCCTGTGGATCCTTTATTGTAACACATAATAGTAGTACAAATATAGATGTGTCCAACCTTAGCTTTTCTTGAATTTGATTAAAGACGTACAAAACAAATCCAACACAAAAATCAGGACATTATTATTTATAATGTAATGGTGCTGTACATATGAAAAGGGGTATATATACATAATAAAAGTAAAATAATCATGAACAAGATGAGTTACAGAATGGTACAGAAGGAGAGAGGACCCTGCCCGTGAGGTTTTACAATCTACAAGGGATGTCAAAAACGTACAGTATGTGAGGGTAAAGCTGGTCATGGTGGTATAGTGGCAGCAGGGTTACTGTAAATTGTAGGCTTCTCTGAAGAGGTGGGTTTTCAGGTTTCGTTTGAAGGTTTCCACTGTAGGTGAGAGTCTGATATGTTGAGGTACTGAGTTCCAGAGTATGGGTGATGCACGGGAGAAATCTTGGAGGTGATTGTGGGAAGAGGAAATTAGAGAAGGAGGTCTTGTGAGTATCGGAGACTGCATGTGGGAAGATATCGGAAGATCAGGTCACAGATGTATAGATGGGAGAGGCTACAATTCATATCACAACAGCTGAGGGAATCAAATAGATGCATGTAGCATAGCCATCTCATGGCAGAATATTGCAAATCATATTTTTCAAAAAAGAAACTTCTTAGGATATGTTGAGCCAAGAACAAAGGTAACGAAAGACACATCTGCAAGTAGATTGTCTTCAAGAAGACCTGTCATGACCCCAGAAAAGTCAACCTGGCTGACTGCGTTCTCCACCACCAGGGTCAACAGGGAGTGACCACCAGCCGCTTTGTCACAGTCCATTCAGAGAAGACAGTATCAGAGCAGCTCCAGCAAAATAATCTTGTGAGATTTACACCATCTCATGAACCTGTTCAAAGGGAATCAAGAAACTGAGCCACATGCAGCAGAACAACAGCAGGGAAAGTGGCTGAAGGTCACACCCCATAGACACTGGATGGTGGAGAGTGCACAGTTGTCAATTTCTTCATCTATTAGTATATTAGGGTTCCCTCAGATGTGGCAGAATTTTCCACCAGAAAATCCACAACATCAAGACTTCCCCCATTTTATCCTATGGGGTTGAAAATTGTCTGTCGATGCATTGCGTTCCAGTAGGTAATTTACATTCCTCCGAGTAAATAATGTAGTGTTGTGGATTTTCTGTATGAGAACCATATCCGCACCATAATTCACACCAAATAAAATCTGCAACTTTGTAAAAATGTGCACCTGCGGATTTTCTAGCGGAAAATTCTTCCCAGAATGGGATTGATTGCGAGTGAATGGAGGCTTACAGAGACAATAAAAAAGGTTAGGCAATCAGTGGGAAGCCAGGAATCAAGGTATGGTGGCAGTTTAACTTTTTAAGAGACATGGCAGATCTGTTCCATGAATAAATTATACACTTCTCTGTTGGATTAAGCCACACAATGATTTTTTTTTACAAAGGGAAAAAATACTCCTGGATGTTGGTATGATAATACTCATTATGGTGTCCACTGATGTTCCCTCTCAGGACGTCCCGTGTTGATATGCACCTGCTCCTAGTGTAATGAGTCTTATTGGCTGGCCTGCACAATATAGGCATTACTACTCCTCCAGAACTCCTCTCTATGCATTTCACTATGCACACAGCAGCGGAATAGGGGTGGTATCAATACGGGCAGGTGTTCTATAAGTGTAATACTGGACTTGCCAGAGGTGACAGATTCCTTTTAAACCTACTCCGTTTTCCATCCTCAAACATGCAGTAGGAAGTAACATGATAATCAACTGATACCATTTCACATGACTCTACACCAAATAATGTTCTGTGACCATAACAGCTGATATGGGGCCTGATGGGAGAAAGGTAAAGATTATAATTAATTGCAGGGCAGATTTCCAGGATAAGGGCTTATTCACATGATCATCCTACAGATATGTATTTTATGGATTCATGATAAGATGCCCGCAGAATTCTGAGTTATGGTTACTAATACAGCCATCAAAGAGCCCCCTCTTTAAGCTGCTCACTTCTATGCAAGGGCACACAAGGTTTTTCCTTATAGATTATGTATCAAGCTACAAAGACACACAACATTGCAGGTTCTTCTAGATGTCACATTACTGAGGCATTCCACCTCAAATGTGGTTTTCAAGGAGTTCATTATTAATAAACAATCTTCAGGATAGGCCATCAGTATCTGACTGGGTGGGTTCCTACCCTCAGCCTCCCCGTGCAGTGTAATTTATGGTGCTGTGCTGTAGTAAGCAAAGCACCATATGTTATATAGTGGCTGAGCTTGGCATTGCAGCCACTTGGCATTGCAGTCATGTGACCATGACCATGTGACCTGCCTAGGAAGAGGCTGATGGTCAGCGGCACTCCATAGTCAAACAGCTGACCGTGAGGGTGCCGGGAGTCAACTCCCCCTCCCCTCCTATCAGATATTGATGACCTATGCTAAAGATTGGTCAACAATATTAAACTCATGGAAGACTCCTTTACTTTGATGCCTCATGAAGACACAATATGACCACATGCAATGCCTACAAGTCTGTATTACATTCCCAGAGTGGTAGCATACAGCTTGTATTGCATTAGTGTGTGCATAAGCCCTAAAATGAAAAACCTATGAGGGAAATTGATTATTCCCCATACACCTGTTTTAGCTTAGAAAAGTCGCAAATCCACCAGATTTGCTACTTTTCAATGCCTTTGCAACTTTTCTAATTGAAATTGATATTTTCTGCTGCCCTTGAAATACTGCACTTGAAAAATTGTTGATGGTGGCATAAGATGCCAATTGCAACTAGAAAATATGGACAGGGCCTTAAGCCCCAGATCATTCATCATGATTTACACCAGAACCTCGGGTGAATGATGACTAAAGTCTATGGCACATCCAAGCTGGAGTAGATTTCATTCAGCCCACGGACTGCCAGAGGAATCATGTCATTTACGAAGAGGCCTGTACCAAGTCATAAGTTACATGTCTCTTCTGGAAGCCCAGGCCCTATCAAGACCGGCGCAGCCTGCGCAGTTCTTCATGAATCAGGGCCAAAATTCTCAATATACTCTTACAACATGCTTGAATGAGAAAACAAACTAATTGGTGAAGCAACAGCTAGAATAAATGCTTTCATACATGTGAAATTACTTTGCTTTCATAAAAAGGGCTTTTGCCATTCACAACATTTATCTCCTATCCACAGGATAGGCAATAATTGTATGATCACCGGGGGTCCAACTGTTGGGACCCCCCAGTGACCAATAGAACGGGGAACTGTCTCAGCATTTGGATTATAGGGGGAGATTTATTAAAACTGGTACAAAAGAAAACTGGCTTAGTTGTATATAGCAACCAATGATACTGATCATTGCCCAAAGGAAGGTGAAATCTTACTGGTTGCGTTGGCCAACTAAACTAGTTTTCCTTTGCACCAATTTTGATAAATCTTCTCCATCTTTCTAGCCTCTTGATAATTGCTGGAGCAGTTAAATATTTCCGGTGCTGAATCTGCTCAGGTGGAGATGATGGTAGACCACGCTTGATGATCAATTGCTCAATTCGGTTTTCACCACAGGATGTTGCTCAATAGCCATCCTCATTTTTTAGAACAGGGAACTCATTATCCCCTCCACAGTCGGAATACGCAAACATCACCGACACAATAGTGAAGGATACAGATAAACAGGTAGTTAATTTATCTACTTGCTTATTGACGTTAGTGGAAAAAACAAGACTAAGACGGGGTCTGTCATTTGTCCCCACTTCTGGATTTGATTTATTTTGGTGGGTCAAGGATCTCCACCTGTTTGCACGCAAACTCAGATGGCACAAGCACTTTAAACTGCTACAGAAAAGAGAGAGCCATGACTTGGGCATACCGGTGGAGATCCTTGAAGATGTTAAACTATTATATAATCTTGAGACAACATCAGCGAACATAGAGGGGAAGGGGCCGTTTATGGACCGTAAAAACAAAAGCTATAAAATGCCCCCACAAAGAAACATATCTTGTATCTACGTGTTTCTTAGACAAACCAGGACGGAACTGGCCAAATTAGACCCTACTCCTTTTAGATTTAATTAGTGTTTTTGTAGAGGGGCACTCAATACCTAGGCCAATAATCAGAAACTTCAAAAAAAAAAGCATATATATGTGTTTAATTAATAAACTCTGGACATCTCAAAAGTGCATAGTATACATCCACAAAAAATACAATCCATAAAAATACACAGGTACAATTCCCCTAAAAAAACATAACTGATTCATATGACATCTCACAACCTCATATTCCTTTAGATGTTCAATGAGCAGATACATATAACTCTAATTGCACCAAAGAAGTGAATATATTATGCAGAGGTAGAATTGTGAATGGACCAACTTTATAAGTCCCAATGCACACCGGGTACTATTCCAATCCGCTTTGTAGGTGCAATTGATGGTAATATTTGGAGCGACCACAACCTCAGAACCCAATGCTGGTATTTGGATCGCAGAATTGCACTTATTATTTTATCTGATAGTCCCAATCAGTTGTGCGATCTCACATAAGCAGTCCTGTGCTATGTTACACAGTTAGAATAAATGGATTGAGCATACGGTACTTTACCGCTCCATAGATCACCGCCGGCCGCTCGTGCACTGTTGCTCTTGCTCTTCCAGGACCTGTCGCGGCATCCCACGTGGTCCTCCGCATCATACACCGTGGCGTCCCACGTGACGCGTGCTTCAAATGCCGATTGGCTCAGCTTACATCAATGCTGCACTACAATGAAGCTATTATCGTAGATTCTTTTGAAGTAGCTATTTTTTCAAAGTGCGGCTTCGGTATTGGTCATTAGGCTTCAGCTCTTACTACTGTTCAAAACCCAGACGCGTTTCGGGACGTGAAGCTGTCCCTTCCTCAGTGGTAACAGTAGTGAGAGGGTAATGAGAGCTTTTTTTATATGTATGTCCCTAATTGATCCCGGTCTCTTATTGGAGATTTTCAGATCCACCCTAAATTGAACATTGGGTGACTTGTACTTCTCAACAACATTGTCACTTACTTGTTTGGAGAGTTCCTTGGTCTTCATCACAGTGTTTGGTAAGTAATGCCTCTTGCTTAGGTGTTGCAGTCTCTGGGGCCTTTCAAAAAAGGTGTGTATATGTAATGACAGATCCTGTGACACTTAGATTGCACACTGGTAGACATCATTTCACTAATTATGTGACTTCTGAAGGTAATTAGTTGCCCCAGAGCTTTTTATGGGCTTCCTATGGGCCTTCCTTTTATGGGCTTATAGGCCAGTAAGCCTGACATCAATAGTGGGGAAATTAATGGAAACCATACTCAAGGAGAGGATTGTGGAACATCTAAAAACCCATAGGTTAATTGATAAAAAAAAAAAAAAAAAAACACGGGTTTACTTCAGGGAGAACATGTCAAACTAATCTTATTGACTTTTTTGATTGGGTGACTAAAATAATAGATGGCGGCGGTGCAGTAGATATCGCTTATCTGGACTTTAGTAAGGCTTTTAATACTGTCCCACTTAGAAGGCTTATCAATAAACTGCAGTGTTTGAGCTTGGGCTCACATATTGTTGAATGGATTAGGCAGTGGCTGAAGGACAGAAAACAGAGGGTTGTAGTCAATGGAGTATATTCAGACCATGGTATTGTTACCAGTGGGGTACCTCAGGGATCTGTTCTGGGACCCATATTGTTTAATATCTTTATCAGCGAAATTGCAGAAGGCCTCAATGGTAAGGTGTGTCTTTTTGCTGATGACACAAAGATTTGTAACAGGGTTGATGTTCCTGGAGGGATACACTAAATAGAAAAGGATTTAGGAAAACTAGAGGAATGGTCAAAAATCTGGCAACTAAAATTTAATGTCGATAAGTGCAAGATAATGCACCTGGGGCATAAAAACCCAAGAGCACAATATAAAATCAGTGATACAGTACTAACCTCAGTATCTGAGGAAAGGGATTTAGGGGTCATTATATCAGACGACCTAACGGTGGGCAGACAATGTCATAGAGCAGCAGGTAATGCCAGCAGAATGCTTGGGTGTATAGGGAGAGGCATTAACAGTAGAAAGAGGGAGGTGCTCGTGCCGCTCTACAGAGCACTAGTGAGACCTCATTTGGAGTATTGTGTGCAGTACTGGAGACCATGGCCATGATTTATCATACCTTTACTCCAGAATTCTGGCATCAAAAAGTCCCAAAATAGGGCATTTGCAACTTTTCTCAGTCATTTGCGCATAGTTTTGCAACCTTTTTACATGTGTACACCACTCACTCCAGTTTTGTAAAAATGGCCGTGGTTAGCCATGTTAACCACTTCAGCCCCCCTAGCTTAAACACCCTTAATGACCAGGCCACTTTTTACAATTCTGCACTACACTACTTTCACCGTTTATTGCTCCGTCATGCAACTTACCACCCAAATGAATTTTGCCTCCTTTTCTTCTCACTAATAGAGCTTTCATTTGGTGGTATTTCATTGTTGCTGACATTTTTACTTTTTTTGCTATTAATAAAAATTTAACGACATTTTTGCAAAAAAATGACATTTTTCACTTTCTGTTGTAATTTTTTTTTTAAAAAACTACATTTCTATATACATTTTTCTCTAAATTTATTGTTCTACATGTCTTTGATAAAAAAGTCCAATAAGTGTATATTTATTGGTTTGGGTAAAAGTTATAGCGTTTACAAACTATGGTGCAAAAAGTGAATTTCGGCATTTTGAAGCAGCTCTGACTTTCTGAGCACCTGTCATGTTTCTTCAGGTGCTAGGAATGCCAGGATAGTAGTAAATAACCCCCAAATGACACCATTTTAGAAAGAAGACACCCCAAAGTATTCGCGGAGGGGCATGGTGAGTTCATGTATCATTTCATTTTTTTCACAAGTTAGCGGAAAATGACACTTTCTGAGGAAAAATAAAAATAATAAAGTTTCCATTTCTGCTAACTTCTGGCAAAAAAAAAAAATCTCCCACGGACTCACTATGCCCTCAGTGAATACCTTGGGGTGTCTACTTTCCGAAATGGGGTCATTTGTGGGGCGTGTTTACTGTTCTGGCATTTTGGGCGGGGCTAATTAGAGCAGCCCTGTAAAACCTAAAGGTACTCGTTGGAATTTGGGCCCCTTTGCATTCAGGCTGCAAAAGTGTCACTCATGTGGCATCGCCGTACTCAGAAGAAGTAGGGCAATGTGTTTTGGGGTGTATTTTTACATATACCCATGTTAGTGAGAGAAATATCTCTGTAAACTGACAACTTTGTATAAATTTTTTTAAAAGTTGTCGTTACAGCGATATTTCTCACAAAAGTATGGGTATATATAAAAATACACCCTAAAACACATTGCCCTACTTCTCCTGAGTACGGCAATACCACATGTGTGACACTTTTTGCAGCCATGATGCGCAAAGGGCCCTAAAACCAATGAGTACCTTTAGGATTTCACAGGGCATTTTTACGCATTTGGATTCCAGACTTCTTCTCACGCTTTAGGGCCCCTAAAATGCCAGGACAGTATAAATACCCCACATGTGACCCCATTTTAGAAAGAAGACACCCCAAGGTATTCCGTGAGGGGTATGGTGAGTTCATGTAAATTTTATTTTTGTCACAAGTTAGTGAAATAAGAGACTTTGTAAAAAAATAAAAAAAATATCAATTTCCGCTAACTTGTGCCAAAAATAAAAATTCTGTGAACTCGCCATGCCCCTCACGGAATACCTTGGGGTGTCTTCTTTCCAAAATGGGGTCACTTGTGGGGTATTTATACTGACCTGGCATTTTAGGGTCCTAAAGCGTGAGAATCCAAATGCGTAAAAATGCCCTGTGAAATCCTAAAGGTACTGTTGGAATTGCCTCTTGCGATCTTGGCTGCAAAAAGTGTCACTCATGGGTATCGCCGTACTCAGCAGAAGTAGGGCAAGTGCTTTGGGGTGTATTTTACATATACCATGCTGGTGTGAGAAATATCGCTGTAAACGACAACTTTTACATTTTTTATTCAAAGTTGTCAATTTACAGAGATATTTCTCTCACCCAGCATGGGTATATGTAAAAATACACCCCAAAACACATTGCCCTACTTCTCCTGAGTACGGCGATACCACATGTGTGCCACTTTTTTGCAGCCAAGATGCGCAAAGGGGCCCTAAAACCAATGAATACCTTTTAGGATGGCATTTTTACGCATTTTTCTTCTCACGCTTTAGGGCCCCTAAAATGCCAGGGCAGTATAAATACCTACATGTGACCCCATTTTGGAAAGAAGACACCCCAAGGTATTCCATGAGGGGCATGGCGAGTTCATAGAAGATTTTTTTTTTGGCACAAGTTAGCGGAAATTGATTTATTATAGTTTTTTCTCATAAAGTCTCCCTTTCTGCTAACTTTTGACAAAAAGTTAAATTTTTCACGGACTCACTATGCCCCTCAGTGAATACCTTGGGGTGTCTTCTTTCCAAAATGGGGTCATTTGTGGGTGTTTGTACTGTTCTGGCATTTTGGGCGGGCTAAACTGTGAGCAGCCATGTAAAGCTAAAGGTACTGTTGGAATTTGGGCACCTTTAGCACCCAGGCTGCAAAAAGTGTACACATGTGGTATCGCCGTATTTAGAAGAAGTAGGGCAATGTGTTTTGGGTGTATTTTACATATACCCATACTTTGTGTGAAAATATCGCTGTAAATTGACAACTTTGTATAAAAAAATTAAAAAGTTGTCATTTACAGCGATATTTCTCACACCCAGCATGGGTATATGTAAAAATACACCACAAAACACATTGCCCTACTTCTTCTAAATACGGCGATACCACATGTGTGACACTTTTTGCAGCCAAGATGCGCAAAGGGCCCGAATTCCAATGAGTACCTTTAGGATTTCACAGGGCATTTTTACGCATTTGGATTCTCACGCTTAGGACTCCTAAAATGCCAGGTGAGTATAAATACTCACAAGTGACCCCATTGTGGAAAGAAGACACCTCAAGGTATTCCGTGAGGGGCATGGCGAGTTCAGAGAAAAAATAAAAATTTGGCACAAGTTAGCGGAAATTGATTTTTTTTTTTTTTTACAAAGTCTCATATTCCACTAACTTGTGACAAAAATAAAATTTTGCATGAACTCACCATACCCCTCAGCGAATACCTTGGGGTGTCTTCTTTCTAAAATGGGGTCACATGTGAGGTTTTTGTACTGCTCTGGCATTTGAGGGTCTCTCGCAATCATTACCCGTATGGCCAGCATTAGGAGTTTCTGCGATTCTCCGTATATTGAGCATACGGGTAATGAGATTTTTTTCCGTTCAGCCTCTGCGCTGAAAAAAAAAAATGAACGGCACAGATTTTTTCATTCGCATCAATCAATGTGGATGAAAAATCTCTGCCAAAATCAGTGACTGCGGTGCGGTGGGCTGGGCGCTAGCTACCTAACAAGTAGCTAACTAACTGGCGGTGATAAGGGACCCTTATGCCCCATTCACACGTCCGAAATTCTGTTTGCGGAACGGAATTGCGGACCCATTCATTTCAATGGGGACAGACTTTGTCCCGCTGGATCCGGAATTGCGGATCCGCACTTACGGGTCTGCACTTCCGCTCGCAAAAATATAGAACATGTCCTTTTCTTGTCCGCAATTGCGCATAAGAAAAGCATTTTCTATATAGTTCTGGCAATGTGCGGATCTGCAAAATGCGTAAAGCACATTGCTGGTGTCCGTGTTTTGTGGATCCGCGGATCCGCAAAACACATATGGACATGTGAATAGAACCTTACAGGGGGTGATCAGTGACAGGGGGTGATCAGGAAGTCTATATGGGGTGATCAGGGGTTAACAAAGGGTTAATAGTAGTTATAAAGTGAGGGGGTGGGGGGTTAGTGTAGTGTTTGGTGCAACTTTACATTGTTACCTGGTCCTCTGGTGGTCGATCCCAGTAAATGGGACCACCAGAGGACCAGGTATTAGGTATATCAGACGCTGTTAGCAACACAGCGTCTGATATACCACTTTGATCTCATTTATTTTACATTTACAGCCTGCCAGAGATTGATCATCGCTGGCAGGCTGTAGTACAACTGCAGAGCTGCGCTCTGCTGTGAACGCGCGCGTGCGCGCGCAGCGCGTGCGCGCGTTCACAGCAGATCTCGGCTCTCGCGAGATGACGCACGGATGCGTCCAGGAGGAATAAACCTGCCGCCTGACCGCATCCGTGCGTTCGGCGGTCGGGAACAGGTTAATGAGTTTCACTCCAGATTTATCATTGGGACTTTTTAAAAAAAGTCGCAAAAAAGTCCCAATTTCACTCCAGTGAGGACCATGCTTATCTTATGCGACTTTTTAATAGAACATGCAACTTTTTTGTAAATATGTGCGACTTTTGTAAAGCCGTTTACTGAAGGATGAACTGCTGCCATCAAACCACATTTATCACAGTATTAAAGGACCATTAATAAATCTGACTGAGCCAAAAGTGACTTTGGACTTATGTGGAATTGGAGTAAGATGGAAGTGTAATGATAAATCTGGCCCATATCTGCAGGAGGATATTGAAACTTTGGAGAGAGTTCAGAGAAGAGCTACTAAACTAGTACATGGATTGCAGGACAAAACTTACCAGGAAAGGTTAAAGGACCTTAACATGTATAGCTTGGAAGTAAGAAGAGACAGAGGGGATATGATAGAAACTTTTAAATACATAAAGGGAATCATCACGGTAAAAGAGGAGAGAATATTTAAAAGAAGAAAAACTGCTACAAGAGGACATAGTTTTAAATTATAGGAGCAAAGGTTTAAAAGTAATATCAGGAAGTATTACTTTACTGAGAGAGTAGTGGACGCATGGAATAGCCTTCCTGCAGAAGTGGTAACTGCAAATACAGTGAAGGAGTTTAAGCATGCATGGGATAGGCATAAGGCCATCCTTCATATAAGATAGGGCCAGGGGCTATTCATAGTATTCAGTATATTGGGCAGACTAGATGGGTCAAATGGTTCTTATCTGCCGACACATTCTATGTTTCTATGTTTCCTAACAAAGGGGGTGAATACATACGAACATGCCAATTTTCTGTTTTCTATTTCACTTCACCAACCTAGATTATTGTGTTCTGATCCATCACATAAAATTCAGATTACCAAAACATTGAACTTAAAGCTGTAATGTACCAAAATTCGAAAAAAGTCAAGGGGGTGAATACTTTTGCAAAGCACTGTAGGTGAACATCTTAAGTAAGGATGAGCGAATCTACTTCGGATGAAACATCTGAAGCCAATTCGCATAAAACTTTGTTCCAATACTGTACGGAGCAGGAGTTCCGTACAGTATTCGAATGTATTGGCTCCGATGAGCTCACGAGACTTCGTGTAATAACTTTATAAATAAATTTGTACTGTAAAAAACCATTTCCTGAACTTGGGTTTGATTCCTCGGGCTACTTGAGAGACCTTGCCGTAGTGTCCGAGCTTAAGACATGTCCTCCTAGTAGGATATGTCGAACTAACCTCTCAATTTTATCAGTGTGAGGGGTTTAGTATTGCCGCAGAGTGCACCTGCCTTTTCTATGGTTATGTTTTTGATTGTTCTCCACATCCACATTATCGTTATCGTATGTAGGATGGTTATTGTGGTACTTGTAATCCGTTGCTGGCATCTTCCATTGTATGCATTTTTGCTGTTGATTGCCCCTAGCAACGGACTACAAGTGCAGGATGTGCTCCTCTATATACATGCACAACTGCATATGGGTTGAGCATATCCTGCTTGTTAAACACCACACCACGTTTTTAAATGGTTTCCATAATATGTTTGGAGGCGTATAAACTCCCATTTAAATGTGCCTGCTTTTCATCTACAGGCTACGTTCAGGTGCACCTGGGAGGCTCTGGGCCATATCAGCCGGTCTCGGGTGGGGCTCACAGGCACCTCCCACCTCCCATTGCAAGCATGGTTACATGCTGGAGGTCACTGGTGAGCTGTCTGTGAGTCAGGCCTTACGCTCCCGTAATGCCCAACGGCTCCTGGTATCTCCCATATAGCACAGGTAGGTTGAGTGGTAGGGCCTCGGGCTACTTGAGAGACCTTGCCGTGGTGTCCGAGCTTAAGACATGTCCTCCTAGAAGGATATGTCGAACTAACCTCTCAATTTTATCAGTGTGAGGGTTTAGTATTGCCGCATAGTGCACCTGCCTTTTCTATGGTTATGTTTTTGATTGTTCTGCACATCCACATTATCGTTATCGTATGTAGGATGGTTATTGTGGTACTTGTAGTCCATTGCTGGCATCTCCTTTTACACCCTCATCAGCTGATTCCACATAGATGGCTACAGAACCTGTTCTATTGCTTATACAAGTAGAGCCTCCCTGGAGAGGGTGTCAGCAGTAAGTTTGTGTTGACGTCACTGATTATTTTGCCCTTCCTCTGATCCATCAGAACAATAACCCCCAAAAAATGGATCCTGTCTGTGGGGGATCTGTCTTCACTCGGTCAGCATTTGGTCAGTAATCCATCAGTAATCAGTATTGCTAAGGCCAAAAAAAAACAGAGATGACGCGTGAATGGAATATTTGCATGTCTTCTGTGTTTTGTACCCACTCCTACTTTTGGCTACCAAATCATAAGCCAATTCTGATGCAAAATAGGGACCGTGTCATGCAGGCCTTACAGCTGTTACATAGACAGGATCCGTTGTGCATCTTATTTTTCCTTTCTTCTGACGGGTCAAATAAATTATGTCAGCCAGGCCAAAATGCAAAATAGTGGCCCAGTCATAAAGTGGGGAGGGTGGGAACAGCATGAGAAGTCCACAGAGTGGCCCTGTAACAAAGTCTGGAGGTGGCAGCAGCATCAGGAGGAGGCCACAGAGTGGCACAATGACACTGTTGAGGTGGCAGCAGCAGCACCAGAAGGAGGCCACAGGGTGGCACAATTAGTGTGGAGGTGGCAACAGCATCAGGAGACCACAGAGTGGCACAATGACAGAGTGTGGAGGTGGCAGCAGCATCATCAGGAGGCCACAGAGTTGCACAATGTCAGAGTGTTGAGGTGGCAGCAGCAGCATCAGGAGGCCACAGAGTGGCAAGGTGACATAGTGTGGAGGTAGCAGCAGAATCAGGAGACCACAGAGTGGCAAGGTGGCATAATGTGGAGGTGGCAGCAGCATCAGGAGACCACAGAGTGGCAAGGTGACAGTGTGGAGGTGGCAGCAGCATCAGGTTACCACAGAGTGGCAAGGTGACATAGGGTGGAGGTGGTAGCAGCATCAGGAGACCACATAGTGGCAAGGTGACATAGTGGGGAGGTGGCAGCAGCATCAGGAGACCACAGAGTGGCAAGGTGACATAGTGTGGAGGTGGCAGCAGCATCAGGAGACCACAGAGTGACTGGGTGACAGAGTGGGGAGGTGGGTGGCAATACCAGTACCCGCTGAAGATGGTGGATGAAAGAAGGAGCACTTGGCATCAGATGTGTGGCATCAGGCAGGTGGCAGCATCAGAATAGTAGCTGAGGCAGATAGCCAGAAGAAACCTGTCTCTTTTGTCAAAGTGTTAGTGTGGAACCATGGATGATCTAGTCTGATGCATCAGGCATTGGTGGGTGGAAATCCTGGTTGATCCATGCCTGATTCATCTTGACCAAGGTCAGTCTCTCCCCATTTTGGGTAGACAGGCAAGTTCTTCTTGGGTAACTATAACAACCGCCATACTACTGGCCGAGCAGGAAAGCTTTACCAGGCCAAACGGCCAGTTGCGGCCACAATTCCAGTTTTGCTGCCCGGTAGTCCAGCGGATCTTCAATGTGGGGTGGCAGGGTGCTATCCAAGTATGCCACCACCTGCTGGTTCAGGTCCTGTTCCAGGTCTAGCTGCTGCTGCTGGGTGGTTTCTTCACTAGGCGAGTTAATAAAGCTGCTCATAAGCGACTCTAGACTCAAGTTGCTGCTGATGGAGCTGAAACTGCTCCTACCCCCTCACCCTGCCACAGCAGCCATGGCGAAGGCCCCCTGGTCAGACCTGCGAGAGGATAGACAATGGGGCAGACAGGCAGCGACCAACTGACTATATAGGATATCTCTATAGTAGTTCAGTTTGTCCTCCCTCTCAGCGGGTGTAAAAAAAATCTCCCATTTTGGACAGGTAGCGAGGGTCCAACAAGGTGTAGAGCCAGAAGTCATCCCTCTGCCGAATCGTGACAATTCGGCTGTCACTACGCAAGCAATTTGCGTAGGCCATTTGTGCAAGTGACTCAGAGGGACTCCCTGCCTCCATCTCCACTGTATACTGCCAGTGTGTGTCTGGGTCCTTTGCCTTGTCTTCCTCATTGCCCTGTAGTTCCTCTGGCTGCTCCTGCTCCTCCTCTCCTGTCGCCTGGTTAGAAAAACTACCCATTTCACTACACATTACTTGTGCTCCAATGTCCTCCTTCTCCTCCTCCTCCAGTTTAGCTCCAACAGGGCTTATGTGGCCGTGAGATCTAGGTGCCACGTCTCCAGTCCCCTGACCAGCCAGATTTACCAGCATTTGTTCGAGGATATAAAGCAGTGGAAGGACGTTGTTCATCCCATAGTCTGTCAAGGATGAAGTTGCAGATAGCTGGAACTTATAAATAAACGACTGACTGGCTTGATCCAAAACAAAGGAGCATATAGATGAGCCCCCTGTTCTGCTTCAATAATGTGGAATGATTCCTCCCTATCCTTTCCCTGAACTTCTATATAGCAAAATAAAAGTTGCAAAGTCTTTTCTACCACTGATCTAGCGCCTGCTGGCGTAACTCACTGCACTAAGTACACTGGAAAATGGCTGTATCCAAGATGGCTGAGGCTATTTATAGGGCTGTGCCTGTGACATCACAGGGATGCCTGGCTGCTGATTGGCTGCATGCATAGCATTGTGAGTGTTCCCTTGTTCCCACAGTTCCTTGCTCCATGTCCTAACACGTGCAGCATCCATTTTAGGAATGCGATTCGCTACCACGAAGAAATTCGGATTTGGTGCGAATCAAATTTTTCCTGAAATTCGGATCAAATTCTACTTCATCAACTTCAATTCGCTCATCTTCATGCATAATCCCTCCACTGCGCTGCAGGTGTCATTCAGCAACTTACAAACAATCCATCTTTCTGATGTTTGTTTATCCATCTGCCAGGGTTCAACCATGTTAGGGAATGAAGAAAGTCAACTCTGCATAGCACCTTCTGGATTAGATAAAATCTTATTGATCCTTCTTAAGGAGGGTTTACATACTCCTAGGAGCATTCCCCTCCGACAACTGGCTGCTCGTTCAGTAGAGATGAAGCACTGCATTTATATGCAAAGATTACCTCCACAGTCTGAGAACGAGTGTCGCTACTCTTGTTTCTGGACAGCACAATCCGCTGTCAGAAACGATAATTTAGGTGCCTGCACGAACGGCTTTTTTACCCATTGATCAAGTGTTTCACTCGTTCATCAGATGATTGACGGCAGATTATCAGGAATGAACATTCCTAGGAACAATTTAACATGTACACGTAAACTTGCCATTACTTAACCACTTCCTGACCAGACCTGACATGTGTCACTCTATGTGGCAATAACTTTGGAACGCTTTTACTTATCCAAGCCATTCTGAGATTGTCTTCTCGTGACACATTGCACATAATGTTAATGGTAAATTTGAGTCAATATGTTTTACCTTTATTTATTAAAAAAATCCAAAAGTTAACGAAAATTTTTAAAAATTCACTGTTTTCAAAAAAAAATTAGGACATTAGAAGGTTTAGAATTTTAGAAGCAATTTTTGAAATTTTGAAAACATTTTGAAAACATTTCCAAAATCAACTTTTTTAAGGACCAGTTCGGTTATGAAGTCACTTTGTGGGGCTTACATAGTAGGAATTAAAGCAATATAGATTTTTTCAGATATTCAATTTTAATCAATTTTTTTCATGTAACACATCAAGGGTTAACAACAAAACAAGCCTCAATATTTGTTACCCTGATTCTGCAGTTTACAGAAACACCCCATATGTGGTTGTATACCGCTGTATGGGAACACGGGAGGGCACACAAGGCAAGGAACACCATATGGTTTTTGGTGGGCAGATTTTACTGGAATGGTCTTAGGGTGCCATGTTGCATTTGAAGAAACCTGAGGTACCCTCACAGTGAAAACCCCCAAAAAGTGACCACATTTTGTAAAAGACACATCCAAGGAATTTTTAAAGGGGTGTAGTGAGCACTTGACCCAACAGGAGTTTCATAGAATTTATAATACTTGGCTGTGAAAATGAAAAAAAAATTTTTACAAGAAAATGGTGTGTTAGACCCAAACTTTCTTTTTCAGAAAAGATAACAGGAGAATAGGAGAATACACCCCCACAATTTGCTACCCATTTTCTCCTGAATACAGTAACACCCCAATTGGGGTCTTAAACTGTTATTTGGGCATATGCCAGGGCTCAGAAGGGAAGGAGCGGCATCTGGATTTTCTAACATGGAATTTTATGTCATGGTATTTAACAGCGATAACTTAAAAAAATTTTATTTTTACATTTTTTTGCTTTTTTTTTGTAAGACACTTTTATTTTTATTTTTTTATTTTATACTTTGTGTCCCCCATAAGGTCATACAAGACCTCTGGGGGACATTTAACCCCCCCCCTCCCCCCCACTATTGATTTCTCCTGTATTAGTTATAGGGGAAATACAAACCCCCCAGAGAGGCTGTACAGCAGAATACAGCACTGTACAGCCTCAGTGCGGGGCTGATCGAGGTCTGTGGAAGACCCTGTAGCTCTTGCACTCCCCCGGCGCCAGAGGTCTCATAACCAACGAGCCGGGACAGGAAGCGCACATTGTTTCCTGTGTATACAGTGCTCTAGAAGGCAGGGACACCCAGGAACGATCCTTGCCTTCTCTATGGGGTGCCACTGACAGCGAGCCCCCGGCACAGCAACTGCACGATTAGTGTGCAGCTGCTATCTCTGAAAAGATATTTAGAAACGTCCAATCAGAGATAAACCCGACCACCCAGGACGTTTATAGTCAATGGGCGGTCGGGAAGTGGTTAAAAAACACTCAGAGCATATACCATCAATTAAAAGTATACATTTTTTTAAAAAACTTCCTAACCAGTTTAGCTTTTTCAGCTTTTCATCGGACCTTTGATGGATCCTGCCATGTACCTCAAAGACATATGCATGGAGTGGTGAAAGTTCTGCAACTTTTAGCACATGACGCTCCGGGATAGTATATTTATTTGAACGAATTGTTAGTAAACCCGCTGTAAGCATAGTAACATGTTTTAGTAATCTACTAGTGCAGCTTCCAATATGAGCAGATTTACATCTTTTACTGATCTACGTGTAGTAGCACTGCTACTGTTGTGAATAAATCTGCATCTATGAGTAATCTAGTGGTAGTGCTTCCAGATCATTATGGTCACCTACAATTAGCAGCCTACAGCTACCATATTAGTATTTAAAAAAAATATATATATATATTTTTTTATACACATAATTGATCTCGTTCCCTTTGAAGCGTAGCTTGAATTGTAAGTCCATCAACTTTCAGGATTTTCTCTATGCAAACTTCTTGGCACCAACTGTCCCATATACAATTGGTGTCGAGCGACTCTTGTTTTCAGGGGGCACTATTTCTCCAGAACTTGCTTAGAAGGCTTGTAGGTCATGCACTGTTCCGTAGGAAAAAATTATATGCAAATTAGCTCTTTTAGAGAAGGCTCTTGATTTGGCTACTATCCTTAGCGATGTTGCAAGGTCTGTCAAGACTCTAAAATGTCCATATATGTTTGCATATTATCTTAAAAAGAAACATCCAGAGGCTGATCCATTAATTCAGTATTACATGCACTATAGGTGGATTTATTTTTGCCTTCTTAAAAATAACACTTAGGTTAAAACTTAACCAGGCAGACAGAAGATGCCCAATCTGAAGGGGAGGTGGCGCTCCATGAGAGCGGTAGTTCCTCTTCATTACACTGGGCATTGTCTCCCCTGTAGTGGTGGCATAGTGTAATTGTGCAGGATATGTTAGACACTTTCCTCTTTATTACACCTAAGGTGGCACCAGGTATTGAATTATCAATACTTTTTTTTACCTGATTCAGTTTCATACCGGGATTGGCATTTTTTCGATATTAAGGTGCATTATTAGACAGCTTAGTATCAGTCCCTATCAGAGAACATGGTACGCAGCCATGTTCTCATAAATGCTCGCACAGTGGGGAAGGAGTGAGAGCGTCCCGCGCCCTCCTCACTGCAATGCAGCCGGTGTTCTGACAAAATCTGCTGCCCGTCAGAATCTGCTGCCCTCGTCATTTCTGGTCATGACGTTTCGCCTTTGAGGGATGAGTTTCGCGCAGCGCGCGGACAATCGCTCAGAGTAGCAGAATTTTACAGTGGATGGATGTGAATGTGCCAGGGCAGCTTACATTGACAAGCTAGCGCGCATGTGTAGTATGTGATCGCGCCCAAGGAGTGCCATGAACGCGCCAGGGCAGCTTATATTTACAGGGCAGCTTACATTTATAGACCACTGCGCATGCGCCAAGGGTAGGCAAAAATTACAGAGCAGTGTCCCTTAACTGTTTTCTACCCGCATCGCATGCGCAGTGGCCCATAATCTTTACCTACCCTGGGCGCGTTGTGAAATTTGCCTACATGTATGCTCTCAGGAGGAGATAGTGGTCAGGTAGAGCGCCCCCATATACCAAGGATGAGAGCTGTTGCCATGACTGCTTGCAGTACTGCGCTCATCCTTGGTATATGGGGGGCGCTCCACCTGACCACTATCTAAAGCTTCCCTTGTCCCACTGCTGTCATGTTTGGTATATGGGGGGCGCTCTACCTGACCACTATCTCCTCCTGAGAGCGTACTGGTAGGCAAATTTCACAACGCGCCGAGGGTAGGAAAAGAATATGGGCCACTGCACATGCGCCGCGCCGAGGGTAGGTAACAGTTATGGGACAGTGCACTGTAATTTTTCCCTACCCTTGGTGCATGCGCAGTGGCCCATAAATGTAAGCTGCCCCATAAATATAAGCTGCCCTGGCACGTTCATGGCACTCTGGGCGCATTCACATAGCACACATGTGCGCTTGCCCGTCAAGTCTAAGCAACTGTGCGCAGTCGCAAACACACCTTCTTTTTAGCCTATCAGGTGGCTCGCTGCGCGAAACTCCTCCCTCAAAGGCGATGTGCCATGACCGAAAATGATGAGGGCAGCAGATTCTGACGGGCAGCAGATTTTGACACAACACCGACCACTGCCACCAATGTAATAACTGAGTCAGGAAGGGAGGACCTGGGGAGAATAAGAGGTCAGGGAGAGATAAACTCAAAGTGGTCCTTGCAGTGCTAGATGGTCATAGGTTAAAGGACCTTTGATGATGCCATCGCCATGTGACCTGTAACATCCACTTGTTACTGGGCACATCGTGATAACATCATCATAGGTCCTTTATCCTACAACATCCAGGAGAAGTTTCCTGCTTTTTTTTACAAGCATTGGCTTCATGCAGTATGCCTATATTAATGTGAGGCACGTGGTCTTATTATTTAAGTATCTCCATGTGCCTCACATTAATAGTAACAGTAACATTAGTATTAGTGTTGAGCAAACTTGTATTTTAAGTTCGGCGTCCAAAGTTCGGTTTGGGGTTATCAAAGAATTCTGTTATGGATTCCGCTACCACGGACCATAATGGAATTTTGAATCCAAAAGGGGATTCTTCGCTCTGTGTGGAGGAGAAGAAGGAAGTAGAGCAGTGAAGGACGGTTGCGCGAACTTGGATTCCAAATTCCATTATGGTCCGTGGTAGCGAATCCATAACGGGATTCTAAGATAACCCAAACCCGAACTTTGGATGCCGAACTTAAAATACATGTTCACTCAACCCTAATTACTATTAATATAATAGCAACTCATATAATGGGCAACATGGTGTTATTTACTGTTAATATGAGGCACATGTGACGCCCAGTTTGGCATTACCACCTTTGCGCCTCACTACTATCTCTAATGGGCTAGTGTCATGTCATCTATGTATTTATTTCCAGGTCCGACATAATGTGCATTTCCTATTTTGCAACAGTTATGTTCACATGTAATATGCTTGGTTCACCAGTTGGTGGCAGCATAAATGGCAGAGCTATCATACTTAGAGTGGAACCTTCCTTTCCATTCTAACCCCCCTCTGTGGTGTGATGGGCATGTCCCACTTGCTGCAGGGAGGGTGGAGTTCAGTTTAACTTACCCCCTTCTAGGGGAAGGTGGAGAGTACCCCCTGCTAGAGGAAGGCCCTAGGAGCACGTCCCTGTTGGACAAGCCTTGCCCAGGCCAGCTAGAGCACCTTCAGCTCTGCTAGATGTGATGGCCACAACTGGAAGCCTCTGAAGCCAGGAGTAAAGTTTTCCGTGGACAAAGTTAGAGTCAGACTACAGAGACAAGCTGCAGCAGACAGTTAAAGCTAAGTTCTATTTATTGTTAAAAAAAAAAAAAGCTAAGTTCTACAGCTACCCTGTCAGCACAGCAGAGTCAGAGAGCAACAGACGAAGTAGAGAGGAGTTTGCCTTCCACATTTATTGCCAAAGCCTGCTAGGAGCCAAGACAAAGCCTGTAAACCGTTTGGAGGAATGGTTATGCAAAGTAAAGCTGTTATCAACTTCATCACAAGGTCTGGAATCAGTTATTTCTTCAATCCCTCAATTATTCCCCCTATTTTTCTGCTTTCGGAGGGCAACTCCTGGGGTTCCAAAGTATCCAGGTAGGAGCACTATAACACCTACACAACATTAAGGGACATATAGGCTACTCTACACCACTCTGGCATTCCTAGACCTAGGTACCATCCACAGTATCACTCAAAGGGGCCCTGTGCCCTTGCTTCACTGCAACTGGCGTCATGACAAACATATACTTTAAGAGGCCCCAAGTAGTGCGCCCGACGACTGCACACACAGAGATGATTAATAAAACCATGTGCCTTGCATTAACAGTAATTAACCCCATCATTTACATCACATTGATCCCATGTTGTCCATTAGGCATATGGTTTTATCAATGTGCCTCAAATTTTAGTAAGTGACCCCATCAAGTACATCCTCACATAATGGGCAATCAATAATTTGCCAAAAAAAAATTGTCACACATTAACTTTATGTTGCCTGAGGTTAATATGTGTGTATTTTTTATTTTTCTGCGTGGTATCGAATTGTATTGAGCATCACAACACTTTTTCTTAGTGTCAACACAGGATCAAAATCGTGATATTGTGACAACTCTACTTACACCACCTTTTAGTTGGCTTACTGTAGACCAGGGGTGCACAACCTTTTCTGGTTAGGGGCCACATTGTCAGACTGTATTTATGGCATATTCTACATACGGTATATACTATGAATGTCTGGTTACACCTCAAGGACTCCTATCTAATCGGAAAATACATGAAAAATGCATGTGAGCAGTCATCAATCAGACATAGACATACATGTCTGTCACCAGATGGTTGGGAGTCGCACAGAATGATTTTGAGGGCCGCAGGTTGTGCACCCCTGCTTTTTCCACCACATTTTGGGCAAAAAATTGGCACATTTTAAGACACCTCTAATCCATACCCTCTTTTGTACACACTTTCAAAACTAGTGTTTAGTGAGGCACAAAAAGTGTATAATACAAATATGTATGCCAGTTTTTCCCATAAATTGAGTCAGAATTCTGGCACAGTTAGCTTTGTAAATCTCCCCATATTTTGCATCTTAAGTGTTTGCTCTCCTCCACTTCTCAGCGGCTTTTTTTTTGGTCCATTCTTACTCCCTAGATGTACCCAATTATCTCTAGTCTCGCCATAACTTCTGAATATTGTCTACTAGATTTAAATAATACTGGAGGCTGTGGAACTGGCTCTGCTGTAAAGGAGTTCAACAATTCAGCACATGAAGATAATGTCCGAAAAGGATATGAGTGTGTCCATCACGTCCCCTAAAAGATCAGAGACACATATGGAAAGCAGATGACCCATCATCAAACAGAGGACTTAGAGCCTACATAAAATGATGATAAAGGCATGTTAAAAGCAGTAAGGAGGCATCAAAGGCATCCAGATGTGAGGAGAAAAAGTGACCTCATCTCAAGGCAAATGAACCCAGCAAAACTTCCAGATGTTTTAAATAAATGTTGTCCTAAGTGAAATACATGGATACCGTCAGAGTTTAGATTTGTGAAGCTAAATATTAAACAAAGTTGCAGTCTATAGGGGTCATTTATTATCTAAATACCCCTCCTGCACTAGTGGCGGATGCTCCTAACTTTGGCGCTTGGTTCCACCGGCCGTGCAACATGGTTTAAACTACTTCTAAGACTACTTTCCACGCTATAACCTGGCGTAGAAAATGGTAAATGAGATGGACTGAGCAACCCTTCCTGTTCCCCACCCATGCCCCCCTTTTCCGCCTTGTCAGAAAAGTGGAGCGAGCTGGGAAAAGTCGCACATTTTGCTGTAAAACCCCATTTGTGACAAAACCTGCGCCTTAAATATGCCAAAAAATGACGTATAATTCATATATGTTTATGTATCTCACTTATTGACCAAGTTGATGAGTTGATAAGAATGTAATAACTAATGGTTATACCGACCTTTAGTTTGCTATCTGTCAGATACAGTCATCTGAGTTAGGGTGCATTCTCGTGACTGTATGTGCATTCTCAGCCTGTATAGAGTGGACAAAACTGCAGAACCCCGACGGTCCTACCCACCTGGGAAGGAACAGAACGATGCAGGCGGTGACTCATTGCTTTCAATGGTGGATTATAATAGGGGAGTTTGGGTTGGTAGCAATGGGCTCGACATCTCTGTGGGGTCCAACGCCTACCCAAACACCAACACTAAAGAATATATTGAGCTTCGCTAAGTGCTGCAGTGTCGCCACGCAGCTCCTATTGAAAGCTAGTGCAGGGTCCCCTCTACAGTCCCTGCCTCCTCCCTCTTGCTGTGATGCTGCATTGTAGCCGGAAGAGGAGGAGGTCAGAGAGCAGCATGGCAAGAAATACAAGGGCGCGCCAGCTTTGAGCAGCAGATCACTGCAAGTACCATGAATTGACTATCTGTACTCAGAGAGTTATCACTGATAGTGATATCCGTCTGAGTACAGACAGGCTCGGACTGGCCCACAGGGGTACAGGGGAATCCCCCGGTGGGCCCCAGGGCAAAGTGGACCCCTAGTCTCCCACCCCCTGCACAAGTGGCACATAACACGTTAAACTTACTGCACTACATACATCTATACAGTGTTCAGCACCTCCACCGGCCTATGTTCATATAAAAAAACTTGTTAGATTATTTATTATATTTGAATGTATCTGTACGGTGGGCCCTCAAAATAAATTTTACTGGTGGGCCCTAGGTACCCCAGTCCGACACTGAATAAAGATAATGTAGTAAATGTTTCTTGGAGTCCTATGTAACACCACACATAACACAATAATTCACATAGGACTGTAGGTAACATCTACAACATTATCTGTTCTCAGAGAGTTATTACTGTGTTATCTGTGGTGTTACATAGGACTGCAGGTGATAGCTACTACATTAACTGTACTCACAGACTGCAGTCCTATGTAACACCACAGGTAACACACTGATAACTTTCTGGGTACAGATACTGTAGTAGATGGTACCTGCAGTTCCATCCAACACTACAGATAACATAAGGTAAAATGGTTCTCTGAGATTTACATATTGATTGCCTGTCCTTAGGGTACATCATCATTCGGCTGATACCTTCGTCACGAAGCGAATTGTTTTGTAAGTAGCAGGTGCTATGACAGGGAGCAGCGATAGCACCGCCCCCCATCACTGTAGCCCTCAGATGCAGCGTTCATACATGATCGCGGCATCTGAGTGTAAAAATTAAATCAAACTTACCGCCTCCATTTGCTCGCGACAGGCCGGCCATCCGTCGCCATCTTACTTGAAAATCTGGAGCGAAATCTCGCGCAGCGCGAGGTTACGTCACCTCGCACGGGATTTCGGACGAGATCTTCAATCAAGATGGAGGCTGGCAGCCCATCGCGAGCAAATGGAGGAGGTAAGTATGATTTTTTTTACACTATCTCGGGTTAAATCGATTCTCTGACACGAAGCACGAAGAAATTCGGTTTTAAGTAAGATCTAATTTATCCTGAAATTCAGATCGAATTCTACTTCGTGGGATTCGATTCGCTTATCTCTAGTCATCAATACGAGATTGGTGGGAGTTCGACTCCTGACACCCCTGCCGAACAGCTGTTTGAGGAGACCAACATACCAAGCATAGAGTTGTCCATTTGATAGCACTGTGCTTGGTATTGCAGGTCAGCCTCATTGACTTGGATGGGATTGAGCTGCGCCTTGGTCACATGATGAATGTGATGTCACATAGCCTATGGAAGAGGCCGTAGCACTGACGGAGCACTGCAGCCTCTTCATACAGAAAAAAAAAACTATTGGGCAGCACACGGAAGGGATGTCAAGGGAAAATGAAGGGAGGGGGCCTAAGTTGGTTAGAAAGCCCGGGCCTATCATGTCCCTGATCACCAGAGCAATAAAGTGAGTGTTCCAGCAGCTATGCCCACTGGGAGGAGACCACCAGTATAACGGTTACTTTTCTGTATTTTTATACAGCAGATCAAAAAAGAGAAATAGCACCAAGGCTATTAAAAAGTGGAAATAAAATGTAACAGGTGTAATGGGATTAGCTCATGGGATCACCGTCTCCTGGAATAGACAGGCGCTGTTGGCACACAAAACACTGGCCTCAACCAGTTTTATTGGCTTTTACAGACAAAAGTATTAAACAAAACAAAATAAACAAAATAAAAGAAATGTCTGGCTGCTACCTATATACATCAAGCAGTTCCTAACTAGGAGACATCAGGCAGTTCCTAACAAGGAGACTGCCGGTAGGCCAAAGAACCCAACCGTAAACGCCTCTCCCTCCCCCTCTTATCTAAATCCAACATGCCCCAAAAAACCACACATAACATGTTGGGTGGTGATCGGCCACAGCTTTCCTTATTCGTTCATTCATAACATCGTAAACCAAGAGGCTTAAAACTGCTCCAAATCACTGAGACATGGCGCGGTATGCCGGCCGCTGGACTCCCAGCGGGCATGTCCACTCTTTAAACTTCACTATGTCTTATGACTGTCTCCAAACCGCCATCTGTGACTTTACAGAACCAGGAAACCACTCCAAACTGTAATGAGAAAGATATATGAGCAACCAAGGCAAACATCAGAAATAGAAGCAGACTCGAACGACGAGCCACTGTAGACATAAAATAAGGGAGGACGGGACAATGTTTCTACAGCCAAGAGACCGGCCGGAAGGGGAGAGGGGGGTTAAATAACCTGTGGGAAACAGGAAACAGAGGGTACAAGGCAATTCATATTAACCCCCACCCTGCCACTTCCCTGCTACAGGATCAGCAAAGGTAAGAAAGGAGGGGTTAAAAGGGGCCGCTCCAAGACCCCCTCCTATACACTTAACATAAAATGGGCAGGAAGGGGTTAAAGTGGAGAGGAAAAAGGAGGGTATCTCCCCAAATTATGGGTATATGGAGGGGAGAAGACCAAAATCGCTGCAGGGGCAACCCGGGGGGGGGGGGGTAGGACCACCCGCAGTCCTGTATCACTCTCCCTATATGGTCAGGTGCTCTACAGACTGCCAGTAGGCCAAAGAACACAACCGTAAACCCCTCTTCCCTCCCTCTCTTATCTAAATCCAACATACCCCAAAAAAAACACACATATCACCTTTATGTTGGGTGGTGATTTGCCACAGCTTTCTTTATTTGTTAATTCGTAACATCGTAAACCAAGAACCTTAAAACTGCTCCAAACCACTAAGACATAGCCTACACCAGGCTCCGACCACCACCCAACAAAAACATCGCTTGTTCAACCCCATCCTGCAACCCCGAGAGGAAAATATTAAAACCAATATTGTATAGGTGTACTCCGTCTGGTTGCCAAACCACATGGGGAATGATATCCGACCATACCAGTACCATCTCCGGGAAAAAGGAGGACAAACGCATTAGGGTCATGAGTCATGAGCTCCACAAGCCGTAAGGAGCAGAGATCATTTCCCCCTGTGTGGATAACCAAAATCACCGGACCGGTCAAGGACCTGCTAGTCTCCACCACCTACGGAAGGACCTGAGACCAACGGAGGCCACAAATATCCACCAGGAAACATCGACTTTGCGGATGCCCAGAGTTTGGCCACCCGGCCCGCAGTCAGTTCTCTGGGCTTCCCAAAAGACATAAGAATGACCGATGATCCAAGTGGCTGGACGTGTAACCCCTGTAAAAAACAGCATAACCATCTCTATAGACTGAAGCGAATATATATATATATAATTTAATTTGTATTTTATTTTAACAAGAAGAACCCTGTAAATTAACCCACCGGCAAGGAGGTCAGGACAGACATAGCTCGCAAAGCATCTTGTGCGCCACCTACCGATCCGCATGACGTCAGCTTCAGAAAGGCTTGCCCTTGCCGCCTCGGTCGCCGCACCAATATGGAACAAATGCGTTCCAAAATCTCGAGGGTCGGAACTGACAGCCGAAAGGCAGCGCTTGAAAATCGCAGTGAATTGGAACTTCATAAGGGGGGAGCAGTCTTTGTGAACCAAAAGACTGCTGCCGCCGGGGCGCGATGCACTGTAGTCATTGACTAATCGAACTGGGCAAGCAGGGCCTGAAATCGGGTGGAGCGGGATCCATGCTCCCCTGCCGAACATGTCCGTCTTAGAGTGCAGAATCCTGACCCATACTGCCCTGTTACCGAACCTTACATTATTGAAGAGGAGGCCACCAGGCTTATGGTGCGAATGAGGCAATAGCTCGCCTGTGCGGAGGGCACCAAAAAAGGCGAGGCTAAAGCTTACAGAGAAGAGGAGAGCCTTGAAAAGAGAACCGCAAACTGAATGACATGACGAAACCAAGATGCAGAGCAACTGGTACAAAATCGGCCGCTGACATTCCAAGTGGACGCATTCTTTTCGCCAACCACACAACGCCTGCATGATCATAAATTGTTTTGTGACGTCACACCATCCTGACTAACATCCTGAAACCCAGCAGCTTCTAGCCACTCAAGCCTTACCATGTGCTCTCCTCGTCGCCGGGATAAACGAAGAAGAGATCAAGGACATTAACTGCAGTCTACCAGCCTCTAGAGGTGTGGTGGGCATGGTATGCCTTCCTGGTCCGCTCCCGGAAGGAGGGCCCGAAACTCCTGCCAATGAAAACGAGCATCAGCAATAAGGTTAGAAGAGCCGGGAACATGACGAGACCTGAGGAAGATATTAAATTCGAGACACCGCAAGACTAAATGCCGCAAAAAACCAAGGACCGGTAAGGACGAGGAAGATTTTTCCAATTTCCACCACCACTATGATAGCAAAAAGTTCTAATTGCGTTAACTTCCTACAGAGGCCAGAAACTGACCAAGACTCAGGCCACTGGGATGCGCACCAGGAGTTGCCGAAAACGGAACCAAAACCGCACGTGTGTAAACAAAAAAAGCTCAGAATTGGTCGACGTGGAAGGCAACAAACACGTGTGACCATTGTAGGAGGATAAAAATTTCCGTCATACTTGCAAATCCACATTCAATGATTTTGTCACACGGTTATGATGGCACGGGGATTTAACACCCCGGGTAGCCAGCGAAATATGTCGAGAAAAAACCTTGCCCATAGGCATAACCGTGCAGTCAAAAACCATTAAAACCCATAAGGGACTTCATTTGATGCAGCGTAACCTTGGTCGCTGAGAGAAGTCCTTTGATCATGTCGAACAGCTTACACAATTTATCCTTGGGCAACCGGAAAACCATAGCAACCGTATCAATCTCTATAACCAGGAATGAAAGGCAAGTTGAGGTACCCTCCGTCTTATCAGGAGACACTGGAACGCCGAAGCCCTCTTTCCTACCCATGGAAACCACTTTAAACAGTTTTTCCAGAAGGGCCTCTGGATGCCCCCGAGCTGATTTAAGGTTATGTGAAAAAACTGGTATCCGGCTCAAAACAAAAGGGATGAAGAACCCAAATGTGAGACCAAAAAGGTAAAGATCTAGCCAAGGGGACATCTCTTGACGGTCACTGGGGTCTTTTGCTGTAGAAGGCTTCTGGGATTTTGCCGAATGGCGGGTACAACGAACTGCAGTGTGGGGGCCTCCGCAAGAGAAGCATTCGTGCTTGTACTTGCAAAGGCCTGCAAACCAACAATGACCCTCGTTGAACAGCCAACATGCTCCAGGGCGACAGGCGGTAACCGATCGTGGTGCAGAGGAGACTCCGGGACCAGTGGCCATCCTGAGAAAGGGTGGTCTCTGGGATAACATAAGAGAGAGCCAGACATCGGTGGCCTTAACCCCCCACAAGTTCAGTCACTGGTTGTCACTTCAACCTAGTATAGGACACATGGTAAAAACGCCATCTTGTAGATACATGTTTAAACTGTACTTGCATTACTTCTGAAGAAGGGGGCAATTTTGTACAAAGCCCCCGAAACGCGTTGAGCCATATATCATTCTATAAAGAAGAAGCCCTGTGAGTGTGCTGCCATCAATCTCCAGTCAACTACATACGATCCTGGCCAGGGGGGATTTTAGTCTACAGGTGTATTGTGCTTATCCTGCAGACAACCCCCCAGCGAAGTGAGTACATACCTTACTGACTCTTTTAGAAAGAAATCGTATGCTATCCTAAGGGGAGTATCAACTCTCTCTATATATATGTTTTATCTTTATATGTTTTTATCTGTTTATCTCAGTTACCCTACTACCTATTAATATTTGATCTCTTGCACAAATGAAGCACTCTTGTCTGTTGGAACTAATATAGGGATTGGCGCTCTAATTGGGCCTTTTTTTTTCCAGACAGATTTCATGCGCTGGCTAAGTGCCATTTACAACTCCACCGGTTATTTGTCTACGCTTTTTCAAAACTTCGTTATATAGGCACATAGAGCCTGCTTCAGGATCTGAAAAGCTTGTTCCGCCTCTGTGGTCCATTTGACCATGGTTGAATCCTTACCTTTTGTAAGGTCTGTTAAAGGGCTAGCAAAATTTTCAATGAAACGCCTGTAATAACCAGTTTAACGCAGGAATGCTCTGACTTGTTTTGCCAAAACAGAGGAAAGATACACTCCACAATGACATTATGCATCAGACTGTTTACAGAACCCACTTCATGGGTTTCAAAAGACACTACAGCAGTGGGGTAGACTTTTGTATCCCCATGTATGCAGATGACCCCCATCCCCATCTTTTGCAGCTTTCTAGTGTCCACTAGGCTGGTAGGTACAAGAGTTACTAGGCTACACCAGTCCAACAGAGCTCTAACTGAGTGTCCTTCAACCACCAAGCTGCAAGTTTGTCGCTCTGTTTCTTGTGTCAGGAAGGCAGAGTAGGCGGGTCTGGCAAACAGTGATTTTTTACGCCCACTGTCACACTCTATAGGCTCATCAACCAGAGGACAATTGGCAGCCACATGGCCCAGTCCTTGACAACGCCAGCAAACTATGTTTTTGACAGCCAAAGGCTGTTTAGGGCTAACTGGCTTTAGAGGCCTGGCCAACAGTTCTGTCCCAATTCCTACTTTATGGCCCTCCTTCACCCCCTTTAGATTAGGAACAGTCTTACCAAGATCATAAGTCTTCTGGCTCCTTGAGGCTGGCCGAGTAGAAGAGGTCTCGGAGATACTCCTCAGTGTTCAGATACAGCTCCACTAGGGTGATCATCTGACCCACATCCCTGGGATCTGCTTGTCCCACACAGCGTTGTATCCGAACTGGAAGAGCACAAACAAATCGGACCAGGACCACTCTTTCAACAACCTGAGCGGCCGTAGAGACCTCAGGCTGCAGCCAATTTTTAGCCAGAAAGAAAAGGTGATACATTTGAGACCACACTGGTTTAGGCAACATTCACACGACCGAATAAATAAGTCCACATCCGTTCTGCAATTTTGCAGAACGGGTGCAGACCCATTTATTTCTATGGGGCCGCAAAAGATGCGGACAGCGGTCCGCAAATTGTGGAACGCACATGGGCCACTATCCGTGTTTTGCGGATCTGCAAAACACCACGTTCGTGTAAATGTAGCCTTATCCAGTTGGAAAGTCCAGTTGTGCACCCGCTGGGGTCTGACTGCAGATGTTACACCTAGGCAAGAGAGAATTTTGGCTTCCAGTTCTTGGTATTGTCTGGCATCCTGCTCACTTAAATCAAAGTAGGCTTTCTACGGCTCTCCACTGAGGAATGGAGCAAGGGGTCTGCCCACTGTTTCTCTCTTTCAGTAGTTCTTTAAAAAATGGTGAGGTATGTCTCCACATCATCCTCTATGGCCATTTTTTTAAGGGAAGCTTGCACTCTCCTACCAGCAAATACTGATTCTTTCCGGACTTGGGGCCGTTCAGCCAGCATCTTTATCTGCTCCACCAGACTTTTATTAACCAGTTGCTGTTCTCTGAAAACAGCTTGCGTAGTCTCTATGAGCAACCGATTGGTTTCTTGCTGGTTAGCATTCATCTCCTGCTGATTTGGATTTGCCTTTTGGAGCTGAATATTAGCCTGGATCAGTTGTTTAACAACTTCCTCCATATTTGCAGTGTTTGGTTTTGCAAGAACAGCAGACTTAACCCAGGACATAAACTTGAGTTTTTGTGCCAGTGTAGCCTCCACCATATGTAACGGGATTAGCTCATGGGACCACCGTCTCCAGGCACTGTTGACATACAAAACACAGTCCAGTCCAAGCAAGTATGGTGAAAGGACCCACCCAACTCTCCCTGCTCCAAGCAGCCAGGCCCTTCTAACCTGTTTTTTGAGGTAAAATGTAGACTCCTTCTACCACTTTCCCCCTGGTCCTGTCATACAGGGTACAGCAAAACCTATAAGCAAGATAAGCAGACACATGTCTGGCTTTAACACTGGAATATGGTCCTCCTAGAACAGGGGTCAGCAACCTTGGGCACTCTAGATGTGGTGAAACTACAACTTCCAGCATGCTCCATTTACTTCTATGGGAGTTCTGAAAACAGCTAAGCAAGTGTGCATGCTGGGAGCCGTAGTTTCACTACAGCTGAAGTGCTGAAGGTTGCTGATCCCTGTCCAAGAATCACACCTAAGGATACTTTCACACTTGCGTTATTCTTTTCCAGCATAAAGTTCCATCAAAAGGACTCTATGCCGGGAAAAAAATTGATCAGGCATATCCCCATGAATTCTGAATGGATATCAATCCGTTCAGTTTGCATCAGTATGCCTTCAGTTCAGTCACTGTCAGGCGTTTTCGGCGGACATAATACCGCAGCATGCTGCGGTATTATGTCCGTTTAAAATGCCTGATCAGTCGCCGGATCACACGATTGCCCATTGACTTGCATTAATGCCGGATCCGACATTGCGAAACAACTGAAGGACGGATCCGTCCTTCCGGTTCGCGCATGCGCAGACCGGGAGAACTGTGAATAAGACTGTAAGACGGATCCGTTCTTGCAATGCATTTGTAGACAGATCCGCAACCGGATCCGTCTACAAATGCTGTCAGTTGTCACACTGATTGGCGGATCCGGCAGGCAGCTCCGACAACGGTACTGCCTGCCGGATCACACGTACGCAAGTGTGAAAGAACCCTTATATTACACAAATATTGATTCATACCTACCAACTTTTTGGACTGTCAAAGACGGACACTTGCGTGAAAGTCCATTTTTCCTGCATGTTTATACACTTTAATAGTTTCCTTTAAGTACAATAGCACAAAAATTATCTAAATAGTGAAATTTCTAAAAAACTAATTGCATCAAATAATTAAATAATATACAAGATAGGGTCTAATATACAGAAAGGAACCAGACAAACACTTTCGGGATCGATATTGTAATTGTAAAATTGAAATATATCCCTCAGATCAATGAGGGACATTAAAGGAGAAAAGAGGGACAGAAGGACTTGGGTCAAAAATAGGGACGGTCCCTCCAAAGGAGGGACACTTAGGAGGTCTGTTGATTTATTTAACCAAGTAGAGAGCTATGTTAGCTTGATCAGAAAATACAGGTTTGTACTTTTTGAGCCACTCACTTAAGGCAACACATTTCTCTGACTACAGTCAGACTTTCCTACAGGAGGACCAAGGAATTCTCTGCTGGGTACAGGCTCTGATCACTGTTTAATGTTCATTGACTCTAATTTCTATTGGATTTTAATCCTCTTTATATCTTTTGTACTCTACTGTAGAATAATTCATGAGAGTGTAATGAGAGTCTGGAGGCTCTTATTCAACATTCCTGCTAACCACAAGTTTTTGGCTGCAGAGGCCAGTGCCAGAGAAGGACTGAAATTCAGTGCTGGCATTTTAAAAGAGACAGGACCCTTGTACTGGGTGGTAAATGTGAAATATGTTTGTGCTCCCCCACGTGCCCTCAGTAGTAATAAGGTCCCCTAAAGTGTCCCCAGTAGTCATAAGGTTATCAAAAGTGCCCCCAGTAAAAAGGCTGTCTAAAATGCTCCCAGTAGTAAAAAGGCCTCTCCATAAGGTACAGTACAGCCCTAGCATTAATACGATCCCACTATGGTGCAACAATAGTTATAATGCCCTCTATTGTGCACCAGTAGTTATAATGTCTCCCTGTACTGGCCCCAGTAGTTATAATGCCCCCCTGTATTGCCTCAGCACTTACAGTGTGTCCCTGTAGTGCCCACAGTAGTTTGAGTCTCCAAAGTAGGCCATGGGCCTGAGTTGCCATTTTCCCACACAGGAGGTCACTATAAAGTCATGAAGCCACTTGCATCCTGGCGCATTGACTTAAGCGCAACTGTCTGAGATCCATCTGGAGCACAAGCTTAAGATGTTTTGGCCTGGAGACTCCCTAAGAGCAGCCAGCCCACTCTGGTACCGGCCCATCTGACATTTGCCAGAATTGCCAGACGGGCAGCCTGGCCATGGCAGAGGCTGAAGGCCTTGTCCACTCCAGATACTCCCATTAGTGTGGACCCTGTATTTCTAAGCTCATCCTCTCCTTGACTACTGAACTCTTGCTGATACTAGAACCCTCATGCAGCTAGCAGTTATGTAACACAATGGCCCAGAATTTCCAAAGAGTGGTGCAAACTACATGTCGTCGTTTTATCCCGGCCACCTCTTGGCATGTTTGCCGTGCTGCGGCCGGACCTCCGGCCCACCCCCATTATAGTGAATGAGGCTGGAGTGGACCTCCTGTGGCACGTGTGCACTAGCGGCTGCACGGATTCGGCAGGCTGTTCACCCGACGGCACAGCCTGCCAGAGAAGGCTACCTCTAATGTGAAAGTAGCCTTAGGCTGGTGTATGTCAATGGGGGGATTTATTAAAGCTTTTATGCCACAATAGTTGCATAAAAAAGTCAAAAATTATGGCACAAGGCCACACATCATATTTGAGCCGTACCATATGGGGTGATTCTTAGTGGGAGAGATGGGGCTTAGTGCAGCATGCTGCGTTTCCTATAACTTATACCAGAAACTGGGGTAAGTTATAGTCTTTGACAGCTATTAGCTGCCGTAGACTTTAGTTTCTGGCTCACGGCAGGGAAGAGATGTGCCAAATTTTTTTAAGCGGCATCTGCCTTTTAATAAATTAGGCTTATCTTACTCCAGCATATGGAGATCAAGACTCGTTAATGGGAATGCCGGTCTTGATAAATCTCCCCAGTATGTCTTTTTTTTTTCTATGCAGAGACATCCAGTAAAAAAGTATAGCACGCTACGCTGTCTATACCAGGGATGGCCAAGCTGCGGCTCTCCAGCTGTTGTAAAACTACAATTCCCACCATGCCATGCTGTAGGCTGATAGCTATTGGCAGTCTGGGAATGCTGGAAGTTGTAGTTTTGCAACAGTTGGAGAGCCGCAGGTTGGCCATCCCTGGTCTATACAGTGGCATTCCTCACATAAATGTCAAGGGTTTCCTTTTAGTTATAGTAATAGAGTTTCAAGAGGTTTTCCAGGCTCCTGATATTGATGACCTATCCTCAGAATAGGTTAGTAATATCCAATCGGTGAGGGTCCGACATCCCGTATCTCCCAGGTTTGGTCTGGCAGTGGAACTAGCACTTTGAATGGAATAGAAAGCAGACAGCTCCGTTCCAAGTGTGGTGGCCGCGCCGAGTTACTGCAGCAGTGAATTGAATGGGAGCTGATCTGCCGTAACCCGGCACAAACACTACACTTTGAACAGAGCTGTGCTTTCTGTTCCATTTAAAGTACTGGTTTCAGTGGGAGGCTGCAGAGAACAACTGATCGTTGAGGGGTGTCGGACCCTCACTGATCAAATATTAATGGCCTATCCCCAGGGCAGTTCGTTAATATAAGGAGTCTGGTAAACCCTTTTAATGATTGTTGGTCAATTCACAGAGTAAGGCTAAGTTCACATCACCGTTTCGTTTTACGTTCTTCTGATCCAAACAGAAAAGAATAAAAAAAGAATCCTGTATTTTAAAGAGGTTGTCCAGTCCCAAAATTGATTGTTTTTTATGTGATCCATCTCTTTTTTTTTTTTGTTTTCTGTTCTTCTAATGATTTAGAAGAACAGAAAACAAAATGGTGATGTGAACCCGGCCTAAATGAAATGATCCAACACCTACAGCATAAAGGGTTTGCTTGTCACTTCTTGGGCACATCTGGTATGACAGTTTTAAAATAGAATAAAATCGTACAAATATTTCTGAGTCTCTATGGTTTTTCTGAATCAAATAGGAGGCATAAGTGGGTGGAAATCATGCAACAAAGGAAGCTCTTAGTGTTAGGTTTAGAAAACTTAGTCATGCCTTGTGACATTAAATTACGACACTCATTTATAGCAAAGCTCAATGTACTCACACTAATATATGGAAAATCTTATTATGCTCCTGTTTGGTGCCCAAGCAATAAGAACTAGAAACATGATTTGTGCACAACACACAATAATTCCAGCATCGTTGGCTACGTTCTAGCCTAGCATAACTGTAGAAACTAATGAAGTTATTCCATTAAAATTTACACTATGCCAAAATGTCTCCCGTTTACTTACAGCTACTTGTATATGGCTCAAAACCTGGTCTCAATTTAAGCAGGCAAACTCTTTATCAAAGCTTGCCATGAACTTTCAATTACCTTTGGTCATTGCCTATTGGTCCATGATTTATTCTTCTACAGTACCAAACGCAGGACACGTTGTCCTAGGATGATTGGCATTAATGCTCTGTTTACAAAGACTGGAACAATATGTAATAGACGACGGTCCATTATTCATATCCACCAGCACTTAGGCTAATACAAAGTCATTATGAAATTACAGTAGTACTGAACTTGACAGGCCTAGAAGCAGACAATCTGTGAACTAGTCAGAAGATTAGACACCTCACTGAGAATGTTTCTCATAATCATAAAGACTTTTTGATGTAAAAAGCTTTGATACTTGAATTTGGTCTCTTAAATATTAACAGTTCATTTTATAACTTATGTTAAAGGGGTAGTCCCACAGAAAATTTTCTACTGTTTTGAAACCAGTACCTGGATCTGAATACTTTTGTAATTGCATTTAATTAAAAATGTAGTATAGCCACTGAGCAATTCAATAAAATGTACCTGTATAGCGCCACCTGCTGTTTGTTTTCTTCTTATTACTTTGTCCTGCTCACTGAGATGGTCGCACATGCTCAGTTTCATCTTTCAACGTCCTCCTGAGCTGTGATAGGCAGAGCATGGACACACCCCCTTAGCTGTAGCAGAAAAGACACTCCCCTTGAGCTGTCAGCTTGATATAAGTCTAGCAGAGCAATGAATGGGGAGATCTCTGGATCCATGTGAGGTACAGGGCTGGCCATTTTTTGGATTAATCATGGGATAACCCCTTAAATATTTGGGTTAAATTGTCCACCAGCAGGTGGCGCTATACAGATACATTTTATTGAATAACTCAGTGACTATACTAAATTTTTTATTAAATGCAATTACAAAAGTATTTAGATCCAGGTACTGGTTTGAAAACGGTAGAATATTTTCTGTGAGATATAAGTTATAAAATTCACTATTAATATCTAAAAGACCAAATTCAAGTATCAAAGCTTTTTACATCAAAAAGTCTTTATGATTATGAGAAACATTCTCTGAGGTGTCTAATCTTCTGACTAGTTCACAGATTATCTGCTTCTAGGCCTGTCAAGTTCAGTACTACTGTAATTTCATAATGACTTTGTATTAGCCTAAGTGCTGGAGGATATGAAAAATGGACCGTCTATTATCAATCAGAGTTTTATTTTTCAGATTGTTGAATTACAGCCATTAAATCGGTTGCTTTACTGATTAAAGCTAAATGTCAATTAGTTGGGTTATGAGTTGGGTAGAATAATTTACTGTAGCTGTAGCTGTACTTGATAAATGCTTTTCTGGTTGCGGTAGTAGTTTATCATATAGTGAGAAAAGCTGAACTTAGCCGATGTAAGTGGTTGTTCGTCATTCATTTAATTTTAATAATCTTCAAAGTTTCTTTTTAAGGTTGTAAACCCCATTAGGGGAAGATTTATCAAAACTAGTGTAAAGAAAAACTGGCTTAGTTGCCCATAGCAACCAATCAGATCCCACCTTTCATTTTCCGAATGAGAACTGAAAAATAAAAAGTGGAATCTGCATCTGAGGTTGCCCCCGTGCCTCTACGATCAGCTGTTTGAAGAGGAGTCGGCACTCCATACGAGCCCTACTTCCTCTATATTACACTGCCTGTCGCCTCCCTGTAGTGGTGGCAGAGTGTAATTACAAGTACTTGCTCAATTCAAGTGAATGGAGCGAGTACTTCTAATTACACTGCATCGCCGAGACTTCAGAAGATGAAGGGTAGTGTAATGAAGAGGAAGCACTGTTTCAAAGTGTCTGTAGAGGTTGTAGGCTAAATCATGCACCCATCTTGCCTTTGAGATGTTGCTTCTAGAAGGAAGGCAGAGCTTAACCCCTTAGTGACCACCTATACGCCTTTTTGTGGTGGTCACTAAGAGGCCTTAGACTGGGCCGCCGCCTTTTCCAGGCAGACTGGTCTAAGAGCTGCACAAGTCCCCTTTGCATCGGAGAACAGGGGCTCAGCTCTCATACTGTTTAACCCCTTACATGTCCTGAGCAATGGGGTCCGCCACATGTATGCGGTGACAGAGGGAGCGGAATAAAAATGTGTTACATTTTTTAAATTGTCAACCAAAAAATGCTTTTCTCCATTGAAAATATGCTTTTCCAATGAAAAAAATTGCAAAAATAAAATCTTTCCCACATGATTGGTATTGCCGTGTCTGTAACGACCCACACTAAAGAAATATCATGTACACTCACCTAAAGAATTATTAGGAACACCTGTTCAATTTCTCATTAATGCAATTATCTAGTCAACCAATCACATGGCAGTTGCTTCAATGCATTTTGGGGTGTGGTCCTGGTCAAGACAATCTCCTGAACTCCAAACTGAATGTCAGAATGGGAAAAAAGGTGATTTAAGCAATTTTGAGCGTGGCATGGTTGTTGGTGCCAGAGGCCGGTCTGAGTATTTCACAATCTGCTCAGTTACTGGGATTTTCACACACAACCATTTCTAGGGTTTACAAAGAATGGTGTGAAAAGGGAAAAACATCCAGTATGCGAAAGTCCTGTGGGCGAAAATGCCTTGTGGATGCTAGAGGTCAGAGGAGAATGGGCCGACTGATTCAAGCTGATAGAAGAGCAACGTTGACTGAAATAACCACTTGTTACAACCGAGGTATGCAGCAAAGCATTTGTAAGCTACAACACGCACAACCTTGAGGCGGATGGGCTACAACAGCAGAAGACCCCACCGGGTACCACTCATCTCCACTACAAATAAGAACAAGAGGCTACAATTTGCACAAGCTCACCAAAATTGGACTGTTGAAAACTGAAAAAATGTTGCCTGGTCTGATGAGTCTCGATTTCTGTTGAGACATTCAAATGGTAGAGTCCGAATTTGGCGTAAACAGAATGAGAACATGTATCCATCATGCCTTGTTACCACTGTGCAGGCTGGTGGTGGTGGTATGGTGTGGGGGATGTTTTCTGAGCACACTTTAGGCCTCAGGGCTACCTGAGCATTGTTTCTTACCATGTCCATCCCTTCATGACCACCATGTACCCATCCTCTGATGGCTACTTCCAGCAGGATAATGCACCATGTCACAAAGCTCGAATCATTTCAAATTGGTTTCTTGAACATGACAATGAGTTCACTGTACTAAAATGCCCCCCACAGTCACCAGATCTCAACCCAATAGAGCATCTTTGGGATGTGGTGGAACGGGAGCTTCGTGCCCTGGATGTGCATCCCTCAAATCTCCATCAACTGCAAGATGCTATCCTATCAATATGGGCCAACATTTCTAAAGAATGCTATCAGCACCTTGTTGAGTCAATGCCACATAGAATTAAGGCAGTTCTGAAGGCAAAAGGGGGTCCAACATCGTATTTGTATGGTGTTCCTAATAATTCTTTAGGTGAGTGTATATTAAAAAACCATAAAAAAAATGTCTTAGTCGTCACAAAAAAACTTAATAACAAGCGATCAAAAAGTGTTATTTATCCCAAAATGATACCAATGAGAACTACAAATTGTCCCGGAAAAATCAAGCACTCAAGCAAGTCCATAGAAAGAAAAATAAAAAAAGTTATAGGTCTTGGGATGCAGCACTGCAAAAAGATCTTTTTTCTTTTTAAAAAGGGGTTTATTGCTTTGGAAGTCTGGAAGTTAGGAATTGCAGACACTGTGGAAGAAGTTGGCTTTGCATGCACCCCCAGCTGCAATGGTATGTAAGGAGTTGCTATGTAAGAAAGGACATCTCAGAAGGAACTCTGGCAGTAATCCATGGTTCAGCCAGAACTTGGAACTGTTGCTAAGATTTGCATCTCCATCTTGTGTGGAAGTTTTCTGCATTTGCTGTTCAAGTAAAGACAACGTATCGAAACTGACATTTAATATGCTGGTCTTGCTATGGCCTGTCCTGCCAGAGGAGGCATTTATGATGAGGCACGGACCTCGCCATAAATCAAATGCCTTCTACAACAGTCTGTGCTCCAGAATGAAATCTACGCCAGCTCTTATCTGACATAGATTTCAGTCATCATTTACCCCAGTTTTTGCCGTAAATGATGATAAATGTGCCAGGGCCTACAGCCTGCCAACACTCCAAACTGGTGAGAGTGCCATAAAAACACTAGTTGCAACTAGATTTAGTCGCAATGGTGTTTTGCAACTTTTTTACGCCAAGAACACAACCTAGGGAAATTATAAATTTCCCCCTGTAAGTTAGCTTGTTCATCTCCACTCTGGTCTCCTGCCTATCATTCCACACCTCACATCAAGGACACCCCACCTGACATCAGCCAGAAGACTCCACACACAGGGTTTGCCCCTGGTACCCAGCTGCCATCAATACTGTAACCACCAACACTACTACCACATCAATCCTCCTCTCTGTGCTGCAACTGGGTTGATGTACTATGATAAAAAATAATATTTTTTAGACTTACCAGCTGCAGAGATGACCTATTTACAGTACTGCTGATTAGAAGCTAAACAAATTCTCCCCCAATTTAAAGGGGTTTTCCAGGCTTTTAATATTGATGACCAGGGACGGACTAGCCATAGACACTACAGGGAAATTTCCCAGTGGGCCGATGCCCAGAGAGCCACCTAAGCCCTCCTCTTGGCCAAAAGCCAGGTACATAACGATCTGATGCTCTCGGAATTAATTTAGGCAGTATTTTGTGCTGCACTGTGGTATCTGGTTCTGCGGAGGTAGTATTTTGTACTGCACTGTGGTGCTTGAGGCCACTTTTGTATTTTTTTCCAGGGCCACTTTAAGTTCCCAGTCCGCTCCTGTAGATGACCTACCCTAACGATAGGTCATCAATATCAGATTGGCGGGGATCCAACACCTGGTACCCTCGTCGACCAGCTGTATAAAGAGAAGGTAAGCACCATGCGCGTGTGCTGTCTCCTGTCTCTCTTCCTGTTCGCTGCTGCTATGTCTATGGCAAGCAGGAATAGAGACAGGAGACAACATGCGTGCACGGCGTATGCCTTCTCTTTAACACCCGATACCCCCGCACATCTGATATTGATGACCTCTCGTTAGGGTAGGTCATCAATATTAAAAGCCTGGGAAACCCCTTTAAACAGTAGACAAATCTCCTCATCATCTGTTCAGAGTAAATCATGGAGTAAACAAAACTTCACGATATAACTGGTGCAAAAAAGAAAATAAAAAAAACCTTGTCACATCATTTCATTTTTGGGAAGGCAATTAAACACAAAATATATCCAAGCAACATAACAACTATACGACATAGGAAGTAATCGAATGCTAATGACCTGGATCAGAATGACCGGACCTCTACAGTCAACTGACCTTAACCTAACTGAAAGGGTTTGGGATGAATTGCTGTAGAGAGGAAAGGAAAAATTACTGCCAAAAAGTGCTAAATGTAAATGTGAACTTCATCTGGACTGTTGGAAAAGCATCCCAGGTGGCTCATGAACTTGGCTGAGAGAATGGCAAGTGGCTAATGCTGTTATCAAGGCAAGGATGGCGACTGAAGAATTAAAAATATAAGTGTTTCACACTTTCCGGTCACTCAATGACTTAGACTAGTCATTTGACTTTTGATGGGAATAATATTATTCTGCAGACATTTATTTAAAATATAAAGCAAAACAACATGATGATTCAGCTGTCACGCAATGACTAGTATTTAATTAAGTGATCGTGTATTATCAAACTAACTGCACTTAACAAATTAGAAAAAAAATTGTACTTACACTCATCGATATATACTAGCAATCACATACAGAGATTATGAGGAAGCATGGGAGAAAGTGTAAAGTACACATACAATCCCAAGAACAATATAGAATTACAGTTGACGTTCATTGGCTTCAGGGCCAATGGCAGAGTTCCATGTATAAGGGAGCTCAGAAATGCAAGAATTGGTTTAATTTAAATTCTTCTATTTCTCTGATTTAATGCAGAAAATGTAGATAAAAACATAAAAAAACATATAATGTTTCATTTTTTCCCCCATAAATAGCAAATTTTCAAAACTTTAGGGTGCACTAGATGAGAAGGCACACCCAAGGTACACTGTGTAAATGTCATGATAATATATGTAAGTGATTACAATATTAAAGCAAAAGGGTAAACTTTACAATTGATAATACCCTGTTGAGCCACCTCTAGGCCACAGATGTTACAGCTGGGCCTCTAGATCCTGCACACTTGTAAGTTGCTGAAGCTGGGGTCACAGTTAGTCCCATAAATGCTTGATTGCCGATAAATCTGGCGACCAGGGAGGCCAAGGAATTGTTGTAATCTGGCGGAGACATTCCTGGGAAACCCTTGCTCTGTGTGGGAGAGCATTATCATGCTGAAAAATGCCAGTTGGAAGCCCTGCTATAAGAGGCAACACATGTGGCCGCAGAATGTCCTGTACATATCGCTGAGCTGTTAGTGTCCCTCGTATCACTTCTAGGGGTGACATACTGTCGTATGCAAAGGTCCCTAGATCATCACTCCAGTAGTTGGGGCAGTGTGTTGCTCCACTGCAAAGACAGGATTGAAGTGCTTACCTCCATACTCAAACCTGATCATTGTTGGATCCCAAACAGAACCTGGATTCATCTCTAAAGATGATCCTGTTCCAGTCCATAGCAGTCCAGGTTTCTCAGACGGGTGAACTGGATGGATCCTGATGCCAACGGCCAGACCATTTAATAGCAACTGCCCACAATATAGTAACCAATTAAGGCCCCTTGCAGACGAGCGTTCCTTCCGCAGCGAGTCCGCATTGCAGCTCCCGGCCTGAACTCCAACTCAATATAATGCTATGTGAATCCCGTCAGTACTGGGAGGTCAGGCCAGGAGCTGCGATGCGGACTCGCTGCGGGAGGAATGCTCGTCTGCAAGGGGCCTAACTGTTAAATCTTATGGCTCTTACTTCACACTATTCCACTCTCAACCTATCCTCTGCATACTTCCTACTCCTCCAGATTCTTTCCTCACTCTTGGAGACATCCAAGATCTGACTCTCTCTCTTGGTTCTGCTCTTTCGGACAGGAAGTTTAGTGTCTCCTAAGTCCAATCAATATGTTTTCCGTGCCTTTTTTTCCTTTGTGCCACGAGGCTCAGTACTCAACTCCATTATTTTCTAAAGCTAAACCTACAGCTTTAGTCAACTCATCAACTCTTTTGATTGCCACCATACCCAAATATTGTTCAGATATGGTGTCATTTCTGATGTAGTTGGCTTTCTTCAAGTTTTTTTTGTTGTTGTTGTCGTTTAAAAGGAAACCCTAAATCATTTAAGACCAATGGGAGAGCCTTCTGTGTTTTTTCTCACCTCCCTAAAATAAAGTAGAAAACTCCCCATAAGCGTTCAGCCGTTACTTAGTAACTCTGGATATGTTTGCCAAACCTCTGCAGTCACACCCATAGCGGGAAGTGATGATAAAAATAACTTTTCCTTTGCTATTACCATAATTGCTTAAGCTTCATAGCTTTTTCTTCGCTCAAGAAGCTTTTCCAGCTCCACTTAGACTTTCCACACCCATGGTTTCATTCTGACACCAGACACCATACACTAGTGGCATTTATATCAGCAGAGTACTGCTACCGAGTGACCTCAATGACTGAAATTGTGCAAGTGTCTCAATATTGTGTAAAAGTGACCCAAAGTGTCAGACAGTCAGACAGTATAAATAATATGAAACTCTCCATTTAATCGACTAAGAGATAATGCTTCTCAATGAACAGTTGACTCTGTTATCTACATAGGAAATCCCTTTCCCTGACATTTTTTTAAACATCTGAATTAAATTACAAATGTAATGATTTTCTCTTGTTCATATAGCACAGGCATCCTCAAACTGCGGCCCTCCAGCTGTTGCAAAACTACAACTCCCAGCATGCCCGAACAGCCTACAGGTATCAGCCTACAGCAGGGCATTGTGGGAGTTGTAGTTTTACAACAGCTGGAGGGCCGCAGTTTGAGGATGCCTGATATAGCATAAGACATATGTAAGGGAACTTGTCACCATGAAAATATAGTGCATGTCGCTTGCAGATCATACTGCATTTTCATGGTAACAGGTTCCCTTTAAGATCCTCAGTTGATTTTTTTAAACGTCTACATAACGTCTATATACGTCTTTTTTAACGTCATATCTGGAGCACAGGGGGTTAAATTCTAACGTCTATATACGTCTTTTTTAACGTCATATCTGGAGCACAGGGGGTTAAATTCGGATACCCCTATTTATAACCTCACAGCTTAGCTGCTAGGAGACTGCAAATATTTGAAACTGCTCCACTGACTTGTTCTGGCCCTTTTAGAGACAAACTGGATACAGATGTTTTCTGAAAATTTATTCCAGATGTATGCAGAGATCCTGGCTGTTACTTGAATTTACTAATCTGCACCTCTTACGGCACTGGTTTACGTCCTCTAGAATTGTTCTCTCATTTTCTAATTTTCAATTACTAAATCTACAAAAGTAGTGCTTACAGAGCCTCATTGGGAGATGCTATAACAAATGTGTTAGACCTCTTTATTTTGTTATTAAAAAGTTCTGTCTAGCTGTTTGTGAAGGTAACTAGCGGTCACACAATGGTTGTCTCATATTAGGATGAAAGCCTCTTCTGGAAGAAAGCTAGCATGCATATTTTACCCAATGAACATTTCCTGTAAGACTCGCTTCACGCACTGGGTATCCTCAAGAAGAACCAGTGCCTTCCAAGAGCATCTTCAAAGGCATCTCACCCAACCAATCAGAACTCTACTGATGAGAAGCAAAACATCTGGAACAGTGCTTTCTACAGATGGGTGTTTCTGGTTTGGCTGTGCAGAATAGCTCTCCTCCAAGAGAAAGAAAACTATTTCTGCAGCGAGCCCCAGAGGAGCCAGTGGAGAGGATGGGAGTGGTAGTGTTGTGTAATGTTGTACTCCCTCACGCTATTGCCTTGTGGGGGATCAGTGCAGTGTAAATGCAGTATTGAAGAATGAGGCCAGAATTAAATATACCAAAGTATCTTTTACGAAGTGCAACTTAGTACTTCTAATACATTTAATAACAGCTGATTTCAAGTGCAATTTTCAGGCACCTGTAAGGAATATGGAAGTAGCTTGGATGGCGGCAGTTTAGCACTTATGTTGCACAGGCCAAATAATAGTATGAGTGATGGGTATCTTAGCTGTAGTCACTTCACAACTGTGAACTAATGCTGGCTGTAGCTGTTCACTCTGCAGTCTTAATGATTTACTTGAGACTGTATCTCTTTGATCTCTATCGAGAATTCTCTTTAGGAGCAGGAGCTCAGCAGTGTGCTTCCTTTTCACGCTCTGTCTGAACAGGAACTCCCCTTCTGGCAGGAAGCAGGACCAACCCACTTCCATATACTTACTGGTAGGTGCAGCCAAATCATACAAAATGCATAACAATATAATACAATAACTATATACAATTGTAGTACCCCCACATCTGGCATACTACACAACCCCTTGGGGAAAGTCAGACCACCCTCAGACTACTCTTGGGCTGTGCTTATAATCCCTCTTGGTAGCCCGGCATTAAATACGCAAAGCTGCTGTTCATGCTGACCCTCTCTCTACTATTGCTGTGGAGAGACCATGTAAAGGACATAAGTATATACATGTCACAACAAATTGCCTAGGCTAGCATGCTGACTACCAGGGGGACATTTTAGCTACTGCCCAAGGGGGCCACTCCATGGTGTGGCCAAGAAGGGTGCTAGCTTACCTAAACTAAAGCTAATCAGAAAGGTAACATTCCAGGCTGTGGGGCTCTAATGTGCCAGAGTCCTTGGGTTCCACAGACAGGTGAATACTTGGGAATGCAGATCTTGGCAAAAGCCCCAGTAACACAGGGCCCAAGTATGGCACCGGTCAAGTGCGCATAATTCCTGATGTTCCATAAGGTGCTTTTGACTATTCCTTGAGTCAGAATACTCCAAATGTTGTAAACCTCTCTCAGGTAGGATGTTGTCAGTAACCTGAGAAAGAGTAGGGGTAGTACAACTGGTGCAACTTGCACTTTAATTACAAAGGGAGTCCCTGTAGACGAGAGGCTGGAGAGTGCTTGTACGGGACCCAACAAGAAACACACATAAACAGGGGTTAGTCCCAATTTTCTTACCCTCCTGGCACTCTTAAGGCTCTTGGATTCTTCTGTAGTTCTCAGAGGAGGACTGTGGGTGACATGCAGTGGCCACAGGTGGAACTCCAGATGATCTGGCTGCTTGCAAAAAGGATGAGGGACCACTTCGTCCAGATGATATGGCCGGAGCAGAGGAGTGGAGAAGCTTTGGCTCCAGTGTTGGAAGATAGGCTTCAGAGGGCATCCTAATACCATGCATGTTGATCTAGCGGTAACTTCCACAGAAGCACCAGTGTTAACATGGATGTTATGAGAATTTTGACCTAGATAAATGAGGGGTATTAGTTCCTTCTATTAATCCCTTTCAGACTAATTTGTTAATATTACCCATTTCTCATTTACCCTAATAATATGTGTTCCTTAAAACTCTCAACTTTATTGTAAAGTCATAACATTTTGGTGCTTATTAAAAACCTAGCAGGTTAATCACTATCTATACCAAGTAGCAACAACTGATGTATAGGCAGGGTCGGACTGGCCCACCAAAGTATCATAGGATCCTCTGGTGGGCCCAAGCTTTGACAATAATGGACCCCTAACAAAGGGGACTTCAGTCCGACCTTGTGTATAGGGGCCAGGATTATGGGGGTGTGCACTGTTACCACTGATCCGTACAATGCTTGCCTCCTATTATGTGATAATAATTACTTACCTGGTAGATTCCATGCCTTGCTCTGGTCCTGCCTGTTGTACTCTATTTACCTGGCTGCAGCGGTGTCACATCGCTGCAGCCAATAACTGGCAAGGTGATCTCCTGTGTTGTCCAGTTTCAGGATCACTCACTGTCAGCGCTGGCCATGCTGTTAATTGTGAAATAGCAGGGAAGTAAACACTTGGGTACACATAGTAATATACTGTCTAGTATTTGAGGGCAGCAGCTAGGGGCCCAACTGTCTTCTCAGTCAGTACTGCACTTTAGAAAACAATTATGACAGTAAAATATTTCTTTCTTGGTTTATCCTCACTCTACTACTCCTGGATTTCTGGGATAGCAGTGGCTTAAAAAGTAGCCTACAGTTGTTGATTGGGTGGCCGATTATCCAGTGGGGTCCATTTTGTTCAGAACTGTCTCAAGAAACCTTCATTTCCCTCTTTCACTCGGCCAGTCTAGTCTGTCTCTCTAAGGCCTTATTCACACATCCGCAAGTGTTTTGCGGATCCACGGAGCCGCGGATCCGCAAAACACGGACACACCGGCAATGTGCATTCCGCATTTTTGCGGACCGCACATTGCCCGAACTCCATAGAAAATGCCTCTTGTCCGCAATTGCGGACAAGAATAGGACATGCTCTATTTTTTTTGCGGAGCCACGGACCGCAAGATCGGCCGCGCGCTCCGCAAAATCGGATGCAGAGAGCACAGTGTTTGCTCTCCGCATCGTTCCCGGCCCCATTCACAGTCAATGGGTCCGCATGTATTCCGCAAAATTGCGGAATACATGCGGACTACATTGCGGATGTGTGAATAAGGCCTAACTCCTCTGAGATTTTTGTACCCTACCAAGATTTTGTGACATATTTTCCAAGCTGAGAACCTCTTTTGTCCTTGCCAAAATTTGAGGTGATGCTGGCAACAGAAACTTATTAAAAATCTACCTCTCCTGTGGCTGCCAGTTTCTGGTTTGTGAAGTAGAAATATGGGTTTCAGGGGATAATTTGACTACTAGGGTCTGAATACAATCACAGTAAAAGACCAGTACCCATTGCAAATTATCTCTGAGCCTATTTTTACCATGCAAAGGTTTTGTGGAGCATATAGCTTTATCTAGATTAACCCCTTAAGGACACAGGGTTTTTTCATTTTTGCGTTTTCGTTTTGCGCTTCCTGCCTTCCAAGAGCCATAACTTTTTTATTTTTCCGTTCACATGGCCATATGAGGGCTTGTTTTTTGCGGGACAAGTTGTACTTTCCAACGCCATCATTTAATAATGCATACGGTGTAGTGGGAAGCGGGAAAAAAATTCCAAATGTGGTGAAATTGCAAAAAAAAAGCAATTTCACCACAGTTTTACGGGTTTTTAAATTACAAAGTTCGATTTGCGATAAAACTGACTGATTAATTTTATTCTTCAGGTCAGTACGAATCCGGCAATACCTAATATGTATAGTTTTTCTTGCGTTTTGATAGTGAAAAAAAAATTAAAAGTGGGAATTTTTTTAATTTTATTTTTTTGTCGCCATGTTTTGACCCCTATAACTTTTTTGTAATTATGCGTATGGAGCAGTGTAGGGACTCATTTTTTGCGGGGCAATCTGAACTTTTAATTGATACCATTATGGGGTGCGTGTGATGTTTTGATCACTTTTTATTCATTTTTTTTTAGGAAATGAAGCGTCCAAAAATGGCGAATTAGCCATTTAGATGCTTTCTTTTCGTTTTTATGTTTACCGTATGGTGAATATTTTTTAATATTATTATAGTATGGGCGTTTTCGCACATTGTGACCCCCATTATGTGTAATTTTTTTATTTTTTTATTTATTTTATTTTCATTTTGGGGAAAGGGGGGTGATTAGGATTTTTATATTTTTTTATTTTATTTTTATTTAAAAAATTTTTTTTTTTTTTTTACCACTTTCTTATAGTTCCCACAGGGAACTATAAGATGCAATCATCAGATTGCTATTCTCATATATTCCAATGCAATAGCATTGGAATATATGAGAAAATCGCATATTTCCTATGCAGCCTATTACAGTCATAGGCTCCATAGGAATACTATGTAGTAACCTAGGTTTCATTCACAGAAACCTAGGCTACTACATGCATGCTCCGGCTCCCCCTTGTGGCCATCAGGGGAGCCGGAGCACAAACCGAAAGTGAAACTTTCGGTTTTTGCGCGATCAGATGCCGTGGTCAGGATTGACCACGGCATCTGAGGGGTTAAATGTCCGCGATCGGCATCGCTGCCGGGCGCGGACATGAGCTGCGGTAGTCAGCTTGATGAATCAAGCATTTACCCACAGCTCATGCGCCCGCTCCGTCCGGGCACCATGTACCATGTACGCCCTGTGTCCTTAAGAGGTTAAGGAGGGAGATGAGTGGAAGACCGCAATCAAGAACCAGTAGGGTCACTATGAGAACCTTCTGCCCTTCAGGCTCTGCAATGCTCCTGTGGTCTTTCAGTACTTTATAAAGATCATCTTCCAGAATGTACTCTGTACCTAATTAAGTTTTTGGAAGATAATGTGATCTATTCTCATCCCACTAGCTTCATGTCGGTTCTGTATTATCCTGGTTATGGAAGAAGTTCCTGTCGGCCAAATGAGAAACACTTATTCGAATGTCAACAGCATCTTTGTCATCGTCTTTCTTGAAGGGTTGTAAATGGACCCAGAAAAAAAAGTCTCTCCAGTTCAAAACTGGCCACAATCAGTGGGTCTTAATGGGTCTCCATAGATTTCTTGGGTTCACAAATTACTACCATCAGTTCAGATACAACTATTTCCAAGTTGTTGCACCCCTGACTGCCTTCACTCACAATTGGCATAAGTGTTCTTCAAAGAGATTTTCCATTTTTCATGGTCTTGGCTTGCACAGTTCAGTTCATCTCTAAAAATTGGAAAGGCTGGTGCAATCAGACTTGATTTCTCTTCTGCCTGCCATCCATAAAGCAGTGGTCAAACCAAGAGGATCAACCGTTTCTACAAAGTCACTTTTAGGCCCCATTCACAGTGGGTTTTTTGCTGACTGAATTTGGAGTGGAATCTGCACCAAAAGTCTCTGCCAGCAGCGCTGAATCTGTCTCACATTACATTTAACTCAGTCGCAGTGTATGGCCATGACATGTTATTTTTTGGCATGGTATGTCCATGGATGCCGCTGAAAACCATGGCAGCGTCTGCCACACAATATGCAGCATATTTTTCCTTTGCAAAATCCGCTGTGTGAATTATTCCTTATACTTAGACTAAGACACTAGCACACTTCGATTACCTTGAGCTTAGTTTGCACAAGTATGGGCTGTATTACACCACCAGATTATCTGACCAATATCTGTCCAATCGGGCCAATAGTTGGTATGTATAAGAAAAGACCAGTGTGTGTAAACGGCCATCTGACCAATCATTAGTCAGAAAATCTGTCAGATAATCTGTTAATCTGATACTCTGTGTAATACAGCCCTAAATCTCTGAGTCTACTGGAAAATCACAATTTATGACTGAAAAAAGAAATGTAATTATGACTAAGGGTACTTTCACACTAGCGTTTTGGATTCCATTTGTGAGATCCGTTTCAGGGCTCTCACAAACGGTCCAAAACGGAGAAATGTGGGTGTGGCTTGAGGGTGGGCGGGTACACAGGGGCCCCATAAGTGCTGTCCCCCCAGATTTTTGGGGCTTCCTACGCCCATGATTTTGGTGTCCGTCTGAAAAGGCAGAGCCTAACAGATCCGTTTTTAATTACAATGTAAGTCAATGGGGACGGATCAGTTTTCATTGACACAATATGATGCATTTGAAAACGGATCCGTTCCCCGTTGACTTTCAATGTAATTCAAAATGGATCCGTTTTGGACTTTGTCATTTTTCTTTGAACTAATGCTAACGGATCCGTTCTGAACGGATACAAACGTTTGCATTATAGGTGCGGATCCACCTGTGCAAATAAACAGACGGATCCGCACCAACACAAGTGTGAAAGTACCCTAAATACAGTAAGCCAAAGCTACCTACAGTATTTCAACAATGTATTGCCATCCGTCGCCTTTTTTATGTGACAGACTGCTAGACGCTGACCATGAGACAGATCCCTGAAAAGTTTTGTCAAACTATAGTTTTGCCCCCCTATCAGCAGAAGCCTAGATCAAAGCAGAAGCAGTCAATCACGGGCCTTTGTGGTAACACTTACATGTATGGTATGGTATTTGATCCCTGAGGCCATGTAAATGCTGTACGTGACATCATTGCTGCCGGACCATTGAGAGCCACTTTTAAAAGAGGACCTGTCACCTGTCTACGTGATATTACCATTTTGAAGCATCTATTCTTATAACCGTATGTTGTGCTATTCCTCTATTATTCCTTCTTGGGATTTATAAATGAAACCCCAACTGGGTGTTACCATACCAGTTGGGGGAGTGTCTCCACAGTATGACACTGTTCGATCGGTGGAGGTGTGGCTGCCTCCATTTTGGTCATGCATTCCTAAAAAACACATCTTTTTCCAGGGGCTGTTTTTAACTAGTGCAGTATATAGCTGTAGTCTGCTGAATTCATTTGAGGCCCGCTGGCACAAAGAGAGGAGCCATGCAGAGCAGATTCAGTATACGTGGGGAGCCTGCTCTCCATGAATTATTTTGAGTCCCATTGGCACAGAGAGAGATATTGTATAGAGTAGGTTCCCAACCAGAAAGAGGTCACCTTGCCGTGGTGGATGGGCACCAATGATTTAGGTCAAAATATATTTGAGAAGTACTTCATATTCATTCATATAGTGAATACAGCTTTATTTCATATATTCTATGTTTGCAGAGTGCTGTTGCATTGTTTTTGCTTTTACTGACAATAAGTGCTGCCAGTGGAGGAATGACCCAACATACATAGTTATATGAAAAGATGCCCGAGAACTGTTATTACATGGGGAATGCAAGTAGTTACTTGAAAAGATTTGTCTGGAGAGGGGACAACCAAGGGAATTAAAAATTGTACATTATGAATATGTGCAGGCTTGAACTGGCCCACAGGGGAACAGGTGAATCCCTCCCACTCTCTGCACAATTGGCACTTGGTACAGTAGACTTACCGCACTACATACAGATAGGCAGCATACAGTATCTCAGCCAGCTTATGTCCATATTAAAAACTAGGTAGATTATTTAACAAACTACCCGCTTATTATTATAGACACATCGGGTGGCTGAGATGAATTGTAGATACAGAGGAAGTCCAGCCAGATCCTCTTCCAGGGACCTTGAAGTGACTGTAAGGACCCCCATAATCAATTATCTTGTAGTGTCTTGCTGCTGACTGCCACTGTTTGAGAACGTAGTGTTCACATGTAGCTTTACAGTGGGCCCCCAGAATTAATTTTACTGGTGGGCCCTAAGACTCTATTTCAACACTGAATATGTGTCTATTTACTGCATTGAAAAGAAAATAATCGATTCAACTTTTTAAACAGCAAAACACTCAGTCCAAGGGAGTGAGTACTTTTTACAAGTACTATCTAGACCAGCGGTCTCCAACCTGTGACTATCCAGCTTTTGCTGCCCTTATTAGAATGTCATTTTAACTTTTTCCTTTAAAAAATGTATAGCTTAGGCCTCAACCCCTTTCTGACATCCATCGTACATGGCAGATGTCGAGTTTTTAAAGAGGGGTCCACTTTAGACCGGTGCGAGCGCCATAGTTGCCAAGTTTCTGCTGTTTCACACAGTAGGCATCTAGGGCTAATTACATTTAACCCCTCAGATGGCATGGTCATATGGTCATTTGCGGTGTCTTTCCCCAGGAGTGCTGCGCTCCCGAACAGCCTCCCCGCCCAGAGATCGGAAAATACGTTTGCTCTCTGTGATAGCTTCGGCTTTTCTAAAGTATCCAAGGCTATTACAGCAGTAACTCCTATGAAGGCCTGCAGGTGGCAGGGCTCCATAGGAACATAGAGCAACTCCAGTAAGCTGCAATGTTAATTCATTGCAGACTAACCCTCAGTTCACACTTGCGCGTTTTACAGCGCGTTCGAACGCGCTGTAAAACGCTCAACAGGAGAAAACTCATGTTTCCCTATGGGCATGGTTCTCATCTGAGCGTTTTAAAGCGCGTTTGAACGCGCTGTAAAACGCCCTACGCTCAAAGAAGTTCTTGAGCTTCTTTGGGGCGTTTTGTCGCGCGTTTGCACCCATAGACTTCAATGGGAACGCGCGTAAAACGCGCGTAAAATGCGCGTTTAACACGCGTTACGCTGGGTTCACACTTGAGCGTATTTGATACGCGCGTATTACGCGCGTTTTTGTCGCGCGTATTACAGTGTGGTTTTGAAATAAGAAACGCGCATTCGTACGCGCGTTCATGTGATTGACTACTGTGGTGTCAATCACAAAACGCGCGACAAACGCCCCAAAAAAACTTGTTTATGCGTCGGGCGTTTTACAGTGCGTTCAAACGTGCTGTAAAACGCTCAAGTGAGAACTTAGGGTTAAAGTGTAGATATGCCTTTTTCAATTGGTCTCCAGAGTCACGAACGCGCGTATGACGCGCGTTTCCTATTTGCAAAAACGCGCTGTAATACACGCGACAATAACGTGCGTAAAACGCGCGTCTCGGAAACGCTCAGGTGTGAACCCAGGGTAAGGCCCCTTTCACACGAGCGTGTCCGGATTAGGTCCGGATGCGTTGCGGATGTGTTCAGTGAAAACTGTGCAATTTCACAGGCAAAGCCATTCAGTTTTGTCTGCGATTGCGTTCAGTTGTTCAGTTTTTTCTGCGCGGTTGCAATGCGTTTTGATGCGTTTTTCACGCGCGTGATAAAAAACTGAAGGTTTACAAACAACATCTCCTAGCAACCATCAGTGAAAAACGCAACGCATCCGTACTTGCTTGCGGATTCAATGCGTTTTTCACGCAGCCCCATTCACTTGGGGCTAGGGCTGCATGAAAAACGCAGAATATAGAACATGCTGCGATTTTTACGCAACACACAAGTGATGCATGAAAAAAAACGCTCATGTACACAGCCCCATTGAAATGAATGGGTCAGGATTCAGTGCGGGCGCAATGTGTTCACGTCACGCATTCCACCCGCGCGGAAAACTCGCCCGTGTGAAAGGGGCCTTAGGGATAAGTGATCTAACAATTGCATGTTCAAGTCATCTAAGGGGAATCAGTAAAAGTGTTAAAAGACATAAAAAAAAGTTTTTAGAAATATTACAAAATATAATAAAAAATATAAAAATTTTAATCACCCTCTTTCACCATAATAAAAAAAAAAAAAAATGAACACCAGGAAAAAAAAAATGTGCTAAAAATGTTTTACACACTTCATAATGGTATCACTGAAAACTACAAATCACCCCTTAAAAAATGAGCCCTCACAGTTCTGTAGGCAGAAATATAAAAAAATTATGGAGGTCAGAATATGGTGATGCAAAGAAAAATATTATTTGCAGTTTTGATTTTTTTTTTCAGTGTTAAAACACTTGAAAAACTATATAAATGTGGTATTAACTTAATTGCACCACACTCTACTACATCATCTATCAGACACTTGCAGTTCAATGTAATTCTAAACCATTTTTTGCATATTGTTCAACACACATTTTTGTATAAATTTGCTTTTATGAATAAAATTTTCAGATTAACAACTTGTTTGCAACTTTGACCTAGGGTTTTCGCATTTTCTGCATGGCATGAGAGTCATCTCTAAAATGAGTAAAATCACTGAAGCCTCCATGCATATTCTCCCCTAGAAACAAAGCGTTCAGGGAAGAACATCTCCATATGTACGGTACTATGTATATCGCCACAGTAAAAACTGAATGCACATGCAAGTACAGTAGAGGCCCCATGCTCTTAAGTGCACTCCCCAGTAATGGTAAGGGGCAACTAGATCTTAACTTTACACATTCTACACCCACGTAATTCCCTCTCATGTGTACGGTAAGTATTGTTCATAGAGAGCAGATATATTCAAATCCATGACACTGCCACAACAGCAAACACAGTTATAGCTTTTGTCACTTGGTTTGGTGTGTCAGAGCTCCCTCTGGTGGCCTCATGGACTCAAAGACTATGGAGATAACTACAACACTGTTTCTCAACCTTAGTAGGGTGATATAGTTAAATACTGTGGTGGAGATTGGGAGCCAATGTTTCCCTACCAGGGCATTCACTCTCATATGCCACAGACCACTAGGCCTGAAACCTATCAGAGGACATCATAGGTGGTAGGATGATGTCATCATGATAGCCTGCAAGCAGCTCAGGACACCGTCAGGAAGAGGCCTGTGTCCTGCACCTTATCGCACACGGAAGCATGGAACGGGAGGGAGCTGAGTTTTTGATTTTGTTATTTCCTTTGCCTTTTTAGGAGAACATACTATGGGGCCACTATAGGGGGTATTTTGGGGGCACGATTGGAGCTTTATTAATACTGTGGGGCACTATTGTACGTGTTATTACTTCTGGACCCACTATAGCGTATCCCTTTTACTACTGGGGCACACCATGGGGGTCTTATTATTTCTGTGGACAATATAGGGCACTATTGTTTTAACTACTAGGGCAAAGGATGTGGGCTTTGTTACTATTGGGGAGCACTATGGTGGCCTTTATTACCACTGGGGAATAAATGGGTAATTTTAGTACTACTGGGGTCACTATGGGGACATTTTTACTACTACAGTACACTATGGGGGATTTATTACTACTGGGAACACTATCGGCAGGCATTACTTCTGGGGGCACTTTAGGAAGCATTATTACTACTTGGGGCGGGACCAAGGAGGGGTTATTACTACTGATTATGGTGGGCTTTTCTTCAAGTGGGGGCACTATGGTGGGCTTTATTACTACTGTGGGGTTATGGCTGCATTATTACTACTGGAGGCACTGTAGGGGGCATTATAACTATTGGAGCACAGTAGTGGGCACTATGACAAGTGATGGCACTCTTAGAGAAAATTATTACTATTAGTAGAACATTTGGAGCCCCTACTACTGTGGGGGCACCCTGGCATAGTATCATTTTGGCACAATAATTTTTGTGGGACAAAATTTTTGTGGCACTATTCCTTTCAAAGACAATATTTGCTGGGCACAATTATTTTTGAGGGCACTGTTTGGCAATGATTTCTGAAGGAGACACTGTTTGTGTGGTACTGGTATTTTCAGGGCTTTCTGAAGTATAGTATTTGACAGCATTGGAGAGCACATCGGTCACAGTTTTGGTGTGACACTAAATCTGTGTGACACTATGGCACTATGTATGTATGGCACTATGGCAGCACCAGGACGAGGAGTTTGTGTTGTCAAGGTGGGGAAAATGATGGAAAAATGCCTAAGATGCCTGTGTGGCAAACTCTGCAGAGACGAAACATGGCTGAAAGAAGTCGTCATGGCGGTCTGGGCTGAATAGAAAAGAGAAAAGAAATATCTACATCAAAGGAAGCATTACTGAGTGTAATAAGCACGTAGTGCTGTGTTCTCCTTATGTTAAGTAGTGCAGGAATGTTAAAAAGTAATAGCCATGAAATCTAAAGCATGTACTGCTATGAAACAGAGGCTCTGGCAGCGGCATAAGAATATCCTTATTTTGTTAACATTTATTACTGATCGCTTCCTTGGGGTACTCAGTTGGAACTTCTTGTCACTTGGGGGTACCTGGCATGAAAAAGTAGAGAAACTCTGTTCTAAGCTACACAGTTTACAAACTGTAAGCAATATAATCCTTCTCCTGTACAAGTATTCTTCTTTGTAGACAGACATGGGGCTCTTTCTCATTTTTGGATAAACAATTTACAGTAGTGTTAAAGGAAAAGCATTCAAATTATATGTAGGATTTTTGTGTTCTTACATGCACATATGGCCATGGTTTACAATGTGTGATGGAATTTTCAACAAAGTCTTCATTCGCATCCACGCTGGTGGCTTCGTTAGAGGCCCTCAATCACAGATTCTGTTAAAAATGCTAGACAAAATGGCGCAGCATGCTGCATGATTTTGCTAAAGAAAATGTCAGGTTCCCTGATTAAGAAATTATAGTCAATGAGGTCTGTCAGATGTCGTTCGTGTCTGTTGTGCAGGGCCTCCATTACAGCAACATAGATGTGAACGAAGCTGTATATGTCTTTCACCAAAGCAGTACAATGGGGGTGTATCAAAGTTCGAGGTGTTTTTCTGGCTTAGAAAAGTCATAAATTTGGGTTCAAGTCCCATCTTGCGCCAAAATGTGTGACTTTTTGCAAAGTGAGTGGGAAAGTTGAAAACTGACACCAGCAGGGATGTTGGCATACAAAAACGAAGTAGCAATTGTAGACAAAAGTGTTGGGTTAAAAGATGCGCCAAATTTACCAAACAACATCTGACATTTGATAAATTTGGCACAAAGTAAACAAGCGAAGGCAAACCTGACTTAAAAAATTGCCCTCATATCAATTTCTCCCTATGGAGTATGGTCCAATTCCATGCATTTAATAACCTAGTACCATAATCTCATACATGTAAAAGAGGTTTTCAGGGACTTGGATACTGATGACCTATCCTCAGGATAGGTCACTAATATCAGATCATGGGGGTCAGACTCCCAGCCCCCATGCCAATCAGCTGTTGGAAGAGGTCACGGCACTCGGTCTAGTGCTACAGCCTCTAATTTGGTCTGTGATGTCACTCAGTCACTTGGCCTATGTGCAGCTGAGTCCTGTTTAAATGAATGGGCCTGTGCTGCAATACCAAGCACAGCCGCTATACAATATACAGTGCCCTGCTCGGTATACCATGATCTCACATTCAACAACACTACATCTGTTCACCACGCTAGTCAGCGTGATCAGATGCCCATTCCATCGGCCACCTCATATCAGAGCTGGTGTAGTTGCTGGTGTTCACTTCAAGTGCCCTAAGCACTTTATATTCATCCAAAGACTTGATAAAGGGGCCCTGGAACCCAGAAACGCTTTGTGGAAAGAATGTCGTCAATAAAGTACTTTTTCTGATGGTCGTGTTCTTCGCCTGCTAGCGAATTGTGTAGATTGGGAACTAGCAAATCCATCACCTCACATTATCTTCTATTCATGTGGTAATTCTTAGGCTGGTTGGTAACCATCTTCCGGAAGATCTCATAACAATACCAGCTGTACCAACCAACCGATCCATTCTCAACCAAACCAATCCTCAACATCACCGCTCCCATCACCGTAATATAGGTGAGTGCAATATATTTCCTTCCAGGGATTGTAGTGTCAGACATATTCACTCTATGAGCGCCTTTCTCTTGCATGTATGTAGTATATCATGAAAAGACGGACAACGGCTGCAGCCTCTTCAACCAGCTGATTCGCAGGGGCGCCTGGAGTCGCATCTCTACCGACCTGATATCAATAACTAGTGTTGCGCAAACTTGTGTTTACAACTATGGCATACAAGGTTTGGGTTCACGCTATCTAAGAATTCCATTATGGATCCTGCTACCACAAACCGTAAGTTATGGTTCGTGGTAGCGGAATACCTAACAGGATTCTTAGATAACCCAAATTTGAACCTTGTACCCCGAAGTTGAAAATACAAGTTCGCTCATCCCAAATAATAACCTATCCTGAGGATAGGCTGTTAATATTTAATTCCTAGAAAAACCCCTTAGTCCTTCCTGACCTTTGCTGTACGTGTGGTTTACACAGCAGAGACCTGGAGGCAATGACCACGATTTGCAGTAATGGCAATTCCCAACACTTAATCCCTTAGAGGCTGTGGTCAATTGCTACCATGGCATCTGATCAGTGAAACCCCGTTGGATCCAAGGCCTGCCACAGCAATTTTCTTGTGGTAGGGCTCCATAGGAACACAGTGAATCTCCTTTGGCCTGCAGTAATAAATCATTGCAGTCTAGAGGAGAAATGATCAGGTGATCCCATAGGGGGACTTAAAATAATTGCAAAGAAAAGCTTTAAAAAAATATAAGGATTCAAATCACTCCACTTTCCACATATTAAAAATAAACAATAAAAAAATTAAAGATTTTTAGCATTGATGTGCCCCAAAACAACAGTACTATTAAAGGTAAAAAAAAATATTTATCCCTCACTCTAAACTGTGCAACAGAAAATAAAAATGTCTGAATTGAATAAAAAGTATCAAAAAGTCATACACAATCCAAGATGGTATCAATGAAAACTACAGATTGCCCCACAAAACATGTGGTTCAGAATATGGTAATGCAAAGTAAATATATATTTTTTTGCAAAGTTTTTTTTTTCAGTATTAAAATGCAAGAAAAACTATATAAATGTGGTATCACTGTAATCGTAGTGAAGAGTAGAATGAAAAACAACAGGTCAATTTTACCACTTAGAGAATGCCATAAAAACCATTTCGGAATTGTGTTGTTTTTTTAAATCCTTCCCATTTGAAATTTTTTTTTCTACCTTCCAACTACAGCATATGCAACATTAAATGGTGCATTACAAATGACAACATATCCTACAGAAAATGACCAAGGCAGGAACTAAGAAACAAAACCGCAAAAATGGAAAAATGCAATTTCAAGAAGGGGTTAAAGTAACCGCAGCACTCAATTTCTCATGCAATTGGATGGCTGCAGTTCTGCACTAAGGTGAAACTGGCCTAATGTTTGTTCGGTGATTATTGTCTTGGCTGTAGTCCCTCACCTTACAGCAGTGTCTGTAGATGTTGATGTTGCAGTTTACTCTGCTGTCTTTATCATCAAGGATTTACATGACTATGGTATTGGTTATTATGTAGATATGTGATCTGCACTCCAATGTGGTGGTCTGGGTGCTAGTGAGAGAAAGTATTTGAGAGTAGGAATATCCATGGCACTCCAGTCAAGGTATATGCAATTCTTTTTAATAACCAAAGAAGTGTTCACATCACTTATTATTCCATACAGTATTATTCATATCCAGGAGTAGAACAAATGTATTAGCCATATTGTATTCCCCGGACGTTCCGGTTTGAATTAGACGTTTATCAGCGGGATCGGTAAATAACATATCATTTCTTATTTAACCTGGTATACAATGTACAGAAAAATAAAATATATGAGAAAAGAAATATAGGTGAGGGTCCAGAAGAGAAGGTTAAAAATTAGTGGGTGCAAAAATAAAGAAGATTGTGTTCCCAGGTGCATATAATAAAGGGGAACTTTGATTAAAACATAAATGGCAATTGGATAGTTAATATTTGGCATATGAAAGCTCCAGTGATGTAGGGAAAGTATAGCTATAAATAAATCGTTAAATGTAGCAGTAGATATACTCTAATTGGTGGCAGGAGGGTAGGCGCAATCCTGGATAGATGCTTGTTGGTCTAGGGGGTGCTTTAAATGACCGCAGGTAAGCAGCGTTGGCGGGTAACGTCATGGTTAGTGACGGTCATCGCGCCGAGGTGGAGAGGGAGTGTGCCTGTGCATTGACTAAGGAGTGATCTGTGTAGTGTTGTTATGGGTAGGAGGCGCGCGCATGACAAGTAGGGAGATAGTGTATAGTAGAGGACTGGCACTGTGGGCGAGAACGGGCTGTGTGTGTCTATGTGGGAAAGGGAGAAGTGCGGCCATGATGAAAGGAGGAACTTAGTGTGGGAAAGGGATATATCATAATAATAAAAGCAATGGGAAACCATATGGTAATTAGGAATGGTAATGTAGCGATGTGGAGAAATATATGGAGGCCTTTGTATGATGAATGGAGGAGATAATAAAAATAAAATAAATCATGTATCGTAGATCAAATATGATGATGTAGCAATATAGAGAAAGACAATCAAATAATGATTCAGATCATGGTACATAAAGAATAATCAAATAAGAAACAAACATCAATCAACATGGGAGAAATGAATAAATAATGAAAAAATAAAAAAGAATTTAATGAAAAAAATATATAGTGAAAAAAAATTTTTAGAATGTAAAATGAAAAAAAATATGTTGAATGAAAGTAAATGATACAATGAGGTAGAACATTGGTAAGGGAAAGTGCAATCATGGAGGTGAGGGGGGGGGGTGTAAAAGGAAAAAGGAGGAAGGTGGGGGGAAGGAAAAGTGGGGAGGAGGGAAAATGGGAGAGGTTCTCACCCATGGTCGCCTAATCCCAATCAACGTGTCTAGAGTAAAGACAAAAAAAGTCATTATTATTATGATAAAAATAAGAAGTCACATTCCCTGTTTGGACACTCTTGCACCTGTAGGACTAATCTATGGATCCAAAAGGATTCTCGCTGTTGCAATCATAAGATCCGATTTCCTCCTCGCCGTGAAGGTGGTACCGGCTCAATGACTTGGAACAGTAACTGCGAGATTTGGTGTTTGTGTTGATAGAAATGTGCTGGTATTGGCAAGAGTAATTATTTTGTTCTGATGGTGGATTTGTGTTTACAGATCCTGTCGTGGATATGTTGGATGGTTTCGCCCACATATGCTAGGCCACATGGGCATTTGATCAGGTATACGACAAGTGAAGAGTCGCAAGTGCTACTTAGCAGCTGCTGCTAAGGCCAATAAGATAATGGGTTGCATCAAAAGGGGCATAGATGCCCGTGATGAAAATATAGTCTTACCACTTTAAAAATCACTAGTCAGACCACACATGGAGTACTGTGTACAGTTCTGGGCTCCCGTTAACAAGGCAGACATAGCAGAGCTAGAGAGGGTTCAGAGGAGGGCAACTAAAGTAATAACTGGAATGGGGCAACTACAGTACCCCGAAAGGGTATCAAAATTAGGGTTATTCACTCTAGAAAAAAGACGACTGAAGGGAGATCTAATAACTATGTATAAATATATCAGGGGTCAGTACAGAGATCTGTCCCATCATCTATTTATCCCCAGGACTGTGACTGTGTCGAGGGGACATCCTCTGCGTCTGGAGGAAAGAAGGTTTGTACACAAACATAGAAAAGGGTTCTTCACGGTAAGAGCAGTAAGACTATGGAACTCTCTGCCTGAGGAGGTGGTGATGGTGAATACAATAAAGGAATTCAAGAGGGGCCTGGATGCATTTCTGGAGCGTAATAATATTTCAGGCTATAGCTACTAGAGAGGGGTCGTTGATCCAGGGAGTTATTCTGACTGCCTGATTGGAGTCGGGGAGGAATTTTTTCCCCTTAAGTGGGGAAAATTGGCTCTACCTCACAGGGGTTTTTTGCCTTCCTCTGGATCAACTTGCAGGAAACAGGTCGAACTGGATGGACAAATGTCTTTTTTCGGCCTTATATACTATGTTACTATGTTACTATGTTACTATTGGGAATTTCAGACCTGTGTGAGGATGACTCGGATGAGTAATGTAATTGCCTCTAGTTATGTTTGAACATTGTGCGCAGTGAAGGCAAGGAAAAGTACCAAATGTCAGGTTATGTAGAAAGCGTTGTCGTGGTATATTGGAGATTGGTCCGATGTCAGCATGGACTAGTTTGTCCCTGATATTATGGCAGCTCTTATAGCAGGTCAAAGGGGGGCTTTGGAATTCCTGTATATGGAGGTAAGCCTGTTGTAAAATTGACCATTTATTTCGTACCATTTGGTGGATTTTTGGCATGATTGGATGATAGGTAGTAATACAGGGAATTCGTCAGATGTTGGTTTTGGTATTGTTAGTGGCTGGGGTCTCTGTGGTGTCATATCTGGTGAGTTGTTGAGGGCATCCCCTTTGAGAAAATGTATTGCTCATTTAGGGCAATCTTGTCATTAGAGTATTCAGATTTGTGACTATACGTTGAACTGTTGTGAATTGTAAACGTGGGAGTGATCTTTTAGTTGCATTAGAGTGGAAACTTGTGTAGTGTAATAAAACTTTTTCTATCAGTTGGTTTGCTATATAAATCGAATTGCAAGTCGCCGTTAGGTTCCTTTTGTACCAGTGTGTCCAGGAAGCTAACTTCAAAAGTGTCAACTTGTAAGTTAAACCCTAATTCAGGATATACATTATTTAGATCGTTGTAGAATAAGTGGATGCTGGATTCAGGGCCCTCCCAGAGACAAAAAATGTCATCTATGAATCTGAGCCAGATTGTGGTGTGATTGGTAAATAATGTATAAGTGTACACATAGTTTTCTTCAAAGTGAATCATGTAGGAATTAGCATAGGGAGGCGCCATGTTGGCCCCCATTGCGGTCTCACGTTTCTGGCCATAGTATTGGTCCCCACCAAAAAAAAAAATGTTTGTGTAGGACGAGAGAAAGTAACTGTATACAAAACTCTTGTAGTGTGGACAAGGTGGATTGAGATGAAAGTAAGGTTGTAGCTGCCTCTAGGCCTCTGTTATGGGAAATTGAAGTGTATAGGCTGTTGCCGTCCATAGTTACTAGCAAGGTTTCTGGGATATTGAAAATGTCCTGTAGCTTTGTTATAAAATCATTGGTGTCTAAGAGAAATGAACTTGAGGTCTTGATCAAAGGTGTTAATATACGGTCAAGAAATATAGAGAGTGGTGATAATATAGAGTCCGTGGAGGCCACAATGGGGCGGCCTAGTGGATTTTGTAGGTTCTTATGGATTTTAGGGAGTATGTAAAATACGAGAATGACTGGATGTTGTTTAGTGAGGAATGTTGTTGTTTCGTCATCAATTACCTGTAGTGATTTGTAGTGTTCAGGTACTCTCGATATTTTGTTCGCAATAGTAGGTGTCGGATCTGTACTGAGTGGTTCATATGTTTCGCTATCTGATAGCTGTGTCATGACTTCTTTCAGATACATGGATTTGTCCATGACCACAATGGCCCCTCCCTTGTCAGCTGGCTTATAAATGAGATCTTTGTGTGTTTGTAAAGATTTGATGGCTGTATATTCTTCTGGGGACCCGAAGACCAATGAGAATGTATCCAGAATTGCGCTTACCCTCTGCCACCAATGAGGTGCTACATTTAACAATTTATTTATAGCTATACTTTCCCTACCTCATTGGAGCTTACAAATACCAACTATTAACTATCCAATTGCCATTTATGTTTTATTTAAAGTGCCCCTTTAATATATGCACCTGGGAACACAATCTTCTTTATTTTTGCACCCACTAATTTTTAACCTTCTCTTCTGGACCCTCACCTTTTTTTCTTTTCTCATATACTTTATTTTTAAAGCTAAGAAATTATATGTTGTTTACAGATCCCGCTGATAAAGGTCTAATTCAGACCGAAATGTCCGGGGAATACAATGTGGCTAATACATTTGTTCTACTCCTGCATGTGAATAATTCTGTATGGAATAATAAGTGATGTGAACACTTCTTTGGTTATTAAAGAGAATTGCATATACCTTGACTGGAGTGCCGTGGATATTCCTACTCTTAATGTATTTGTTAGTCTGCTCGGGTCTCACTAAACCTTTACCCTTTTTCCCCACCATTGAATAACAGCCGGAGAACATTTTGGATTAATTCGCCCACAGCAGCCGTTTTATTCAATAAAATAAATATCAAACATAATAACATAACACTAACCCCCAAAACTGAATAAATGACGAGAGCGGTCCTAGAAGCCGCAATAAAATAACTTTACCAAAATAAACTGGCAACTCCATCTTGGAGGCACCAACTGATGGATGCCTAATTCCACCTATGGGGCCCTCCCATTCTCAACTGCCGCCATATCCACCAACTTTGAGGATCTCCCCACTGCCACGACTGCCGCAATAATTTCCCCAAAAACTAAACTCACTTAACAAAACACCCCTTTTTTTTTTTTTTTAAGAAAATGAGTTCTCCGTCACCTGCCCCCTCCTTCTATTGGGCAGGCGGGAGTTCACTAGAATACCTAAAATGGCATCTTGTTACCCCTCACACCCCCTTTATAAAGCCTCCCTGCTACACCCAATAATATCAAAGCCAGGAACTAACCCCTTAATAGTGAAAATGGGGCCCTGGACGTTGCTCAAAAATAGAAGCAAAAATATTGAAAAAGGAGCAACGGCTTATACTAAAGCTTAACTTTTATTATTAATGTTAAAATGGCAAAGCCCCACAGACAAAAAACATGCCGGCACTTCACCCTGTCCTGTGACCTGCGCACAGCGTGAGGACGTACGTAGGTGTAGACTGTGACCTCATGCTGTGCAACATTGGGTCACAGCACAGCGTGGCAGGAAGAGCTCTGGATCTCCCAAGTGGTGGCGGCGGCATCTGGAGCAAAAGAGGTGAGTTGATTTTTTTTTTTTTCATCTAAGGTCTGATTAACACTGTGGGTCTGATTTGAGGTCTGATTAACATTGGGGGGTCTGATCTAAGGTCTGATTAACATTGGGGGTCTGATCTGAGGTCTGAGGAAAAAAAAATGTATTAATATTTTTCTCTATTAAGACCTAGGAGCGTTTTTTGGACAGGTGCATCTTAAAGGGTGATAGGGTATATCAACTGTTTGGGACACCTTTATGCACATTGTGCAACTTGTCTGACAACGAGGAGTGGCTTATTTGGAAGGGGCATGGTTTTCACCAGAAAGGGACATTGCTTAAATGCAACAATGGAAGTAGGAAATCCATCTCTGAAACACATTGCATATTCTTCCAATAAATATTTTATAGTTTTCTTCTAGTAGAACCCAATTATTTTTTCTTCAATACATTAAAGGGAGCCTGTCAGAATTTCTGACTATAATAAAATGCTTATAATAAAACGGCTGCACAACATTTCACATACAAACGATAGAGCTGAGAAATAGGGATCATTCTGAATTACAGTGGTAATATACCTACTATAAATTGAAAAATTGAAACTCTTTGTGCACATTTTTGATCAAACGTGTGTCAGGCCCATCTACCAGGCATCAAGTGTGGCTTCTGCAGATGGGTACCTAACACTAACAAACTGCCTCTCTTGGACTTACCTAAGCCTACAATTTTCAGGGCAATGTAGGAACCAGCTACATTTATACTCTGCTCAGAAGCCCCAGGCAGATGGGCGTTGCTCAGTCTAAAAGAGGCACTGCCCTCAATATATACTACAAGAAAATTTAGACTAGCACATTCATATACCTAATCACAGGTGCATATCCATCCATTTTATTATAACCATGTTTGCTTGATGGATATGCACCTATGATTATATATTGGAGTCAGACTAAGGGAGTACTACAACTACCATCATCATTGCACTATGATATACTTTGGAAGTTTATTTTCCTCCTTTAAGACCTTGGAGCGAGTAGTGAAAAACTTCATATTCTCATTACTCATGAAGATTATAAATGCTCTACAAAAGGTATGTTTGTCCTATTCCTTCCAGCCTCTGCCTACTGTTGGCAGCAGTTTAGCATGGTCAAAACTGCTAACAGACTCTCTTTAAAGAGAACCTGTCACCACGAAACGCATTGTAATTTGCAGGCAGCATGTTGTAGAACAGGAGCTGCTGAGCAGATTGAGATATAGTTTTGTGAGAAAAGATTCAGCAAAATTAGTAATTTAAACATTTAAAACTCTGCTCTAACGTATGAGTCAATAATCAGGCCTCTTTACTGAATTTATGGTAGGAGTAGTGCTAGTAGATATAGCAGCAAAATGCACACTTCCAAAGTATATCATAGTGCAATCTTTTCTCAATAGCAGTGTAGAGGCAACAATAATGATGATAGTTGTAGTACTCCCTTAGTCTGACTCCAAATACTTTGCCATCTCCCCTAGATAACCATATGTGAGCTATTCTGTCCTTAGTCTCTCCTACTGCAGTTCCCAGGTTCAGGGGTACAGAAACTGTATATACAGACGGCTAATCTGTCTCCACTCTCCAAGTGTGGTTGGTGCAGAGGCCATGAGCCTTTCCACAGAAGCAAAGCCTTTCTGCCATAAATGAGCAAATACCTTGCTGTTTGAAACTTGCACAACTAGGATTGTTATGGACTTTCTAAGATGTCTCCTTTTCTCAGGAGTACTCTGGTAGTACAGTAGCTTGTTTGGCAGTTGTATTCTCAGAGATGAAGGTTCTCTGGTCTTGGGCCTAGCTCTCAGGAGCCTGCACATGTGTCTTCTCCCTTGCACTGCTAGCAGAGATGAGCAAAGTTTAGAAAAAATTTGAAATTTGATTTGTTCCAAATTAATCTGCCACGAATCGCTATAGATCGCGTATGACAAGGCCACTCTGCCTTAGGGAACGACCACACAGAGTGGCCATGCTGTGGTGAAGAACCACACGGCCATTTAGCTGCAGCTGTCTTTTATTTAATAATGAAGACCTCACTGTATAATCAGTCTTTATTGTTAAAGGCCGCGCAGCACCTTTAATGCACCTTTAAACAGGGGGGTTTCTTGTATGGGATTCGCCTGGGTAGGTGGGGGGGACAGTATGCATATTATTGGGACAGTAATATGCATACTGCCGAGACAAACCTGGAAAAAGAGATGAAAAAACAGGTTCAAATCGAACACTAAATGCGACTAAAAAAATTAAGACAGCAGAAAGCAAACATAATTAGACAAAAAGGTGCAAACAATGACGATAAATGTCCCCCATTGTATGCTGCATTACTCCAGTAACATCACTGATGGAGATAGACATTATACAAAATCTCAATATTTACTCAGTGCACAATAAGGAAAAACAGGACTGATTATTACAGTCAGAAGAAAATTACCATATATATCCGTAATCCATCAATTGGATATGTTTTTTAATATTTCTTACAGCTTGATAAGAAGATGGATATAGTTTATATTTTAGAAGTACCTGAAGTGGGTACTCAACGACTAGAGCACCTCCACCCCATTTATCAGTGTATGTGAGACGCCTGTTTTGTATTTTTGTCATTAGTCACTATTGCTGTCTTTACGTTAAAGAGCATTGTAAGAGAGTGCAAGGTGTTGTATTTGATAGCAGGTACGTGTCACCGAGGTTGCTGGCCTCGGTGAGGTAAGAGCCGGGGTTTTTGGTCTGCAGCAGCTAGTGCTGCTCTGTTAAATAGCATGGCTGCAAAGCCGATCCGGGCCGGCTCTTACCGGGAGCAGCTAAAGAGTAGGGTGGGTGGCTGCTCCCCACGGTCCAGTCCATGTTTTGGGCTGGGTATATAACGCAGCCAGCAGCTGTGTCTGGGGGTGTGATTATCCTGGAGCCTGCAAACAGGGCTGAGGAATTCTCTGTCCTGGAGGAAGGAGCTCAGCAAGGTGGTGTTTCCCTGCGACCTGAAGGTGGAATCGCCTGCGGCTGAGCCGACTGCTAGGTGTGAACCCGCACCTAAACCACCCAAGGTGACTGGACCCTGTGTTGGCCTGTTTTTGTTTTGCCACAGTATTTCCGTTGTGTGTGAACTGTCACCAAGAGACTGCTTTTCTTTTATGGCGTGCAAGTGTGAATAAAACACTGTTTGATGCACCATCTGGACTCCTTGTTTTGCCTCTAAACTGCACCCGCACCGCTGTCTACCAGAGCGACTCCCCACATTTGGTGTCGGATGCGGGCATGCGCAGTGAGGCTGGCGTGAACGCCGAACTTTGTTTGCTGAGTAAAAGTGTATGTCCTATATTAGGCCGGCAAAGTTGCAGCCTGGGTTCCCCGGACAAAATGGAGGCGGTTGTAAAAGCCCTTGTGGAGGCTAACTTGCAGCAGCGGGAGGCCAACAAGCAGCAGCAGGAGACCAACCAGCTACTACTACAGCAGGTGATGGCCTTACAGGCGGCAGGAGCGTCCCACCACGTCCATGATGCCCGGAGAGCGGTCCGTGCGGCGATCCCAAAGATGACCCCCGCAGACGGCGTGGAGACATACCTAGCCGTCTTTGAGAAGGTCGCCGTGAGGGAAAAGTTACCCCGTGACCAGTGGGCCGAGGTGGTTGCTCCGTTCCTGGCAGCCGGACCCCAGCAAGTTTTTCGATTTGGCAGATGTCCAGGCAGCTGACTACCCGACCGTGAAAGGTGAGATTCTAGCAAGACTGGGGGTGAATGTTTTGGTCGGGCCCAGCGGGTGCATCAGTGGGAATTTAACCCGGCTGAACCCGCCAGACCACAATACTATGACCTGCTACATCGGTTGCAAAAATGGCTGCAGCCAGACATACTGACTCCCACTGCTATGCTCGACCGTCTGTTAGCAGATGTATTCTGGAGGTCTTTGCCTTACCCTCTCCAGCACTGGATCGGCCAGGTATCCCCACCAATGCCCTTGAGATGAGTCGACCTGGTGGAGCGATATGAGGCCACCAGAAACCTGCAGGGGGTTCTTTTGGGAGGAGGCCAGTCAAACCCGGAAACCTCCACCCCAGTCCCGGCCGGCCAAACCCGCCCGGGATGTACCCCTTGCAGATCCCTCCCCAGTAGTCTGCTGGCGGTGTCACGAGCCTGGCCACGTAAGGGCCGACTGTCCACAGTGGGGGAACCCATGGAGACTAATTATGGGTACCGGGCTTCCCTGTATGCCCGGAGACTGTGTGCGACCGGCACCCCGAGACAATAGACAATCGACATCTGTGCCAGGTGCAAATCGGGGATAACCTGGCAGTGGCGCTGTTGGACTCAGGGAGCCTGGTAACCCTGGTAAGTGCTGCCCTGGTACAGCCCACCCAGTATACGGGCCGGAAAGTTGGTGTGGTGTGTATACACGGAGACTTAAAGGACTATCCCACGGCTGTAATGTCTCTATCCACGGCGCCGGCACCTGGACTTGTGAAGTGGCGATCTCCACAAAGCTGCCCTATGAACTAATAATTGGGAGAGACTTCCCTGGTTTTCCGTCACTGTGGCCTGAGATGAAAGTGACTAATAGCCCTGAGACAGGGGTAACCCTAGCAGAGTGGCCTGATACCCCTGGAAGGCCAGAACCCTGGGAGCCCGAGTCTGAGGGGCCAGCGGTAGGGGTGACCACTGCTGCAGCGGTAGTGGGGAGACAACCCCACTGAGTGTAATGGTGGGAGACACGGAGGACTTGCCACCGGGGCCTGAGTTGGCAGACCTCAATGTCTCCGGGGAAAATTTTGGGACCGCACAACACGGGACCAAACCCTAACCAGGGCCTGGGAGAATGTGCTGGAAATTGATGGTAAACCCCAGAAACCAGGGGCTGAATTAATGTTCCCACGATTTATTGTTCTGCAGGATATGTTGTATCGGGTGAACCAAATCCGAGGTGAACCTGTTGAACAGTTGGTGGTGCCCACAGCGTATCGCAAGCTTGTCATGGAGCTTGCCCACCAACATGTTCTTGGGGACACCTGGGGTGGCAGAAAACCCAGGACCGCATACTGCAGCGGTTTTATTGGCCCAGTGTGTTCAAGGAGGTAGAGAATTATTGTAAGTCCTGTCCGACCTGTCAGATAACTAGCCCCCAGCCACATTTCCGTAGTCCTCTGGTACCTCTGCCAATTATTGAAGTACCGTTCGAGCGAATCGCTATGGATTTAATTGGGCCTGTACCAAAAGTCTGCCAGGGGCCACCAACACATTCTGGTAGTTCTCGACTATGCCACTCGGTATCCGGAGGCGGTGCCTCTGCGACATACCTCAGCTAAGCTCATTGCCAAAGAGTTAATGGAGATGTTTTCCCGTGTGGGCCTGCCAAAAGAGGTTCTGACAGACCAAGGGACCCCTTTTATGTCCAAAGTAATGAGGGAACTGTGTAAATTGTTGCGTATAAAGCAGCTACGGACGTCCGTTTACCATCCGCAAACAGACGGTCTGGTTGAGAGGTTTAACCAAACTCTAAAAAATATGTTAAAGAGGGTGGTGTCTAGAGATGGGAAGGACTGGGATCTGCTTCTGCCCTATCTCATGTTCGCAGTGCGAGAGGTACCCCAGGCCTCTACTGGGTTCTCGCCCTTCGAACTGCTTTATAGCAGACACCCTCGGGGCCTGTTGGATATCGCCAAGGAAGCATGGGAACAACAGCCTGTCCCCCACAAAAGTGTCATTGAGTATGTCACCCAGATGCAGGAACGGATAGAAAGGGTGTTGCCGCTGGTCCGGGAGCATATGGAGGCAGCACAACAAGCCCAGAGTAGGGTGTATAATCGTCAGGCTCGGGTGCGGGGCTTCAATCCGGGAGATCGAGTGTTGGTTCTGGTACCCACCCTTGACAGCAAATTCCTAGCTAGGTGGCAGGGCCCCTATGAGGTGATCGAGAAGGTAGGGAAGTAAATTACAAAGTACACCAGCCAGGGCGGCGCAAGCCGAGCAGGTGTACCACGTGAATTTACTTAAGCCTTGGAAAGATAGGGACACGGCCGACGACCACAGCCCCGGCCAGGGCTTCTAGGTGAAAAGTGTCCAGCCCCACAGTTCGAGGCCTGTGAAGCAGTAACCACGGTAAAAATTGCAGACAGCCTGTCTTCCAAACAAGTTCAGGAAGTCAGGGAGTTCATCAGTCGGAACACGGATGTGTTCTCGGACCTCCCTGGCCGCACGTCTCTCATCCAACATGACATCGTCACTGAGCCTCAGGCCAAGATCCGGTTAAAACCATACCGGGTACCCGAGGCTCGGCGACGGACCATCGCGGAGGAAGTACAGTTAATGTTGAAGCTCGATGTCATTGAGGAGTCGAAGAGTGAGTGGGCCAGTCCCATAGTCCTAATACCCAAGCCGGATGGGACGTTGCGGTTCTGCAACGATTTTCGCAAGTTAAATGAAGTGTCCAAGTTTGATGCGTATCCCATGCCCGGGTAGACGAGCTTGTTGAGAGTTTAGGGCAAGCCCGTTATTTTTCTGTGCTAGACCTCACCAAAGGGTACTGGCAGGTACCCTTAACGAGTCGGCTAAGGAAAAACCGCATTTGTTACCCCGCAGGGCCTGTATCACTACAAGGTGTTACCCTTTGGCCTGCATGGCGCCCCGCCACTTTCCAAAGGTTAATGGACATAGTGCTGCGACCACATCGTCGGTGCGCCTCGGCCTACTTAGATGATGTAGTCATCCACAGCACCGACTGGGAAAGCCATTTACCCAAGGTGCAGGCGGTAGTGGATGCCCTGAGGAAAGCCGGACTGACCGCTAACCCAAAGAAGTGCTCCATAGGGTTAGAGGAGACAAAATATCTGGGATATGTAATTGGGCGGGAGTCATCAAACCTCAGGTAACCAAGGTAGAGGCCATTCGTAACTGGCCCCGACCGGTCACCACCAGGCAGGTAAAGTCGTTCCTGGGGATTGTAGGTTACTACATGAGGTTTGTGCCCCACTTTGCCACAATAGCAGCGCCGTTGACAGACCTGTTGAAGGGCGAAAGTCTGGGAGGGTTAGCTGGAGTGAGAAGGCGGAGGAGGCTTTCGCCGCGTTGAAGTCGGCCCTGTGTGGGTCCCCGGTTTTGGTGACACCCGACTTCAACAAGGAGTTTGTCGTACAGACCGACGCCTCGGAGGTAGGCCTCGGTGCGGTACTGTCTCAGGAGGTCAACGGGAAGAACATCCCGTTGTCTTCCTGAGCCGTAAGCTCAATCCCGCCGAGTCCAGATACAGTATAGTGGAGAGGGAGTGCCTGGCTATCAAGTGGGCACTCGAATCTCTCCGCTACTACTTGTTAGGGAGGAGGTTCCGTCTGGTGACCGACCATTCCCCCTCAAATGGATGAGTCAGGCCAAGGAGAGGAATGCTCGGGTCACCAGGTGGTTCCTATCTCTTCAGAATTTCAAATTCTCTGTGGAACACAGGGCAGGCCGCTTGCAGGGCAACGCAGATGCCCTGTCCCGCGTCCACTGCCTCACGTGTGTTCACCCCTCAGGGTTGAACAAAGGGGGTGTGTAAGAGAGTGCAAGGTGTTGTATTTGATAGCAGGTACGTGTCACCGAGGTTGCTGGCCTCGGTGAGGTAAGAGCCGGGGTTTTTGGTCTGCAGCAGCTAGTGCTGCTCTGTTAAATAGCATGGCTGCAAAGCCGATCCGGGCCGGCTCTTACTGGGAGCAGCTAAAGAGTAGGGTGGGTGGCTGCTCCCCACGGTCCAGTCCATGTTTTGGGCTGGGTATATAACGCAGCCAGCAGCTGTGTCTGGGGTGTGATTATCCTGGAGCCTGCAAACAGGGCTGAGGAATTCTCTGTCCTGGAGGAAGGAGCTCAGCAAGGTGGTGTTTCCCTGCGACCTGAAGGTGGAATCGCCTGCGGCTGAGCCGACTGCTAGGTGTGAACCCGCACCTAAACCACCCAAGGTGACTGGACCCTGGGTTGGCCTGTTTTTGTTTTGCCACAGTATTTCCGTTGTGTGTGAACTGTCACCAAGAGACTGCTTTTCTTTTATGGCGTGCAAGTGTGAATAAAACACTGTTTGATGCACCATCTGGACTCCTTGTTTTGCCTCTAAACTGCACCCGCACCGCTGTCTACCAGAGCGACTCCCCACATCATGCAAAGAGCATCAAAGGGGAGAGACAGAGAAAGAAATTCTATTAAAAAAAAAATTAAAAAATGAAAAAAAGAAAGACGAAAGAAAAAAATGAGTCCTAGGCTAGGTGACCTGACACATTGTGGACCATTAACGAAGCCTGCTACGCCTTTTTTAGGTGTACAAAAATAAGTTGCAAACCCATTTTATTTTATAGTTAAGTACAGTATATGTGATTAATCACTTCTCTTTTTTATAGCTGCAGCCTGGTTACTAGGAGGATCTCTGTGGATATCACTGGTTAAGTCATCATACAAATGACTGCAGTTTTGGATCGCATCTGATCCACATTTTTTGCGGATTGGATGCGATCCATTCATTTCAAAAGGGCCGCAAAAAATGTGTGCTTACAAACACAGAAATGCCACAGCGCTCTGCAACCAGCAATCTCCCCTGCCTCTATGCTAGAAGCTATCACAGGTCATTGGTGTACATTTTGATCAAAAGTAATAAGCCACTCGCCACCTCAAGGCCGCCTCTATGAGTGGTCCTAACGCTAAATCCTACCTGTTATGGGTCACAACAGCGACATAGAATCCAGGGAGTGCGGGCCCGGCATGCATGCTTGGATCAACCATGCTTATTAACCCTTTTTCGTGCCATAACAGCCTCCATTAGATCCAGGGATGCCGTTACCAACATGCATGCTGAGCCCACTATATATACTCAACCTGGAGCCAGATGGTTACTAGCAGGTATTATGAATGCAAGTTCAGTTTTTATACTTACTCTGATTAAAACCAGCCTCTAGGGCAGACAAACTAGTCAGGTGTGCATGACTGAAAAGAAGCACACCGTGTGCTGTCCACATCTGTATTTCCGTTTCACAGACCCGTTTTGAAGACAAGAATAGGCAATTTCTAACAGAGGGCAGATTGTACCGGTCTGCAAAATGCAGAATGCACATGGTCGGGATCTATTTTTTTCAGATCCCGGCAGCAAAAACAGATACGATCCAAATGAAGTCTTGTCTTTACTAGTTGCAGATGTTCTTAGCAAGAATCTCTTCTAATAATGAGTGATCTTTTTGCATAAGTAGAAATTTACTTTGGTAAAAATTGTTAATGCTGAAAAAAAGAGACTGAACTGTTGAATAAACTGAAATATCCAAAATGTTTCCTTCTAGTGCAAGATCGCATGCATGCCTATGCTCCATTTCAACCACTAGGTGGCAAACATACTCATTTATAGTCATATTTTTCTATGTACTGATCATTTAACCAGTTGGAATGGTTTATGTATTTGTTCAGTATTAAGTTTCACAGAGTAGGATTAATACACTGCAGGGTACTAATTACTTCCGGAGGAGCATAAAAGTAATTACTATCATAATCATAGATTTGTAGATCATATATCTACTGTATTTGCCATTTTGTCATTAAAGGGGTCCTCCAAGACCCGGAACCCCTTTTTATATGTGCAGGGGTTAAAAGAAATAGGCTCACCTGTTACGGGTGCTCCAGTTCTAGCATCGAGTTCCCTTCTCCCTCTGCTTCAGGTCACCACTGGACCAGAAATGTGATGTGTCAGTGGGCACATACCATGCCTACATACGTCACACTGAGCAGGAGCAGACTGTAAACTTAAAGTGGCTCTGGAAGAAAACTAAAAGTGGCCCCATGTTCTTGGTGGGTCCAAATTTACTGAAGGTAGGGCAATACAAGTAGACAAGGACAAATGAAGGAGTGGGGCCAGCAATATTGTAGTGCAGAACAAAATACTGTCTCATCAGAACCAAACAGTGCAGCAAAAAACAAAAAACAACGCCTGTGCCATAGTATGAAACTGTATAATTGTCCTGACAACCGTTATACTGTTGAATTCAGGAGGGCACCTGTGGCTGCTGGTCTGGTGCAAAAGTGCCTGATGCTCCGATGAGAGAATCAGATCTTTATGTACCTAGCTGGCAGCCATGAAAAGGGGCTCGGGCGGCCCTCTGTATAGGCCGACCATAAATTTTCCCTGTAGGATCTATAGCCAGTCTGCCCCGGGGAGACCCCATACCCATCAGGTGGTAGACTGAACCCATCAAAATCATGAGATCTATCTATTTATCTATCTATCTATCTATCTACTGTATCTATCCATCTGTCGGTCTGTCTGCCTATTATGGACAAGTGAATGGATTTGTCTCATTAGCCACAGTTCTTCACCCATGAGGGTCTGTCCCCAAAGTTGAAGAAGTTCCCACCTGCTTGTTGATTGACAGGGCCAGACACCTAGCCTGGCCCTAACAATCTGAGCCCTCTGCCTCCGAGTTGTGATGCAGGAGCCAAAGCTCAATTTGGCTTTGAGAAGATTATCTCTGCGTAGCCTCCAGTTTTGGTCTTGGATTGCAGTCACTGATGGAAATTACTGATCAAACAATGACCAAACAGTGAGGCCTAGTTCACACTTTAGCGGTTTCATCAGTGATTTCCATCAGTGACTGTGAGCCAAAACCAGATGTGGGTCAAAAACAGAACGGGGGAAAACTTTCCATTACATCTTATCTCTGTGTGGCCTACACTGTTGGTTTTGGCTTACAAAAAGCCCCATGCACACGGCCGTTGTGCGGCCGTACCGTGCATTGGGGACCGCAATTTCCGGTCCCTAATGCACGGGCAACATCTGTGCGGCGGCCCGGATGGAACAAATTGCATGGGTCCGTGATCCGTCCGCACCGTAAAAAATAGAACATGTTCCATTATTTTGGGCTGCGGAGGCACGGACAGAAACAGTCCTTCAGTGGGCTTCCAATCCGTGCTTCCGTTCAAGTGAATGGGTCCGCATCCTTGATGCGGGGTGCACACGGCCAGTGCCCGTGTATTGCAGACCCGCCGTATGCAACAACCGTGTGCATGAGGCCTAACTGATGGAAATCACTGAAGTATAGGCCTCACCAGGAACATGAGGCCACTTGTAGATTTTTTTCAGACTCCCTGTCCTCCGTCTGGCGTTGGGCCTGGACGGACACAGGGATCTCCTTTTGAACAACTAACTCTCAGTTACCAGCACTGTGCTGTCTGAGCGTGAGCTGCAGGGAGAAAGTCACTCCCACCCCTGCAGCTGACAGAAGTTGATTTTTAACTTCATTTTTTTATTCCCTGTGGGCTGAAGAGTGGTAGGGACGTGGCCTAACATGATCAGGGGCATGTCCTTTTGAACTCACTCTAACACAGTAGCACTGTGCTGTCTGAGTGTAAACTGCAGGGAGAAAGTCAACATCCCTTCCACCTCTGCAGCTGACAGAAGTTGATTTTAACTTCATTTTTTCAAACCGTGTCAGGGGCATGGCTTAGCAGGACCTAGAAGTTCAGACAGACAGAAACTCATTTTTACTTTCAATAACTTTTTTATTGGAGTATGCAGTTTAGACAAAGATGAAGTCATACAAAGGATTATCACATGCAAACAGTACATTGCAGCATGAGCAAATCTCCAAAAAAAATTTGATTACAAAAGAAGTAAACAAAGCCAGATCAGTAAAAGAAAAAAAACAGAAAAAGGTACAAAATAAAAAACATTCAAAAACCCAAGCCGTATCTCGAGTAATACAGATATCAAATATCAAATTCACCAGACTTTCAGATCATTACATGCCATGAGATCACAATTTGACAAAACATATTGAGAAGCGTGCCCTTTGAGACAGGCACAAGATCCTACTCAACCATAACTCCTGTCTACCTCAGATCCTAACAATTCTCCAGAATTATGTTGGTTCCAGACCGCTCCAGACTCGCACCATTGAAGATGCCGAGCCACCCGGAAATTTTTGTGAGCCATCATGAGCTCATATGATTTAGTAGTGTTCACTGCTCGGATAATCTCTCGAATGTCCGGGACAAGGCTGCTTTTCCAGTTCCTTGTCAACGCCAACTTAGTGGCGATGCATAAGTGGAAAATTACATATCGGGTGGTGGACGACAGAAACTCATTTTTATATACTGTATATAAGAGATATTATATATTAGTATAGTGTTTGATAAGCTACGGCAATCAGTGCCATGTCTCATATACCAGTCCTATTACCTGCCCCATGTACTAATAATACACTAGAAGAAGATGCCATGAAGCTCTCACTCATTCCTCTGGACAATAGACTGTCAGTCACTATGCCCACCTACCAGTGTACATGGCACAGCAGATCCATGGTCCACTGCCAGGTAGGTGCCACCTGAGGATTCAATTATGACCTCATGCCCCCTGCACACGACCAACTGCCGTTCACTTTCAACTGTCGACCGCAGCGATTAGACGAAGTTTACAGTCTAGAAGATTTTTATGTGAAGGACATAGAGGAGACGATGAAGAGAAGAAGAAAAAAGATGAGGAGGAAAAGAGAGGAGGACAGCATAACCCGGATCACATTCCATGAAAAAGAGGAGAAGAGTGGAGGACAGTGGATTGGAGGATGAGGATTTCACATCTGGCAGCAGCCAAGGCTCAGCACCATCCAGCCATTATGCCAATCTTACCATCAGCTGCTTCACCATCCACCAGGTTCTGGGGAGCGGCAGCTTTGGCAGAGTAGGTTTTATAATTCATTTATGAATTTCTAATCTAACATGTCCATTTTATCACCATCTATTGCTTCCTGCTAACCGCCATTTCATTTTGGGTAGATGTGCACTCTCCACTTGTTCTCCTTTAGGTGGTCCTGGCATCAGTGCCTGGCTGAAAGATCTACACGGCCATCAAAGTGATCAGCAAGAAGGATGCAGATACCATCATGAGAGAGCGGCGGGTACCCCTGGCAGCCAGAGACTTCCCATTGATATGCCACCTTTATCCTGTACAACAGAGTATACAGTAGCAAAAAAAGTATGTGAACCCTTTGGAATTATATGGATTTCTGCACAAACTGGTCATAAAATGTGATCTGATCTTCATATAAGTCACAACAATAGACAATCACAGTCTGCTTAATAACACACAAAAAATTAAATGTTACCATGTTTTTATTGAACACACCATGTAAACATTCACAGTGCAGGTGGAAAAAGTATGTGAACCCCTAGACTAATGACATCTCCAAGAGCTAATTGGAGTGAGGTTTCAGCTAACTGGAGTCCAATCAATGAGATGAGATTGGAGATGTTAGTTATAGCTGCCCTGCCCTATAAAAAACACACACGAGTTCTGGGTTTGCTTTTCCCAAGAAGCATTGCCTGATGTGAATGATGCCTCGCACAAAAGAGCTCTCAGAAGACCTACGAAAGAATTGTTGACTGGCATAAAGCTGGAAAGGGTTATAAAAGTATCTCCAAAAGTATTTCCAAAAGCCTTGCTGTTAATCAGTCCACGGAAAGTTCAGCGCTGCTGCTACTCTCCCTAGGAGTGGCCGTCCTGTAAAGATGACTGCAAGAGCACAGCGCAGACTGCTCAATTAGGTGAAGAAGAGACTAGAGTGTCAGCTAAAGACTTACAAAAGTCTTTGGCATATGCTAATATCCCTGTTAGCGAATCTACGATACGTAAAACACTAAACAAGAATGGATTTCATGGGAGGATACCACAGAGGAAGCCACTGCTGTCCAAAAACAACATTGCTGCATGTTTACAGTTTGCACAAGAGCACTTGGATGTTCCACAGCAGTACTGGCAAAATATCTGTGGACAGATAAAACCAAAGTTGTGTGTGGAGAAAAGGAGGCACAGCACACCAACATCAAAACCTCATCCCAACTGTGAAAAATGAATTCCCAAGTTTATCAAGACATTTTGCAGGAGAACTTAAGGTCATCTGTCCACCAGCTGAAGCTTAACAGAAGATGGATGTTGCAACAGGACAACGATCCAAAGCATAGAAGTAAATCAACAACAGAATGCCTTCAGCAGAAGAAAATATCCCTTCTGGAGTAGAGATGGCCCGAACTATTCGCCGGCGAACAGTTCCCGGCGAACATAGCTTGTTCGCGTTCGCCTCAGCGGGCGAACATATGCGATGTTCGGTCCGCCCCCTATACATCATCATTGAGCAAACTTTGACCCTGTACCTCACAGTCAGCAGACACATTCCAGCCAATCAGCAGCATACCCTCCCTCCCAGACCCTCCCATCTCCTGAACAGCATCCATTTTAGATTCATTTGGAATTTGCAGTCTTAGTGAGAGGAGGGAGAGTGTAGTTGCTGCTGATTTAATAGGGAAATCGATAGCTAGGCTAGTGAATTCAGTGTCCACTCCAGTCCTAAAAGACTCATCTGATCTCTGCTGTAAGGGCAGCGTCCTGACAGCACCCCAAAAAGCCCTTTTTAGGGCTGCAACATTAGTCAGCTTTTTTTTTTCCTTTATATGCATATTGCAATTGCATGGCCTGCCTGTGTGTGAGGAGCTGCAGGCCCACAGACTATAGTGTGTGCCCACTGCCAGTGCCCACCCCTGTCATCCCATGTGGCACAGGACTTTGCATCAAAAAAGGCATTTCATTTTTACACTTTAGTGTAATTTCAGCTGCTTGCCTGCTGCTAGTGTGTGTCAGGCCGACTTCCACTGACTGTAGTGTGCCCACTGCCAGTGCCCACCCCTGTCATCCCGTGTGGCACAGGACTTTGCATCAAAACAGGCATTTAATTTTTACACTTTAATCTAAGTTTAGTTGCCTGCCAGTGTGTGTCAGGCTGACTTCCAGTGACTGTAGTGTGCCCACTGCCAGTGCCCACCACTCATACCGGCTGGCACAGGACTTTGCATAAAAAAAGGCATTTAATTTTTACACATTAGTCTAATTTCAGTTGCTTGCCTGCTGCCAGTGTGTGTCAGGCCCACTTCCACTGACTGTAGTGTGCCCACTGCCAGTGCCAACCACTGATACCGGGTGGCACAGTAGCTTGCCGATAAATAAGGCATTTAATTTTAACACATTAGTCTAATTTCAGTTGCTTGCCTGCTGCCAGTGTGTGTCAGGCCCACTTCCACTGACTGTAGTGTGCCCACTGCCAGTGCCAACCACTGATACCGGGTGGCACAGTAGCTTGCCGATAAATAAGGTATTTAATTTTTAGACAGTAGTCTAAATTCAGTTGCCTGCTGCCAGTGTGTGTCAGGCCCACTTCCACTGACTGTAGTGTGCCCACTGCCAGTGCCAACCACTGATACCGGGTGGCACAGTAGCTTGCCGATAAATAAGGCATTTCATTTTTACACATTAGTCTAATTTCAGTTACTTGCCTGCTGCCAGTGTGTGTCAGGCCCACTTCCACAGACTGTAGTGTGCCCACTGCCAGTGCCAACCACTGATACCGCGTGGCACAGTAGCTTGCCGATAAATAAGGCATTTCATTTTTACACATTAGTCTAATTTCAGTTGCTTGCCTGCTGCCAGTGTGTGTCAGGCCCACTTCCAGAGACTGTAGTGTGCCCACTGCCAGTGCCATCCACTGATACCGGGTGGCACAGTAGCTTGCCGATAAATAAGGCATTTCATTTTTACACATTAGTCTAATTTCAGTTGCTTGCCTGCTGCCAGTGTGTGTCAGGCCCACTTCCACAGACTGTAGTGTGCCCACTGCCAGTGCCCACCACTGATACCGGGTGGCACAGTACCACTCGAAAAAAAAATGACAGGCAGAGGCAGGCCACCCCGCAGGGGCCGTCGTGGTCGTGGTGCTGTGATTTCCACTGTCCCTGGAATAATGCCTAGTGTTCAGAGGCCAAGTACCCTGAACCCGAAAAATTCTGAGGACGTAGTTGACTGGCTTAGACAGGACACCTAATCTTCAACAGCTTCCGCTAAGAATCTTGACGCACCATCCTCCTCCAGCTCAGCTTTGGTCACCTGCTCTCAAGTTACCACGCACCCGCCCGCCGCTGATAGGAATAGTACTAGTTAAGAGACCACTCATATAGGGTGTCACAGCACATTGCTCTGTGCACGCGCAGTGCCCCAATTTGGGAGTGTGAGGACCGACCAAGCTGCTTTTTCCATCTCCCGGTTCCTGAAATCAATTCAGTTTGGTGTATGAGAGTTTGGTCTGTCATTGTGAAGGCAGTCGAAGGTACCAGGCCTAAATTTTTTTTCACAAAAGGCAATCCCTGATATGGGATGTAAAAGGGATTAAACTGATGAGAATAGTACTACAGAAAATACTACTCATATCGGGTGTAACAGTAAATTGCACGGCGCAGACGCAGTCACCGTGGATTAAAACAGAGTGGAGGGAGCCAGCGTTATTTTAACCATCTCCCCGTTCGAAAAATCTATTCAATAAATGGCCCCCAGATTGGGGACGTTAGAGGGATTAAACTGATGAGAATAGTACTATAGAAAATACCACTCATATCGGGTGTGAGAGTAAATTGCACGGCGCAGAAGCAGTGACCGTGGATTAAAACAAAGGGGAGGGAGTCAGCGTTTTTTTTAACCATCTCCCCGTTCGAAAAATCAATTCAATTGACCTTTCGGGGACCCTTGGTGTTGTACGTGGCTGGGTGGAGGAAGAAACCTTCAATGACATCACCGGGACATGGCTAGCTTGGTATCCAACCTTGTGCAAATGGGGAGTTTGCGGTTGTGCAAATGGACTGTTTACGGTGCATTAAAAGAGGAGTTTGGTCTGTCAATGTCTGTGAAGCGGGCGTAACCCTTATCGATACAACCCCGTAACCCTGATCAATACAACATCATACCTGATCGTATACACACACTGGATGTTTTAAAGCATGTTATTCCAAACAATTTAGGAATGTTACGTGATTTATGCCCTTTATGGATTAAAACCCGACTCTGCGTCCACTACGTAATTTTCCATGGGAGTTTTGCCATGGATCCCCCTCCGGCATGCCACAGTCCAGGTGTTAGTCCCCTTGAAACAACTTTTCCATCACTATTGTGGCCAGAAAGAGTCCCTTTGGTTTTTAAAATTCGCCTGTCTTTTGAAGTCTATGGCGGTTCGCCCGGTTCGCCTGTTCGCGAACATTTGCGGAAGTTCGCGTTCGCTGTTCGCGAACTGAAAATTTTATGTTCGCGACATCACTATTCTGGAGTGGCCCAGTCAGAGTCCTGACCTCAACCCAATTGAAATGCTGTTGCATGAACTCAAGAAAGCAATTCACATCAGACATCCCAAGAATATTGCTGAACTGAAACAGTTCTGTAAAGAGGAATGGTCAAGAATTACTCCTGACCGTTGTGCACGTCTGATCTGCAACTACAGGAAACGTTTGGTTGAAGTTATTGCTGCCAAAGGAGGTTCAACCAGTTATTAAATCCAAGTGTTCACATACTTTTTCCACCTGCACTGTGAATGTTTACATGGTGTGTTCAATAAAAACATGGTAACATTTAATTCTTTGTGTGTTATTAGTTTAAGCCAACTGGGATTGCCTATTGTTGTGACTTAGATGACGATCAGATCACATTTTATGCCCAATTTGTGCAGAAACCCATATAACTCCAAAGGGTTCACATACTTTTTCTTGCAACTGTATGTCCGGTGGCAGCCTGGAGGATCTGATCAATTTGTGCGGCTATCTGAACATCAGCAGCGTGATGTGAGAAAATGGAGAATATACCGAAAAGAGGAGGATGGAAAATAAAAGCTGAGGTCAGTGGTATAAGTAGTAGAGGGCTGACAGGTATGTCCCAGGGTGCAAGGAGGGGGTGTAATTCATGGTAGCTCCTTGGTCACGTTATTTAGATACCGGTCTAGACCAGCAAATTGAATGTCAGATGGAGAGGTCAGATGGAGTGCAATGCAGAGAATGGAAAGAATACAGGCTGCCATAAACAGCGCCTCCTTTCTGCTGGTGACCAGAGTCAGACTGGGGTTTCTTGGGCCTAACAGGGAAAATTATTCTCGAGGCCCAACCCTGATATCAATAATAAAGTCTAATAGGTTTTGATTCAAAGAAACAGACCCTAGTGGAAATTTATTGTCTCTAAAGGAAACTTCAAATGTTTTTTTTTCTCCTGCACCTTTAGGGCCACTATGGTAATAGCCTGGCCCCAGCAGAGGATCCTCTGACGCTCTGGTGGGCCAGTCCAACATTGCTGGTGGTGACCACCCAGAATCCTTCATAACATGATATTAGGGAAATGCTAGAGAAGGATTTGATGACATTTACACTATTCTATTCTCTCTTCTCCCTATCAGACTCTACACAGCAGAGATGGTATATGGCCTCCAGTTCCTCCATTGACTCAACATAGTCCACTGGTGGGCAGAACTTTCCCCTCTTTCTCTCTGTCTCCTTTATATGCAAGAAATCATGCACCCAGGTTTACTTGACTCCTGAAAGTCTATTCTTCCTGTCTTGCAGATTTGTCATTCTTTTGTTATATTGAATTGCAGAGATCTAAAGCAGCAGAACATTATGTTGGATGCAGATGGCCATATCCGTATCATCGACCTTGGGCTGTCCCAAGATCGTGTCCCGGCTTCCAATAAAATCTGTGGAGTGAGGGGGACCATGCATTACATGGCCCCTGAGATTATTCAAAAAAAAAAGTTATGACACAGCAGTTGACTGGTTCAGTCTAGGAATGGTGGTGTGCAGTAGGGCATTAGGATACCACCCAACGGCCCCTGTGGTAAAATGGCTTGCACAGCCATTACCACCAAAGGGCAAGAAATTCCAACTGATAATGATTATGATGTGAACCATCTTGTTACAAACCTGCTGTGTAAAAATCCTGAGAACGCCTGGGTGTATGCGGGAACATCAGAGCATCTATTGTTTTCCACCATCGGCTGGGAGGAACTGATGGAGAGGAGGGTACGGCCACCATTTACACCGTTTCAGCCAATTCTAGAAAAACATCTACAGTGGCCAAAGGATAAGAAAGCCCTTCACCCCGTGGCCGGACTTAGCTATGTGTCACCAAGCTGCGCCTGGTAAGATCCTCCTCCTCGGGGGATAACTCTCATTGGTTGTGGTCATTATTACTGCCCTTCTGTCTGTGCTTCTTTTTAGGTGGATGAGAAGATCTGGGCAGTGAAGGAATCCAAGACCATCTGGTGAGTGACCACTATACACACAGGACACCGATCATTATATCAGAACATTATATCTGATGTTACATAGCTGGACACTTCATTATAAAGACCATTCCCCTAAAATAACAGAAGCTAACGCAGATATACGTATTATAAATATCTTCCGCTTATGTCTTGCAGGATGAGCTCGTGCCTACTGCCCTGAACAGGTGCCTCCTACTGACCCATGCCTCATGTCTCTACTGCTTTGTGTCACCTCTGCTGCCCTAAAACATTAGCTCTGTCCATACCATCAACATGCATCACCATTGCTGTACCAGGCCCTTCAGCTGGCATCTGACATCACTACAGCCTGAAGACCCCCAATTAGCCCAGGAGCATGTCGCAGTCCTGGGGCGGCTGAGCGGCTATTATCCCTGAACTCCACCCAGCACAGGCCGGGTAAGTATCTCACACACCGCACATCACATCCACATCACTAACACTACATGATAGGCATAGGCACACTACATGATAGGTATAGGCACACTACATGATAGGTATAGGCACACTACATGATAGGCATAGGCAGACTAAATGATAAGTATAGATCAATAAAAGATGGCAGCACACGACTTGATGCAATCTCAACGTGAAAAATTTATTACACTTTGTGTTTACATGATCCAAACAATTTGCCCACTTGAATGGTCAGATAGCATGAACAAAACCATACGTTTCGGCCTGTTTCGGCCTTCACCAGCGGTTAAGATAATCTGCAGTAGAGAGGATTTTATAATTATGTCATATGGGACTATATTGTAGATCATAAAAAGAGGCTAAAACTAATGAGAGTGATGTGTGATAAAGGTAAGGTTAGTATTAATGTGAAGTCACAGATAAAAGAGGTACGAGAGAGAGTCAAGGCTACAGGCTATCCACTTAACCCTTGACTCTCTCTGGTACCTCTTTTATCTGTGACTTCACATTAATACTAACCTTACCTAGCATTAACAGGTTGTGTCAGACTCCAGTACGCTGCATGTATTGCGAAAATTCGTATATGTCTTTTTCGCACCTTTCCATTCACACAAATGACTCCCGCCATTTCAAGCCTTCAATACATGTAAAGCTGTTTAAACGTATTAATAACGAAAGGATTCTATGCGCACGCGAATATAACTTGAAAAATTAATCGCAAGTCATAATATTAAATGCGAAATCGCGAATATATGACGAATATGATGCAAATTATTTGTCAAATATCGCAAAATCGAATATGGGTCTTTGCGCTCATCACTAGTCACCAACGGAACAAATAGCACTGTCCCTCACTTCAGCTGCCTGCTTCCTGTCCCTGCACTACTCAGAGCTGATAGGTGGTGCTTCATGTCATCCAGCTTTTATAGAGGCTGGGTCAAATGATGCACTGGCCAATCACAGCCATTCCATTACTAGGCATGGCTGTGATGGCTTCTAAGTGCCCACAGCTTAAAAGATTGTTAATTGGCTGCCCTGCAAGTTCGGGTTCGGGTCCGTACCGAACTTTACAATATTGGGTACCCGGACCCGAACCCGAACTTGCAGGGCAGCCAATTAACAATCTTTTAAGCAGTGGGCACTTAGAAGCCATCCCAGCAATGCCTTTACAGTTCGGGTTCGCTCAACAGTGCTCCTGTCCATACTGGATCGATACCGGATCTTTAGTGTAAAATATGCATACTGCTTCTGTACCGATACCGTTACATGCTCCATTAAAGGGGTATTCACATGATCATATGTGTTTTGCGATCTGCAATACGTAGATCTTCAAAATACAGATCACGTCCATGTGATGTTCGTGTGGCATTCCTTTTTTTCTGACTTCAATGGGTCTGTGATCTGTACTTGTGGCCAAGAATAGGACATGTTGTATCTATTGCGTTATGGACATAAGGTTGCAGAAAGCAAACGGAATATATCAAGATAGGTCATCAATATAAGATCAGTGTCCGACACCTAGAACCCCCGCCAAGTGCAATGCCCTTAAACCAGCGCCTTGGGTATCCCTTACCCTTTTAGGAGGTTTTTACAATATGTTCCTCTTAGAGAGTAAGTTGTCATGACGCCAGTTGCAGTGAAGTAGATGGTGTGGGTATCCAGGTATAGGATTGCCAGAGTGGTTTAGAGTGGCCTACAATGTCTCTGAAGATGTTATATGCACGTGCCACGGTGCTCCTACCTGGATATCTTTGGATCCCAGACGTGGTTGAATGAAGCAGTGCAAAAAGGGGGTGAATAACTTGGCGGTTGAAAGAATAATTGAGTCCAGTCTTGTAGTAACGTTGAACACAGCTTTACTCGGCATAAACTTCATTAGGGAACAATCTCTCAACTTGATCTTGGTCATCAGCAGGTATTGGCATGAATGGCAGGCAAACACTTCTGCAACAATCTCAGCTCTGCTATGCTGTAGCTTTCGCAGCTCTGCTATGCTGGCTGGCTTAAATAGGAACCTTTTCCTCTTCTGCTGAAATTTAGCTGTCTGTATTCTGGTCTGTCCTTATCGGTAATCCTAGGAACTTCTTCCTGGCATCAAGCTTACTTGGCCTGAAGTTAGGCAATGCAAGCCCAGGAGGGGACAAGCAACGATGTAGACTTCAGAGGCAGGGCCTCTGGGCTCAGCAGAGCAGACAGTGCTCTGCTGGCCGACACACAACCTTCCCTTAGGAAGGGGTAGGCTAGACTGACTTGACTAACTAAACTCCTCCCTCTCTAGAGAGGGGAATAGAATGGAAGGAGGGCTTCATTCGAGGTAACTTAGCTCTGCCAGAAATGCCACCATCTGCCGATGAACCAGGCACATTACATGTCAACATAAATAAAATCAGAAAGACATTTACACACTGTGCAGGACATGATATCATTTGCATGAGGTGACGAAGAATCGACTCTTACAGATAGTGGGGCTCCCAAAAAGAGGTAGTAATGCCGCTCTGGGGTATTACACAAGTAGCTATTTGAAGAGGCCAATGCACTCGCTGGATCTCCAGGTGAGCACAGTGGCATTCTTGCAGCTTTGTGCTATCCATTGGATAGTGGCAGTGCTTGGTATTGCAGCTTAGCCCAATTCACTTGAATGGGACTGAGATGCCCTTAGGCCGTATGACCGATGTACAGTGATGTAATTGGCCTAGCGCTCACTGAATACCCTGGGCTCTTCGGACAGCTAATGGGCGGGGGTCCCGAGACTTGGACCTCCACTGATCTAGTATTATTGACCTATCCTGAGGATAGGATATCAATATCAAAATTCCAGAGAACCCCTTTAAGCCACTCCTTACACCACACCCCCTTTTTATCTATATAATCACAGACAGTATTTTTGGCCATGCCCATAAAGGCCCCTTGTGGTATCCCTTCTAGAAAGTTTGCAAGCATTGGAGATGCCACGCATAAGGGATGCCATACTGATTTATTATATGGATAACTGGTGTGCAGTTTATTATCTGATTGGCTGCTATGGGCAACTAAACCAGACCTGGTCTCAGAAAACCTCTCTAATCCCAGACATCCTATGTATGATGCAAGAGAAGCCTCTGACCTCAAATTTTGCATCTCAAGGATTAGAAATGTCTTCTTCTGTATCATGTTCTTTGAAATATATTTCATTCAACCATATACTAAATAAAAAAGTTTATGAACATGCTGTGATTATCTGTCATTGCTAAAGGAAGCAGCAGGAGAGTGGTACACTGGGCCAAGTTGTATAAAACATGAATGAGCCACGGCCTCCAGAGAGGCAGATGTTGTGGCTCCCGGTCTTGGATAGTAGAGGGCAGTACATGGTTTTTGTCCAGTTTTATATTACGGACTCTGAGGGACTGATTAGTACTGACTGCGCAGTATGGTGCCTTCATCATTGTATTCCTCTTAAAGGGTACATGCGATCACTAATCAGGATGTGAAACGGTCGACCATTGTAGATCGTTGCTTGTCTGCAGCGTCTGATGATATCTTTGGTATCTCCATATGAAATAAAAGGGCTTTTTATAGTATGCAAATCACTCCTTAGGTGCAAGAAGGTCAGCGCCATTCCGCCTAGAAGCTCTGCGTCTTGTCTGCTATGCTGCACCCCACCACTGTGACATTCAGGACAGACAGTGAAATCATATTTACACCTGGCCTTGAAGTCTTGCAAGAGCACATTAGGCACATGCGCAGTAAAGGGACGGAGACTCCCAGACAATTGGGCAATCTCCATCCCTTTACTGTGCCTGTGATGAACGTGCTCCATTGTGACTTTAGGGCCAGATGTGAATATGTTTTCACTGCCTGTCCTGTCTGTCACATCAGTGCGGGCGCCGCATAGCAGACAGGGAGTGGAACCTCTGGGTGCAAACGCACCGCCCTTGTTGCACTTAGGGGGTAATTTGCATACTATAAAAATCTGATCAGTACGAAATGTACATGTTACATCCATACAATACAGGTCATCTGTACCATGGTCCTTAGGCAGTAAAAAAGGATAAAAATGTTCCTGTCTTGCATCGTCATGCAATGAATGGCACTGCATAAATTTGTGTTTTATACATAAAAGATCATAAAATTCATAAAAATCTTAAACCCAGCAGTGACGTACTTTGGAGTCCACTGTTTTTTTAAGGATGCTGTACAAAGACTGCATCACTCATAGGGGTCCCTGTCTCCCAATGAGATTTTTTATCCTGTATTCCAACACCTATAGTGTACATTGATCAGTGCCATATGAATCAAATCAAATAATCTAATATAATAATAGTAATAATGTATAATAATAAAGCACTCGATTGAACTGCATACATTTCTTCCGTATATCCATTTGACACCGGATTTAATCAGTGCCCACAGTGTGCCCAGCCCTATACTCATGTGATAAGGGCACTGCTGCTGCCTCTGGCTATGGGAGGTGACACTGAGGGAGGGCAGGAGTATGTGACAACCAAGGCAGGGCCTGCCCCCCTTCACAAATACACATAATCTTGTTTTACAGTGAGTCCAACCCAGACATTCCAGCTGCAGCCGCAGAACAGGTAACTTATACTTTTACACTAATTTCTTTTTGCATAAAATATAAATAATACACTCATCATCTGTCGTGATACTTTACTGCAACTATTTTCTATTGACTTTGATGAGATTTACTGTGAGAATAGATGAACAGCCGGGTCTAACAGGACGTACAGCAGGCGGTGGCACAGGAATAAGATGCATCAAGTTTAGCTCATAAAAGTAGTATCAGTCGGGTTTTGCCACCTGCGTCTTCACCTATAACAACAGCAAAGGGATCTTTTCAACATAATTTTAATGTTCTATTGAGTTAAATAGGAGTTAGGGAAATATACAGAACAAGCATGTATCTGCAAAGTAGTGGATGTATGAAGCCGTACGCACATATGGCAGCAGCCAGGATTTATATCCGATCCTGCCTATTACCAGAATCTCTCCTTTTTCTAAAGAGAATGATTCAGAAGAAAGAAATGTATAGGGGAATTGCTAATAATGCAATTACTTCATGTAGAAGCAAAGGTCTGGTGAACATCTTGTGTTGCTGTGCACAGGAGTCACATACCTCGTACGGAGCCGCACAGCTTCAGTGAGCAGCCATAGGGGCTCCATCTGGTGCTGGATGTCCAGAGTCGTTAGCCCACATTTACTAACGTGACTGGGCCTAAAATTTGGCCTAAAATGCTGCAGAACATGATGCATTTTGGTTTAACATTTATTTAAAGGGCATCTGTCAGCAGATTTATACCTGTGACACTGGCTGACCTGTTACATGTGCACTTGGCAGCTGAAGGCATCTATGTTGGTCCCGTGTTCATATGTGCCCGTATTGCTGAGAAAAATTAAGGGGGTCCTTTTTTATCCAGAAATACGACTATATTAGGCTTATTTCTGGCGCAGTTTGCGACTTTTCCTCACTCACGCCAGGTCTAAAAAAGGGAGCGTGTTGTGGGCAGGCCCCTTCTTCATTTTCTATGCCTTCTTTTAGGCATCAAAACGGTCTTAAAGTAAGCCAGCTCGGAAGCTGTCTTACATTTAGACCGGCGCTGGATGCGCCGAACTTATGTAGGGGTTGTTAAGAATGATGTCTAAAATGCCGGTCTTAATAGATGACCCCCGAAGTTTTACTATATGCAAATGAGCTTCTAGGAGCAACGAGGGTGTTGTCCTTACCCCTAGAAGCTCTGCTCTCTCTGCAACTGTGGTGCAATGCGGGCACATATGAACATGGGACCAACACAGATGCCATCAGCTGCCAAGTGCACATGGAACAGGTCAGCCAGTGTCACAGGTACAAATCTGCTGACAGATGGCCTTTAAGAATCAAATGTAATGAAAACAAATAATTGCCCACTTCCAGCTCGCCAAGATTTTGCCAACCAAGTGTAAAGTTAGACAAAAATAGTGTAACACTTGTAAGGCTAGATGTAACGTATATCTGCAGTCAGATTCTGGTATTCATTCCAGCATAGGACGCTGCCAGCACTTGAAAAATCTCATTTACCACAATGGGCCGTGTCGGATTTCCGCCTGGACAACAGGCATTTTGCCAGACAAAATATCATTGTGCGCAACATTATTTTTGCCAAAACCTCTCCCGTGATGTGAACTTAGCCTAAAGGAGAATAGCACCATACATATGAAATATAAACAGGGGCCAATCCGCCCCTAAACCTCAGTATGTCTCTGTATGAAATTTGATACATAAGCAGTGGCATACTAAAGGGGGAGCGCAGGGGGTGGTCCGCCCCGGGTGCTGGCTTTCAGGGGGGTGCCAGAAGCAATGAACGCGTCCATCAATACAGATGGAAGCGCTCAATGCTGGAGAGATGCGGTCCTGTCACTCACCGCTCAGCTCCCAGCGCTCCTCCCCTCCTTCAGGCCGGCGGCGCACAGAATGGTGAAGCAGGAAGACTTCTCCCCACTCCACTATTAAGCTCTGCAGACATAGATCCATAGCTGCCAGCCTGTGGGTGGAACCTGCATCACGTAAATCTGCATAAGCCCCACCCACAAAGTGTTGCAGCGTGATCTGTGCCTGTAGGGAAGAGAGGTATGTGAGCTTCAGGAACGGGACAAGGAGAGAAGTTACTGTGTTTTTTTGTTTTTATATTTAATACAGAAGGGGCATAGAGGGCTTTATTACTATGGAGGGGGCACAGAGGACTTTATTACTATGGAGGGGGCACAGAGGGCATTACTACTATGGACGGGACACAGAGGGCATTACTACTATGGAGGGGGCACAGAGGGCATTACTAATGTGAAGGGGGCACAATGGTCATTTCTACTATGGAGAGGGCACGGAGCCAGAGGGCATTATAACAATGAAGGCGGCACAGAGGGCATTATTGCCATGAAGGGGGCATAGTGGGTTCTATTACTATAAAGGGGGCACAATGGGGATTATTACTATGAAGAGGGCACAAAGAGGGCATTACAACAGTGAAAGTGGCTAAATGTGAGCATAACTACTGTGAGGGGGGCACGCATCTGTACAAAACTACTGTGAAGGTTGCACAATTAGGGAAATACTACTGTGAGGGGGTACAATTTTTTAAAGTATTGGGGGGGGTGCCAAAGAAAAGACCTGCCCTGGGTGCCAAACACCCTAGGCACGCCACTGACAATAAGGCTCCATACGCTTGTGTGGCTGCCATTTTGACTCTCCCTACAACCCCGATGGTGTAGGGAGTCAATAATACAGGCACATGCATGAACCCTAAGATGTTGGGGGACAGAAGGATCGGACATGTTACATTTCAACACCCCTTTTTTTCTCCTGGAGGATAAGCCACACAGAGGTGTATGGCAGCAGCTTTCTTCCCATTGAAAACACATACACAGTTGTACTTTAGTACTTAGCATGTACTAACAGGTCTTAGCATGCATATTATGTGTATGGGAGAGTCAGGAGAGACATGGTAGTGTCTGTGGTCATCCGTACTCAGAGAATCATTAAAACACAAAACAATAGACACAAATTAACGTATAATATACAGTATTCAGGGGCAATGAGGAACTTAAAGTGGCCCTAGAAAAAAAACTAAAAGTGGCCACGATGTTCTGGGTGGGTCGAAATTGACAGAAGGCGGGGCAACACAAGTAGATGGGGCCAATACAAGTTGGCAGAGTCAGAAATACCACAGTGCAGCACAAAATTCCTTCCTATAAGCTATCCCTCTGGTGGCCATCAATAGCTGACACTTCTGTCCTCCTCCTCCTCCAATTGTATGGAGCAGGGGCCTTAGGAGGTGAGATGTGGACCACAACACCAAGCCAGCCCTACATTTGGCATGCTGCCTGGACTTCTTCTAACAATGGCCTCTATAGTTCCCCCAGCTGTATATACCAAGCCAGCAGCAGTGAGGAGGGCTCGGGTAGCCCCATGGGCATCAGCCCACCAGGAAAATTCCCTGTAGGGTCTTTGGCCTATATGTTTAATATATAATTGAAAATGAATTGGATTTCATTGGAAGTAAATGTTATTTGGCCTTTCCTTAGTGGATGAGAATCATGGTTGCCTTTGTCTCCCAGCATAAGTGCTAGTGCATGTGGATATATGTAAATGTATTTAGGTATTTTTTTTCTGAATGATTGATAAGGTCATTGGATTTTGTTTTTAATGTAGATCTTGTTAATAAACTTATCTAAGTAATATTTAAGATGTTGGTTTAGTAATGGATATCCCAATTTCAGGCGCAAAAGACTAACCGCAGTTGCTGATAGCTTCACAGTCCAGTCCACTAACAGCTATGTAGTGAAAAAATAAGGGCTGGACTAGCCACCTAAATGTAATGGGAAACTGAGTACTGTATAATGCAACTAGAAAACTAAAAAACCTGTGCAGTAATTTGAAAGGATTTGCTTGAAGAATATACTAAACCATCTACAAAACACTATACTAATAAATTATAGTATGACACTATGTGTCCTAAAATTGTAATATATCCAAAAAAGCAATCATATTGTCCACAGGAAGAAATGCAATCAAGTCCCTACAAAAAAGTGAGTCCAATAATCAAATGTTAAAAAGGAATGTATCATAGGAAAATAAATGACCTATTGTTTAAATTATGTTTTTATGTTAAACATATCACCTCTGTATAGATCCACAGGATCCACTATTCACAAGAGTAATATGCAGCACGGTGGCTCAGTGGTTAGCACTGGTACTTTGCAGTGCTGGGGTCCTGGGTTTGAATCTGACCAAGGATGACATCTGCATGGAGTTTGTATGTTCTCCTGGTGTTTGTGTGGATACTCTGATTTCCTCCCGCATTCCAAGACATACTGATAGGGAACTTACTTTGTGAGCCCTATTGGGGACAGCGTGAGGCTAATGTCTTTAAAGTGCTACGGAACATAGCAGCCAACGAATAGCTAGTTGTCGCCCTTGAATGCTATCAGACACAATGAATGTGTCATCATAAAATGACCTATTGTTTAAATCAAGTTTTAGATTAAACATATTTTTCAGAATGTATAAAAAAAAATGGTCTGCCGCTGTTATAATAGTATCATAAAGAAGACGCCTTTTATTAAACTAACATATATAAACTACACTATGGTTTCATAAGCACCACTGAGGAAGAAACTACAGCAGTTTCGAAACGCGTCTGGTGAGCGGTATCCCATAGAGCGATATTTACATTGTCTGACAAACAGTAGGATTTACCTATAATACTGCAATTTACATCATTACGCCACGGATTATACTTGGCGTCTCCAGGGCCGGTGCAAGGATTTTTGCCGCCCTAGGCAAAAGAAAAGTTTGCCGCCCCCCCCCCATGTGACATCACAATGCCCCACCCATATGATCTGCCAAATTAAAGGGGTTCTGCAGTTTTTTTAAACTGATCGACAGGGTCCGATACCCGGGACCCCAGCCAATTGGCTGTTTGAGAAGGCAGCGGCGCTGGCAGTAGCGCCTCCGCCTTCTCGCAGTGACGTCACGATTAGTATCATTGGCCTGGGTGGGGCTAAGCTTCATTCAAGTGAACAGAGCTTAACCCCGCCAAGGCCAGTGATATTAGTCGTGACGTCACTGCGCCTGCAGTAAACAGTGAGAAGGCCGAGGCGCTACTGCCAGTGTCGGACCCACCGATCAGTTTAAATAAACTGCAGAACCCCTTTAACTAACGCCAGTTTTCTCTCCCCCCCCCCCATGTCATTCTCTTCCCCTCCCCCATGTCATTCTCTCTCCTTTTCTTGTCATTCCCCCCCCCCCCATGTCATTCTCTTTCCCCCCTTTTCATTCCCCCCTTGTCATCCTCATTCTCAACCCCCTCCCTTTGTCATCCTCTTTCTCAACCCCCTCCCTTTGTCATCCTATTTCTCAATCTCCCCTCTTGTCATCCTCTTTCTCAATCTCCCCCTTGTCATCCTCTTTCTCAATCTCCCCCTTGTCATCCTCTTTCTCAATCCCCCCTTGTCATCCTCTTTCTCAATCCCCCTTACTTCTGGTGTAGCGTGGCCGAGCGCTGTATGCTCCATGGGTACAGGAGCTTTAGTCTCCTGTACCCGGGCGGACTGATAGGAAGCGCACACTGTGTGCGCACTAATTGTCAGTCCGGCCGGGTACAGAAGACAGATGCTCCTGTACCGCGAACTATACAGGGCTCGGCCACGCTACAATGAGGAACTGACAGGAGGGAGCGCTGAGCGCTTCCCTCCTGTCAGTCCCTCTCTTCATGCTGCGCCCGGGCGGTGCGCCCTCATGGACGCACCAGCCCAGGCAGTGCTGCAGCCGCCTGAGGCTCTCTATAGAGCGCTCGGGCGGCTGCAGCATGAAGGGGGCCGGCGCTCCTAGCAGCGCCCCTTCCCAAGGGGCGCTCTACGCGGCTGCCTAGTCAGCCTATAGGACGCGCCGGCCCTGGGCGTCTCTCAACTGTCATCACGCATGCGCCTGAAACCATAGTGCCGGCACTCTATCGAGTCTCAAATAGCGAGTTTGGACATTGGTAGCTGGTAAAATACCGGAGGACAATACATACGCAGTGTTCTTGATATTGAACTTGGCTGAAAAGCGGACCCCAGCACAATACTGGTAAGCTACATTTAATCATCTAATACGGCATATGGACTTGAGAGCACTATGTATACCACAATAGCATGTTGATACAACTGATACCGTAATAAGAAGCAGTTTGGACATATTTACAGAAATCTCTTCAAGGAGACTTTATACTTATTCATTGTTGCTATGGGACATTATTTTTACTCTTACATAAAATGCGAGAGCTCTGCATAAGTAAGAGAGGAGGGACTGATACTATTCTTGTAAAATATAAGAAAGAAGGACTGGATCGCACATCCTCAATACGATGCTTTTGTCTAATAACTGCTTCTCAGCATAATTAACATGGCTTCTCAGCGCAATTTATCATATACCTACCCCTATGCTGCATGCTGTACTTAAGGCATTAGTATACAATTTGGTCAAAAAGCATAGGCCCACTCACCGCGACAAGGTTGCCTCTTTGAATGGGACCCTATTCTAAAATTTTGGTGCAGTGCTGCACGGCAACCTCCGACGCCGCAGCACAACACCAGCAGGACCCAGCAGTCAAACAGCGCCCCCGCTGTCTGGCAAAGCCACCCTGGCACTGGGCCCCACCGATCCACCAGCACAGCACCAAAGCAACAATGGCCGCCGTGCAGTACTGCACCATGTGAACAGATGTGAAAAGCAAGAAATTTTTACCCTTATGCAGTCTCCTGCTAATTAAAAGCACCTGGGCCGAATGGGGAGGAGTGCTGATACCAGGAGGGAAAAGAGCATAGATTCTACATAACATGTAAAATATAAGAAAAAAGGACTGGATCGCACATCCTGAATACTATGCTTTTGTCTAATAACTGCTTCTCAGCATAATTAACATGGCTTCTCAGTGCAATTTATCGTATACCTAAGCATAGTATTGAGGATGTGCAAACCAGTACTTTTTTCTTATATTTTACCTGATACTATTCTTGGTTGAACAATATTTTTTTATATTATATATTTTTTATCAAAATTGTATTGTTATTGTGACATTTTATCTTTGATGTGTAGTTTATATATGTTAGTTTAGTAAAAGGCAGCAGACCATTTTTTTTTATACAGTGTATTTAAAGGCTAAGTGGTAAAGCCGGTCTGGCAATACTTCGGTGAGCGCTCAGAACAGTTTTATACTTCAACAGTTTTAACAGTTTTTATAATGTTTGGTGATAATTAAATGTTTGTTAAATTTCTGTCACCATATTTTAAAAAAATCCTAAAGTCATGCCAGCTAACAGACTCGCTTTGACTATGAAGAAATCAATTCTGTTTATTCTATGGTTGGCATTTGCATTGTATTTATGTTTTATTTCATTGGAAATGGTGTACATATGATTCGATGACCATGGTTATGTATGATTATTTTTATGTGTCGTTTTCTGCACAGTGATGGATTACATACAGTTCACACACAGTATTGAACTTGCAGTTTGGCTGTGGCTTCGCCTTCTTGGTGCAGTTTTGAGCTTTATAATTTGTGCCTGAAGTGAATATAAAGAGTTGGTCTTTGTCCATAGGATTATTTTTTGGCTATACAGTCCTTTGTCAGGCCTAGTTTACACATGCCCCATTTTGGCACTCTTTTGTTAAGGTTTTACTGTTGTATTTCTCTATTAATTTAAAAAAACCTCAGCATTAAATAACACATGTAAATAGTCAGATCGAGCTTCTGTTACATGTGTTTCATAATATGGATTCCAAAGGAGTAGTTTTAGTAGTTTTTACCTTTACCCTAGGTACACACCTAAGCGTTTTACAGCGCGTTCAAACTCGCTGTAAAACGCACAACATGTGAAAAGCCATGCTTCCCTATGGGCATGGTTCACATTTGGGCGTTTTACATCGCGTTTGAACGCGCTGAAAAACGCCAAACGCTGTCACTTCAGCATGAGCTTCTTTGGGGCGTTTTAACGCGCCTATGGGCCATGCTGAAATAGGGGTGAATCACTGAATCGCGCGTATGATGCGCGTTTCTTAGTTACAAAAACGCGCATCCAAAAACACGCGTCATACGCGCGATTCAGAAACGCTTAGTTATGTTCCCAGTCTTATGGTTGTAGTTTGTCTTTGTATTACACCACATTACAAAATCTGAAGTAAACGCGCGACAAACGCCCCAAAAAAAGCTCAAGTACTTGTTTATGCGTCGGGCGTTTTACAACGCGTTCAAACGCGCTGTAAAACGTTCAAGTGAGAACCAGGGCCATAGGAAAGCATTGGTTTTCATGTGTTGAGCGTTTTACAGCACGTTTGAACTTAGGGTAAGGAAAACAGGACTTAAAGGGAACCTGTCACCAGTAAATTCACTGATAAACCAGGCACATTGTTTTGTAGGGCTCACTCTGCTGAATATAATGATACCTTTCACTTGGTGATCTGTTGCTTTATTGTGGAGAAAAAGTACTTTTAATCCTTATGCTAATGAGCTGATTAGAGTCCAGTAGTTGATATGAGTCCAGCGTTTTATCTATTCAGAGCTGTAGCCACGCCCCTATTCACTTCTTCAGATGTAAAAGGGCGTGGTTTATTCTCAGGGCATCTGTCAGCAGGATCAATACTAATAAACCAGGTCTAGTGGCCTGACCCTTCTGATTAAAACCATATCTCTCTTATAGGGGTTGTCCTGGTTCAGAGCTGAACCAGGACATATCCCCTTATTCACCCAGGCAGCCCCTCTGAGGGGAGCATCAGAGCATTTCACACTCCGATGCTCTCCCTTGCCCTGCCCCGAATCACGCAAGGCAAGGGCTTTTTCTGGAGATCTGATGACATACCGGGTCTCTGCTAGGCGGAGGCTTCTGCCTAGCGGTTAGCCCGCCTCCGCCTAGCAGTGCCATAAATATAAGCAAACAGCCCTTGCCCTGCGCGATTTAACCCCTCAGAGCACCAAATGGCTAGGGCCCACCCTCAGTGCACCTAAGCCTCGATTGCATATAAATTTAAGCACTGATTTCTTTCAGATGGCACAAGGATCAGCTTAAGAAAGATACTGTATGCTTTTCAGCGTTATCTCTAGGACTCATTAGGCCTGGTTTTATAGTGAGGATCCTGCTGGCAGATGTTCTTTAGTGAACCTAATGATTTATTCGACTGAGTACTGACTTGATTTTCCACCATTTTTGATCATCCCAAAACATTTATTCCTTTATATGACGTAACGTAATATGGTGTAACGTAAAGCTCCTAGGGGCCAAATGCAAAATCTATGACAAGGCTCCCCAAATATGTCACCTGTAGTCCTACTGTCCTTTTTGGTGGCAGAAAGACCATTCAGCCCTCAATACACCAGAACGCAGGTGCAACAGCATCCTACTTAGTTAAGTTGACCATACGCGATAGATGACTGTTGGCTAAACCCATTGATTTTGATAGTTTAAGCCTCTACTTTAGGGAGCAAGATGGGTTGGGTTAGTACAATATTTGACGACCCCGTGTAACATACATGGAGCATTTTATTACATTTCTAAATAATCCAGACTATAACATCCATCAGGAAAAACTTCTTTATGCCTCTGCATGAAATTGGAGGTATAAGGCGGTACAGCAGAGGCCTCACATAAATTTATGGAAGGCCTGTTAGGGCTCTTCACTAAACACGTATGTGTTTTATAACGCGCATGATGTCATTGAGCATAACTGCATCTAAAAGTTATGGAGGTGCCCGGAAGCAGATATTTGCACAGACTCCAGGAGCTTCAAACTATACCCCTGACTCAATATATTGACTACCTCTTGGCAGCAGTGATAGCATCCTACAAGAGCAGGATTTTTCGCATTCGTAAGGCAGTGTGATTAACAGAGAGCTGTAAATAGATTTAGCTGAGCCATTAACCACCACTTAGCGATCTCGAAAAACAAACTGGAAAGGCAAGAGGGTGAATAGTATGTGAGCAGAGATCCCTGGAGCTGGGACGTACTGGAAGATACGTACAGTAGTAATGGCATTCACAGGAACATTAGTAAGATATTTTTATTTTAACCTTATCTAACACTGGAAATATACTCTATGCTGTACACAGACTTCTCCTTAAAGAGAACCTGTTACCATGAAAATGCTTTGTAATCTGTGGGCAGCATCTGAGGAAGCAGGAGGAGCTGAGAAAACTAATATCTTGCCCTGACAATCTTGCACCTGCGCCACTGCCCCGGTAGCAGTGTAAGCGCAGAGGTTCTGTTTCCGCTACTGGAACAGCAGCTGTTCATGCGCTGCTAAAAATACAAGTGATATAATGCTACTAAACCCCACACAACATATTGGGGATGGAAACGCCAGTTGTGATCTCCTGGAGTAAGATGCACCTAATTTGGTAAGAGACAGATGCCTCTTAATAAATTATTTGCATCTCTGCCCCTCATGCACCAGAAACTTAACTCTACATTAAGCAGGGGCGGTACGCCAGTTTCTGCAAGACGTTACAGTAAAGACGGCGGGCCGTGTCAAGCCCCAACCTCTCCCGCTAAGTCCTGCCCCCTTTTCGCCATTATAGAAAAGTGGAGATAAGCTTAAAATTATGGAGCAAATATGACATACACCATTATTTGCAACTTTTTTACATCACAATTGTGGTATAAAAACTTTTATCCAAAAAAATGACTATAACCATATACTACTACGTTACACTTCCCTACCAGATCAGGCTGACTGTAGACAATTTAATGTTTTCTAAGCAAAAACAGTAGTAATCCAGAAAACTGAGAAAACCTTCTTTCGTGTAATTCTCTCCGTCATGGTCATAGGCATAGACACTATGGATATTATTTCAATAAACTGTAAAAGTATGGCTAGTCTGTTGCTTAAAAAGTATGCTCCCACATGCTATGGTCACAAGTTAGCCTGATGAAGGGCTTACTGTAAGCCCGAAACGTTGCTATTAATGTAAGCTTGTGTACCATCATGTCCGGCTGAATAAATCTACCAATTAGCAATAGCATATTAACCATTTGGAGTGCTGTCTTTTTGTATGAATACTCAAAAAGGAAGGTTATAAAAAGGGTGTGCAATATCATTTTGGAGGTTATGAAAACTGAAACCACTTGCAATGAAGTGGCCCCATTTTGTAGGCAGGTCCAAATTAGCAGGGGACTTAGGAGGTAAGGTGCGGGCCACAGCAGTTGAATTCAGCAGGGCAAGTGCGGAAGATGGCCGGGTACATGAGTGAGTACCTGACTCTCACAGCATTACTTACCACTGAGAGCTCAATATGTACCCAGCCAGCGGCAGAGAGGAGGACTTGGGTGGCCCCCTGGGGCATCGGTCAAACAGGAAATTTCCCTGTAGGGTCTATGGTCAATCTGCGCCTGACAGTAGGACAGCTTGAAGTTCCTGTGATCAGCCAAACTGTAATCACTCAGACAGGAAATCAAATGGTTGAATAAGTGCTAACCCTCCTATTCTTAGGACCTATGGACTTCGTAGAGAGGGGTCCCCTTTCATGAGCCAGAGCTGGGAGCCCCTATGTAATGGAAACTTTCACAGTGGTGGAACCAACCTTTCCATGTACATTTTTACTACATGAAACGTGCATGGCCAGCGGCAGCTACTGTGACTTCCCATGTACAAATCCACAGCACGCACAAGACTCTCGCAATTAAATGGCTTTTCAGAAGAAATTTTAATACTGATGACCTATGCTCTGGATCGGTGGGGGTCAGACACCCAGGCCCCCCCTAATCAGCTGTTTGAGAAGGCACAAGTGCTCCTGTGAGCGCCGCTGCTTTCTCTCAGCGCATCAATCACAGCGCCGTACATTGTATAGCGGCTGTGCGTGGAACCACAGCTCAACCCCACTTTAAAGAAGGGGTTGACTTTGTGAGACGATCCTTTTAAATTATGTGTATGCAGTGACTGGACTGAGCGTACACCTTAAAGGGGCTATCCAGTTTTAATAAAGCTTATAGGGACTGTCTCATAATAGATACCATCATATAGTGGTGCCATATTAATGGGATATGCCGCTCAGATCAGTGGCAAACAGAATGCTGACCACTTTAGTACGGCAGCCACGTGATGCTAACAGTCCTAGGAAAGCAAAGTGCTATTTTGTCTTCTGTTGGCTCTACTGCATGGGCCGTCTCCTGCCAGCTCTGCTTCATAGCCCTGCCGATTGGATGTTACGTGGTATATTCTATGACATACCACCAATGTCTTTTATAAGGCAACCTGTTTAATTATTGTATAACTAAAAAGGTATGTACGTGTCTAATTTAGGTGAGGTTCACATCTGCAGAGGAGATTCCAGCATGGTCATCTGTCGCAGATTCCAGAGTAAATAGTGCTGCATGCAGTGATATTATGCTCAGCAGAATGATGAGCCCCCTGTAGTAACTGTAGCTATACTGTAGTCACAGATCTCAACTCAGTCCTTATACAGATCAGCGAAAAGGCAGCCAAGCTGCAAAATCTGAGGTACATAAGTAGCAAGTAATCGTCCCATGTATTTAAGGACTTACATATTTTTGAGCTTGTGCTGGACAGTCACTTTAATTTGACCCGTCAGGCAATGTGAGACCTAGGCCTCTGCAGTATCATTATAATGGTAAATAGTCATCCGACATCAGTATCACTTAAAAATACTATATGGCCATGCATTTTGTGAAAAATATAGGGGGAGATCTCTTAAAAATCGTGTAAAGTAAAACTGACTTAGTTGTCCAAAGCAATCAATCACTGCCATATCTTGTAAATAATCCCATGTGAACAGTGGCGTAAGTAGAAAAGATTGGGCCCTACAGAAAATTTTTAAATGCCCCCGCTCCAACAACTCCTTCTTCCCGTTCAACCCTCACTCCTACGGCTAGTCATATACAGTGATCCCTCAAGATACAATGGCCTCAGGATAAAATATTTTCAACATGCAATGGTGTTTTCTGACTCAGATCCAACCAATCAAGGCCACTTCTCTGGTAAAATAGCTGTATTAGTTGCTAGCTAGCAAAAAATCCTGACTGTTATATGTAAGGACTTGTTTTATCTCTCTTAGTTATCTGCTTATTTTTCTTAAAGGGGTTCTCCTGGAATTAAGAAAATGAAAATACGCAAATATTACTTTATTATAAATATATTCCCAAATACCTTTCATTAGTTATAATGGCTCATTTTGTCTAGGGAGCAGTGATTAGGAGAAACAAAATGGCCGCTGTCCTGTTAGTACAAACAAAACCTGTTCTGATCACACAGGAGGACAAGTTACTTCACAACACTGAGGTAAAGAGCTGCCTCATCCTCCTCTCTCTGCTCTGACTGTCAGGAATTATGATCCTGACTACAGTTTAATATAATATTTAGCCGAATCTTTGTGGGAATAGAGTCCATGAGGTAACATGAAGTACAGAGAGGACAGACTGTAGTAATGGAGACTGCATACCAGAGCTGCTGCTTTCTCAGACTTGTTCAAAAAGTGGTGGTACTTAGTGGAAAAGAGAGAAGCTTTACATAAAAGAAGGGTAGCCTAAGAGGCGACATTTTGCACTAAAATTGTGCCACAATTTTTAACATAAAATTCAGTCTCAAAGTAAGCCAACCAATAGTTGGTAAAGAGCTAGACAAAATTGTCTATCCCTGCGCCAGACTTATCACCCAGCCAGAGCCCCTGCGTCTATCCAAGCTTCTGCCATCTACAGGATTAGTAACTCTGGGCCAGTTTTCTTGGAGTCCTCAGGCAGCGGACAAGTTAAATATCAAAGCAATTCAATCACTTTTTTTAGGCATTTGCCCACGAGGTTTGTGTGACAAGGACAGTGCATGGAAAGCAGGGGGTTTTTAATACACATAATTGTAACTGACAATAAGACTATTGAAAGCAGTAGAGCCGCCAAGGGCACATGCTATCTTCAGACATCAGCCCCTTGTGGTATGACCATCAGCTGACTGCCCTAGGCACAGGCTCTTCTGTGAACTGTCTCACGCTCGTTATGAGAAATAAGTAAACGAGGCCTCTATGGGGTACTTTAAGTGATAATCTTATTACTTGCAAGCAAGAAAGTTTATATATTCCTTTTAACCTCTAACCCTTCCAGCTTTTTCTTCCACAGTGTATAATTGTCAATAACGTTCATGATGCTGGATTTATCAGCTCTGTGTCCTTCTCTCCCTGCTCTGACCTAATTAATTCATTTCCTGTTTTTACTTTGTGCATTTTATCATATGTCATCTCAGAAAGAAAGGGCATTATGTGAATAATCTGGGTTGAGTTCTGCGCCTGTCTGTTACTATGTTAATCTGCCAGTGCTTCCTGTGGTCTGCAGATAACAGGCTGCATCCTATCTGTTGACTCCTCTCCTAGATCTTACAGCTATTGCGCCCGATGAACACGGTGCCCACTACCATGGGGAAGAAACTGGACCTTTCCAAGCTGAGCGATGATGAGGCCAAACATGTGTGGGAGGTTATTGAGAGAGACATGAATCTACGCAAGAATGAAGAGCAGAGACTTGAGTGAGTACACAGTATGCCACCTAGAACTTCATAGAAATGCTGGCACATTATCTGTACCAACCAGGAAATGTATTTTATGTATGGTATTCTTTTTTTTTTCAACTTTATTTTATTTAAATATATAATTTGTGTTCTACAATCCAATGTCTTAAAATACACACAGGTTCCATAGAAATCATATAGAAGCATCTATATATGAGAGTAGAACAACAGCAATATTGTATACAGTATAAAAAAAAAAACTAGGAAAAATAACAATAATAAAGAAAAAACTAAAACACCTAAAACAATTCTCTCCCATGCTTTATAAGTGTAACTCAGCATTGTATGTATAGTATGGATTTTTGATAGACCTTACATTTAACCTCCTTGACACAGTCACGTACACAGACCCTGTAGTATAATCCACAAAGTACAGACATATCATATTATGGAGGTAGACTGATTTTACAGATTGTTTCTACCTCCATAATATGGCATGTATTGAAGCATGCTACAGTTTTTATTTTTCAGATATTAAAGGAGTTTTCTATTAACTACAAGTTATCCCCTAGCAATAGAATAGGGATCACGACGGTTGACTATTTTCCATAGAGTTTGAACGGAATGGCTGCCGCTCCATCCAGTAGGGTTCCCAGCAGTTGAACCTACTACTGGTTTAACAGTTATCCCCTATCTAGTGTTAGGAGATATCTTGTTGTAATCAGAATACCCCTTTAAGGGGTTCACACATCCGTGTGTGTTTTGCGGATCTGCAAAACACGGACACCGGCATTGTGCGTTCCGCATTTCGCGGACAGCACATCGCCGGCACTCTTATAGAAAATGCCCTTTCTAAATAGGTCATGTTCTATTTTTTTCGGGAACACAATTGCGGACCCAGAAGTGTGGTTGCGCAATTGTGGATACAGGCGAGATATAGTGTGTCCTCATAGAAATTAGTAGGTCCGCAATTCCGTTCCGCAAAGTGAATCGAGCCTAATAGAGATGAGCAAATTTCTTAAAATTTATTTTAGTTTAGTTTGGCCAAATCATCCATCCGATTCGATTTAGGTCTAAATAAATTTGACCTAAACGTTACAAGGGCTCCGATTGCCTGAAAAAGTTCTCTCCCTCCTCCCACCGGCATCTCCTCCTACTCCCCCTCTCCTCCCTCAGTCTCCCTCTCCTTCTTCCCCCTGCCCTCTCTCCTTAATTCTCCCCAATCAAATCACATAAAATTGTGGTTTGTTAAAATCAGAACTTTGGGTCGAAGTTCATAATTTTAGAATTGATTCGCTCATCTTCACCCCTAATACAGAATCTGTGAGAAAGAAAAACTGTGGGGGAGATTTATCAAACTGGTGTAAAGTAGAACTGGCTTAGTTGCTCATAGCAACTGATCAGATTCGACCTTTTATTTTCCAAAGGAGCTGTGAAAAATGAAAGGTGGAATCTGATTGGTTGCTATGGGCAACTAAGCCAGTTTTATTTTACACCAGTTGGATAAATATCCCCTTTTGTGCCTGTAATTCTATGGGTGTCATGATACAGTTCTATAACCCACATATGGCCATATGCATTAGATCATAGGCAGAGAGCCCTCTAAATGAACAGCAACTCACATCATAATGTAAGGCTACTTTGACACTTGCGACAGCAGGGTCTGGCAGGCTGTTCTCTCGGGGAAACAGCCTGCCGGATCCGTGCTAACGTTAGCCCACCGTGCCGCCAGAAGTCCACTTCGGCCCCACTCACTACAACACGCTGCGGTTGTTGACCGCCTCTCGGCTTGTTTGCCGTGCTGCGGCTGGATCTGTGGCCCGCCTTTAAATATAGTTAATGCCTGAGTGGACTTCCAGCGGCTAGGTGGGCTAGCGTTAGCACGAATCTGGCGGGCTGTTCCCCTGCCGGAACAGCTTTCTGGACCCTGCTGCCACAAGTGTGATACTGATAATAATTATAATATTCTTTATTTATATAGTGACAACATATTCCAGAGGGTTAATGTACAAACTAGGGTTGTTGCGGGTATCGAACTTTCGATACACATTCGATACTTTTCTCTGGTATCGAGTTCGATACCAGAATTAGTATTTTATCTATACTAGGCTGTACTAGCCCAGTATCAGAGAACGTGGCTGCGCCGCCCTCAGCGCGGCCATGTTCTCCTCGGCACAGCACGGGGAGAAGGAGGCAGTTTCTCCCTCCCCCTGTGCTGCTGCTGCTGTCGCTTTCACCAATAGAGCGAGAGGGGCGGAGGAAGGGCGAGAGCACTGGCCACCAATGACAAGTAACCATTCATATACAAATGCAGGCAGCAGGAATACATTGCCAGCACCTTGCCTGTCACCGAGCGTTGCGATCCGCAGCAGTCAACCCCTCAGGTGTGGCACCCCCCCCCCAGTATTAAAATATTGGTGGCGAGTGCGCCCCCCCTCACCTCCTCCTGATTGGTGGCAGTGATCGGAGCCCCAGCAGTGTAATGCTGGGGCTCCGATCGGTTACCATGGCAGCCAGGACGCTGCTGAAGTCCTGGCTGCCATGATCAGCTCCCTGCTGCTGTGTGCACTATGCACAGGGGCAGCAGGGAGAGTGTGAAGCCCTATTCACCCTAAAATAGAGCTCTATTAGGGTGAATAGGATGAAAATGATCCCAGGTTCTAGCCCCTAAGGGGGGAAAGTTAATAAATAAACTGTAAAAAAAAAAAAAAGTTACAAAAAGTACACCAAAATATTAAGTATAAATCACCCCAATTCACAATTTTACATATAAAATATATAAACAATAAATAAATAAAATATTACATATCGCCGCGTCCAAAAAGTCCAAACTATCAAAAAAATCCTCTTTTATGTGGTGAACGCCCGCACCGTTAAAGAAATTTTTTTTTTTAATAAAAACTACACGATTAGCCATTTTCTTTTAGTCACCTTGTCCCCCCAAAAATAGGATAGGACTGTTGTATTATGGCCCGGCCGTTCCATAAAATGTGGAATGCACCTGACTTTTTTTGGCATTTTATTTTTTTTTGCGTGGTATCGAATGGTATCAAGTATCGCAATACTTTTTTATGGTATCGATTGGTTTGGTATCGAAACAACTCTAGTACAAACAGAATCATACATTACATAGCAACATCAATTTTATCTATACAGTATATAATAAGTTTTAAATTATCTTTTTCCACGAAATAAGCTTGGTACCAAACTAAACGATGTTCCAGACTCTAAAGTTGTGTATGTGACATTTTTTGGCACAGTTTTTATCCCAGCAAATTTTGCCGTTTTGTACATTTTTGCAAAAAGACCACAAAAGCAACTCATACAAGCAAAATTATCTAAATCATCTATTGAAGCAGAAGAAAATGTGTTTCCAAAGTCTATGAAAGCTAGCGTAGAACATGACTGGGTGCCTCTACATGTGACATAGGGCAAAAACATACTAATATGAAAGCCACAGGCTGGTTTGCTGTGCAGTTTTTGCCACTGTGGCACACTAACTGCCATGTGTACAGGAAGCCAAAGGGTACCTCCACAGGACTGAAAATACAGCAGAATATTCTCTACAAAAATTGCTGCAAAAGCCACATGTATTACGTGTGGTTTTTGCCGTGGAGATGTAAGTTAAATCTGCGGTGGAGACCTGCAGCAAATCTGCACTACAGGTCAATTCACACTGCAGATTTTTTGTTCAGGGTGTGGATGAGACTTCTTAAATATTCATTTACTTTGCTGGTACTGTACAACACAGTGGATGTGCTGCACGAAAACCCGCAATGGCAAATCTGCAGAGTTTCAGTCACATGTGCATATAGCCTTATGGCTTTAATTGCATTTTTACGGTTCCGGTTTTCCGAGATTCTGATATTGATTGCCTATTTTCAGGATATCAGATTGATTAGCTGTTTGAAGCCGATCAGCTGCTGGAAGAGGCCACGGTTATCCCCGCTCTATGTCGGGTCACGTGGCCTAGACGCAGCGCAGTTCCATTCAAGTGAATGGGGCTGAGCTGCGATACCAAGCACAGCCTTAATACAATGGATGGCGCTATTATTGATAAGCTGCGAGGAGGCCACGGGACTCACAGGGGCATCCTTAAACAGCTGATTGGTGGGGGTCCCAAATGTCTAACCCCCAATATTGATGACCTATCCTTTCCTGTATTATGTTATGTGCGGCTCTTTAGTTCATCTCAGAATTAATTTTAATGCTATTATGTACACATTGTAGCTTTAGACTGCTGTGTACCACTATTTATATAATATATATATATATATATATATACATACACTGTATATATATATTTCATAGTGAAGCTGTTATTTCAAGCTGTCAGGTTTTATAACGGGTGAACTAGGGGTCTGAATGAAGCACTATAAACACATACGTGCTATGAAGTGAGTGGTGAAAAGTCAATACTTAACAATTCTCTAAACTCATCCTACTAGCCAAACATTATGTCTGCTCCACCCTGCTCAAACCCCAAAAACAAACAGCTGCTGGTATGTGCAGGTAGAAATCAGTGATTCACCCCGGCACATAATGTAACACTGAACATCCTTATCCACATCCAACAATATATAATCCAGCGGCCCATGGATGCTGATCTGAATATACAGCCATACAACTCTAGCTGTATATATTGAATTTACTGTGGGAGGATATAGGCCCTATATGTGATGGCTAACTTCCGGCACGCTAGCTATGGTGAAACTACAACTCCCAGCATGCTCCATTCATTTCATTTGTTTTTATATTCCTGATCATTCTGGGCTTTGAAGTCCTGGAGGCGGTCCTATCAGTGATTGACAGCCTTCCCTCTATAACTGAGCATAAAGAGATAGCTGTCAGTCACTGATAGGACCGCCTACTGGACTTCAAGGCACAGAATAAAAAGGAATTTAAATGAATAAAATTCAAATTATACAGAAATTTTTCGAACAAAACTACATATCAATCTTTTCAGCTCCTGCTCTATAACATGCTGCTGGCAGATGATACTGCATTTTCTTGGTGACAAGTTCCCTTTGAAGGGGTTCTCTGGGAATTAAGAAAATGAAAATACTTAAATATTACTTTATTATAAATATATTCCTAAATACCAGATCTTCACAACGCAAGTGTGAAAGTACCCTTATATTTAAGTATTTTCTGTAATTTTATGTTAATAAGTCCCAGAGAACTCCTTTAAGGTACGTGGACAAGTTCCCTGGAGATGCTGGTGCCATATAAAGATATCATATTATTAAAACAAGTAGTTATGAGATCTCTTATGGCTGGCATATTCCTGTCTTTTATTATCCTTTCCTTCTTCATTTTGCAGGGATCTAAAAGAAAAATTGGAGAAGGAGGGCAGTAAGAGGGAGCTTCTGTGCCACCAGAGTAGTCTGAACAGCACACACTGCATTCACTGCCTACAACCCTTCCAGTTCCTGATCAACAGCAAGCGCCAGTGCAAAGACTGCCAGTTATATGTCTGCAAGAACTGCAGCCGCTACAACAAGAAAGAGCAGGGCTGGGTGTGTGATACCTGCAGGGTCTCGAGGTAGGAGATGTTTGTTCTATAGCACTATTATTGTCCAAATGTTTAGTACCTTCTAGAAAGAACAGAAATTCTGTAAAACAACTAGTGTTTAGCATTCAAAGAGGAATTCGGTCCGAAGTTTAGGAAAACTTTGATTCGCACTTCATGGTAACAATTCAGACTTTCCTAAAATGGCGGCTGCACGTGGCGGCTGCAAGTAAGAATCCAAAGAAAGCAAGATCACCCAGCATTGTGTGTGCAGTCAGCCAATCCGCATATAGCCATCCCCTGTGATTTCAGGGCCCTATAAAACACTCTGCATCAGTTTTATTTATCTATTCCTACATTTACTTTTTTCCACATCAGCCGTAAACTAAGGCTACTTTCACACTAGCATTTTGGCTTTCCGTCTCAGTTTTGCCCTAATGCATTCTGAATGGAAAAGGATCCACTCAGAATGCATCAGTTTGCCTCTGTTCAGTAACCATTCCGCTCTGGAGGCTGCCACCAAAATGCTGCCTGCAGCGTTTTGCTGTCCGCCTGACGAAGTGGGGCCAAACGGATCCATCGTGGCACACAATGTAAGTCAATGGGGACGGATCCATTTTCTCTGACACAACAGAAAACTGATACGTCAAGGCTATAGAAGACATAATACAACCAGATCCGTTCATGACGGATGCATGCGTTGTATTATTGTAATGGAAGCGTTTTTGCAGATCAATGACGGATCCGCAAAAAACGCTAGTGTGAAAGTAGCCTAAGATATGTAATTCAGTACAAATAAGATGTAAGTCTTTATTATTCCAGTGCCGGTGTGCCACCTAATACCACCCAGTGTGCACCCCTTAGGGGGGCCAGGTCTTAATGAGGACTATCCTCATCTTTTGCTGGCTTTACTTCTTTTAAATCATCCTTCAAAGTCTCCATGTCCTAGAAAAGTCAGCAAGATGCAGAGAGAGGAGGAGCTGGATATTCCTGATGACATACTCTCATTGATATTAGATGATGTGGAAAAGGAGTAAAAGCCGATGGCAGAAGAAGGGCTCCCACCTGTAGGGCAGGAGAGCGCTGGGGTTAGAAAAGTGGGTATGCCAGCACTTATTAATATTCTGTGTTTACAGTCAAATAACCTGCAGGAGATTGCAAGCAAGAATAACAATAATATGCATATTGTCCCCCACCTAACCAGACAAACCACATATCAGCAACAGCCCCTATTTAAAGGCGCTGCCCGGCCATTAACAGTAAAGAAGGACTATACAGTGCAGTCTTTATTATTAAATGAACGGCAACTGAGGGCTAGTTGGCCGCGCAGTTCTTCACCACAGCATGGCCGCAACCCGCCTGCAGCACGGCCGATTCGTGTGGCCGTACCCTAAGGCAGAGTGGCCTGGATATACCTAATTTATAGTGATCTGTAACAAATTAATTCGGAACAAATAGAAAGTCTTGGCTAACTTTGCCGAAGTTGCCGAATCAAATTTTTTAAAACATCTCTAAAAACAAGATTAGAAATGTATTATGTACAGTTGAAACCAGAAGTATACATACACTATATAAAAAGACACATATGCATGTTTTTCTCAATATCTGACATGAAATCAGAATAAACCTTTCCTGTTTTTGGTCAATTAGATCACCATAATTATTATTTTTTGGCAAATGCCTGAATAATGGGAGGGGGGATGTTTTAAGGCATTTTTATTACTTTCTGCAATGTCAAAAGTTTATATACACTAAGATTACTATGCCTTTAAACAATTCTGGACTGACCATTTGATGATGTCATGTGTTTGGAAGCTTCTGTTAATTAGAGACACCCCTGTGGATGTATTTAAATGCACACCTCAAACACACTGCTTCTTTGTGTAGCATCATGGGAAAGTCTAAAGAAATTAGCCAAGATATCAGGAAGAGAATTGTGGACTTGCACAAGTCTGGCTCAACCTTGAGTGCAATTTTAAGAAACCTGAAGAAACCTGCCTCGTTCATCTGTACACACAACTATACGCACAAACAAGTACAAACAAGATGGGAAGGTCCAGCCATCATACCGCTCAGGAAGGAGATGGGTTCTGTGTCTCAGGGATCAACGTGCTTTGGTCCAACATGTGCATATCAACCCAAGAACAAAAGCAAAAGACCTTGTAAAGATGATGGCGGAAGCTGGTAAGATTGTGTCAATACCCACAGTGAAACGAGTACTGTATCAACATGGGCTCAAATGCCACTCTGCCAGGAAGAAGCTATTACTCCAAAGTAAATAAGCCAGATTAATGTTTGCAAATGCACACAGAAACAAAGACCTACATTTTTGGACACATGTTCTGTGGTCTGACGAAACTAAAATTGAACTTTTTGGCCATAATGACCACCGTTATGTTTGGAGGAAAAAGGGAGAAGCATGGAAGCCTAAGAACACCATCCCAACTGTGAAACATGGGGGCGGCAGCATCATGTTGTGGGTTTCTTTTGCTGCAGGAGGGATTGGTGCACTTCACAAAATAGATGGCATCTTGAGGAAAGAAGATTATGTGGAAACACTGAAGCAACATCTCAAGTTATCAGCCAAGAAGTTAAAGCTTGAGCGGAAATGGATCTTTCAAATGGACAATGGCCCAAAGCATACTGCCAAACTGGTCACAAAGTGGCTTAAGGATGACAAAGTCAATGTTTTGGAGTGGCCATCACAGTGGCCCTGATCTGAATCCTATTGAAAATGTATGGGCAAAGCTGAAAAGGCAGGTTTGAGCAAGGCGACCAACAAACATGGCTCAGTTACACCAGATTTGTCAGGAGGAATGGGCCCAAATTCCGACCAACTATTGTGAGAAGCTTTTTGAGTGATATCCAAAACATTTGACCCAAGTCATACAGTTTAAGGGCAATGGTACCAAACTTTTGACTTTGCAGAAAGTAATAAAAATACCTTAAAACATTCTCTCTCTCTCATTATGCTGGCATTTGGCAAATAATAATAATTATGGTAATCCTAACTGACCAAAAACAGGAAAGGTTTATTCTGATTTCATGTCAGATATTGAGAAAAACATGCATATGTGTCTTTTTATATAGTGTATGTAAACTTCTGGTTTCAAGTGTGTGTTATTACCTAATGACAGAGAAAATCCACATAACTCTTTTATTTTATCATTTGGTGAAATAATTGAATAAATGACTTTGTTTTTATCCCACAGCACATAATGGCTCATAAAAAATAAATAATCTGTGGTAAATCTTCTAAAGCAGGGATGCCCAACCTGCAGCCCTCCAGCTTTTACAATACTCCACATGCTCTGATAGCTGTAGGGTGTCTGGGCATGCTGGAAGTTGTAGTTTTGCAACAGCTGGAGGGCTGCAGGTTGGGCATCCCTGTTCTTTAGAGACATGGCACACCACTACCATGGGGCTGGTGGCAGGAGAGCACCTTACAATGAATTGCTTCAACTGTTCATGTTCTAAAACCACTAGAGGGAGCTCTCTGCATACAGAGTCATATAGCTCAATCCATATGGGGTTAGCTCCCCCTAGTGGTGACTATCTGCATTTTTAATAAAGCGATAGTTTCATGAAGACAACTTCTGCCCATATGCATACAGTATTTGCTAACAGTCCTGAAATTGCAGGGACTGTCCCTAATTTTCAGAGAAAATCTTGACAAAATCAGGTTGTCCTGAGCTAAAAACGTGTGGGGCTTATGCAAGCACCACCCATAAGTGACCCTTCCTTTGTGGCCTTGGGACTTAAAATCCATGAATTTACCATCAGTAATGTTGGTAAGTATGCATATGCTGTTAGGATATCATAGAGAGGGGTCACCGATTTGGGACCCCCCTTCTATGAGCCAGAATGAAGTGATTCTTGTCTTACATGGACCACCCTTTATCTGAATGACCACCATGTAATACAACACCTTCTGTGCAGCAGGTTCTCAATGAGTAACGCCTGACTGGCTGCGGCTTCCTCTGGTAAAATCAACTATTTAAAGGGAGTACTGGGAGCCGGACTTATGAAACTCGTTTGAATAGGGGGATCCTTGATTTAATAACCTCTTTAAGTCAAAAACAAACCCCCCTATACAGTTGTTTTATTAAATTAATCAGCACGTAAATTTTGATTCAAGCAATGTTATGAGACTATTTTTAGAGAGTTGATTGTGCAAATAGGAATATGTCATTCATCAAGAAATCTCTGCTCCACTTCATCTTGGGAACATGATACAATCTGTGCTCTTTAGTGGTTACTTAGAATTTCCTGCTTTGAGACTTGCAGTTCAGTAAGCAAATTTCCAGTTCTCCCAGTTCTACAATAAGCAACGGTTACAAAGGGGACATGCAAAGAGGGAAAGTTTGCCAGCGAATGTAATTCTATATGGTGTCGACACCCACTGCACCTGACTATAATATATACTACCCTACAAAAATACTGGGCCTCATGTACAAAAACTGTATGAACAAATATGGTCCATTTTACCAGCAAAAACGCATTGCTGGCCGCTCATGGATTCCAATGGATTCCCATGCATGTCTAAATATATTACAGATGGAGATGCCCTGTAATGTTTCTTACCAATACTCCTCTGTTGTCCATAGAACGGTGAAGATCGGATCCCATGAATGGTATTATGACCATGTACGCTCTAAATTCAAGCGGTTTGGCAGCGCCAAAGTGTTGCGCTCTCTGTACCTAAGGCAGCAGTCTGATAGAGGTGAGTCTGACGTGACGGGTATGACTAAGATGACTTTGCATTGCATTGTCTCATTGCGTTTGCTTAATCTGAACACATTGGTCCAATAAAATAAGCAGCATTGAAGATAAAAAATGGAAAGCTCTGTAAAGTATATAAAAAATTTATGAGATGGACCACGTCTATGTCTGCCTTGTTGAGAGGCAGTAAGTTCTGCTCAACTGCGCCAATATTCACATCTGCATCAGAGGAGGCAACCAGCTCTGTTTCTCTGTGGACAGACTCCATTGTAAACCATCAGTGGTGCCTGTTGTGCCACGGATCTTGGACTGCATTGCGTCCGCAATGAAGAGAAAGCACGATGCAGATGTGAACAAAATGTAAGAAGCAAATGCTTAGGTGTTTTCACGATTCTGGAAGACATGCAGTCGAGTCATATCATTATACCACCAGCTAATATCTAGAGTAATCACCGTGTGCAGCACAGACAGCAGCTAGACGGGCTGGGAGTGACTCAATAAGGTCCTGATAGATTGCCCAAGTTATCAGGAGCCATGCTGACTGCAGGGCATTCCACAACTGCTGGAGGCTGGGTGGTGGAGGATCCATAGAGTGAACATGATGATCGAGGTGGTCCCACAGATGCTCAGTTGGGTTTAAGTCTGGGTAATAAAGGGCCAGGGTAGTACTTGGAAGTCTTGGTCATGCTCTTTCAACCAATGTCACACATTTCTAACCATATAACACGTCGCATTGTCTTGCTGGAAGATCCCATCAGCCCCAGGGATGTAAATCAGCATGTATGGGTGAACGGGATGTGCAAGGATGGATTCTTAACTCAGAGAATGCCATGAAAACATTCTCCAGACCATAACTCTGTCACCACCAGCTTGTGGTCTTCTAGCAATGGTCGCACGGTGTTTTCTGATGTTTCTCGCTTGACCTGTCAACGTCCATCCTTTCAATAGAGCAGTAAATGGGACTCATCGGAGAAGGCAACCCTCTGCCAATCAGCGGAGGTTTAATTCAGATACTGCCGCAAAAATTGAAGCCTTTTCTGCGGATGCAACTTTGTTAGTAGAGGTGCAGTCACCATCCTTCTGCTGTATTGGCCCTTACACAGTAGGGTTCGTAGAACTGTTGTTTTAGCCCCTTGGTTCATTTTGGTGGTAATCTGCTCCAGTGCTGTAGAGTGTCAGTACGCCCTAGCGCACTTTTGTAGCTGACATTCACCTCTCACATCAATGGCATGTGGTGCACTGAAGTTTCCACATTGCTCGTTCTCAATGGTGCCATTTGTCTACTCACAATACACTTTCTGCACAGCAGCACAAGAACAGTTGACAAAACTGCGCAGTTCCAGAAATTCTGGCACCTTTGGCCCAAAAGCCTATAATTATTCCTAATTATGTAACTCTGATAAATCATCCCTTTCATCCATCGCAGCAATGAGGGATATGTGTGCAGACAGCCTATCGCACATCTTATATACTCACCAACCCAGCTCATGACAGGTGAATTCCTCCATGAGCTACAGTATGCACTGCCAACATCGGAAAGTAGGAAGCGGTCATAATAATGTGACTTCACCATGTATGAACAACTTTGTAATGATAGGTAGAGGTCCACGTGGTCACTGTTATATTAAAATCCACCTATAGATGGCGCCAAATGTTGTTTCATCCGAAACAGAATTAGTTTGCTTGTATAGCTGACCATGTACATCTGTATTTCTGGACAGGAATTCAGGATAGAGTACAGAGCCTGCCCGATATCAACCGTAAGTAATGCGCTCTTCTTCCTTTTACTAATCAGGGGGAGAATGGAGTAATCCTAGTTACATAGAAACATGAACCAGGCAAAATCCACACAATGGTTACACATTATCTGTCAGTTTTACCATTCATTAACAGGATTTCATGTTTTTTTCGCTGCCGAGTTATTCAAGTGGAACCTGTTAAAACATTTTTCACCTGAAACGACGGAAGTTTAGGGTTAAATATGTTTGGTTTTGGTATGTGTGTATGTTTGTTTTTTGCACATTGACGCACTGTACCTGATAAAAGATAATATCAGAGGGGCACACAGAACTGCGGGTCTCCTGTAAGGGGCTGTTCACATTAAGTTTTTGTCCCACGTTTAACATATATGTTGGAGAAAAATCCATACTCCATGCTTTTCTATCCTTCAGAGTCCTGCAAAGAAATGTATATGTTAACCTATACGTTTCTTTTACAGTGGAACTCTATGGTGATAGATACCATATGATAACAAGTTAAACCAATAGAACTATTAAAAAAGTTCTCATCAAATATATATTCAGAAGAACATATGTGTTTTTGACCATGCGCTATAAAACCATGGACTGCCGTTAAAAATATATATTTTTCAGTGCAGTTGTGGCCATGGGACCCGTGTAGACCAGTCAAATAGAGATTATACTGGTATATGTTCTGACTATGCACCATAGATGTGCTGGTCAAACTATTTTTGAACAGTGGGGTGAGGGTGATAACAATGATAATAGTGTGGCTACATTGTTCATTGAGGGACTTTGTGCCACCTGGTGGTCATGAGTGGTAAAGCATTCAGTCTTACTTTTTTCTCATATGACATAATTTGAGATTCTAGATAATTGCACTTTATTTCTTAGAACTGTACACACAATGTATTCTGTCAGTCCTTTATAATATAAAGCTTATAGGTACTCCAGGCACCTCACACACAGACACAACTTGAAGTAGCTTAGTCCCAATGCAAAATCTGTAACCTGCCCCCCCCCCCCCAAACTGTCACATATAGTCCTCATATGCAGAAGATATCTTTGGGGCCCCTCAAGTTGCAACCTCAGCCTCTGTACCCCTTGTAGTTATTACTCCGCCAATACACCATGGCCTTGTGCACATGGCTGTATTACAATATTGTAAACCTCATAGTTGTATGAAGCTGTCATACAATCAGGGCCGGGCCGACACAGAGCCTGGGTAGGCTCCAGCCTCAGGGCGCAGGAAGGGGCCAGCCGGACACTTTAAATTATTATGATGATGACCCGGCCGCGGCCGCCCCACTGGAGCCGCCAGTAGCGGCGACCGGCGTCGTCCTCACCTAACAGCAGCAGGCTGCAGAGCCCGGCGGGTGCCGCTCTCTGAGCCGCCCCTCTGACACTCTTCTTAGCGAGCGCAGTGTGTTTTGGAAGCCGGCCGCCGCACAGGCACGTCTCTGCGTAGTGCGTACATAACGTTGCCAGGCAGCCAGGCCAGCTCCGCCCCCAGAGCGCTTCTGTTCTGTGCACCTAGTTGGCGGTTCCTCCTGTGTGGCCTGTGGCGGGAGAAGAAGAGTACGCGTCGCGCGGCGCCAGTCAGTGTCAGCTCCAGAGTCCAGCCTGAGCCTCCCTCACACAGGCAGCAGCACTGCAGCAGACCTGTCTTCACAGTTTCACTGCCACCATTGCCAGCCCATTCCGCCCCAGTTTGACCTCAGAGGTTTGTGAAACCAGCAGGGAGCCCATTAGGCCAGGCCCTGGCCGCCAAGGTTAAGGGGGGGGGGGATGTGGGACTGTGTCTGGGAGTTGCCAATGCCATCATGTGACAGAGGCCTTTTTTGGGGGAGGGGAGGGGGGGTGCCAAATGAGTAGTACCATTTGGGGGGGGGGGAGATGTGAGTGCCATTTGCGGCACACAGGCAGCAGCACTGCAGCAGACCTGTCTTCACAGTTTCACTGCCACCATTGCCAGCCCATGCCGCCCCACTTTGACCTCAAAGGTCAAATCTTGCCATTCTTTAATATGCAATGGCAAAGCAAATTGACTTTGAAAAGGTGATTGACCAATTTGCTTCAATGAAGGCAAGAAAAGTTGCAATGTAATTGTAATTTACACCCGTATCTGTTTTGCACTTGGAATTTTGCTGACCACAAAACTATACAGTTTCTGATGCGAAACTTGCTAGTTTTTATTCTGTCTTGTTGACGGGATTATGTTTATTTATATTAAGATTATGTGGTTATTGTCTTATATGACTTGTTTTTGCACTTTATTTCTATCTTTATATGGATGTGCATTTGTTTATAGCTATAGTTAATTGGTACATTAAACTGTGCATACTTATGTGTGATTACAACAGTAAGACTCCACAAGTTGGGGGGGGGGGGGGGCGCACTTGGGCAGCTCAGCCTCTGTTGGTGGTGTACCTTGTCCCAGCCCTGCATACAATACCAAGTATATGCTGTAGGTCCTTCTTGTACCTCCATGTGCCTCCAATTCATATTTTCAGTGAGATTATATAGAAATACAATAGAAATAAAATTGTTTCATTGGTTTGCCCATCCAATTTTAAAGGGGTTATCCCATGACTAATGTACAAAACGAATATCAGACATCATATAGTACATGGCAGTCTCTTTCTTACAAAGCTAGAACCAGCCCTGTACCTCACATGGAGTCAGAGATCCATTTATTGCTCTGCTAGATTTATATCAAGCTGACAGTTTAAGGGGAGTGTCCTTTCTGCTGCAGCTGAGGAGGCATGTCCATGCTCTCCCTATCACAGCTCAGGAAGCAGTAGAAGGATGAAACTGAGCATGTGTGGCCGAGTGAACCGGACAAAGAAATGAGAAAAAACAAACAGCAGGTGGCGCTATACCAATACAGTTTATTGAATAGCTCAGTGGCTATGCTACATTTTTACTACATACAATTACAAAAGAATTCCGGTCCAGGTGCTGGTTTAAAAAGTGCAGAATTTTTTTCGTGGGACAACGCCTTTAACAAACCGCTCACTTAGGCCTTATTCACACGTCCGCAATGTAGTCCGCATTTATTCCGCAATTTTGCGGAATACATGCGGACCCATTGACTGTGAATGGGGCCGGGAAAGATGCGGAGAGCACACACTGTGCTCTCCGCATCCGATTTTGCGGAGCGTGCCGCCGATTTTCCGGTCCGCGGCTCCGCAAAAAAATAGAGCATGTCCTATTCTTGTCCGCAATTGCGGACAAGAAGAGGCATTTTCTATGGAGTCCGGGCAATGTGCGGTCCGCAAAAATGCAGAATGCACATTGCTGGTGTGTCCGTGTTTTGCAGATCCGCGGCTCCGTGGATCCGCAAAACACTTGCGGGCGTGTGAATGTAGCCTAAAGCTGCAATGTTCTCACCCGTCCATTTGTTTTTTGTTTCATCGTATCATGTACAGAACTGTAATGTCCTAATATAATACTGGAGCTCTCCAGCGGGTCGGGGGCAGTACAGATATGGATCTTTTCCTCTAACTTTACTGACTGTACGAATATTACATGGAACATCATTTCCAGTCAATATCCTGCCATTCCTAATTGCAGCTGTTAGATTAGTAAGCAATCAACCACATATTAGGGGAGATTTATCAAAACTGATGTAAAGGAAAACTGGCTTAGTTGCCGATAGCAACCAATCAGATTCTACCTTTAATTTTCCAAAGGAGCACTGAAAAATGAAAGGTCAAATCTGATTGGTTCTGCTTTAGAGCCAGTTCTGCTTTACACCAGTATTGATAAATCCCTATGTTCTATTAAAATGTGATTATGTCTTTTCCACCAGGAGAATATCTGCGCCAGGCGAGGGCTGGGATTTTTGCCGATGAGGATGATGATGTACTGGACGGTGCAGAAGCTCAGCGCTATAGTATGGTAACCACATACAACTGCTCTCATCAAGACCCTTAACTGCACTCTGCTTCTGCCTGATATGAAGCCCTGGGTTTCAAAATCATTGATTTCCACTAGAGATGAGCGAAGCGATTTCGGATGCTACATCCAAAGTCGCTTCGCTAAAAAAAATTGTTATAATACTGTATGGAGATTCATCTCCGTACAATATTAGAATGTATGGGCTCCGATGAGCAGAAGAAAGTTATTGACGAAGTCACGTGAGACTTCGTTGAATAACTTCGGTAATTGATTATTACAGAGAAAAACCTTGGAACCAAACTCGACTTCGGTTCGAAGGTACCACTAGGAACTGAAGCCAAGTTCGGTTCCAAGTACTGTAGTAGTTTTTCACTGTAATAATCAATTACCGAAGTTATTCAACAAAATCTCACGCGACTTTGTGAATAACTTACTACGGCTCATCGGAGCCCATACATTCTAATACTGTACGGAGACAAATCTCCGTACTGCATTATAACAAATTTTTTAACAAAGCGGCTCTGGTTGTAGCATCCAAAGCTCACTTCGCTCATCTTTAATCACCACCACAACTCACTGTAGCCTAAAAGTTTTAATTAGAAAGATGTTTTATGTATCGAGTCCCAAAAACTTGATTACTAGTAATACAGAGAACGTTGTTGAGATGCGGTTATTTGATGCTCCCCTCCTTAAAATCCTGCTTCCACCAATATCATGTCCTTCACAAGGTTTCCAGCCTGGCCTACAGATGGGACATCGTTCCTGCTCTGAAGGTGCTAGAAGTGTTCACTGGCACATGAGCAGATGAGGTGGATTAAGGAGCCCAGGCCGGAAACCTGGTAAATGACGTGATATTAGCAGAAGCAGGATTTTCAGAAGAGGAGCGTAATGAGCCCGGGTTCCCAAGAATCCACACAACTTCAGAACAGTAAGTATATGGCAAACGTTCTCGCATTATGTGTAATAGAAGTGAGATTGTGGGACTCACTGGGTCCTGAAAAGATTCCTATAAGCAAAACATGGATACTGGTCATGTGCATTCCACATTTTGCGGATCGGTACGTCCTGCCACATGATAGAAAAGCCTATTCCTGTCAGCGAATACGGACAAGAATAGGACATGTCCAATCTTTTTTTAAATGAATGAGTCCACATCTAAGTTGCGTAACGGATGCGGACAGAAAAATATGGTTGCGTGAATGGGCCCTCAGTTGATGCTGAATAGGCCCCTTCCACGTATACTGTACAAACAAAGCTATTTTACTTTGCAATATTTCAATCATTTTTATACCCTTGATATAATACTCTAGTGGCCAGTCCATTTTGACCCATCTCTGTGTGTTAATTTAATTAGGCTGGGTTCACACCAATTGTAAAGTATAATGAGTAATGGGTACCTATCATTTTTACATACTAGAAGATTGGGGTGAAAGCTTTGGGTGCTGAGACCTAAAACAAATGAGCAGAAGCTCCGCGCTGAGCTCTGTGAACCTTTGGTTTATGTTAGTTTCTGCTCGGCTCTCTGAGAGGTGATCATGAACGACTATGGGGGAGATTGATCAAAACTACTGCAAAGGAAAAGTGGCTTAGTTGCCCATAGCAACCAATCAGATTTGTCAGAAATCTGTAAAAATTATAGTCACCCTTTCAAGGGAATTGTCACCAGGTCACTTACCAGAAGTCTAGAGATTTCCATAAAATTAAAATGTGGAACTAGCACTTGATGCTAAAATGTTTCTCCTATAATGATAGGCGTTATAAGAGCAAAAAACAGCAACATGGTATGAACATGGTTCAGGCAGTTGCTGCCAAACAACGCATTTTGGTCTAATTAAGGCTTCTTCATAATGGAGGTGAATATGCCACTAAATGTCTCATACAATCATACCCCTACAGAGAGGGATGTGTCCAGCATATAATAGACAAAACTAAAATATCAAAGAAATCAAACGTATATAACGTTATATAGATATACCTGTATACAGCTATAAAAACGGTTCAGGCCATGAGGAGAGTGGTTTTGAGAAAGTTAACAAACCTGCCAGTCTTTGATGGATGACGGATGGATACTAGCTACCTTCATGATCTGTGATTACATTTTTAATTATTAAATTATTTTTTTTATTAATTAATTTTCCTATTTATGCTGCTAATGTTTTAATTAGAGATAAGCGAATCGAAGATGATGAAGTGGAATTCGATCCGAATTTCAGGAAAAATTTGATTCGCACCGAATCTGAATTTCCTCAAGCTTCCTGATAACAAATCGCATTTTTTCCTAAAATGGCTGCTGCACGCGTTGGGACTGGGGTTGAGCGAATCCAAACTGCAAAGTTTGCGTTCGTACCAGGTTCGGGTACCAGGTTCGGGTACCAGCAACCGAACCCGGACTTTTTCACTGAAGTTCGGGTTCGGTGTTCTGGTGATTTTATTATTTTCCATTATAACATAGTTATAACGGAAAATAATAGCATTCTTCAGACAGAATACTAAATCCATGGGCGGGGCAGTGATAGAGGAGTGTCTATGTAAATTTTTGACTAAGTGATGCTATAAACTAGCTGGGTGTTGTTAGGGGCAGTGCTGGAGCTGTGACAGAGAAAGGAGAAGTGCATCATGGGTTTGGTTGGATACAGCAGTGCTACATTGAGGATGTAAAGAAAGCATAGTTATTTGTTTACATGGTGAAAATGGGTCAGAAGAGTCCCATACTTACCTACATTTGAGTTTGTAAAATTGGGGCATATAAGCCCCGCCCCAATAACCCCGCCCAATTTCTGCCCGAGACAGCGCTAATTTTCCGGGACTCTCTCTGAAGATCAAGGACAGTCCTGGCAAATTTAGGACAACTGGCAACTATGGAGTCCACATTGAAAAAAAATAATCAAAGGGAAGATGTAAGTAACTATATGAGAATATCTGTTAGAACCATAGTAAGTTCTCACACAAAAAGAGCTATAAGCGTTAGTACGTCTTGTAAATAACAATATTTAACTACCTGAATAGACGTATAAAAATAAAAATAATGAATACTTTATTGAATGATCAAGGGTTAAAAAGACAAAAAATCCCTTCAGGTATTCAGAGTGTATGATGTGTGGAGAGGGAGTCTAACATATACTCCAACCACACCCAGTCACTCTGACCAATTAGTACAGGAATAACGCAGGCTGTGACCAGTGTCACACTAGGTGAAATTCAGCTAGTCATATAGTCATATATGGTTCGGTACCGGTATAGTTAGGGTCGGCCAATATTGCTCATAGGAGCTGAGCGACCTCTGACATAACCTGGTGTCCCATAAAGCCAGCTGACTGATCAACAAATCACCCAATTTTCACTGATTATACGTGCAGCCTGTATGAGACGTGCATAGCAAACAGCAACTGCCGTCTCTTGTTTGCATGTGCCGAGATACCGTACTTGTTACTCGGTTACATGCAGAGCCTGTGTGAGACGTGCATAGCCCACAGCAACTGCCGTCTCCTGTTTGTATGTGCCGAGATATAATGGTTGTTACTCAACGCGTTTCCACAGGGCTAGCATTCCGCCCTGTATCATCAGGAGTTATCCACTCATTCATGCATACACTCATTTAGAGAGACGATGTCCCGAGCACCTTTTGCGTGCAGGGGCTCCGGCACTGTGACGGCCGTACGCGGCCGCCCAACATGCGGGCATATAAGCTTAATACCCCGCCCATAGGTCATGACATCAGATGGGGGCGTGGACACCAAACAGGTGGGGTCCTCCCACCGCTGTTCCAACACCTCCCACACTCCTGTTCACATAGTCAGACCTACGGGGACCACAAATCGCAGTCCTGTAATTCATAGAGGGAGAATATTCGCGGCCAAGTCATATCATATAGAGCTAGGACATATTTGCTTGAATATCCAATTTTCAGTGTGTAGGGGAAATAGATGCGTAATGACGAGAAGGACGTAGTGGAAGATATACCCTCCGCCTAAACGGGTGCTTCTACAAGAAGCAGGCATATGAAATGCTGTCATTAAGCCCCTTCGGTTGAATGGTTTGGAGATGAAAAATCCATCTCGCTTCCTTCTGAAGCAAAGAGGGATCCACATCCCCACCACGAACTGACCTTTCTACAATGTCTATTCCCTGGACCATCAATCCAGTTGGATCCCCTGCGTGCATATCACAAACATGTCGTGCCAATGATGTGTCTCTGGAATTGCGTATATCAAATAGATGTTCACCAATACGCCGTCTAAGTTCGCGTCTCGTCTTACCGACGTATTGGATACCGCATTTGCATGTGATAAGATAGATGACACCAGCCGTCGTGCAGCGAATGAACGAGCGAATCGTGTATCGTTTACCCGTGACATGGCTTTCAAAAACACGACCCCGCTTCACATAGCTGCACATTAGGCATGACCCACATGGGAAGGTTCCTTTGGCTTCACTATTAAGCCATGTAACTGGTCTCTGACATGTGAAGGTACTATGTACCAGTTTGTCCCGCAGGTTGGCTCCCGCCTGAATGTAATCGGCGGAGTGTCTGGTGCCAAGTGCCCAATATCTGGATCCGATTTTAAAACCGGCCAGTACCGCTTTAGCACATCCCGTACCACGAGATGTGCTTTATCGAACGTGGCCGTGATCCTAGGAAAGGGGCTTTGTTGATTTCTGTCCCTGGGAGTAAGCAACTGGGCCCTATCAGCCGACAACGCATGATGGTATGCCTGTTTCAAAACTCCTGATGGGTACCCTCTTGTGCTAAATCTCTCTCTCAGGTCAGCGGCTGCTGCCTTAAACTCACCCATCTCTGAGCAGTTCCTTCTTGCCCTGAGGTATTGTCCCTTCGGGATTCCACGTCTCAGGGCAAGTGGATGGCCGCTCTCCCAATCAAGGAGGCTATTGGTAGCCGTCTCCTTCCTATATAGACACGTACTAATTTTCCCCTCATGGTTAAGTTTGATCTTAATATCAAGAAAATTAATTGCATCTGAATGGATCTCATGGGTAAAGAATAGACCCACATCATTTACGTTAAGTGCGGACACGAACTGGTCGAATTTGTCACTAGATCCTTTCCATAGGATCAGCACGTCATCGATGTACCTAAGCCATAGTAACACCGATGACGTGTACTGATCCATGGACTCATCAAAGACCACATCCCTCTCCCACCAGCCCAGGTAGAGGTTAGCGAACGTGGGGGCACATGGGCTCCCCATGGCCACCCCCCTGAGCTGGTGGAAGACGTGTCGGTCAAAAATGAAGACATTACGTGTGAGGATGAACCGGAGCAGTTTCATAACAAAATCACTATGTCTCTGAAACTGTGTCCCCCTCTGTCGAAGGAACCCTCCACAGCCCCACACCCAGATTCATGGGGTATGGAGCTGTAGAGTGCCTCGACATCGAGGCTAGCGAGCATAGTGCCCCTCTCACATTGAATACCCTCCAGTCTTTTGAGCACGTCCATTGTGTCTCGGGCATAGGAAGGTAAAGATGTCACGAAGGGACGCAGTATCATGTCCACATACGTGCTGATATTAGCAGTGAGACTTCCTATGCCCGAGACAATCGGACGACCCTTTAGTTCTGGACCCTTCTTGTGCACCTTTGGTAAACTATAGAATGCAGCCAAGACGGGGAATTTGGGCAACAGAAAATCATACTCCGATTTATTAATAATCTTATCTATCAATGCGTCATCAAGGATCGTCGCCAGTTCCTTCCTAAACTCCGCCGTAGGGTCTGTTGGTAATCTCCTGTAGGTTTTTGATCATGCAGCAGACTCATACACATCTTCTGGTATTTCTCCACACCCATAATGACAATATTACCCCTTTATCTGCTGGTTTCACTATAATGCTGGAATCACTCGTGAGACCAGCAAGTGCCACTCTCTCCCCTCTGGTTAGATTGTCACCTGTCACATGACAATCCTCGATCGTGTGTAGCTCATTGGTAACCAGTGTGAGGAATGTGTCAATGGGGGTACTCTCCCAATCGGGGAAATGCCTTAGATGGATTCTTCAAGGGCGTAAATGGTCCGTCACCTATACCCCTCTCGCCCTCCACGGCCATGTCCGCCAGGAGCTGTACATCACCCAAATCTTCCATCTCGATGCCCAGCTCCTGGCAGGCACGTCTATCATGTAGCGAGAAGTACTTTTTCCATTTAAGTTTACGGACATATAGATGTAGGTCCTTCACCCAATTAAACAAATTAAATTTCTGTGTGGGTACAAATGAGAGCCCTTTTCTTAGGACACCCATTTCAATATTGGTAAGTACCCTGTCGGACAGGTTGACAATCTGCAGACTGTCAGAATGCCCTATGGCCTCTTGTTTCGAAGGAGATAATCGGAAATGGTGGGGGCCTGATCTAAAAACCCCCCCCTGTTTGACCCTCTTCCTCTCCTACCTCTCTGGATACCACCTCTCCCCCCTCCTCCCCTGCCCCTATTCTGGGTGACTCTGGAAGCACCTGGCACCAGACACTCCGCCGATTACATTCAGGCGGGGAGCCAACCTGCGGGACAAACTGGTACATAGTACCTTCACATGTCAGAGACCAGTTACATGGCTTAATAGTGAAGCCAAAGCGAACCTTCCCATGTGGGTCATGCCTAATGTGCAGCTATGTGAAGCGGGGTCGTAGTTTGAAAGCCATGTCACGGGTAAACGATACACGATTCGCCTCGCTCATTCGCTGCACGACGGCTGGTGTCATCTATCTTATCACATGCAAATGCGGTATCCAATACGTCGGTAAGACGAGACGCAACTTAGACGGCGTATTGATGAACATCTATTTGATATACGTAATTCCAGAGACACATCACTGGCACGACATGTCTGTGATATGCACGCAGGGGATCCAACTGGATTGATGGTCCAGGGAATAGACATTGTAGAAAGGTCAGTTCGTGGTGGGATGTGGATCCTCTTGCTTCAGAAGGAGCGAGATGGATTTTTCATCTCCAAAACCATTTCAACCAAGGGGCTTAATGACAGCATTTCATATGCCTGCTTCTTTGCAGAAGCACCCGCTTAGGCGGAGGGTATATCTTCCACTACGCCCTTCCGTCATTACGCATCTATTTCCCTACACACTGAAAATTGGATATTCAAGCAAATATGTCCTAGCTCTATATGATATGACTTGGCGTGCTAATATTCTCCTCTATGAATTACAGGACTGCGATTTGTGGTCCCCGTAGGTCTGACTATGTGAACAGGAGTGTGGGAGGTGTTGGAACAGCGGTGGAGGACCCCACCTGTTTGGTGTCCACGCCCCCATCTGATGTCATGACCTATGGGCGGGGTATTAAGCTTATATGCCCGCATGTTGGGCGGCCAGCAGCACGGCCGTCACAGTGCCGGAGCCCTGCACGCAAAGGTGCTCGGGACATCGTCTCTCTAAATGAGTGTATGCATGAATGAGTGGATAACTCCTGATGATACAGGGCGGAATGCTAGCCCTGTGGAAACGCGTTGAGTAACAACCATTATATCTCGGCACATACAAACAGGAGACGGCAGTTGCTGTGGGCTATGCACGTCTCACACAGGCTCTGCATGTAACCGAGTAACAAGTACGGTATCTCGGCACATGCAAACAAGAGACGGCAGTTGCTGTTTGCTATGCACGTCTCATACAGGCTGCACGTATAATCAGTGAAAATTGGGTGATTTGTTGATCAGTCAGCTGGCTTTATGGGACACCAGGTTATGTCAGAGGTCGCTCAGCTCCTATGAGCAATATTGGCCGACCCTAACTATACCGGTACCGAACCATATATGACTATATGACTAGCTGAATTTCACCTAGTGTGACACTGGTCACAGCCTGCGTTATTCCTGTACTAATTGGTCAGAGTGACTGGGTGTGGTTGGAGTATATGTTAGACTCCCTCTCCACACATCATACACTCTGAATACCTGAAGGGATTTTTTGTCTTTTTAACCCTTGATCATTCAATAAAGTATTCATTATTTTTATTTTTATACGTCTATTCAGGTAGTTAAATATAGAACCATAGTAAGGCTGGAAAAACCCCTTTAAATGACTGAAACATCAAAGAATTACATTATTTCTACCATACATACAGTGAGCTGTGGTGTTTAATGGACACTGTCCTCAGTGGTTTAGATCATGATGGAAACCCAACTCTGCAGTACTCCATATCTGGAATGATGGAGGATGTACGTGTGCATCCTTCTTGTACAAATCTGATTTTTCTGCTCTTATTACTTCACTGTTCATTGATTTTCTCTCCTGAAGATGCGCAAGACCAAGCGTCTGCTGTCAGTTCACCCATATGACTTTGACAATGATTCTGAGTATTCAGCTCAGTCACGCAGACAATCGGTGCAGCTTTCTCCATCTCTAGAACCAGATGTTTTCCAGGTATCTTGTGGGTTGAGGTGCTATCACTTTTTCTATAATATACAAATTTTGATTCGCATGGTGGTTGGGTAGTGTATGAAGGGTGGGCATACAAAGCAAAGTGGTTAGTACTCAAGTATCCAAGAGACTTTATGAGCAAACTAAACTTTGATATTTCTCATCACGTCTTGTTCCACAGTCGTTTTCTGAGTACACCAGCACTGGCAGAGACGTGGCTCGAAAAGATTCACTCATTGCTGAAGCTGAGCTGGCTTCAGTGTTCCACCGGCTACTCCAGGAGCAAGGCCAAAATGCCACCAACCCAGAGCAGGAGTTCAGTACTGAAGTTCGTTTGACAATGAACTCTCGACGCCGTAGTCTGGAAAACATCCGGAGGTCCAGTATGTACAAGCCCCTAGCTTCTGTTAAACATCATCTTGACCTTGTCGTAATATGTTGTGTTCATGTTCAGAACCAGAGGGCTCTGTAGTAATACACAAATACATAAACTGAACCGCATTTTCCACTCTGAAAGTGTGTTGTCAGAAAATACACTAGAATTTGAATCATGTTTTTATATTGAATATATTTTTGAAGAATTATTAGAGTAATTTTAAATCTTCTATGTCACTATCTGTATTTTAAAAAGATTCTTAAAATCTCGCTGTTTTTCTACTGCCCACTATAGCAATAGGTTAAAGTTGTTCTGTGGAGATCGCTGGTCACAAGTCATCTCATTGTCATCACAAGCAGGATTACAATGACAGATATCATTTCTATATGGATAACAAAGGATCCACCATTCCCACTAGGTGATGGTCAACTCCCCCTCTCTGTACAATGACTTCTACTCAAGTCACAGAGTCAAGTCAGAGAGTGGTGAACCTTACCACTGCACAAACCAAGCAAATTATTGGTGCCCCCAGAGATCAGAGGGCCCACTGCTTGCCAAAAGGGGTTGGCAAAAAAAAAAAAAACAGGGGGGTGGATACTGCCTATACTGCCAGATGAGTTGCACAGGGCCCAGGGGTCCCTTCCCAGCTGTAAAATGTAGCAGAAATGCCACAGCTGCACTGCTAAACTGAGAGTGGGGCTTAGTAGGCCAACATTGTCAGAGCTTAGTGGGCTGATGGGGTGGAGCTTAGCGGTGCAACAGGGGAAAAACTTACTGGCACAACTGGGCAAAGCTTAGCGGTGTGACAGGGCCCCAGAAATTGCAAATCGACCACTGGTCACAGAGCATGCCCAGAAAACTCTTCCATTGAAATCAGTGAACATTTCCTGTCTATTCTTGTCCTATAATCCATGTGGCTGCTGTAAAGCACACCTTTAAAGGGGTTATCCTATGACTGATGTAAAAAATGAAAATCAGACATCATATGGTACATGAGAATTTCTTTCTAACAAATCTAGAACCAGCCCTGTACCTCACATGGATGCAGAGACCTTCCCATTCATTGCTCTGCTATATTTATACCAAGCTGATAGCTCAAGGGGAGTGTCTTTTCTGCTGCAGCTGAGGGGGCGTGTCTATGCGCTACCTATCACAGCTCAGGAGGACGTTGAAAGATGAAACTTAGCATGTACGACCATCTCAGTGAGCAGGACAAGAAATAAGAAAAAAGCAAACTGCAGTTGGCGCTATACAGATACATTTTATTGAATAACTCAGTGGCTATGCTATATTTTTAATTAAATGCAATTACAAAAGTATTCAGATCCAGGTGATGGTTTGAAAACTGTAGAATATTTTTTGTGGGACAACCCCTTTAAATGCTATGAACAGCAGCTCAGGCAAGATGGCAGCCTCCATAATCATGTACAAGAAATATAATGGAAAATGAGAACTCTGTCTTTAGTTAACAAAACCATCTATCCCTTGAGCACTAAATCTTTAGTGAAAATGATCATATACAGCAAAATATACTGCACAGTTGGTCCATCTAATAAAGAAAATCCAATACATCCATATACTATGCAGTAACTGGAATCCATACTTTAGGCATGAGAGTTTTATACAGCTCTTAATGAATTCTACTATAGCTGTAAAAATTCTTATGCATTAGGTCCCCCTAGAGGTAGCTGCAGGCAGCCAGACCTCCATCTTTTACATATCTTGATGTAGGGATGAACAGCACTCCTTGGTCAGTAAGTGGTGGGTGCTCGTCTCCAGGGGGTGGTAAAAAGCCCCCAGTATACAGAATCCAGTAACGCAGTCTTGGAGAAACAACAAAGTGGAGACAGCATGTCCAAATAGTGGGATTTATTCCAGAGGCGTCTGGAATAAATCCCACTACTTGGACGTGCTGTCTCCATTTTGTTGTTTTTCCAAGACTGCTTTACTTCATCTTTTACAATCAGATACATAGCTCCTCAGGATAGGTCATCAATAACAGATCGATGGCGGTCCGACACCTATCACCCACGCCAATTTACTATTTTGGACAGTTGGAAGTTATACAGTGTTGAAGCCAGGAGCAGAAGATTCCATCCACTGTGAAGTGGACATGCCAGGGTACTTCAGCTCAGCTTCCATTCAAGTGAATGGTAGCTGAGCTGCGGTATGGCGGTATCGGTCAACCCAACGCCGACTTGCATTTATCACCTATCCTGTAGATGCATGTTAATAGCTGGAGCAATAAACCAGTCTACTAAATTGTAAGCGGTCTCATATGTCCCTTCGTCATTCAGATGAGACTAAACTGGTCTGTATGACGAAAAGGTACATAATGTGACAATTTGAGAATTGCATGTTTTCCTGTAGATTGTGCCATCATTGGCCTTTGCATAACCATACAGATCAGAATCCAAATCAGACATATTTTACATTGTAACTACCTTTAATAATGCCCAGTTTTCCCTCTCTTACCCTTCTCATCTGATTCTCCAGACCTTCCTTGTTTAACAGAATCCCAAACAAATTGTTCCATCCCAGATCCCCAACTAACTCGCACCCGCTATCTCCCTAAAGGCAGCCCTTACCTTATACCCAAGGGATCTCAGTATTCTGGTGACATGGACACCTCGGATGAAGAAAGGGGGGCTGCACCCAAAGCTCCCCCCAAACGTAGAAGCCGGGCATCATCTCAGGAAAATATCCACCACTCAGGAACACAGGTAACATCTGTGCTTCAGCAACGGTGTGAGGGATCCTGTATGTAAACATCTCTATGTATATGATGTCAAGAAGAGGGCATATTCCTATAAACCACATTTTTTTTCTCACTTTATGTAATGAAAGTTTGATTATTGTCCAGTGCTTAGTCACTAGTATGACATGGGTATAATAAAGCCTACGGTGTGCCAGCCGTGACGATTTTCAGATGTAACAGATAATTGTGACACCCCAGATGGTGTTACCACTTCTGCACCTTGCTACTGCCTTTATTGGTCTAACCTCATGTCATCTTATGCATTTATTTCAGGTCCTCCACAATGTGCATTCTTATTGTGGTATGCAACTGTTATGTTCACATGTAATGTGCCTGGTTCAACAGGAGGTGGCAGCAAACACGGCAGAGCTGCATGTAGATAGAATGGAACTTACCATTCCATTCTAACCCCTCTCTGGAGGGAAGTGGGCTAGTCCTACTTCCTGCAGGAAGGGTGGGGACCAGTTAGCTTCAGTCTAGCTTACCTCAAGCTAGAGGAAAGGTGTGCAGGGGCACGTCTCTGCTGGACGTGCCCACGCCAGCCGGAGCACCTTAAGCTCTGCTGGCCATGGAGGTCAAAGCTTAAAGCCTCAGGAGCCAGGAGCCAGGAGACAGTTCCCTGGCATAACCTAGAGTCAGACTACAAAGAGAAGAAGTGCAGCATGCAGAAGAAGCTGAGTTATACAACCAGCCTGTCAGTACAGCAGAGCCAGAGAAAAATAGATATAGCAGAGTGGAGTTTGCCTGCTAGTTTCATGTTAAAGCCTGTAAACCGTTTTGGAGAAAGGTTTATGCAAAGCTGTCATTGAACTTCATCTCAAGGTCTGAACTCAAGTTATTCTTTTATCCCTCAGTTATTCCCCCTATTTATTGCTTCGGAGCCAAAGCCGTGACACACATAAAGAGACATTTTAGGCTGCACTATACCACTCGGCAGTTCCTACACCTGGGACGTGCGACACATAGAGGGCCCTAGGGGGAGGCGCCCATAGCATAATCAGACCCTTTCATTTAGTGCTTAATTAAAATCATGGCTTAGATTTACTTTTGATGTAAATTATTTCCCTTTTCACTTTGCTCTTAAGCTCTTCACTTCTTTGCATGATTCTGTTAAGTATCTTCTCTGTGCCTTGTTCTTGGAATGAGTGCGTCTCAGAAAAATCACTTTAAAGATTGATTATCATTAGAGAAGTTGTTTGATGGACAGTAGAGGCATAAAGAGCCAAAAAAACTATTCATTAACCCTTCTTTTCTAGCAACCTATACCCCTCTAAGATTATCAGGAGTTACTTTCGACATACATTCAATATTTTGGAAAAAGGTTTTGCTTAGGTATTGTCTGCTTTGGAAAATCCCATCTTAGATGGTCCACATTGAATGGCTGATCATATATTATGCACAAATCACAGAGAAAGATAAAAAAAATCCTGCACGATATGATAAATGCATATGCAGATGTGCATGGCTACATTTATAAAAGAAAAATCCCAGAAAATAATGCACTAACACAATAGAAGTAAACATTATATATGGACTGAGCCCTCATTCTGATATGATAAGATCTGAGACTCTCAGCCAAAATATTTTGATCAAAACTCATCTGTGCCCACCTACCAGCGCCAAGGTGGTCTCAGTCAGGCAGGTCCTGAAACCTACCTATGCCATATGGGCATCTACATTCAGGATAGAAAACCCTGCACATATAGTGTACTGCTTCTTGTTACCTCTGCGAGTTTTCTTGGTCATAGATTATAGTCGTATAAATATTAATTCTCTCATTTACTTTTAGTTGTGTCACAAAACAGATTGTACATTTTTCAAACCGACACCTGGATCTGAATACTTTTGTAATTGCTTGTAATTAAAAATTTAGTATAGCCACTGAGCTAGTCAATAAAATGTATCTGTTAGCGCCACCTGCTGTTTGTTCTTTCCTCATTAGTTGTCCACCTCACTTATTCACATGTTCAGTTTAAATCTTCAACTGCAACGAGCCATATGTTCTGTTAAAAGCTGTGGCAGTTACAGGGAGACAGCTGCAGCAGAAAGGACATGTTCCCCGGGCATCCAGGTTAAAGATAATCTGGCAGAGGAATTGGAGCAGTAAATGTGGAGATCTCCTGTGTGCAGTACAGGGCTGGTTCTAGCCCTGGTTCTTAGAAAGGTATTGTCATGTACTATATGATGTCTTAGAACAAAAGATGGTTTCCAGCTTCCTTAAAATCCACAATATTCTTTATTGACTTCCAAAATACGTTTAAGATCCAGTTCACATGTCACACGAAAAACATACTGCGATTGTGACGCGTTTCGGGCTATAACATGAAGCCCTTCATCAAGACAATACATCCAGATTAAAACAAACTTTATATAGCGCAATGTAGGTGGTAGCACCCTCTCTGATTGGATTCCCTTATGGGAATTCAGGTGACCCAAATACAAAATAGATTAGTGGGTGTGAATACCAGCCAGAGGGTGGAGGCACCTATTTAGCATGAAGCCCACATTCACATATACTGCAATGTTAAATCATGTTTTTTATTCAAACCTTTTGGAAAACACGTTTCTAGCATGAACATCCAATATGTTTCCCTGCTCAGAAGTTTTTGTCTACGGTTTCCACCTCTAATAGGGGCAGACACTACCTCAATTCCTTGTGCAGAAAAACCTGATGTATTGCCTTTGTGAACAGTGGCGAAGTGCAAGCTCGCCGCTGAAACATTGCGAGAAGCCGCATGCGGAATATCGCTTAAATGTTTCCTGATACGCACTTTTAGTTCATTCGTTGTACATCCTACATACTGCAGATTGCAGTCCCTGCATGTAATAACATACACTACAAATGTGGTATTGCAATTGATGTATTGTCGCAACAAGAATTTCTTGTCATTTGCTGTTGAAGTAGTTTCTTTAGTAATGTTCATATATTTGCAGCAAATACATTTCTTACTACCACATTTGTAGTTTCCATTGGTTTTAGGCCAAGAACAAATTTTAGGTATATTGTCTAGAAATAGACTAGGGCTGATTTTTTGGCCGATGGTGGGGGCTCTCCTTGCTATATATCTAACACCTGTTGTTGCGATTTCACTCCATTCTGTGTCAAAACTTAATACTGGCAAATGTTTTTTTATTATTTTACAGATATTAAAGTAGTCTTTGCTGTACCTAGTAATAAAAGTAACAGGTTCTTTGCTATTTTCTATTGTGTTTTTATTTTTGTTCTTTGATTTTTTATTTTTGTTTGGCGAAAACTAGTGTTTCCCTATTTTTTTGGCTAGCATGATCAATTCCATTTTTTATACTTCTAGCTGGAAAACCCCGTACTTTTAATCTCTCTGAGATGGCTCTGGATTCTATTTCAAAAAGGTCGTCAGACGAACAATTCCTTTTTGCTCGTAGCATTTCACCTTTCGGGATGTTTTTTATGACATGTGGGGGATGGCAGGAGGAGGCATGAAGAACAGTATTACCTGAAGTTGGTTTTCTATATGTATAGGTATTTACTTCACCATCTTTACCCTCCAGGCACAGATCTAGGAAATTAATCCTATGACTGTCCCTGGAAAAGGTCAGTTTAATGGAGGAAGTACAATCATTAAGATATTGAATACACTTCAGTATGTTCTCCTCCTCCCCCTGCCAAACCCACAACATGTCATCTATAAGGCCCCTTTCACACGGGCGAGTTTTCCGCGCGGGTGCAATGCGTGAGGAGGACGCATTGCACCCGCACTGAATCCGGACCCATTCATTTCTATGGGGCTGTGCACATGAGCGGTGATTTTCACGCATCACTTCTGCGTTGCGTGAAAATCGCAGCATGTTCTATATTCTGCGTTTTCACGCAACGCAGGCCCCATAGAAGTGAATGGGGATGCGGAAAATCGCAAGCATCCGCAACTAAGCGCGGATGCGCTGCGATTTTCCCGCATTGCTGCTTAGCAACGGACTCAATCTCTATTATTTCCCCTTATAACATGGTTATAAGGGGAAATAATAGCATTCTTAATAAAGAATGCTGTGTAAAATGAAGAGGAAGGGGTTAAAATAATAAAAGTTAACTTACCTTAGCCACTTGATCGCGTAGTCGCGATCTGTCCTCTCTTTCCCTGCAGCATCGATGATCTAAAGGACCTGTGATGACGTCACACACATGGCTCAACACTGCTCCATCACTATGGTGATGGAGCATGTGATTGGTCCATGTGACCATGTGACATCATCCAAGGTCCTTAATCACTATCCTCAGGCTGTGGCTAGTGCTTAGTGATCTTGGATGATGTCACGTGGTCACATGGACCAATCACATGCTCCATCACCATAGTGATGGAGCAGGTGATTGGGCCATGTGATGCTGTGACATCATTACAGGTCCTTTTCATCTTTCAAGCTAACGGAGAGGAGGCCGGGCTTCGCGATCAAATGGAACAGGTAAGTTATGATTAGTTTATTATTTTTAACCCATTCTGCACCTGTTTAAACATTAGGAGATAGCTAAGGGTATTATTTTACATTATAACTATGTTATAATGTGAAATAATACCAGCGGGACAATTTCTGACCCAAACATGCACTTCTGTGAAGAAGTGCAGGTTCGGGTCTGGGTACCAAAAGTGCCGATTTTTCTCCCGCGCGTGCAAAACGCATGACAGCGCTTTGCACTCGCAGGGAAAAATCGCGGCGATTCCCGCAACGCACCCGCACTGTTTGACGGAGTGCACCCGCAACGCCCGTCTGAAAGAGGCCTAAAGCGACCATACCATTTGAACTGCTCTTTGTACTGATTTTTTTCGGAGAACAAAAAATTGCTCTCCCACCATGCCATGTATATATTTGCTATAGATGGAGAATATTTCGCCCCCATAGATACTCCAGACAATTGGAGATAGAATTTTCTGTTAAACATAAAATAATTATGTCTCATTAAAAAATCAATAACCATACATAGATAATCTTGCAGTTCAATGGTATAGTCACTATAGGTTTCCAGAAACCACCTCAGGGAGATATTTACTGATTCATGAGGAATGCTAGTGTATAAAGAGGTTATATCAGCAGTAACCCATGTATATTCTGGATGCCATACAAAATTGTAAAGATTTTGCAGCACTGTACCCGTGTCCTGCAAAAAACCAGGTATCATAGATATAAGAGGTTGTAACAGGGAATCTGCCCATTCTGACAATTTTTCAGAGTATGAGCCTATTCCTGCAACAATAGGGCGGAGCGGTGGAGGAAAACAATTTTTATGTGTTTTAGGCAGGGCATGGAAAATGGGGGTAACAGCATGTTCTACATAAATGTATTCTACTTCTTTTTCAGAAAAAATGCCCAATGTAAGACCTTTTTCTAAGATGTTGTGTAGTAGTTTCTGATAAGGGAGGAGGGGGTCATAATCCAATCGTAGGTATGTATTATGGTCATTTAACATTTTGAGTATTTCATTCTTATAAACTTCCTTATCCATAATGACCACAGCTCCTCCCTTATCAGCCTTACGCACCACAACATCCTCATTATTTTTTAGATCTTGTAAGGCCTCCGCTTCTTTTTTAGTTAAATTGTTCCGTGTTTTTTTACAGTTATTTTTTGCCTCCAAAGCACATAAATCTCTCTGCACCAATTCCTGAAATCTATCCAGTGCTACAGATCTGGATTGAATTGGATAAAAATTTTCATTTCTAGTTTTATAGGTTTTAGATTTATTACAGGAATAAGTTTTTTCTGAGTTTGCACTCATTTCTTGAAGCTGAGAGATATGTGCTAGCTCAGAGAAGTCAAACACAGGGCTGTAATCACAGTCCCGCGTTATGTCTTCCTGAGAGGAGGCAATATGGGTGTCAGCAATATCTGGAGAAACAACATCATCTTTGATAGAAGCAAAATGTTTTTTTAACGTCATTTTTCTACCAAGACGGTTAACATCAATTATTGTATGGTAAAGGTCAAAATTGCAGGACGGGGAGAAAGAAAAACCTTTCCTCAGGACTTCCTCCTGTACAGGGGAGATCGTCACCGAAGAAAGGTTGATTACCTGTATGTTGCTATTCATTTCCTGAGATTCGGATATCGCCGGTTTTTTTCTTCTATGTTTTCTCCCCGCTCTGCGTTTTTTGACTGCATTTTATGACATGTACCCTCCCGTATATCACGATCTCTGTTTTCTTTCGAATGTTCAATGCTATCAGGAATGGAGTCAGCTGAGTCCATATCTGTCGAGCTGAAAGAGACTCCTGAGCTTTTCTTTTTCCCTTTTGATCGATTCATTTTCTTCAGGATAGATCGTGGAATACCTGCTTTAGTATTAGTCCAGGTGTATACTGAGTCTGTGCTGTAATCCAACAAATCCCGGTTAAATTTGCTTTGTTTGAAGTCTGTAAGCGCCTTTTCCAATTTATTTAGATTGTCATTTAATTTTGAATCCATGGCTTGAAAATTTTCATATGTTTCAAATATTTTTATTTCATCTTGTAGTGTTTTAATTTCAATTCGTACATGGTTCAGGGCATCCTCCTCATATTCTATTATCAGTTGCATTAGTTTCAGTGAGCATTCAGATAAAACGTTATGCCATTGCGTTGAAAAAAGTTCAGAGTAGATCGTGGTTGGTTTTTTCTTTATCCGCAAACCCCTGGGAATCATTTTCTTTTCCACATATTTTTTCAGGGATGTGCAGTCCCACCACGTACGCAACTCTTTTGTTAAAAGTTTTTCCAGTGACATCATTTTTATCTTTAGATCCATTTCTCCTTGTTTAGGTGTACTTGTCATATTGAAGATATTGTCCATTATTTTCATTCGGTCATCACACATTTCTACTGACCGTAATGCTGTGGACATATTTCCTTTTGCTCAAGTCACCTCTTTTCTCTCGGAAATCAATCAGTATTTGAAGTAGTTGAAAGCAGAGGGAGTGCACGACAGTTCAACGTGATTCACAAACAAAGCTTTAGATGCAGCTCTTACCTCAATGCAACCAGGTAGCACGGAAAGAAACGCCCAACTTCGGCTGTAGTACGTCTTAGAACAAAAGATGATTTCCAGCTTCCTTAAAATCCACAATATTCTTTATTGACTACCAAAATACGTTTAAGATCCAGTTCACATGTCACACGAAAAACATACTGCGATTGTGACGCGTTTCGGGCTATAACATGAAGCCCTTCATCAAGACTATACATCCAGATTAAAACAAACTTTATATAGCGCAATGTAGGTGGTAGCACCCTCTCTGATTGGATTCCCTTATGGGAATTCAGGTGACCCAAATACAAAATAGATTAATGGGTGTGAATACCAGCCAGGGGGGTGGAGGCACCTATTTAGCATGAAGCCCACATTTACATATACTGCAATGTTAAATCATGTTTTTTAGGCCTCTTGCACACGAACGTATTTTTTTTTCAGTGTTTTGCGGTCTGTTTTTAACGGATCCGTGGTTCCGTTTTTTGTTTCCGTTTTGGTTCCGTTTCGGCTCCGTTGTTCCGTTCCGTTTCTCCGTTTGGCATATACAGTATACATTAATTCCATAATAAAAATTGGGCTGGTCTTAAAATTTTCAATAGATTGATCAGCAAAAACGGAACGGATACGGAAGACATACGGATGCCTTTCCCTATGCTTTCCGTTTTTTTTGCGGACCCATTGACTTGAATGGAGCCACTGAACGAGATTTGCGGACAAGAATAGGACATGGTCTATATTTAAACGGAACAGAAAAAACGGAAACACGGAAACGGAAGGCATACGGAGACACTTCAGTATTTTTTGCAGACCCATTAAAGTGAATGGTTCAGTATACTGTCAGTATACTGAACTGAAAAAACTGCCAGTATACGGTCCGCAAAATACTGTCGTGTGCAAGAGGCCTTATTCAAACCTTTTGGAAAACACGTTTCTAGCATGAACATCCAATATGTTTCCCTGCTCAGAAGTTTTTGTCTACGGTTTCCACCTCTAATAGGGGCAGTCACTACCTCAATTCCTTGTGCAGAAAAACCTGATGTATTGCCTTTGTGAACAGTGGCGAAGTGCAAACTCGCCGCTGAAACATTGCGAGAAGCCGCATGCGCAATATCGCTTAAATTTTTCCTGATACGCACTTTTAGTTCATTCGTTGTACATCCTACATACTGCAGATTGCAGTCCCTGCATGTAATAACATACACTACAAATGTGGTATTGCAATTGATGTATTGTCGCAACAAGAATTTCTTGTCATTTGCTGTTGAAGTAGTTTCTTTAGTAATGTTCATATATTTGCAGCAAATACATTTCTTACTACCACATTTGTAGTTTCCATTGGTTTTAGGCCAAGAACAAATTTTAGGTATATTGTCTAGAAATAGACTAGGGCTGATTTTTTGGCCGATGGTGGGGGCTCTCCTTGCTATATATCTAACACCTGTTGTTGCGATTTCACTCCATTCTGTGTCAAAACTTAATACTGGCAAATGTTTTTTTATTATTTTACAGATATTAAAGTAGTCTTTGCTGTACCTAGTAATAAAAGTAACAGGTTCTTTGCTATTTTCTATTGTGTTTTTATTTGTGTTCTTTGATTTTTTATTTTTGTTTGGGAAAACTAGTGTTTCCCTATTTTTTTGGCTAGCATGATCAATTCCATTTTTTATACTTCTAGCTGGAAAACCCCGTACTTTTAATCTCTCTGAGATGGCTAAATGATGTCTGATTTTCATTTTTTAAATCAATCATGGCATAACCCCTTTAACAAATAGTTTGGTGTAGGTTTCCCAAATTCCAACATACACTTTCAATGTTTCGGGGGGGGGGATTTATATTTATGAGATCTCTTTAGGTTAGGCTAACAATGTGTGATTAGTATGAAGTCAACCCTCGGAGAATTGAACCCCCATAGCCTCTTACTGCATTACCCATCCCAGCACCACTCTCAGACATGTGGCTGGGGCTGTAACTGTCCCCCCCCCCCCAGGACCCCTATAGCAGACTAGCAGACATAGGTACCATATCCTGGGAACAACCAGTGCCTACAGTAGTGGTACAGTGCTCATTGTAATAGAAGTACCCCCAGTAAGCCACAGTGCCGCCAATTAGTACATCACTGACCCAACTGTCCCACTGAATTCTGGACACTTGGGAGGATGAAGTACAGATACTTAGGGGCCATTCACACAGCAGCTTTGACAGTGGAATGTGGCACAAAAAAACTGTGGTGGCCATTGGGAATCCGCCTCCCGTTTATGTGGCTGCGGGTTTAAAGCTGCAACCGTGCCAAGAAAGTCTATATCCTTAGTGCAGTCTTGTCTATAAACCATGGCTGCATGAAAAGCAGCATCATGGCCTACCACTGAAAACAGCTGCTATTCGGGACTGGCTTCTTACTCAATTATCAGATGTCATTTTTAAGATTTACTGTCACAAAAGCATCCCGTGTTTCTAGTCACCAAGCAGATGACATTACAGTGTCAGGCGGTTCTGTCACCAGTACCTGAGAGGGTGTGATGCACTTACCAGGAGGAGATCCATGTGATGGGCAGGAGAAGTGGAAGAAAATACAATGGAGAACGTTACACGTTATAAAAGGCGTCGCTGATAAATGTAAACTATCAAAGCTCTCAGATTTTCCAGTCTTTGCAAATAGTCTTTACTCGAAATGTGTTACGGTCTATCAATCTTGAAATGTATAATTTCAAGTGAGATCTAGAGATCTAACATTAGGTGCTTGTCAAAGTGGATGTGCACCCTTAAACGAGTTATGCCATGATTGATGTAAAAAAAAAAAAAGAAAGTCAGACATCATATAGTACATGACAATCTCTTTCGAACAAAGCTAGAACCAGCTCTGTACCTCACATGTAATGAGGATTACCTTGCAGATAAACCATTTCCTGTGCAGCAGAATCATAAACTTACTCAGGTTACTTTGTTCTATCAACAAAAACTTTTATCCTACTGAGATTATTGCTACAGAAGTATAATTTTTTCTATTAAATTTTCTATTGCATAGTACAGCGTAAATAAAAAAAAGCCTAAAAATAGTTTTCTATTAACATTGGCACAGATTTACTATTGACTGTGCAAATGGATTTTGTGTTAAATTGGATTTTGTGTTTTGGGGAATTTTGCTGCAAAAAGGCACTAGTGTTTTCAAGCATTATGCAGCAAGGGGCATGGCTTTGTTAAAAAGGGGTGTGGGTTCCCATGAAAGAGTCATGGCCTAAAATGCACCTTTTTGAAATTGCTCCAAAGTTTCTGTCTTAAAAATCTGAAAGATAAGGCTAGTTTCACACCCACTGTGTCTTATTTCCAGCATGCTGTTCCAGCAGAGAACAACCTGCCGGAATTCACTACATCCAGTATAATGGGGTCCGGCAGATATCAAGCTGTATTCTGGCAGACAATGCAGAGAATTGGCTGGACACAAACCGCTGCATGCTGCGTTTGTGTCCAGCCAATCCCCAGCATTGTCTGCCGGAACAGCCTGCCACAATTCACACCAGAAGTGTGAAACTAGCCTAATACAACTGACACTCCAAGACCAGGTTTATGATACAGCTGGAAACACTGTGATAGCTCTGCTGCATTTAGAGACTTCTACATGTCTGCCCTGCCTGTCATAGTAAATCTGGCCCACTGATCTTAAAGGGGTTGTCCGGGTTTAGAGCTGAACCCAGACATATCCCCATTTTCACCCAGGCAGCCCCCTGACAGGAGCATCGGAGCAGTTCATGCTCCTTTGACCTGCGCTGAATCGCACAGGGCAAAGGCATTTTGTGGAGTTCCGGTGATGTACTGGGCTATTCTTAGGGCTGTCAGGCAGAGGCTTCTGCCCAGCAGTGAGCCCGGTGACGTCACCGGCACTGATGGGCAGGCTTTAGCGCTGCGCTAGCCTGTAAGGCCCCTTTCACACGAGCGAGTTTTCCGCGCGGGTGCAATGCGTGATGTGAACGCATAGCACCCGCACTGAATCCTGACCCATTCATTTCAATGGGTCTGTGTACATGAGCGTTTTTTTTCACGCATCACTTGTGCGTTGTGTGAAAATCGCAGCATGTTCTATATTCTGCGTTTTTCACGCAGCTCTAGCCCCATAGAAGTGAATGGGGCTGCGTGAAAAACGCATTGCATCCGCAAGCAAGTGCGGGTGCGTTGCGTTTTTCACTGATGGTTGCTAGGAGATGTTGTTTGTAAACCTTCAGTTTTTTATCACGCCGCGAAAACGCATCAAAACGCATTGCACCGCGCGGAGAAAACGGAACAACTGAACGCAATCGCAGGCAAAACTGAATGGCTTTGCCTGTGAAATCGCACAGTTTTCACTGAACGCATCCGCAACGCATCCGGACCTAATCCGGACACGCTCGTGTGAAAGGGGCCTAAAACAGCTAGGGCAGCGCTAAAGCCCGTCCATCAGAGCCGGTGACGTCACCGAACACACTGCTGGGTGGGAGCCTAGTATGTATATTATATCAGCTATTTGGCAATACATGTACATATGTCCAATAGAATTAAAACATATATTAAAAATGTAATATGCTTGTAATTATTATTGTGCTGTGCTGGAAGGGTTTGTACGTGTTTTCCTTTTTATTCTCTTGGTGCCTGTGATTATGCTTCCTGTGGTGGTGAGCTCATCCAATTATTCTTATTCTATGATTTTCTGGTATTGAGTCTTCCAACAATTTAGGTAATTGGTGATGGGAATACTCTTTTTTTGGTGATGGGATCTGTCCCAATGAGTTCCTTTTCCTTCTGTCACAGATGTCTGATCTGAACAAACGCATGTCCGCTATTGAACGCATGCTAAACCGCCTAGAGGAAAGAATCTCTGTGCAGTCTGATGAGGTAATCCCAACTCATTACCAATTTGCTCAGTATAGAAGACGGCAAATATCCATTTAAAGCCTGACACCATCTAATCCCTTAGTCCACAGGTCAAGGAGGACAAACTGATGCAGACTTGGAGGAAGAAACACTTAAACGAAAGCTAGGAGAACTTGCCAGTACCCTTAGTGATAAAGGAGGCTCTTCTGATGAGGAGAAAGGACCAAAATTCAAGTCAACAGTGAAGCTTTCCAATGAGGATGCTACTGATCAGGCCCAGAAGGTAAAACCTTAGGACAGCTAGGGAATGTAAGACATTAAATTAATCTGTCTTTTCTTGTAAATTGATATTTTTGGATACATGTCTTGCAGCCCAATAGAGTTATTGTTTGGAAGTCTACAGCATACATTGAAAGTGAATCAAACAATAATTGGATGCAATCCTTAGGCTTCTTTCACACTGGCGTCCCGGATTTGCTCCGGATGCGTCCCGGGTGCATTGCGGGAAACCCGCGCGAGTCCGCACGCAATTTCAGTCAGTTTTGACTGCAATTACGTTGCATTGTTTAGTTTTTTCCGCGCGAGTGCAATGCATTTTGCACGCGCGTGATAAAAAACTGATTGTGGTACCCAGACCCGAACTTCTTCACTGACGTTCGGGTTTGGGTTCAGTGTTGTGTAGATTTTATTATTTTCTCTTATAACATGGTTATAAGGGAATATAATAGCTTTCTTAATACAGAATGCTTACTAAAATGTGACTTGAGGGGTGACCGGCATCGTCTTCTTTCTTCTTCTTTCAGGACCTGCAAAAGGACCTTTGATGACCATGTGGTGACGTGGTGACGTCATCAAAAGTCCTTTGGCAGGTCCTGAAAAAAGAAGAAAGAAGATGATGCCCGGCTGCACGATCAATTGGATGAGGTGAGTTAATTTTTTTTTTATTTTTTAACCCTTGAGCCACATTTAAGTAAGCATTCTGTATTAAGAATGCTATTATTTTCCTTTATAACCATGTTATAAGGGAAAATAATACAGTAAATTGACTTTTATCAATTTACTTACATTTTCTTCTAGAAACCATGCATGAAAATCACATTGCATCCACACATGCTTGTGGATGCTTGCAATTTTCATGCAGACCCATCCATTTCTAAGGGGCCTGAGTTGCGTAAAAAATAGCAGAATATAGAACATGCTGCGATTTTCACGCAATGCACAAGTAATGCGTGAAAATCACCGCTCATCTGCACAGCCCCATTGAAGTGAATGGGTCCGGATTTAGTGCAGGTGCAATGTGTCCACGTCATGCATTGCACCCGCGGGGAATTCTTGCCCGTGTGAAAGGGGCCTTAAAGTGACTCCAACTGTGAAGCTTCACTTTAAAATCAAGAACTGTTCTAGAAACAATATCTCCAGATGACCCGAGCATGTAGATTTCTTGAATTGGTAAAACAGTGAATAAACAATTACATTACCAGCTCATTGTAATCAGAGAGGAACTTCAGGTTTAAAGAGATGGGTTTTTAATGGGAAGGGAAAACACAATTAGAAGATTTTCAAGTGGTTTATAATATATACATCTCAGTGGATATTTAATGGTTAAACTTGAGATTAGGTTTATATTTCAGAGGGAGGGGTGTCGTTATAAAAAGAGTAGAAAGAATAACCAGGCTTCCCATTGCTTCATCCTTTTGCAATAAGGACCCACTAATGGGAGCTCTCTGTCCCTTGTAGTATGTTCAGTACAGGTAAGGATGCATCATGAAGATCAAAGTGCCTCTTGAGAAAGATGATGTGGACAATTAGCACACCATCTGCCCTTAGGGCCATACCTCTTCCGAACCCCTATTCATCCATTTAGCGTAACACGTTAGTGGGAAGCTGCATCTTCAGTGTCAGAGATAGCAACATCTCTTTCACTCTAATGGATCTATTTAAATGTAACTAAAAAGAAAGATGAAACTGGGAGTCGAGTGTTTTTTGTTTTTTGCATTTCGCTGTTATTTAGTCACAGTAAAATATGGATTCACATACCATACATATCTACTCAACATGCACAAATATACCTTTGTTTCCTTCTTTATTGCCCCATCTTTATTTGCCACATTTGACATCTGTGCTACATATGAAAAAAACTACATTTATTAAAGCACATTTCCTGTTGGTATCTAGAATAGATATATGGAGAGAAGGATGGTACAATTGCACAATGAACCCCTCCCCTCTCCATAAACCTCCTATGGGCAGCTTATCGTATGAACTTTTAGAGAGCGGAGAGCAGAGAATGTTAGTTTAGGAACATAAATCTTACAAGGTTTCTTACATTCATCTATACTTTTGATTTATGCAAAGTCTGCTGAGGTTAGTGACCATTTAAAGATACCCATGACCTTAATTACACTTGGAATTTCTGAATGGACAGTACCTTCTCCCATCTGCAGAAGACAGCAGCTCAGGCTCTCTGTGATATCACAACCAAAACATTGAGGACCATAAATGCCACTGAGAGAGCCATGCAAGAAGCCTTTGGTGGTGAGATCCAACAGCCCATCATTCATTACACCAAACCAGGAGCCAGCGGCAAGGCACAGGCTGAATTCCAGAAATTAGAAGAAAATGTAAGGCATAGGATGTAGTGGACCATATTATGAATAGTGGTAGCGTGGCCATGTGTCATGTCAGCACAACATGTTTCAGTACGTTCTTACATCCAGCATTAAATAAAAAACTATGAAAGCACAGTTACGGGCATTAAACAGACGTAGTGATCTATTTCTGTTTTGTGAAAATGAAATAACAAGAAAGCCTCAACACAGTTTAGAAACATCTGAATCAATGCCTATAGAGGTGTCCTTCCTTAAACCTTCCTCTTGGCTTGACTTATTCCAAGATAGGTGGCATGAGGGGAAAAAAAATATGATATATATATATATATATATATATATATATATATTGTAAGAGGATGCAAGGTGTTGTATTTGATAGCAGGTACGTGTCACCGAGGTTGCTGGCCTCGGTGAGGTGAGAGCCGGGTTTTTGTCTGCAGCAGCTAGTGCTGCTCTGTTAAATAGCATGGCTGCAAAGCCGATCCGGCTCTTACTGGGAGCAGCTAAAGAGTAGGGTGGGTGGCTGCTCCCCACGGTCCAGTCCATGTTTTGGGCTGGGTATAAAACGCAGCCAGCAGCTGTGTCTGGGGGTGTGATTATCCTGGAGCCTGCAAACAGGGCTGAGGAATTCTCTGTCCTGGAGGAAGGAGCTCAGCAAGGTGGTGTTTCCCTGCGACCTGAAGGTGGAATCGCCTGCGGCTGAGCCGACTGCTAGGTGTGAACCCGCACCTAAACCACCCAAGGTGACTGGACCCTGTGTTGGCCTGTTTTTGTTTTGCCACAGTATTTCCGTTGTGTGTGAACTGTCACCAAGAGACTGCTTTTCATTTATGGCGTGCAAGTGTGAATAAAACACTGTTTGATGCACCATCTGGACTCCTTGTTTTGCCTCTAAACTGCACCCGCACCGCTGTCTACCAGAGCGACTCCCACATTTGGTGTCGGATGCGGGCATGCGCAGTGAGGCTGGCGTGAACGCCGAACTTTGTTTGCTGAGCAAAAGTGTATGTCCTATATTAGGCCGGCAAAGTTGCAGCCTGTGATTTCTGGCAACATGGAGGCTGCTGTGAAAGCCCTCATAGAGGCTAACGTGCAGCAGCGGGAGACCAACCAGTTATTGCTGCAACATGTGATGGCATTACAGGCGGCAGGAGCGTCCCACCACGTCCATGATGCCCGGAAGCGGTCCGTGCGGCGATCCCAAAGATGACCCCCGCAGACGACGTGGAGACATACCTAGCCGTCTTTGAGAAGGTCGCCGTGAGGGAAAAGTTACCCCGTGACCAGTGGGCCGAGGTGGTTGCTCCGTTCCTGGCAGCCGGACCCCAGCAAGTTTTTTCGATTTGGCAGATGTCCAGGCAGCTGACTACCCGACCGTGAAAGGTGAGATTCTAGCAAGACTGGGGGTGAATGTTTTGGTCCGGGCCCAGCGGGTGCATCAGTGGGAATTTAACCCGGCTGAACCCGCCAGACCACAATACTATGACCTGCTACATCGGTTGCAAAAATGGCTGCAGCCAGACATACTGACTCCCACTGCTATGCTCGACCGTCTGTTAGCAGATGTATTCTGGAGGTCTTTGCCATACCCTCTCCAGCACTGGATCGGCCAGGTATCCCCCACCAATGCCCTTGAGATGGTCGACCTGGTGGAGCGATATGAGGCCACCAGAAACCTGCAGGGGGTTCTTTGGGAGGAGGCCAGTCAAACCCCGGAAACCTCCACCCCAGTCCCGGCGGCCGGCCAAACCCGCCCGGGATGTACCCCTTGCAGATCCCTCCCCAGTAGTCTGCTGGCGGTGTCACGAGCCTGGCCACGTAAGGGCCGACTGTCCACAGTGGGGGAACCCATGGAGACTAATTATGGGTACCGGGCTTCCCTGTATGCCCGGAGACTGTGTGCGACCGGCACCCCGAGACAATAGACAATCGACATCTGTGCCAGGTGCAAATCGGGGATAACCTGGCAGTGGCGCTGTTGGACTCAGGGAGCCTGGTAACCCTGGTAAGTGCTGCCCTGGTACAGCCCACCCAGTATACGGGCCGGAAAGTTGGTGTGGTGTGTATACACGGAGACTTAAAGGACTATCCCACGGCTGTAATGTCTCTGTCCACGGCGGCCGGCACCTGGACTTGTGAAGTGGCGATCTCCACAAAGCTGCCCTATGAACTAATAATTGGGAGAGACTTCCCTGGTTTTCCGTCACTGTGGCCTGAGATGAAAGTGACTAATAGCCCTGAGACAGGGGTAACCCTAGCAGAGTGGCCTGATACCCCTGGAAGGCCAGAACCCTGGGAGCCCGAGTCTGAAGGGCCAGCGGTAGGGGTGACCACTGCTGCAGCGGTAGTGGGGAGACAACCCCACTGAGTGTAATGGTGGGAGACACGGAGGACTTGCCACCGGGGCCTGAGTTGGCAGACCTCAATGTCTCCGGGAAAATTTTGGGACCGCACAACACCGGGACCAAACCCTAACCAGGGCCTGGGAGAATGTGCTGGAAATTGATGGTAAACCCCAGAAACCAGGGGCTGAATTAATGTTCCCACGATTTATTGTTCTGCAGGATATGTTGTATCGGGTGAACCAAATCCGAGGTGAACCTGTTGAACAGTTGGTGGTGCCCACAGCGTATCGCAAGCTTGTCATGGAGCTTGCCCACCAACATGTTCTTGGGGGACACCTGGGGTGGCAGAAAACCCAGGACCGCATACTGCAGCGGTTTTATTGGCCCAGTGTGTTCAAGGAGGTAGAGAATTATTGTAAGTCCTGTCCGACCTGTCAGATAACTAGCCCCCAGCCACATTTCCGTAGTCCTCTGGTACCTCTGCCAATTATTGAAGTACCGTTCGAGCGAATCGCTATGGATTTAATTGGGCCTGTACCAAAGTCTGCCAGGGGCCACCAACACATTCTGGTAGTTCTCGACTATGCCACTCGGTATCCGGAGGCGGTGCCTCTGCGACATACCTCAGCTAAGCTCATTGCCAAAGAGTTAATGGAGATGTTTTCCCGTGTGGGCCTGCCAAAAGAGGTTCTGACAGACCAAGGGACCCCTTTTATGTCCAAAGTAATGAGGAACTGTGTAAATTGTTGCGTATAAAGCAGCTACGGACGTCCGTTTACCATCCGCAAACAGACGGTCTTGTTGAGAGGTTTAACCAAACTCTAAAAAATATGTTAAAGAGGGTGGTGTCTAGAGATGGGAAGGACTGGGACCTGCTTCTGCCCTATCTCATGTTCGCAGTGCGAGAGGTACCCCAGGCCTCTACTGGGTTCTCGCCCTTCGAACTGCTTTATGGCAGACACCCTCGGGGCCTGTTGGATATCGCCAAGGAAGCATGGGAACAACAGCCTGTCCCCACAAAAGTGTCATTGAGTATGTCACCCAGATGCAGGAACGGATAGAAAGGGTGTTGCCGCTGGTCCGGGAGCATATGGAGGCAGCACAACAAGCCCAGAGTAGGGTGTATAATCGTCAGGCTCGGGTGCGGGGCTTCAATCCGGGAGATCGAGTGTTGGTTCTGGTACCCACCCTTGACAGCAAATTCCTAGCTAGGTGGCAGGGCCCCTATGAGGTGATCGAGAAGGTAGGGAAGTAAATTACAAAGTACACCAGCCAGGGCGGCGCAAGCCGGAGCAGGTGTACCACGTGAATTTACTTAAGCCTTGGAAAGATAGGGACACGGCCGACGACCACAGCCCCCGGCCAGGGCTTCTAGGTGAAAGGGTCCAGCCCCACAGTTCGAGGCCTGTGAAGCAGTAACCACGGTAAAAATTGCAGACAGCCTGTCTTCCAAACAAGTTCAGGAAGTCAGGGAGTTCATCAGTCGGAACACGGATGTGTTCTCGGACCTCCCTGGCCGCACGTCTCTCATCCAACATGACATCGTCACTGAGCCTCAGGCCAAGATCCGGTTAAAAACCATACCGGGTACCCGAGGCTCGGCGGCGGACCATCGCGGAGGAAGTACAGTTAATGTTGAAGCTCGATGTCATTGAGGAGTCGAAGAGTGAGTGGGCCAGTCCCATAGTCCTAATACCCAAGCCGGATGGGACGTTGCGGTTCTGCAACGATTTTCGCAAGTTAAATGAAGTGTCCAAGTTTGATGCGTATCCCATGCCCGGGTAGACGAGCTTGTTGAGAGTTTAGGGCAAGCCCGTTATTTTTCTGTGCTAGACCTCACCAAAGGGTACTGGCAGGTACCCTTAGCGAGTCGGCTAAGGAAAAAACCGCATTTGTTACCCCGCAGGGCCTGTATCACTACAAGGTGTTACCCTTTGGCCTGCATGGCGCCCCCGCCACTTTCCAAGGTTAATGGACATAGTGCTGCGACCACATCGTCGGTGCGCCTCGGCCTACTTAGATGATGTAGTCATCCACAGCACCGACTGGGAAAGCCATTTACCCAAGGTGCAGGCGGTAGTGGATGCCCTGAGGAAAGCCGGACTGACCGCTAACCCAAAGAAGTGCTCCATAGGGTTAGAGGAGACAAAATATCTGGGATATGTAATTGGGCGGGAGTCATCAAACCTCAGGTAACCAAGGTAGAGGCCATTCGTAACTGGCCCCGACCGGTCACCACCAGGCAGGTAAAGTCGTTCCTGGGGATTGTAGGTTACTACATGAGGTTTGTGCCCCACTTTGCCACAATAGCAGCGCCGTTGACAGACCTGTTGAAGGGGCGAAAGTCTGGGAGGGTTAGCTGGAGTGAGAAGGCGGAGGAGGCTTTCGCCGCGTTGAAGTCGGCCCTGTGTGGGTCCCGGTTTTGGTGACACCCGACTTCAACAAGGAGTTTGTCGTACAGACCGACGCCTCGGAGGTAGGCCTCGGTGCGGTACTGTCTCAGGAGGTCAACGGGGAAGAACATCCCGTTGTCTTCCTGAGCCGTAAGCTCAATCCCGCCGAGTCCAGATATAGTATAGTGGAGAGGGAGTGCCTGGCTATCAAGTGGGCACTCGAATCTCTCGCTACTACTTGTTAGGGAGGAGGTTCCGTCTGGTGACCGACCATTCCCCCTCAAATGGATGAGTCAGGCCAAGGAGAGGAATGCTCGGGTCACCAGGTGGTTCCTATCTCTTCAGAATTTCAAATTCTCCGTGGAACACAGGGCAGGCCGCTTGCAGGGCAACGCAGATGCCCTGTCCCGCGTCCACTGCCTCACGTGTGTTCACCCCTCAGGGTTGAACAAAGGGAGGTGTGTAAGAGGGTGCAAGGTGTTGTATTTGATAGCAGGTACGTGTCACCGAGGTTGCTGGCCTCGGTGAGGTGAGAGCCGGGTTTTTGTCTGCAGCAGCTAGTGCTGCTCTGTTAAATAGCATGGCTGCAAAGCCGATCCGGGCCGGCTCTTACTGGGAGCAGCTAAAGAGTAGGGTGGGTGGCTGCTCCCCACGGTCCAGTCCATGTTTTGGGCTGGGTATAAAACGCAGCCAGCAGCTGTGTCTGAGGGTGTGATTATCCTGGAGCCTGCAAACAGGGCTGAGGAATTCTCTGTCCTGGAGGAAGGAGCTCAGCAAGGTGGTGTTTCCCTGCGACCTGAAGGTGGAATCGCCTGCGGCTGAGCCGACTGCTAGGTGTGAACCCGCACCTAAACCACCCAAGGTGACTGGACCCTGTGTTGGCCTGTTTTTGTTTTGCCACAGTATTTCCGTTGTGTGTGAACTGTCACCAAGAGACTGCTTTTCATTTATGGCGTGCAAGTGTGAATAAAACACTGTTTGATGCACCATCTGGACTTGTTTTGCCTCTAAACTGCACCCGCACCGCTGTCTACCAGAGCGACTCCCCACATTATATATATATATATATATGAGTTTGAATGGGTCGCACAGCTGACACAAAGTGTCTTAGTATACGGAGTGCCAGTGGACTCAGGAACCGTCCTCCACAACCATATGAATAAAAAATAATAACTTCCACGGCACATCCAAAAATTAGTGTAAATTTATTTACCAGAAAATCACGACGTTTCGGTACGCCCAATGGTATCTTGAGAAAGGTACCATTGGGCGTACTGAACGTCGCGATTTTCTGGAAAATAAATTTACACTAATTTTTGGATGTGCCGTGGAAATTAATTTTATATATATATATATATATATATATATATATATATATTTATTTATTTTGCATTAGTCAGACATTGTGAGTGATGCAAAAGTGTATACTCACATTGGTATAAGTTATGCCAAAAGGCAAGGCAAGGAAGGACACATCTTGAACGTTTAATGAGTCATGCCACGCAAGTAATATTCATTTGCAGCACTATATCATCTCCAATAACTGGTCAACTTTATATCCAATGTTTAATATTCTAGGTGTACATGGTAGCAGATAAGACATATCGAGTTGAAAAGAACCTCCAGGACCTGGAGGAACGTGCACGTCAGAGTGGAACCACAGATTCTGAGCTTTCAGAATTAGAGGTCAGTGTGGCATCTGCTATGGCACAAGTGCAACAGGCAGAGAGTGAGGTGAGAGGCAAGAATCCCCTCTTTCAAAAAATTTTTAATTTCTCTTTTAATCTATATCATCTTATTTTTCTTGTATAGGTGTCAGATATTGAATCCAGAATAGCTGCTCTAAGTGCAGCAGGACTCACTGTGTCACCTTCAGACAAGGCAAAGAAGAAGTCCAGCTCTCGGGTAATATAGCACAGGATATATGTTACTCTATGTAAAATTTCACTAAAAGAGTAACCGTTATTTTTTTTCCTATGAAATAATTGTACAAGTGGTGATTACAAACTTTGTAATGTATCTTATTACAGAAAAATGCAGCTTCCTCCACCAGACTCTCCTCCTCTCCTCCTTTCTGATTTCTACGGTGACCACTCACTTTCAATTCACTAGTAAAATCCATATTTAGAGAGGTAGAGATGAAAGTGGTCATGAGCTTACTGAGCGTTCAGATTATAACAGCTGCCCCTAGAAGTCTGTCGGGAAGGGAGAGGAGAAGGGTGCAGCTGCTGTAAGAAAAAGAGGGAAACAGACATAAAGAGATCCTGCTACTGTTTCTAGTAGGCATTCTACTATCTCACCCCAGTGCTGGAATAACAGCAACAGTGTTCAGTACTGCTGTATAAGGTCCTTTACAGTATGTTGTTGCTGCTTCAGACAAATAGGGTAGCAAAATATTTTCTTTTTTCTGAGTGCTGTCTATTGAAAACACTCTGGAGCTCAGTTCAGGGAAAACTGTCAATTATAGTTGAAGATAAGGATCAGGCAAATTGGATTTCAGCTGCCCAACCCTTTTGTTCTTGGAGAGATTAGCTGCTGCCCATGTAGTCTGGCAGTGGCTTATTACCGCTCTTCCTACTGAGGACATGATTGCTCAGCTAAACTTAACTTCTGTATGAAGGGATGGGAAAAAAATGATAGCTGTCAGCCAAAAAATGGCCAAACACAGCTATCTTAAGTGTATGGCCAGTCTTAGGCCTCATGCACACGAACGTGTGCTGGCCGTTCCATGCATTGGGGACCGAAATTTGCAGTCCCCAATGCACGGGCACCATCCGTGCAGTTGCCGCAGACAAATGCAGACCCATTCAACTCGAATGGGACCGTCATCTGTCCGCATCGCAAAAACATGTTCTATTTTTTTGCGGTGCAGAGGCACAGAGAGAAACCCCACGAAAGTGCTCGGTAGTGCTTCCATGGGGTTCCATGCCTCTGTTCCGCACCGCTTCTTCCAGATTGCATCTGGGATATGGTGTGCACACAGCCGGTGCCCGTATATTGCAGATCCGCTGTTTGCGGGCCCCAATACTGTTTTTAGACATCAGTTCGTGCTGCATAAACAGCAATCTGCTGCCCAGAAACAATGAACCTGTGTGAGGAGTAGCAATTGCTCGCCCCCATACAGTGGAGGAGACTGCTGCATGTAAAGGCAGCTGTTTCCTCCACTGACGAGCAGGCAGTTATCGGGAAGGAAGTGTTGCCCACTCGGTTGGCGAGTGTAACTGTGCCTTTACAGAAAGCAATTTTTAAGAAACAGTTGCAACTGAAGCTGTCAGTATCAAACGACTGTTTGTAGCCTTAGGGTGGTCATTGAAATAACTGTCGGCTGAACGAATTTTGCTTGGCCAAATATTTTTTTTTTCTGACTCCCCTTAGGCCTCATTCACACGTCCGCATTTTAGTACGCATCTATTCCGCAGAATAGATGTGGACCCACTATTCCGGGTTTCGGCTCCAAAATATCCGGCCGCGGCTCCGCAAAAGATAGAGCATGTCCTATTCTTGTTCGCAGCATGCGGACAAGAATAGGCATCTCTATGGGGAGTGCCGGCATGGTGTGTTGCGGATCCGCAATTTGCGGATCCGCAACACACCACGGACTTGTGAATGGGGCCTTAGGCCGAGCATGCAAGTTTATTTAATGGGAAAAGTTTATTTAATGGTTTATTTAGTGGGAAATTGTTGCCCCATGTGTTTTATGTCCCATGGGAATAAAGGATCATCATTGCAATCCAACATGTCCAATCCTTCTTTCCCTCTATATGTGCCGATATCGGGTGGCCTGTATACATGTTAGATGGTTGGTCTAATCTGTTGAAATCAGTGGGTCGGCTGAGTTTTTTCTAGTGTGCATGGCACCTTTATAGTGTCATATTACAAGATTATTTGTACAATTAATATTTTTGCTGTACTAAAATTATTTCCCTATCTACTATTATTTCCCTATCTACCAGACGACCGCCTCTGCTATATCCAGAAGCACAGAGCCATTTCGCTCCTCATCACCAGAATTACAAAACCTTACTTCAACACCCAGTGAAGCGAAGGTTAGCCCACTTTCATATCAAATATTTGAGCGGACACCATTTAGAAATGTATTTACAATTTTTGGAAAATGACATTAGTGGAGTGGAGAATGACATTATCTGTGCAAATGCTGTGGATCTACTAGGGCAGTGGTCAGCAAACTGCGGCTCTAGAGCCACATGTGGCTCTTTAGCCCCTTGATATTGGCTCTTCCAGGTGCGGGCTCACATGTACAGTGCGATCGCATTTTCGTTGCCCGTGGCAAAAATCGGCAAGAGGAGAAGGACCAGGAAGTGGTGAAGGCTCTGTACTCACCGCTTCCTGGTCCTCGGCTGTAGGCTGTGCAGGGCTGCGCACAGTGTGAGGCGCTCTGTGACGTCATGCTGTGCACGCCAGTTCACAGCACAGCCGACAGCAGGAGGAACACAGAGCGAGGGTGGTGAGGAGCAGCGGCATCCAGGAGCAGGAGAGGTAAGTTCTTTTTTTATTTTATGAAACTTGGGGCTGATCTGAGGCAATGGGGTGATGAGAATCATAATGGGGGATATGAGAGGCATCATTGATGATAAAGGGGATGATAAGAATCATAATGGGGGATATGAGAGGCATTATGGATGATGAGAGGCATTATGGATAATAAAGGGGATGATGAGAATCATAATGGGGGATATGAGAGGCATCATGGATGATGAGAGGCATTATGGATAATAAAGGGGATGATGAGAATCATAATGGGGGATATGAGAGGCATTATGGATGATGAGAGGCATCATTGATGATAATGGGAATGATGAGAGGCATCATGGATAATAACAGGGTTGATAAGAGGCATCATGGATGATAATGGGGATGATGAGAGGCATGGGGCTCTTATCTGAGGTCTGATTGGGGGTCATTTCCTTTGGGGTCTGAGCTGACGTCTGATCTGAGGGAGGTCTTATTAACATTGGGGGTCTGATTAGTGGTTTGACCTGAGGTGTAATGAAAAATATATTTTTTCATATTGACCTCCTCTAAAACCTACGTGCGTCTTATAGGGTGAAACGTTGTGGAGTGAAAGATGTAGTGTCGAGGATTGAGAAAGGTATGTTCAGATGGTTAGGAATTACCCTTATTAAGTTAATAACAATGTACCTTCCTATATAGTTTACGTTTAAAAAATTTGGCTCTCAGAAAAAATTAAATCGCTGTTTTGTTGATATTTGGCTCAGTTGACTAATAAGTTTGCCCACCACTGGTCTAGGGAAACACAAAGCATCACTTCAAGGGATATTTCTATCTCATCTGTTTATGGCTAAGGTTGGAATATGAGGTGGCCAGGGAAGTATATATACTGTATGTGAATAACACTAACCTTTTCTGACCTCGGGTATCTTTACAGGGAGTAATGTTTGACATATCACAGGTTATTTGATCATTTCTACATTAATTAAAACAAATATGACAAGTTTAAATGTGACGGATAAAAAAATAAGGCTGTAACAAATTACATTATCCATTACGACAAAGTGTCGTACTTATGTTCTTTTGTCTGTGAAAAATGACAGATGAGAATTTATGTTAAAGGGGTTATCCGGGTTCAGAGCTGAACCCAGACAACGCCTTTAAGTAGGTATAAATGTAAGATATAATGACAAACCATGTTGGAGGACTAGGCAGGGAAGATATTTAAAAGGTTACCTGTGAAGATATACTAGCCTGCTCCCCACTGCTCCATTCCGGCTCTCTGCCTCACTTTACCAGTCTTCCATCTGTCAACCTTCCCATGAACGGGTTCACTTGTGTTGCCGCAGTCAATGACAGACCTCAGCCGTGATAGGTCCCCAAGTGACGTGCTGCTTAGGGACATCACTGCTGATGCCAGTCATTAGCTGTGTACATGAACCCGTCCATGCAGAAGCTGACAAACTGTGACTGGAAGACCAGTGAAGAGAAGCAGGGAGCAAGAAAAGAGCGTTGTGGAGCCGGGTTCCCAAATGTACTTCATGCTGGTGTAGAAATTAAAAACTGTGGACAACCCTTTAATGTCTCTATTTATTGGCCCTTTCCCATAGATTCTAACTATGCAGCAGGCTTTAAGAAGAAAATTTAATATTGACACGGACATGGCTGGTGAGTATGCTATCTTCTAATGAAGAAAAGTTTTATTACATGTAAATCATTTTTCTTATTCATATTCAGATTAAAGAGTCTGGTAAATTAAAATATATGGGGTGATATATATATATATATATATATATATATATATATATATATATATATGTGTATGTATCAAGCCTGATTGATGGTACCTTAGGAAACGGTTATCTGCTTGTGTAGTTCCTGCAAAGGTTTGCCATTGTTGTGTATTGTGACCATCAGTGCCTGACCTGTGCCTGCTAACCATATTGTTCTTGTGCCACCTGCCCTGACCTATTGCTCTTTTATCATCTTACGCAAACTCTGCCTGTCCTGACCTCAGTTTGTCCTCTGACAATTTGAACATGCTTCTGCTTGTTCTCTTGGTGCCATGGTTTGGTGTCTCTTGACCATGGGTTAGCAGCCTCTGAATGGACACTATTCCTTGAAGTGGAGACCTGGTGGCCCCTGCATGCAGTCCAGATCCCCATACGAGGGTGAAAGGCTGAATACAAGAGGACCACCTTGACAACGCCATCAGGAGTAGCTCTGTTCAGTGGTAGTGTGTCCACACCCACTGTAGAACTTTAGTATTGTCCTAGGAGTAGTAGTTCTTTGTCTATAAAAACAAAGAGCGCTATCCTACAAGATGTGACATATTTTGAAAAACTTTGAGAGATGCAACAGGGAAATTCACACTTGAACTTTCAATATGATCAAGCCAATCCTTTATATATGGACTCTGTATGAGAGGGACAAATCATTGGAAAAAGACAATTATTACAAACACACACACACCAAAGGGAACAAAAAAATTAGTAAAAACGTGATCTAGAGATTCCATAAAATAAAAACCCCAACTCAGTCCATAGATGGGTGTCACTTATTTTCTGATACTCGCGTCGTGTTCTAGATTTGAGCATTTTACTGAAAGTTTTCTTTTGTTTGGAGAGAAGTTATTTGCAGTACTGTCATCAGAAAGACTTTATATATTTTACAAAAACACATTTTTGTTCTGTTGGTCTCAAAATTTCTTTGATCGGCTTTAGTAGCTGATGAACATTACAAGTTCCCCTCCCTATAAGTGACATGCATTGAATGTCTTTCTGCACTCACAGATAAAGGAGCCTCTTGACCCAGAGTTTTTATTCTGATGTTAAACATTAGTTATAAACTAACTGAAAAGGTTGACCTGAAAGGCTTCAATTAACCTTCCTATAATGTTATAATTTCATAGACGCTTATCTCTGTGATTATTGCTGTCATCACATCTTAATCGTTCTCTTTTATTTCTTTATGACAATTGCTAGTTGGAATGAAGTACAACTGATTTATAGTAATAGTTGTACAATTATATCTCATTGGTCACACACCTTTATTTCCATGCGGCTGTTTGTCAGAATACCTGTTCGTATATAACAAGGTAAGGGCAAGGTACTTATAGATGGACAAGTGCTGAAGTTGGTGATACACAAGCATGGAAGTCCAAAGGCAATTGTGAATTTTAAAAATACACTATCAATTCTGCCCATGCTAAATAGATCAATATATAATATAATAATCGACCCTGCCACAATTGGCGGAATCTGCAGACAATCTAATACAGGCATCCTCAAACTGCGGCCCTCCAGCTGTTTCAAAACTACAACTCCCAGCATGCCCGAACAGCCTACAGGTATAAGCCTACAGCAGGGCATTGTGGGAGTTGTAGTTTTACAACAGCTGGAGAGCCGCAGATTGAGGATGCCTGATCTAATAATATGTTGGATGGAGTAAAGATCTGTCTTGCTGGTTTTCAACATTCCTAGCGGGTGTATTATGGCACAGTGTTTGGGGGGCTTTGAACAAGAAGTGCTATCAGTAATTTCCATAAAGCGAACAAAGTCTGCAGATAAAAAAGTGGGGCAAAGTAGACATCTTTAACTAGCCATACACATTAGATAATTGTTGGCCGAATGCTTGTGTGGCTCACAGCTATCTTTCCCTATCCTCTGATACATAATGCATATTGTAAGTAGTTAATGGGAATTGGGGATAAACTCTGGCAATGGCTTATCACCCAAAGAACAAAAGCATTGGGCAATCCAAATTGAACATGCCTGATCTTTTTCTCCCCGGTGGAGAGTCGGGAGAATTCTATGGACATTAAAGAGTTTTCGAAGAGTTTATAACTGACAACTAGGGTTGAATGAAGCGTGCTTCAGATCACAGATCCAAAGTCACTTTGTTCAAAACTTCATTTGAATGTTGTACAGAGACCCATCTCCGTACAACATTCAAATGTATGGGCTGTGTGGAGGTGAAATTCGTTAAGCCCGAAATCTCACAAGACTTCAGTGAAGAACTTCGGCTTTCGATTGTACAACTTGGAAACCATTTTGAAATTGCAATCCAAAGTCTGCTTCGGTACCGAGGTACCAGTCGGTACCAAAGCTGACTTCTACTGTTTTAAAATGGGTTTTAAGTTCTTGCGAGACATTGGACTTAACGAATTTCACCTCCGCACAACACATACATTTGAATGCTTTGCTCAACCCTACTGATAATCCATCCTTCTGGATAGGTCATCAGTATCTGATTGTTGGAGGTCCGACATAAGGGACCCCCCCGATCAGCTGTTTGAAAAGGCAGCGGGGCTCCTGTGAGTGCCACAGCCTTCTCAAAGCTTTTCCTAGGCCAGTGACAAGACTTTAATCGGTCGCGTAGCATAGAAGCAACTCAGCCCCATACAAGTTAATGGGGCTGAGCTGCGATAACAAGCACAGCTGCACTGACACAGGAATGCCGGTACCTTCTCAATCAGAGGATAGGTCATCAGTATTAAAATCTCGGAAAAACCCTTTGAAATGCTGTATCATACCAGATGAATTTGGCAGGCTCAGCCAATATACATCTAGTGTATATGACCAGCTTGGTTTCAAAGATTAGACTAAATGATATCCAGTAAGCATTGAGATGTACAGTCTGGTAGCGATTTTTTTTTTATTGATTAACACAGTTGTCTCTGGTTTTGTTCACAGATGGTTCCTTTGAACGTAATGCACTTTACCGTGGCTCCCTGACACAACGCAATCCAAATGGGAAGAGCAGAAAGCTGGACCGCGTCTTTGCTGTAAGACTCATAGATTAATCGTGGAGAGGATAAAGTATGGCTAAAACTTTTAGATAACTTGGCTGATGAAAAAATATAACAATTAGAAGGAAACTAACAAAAAGAGCGCCACCCTTACTTGTGTTTAGTGCCACTTGTATGTGTCCCGATGAAGCAACAGTCACAATAGTTAGCACTCCCGTTCATTAATCAGCCTGTTAATGGAATATTGAACCCCTGTGAGGAACTGAACTTGTAAACTCTGGAGATTCGTGGAGGTTGGGTGATAGGTTATGTAATACAGAGAATAAGAGTCATTAGATAGCACTTGTGTCATTACAATGTACTTGTCTTCCAGAAACCTGTTCTCAGCCAGAGATGAAACAAGGATCAAAGCCTTCTTCAAATGCAATGGCTCCTTCCCTTCTGCTTCATTTACACCAAGAGGATTAAACCCTAGCTTACAGCAGCAAACTTTATGGGGGTCATTTATTAAGGCCTTGCGCTGGAGGTGGATTCGCCAAAGTTATGAAGAGGTGCCGCCTTTACACAACTTTTGCGTATCCACTGTCGGTCTAAATGTAAAACAGCTTCCTTGCTGGCTTAAATTTAGATAATTTTCTACACCTAAAAAGGAAATAGAGAATGATAATTGCGTCTGGCCACCACACCACCTTTTTAAGACCTGGCGTGAGAAGGTAAAAGTTGCAGACTGTGGCGCAAATAACCTTTTCGCTGCAATTTGCGCCAGATATACACCAGAGAACTGGCGTATATCAGTTAAATGACCCCCTATGTCAGAGATGGCCAACCTGAGGCTCTCCAGCTGCTGCAAAACTACAACTACCAGCATGCCTAGACAGCTATCAGCCTACAGCAGGGCATGGTGGGAGTTGTAGTTTTACAACAGCTGAAGATGCAGGTTGTCCATCCCTGCCCTATGTACACAGCCATGTCTGCATCAGTGCCTGGAACTAGGATATTCAAGGCCTACTAATAAATGTGATTATAATGGTCTCATATAAAGAAGTGATCATATTCTTTATTGTACTGTTTTGCAATCTTACTGAAAAAAATCACTAATTATGATGAGGACTAAAAAACTTACAACACTAGTCCTAAAGTATATGGCTAGCAAATTTGAAGGTTAAACTCTAGACTGACATGGAAGAATAGATATGTATTTGTATATATGTAAAAGGTAATACGGCAATGGGAAGAAACCTAGAGAAACTCATAGAGGTTATGGGAGACATTTTTTAAGACTGGCAATTTAGACACTGGCTCAGGCCTCTACACAACTTTGGGGCTTCCTCCAGCAGACCATGCGGCATACTAAAATGTACCCCTCGCTGGTGTAGATTTAGATAATATTTCACGCCAAAAACTGGCGTGGAAAATGATAAATGAGACTGGCCTGCCGGCCCACCTTCTTCCCTGCTGACATCAGGCCCCCTTTTCTCGGCGCTCAGGAAAAGTGGTGTGAGCAGCAAAACGTTGTAGATTTTGCTGCAAAAAAACACTGCGACAAAATCTGCGACATTAATACATTAATAAAAGTGGTGTATAATTCATGATAAATGTCCTCCTATGTATGTAGCCATAATGGTGGTCAAATTGAGAATAGTAGTAAACAGTGAGACGCTTGTTGGATAAGAATCTTAGAATGGATTTTATTTTACCTGTACATTTAAATTTATTACATTTATTTTTGGCCTAGTGACTATTCCTTACCCCCAAGCACTGTAGCTAGGAGAACCAAAGAAACTGATGTTACATTTATTGCTTTATGTCTATACTTGTATTGTCTGTGTAGACCATGTATGTATACTCTTGCTCCAGGGGTATCCGTGTTTTATGAACAAAAGTTCTCATATGCGTTCCTAAAGGTAATTTAAAAAGGTGGTATTATTTTTAAAAAAAATAGGCCCTTGACAACAAGTAATGTACAGCCCCCCTTGCAAATGATACTGTTTCTCTCACCAAACACTGCCATACCACCAAACAGAACCAAGATAACACTGCAATATACAGCCTACCTAATGCCACAATATTGTACACAAATAATATGCAGTATCTAAGTAATACTTCCCCAAAAAGCCGACAAAATAGTGCCACATGCACTCACTATTCGCTGCCAAGTTTTGATGTAACAGTCCTGCTTCTCTGACCACTGTGGGTGCAGGCATACTAACTGGAAGTTCTGGAGAACATCAAACATAGGTTGGCACCAAAGATACGTATGTTTAGTGTATCTATTAGAAGGTATGAAATTCAAGAGTGATACGTCCACCAGATACCCACTGGAGCACATTTCTGTATGTGTTATGTATGGCTAATATTGTGAATAAGTAATGTAAAAATAATAAAAAATATATATAAAAATGGCAAAGATGTTGTTTGTACATACTACATGCTACAGTAGCTTCTCATCATTATAAAGCCTCATGCACACAAATGTATTTTCCGTTTTTTTGCAGACTGTATGCGGAACCATTCACTTCAATGGGTTCGCAGAAAACGAAAGTTACTCCGTGTGCATTCCGTTTCCGTATGTCCGTATTTCCGTTCTGCAAAAAAAATAGAACATGTCCTATTACTGTCCGCATTACGGACAAGGATAGTACTGTTCTATTAGGAGCCAGCTGTTCCATTCCGCAAAATACGGAATGCACACGGATGTCATCCATATTTTTTTCGGATCCGTTTTTTGTGGACCACAAAATACGTACGGTCGTGTGCATGAGGACTAAGTCACGGACTTTTGACACATAGCATAATATAAACAGCATATCATCCAAAATCATTAAATTACTGATGGACATAGGTACAGAAATCAACTGGTTCGCAAGGACAGTGGTGGCCATTCATGTCATACTGAAACAGCCATCCTGTAACCAATAGATGCTACTGTGCAACTGGATTAAAGTGTTTTTTTGATTTTTTTTTTGTACTGCTGACCTATTCACAGGATGGGTCATAAGTATCTGATCGGCAAGGGTCCCAGGTGTCATTTGAGGAGACCACTGTGCTCATGTGAGCGCCACTGTCTCCTCCACCAAGCACAGTGCCATACATTCGATAGTGACTGTGCTTGGTATCACAGCTCAACTCTATTCATTTGAATCAAAATAAACTGCGCCTAGACCATGTAACTGATAAATATGATGTAACTGGCCTAGGGTAAGCTGTGAAAGGCCGCAGTGCTCCTGATCGGTGGGGGTCCCGGGTGTTAGAACCCCACCTATCAGATACTGATGACCTATGGAGAGGATGGGTCATCAGTATAAAAAAGTTGGAAAGTTGGAAAACCTTAAACCTCAAATTAAATTACAAGTTATATAAATGCTGGTAATTGTTTGATAAAGTATTTGAACTGATAAAGCCAGTGGTGAAACACAAACTTGCAACATTTTTGCACAAGTAAAGTAGGTTCACATCACGTTTTATGGCTCTGTTTGACGTATACGTTAGAAAAAAAAAACACAAAAACGAAGAACACCAAGTTCTTGTATCCTGCACAGTCCAGTAAAAAAAACGCTTACTTTTTTTTTTACAATGGAACTCTCTAGTGAACGGATGCTAATGTATGGCATCAGTCTGAGATATCCGTTTTTTTTCTCTTTGTTGCCATCTACCCGTTGGTTATGTGACAGGGCATATTTACATTGTACCGATGAGCAGGCAATTACTAGGAATGAAGTTTTCCTTATAGATACATGTAAGGCTGGGTTCACACGAGCGTGTCCGGATTAGGTCCGGATGCGTTGCGGATGCGTTCAGTGAAAACTGTGCGATTTCACAGGCAAAGTCATTCAGTTTTGCCTGCGATTGCGTTCAGTTGTTCAGTTTTATCCGCGCGGGTGCAATGCGTTTTGATGCGTTTTTCACGCGCGTGATAAAAAACTGAAGGATTACAAACAACATCTCCTAGCAACCATCAGTGAAAAACGCATCGCACCCGCACTTGCTTGCGGATGCAATGCGTTTTTCACGCAGCCCCATTCACTTCTATGGGGCTGCGGATGCGTTTATAACGCATAAGATAGAGCATGCTGCGATTTACACGCGTTGCAGAAGTGATGCGTGAAAAAAAACGCTCATGTACACAGCCCCATAGAAATGAATGGGTCAGGATTCAGTGCGGGTGCAATGCGTTCACATCACGCATTGCACCCGCGCGGAAATCACGCTCGTGTGAATGCAGCCTAAATGTCTGCTCCTCAGTGGCGATAATGGCTGTGTTTACATGCCGCGATCACCTCCACTGTATAGGGATGAGAGATGACTACTGCTATTGTATGTCCTCATTCAAATTCATTGTTTCTGGGCAGCAGATCGCTGTTCACACAGCATGATCTGCTGCCCAGAAATGAGGATTGAACTGTCCACACCAAAGATCATTTCACCAATGAACAAGCGTTTTGCTCGTTCATCTGGTGATCTGGGGTACCTTTAAAAAGGCCGATTATCTGCCTGACAATTGGGCGGTATAAATGCACCTTTACCAGCCATAATACTGTATATTCTGGTTCAGCTCAGCATCCTGTTAGTTGTCTACTCATCTGGATAGTATGCAGCCACCAGTGACCCCCTGTTCTGGTTCCTCCACCTGTTTCTGCCTTAGCTTGTTTTTGTTGCACCCTGATGTTCTTTCCACTTCCCAAAGATACAGCGGAGACCACAAGATTTACAGGGGATTTCTGAATATTTGTAAAATTCCATTTTAATTGCTAGCCTTGCAATTCCTATAAGAAAATAGGCTTAAAGGGGTTGTCTCATCATGGACAATGCGGGCATATCGAGAACGGAGCCCCGCAACTGAAGGAGGGCGCATGCGCAGCCGGCTTGGTGGTGGCCGGACTGGAGTCCTCCAGCCACCACCTTGCGGCTTCGTTCCCTATATAGGTGCTGGTCCCAGTAGTGGGACCCACATCTATAAGACAATGGGGGCATATCCTAGCGATATTCTCCCCATTGTCTATGATGAGACAAAGGCCTTCCTCAATTCGGGAACTGCTGGCAGCTGGATTGATTGGGCCATGGTAATTAACTAAAGAATACATTGGTCCCTCTCCCAACATCCACACACTATACTGCAGTGCCTCCAAATGTGTGATTATGAATCCCCTTCTGAGTAACAGATCTCCCCTCAAGCAAGATTGCAAGTGTGAGACTGGGGCATACAGTCATTCATACGGTAACAGTCTAGCGAGACTATGCTATATGGACCAAACAAGATTTCTGCCAATTAAGCACAGAACAATAATACTGTATGCCAGTCAGGTCATGGTAAATCTATGTGGCCAGGGGCAGGGAAGCACTTTGCCTTCATGCTGCCTGAAGCAAAAATTGATACAGTACCCCCCCCCCATGCCAAATTCTTGACCTAACCCCTTCCCTCCATCCAGAGGTGTAACTTGAACAGCATGCACTTTCTATAATACCAGTGTCTTCTTATGCTGCATAAGGGTCTTTGGGCCCCCTCAGGCTCCTGGGCCCGGTATCTACTGTTACCTTTGTACCCCCTGCACCCCGGCCCCCCGCACCTCTCCCCGTGATGAATTGTGCTCCACACAAGTAAACACACTGGAACAGGGACAGGTTACAGAGAGGGGAATGTCACTAAGGCAGGACGACATTAATAAACAGTTTAGGAATTTGTTTTCTCTCTCAAATGAAAAAAATCTTAGTGGATTAAAAAAAAATATCCTATAATAAATTCCAATCATGTTAGGGAGTTTCCATATTCTTGTATTTATAACAAGAGATATTATGAAATTAATCAGTTAGAAATTATGGATATTAGTTCCATCACAAGAACTAGTTTATATTAAATTGTCCCTTAGGCCTCATTTCACCAGTATTTGTCATTTAAGCTACAACAAGTATGAAGGTCTAAGACACAAGCCCAAAGGAGATCTTTCTGTCCACTCAATGGACAATAATATTGCTGAGAGGCCTGGAACCCCAGGAGACATCAGAGACACCAGTCGTCATTGAGCACTCACTCATTTAACACTAGGAACGCTCATTCCCATTAATTGTCCTGTGTAAAGGTATCACTGATCACCCCGATGACCAAGCAAACACTTGTTCATCGGAGAAAAGCATTGTTGACGTGGACAACCCTGAAAGATTATCAAAATTAAGGTAATTCACTTTAGAAAAAAGACGACTGAGGGGAGATCTAATAACTATGTATAAATATATCAGGGGTCAGTACAGAGATCTCTCCCATCATCTATTTATCCCCAGGACTGTGACTGTGACGAGGGGACATCCTCTGCGTCTGGAGGAAAGAAGGTTTGTACACAAACATAGAAGAGGATTCTTCACGGTAAGAGCAGTGAGACTATGGAACTCTCTGCCTGAGGAGGTGGTGATGGTGAGTACAATAAAGGAATTCAAGAGGGGCCTGGATGTATTTCTGGAGTGTAATAATATTACAGGCTATAGCTACTAGAGATGGGTCGTTGATCCAGGGAGTTATTCTGATTGTCTGATTGGAGTCGGGAAGGAATTTTTTATTCCCCTTAAGTGGGGAAAATTGGCTTCTACCTCACAGTTTTTTTTTTGCCTTCCTCTGGATCAACTTGCAGGATAACAGGCCGACTGGATGGACAGATGTCTTTTTTACTATGCTACTATGTTACTATGACAACAGGGACAACAGAATCACAGTTTCTGGACACCAGATACAGTAGTTCTGTGTAAACAGGCATCTGCTGCAAAAAAAAATATGATTCTGTATGAGGACAAGCGATTGCAGTAGCATTTGCTCACAGGGGAGATGGTTGCTGCAGCTCTCACTTCGGTTGATGATCAGGCAATTATCAGTTTGTTCTCCATAGTTGCCTGCAAACCTGACCCTTGTAAAGGAGCCTTTATACATACAGACCCACCCTTATCAAATCTTACTTTTAATTTGGTTAAGAAAATAATTTCTCATGAAACCAATACAATATCATAACATACTAGCAAGCCTGCAACTCACAACACAATCACTGGGTGGCCGCACATACAGGATAGACATCTTTTGACACAATATCATGAAATCATGTTGTTTTGAAAAGCTGGTCATCTACTGAGACACTTCTTGGGATTTGTCCAGGGAAAGTAAGGAAGAGCACATCTTTAGTTCACGGTTACGATTCTGGTAAATGAACCAAAATTATCTTTATTGTTAAATTGTAACTGGTTTTGATCAACTTTAGTGTGTATGGGCACTTATACAGTAGTGGCATTTTGTCACTTGGTCCTTTGTGTGTATTTATAGTACGGGCAGAAGATTGAACGCTATTATGAGACAGCTTTTCAGTCTTACTCAACAATAAAAGTAGTAGTTGCTTCCTAAACTCAAGTTGGTACAACCTGGAGTAAACGAAGGCAATATACTGCTGCACAATATGACTGCTTTTTATGTAAACTTGTATTGCAAGTGGCTTCTCAAGGGTCCTTTTCAAATTTAGGTTTTTTTGAAGTCTTGTTAGAACATTTACATCCTAACACCACTATATAAACCTTCAAGTGCATTTTAAGTGGCAATGCTATATAGGGAAGATATAGAAATACAATGTGCGCACCTCCATAAGGAGGTGTAGCGAACATCTTAAATGCTCATTAATACCACGAGATGAGAAAAGACCTGCCCTTTCCCTTTCTGTATTAGGAGCTAAATGGAACTTGAAAAGATAAGAGTCACATGTGAGTCATTAAAAGCCACTGCTTGAGTTGGTTAAAAAGAAATTAACATAATGGATTTCAAGGGTTAGGCAGGTGAGGGGAGGATGCGAGAGCAGATAGAGGGGCAAGGGGCTGCTACTGACGTCAAGCCACAGACAGCTAATATAACCAGATTGTAAGGGGAGCAGGCACAGGAGGACAGCTGGGGAGAGAGTCCCCTGCCAGGAAAAACTGTGAGTATAATGGCTAACCACTGTTATTACCTGTTCTATAAGATGGACACACAGTAATACATAATTTTCACTTAGTCCATGGTGTATTGCAGTGTTAAACGGTATATGTACTCAGCTTAATTAACAACATTGAGATTAATATTTAATAGTTTAGTTTCCTATCATGTTTACTTAGTGTATTTACTCATTGAGCCAAGCCTTCGAAACGTGTGATGAGTAGGAAGTTGCCATCTAGACTGGACAATGTGATGCAAAAGATGTCATAGAATGGATTCTAATGGATGATATCCAATAGGCTGAAACATTGTAATGTACAGTCACTTGAAATTTCTTCCCCATGCTTAGTTCTTGTGAATCACCAAAGTCCAAATGTTCATATGTTTATGGACATGTGCACATTTGTAAAGTTCTGTGAGTGAGCCACTGTGATTATGTAAAGTTTGTACACATCCATGTATTCTACTCTGAAAGATATCTCATCCTTTATTTTATGAACTGCTAGGAAACAATAATTCAGAAGCAATAATTCCTAGCATTCTGCTGCTGTAGAGAGTATGTAAATCCTTCACATAGCTGGCTGTTCTGTTGCTTCTGACATAGATGGGACAGCATATTGCTGCTGGTTGTGTTGGCTCCCTCTATGCTCCACCTTCTATTTCTCATTGTTCGAGATAGCAGCGTGTAGAAGGAAGAGGATGTACACCACAGATTATAGGAGATAAAAGAAAAAGAGAGACATACAGGTTTTTCAGGGTGGAAAAATGATGCAGATTATAGAGAGGGAAGGTGAATCATATTAATGTACAAAAAGAGAAAAGCATGCATGGCAGACTGAAGAGAAATATTCCTCCTTAGCATTAGCATCTGTCAGCACCAGGGCAAAGACATCCCTCATGAGTTGCAGTACAGGAATGATGCTATGCTGATACATGAGGGCTAGTGAAGACAGCAGCATCCCGGACACAAACACTTCACATCCAGCATGTTTTATTGGGAAGGACACACATCCATGTGAGAAAAATATGAAACTAGGAACACGTTATGAACTGCATCAGGGTGTCTGAGAATGGTTAGAGCAACATGTCTTACTCAAAGTAACCACTAATACTGTACAATACTGTATGTAAAAGTCCTTATTTTAGGTGAGCTGTGTCCAGAGCCTTTAAATAGCATGGTAGGACTAACTGTTCCATACCAATTGGAAATAAGCTTGAGATCAGCTGATAAAAATCGTTTCTTCACTGGGAAAGACACATTCTCCCACTGATATCAAAGAAAAACATCTACACAAACAGGGTGAACATATATTAAGTTATTTAAACTAATACAAAATTAACATATGTCTATTTAAATCCAGAGCAAGAACATGTATGTTATCTATAACTGTGTTTCCCTTGCAGACTGCCTTATGCCCTGCTGCTCTTCGCCAGCAGTTAGTGGGTTCAAGAACCGTAGAATGAAACTGGTGTGTGCCTCTATTTCCTGCTTGTTGCTGCTGTGCTTGGTCATACCGGAGACTCAAAGTCGAGTACTGCAGCCATCCCTAGACATTCAAAGTGAGTATTTACAATGAGATGAGACAGTAACATTTACTAATACCTTACTAGTACTATGCCACCATTACGCTAGTTTACACCCTGTTAAACTGTATCAGTTAATAATACACTTGCTTTTTCTGAAGCTGCAAGTGTATTTACTGTTTACCCACTATGATGATGATGATTAAAGATGATGTTGTGCCATCAAGCTGATTTTGCCAATTGTGACCATTTATATTATATTTCTCCAGAATACCCTGACTGTTGTATGTGTTTTTGAGCTTTACATTTTTTTTTGTGGCTTCTGCTGTGGCCTCATCCCTTATGTTCTTCGAAACAAGACTGTCTTTTCCACTAAACTAATATTGGAGAAGTAAAGGAAGTTAGACAAAACCTCAGTTTAGAAGAAAGTTGGAGGTGGATGGATCCAGATAGTTTTTTAATACATTTACAATCAAAGAGTTTTGTGAAAAACCCATTCTTGACATACAATAGGACATGATCATGTATCTAAAGAGTGTTTTCCCCAGAAAGGATTGTGCATGTTGCATTAATAAAATGCTATCTGCCTCCTTTACTCCTTCATTCTCCGACATGCAGAGTGTTTCTGCTGACGGCATTGGGTCTGACAGCCAGCCTTTCATAGTGTGATCCTTTTATGTTTACATGGTTATTGTGACCTTCACAACAACATAAGATGAGGGTCCAATCTCTAAGTCCATTTTTTTTTTCCAATTTATTGGCACAGGTCCTAGAATTACCCCCATATGTGGCTCTAGCATATAATAAAGTAGTCTCGACATCCATACAAAGAAAGATAGTTGAATGGTTCAAATTTGTTTAGTCAAGATAATACTTGTGTCTGCTAAGTTTTCTTCCTCAGCTTTTTTATTGTTCCATGTTCCCACAAATAGCCATATACAATACTATAAAATGTTGCTTGGATCTTTGTTTTAATAGGCAAATCACTATATTTGAGGATATTTTATGATAACATTTTGCCCTACAGGCTCTTTTTAACAGCTTGACAGATTTCACAGTTTTTTTTCCAGAAATACGTCTTGACCTCAAGACACCATATAGCATGAGGGTTGAATGGGGATTGGGTTCATTGAGACACATTTATATGAGAATGAGAGTAAATGTTGTGGCTGTAATAATTATAGAGTATTATGCTTTTTATAAAAGGAGAATGAAAAGATATTAGTGGTCTTATCTTCACTGTCGCTGCACATCAGCAAAACCCATAAAAATCCTGTGATATAAAAAGTCATACAATCTCTAGGTAGATCCCTGTCTATAAATGTCGATATATTCATTATACATCTTAATGGGAGGCAATTAGTATACATTGAAACTGTAGCTATAGGCTAGTTACTTTATGCTAGCTGACAGTATACTTGTTGGGAAAGACAATTTAGCATGAATTTACTTATAGGGCCTACCGATTATTATTATTATTATTAGCATTGGTATCATGGCATTGCATCCTATGCTTAGAGCAGTCTATAGACTTCCCAGACATCTGCAGCATGGCTACAGCTAGAAACCCTCCACAGTCACATTGCAGAAAAGAAGCCAATGACCCCAGTAATAAGTATGCCCTTTCTTCGTCACCTTTTACAACTACTGTAGTGAAAAGAAGCATCCTTTCTTGCACCACAGAAAAGTTGTGGCTTCAAAGGGAATGAAGACCCCACGTCCCAACCTTCTTTAATGTGGAGGAGCCACCAGCTGCATAATAAAATATCCTGTCTAGGGCTGCCTTTATTGCAGCTACAATGTGGCCCATGGATTGATTGGCCTTTTGCTTTACTTGCGATTTATCATTATATTTTCTATATTCTAATACTCTTACAACCACAGATCAGGAGTCCACCATCCTGAGCCCGAACCTAATTCATTTTGATGCCACCAGACTATCAAATAGAGAACCATAGGTGAGATCTCAGGCAGAGAAAGCTGCTTATATTACCTTGATAACTTCATATTCAATATTGAAATTGGTTATCTGAATTTATGATGCGTGAAACAAATTCTGCTGAGAAGGTCTGGCTGTTGGCATCATGCATTCATGGAGAAGAGTACGTGGAATAATCCCCAATAAATTCTCTAGAGGTTCCTATTCATTCATGGCCTCGATAATATTTAAGGGTACGTTCACACGGCAATTCTTGATGCTGTCAAAATCTGCCATGTACTCCGTTGCAGAGACCATTGCAGTTTTTGCCATGGTTGTTCATTTTCAATAGCGTGGACCCGCTCAAGGCTTAGCTCCATTGACTGCAGCTTAACCGAAAACAGAGACCTGCCACGGCTTCACACGTTGTCCGTCCGCTGTCACAGCTTTAAACCTCTAGCCCTGTCATTTAAAACAAATGGAGGCAGATACCAGACCACCACCGGCAGAATTTTGGCAGTGTCCACACCAGAATTCAGTCAGCAAATTCCGTTGTGTGAATGGGCCTCTCCACTAAGATTGTGCCAAGACCAAAAAGCTTTTATTCGATTATTTTTATCTAAAATTTGTTTCAAACTTTCCTAGGTCTTTTCCCTAAAATGGCCACAGCTGCACACAGAAGAAGTGGTATGTCTATCCGTACATACTTACGTGTTTGTCTCATTTCACAGGATCATTTTATCTATATATCTTTTTAGTCATACTGCTTGGGTTCCATCATCTCATTCTCAACATATGAGCATGCCAAGAATTGCATGAGAAGGTCTGGCCATGGAGTAACATGGATTGTATGGGTATTATGAACTGATGAATATATGAAACTATATTCCAAGTGTAATAAGAGAAGTAGTTAGTGGTAGAGCATGTGGTACGTGTCGTGGACATGGTAGTCCTCTCAGTTGATTCATTGCTGTTCTAGAGATATTTGGAAAGAGGTACTGATATTGTGTAGTACTTCTTAGAATAGCTTGTGCTGTAACTTTTGTACAATTTTCAGAACCTTCCCGGTAAAGGGGTTGTCTCACTTCAGCAAATGGCATTTATCATGTAGACAATGTTAATGTATTGTGATTGTCCATATTGCCTCCTTTGCTGGCTAGATTCATTTTTCCATCACATTATACACTGCTCGTTTCCATTGGTTTTGACCATCCTGAAATCCAGCAGCGGTGGTCGTGCTAGCATAACAGACAATTCCTTTTCTGTAGAGATCACTTTTCGGCAGTTATCTCATTAAATTCACTGGCAGTATTACAATGAAAGGTTTCATGTATATATGGATAATAAAAGGTCATGGTCACAGCTCACATCCTCCCCTTCACTGCATAATGACCCCTGGGAAGGTCACAGAAGGTCTAGAATACTCTCTTATAGCAGTCAATGAGTGATCTCCAAATTACAGGTTCCCATGGTGTATGTGGCTTCCATAAAGCATATGCTGTCCAGAAAGATGGCTTCCCCCATAATCATTGTACAGAGAATAGAAGAAAAAATACACAATCAGAAAATAAAAATAGATTAGAAAAAATTGTATTGTATCACTCTTCAGTTTTAATTAGTAAAAGAAAATAGGTTAAGAAATATTGCCTTTAATTCTTACTTTCCAAAACCCAATAATGACTTTTAAAGGGGGTGTCCGATATAACTGAAACACTTCAGCGGTCGCATGTGGAAGAACGGCACATCACTAGCAGTAACACACCATTCTTGCACATGTGGCCACTGAGGCCACTGGTTTGCCTATAGCAGTTTTGTTACCAAGAACTGGTCTCCGACACTTTCGGTCTGGCAGGGATCCATGGGAGCTAAGGCGTTGGAATGGATGGTGTTTTAAAATAGGAGTTAGGGCTTTGTTTGTTTTTTGTTTTTTAACACTGCTGCTTTCCAGACAACCCCTTTAATTATATGGCTAGCGATGATTTCTAATATCTCTATACTAGTATAGCCAGTAAGCTATTAAGTAAAATGTATCTGTACAGCGCCACCTGCTGCTTGTTCTTTTTCTTATTTCTCTGTCCACCTTGGCAAAGTGGACTCACATGCTCAGTTCCAGGCTTCGACTGGCTCCTGAGCTGTGATAGAGAGAAAGCTGCAGCAGAAGGGACATGCCCCTGAGAAAGGACACTCCTCATGAGCTGCCAGCTTGATATCAATCTAACACAGCAATTAATGCGATGATGTCTAGATCCATGTGAGAAACAGGGCTGGTGCTAGCTTTATTAGAAAGTGACAGTCATGCACTATATGATGTCTGATTTTAATTTTTTTCATTGCTCATGGGATAACCCCTTTAAGGAACTTTTCAATTGCCAGAACTGGGGACAATCACACCAATTATCATCCTCTGGGCACACTTTTGGACGGTATAGGCACAATTTGACACTATTTGGGTAGAATTAGGCTGTTTAGATTTATAAGGGCAAACATTGAAAGTATTTTGGCAATGTATAGCACTCACTGGATAGTTTTTGCACTCTGTAGGGACTATAAGTCTCAAAGTAGACCAAAGGATAGCATTCTATTGGCAGGATTTAGTGATACATGGGCAAAATATTGCATGTGCACTGCATGCAGTTAATGGGAGCTGCGTAGCACTGTCTGGGCTCTTTCTGAGCAATGTGTTCAGTACAGCAGCTGTATGGCGCTATAGAGAGAGATTTTCTTCCATACTCAGTACTAGCGTGGCCCCAAAGATAAAACTGTGTTCTTTCTTCCCTTCCTAATTATGGAGGTATGTCCTCCTTGAGTATAGATAGTAAATATGGCTGACACTGCAATGGGAGAACTGCTGCTATCACTCCCATGAGGGCACTTTTCTGACTTGGCATGTGCGTATGTCTTTGTGCATACCGGTGCATCTGCCTGCGTGCGCACTGCATGAACTACCTCCACAAAACCCCGCTGCTTGTCATCATGAACATATAATTCACTTTTGTCCGTCTCTTTCTACATTTCCATTATAAGGTCTCATGCACATGACTGTATGTATTTTGCTGTCCGCAAAACATGGATCTGGGAAAAAAAAAACGGATGACATCCGCGTTGGACCTGTGTTTTTTGCGGATCCTTTGTAACAATGCCTGTCCTTGTCCACAAAGCAGACAAGAGCAGGACATGTTCTACAGTATTTTTTTGCGGAACGGACTTGAGGACATACGTAAATGGATTGCACAAGGAGTCATTTTCAGTTTTTTTTTGTGTGGACCCACTGGAGTGAATGGTCCTGCATATGGGCTGCGAAAAAAACAGAACGACGTGTGCTTGAGCCTTAACTCTCATTTTTATTTTATCAGGGATATACAAAACTGCACTGAATGCACTAAGAATGTTCTCCCTCTTTTCTTCCCCCAGATCCTGATATCGACCCATCATGGTACACTGGACGTGGGATCCGTCCTGTGGGCCGGTTTGGTAGGAGAGGCACTACCTGGGAAGACGCTCAAAAGTCCATGTACAGACCACTGGGCCAGACATGTGTCCCAATAAAAGACAGCGCTGAGCTGAATGATGACATCTAAAACTGCATGCGTGGTGGTGTCAAATCATCTGTCGCCTATGTACTGTATATATTTAGAAGACAAACAGCCCTTTAATTTTCCTCTGTCAGAGGCATCTACATTACTAATTGGAAGCACATAGCCATACTGAGAGCTGAATTGGCTTTTTATTACCAGGTCGTGTACACAACACATACTTATTTTTATGTATTAAGCCAAGAATTTAATATCGCTGACTCTGCAGGACTGTACTGAGAATACAATCACATCCGTCACGGTCTCCGATATTGCTCGTTATTTATTAGCTTGGCCTCACATATACATACACTCTAGGGGCAATTTCATTTATTCACATGTCCAGTTTTTACAAAGCTTATAAATACTTTGCAGACCATGAGGTTCTGTGCCTTATTCTAGGGGCCCACATAGAATAGCGGCAGAACATGCAACTGCTATGGGGCAAGAGGGGGCCCAGTCCTAGTTGGGATTATCTCCTCTTCTACTGGGGGTGAAAACTTAGCCAGGACTCGACCTTCTAAAGGAACAACTTTTAGCAAATCAGGCAGTGGAAAAAATGGCCCAAGGGTAATTGAAAGGGGTTTAGGCGCAAACCCTTCTGCCCTGTGTGGGGGCCTGGTTTAACCCTTGCTATGGGGCCTTAGTTCTCTATGTACACCACTGGCCTTTGCCTTCACACAAACTAATATCATGGCTTCCTAAAAAGTACCTTTCACCTCCCCTGACATGGCTGTTTTAGAAAGTACTTTCATCCTCATAGAACAAAAATTCTGGACCACCTATTCTTATGACTCTACAATGTACCATTCCCCTATTATTCCTTCTGCAGTCTGCAGGTCCTACTGGGTGTTACCAGTTGGGGGTGTGCCCTATGCACAGTGTGACATTATCCAATCGGTGCTGCCAGTGTCACGGGGAATTGGCCTCAACTGAACACCCAGTTGAACCTCTATTCATAAATGTCTATTAGGAATAACAGAGGAACGGCACAACATAGAGTTATAGGAGAAGATGCCCCAGAATTGTTATTACATGGGGAATACAAGAATTTACTATAACAGACATGACAGAAGAAGTGACAGGTCTTCTTTAAAGGAACCATGAAAGCTATGAAAGACACATTTTCACGCAGACCCCAATAATTTCTGACTATATAAGTGTCCATCAAGGTCCCGGTAGTTTGGATGGCATTGCAGTCTATGCTAAACTTGATAAAAAACATAGGAACCCAAATTAAACACAGAATAGAGCCAATGTGAACAGAGGGGGAGATTTATCAAACTGGTGTAAAGTAGAACTGGCTTTTTGCCCATAGCAACCAATCATATTCCACCTTTCATTTTCTAAAGGAGCTGGGGAAAATGAAAGGTGGAATTTGATTGGTTGCTATGGGCAAAAAGCCAGTTCTACTTTACACCAGTTTGATAAATGACTCCAAGAGTCTTTGGCTGAAGTCTGGGATAGCACTGGACTCTCAGACTGATTACTATGAATGTACCATAGTCTTTTCCCGTTATTTTCTAGTTTTTTCGCATTAATGACAACTTTACAAATAAGTGCACCATCTTTTCTCCTTTCAATATGGAATATTTTATACCAACCAAAATAAAAGAAAGTTGCTGAAAAAGACAAGTTTTGATGGAACTAGGGGTTTTATGGTGACATCAGTCTATTTAGTGTTGCTAATGTCTCTCTTTATCTTCTTGAAGGGACACTTCCATCAGAAAGGGGTATTTTTTTAACTTAAAGGGGTTGTCTCACTTTAGCAATGGAATTTATCATGTAGACAAAGTTCATACAAGGCACTTAGACTCGTTTTACTCTAGCGCTAAACTCTTCATCGTATCCTGTGTAGCCAGAAACTGCCAGAGCACCATCAGGCCCCATTGACTGTAAAGGTACCCAGTGGGGATCTGACCTGTTCCCAGCATTTGGGCCTAGATTCAGCCGGATCCCAGCAGTAATGCCGGAAACAGGCTGTAGCCGCTGGGTCCCATTACAGTCAACAGGCTTCAGCAGGGAAAGGTAGTACCTGGGTACGCCGGATACGATGAACTCCAGCAGGCTGAACAGTTTAGCGCTAGTGTGAAAGTAGGCTTACTAATGTATTGGGATTGCCCATATTGTCTCCTTTGCTGGCTTCATTCATTTACCATCACATTATACACTGCTCGTTTCCATGGTTACAACCACATTGCAATCCAGTAGGGGTGGCCGTGCTTGCACTTTATAAGAAAAAGCGCGTGAGACAACCCCTTTTATATTTATAGAAAACACTTTTTTAGGAATTTTGGCAGTTTTTTTTTTTCATTTCAGCAGTCATTTTAAATTAAAACCAAAAATATTGTCATTTTGTAGCAGTCAGCACACATGATAAGAATTCCTATATAGATAGGTAATATATTGCTGCTGTGAGGGGAGGATGTTATCTGAAGGGTGATCCATATGACAATGGTAGGTTTAGAATCAGAATAACCAGTGTCGGACTGGGGTATTCTAGGGGCCCACCCTACAGCTACCAAAAATAAATAATACTTGTTCATTTTTCGGGCTCATGCACATGAATATTTGCAGTTTAGCGCACAATACAGTGTGCACAACAGAACAGTATTGTGCACTGCTTTATACCAAATTGTTTCTCATTAAGCAGCTCATTGTAGTTGATAACCTAATCTGTTAAGGTCCCTTTACACAGGGCGACAGAGCAGGAGATTGTTGGGAAGGACCTTTCCGACAATTGCTTGCTCTTTAAGGCTAGGTTCACACGACGACATTTTGACAAATAGGGCACAACTTCACTGCGACATTTTGTCGCAATATTGTCGCGCGACAATTTTTATAATGGGAGTCTATGGTGTCGCATTGCGACATGCGACATGCTGCGACTGCGACGCGACAGTCGCAGAAAAACCCATCTTGAATGGATTTTTTGCGACTGTCGCGTCGCAGCATGGATAGACTCCCATTATAAAAATTGTAGCGCGACAATAGTGTGACTTTTTGTCGCGCGACAAATGTCGTCGTGTGAACCTAGCCTAAAGGAGGAGAACGCTGTATTGACATGCAGTGATCTCCATTGTATGGGGAGCAGTGATCACTACTGTCAATGTTCTTCCCTATACTGACTAGTTGAATGCCGGCAGCAGATCGTGATTACACAGCACAATCTACTTCCAGTATATGATAATTTTTATGTGCACACAAACTATCGAATTACTGTCCTGGATGATTAAAAGTTTCGTTCGTTCATCAGGTAATCAGCCTACACGGCATCCACCGCAGCCATTACGCCCAGGAGCTACTAAAGCAAGCAACATGGTAACCTGTGTCACAGTGAACTACACTGTGACAATATGTCTATCTTTATTTTATTTTACATAATAAAGCATTTTTTTTTAAAATCATGTTTCCATTTCTGAAAGCCATATATTTGTTATTTTTCTGCCAATGATCTTGTGTAGGGGCTCCTTTTTTCCAGGAAGAGTTGACATATTTATTGTTGCATTTTTTGGTTGCATATGATTTTTTGATCGTTCAATATTACACTTTTTTGGGGCAAGGGGACCAAATAATTGCTGTTTATTTTTTTTTTCTGGCATTCACCTGAGTGGATAGGTCATGTCATTTTTATAGAGCAGGTCGTTACAGACGCAGCGATGCCTAATATGTCTATTTTATTTATTTCTATTAAAGGGATTGTCTCATCTCAGACAATGGGGGCATATTGCTAGGATATGCCCCCATTGTCTTATAGGTGCGGGTCACACCGCTGGGACCCGCACCTATATTGAGAACGGTGCACTGAAAGTGGTGTAGGGCGCTCTGCGCATACGCAGCCGCCTTCCATTTATTTTCTATGAGGCCCCCACAAATAGCCATGCGCTGGTTTGGCTATTTCCGTCGAGCCCATAGAAGTGAATTGGAGGGGTTGCTGGTCATGCGCGGTGCGCTCCCATTCACTTCTATGGGGAGACAGCTTGGTGGTGTGGCCAGACCGGAGTCCTCAAGCCACCACCTTGCGGGGCTCCGTTACTGATATAGGTGGGACCCACATCTATAAGACAAGCCATATGCCCCCATTATCTGAGATAGGACAATCCCTTAAAGTTTTACACAGTGAAAAAAATATATTTTGTGTTACCATTTTCTGAAAAACATTTTTTACATTTTTGGGGCGATTGTCTTATGTAGGAGCTTGTTTTTTGCAGGATGAGGTGACAGTTTGATTGGTACAATTTCGGAGTACATATGATTTTTAGATTGCTTGGCATTAGACTTTGTTTTGGCACTGTTTTTATTTTTTTTATGGCATTCACCTGAGGGGATAGATCGTGTCATATTTTTATAGAGTAGGTCGCTACAGACGCAGCGATACGTAATATATGTCTGTTTTTTTTTTTCTGTTATTTATAATTTTATATGACTTTATTATGGGAAAGCTGTGTTTTTTTACTTGAAACCGAGGTATTCTACAGGTTAATACTAAAAAAAAAAAAAAAAACAACTAAAGCACAAAATAAAACGAAAAATACTATACTCATTTTTTGAGGGGCCAATCTGTACTATAGTGATACCGTATGTTGGAGTGTGTGTGACTTTTTTTAGTAATGTTTACTCAAATTTTTGTAGCATACAATCATAATTGTGTTACAAAATTACAGCATGTTGCAGGAAAGTACAACTCCCAGCAGGTCCTGAAGGTTTGCATCTCACAGGGAGTTGTAATTTCATCTCACAGGTAGTTGTAATTTCCAGAGGGGAATGCAGTAAAATGTGAAATTATATTTTTATTAAACTATAGATTTACCTATATTTTATACTGTCTTGGGGGACTAGCGGCAGCCTGTGATGTCCACCACTGAGTTACATGCAGCTTCTGTTTCATGGGGGATACAGCAGCATCACCAGCACGTCTGCACACTCAGGAGCACAGTAAAAGCCCGCCGCCGCGCTCTGCAGACTCTAGAATATGGGCGGGCGGCAAGGCTCTGTGAGGACGCAGCATGCGTGCAGGGCAGTGAGTAGGAAGCGCATGCACCGCATCACATGTATCAAGAGGCGGGTCTAGCCGCCCACTGAAAAATAGCAGCGCCAGCCGCCAGCATCACTGCAGGGCAAGTTAAGTGGCGAGATGATCAAGATCATCTCGCTGCCTTCTGTATGTCTGTGTAGCTCTGCTCTTCCTATTGAAGCGGCAGGCAGCGGCGCTTACCAGCAGAAAGCTGGGGCTGCCTGCCGCTGCTGATTAATATGTAGAACAGAGGTCGCACTACATTTTTCCAGAAGAGTAAAAATACTCCTCTTAAGAATTTTGAGGAGTATTTTTAGCCGAGGAGTATGAATTTTGCTGTAATTTACATATATAATGCATAGGCCGACATAACGTTATGAGCCTATTTCTGCAGGGAAACCATTGCTAGTCTCCCATCCAGAAATAAATGTAGACAATTTTGCATTTATCCAACATCATACACTAAACATAAGACCACTGCTGCCATACACAGCGCCCACCTTACGCTGCCATACACGGCGCCTGCCTGACGCTGCCATACACAGGGCCCACCTGACGCTGCCATACACAGCGCCCACCTGACGCTGCCAAACACAGCGCCCGTCTGACGCTGCCATACACAGCGCCCACCTAACGCTGGCATACACTGCGCCCACTTGACGTTGCCATACACAGTGCCTACCTGACGCTGCCACACACAGCGCCTACCTGATGCTGCCATTCACAGTGCCCGCCTGACGCTGCCATAGACAGCGCCCACCTGACACTACTATATATATATTACATACACAGCTCTACCACATGCCCATTACACAGATAGTTTACTATATACACATTGCACACACAGCTCTGCTACATATCCATTACACAAATAGAACTACTGTGCGCACATTACACACAGAAAACTGTACAAGCAAAGCCTGCGTACAAGCAAACCCTAACTCCTCCCACACACGGTTGATCACATGACTGTGACATCACCACAGGTCCTGTAACCACAATGCAGTGTTTAGTCCGGTCTCTGGAGCTGCTCTTGGTGAAAGAGATGTCTGTGAGGGGCGGGGATTCTCAAGAGAGGAGCGTGGCTTCATGTGTGCCGGACCTGGCAGCTTCTGATACTGTAACTAGGCAGGGGCCCACCGAAGATTTCCCCGGCTCCCCAGTGGGCCAGTCCGAGCCTTAGAATAACAATATGATTGTTCTCTTGATCGGCCTAAATAAAGGTGCCCACACTAGAACATTGCACTTATTAGTGTAATGTGTGCTGATGTAACCGAGTCACTACAGGGGAGCTCTCTCAAGTCAGATTGATGATCTCACCGAAAAAGTCAAGCGAGACTTTGCTGTGCTAAAAGTCTGAAGAGAAAGTTAAAGAACCAGGACAGCAAGTAGGATACATGGAGTGGCTTAAATAAAAATTGCATCCAGAAAACCATCTACTCGTTTATTTTATAAAACAAAATTACACAGAATACTCACATAAAGGTTGTAAATATGTGATCTGAAAAACGATTGAAGGAAGCTCCCCTTTAAATTATAGTCCCTAGAAACTAGATCTTATAGTCTACTAAAGCATAACAAAATGTCTTTAAGAAAATCACTCAAAATTGCAATGAAAAGTGGTCTTGTAGGTGGTGGTCTTCCCAAAGAATATGCCAGTGTGTAATATACGATGGGACCAAAAACATGTCACATAAAAATCTGGCCTAGAAAATGGGGCTGGTCTTCTCAAAGAGGCGGTCTTTTATAGACACTTCACTGTATTTGACGTTCTTTACTACTAGTATGTCCTGGAGAGACACTATTCCACCCAAATGCTGCTACTGCGCCTTTAGTGGAAATTGCAGCATCTGTGCCTTACATCGGAGGAGTGTGATTCTTCAAGGGTGATGAGGGAGTCCCTTCTGCGTTGTTTCTCTTCCCTTTGTCTTTCCGAAGCCAGTAGTTCATGGGCTGCAGATACATAAAATAGGACCTGGATCAGTAAGACCCACAGGAAGCATCAGACCATTAAATATAGATGTGCATTAAGTAGAAAACAGGGGAATGTAAAAGATGTGCTTGGTGCGTAATGTACGAAGAGTTCCTGTGGAGGAGACATATAAAGTGGAGAAGATGATGATGGATCTCAGGATCAGTGACATAACTTCCCTGTGGAATGTAATATATAACATCTATCTTATCACTGCCTCCATTATACACCACAACGCTCTCATCGCACTCTGTTTAATGTAATACCGCACAATATGGAATTGGGTATATTGATAAAATGTTGAGGTGAATATACAGATATATTTTACACCGCTACACAAGTGCCCCACTAAATACAGGCAAAGGCATCCAATAAACGACATGGTATTGTATTAGAAATTTACATAATGTACCATACATAATAATATACCGGTATGTGTTGAGTTACCAGTTAACAGTATATTTTTGGAAAATAGAAGGAAATTTAGATATGTGGAAGAAACTGGTAGAACCATGGAGAGAACATAAAACCTTCATGGAGATGTTGCCCTGTAGGGATTCCAACAGTGCACTGCTAACCAAAACCTACAATTAGTGTTGACTGAATCAAAATATCCAAAGTGGACTTTTCAGGAAAAATTTAATTTCCCGCAAAGCCAAATTTTCTTGTGTTTCGTGGTAACAAATCAATTTTCCTTGAAATGGTGGTAAAACAAAAATACCTACTTCATCCATTTGAGCGCATAGAGGCCGCCGCAGCCACCTTGATCGAAGATCCCATGCAAAATTTTGTGCGTGGTGATGCCCGACAGCGTGATGACATCATCAGACACCGCGCCAGATTTCGTTCAGTGTCTTCAATCAAGATGTCCGCGGCAGCCTCTTCGTGCTCAAATGGATAAGGTGAGTTTTTTTTTTTTTAAAGGATTAATCATTGAATGACCTTGGAACGCGGCATCTGAGGAGTTCAATGACGGGGGCGGCGCAGTCGCTGTTTCCTGTCATTGCACCCACTATTTACAAAGAAATGCGCTTCGTTGATAAAGTAATCAGTCACAAAGCAAATTTCTTTGTGAAATTCGGCGAAGTAGCCGAATAGAATTTGTCTACCTACCATGCCATCCCGATTTTTAATCAACTGGGAAAAATTGCATTAGGGCCAGTGATCACATGCCCCTGTGTCTGGACATCATCGATCGGCTTGGGATGGGAGCAAGAATGAGGGGAGTATGATTTTTTTTTTATGTATTTCCACCAGGCTGGGTAGATTTACAAATATTTTTTCCCTGGTCAGCTTCCTTAAATTGACCATATATAAGTAAATTGGAAACTGAAGGTGTTTTATAAGGGTATGACTGCACGGGACAACTCCGCTGCTGAATGTCCATTACAGAAACTAAGCAGCAGGTTTCTCTGAAATCCACCACCACAAAAACTGCCTGATATGGGCTGGATGTAGCATCAGTATTGCTGCAGAAATAGCATAAATTGAAAATCCACAGTGCAAGTCAGTTTACACTATGGGTTCTTTTTGCGGTGTATGGATAAGACTTCTGAAAATCTGACCCACTTTGCTTTTAGTAAATGCTGCTGATTTTCTGCATGCAATTCTGCTGCTGAGAATCCACAGTATTTGCACCATGTTTTGTCATACCCTAGTTATATCTGGATATTTTTGCAAAGGTGGCAACAGGAAATGCAGCCATATTGGGTGTCATCTTTTAAATGATATATTTTATTTGTACTATACTATATATTGAATATTTTACATTACGAGTGGTAATCCACTTCAAGCACTTCATGCTGCACATCACCGTATCTCGGCCCACATACCACAAATCCGCAAAATACGGATCTGTGGACAAGAATAAGGCATGTTCTACCATTTGTGGAACGGACATACGGATGCCGAGAGAGATGTCATCTGTGTGCTGCCTGTTTTTGCTTTTTGTTTTTTTTGCAGACCCATAGAAACGAATGGGTCCATGTGCAGTGAACAAAAAATGTGCATAGGACACAGGTGCAAAATACGGTCATGTGCATGAGGCCTAAGAATGAATTTGATGAAGTCATGTAATGTATGTGTACTTACCCACTGTTTCAAAAACCTCTTTCACGCCATCTCCTGTTTTAGCTGAAGTTTCCATACACAGAAGTCCCTTTTGTTCAGCAAAAGCTTGTGCATCCTGAGAGTAAAATAATTCATTTGAATAGGTCAAGGATCAACACGTGGCACAGTTTGTGATTGACATATTAATTTACGGTAACTTGTGATTCCCTACAGCCTGAATCTACAGACAGTCCAGAGGAATATATTGAGCATGTACGTACAATTATGATGTGACTGTCACACTTGAAAGTGTTGCGTGATCATTTCAGATAAAACTTTTTTACAACATAAGTCTTTCTGCAGCACCAGCCCCATGAATCAACATTCTAGAAACATGGTAAAAAAGGCACTAGCAGGGGACACGAAATCCCCTGTCCCATTTTCCTTTAGACCATATTCCACCATTACAAATGTTTCAAAATTCCATAATCTCAATGGAGATAACAATGAGGGATCTACAACCAGGGCTGCCCAACCTGCGGCCTTCCAGCTGTTACAAAACTACAACTCCCAACATTCCCGGACAACCTCCAGCTATCAGCCTACAGAAGGTCATGGTGGGAGTTGTAGTTTTAAAACAGCTGGAGGACCGCAGGTTGAGCATCCCTGATCTACACAATACCATTTAGATTCCAAGTAGTCACCCAGGTCACCTGGACACTAGCTAAACAGAGGCCAAACATGCAGCAGAATTTTTATGCCATCCCCCCATCTCCACCGCGGATCAGCTACTTTTAGGAGCTGCAGTACCAAAACCAGATACCACAGTGTTTGCATCTGTTGAAACCATGTGCGTTTTAATAAAAATCACATGTTTTTTTTTCAGTGTCTCCAAAATGCATCAAAACTTAAAGGGATTCTGTCACCTCTGATAACACAAATTTAGCTTTTAAACCAGCCATGCTCCACAGATTACCTTGAATCAGCTTTGCTTTTCTGTAATGAAATCTGTCCAGTAGTTTTGCAGAAAAACGACTTTTATAGATATCTTCTACTTTGGGTGCCCAGTAACGCCCCCCTGCAGTGCCCAAAACCGGCTCCTTACTCAATAAAAAACAACTTCTTCCAGAATACCTAACCGCCCACAGCGCCTCATCCCTCTCCTCCCCCTCCCTGACGGCCGAGCGAAGTCTCGCGCAGACGCAGTACCCACTGAAAGAAAACACACTGATAAGAGAATTTAGACTTCCCATATGATGGCACAAAGATGCGGCAGCTTGGAGCTCTCATGGCTAAGCTACCAAATGTTTCATTGTATGACAATAATAGAGTTTATATTGTTCTTGAGATAGGTGCTCGTCCGAGAGATGGGATCCACACCTATTGGACATTTATGGCCCAACCCGTGGATATGCCATTAATGTCCAGATGGGACAACCCCTTTAAAGGTATTTTTACTTATTGGGGGTCATATTGGAAAATCATGTAGAAAAAACAAACCGTTCAATAACATTGAAAAAGATTGGGTAAACTGCAGTTTAAAAACTGCAGGAGGTCCTATAAAAATCTTATTTTTTAAACTCAAAACGAAAGTATTATTTTGTATACCCCCTCCACAGGGCCAATTGTGCCATTTTCCATACAATAATTAGACATTAAAAGCATATTACAGGAGTCTGCTCATAGTTGTCTGGTTGCTTTACCTCTCTTGAGACCTTTCCTTTATCTTGAAGGTCACCTTTGTTTCCTACCAGTGCAATAACCATCTCTCCACCGAAGACATATTTCTGCAGCTCCTGAAACCAAAGTTGAGCTCTGCTGAAGGACTCCTAACGGCAAAAGAGACTATATTAGAAAGAGTCTGTCATTACCAGAACTCTGGACAGAAGCTGTTAGATTTGGTCTAAGGCTAATTGCAGGGGCAGAGATTTTGCAATTTGTACTGTCTAGGGAACCTGTGACTGTAAAAATGCAGTGCAATCTGCACGCATTTATATATAGAAAAGAGAACATCGAAGTGGAAAAGTGCACTCTGCAAACACTATATGGTTAAAAATATTAGCTTTATTGTACATCATAAGTAAAAATGACATATTTGGTAAAGACAAAAAAACACCACATGACAAGACACATACTAGGGTCAAAAATAACAATGCTGATACATCATACAATACAGGTAGCATACAGTTGTGTTCAAAATTATTCAACCCCCCACTGAAATTGAGTTTTTTGACCAGTTTGACATTGATTTTGATCATTTCAGTCATCTTGTTTACAATTAAATCAAAGAGGCCCTTGTAAGTCAGACAAATATAACATAACATTTATAATGAAATAACCACAAATGTCTTTTCTGTGCTCACATCATTATCAGTTTTATTCAACCCCCAAGTGACATTCAATCTTAGTACTTAGTACAACATCCTTTTCCAGTTATAACAGCTTTTAAACGTGAAGCATAGCTTGACACAAGTGTCTTGCAGCGATCTACGGGTATCTTCGCCCATTCTTCATGGGCGAAAGCCTCCAGTTCAGTCACATTCTTAGTCTTGCGCGCTGCAACTGCTTTCTTTAAGTCCCACCAGAGGTTCTCAATCGGATTTAAGTCTGGTGACTGCGATGGCCACTTCAAAATGTTCCAGCCTTTAATCTGCAACCATGCTCTAGTGGACTTGGAGGTATGCTTGGGATCATTGTCCTGTTGAAAGGTCCAACGTCTCCCAAGCCTCAGGTTTGTGACGGACTGCATCACATTTTCATCCAATATCTTCTGGTACTGAAGAGAATTCATGGTACCTTGCACACGCTGAAGCTTCCCTGTACCTGTAGAAGCAAAACAGCCCCAAAACATGATTGACCCCCCGCCATGCTTCACAGTAGGCAAGGTGTTCTTTTCTTCATAGGCCTCCTCCAAACATAGCGTTGATCCATGGGACCAAACAGTTCTAATTTTGTTTCAACAGTCCACAGAACACTATCCCAAAACTTTTGTGGTTTGTATACATGACTTTTGGCATACTGCAGTCGACTCTTCTTATTATTTGGAGACAGCAAGGGGGTGCGCCTGGGAGTTCTGGTATGGAGGCCTTCATTATGCAGTGTGCGCCTTATTGTCTGAGCTGAAACTTCAGTACCCGCATCTGACAAATCTTTTTTCAGTTCCTCAGTAGTCACACGGGGACTTTTCTCCACTTTGCGCTTCAGGTAGCGCACAGCAGTCGAAGTCAGCATCTTCTTTCTGCCACGACCAGGTCAGGTAGCGTTTCAACAGTGCCCTTTGCCTTGAATCTGCGAATGATGCTTCCTATGGTGTCTCTTGGTATGTTTAACATCTTTGCAATCTTCTTATAGCCATTGCCCTTCCTGTGAAGAGAAATCACCTCTTCTCTTGTCTTCCTGGACCATTTTCTTGACTTCACCATGTCTGTAAACACACCAGTAAATGTCTAGAAGGAGCTGAGTATCACAGTCATTTTACATCTGCCTAATTGGTGCTTATTCTGCTTGATTGCTGCTCCTTGACATCCACAGGTGTTTTCAATACCTGATCGAAAACACTTGAATGAACCTCTGTTCTTAAGAGTGGTCGTCTTTAAGGGGTTGAATAATTGTGTCAATGAAGAAATCACAAAAAAAACATTTAATACTGTATTACAAAAACAATTGATGTCATTTTAGTTGCATTTGGTTCTTTAAAAAGTCCTTGTAAGATTTCATTCTGAACACAATTACAAATGTACACTAAATTCCCTAAAACCCTTTACAGCATTGGGGGTTGAATAATTTTGAACACAACTGTAAGTAACAAGGCCACAATGAAGGGATACAGATATACAAACCCAGTAGGGGCTGCAAACACCAGCCCCAACAAGTGCTTTGCTTTGCTTCCTCAGGCATTGATATATAGTTTTATAGAAAATATTCAGCAAAACATATAATTTATTCATTTAAAAAAGGGTTTTCCGAGACTTTACTACTGATGCTCTATCCTCTGGATAGTTCATCAGTATCTGATCGGGTGTCGGACCCCCGCCGATCAGCTGTTAGAGAAGGCACCAGCACTCCTGTGAGTTCTGTGGCTTTCTCTATAGCGGCTGTGCTTGGTATCACAGCTCAGCCCCATTCACTTGTATGGGGCTGAGCTGCTCCTAGGCCACGTCACATGGCGTAGGAAAAGCTAATAGAAGGCTGCAGTGCTAATGCAAGCGCCAGTGCCTTCTCAAACAGCTGATGATCAGGGGTTTTGGACCCCCACCGATCAGATACTGATCAACTATACTGAGGACAGGTCATCAGTAGTAAAGTCTTGGAAAAACCCTTTAAAGCTGTTTTCCAGTCTTTAGATATTGAGGACTTATCTTCAGGAAAGGTCATCAATATGACATTGGTGAGGGTCCGACACCCAGCATCCCACCAATCAGCTTTTGTCATCAGACACCTGTGTCGAAGCAGAGGGAGCCAGAAGCAGACAGCTCCTTCCACTGTGTAGTGGCCATGCTAGGCTACTTCAACTTAGCTCCTAATCAAGCAGATTGCAGTGCATTTTTATGATGACAGGTTGGCTTTAATGTGCCACATTAGGAGAGCATAAGCTTTGCGTGGCAAAACTACAGGTTATGATGGCTTGAAGCCAATATTTCCAAAATTAAGTACCAGAATCGATAAGCAGAAGTCAATCAGATGCCAGTTCAGGTCCTCCTTCAGGAGCTGTCTCTTCTGCCTCTCTACTCCATAGTTATCTAGGGTCATCACATCCAACAGCACTGTACATAGATCAATAGGTTCTTCTTGAACGGTTCTTTTAACAAACTTTGCATAAATTAATAGTGCAGTTAAATATAAAAAAAAACGTTGTAATATACCTTATCAGAGAAAATTATTCTTTCTCCCTCCACCTTAACTAACATTTTCTGTTAAATGCATCTAGACTGCTAACAGCTTACTGAAGAATCAGATTACATTTTGCCCATAGAAGATTACGGAGAAAGGAGGGGTGAGCTGCAGTGAGAGAGAAGAGACACACATGTGGCCACGATAAGTCTATGGAGAGGAGAAGAATTCTGAGGAGAAAGAAAAAGGCATGTATTCATTCTACTGTTTCATCGATAACTTTCTCAAACTGCTTTCAGTTTTTGCAATAACTAATTAAGCCAGCATTCTTTAGATTTCTACAGCATGTAAGTAAAAATCACATTTTGTAAGATTTGAGAAAGAATGTCTCATGGTATTTGCGGCTTATCTCCAACACCTAAAACTCACTAAACTCAGAATAATACTACCAATGTTACCACTGGCTAAATAATACGGAAGACCATGAAGACAAATTACTAGGACTGATGATTTATAGAAACTAGTGTAGGAAAACCAAAGTTACCACCATACAATGACCATATAGTGGTAAATACCAGGACGCTGTGCAGAAATGATGACAGCACAAGTATATGCAGCAACTTACACATTACATCCTCTCTGATCATTAATTTTACTTCTTCATCTAATTCAGACTGCTATAAACACTTGAACACTTCTTCCAACCATGACTTATATCTGCAGAGTGTAATGCAAAGATATCTGTGGCCCATAGCTTTTGCAGCACCCTCAGTATTTATTTCCCTACTCATTCAGGTATGTCCCCCTTAGTGTCCCCGTACAATAGTAGTGTCATCTTCAGAGCCCCTCTACAATAATAATGCCCCACTTTGTACCACAGGACAATAGTAATTTACCCCTTTGTGCCCCAGTGCAATATTAATGTCCTCCATAGTGCCCCTTACATCTGTAATTTCTCCCATGTTGCCCCTTAAATCAGTAATGTCCCCTTTAGTGCCCCTTTCATCACTTATGCCCCCCCCAAGTGCCCCTTGCAATAGTAATGCCCCCCTTGGTGCCCTTTAGGGTAGTAATGTCCCATTTGGGGCCCCTTAATACAGTAATGTCTCCTTTTAACTTCCAAAAATAGTTAATAGTATGCCTTTACAACATTATTAAAATAATGAAACTCACAATGAGTAATCCATTTCCTCCAGCTCACAGTAAACGGTCCTTTATAAGTGGCGCAATACAGTGACATCATCGTGCCACCTTAAGTCTTCTATTTCCTCCAGATCTCCTGGGAGCCCATACATCGTAGTGTCTGCCTCTTGTCCTCTGGTAGGTCACAGAACTAAAGCAGTCTGTGACTAACCAGAGTACAGTGCCTTAAAAATGTACTTATACCACATGAACTTTTCCAAATTTTTTAAAAATGTTTAATAAACAAAAATCTGTGTGACCAATTGCCTCCCAAAGTGACCTAATTAGTAAATAGAGTCCACCTGTGTGTAATTTATTCTCAGTATAACTACAGCTGTTGTGTGAAGGTCTCAGAGGTTTGTTAGAAAGCTTTAGTGATCAAACAGCATCATGAAAACCAAGGAACACATCAGACAGGTTATGTAAAAAAAATATATATATATCTCAAAAATGGAAGGATTATGGCACAACTTCAACCCCACCAAGACATGGCCATCCACCTAAACTGACAGCCCAAAGAGCATTAATTAGAGAAGCAGCCAAGAGGCACATGGTCACTCTGGAGGAGCTGCAGAGATCCACAGCTCAGGTGGAGAATCTGTCCACAGGACAACTATTAGTCATGTACAAATCTGGCCTTTATGGAAGAGTGGCAAGAAGAAAGCCATTTTTGAAAGCAAGCTGTAAAAAGTCTAATTTGCACTTTGCCACAAGCCATGTAGGGGACACAGCAAACATGTGGTATGTGCTCTTTTGGGCCTAAATGCAAAATGCTATGTGTGACGGAAAACTAACACTGCACATCACCCTGATCACACTATCCCCACCGTGAAACATGGTGGTGTCAGCATCATGCTTTTTTCAGCAGGGACATGGAAGCTGGTCAGAGTTGATGGTAAGATGGATGAAACTAAATACAGGGAAATCCTGGAGGAAAACCTGGTATAGGCTATAAAATACTTGAGAGTGGGGCGAAGGGTTCCCCTTTCAGCAGGACACTGACCCTAAGCATACCATTGAGAATCTGTGGCAAGACTTGAAAATTGATGTTTACAGACACTTTCCATCCAATTTGTTGAGCCTGAGCTATTGTGCAAAGAAGAATGGGCAAAAATTTCAGCCTCTAGATGTGCAAAGCTGGTAGAGACATACCCCAAAAGACTTGCACCTGTAATTGCAGTGAAAGGTGGTCCTACAAAGTATTAACACAGGGGGGCTGAATACAAATGCACACCACACTCTACAAATTATTTATTGAAAATTTAAATCATGTATCATTTTCTTTTCGCAAATACTTACTACTTTGTGTTGGTCTATCACATAAAATCCCAATAAAATACATTTAATTTGTGGATGTCACATGAAAAAAGTGGTTCAATGAGGATGAATACTTTTTCAAGGCACTGTAAATGGTGGGCCAGGGAGCCAAATGCTCTCTGCTTCACCATAGATTTTAACTGGATCTGTATCGTGACGCATGCAGATACAGTTGAAAACTGCACTTGCCTAGGATTTGGGACGGGTCTTTCTCCTCCATTATAGACCTGCTGGACAGGTCTATTACAGAATTAAAACCTAATGCTCAGTTTAGTGAGCTGGTGCTGGCTGCCCACTGTAGTTCGGCCCATGAGGAATCTTCCCGGTATGGTCTATAGCCAGTCTGTCTTTGTGTTTAACATAATGCAAAATAATCAACAAAACACTTTTTATTTTTCCATTTAGGGTTTTCTTTACTGGTGAATGAGGATGAAGTTTTCATATATGTCAGATACTATTGTAATACTATGGGCCCTTTCACACTAGCGTTTTCAGGATCCGGCATAGAGTTCCGTCGTCGGGGCTCTATGCCGGATGAATACTGATCCGGATTATCCACATGCATTCTGAATGGAGAGAAATCCGTTCAGTATGCATAAGGATGTCTTCAGTTCAGTCACTGAGTTTTTTTTGGACGGAGAAAATACTGCAGCATGCTGCGGTATTCTTTCCGTCCTGGGATGCGGAGAGAGTAAGTCAATAGGGACGGATACGTTTTCTCTGGCACAATGGAGCTCATGACGGACCCGTCTTGGCAATGTTAAAAAACTGTTAAAGTTAATACAACCGGATCCGTTCAACAGATGCATGCGGTTGTATTATCTGTAACTGAAGCGTTTCTTTCCGGCATAGAGCCCCGACCACTGGCGGATCCAGAGCCTGGTCTCGGGAGGGGCACTTTGGGCGATTGATACGCCCCAGCTCCCATCACTACAGAAATACAGCCCCACTTACCTCTTCCATCCAGTGACGTCTCCTGTGATGTAGATGTTCTCTTTCCTCATCTTCTCCTTTCAGACCTTCAGACCAGACCGACAGGTTTCGTCTCTGCAGTTTGACAACAAAATAAATCTCAGTTACTACTTTTCCATTATCCTCCCATATTCTGGACAAATTATCCTACTACCCCCATATAAAATACATCAGTAATGTCCCCATAGTGCCCCCGGAGTCTCCTCTCTCCCCATCATGTCCCCCACCCCCACAATCATGTGCAGGCTCCTTTCCCCACCCATCCCCTTCCCCAAAATTATTTGCAGGCTCCTTTCCCCAGCCCCCCAAATCATGTGCAGGCTCCTTCCCCCCTCCCCCAAAATCATGTGCAGGCTCCTTCCCCCCTCCCCCAAAATCATGTGCAGGCTCCTCCCCCTCCCCCAAAATCATGTGCAGGCTCCTCCCCCAAAATCATGTGCAGGCTCCTCCCCCTCCCCAAAATCATGTGCAGGCTCCTCCCCCCTCCCCCAAAATCATGTGCAGGCTCCTTCCCCCAAAATCATGTGCAGGCTTCTTTTCCCCTTCCCCCAATATTGTGCAGGCTTCTTTTCCCCTCCCTCCCTCCCTACTTACCTCCTTTCAGGGCTGGATGCAGGCCTCTTCCGGCCTGTGTCCCGTTCTGTCCTCTGCTCAGGCGGCGCGATGACGTCATCGCGCCGCCTGAACCGCTCTGATAGGCTGTCGGCACGAGGCCGGCAGCCTATCAGAGGAGCAGGGGAGGGAGACGCCTCTCCCTCCCCTGCCGCACTGCACAGCGATCTGTATCGCTGTCCAGAGGACGGCGACACAGATCGCTATGGAGATGAACGCTTCCACAGTGGAAGCGTTCATCTCCTGTCACTGCCGCAGGTGCTGCCACAATATCGGGGGGGGCAATTGCCCCGTTGCCCCCTCCCTGGATCCGCCACTGGCCCCGACGATGAAACTCTATGCCGGATCCTGAAAACGCTAGTGTGAAAGGACCCTAAGATTTATTTATAGAATAATGACCAAATGAATATTTGAAGCTTTGGCAGAGCTGTGGATACTCGCCTAATCTTACTAAGGATTCACAGATCTAACTATACTCCTGATGTAATACAGTGAACTCGGCCAGCACTCTCCACACTTGTAGTGGATTAATGGTCTTTTTTTCCTCTGTGCTAATGGTATAGTATTAGCAATAACATATTATATTTGGAAAGTCAACTTAAGAGAGGCAAATTATCTTGTAGATTTTGTTAGATTTTGTTAGGATGTCATGAAAACCCACATCTTAAAGGGGTTGTGCAGTGTCTTATTAATAATAATAATCCTCAGGATAGGTCATCAGTATCAGTTTGGAAGGGGGTCTGTCTCCCGGCATCCCCATCAATAAGCAGTTTGAATGGATCATGGTGTTTGTGCAAGTGCTGTCCTGCACACCATCTGCTTTGCAGTGTCTGTGCCATGTAATTACAACAGCTCATCCCATTCTATCCCTCACCCCGTCCTCTTTGTCCAGCTAATGCCCTTTTTCATTACTCCCATTTTCCTCAAAACTCCTGTCCATCTTGAACTGTCCTCCCACCTCTCACCCAACTCCCATTTCAACCAGCTACAATCTTTTTCAACCAGCCGTTAATGATCTGCTAAAAACTGTATCAGTCAAGGGACATTATTATTACTTTGTCCTCCACCTTTAAGACCTGTCCTCTGCCTTTGACACAGTTGACCACACCTCCCATTACAAACTCTCTCATTCCTTGACATTATACACATAGATAATCGGTCATACTTGCGGTCGTTACTTGTTCGCTTTTAAATTGTTTCTTGTTATTACATGTACAGATGGGGGACAGATGCTTGATCAAAAGGCATGTATGAGATCGTTAGCAAGTAGACAACTCCAGGGCCGTAGATAATTTTCTTTCCTGGGGGGGGGTTCAGCTTTCACAAATTATAAGACTTTATCCAGCAGACACACCAGGGTTTGAAAAAAATATACCAGCCATATCATTCCTAAACCAATCCTTTACCTTGAGCAATACCGATTTAGAAGGGCAAACATTAGCTAAATGGTTAATACCTCCACAACAGAAACATACCCTCCTCTGAGAGCTGAATCCTCTAGTATCAGAGGCAACTAAACCCAGCTGCATGGGGTCCTCCACGGAGGGTATAGAGACAGAGTGAGACCCCTGCGCACTGCATGAGACAACTGCAGTGTCCTTGAGCTGAATTTGACAGGAAAGAGTAGTCTCCTCTCTCTCTCCCTCTCAGACGCCTGTCGATACGAACAGCTAGAGACATGGCAGACTCCAAAGACACTGGCCTCTCATGAAACGCAAATGCATCTTTTAATCTCTCAGAAAGACCATGACAAAATTGACTCCGGAGTGCAGCGTCATTCCAACCAGTATCAGCTGCCCACCTCCGAAATTCAGAACAATATATCTCTGCGGACTGTTTATCCTGGCATAAAAGACACAGTTTAGATTCAGCCAGAGCAATACGATCCGGATCATCATATATCTGACCCAGGCTATAAAAAATGTATCTACCGATCGGAGGGAGCGTGCCCCCGCCGGCAGCAAAAAGGCCCAAGATTGAGCGTTATCCCTGAGCAGCGAGATGATGATCCCCACCCTCTGCTCCTCATCACCAGAGGAATGGGGACATAAGCGAAAATGGAGTTTGCAAGCCTCTCTAAAACGAACAAAATTCTCACGACACCCAGAAAACGTATCCGGAAGAGAGATTTTAGGCTCGGAACAAACTCCATGAACGCCAGTAGAACCGGTCACCTGAAGCTGAGAAACAGTTTCACGGAGATCTGCTATCTCCAGAGAAAGACCTTGCATGCGGTCAATCAAGGATCCGGATCCATGCTTGAGACGGTTATGGCGGTTTATATTGTCAAGGATGGAGAACAGTCAGCAGGAACTGATAAATAACGACAGACTGGCTTGATCCTAAGGAGCATATAGGTGAGCCCTATAAAACCCTAAGAGCTCTCCCTGACTGCTACACATGCAAAGGCCTCAATGGTAGACGATTGCATGCCCACGTACCTAAGACTGTGTGACACCTGAAAACCCTATAGTAGTGAGGGGACACGGCCACCGGCTCCCTGCACAGAATACGGAGGGAGTCAGGGTCACCTAGAATCAAGCCAGCAAACAAAACACAAAGTAAATGGAATGCACTTATCTTAGAGCAAAACAACTGCAGCCTCCAGCAGCACACACTTCATCCTGGAAGTATTATAAACCGCAAGGAGGAGCAGTATGAGAGGGAATATAAAGCAAGCCAATTAATCAAGATGAGAGACAGCTGAGGGAGAGAAAGGAACTGAGCAAAGTGAAACCAAAACAAAAAACGTCATACAGAAGACAGGGAGGAACCTCTGACCGACTGTCTCCCAGAACCGGGGGTGACAAATATGGGCTAGTACTTTTTGATTATCTCCCTGATTTTTTCTTTTTCTTGGTCCGGGGTCAGTTCCCTAGGGACAAGAAGAGTATCTCTATCACGTGATTGGGCTTTTTGAAAAGCATTTCTCATTACTTTCTCAGGGTACCCTCTTCCTTTAAAACACTTATATAGATTTTTCGATTCATGATGGATCTGTTGGTATCAGAGCAGTTTTTCTTTACTCTAAGGAACTGACCATGTGAAATCCCTATTTTCAGATTAGTTGGATGGAAACTTTCCCAGTTTAATAAATTATTAGTCGCAGTGGACTTTCAATAGAGGGTCGTGGCCAACTTCTCATTTTGTTTTGTTACCCTAACATCGAGAAAGGTAAGTGTATCCGGGTGGAATTCATAGGTAAATGAAAGACCTAGTTCATTGATGTTCAAAGTTTCCATAAGGGAATTTAACTGGTCCAAATCACCATTCCAGATCAGGAACACATCGTTGATGTATCAAGTCCAAAAGATGATTTTCTCACACCAACACGGTTGACTGTCTGGAAACACACATTTATCCTCCCACCAGCCCAGGAGGAGATTTACATATGTAGGCGCACAGGGGCTCCCCATAGCGTTCCCTCTGAGCTGGTAGAAGAATTTGGAATCAAAGAGGAAATAGTTGTGTGTCAGTACAAACTACAACAGAGCCAGGACAAATTCATTATGTGTATTGAAGCAAACTGCCCTTGTTTTGAGGTAGTCCGCGACTGGCATAATGCCTTTGGAGTGAGGAATAGAGCTGTATAAGGATTCGACATCTATGCTCGCAAGAGAACACGATGGATCAAAACTGATGGTTTCTTGTAAACGAGGGCAAAGCAGATACAAATGGTTTAAAAATGCTATCTATGTAGACCCCACAGTTTTGGGTAATCAAATTCACCCCAGAGACTATGGGTCAACCCTTAAGGGGGGAGCCCATAGAATGTGGCTATCTGCGGGGATTTTGGTTTTAAAAAAGTTAACTCTGTTTCACTGATAATTTTCTTAGTTAATGCCCCATCCAAAATACAGGTAAGATTATTCAGAACCCGGACAACCCCTTTAACTTACTCTGACAGAGCAGGAGATTGTGATCTCTAACACAATTACAGGTAAAGCCATGCTTCTCAGTCCTCACAACACTTATGATATTTCAGCTTGGTGGCTCACCTCCCTTCCCCACTATGTACAAGGTGCTCTAACTGTATGACTCACCCTGTTCATATATATATATAATCAAATTGATTTGTGACTGTACTGATTTGTGACAGGCACACTTCATTTGGAGGAATCCAGAGAAGTCTTATCCATGCTATTCAAATATTTCATATATTAATTGATCTTACATATAAAATTATATAAAATATATAAAATAAGGAAAAATATATATAAACGGAAAAAAAACTATCCACAGATATTAAATAAAAACTGATTATTGTATAAAATATATGAATTGCAATTCATTAAACAAAAAAAGAGGCTATTTATTTCCCTTCATTTCCCTCTATCTGCCATGGTTGTTGAAGGAAATAACTGAAGGAAATAAATAGAATCAACCTTGAGTATTTATATTCTTGTTGTACAAGTTGGTGAAGGAAATGAAGGAAATAAGTAAGAACAACCTTGAGTGTTTATATTCTTATTCTACAAGTATTTCTTATTGGTTATTTCCTATCTATTCATGTATCAGCTTAGTATCTGTATATATACTTTTCCAAAGTATTCAGCTCCTGTATCAATTCCTGGTTAAACAAAAAGTTCTCATAATCGATTTGTAGCAGTTTGTGTTGATCTATTTGCAATAGTGGCACTCAGTCGTTTTTACTCACTGTTGGCCGATCAATAGGCTGTCAATTTCTCAAACCTCCATATAATGATGGACAACGTGATGGTACTCAAAGAGGTAGCGTTACCTTAAGACACACGTAGTGCAGTGGTGAAACGGTAGGCGGCAAAATGGCAATCCCCTCAGAGGTAGCAGCTGGCGTTATCACTGATGTGGACAATCCGCTTGTATAGGAACCGCCGAACCTCGGCGTTCCAGTGGCACGGTGGTAAGGTCATGGGCAGTGAAATCACGTTCCCCTCAGAGGTGGCAGCTGCCGTTATCGCTGACGTGAGCAGACAGCCTTTGCATAAGCAGCCAAAGGTCAGCGTTCCACATGTTGGTGGAATCTCAGCAGTATATGCAGTAGAATACAATAAATTCCCATGATGGTTCTCACATATGAAGCACTTCAAAAGAAAGTGTATTTTCATTCTTAAATCCAGTGGGTTCTTTATAGTGCGTTCCATGTATCTTTTATACCAAACACGTTTTGGAGTTCTATAGACTCCTTCTTTAGTGGCCATAAATACATTGGGAACCGTTCCCTTTTTTATACCCAATCTTCCAGTTCCCACCAAAACCCTTACTAGATTTCCACTTTGTCATCTGTGGTGTAATATCCCTGTATTTTGGAGAGAATTTCTAAGGATAGTCTTACTCCATCCTATTCCCAGCCTCAGTGATCTATCTTGATGATGTTTATTCAATTTTGCTTCCAAAAAATGCATTGCGATTTCAATGCGTTTTTGATGCGTTTTTTCTCCAAATATGCATTTTTTTGAGAATAGATGCCTTCTTGTTTGTTTATTCTTTTTAATATATTACAATATAGAAAAAAATTATATAAAAGATATAATAATAATAATAATAATAAAATATAATAAAAATGTTTAAAAAACTAGAAAAAATAAATAATAAATAAATAATGAAAAATAAAAGTGGTATAGATACAATGAGTACAATATACTATAGATATAATAACATGAAATATAAGCATTCATTAATGAAGTCGGGGGTGTTAAATATAATAGCATTATATTCTCAATATATGTCTTCCATTTCAATATTAGTTCCTACTTAATGAGGAAACTATTAAGAAATATAATCCATTGAGATAATATATTGTAATATTGCAATAAAAATCCCCTATTTTCTTATTGTTTTGTATGTATCGTTTTTTGTTTAATGAATTGCAATTCATATAATTTATACAATAATCTGTTTTTATATAATATTTGTACATATTTTTTTCCTTTAAATATATTTTTCCTTTCCTTCTTTTAAATATATTTTATATAATTTATATGTAAGATCAATTAATAAATGAAATATTTGAATAGAATGGATAAGACTTCTCTGGATTCCTCCAAATCATGTGTGCCTGTCTACAGTCACAAATCAATTTGATTATATATATATATATATATGAACGGGGTGAGTCATACAGTCAGAGCACCTTGGGGAAAGGGAGGTGCGCCACCAAGCTGCAATATCGTATGTTATTCAATTCACCCATTTTGGTAGCCCTCCCCCTCTTTTTACCACTATGGACATTTGGAGTTATGCAGAGAATAAACGCCAGAAGGTAGAGACATTTATATTTGATGAACAAGAATCTATAGAGACAAATAGACTAACAGACAGATCAATGACAGAAATATTTAGAGAATTAGAAGTGATATTGCAAAAACAACTAAAACAAAGGTGGAAAATAAGATCATTAACACAATACTTAGAATATGGGAAAATCCAGAAAGGTTTACTACTCGTAAAATCCCCAGCACAAGATTTGTGCGATGATGAATTTAACAAAGAATGGGATGCTCTCACCACCGCACAGTAGCTCTAATAAGACTAATTATTAAAAGAAGAAACCAAATTTTAGATGAATTAACTGAAAAAGTGAATAAGATAAAAGAGATAGTAGAGAATTTTACACAAAACGATGAATTTACTAGTTGGCAAGCGAGGATATGTAAAAGCCTAGCTAAAACAGAACAAGAAATTATTAACAAAAAAGTTAAGAAGTTTAGGAATAATATTAGAACTGAACAACCCAAACTACACAATAAGGAAGAACAGGAAGAACAGCAGATGAAACAAAATATGAATAGACAAATACAAGAACAAGAAAATAACGGAAAAATGAGATATAATGTACCTGTGACTAATAAATATGAAATTTTGGATAATTCACATTTTTTAGACATGACCCCTTCACATCACAAGACATATACTCAACCAACATGTCACCAATCACCAACACGGATGTATCGGCAATCACCGTCTACGTTACACCAATACAATTTGAGACACAGACACTCTGACCAGGAGCGGGATCACAGATCACGACAATACCAAAGGACATCAGAATCGCGAAACACATATCAACACCAATCACCAAATCACACTCAGGAAATATCTCAGATACAATATCACAGACAACATGCACCAGAGATTAAAAAAAAAAAGAAAACACGGAAAGGAAAAAGAAAAAAGAATCAAGAATTAGCTACTTTTCGTAAATGTGTAGAAACAGATATAAAGAGGATGAAAGATACAAAACTGAGAAGAAATAATCTTACTACACAAGAAATTCAGGCGATAAAACAATTACTAGAACAAGAAAATATAATTATCCGACCTGCAGATAAAGGAGGTGCGATTGTGATTTTAGAAGTGGATCACTATAATTTAGAATGCAAAAGACAATTGTCAGATGAAAAAACATATAAATGTTTAAGGGGGACCCTACTAAGGAATCTGAGGTGTCATTGAGGGAATATAGCAGAAGGGGACTAGAGAAAAATATACTTTCAGAACAGGAATATAAATTTATAGTAGGAACACCACAAAGACTGCTGATTTTTTATTGTCTCACGAAAATACACAAAGATTTTAAAAAAACGCCGGGTCAACCAATTATCTTTGGCATAGGATCCTTGACGTCTAATTTGTCTTAATATAGGACGTCAATTTATTATATACCATCATAGACCATAAACAAGGAATTGAAGCATTAAAGACACAGTTAGAGATGAGCGGTCAACTCCAGGAAACACAAATCGACTATGTAGCAGAAGGTGTATAGTATATTCTGACACATAATTATTTTTATTTTGAAACAGATTATTATTTAAAAATAATAGGGACCGCCATGGGCACCAGGTTTGCCCCCAGTTATGCCAATTTGTTCATGGCACATTGGGAACAACAGAATATTGTGCCAAGACTGGGGGAGACCTGGTGCGCTGGCGCAGATACAGTATATCGATGAAGTCATCTTTATATGGCAAAAAACTGAATTGGAATTGGAATTATTTCTGAAAAGTATTAACGATAATCAGAACAATTTACATTTTATGTAGAATATAAGCAAAATCTTGGATCTATCAATTAGAGTCCAGGACCATAAATGTATACATAGTACATTCCAGAAATCAGTGGCCAAAAACAGCTACATATTGTACTCAAGTTGCCACCTACCAAGATGGCTTTTGAACATACATCCGGGACAATTCCAACCTAAAATGTAATTGTACAGAAGGGGAAAAATTCGAGGAAGAGGCCAAAGTAATGAGAGAACAATTTTTGGCTAAAGAATATCCACCTAAGGTGGTTGACACAGCTTTAATGAAAGTAAAAGGTATGGACAGAAGTACATTTTTTACAACAAACACAAGAAATATAAAAAAGGACAATATGACAATGAGATTATACGGATTATCTTACCCTTCAATGCACAATATAAAAAAGTAGAAACAATCATAAAAAAACACTGACATTATGTCTTGAAGGATAAAATAATTAGCCCTCTATTAACAATGTCACCATAAATAACCTACAGCAAAGCCCCAAATTTGGGACTAAAAACAGCACCAATAGTAAAAACAAAAAAGAAAGGAGAGAATTCTCTACACAACTGGTTGAATGTAAAAGGTTTTTTAAATGTGGGAAATAACTTTAAAAATACCACATTTAAAAAATAAAACAACTGAGATCACTTCAAATCAAAATTCCTTTACTTATGAGATACAAGAATTTCTGACATATAACTCATTAAATGTGATATATATGATTGGATGTCCCTGCAAAAAACAATACATAGGTAGAACTAAAAGAATTTACAAAAAAAGAATATTTGAACATATGACAAACATCAAGAATGGTTTTGAAAAACACTCCCTATCTGAACACTTCAAAGAACACCATAACAATACCAATAATATCTGGGGGACTTAATGCAGAATTGGAGCTATTTGGTTTCCTGTGAGGAGATAGATGGGTGTCCCTCACTTACGAGACATCGAAGTCTGGCTGTTTTTACCAGCACTCCGATCTGTAATATATTAGAAAGAATAAACAAACAAGAAGGCATCTATTCTCAAAAAAAAGCATATTTGGAGAAAAAAACACATCAAAAACGCATTGAAATCACAATGCGTTTTTTGGATGCAAATTTGAATAAACATCATCAAGATAGATCACTGAGGCTGGGAATAGGATGGACAAAGACTATTCTTTGAAATTTCCTCCAAAATACAGGGATATTACACCACATATGACAAAGTGGAAATCCAGTAAGGTTTTTGGTGGACTGGAATATTGGGTATAAAAAGGGGGACTGAAGAAGGAGTCTATAAAACTCCAAAACGCGTTTGGTATGAAAGATACATGAAACCCAGAAACCACTATAAAGAACCCACTGGATTTAAGGAAGAAAATACACTTTTTTTTGAAGTGCTTCATATGTGAGAACCATCATGGGAATTCATTGTATTCTACTGCATATACTGCTGAGATTCCACCAACAAGTGGAACGCTGAACTTTGGCAGATTATGCAAAGGCTGTCTGCTCACAGCAGCGATAATGGCCGCTGCCACCTCTGAGGGGAACGTGATTTCACCGTTCATCGCCTTACCACCGTGCCAGGTGGAACGCCAAGGTTCTAAGGTTCCCATACAAGCGGATTGTCCACATCAGTGATAACGGCAGCTGCTACCTCTGAGGGGATTGCCATTTCGCCACCTACCGCCTCACCACTGCACTACGTGTATTTTAAGGTAACGCTACCTGTTTAAGGAACCTCCACATTGTTTACAATATGGAGGTTTGAGAAATTGACAGCCCATTGATCGGCCAACAGTGAGTAAAAACGACTGAGCGCCACTATTGCAAATAGATTGACACAAACTGCTACAAATCAATTATGAGAACTGTTTGTTTAACCAGGAATTGATACAGGCGCTGAATACTTTGGAGCAATATATACTGATACTAAGCTGATACATAAATATAGATGGGAAATAACCAATAAGAAATACTTGTATAACAAGAATATAAACACTCAAGGTTGTTCTTACTTATTTCCTTTATTTCCTTCAGCAACTTGTACAACAAGAATATACATACTCAAGGTTGATCCTATTTATTTCCTTCAGTTATTCCCTTCAACAATCTGGCAGATAGAAGGAAATGAAGGGAAATAAATAGCCGCTTTTTGTGTACAATTAATTGCAATTCATATATTTTATACAATAATCTGTTTTTATATAATATTTGTGCATATTTTTCTTTTATATATATTTTTTATATATATTTTTTCTTCTTCTCTTTCTTCTTTCATATACAGTGGATACAAAAAGTCTACACACCCCTGTTAAAATGTCAGGTTTCTGTGCTGTAAAAAAGTTAGACAAAGATAAATCATTTCAGAACCTTTTCCACCTTTAATGTGACCTATAAACTGTACAACTCAATTGAAAAACAAACTGAAATCTTTTAGGTAGAGGTAAAATATAAAAATAAAATAATATGGTTGCATAAGTGTGCACACCCTTAAACTAATACTTCGTTGAAGCACCTTTTGATTTTATTACAGCACTCAATCTTTTTGGGTATGAGTCTATCAGCATGGCACATTTTGACTTGACAAGATTTGCCCACTCTTTTTTGCAAAAACACTCCAAATCTGTCAGATTGCGAGGGCATCTCCTGTGCACAGCCCTCTTCAGATCACCCCACGGATTTTGAATCGGATTCAGGGCTGGGCTTAGGCTGGGCCATTCCAAAACTTTAATCTTCTTCTGGTAAAGCCATTACTTTGTTGATTTGGATGTATGCTTTGGGTCGTTGTTATGCTGAAAGATGAAGTTCCTCTTCATGTTCAGCTTTCTAGGAGAAGCCTGAAGGTTTTGAGCCAATATTGCCGTTGGATGCGACTAAGAAAATTTCATGAAAGATCCACTAGAGAAGCTGAACTTTATTTGGGGTTAATCAGAGGCACTGTAAATGATGGCACGTGTATGCTGACTCCTATTTAACATGATTTTGAATGTGATTGCTTAATTCTGAACACAGCTAATCCCCAGTTATAAGGTGTGCACACTTATGCAACCACATTCTTTTACTTTTTTTTGTTTTCTTCCCTTCACCTAAAAGATTTCAGTTTGGTTTTCAATTGAGTGGTACAGTTTATAGGTAACATTAAAGGTGGAAAATTTCTGAAATGATTTATCTTTGTCTCATTTTTTTACAGCACAGAAACCTGACATTTTAACAGGGGTGTGTAGACTTTTTAAATCCACTGTATTTTATATCATTTTATATGTAAGATCAATTAATATATTTAATATTTGAATAGCATGGATAAGACATCTCTGGATTACTCCAAATGAAGTGTGCCTGTCTACAGTCACACCTCACAACACTTACTGCAGGTAATCTTGCTAAGGCTACTTTCGCACTTGCGTTTTGGCTTTCCGTTTGTGAGATCCGTAATGGGCTCTCAAAAGCGGTCCAAAACGGGTCAGTTTTGCCCTAATGCATTCTAAATGGAAAAGGATTCGCTCAGAATGCATCAGTTTTCCTCTGTTCAGTCACCATTCTGCTCTGGAGGCGGACACAAAAACACTGCATGCAGTGTTTTTCTGTCCGTGATGTGGTGCGGAGCAAGACTGATCCGTCCTGGCACACAATGTAAGTTAACAGGGATGGATCCGTTTTCTCTGACACAATAGAAAACGGATCTGTCCCACATTGACTTTCAATGGTGTTCAAGACGGATCCGCCATGGCTATAGAAGACATAATACAAGTGTTGGGCCTGGGTCTTTCGTTTGTGCCAACCCCCCACTTTGACCGCTTCAATTTGGTTAAAGATCTTAGTCTCTTTGTGAGAAAATTAAAGTGGTTCAAACATTTTCGCATACAAGAGAAAAAAGAGAGCCGTGAGCTTGGCATCTCTACGGATATGCTACAGGACGTGCATCTCCTGTTTGACCTGGAACGCATTCCGCCACAACATCAGGGGTTCGGTCCTTTTACGGACCTACACCCCAAAAGTAGCAGGATGCCACCATCCAGTGGTGAGGTATCCTGCATTGACGTCTTCTTTAATCAGGTCTGCAGCGAGATTGAAAGCATGTCCCTCAGGAACATCCCGTCCAATGTTGATCGCTCCATGGCCACCATCATCCGGGATTTGGAATCTGACAAAACCATTGTCATTAAACCATCCGATAAAGGTGGTAATGTGGTGGTCATGGAGCCTGACCAGTATTGCGGAATGTACGACCATCTGCTTAAGGATAGGGACACTTATGGCATTCTTGAGTCGGACCCCACCCCGTCTTACCTGCAGGAATTGAAAATCATCCTTGATAAAGGTCTGTCCGATAAGGCAATCACAAAGGAGGAACACGAGTTTCTGTTTCCAGCCCACCCACGCCTGCCTACTTTCTATTGTTTACCCAAAGTACATAAGGGCACCTCTCCATTGAGGGGTCGCCCCATAGTATCAGGCGTGGGTGGTCTATGCCAGAACATTGGCATTTATGTTGATCGTGTATTAGCACCGTTCGTGTCCTCCCTGCCTTCCTTTACACGTGACACTACTGACCTTTTATTAAGGCTAGAAGGGGTGACGCTACACCCCGAACGCTGGTCATGCTCTGTGGACGTCGAGGCGCTTTATTCATGCATTCCCCACTCATTGGGTCTTGAGGCCGTCTCCCATTTCCTACATTCTCGTGGCTGCCAGTACCGTGCCCATAGCCAGTTCGTGTTGCAACTCCTTGAGTTTACCCTCACCCACAACATCTTCTCCTTTGGGGGCCGTCTCTACCACCAGCTAAGGGGCACGGCGATGGGGAGTTCCTGTGCCCCATTGCACGCCAACTTGTTCCTGGGCTGGTGGGAGGAGACGGTTGTGTTCGCCGACACCAGCGGACCGGTACAGGAGAGCATAGGGCTATGGGCACGGTACATAGATGACATTTTTGTCATCTGGCAGGGAGACCAACCTTCATTTCAGGCCCTTGTGGCCCAATTCAATTCCAACCATTTGAACCTCCGGTTCACCTTTGAGATGGATTTGAACACCCTGCCATTTTTGGACGTTTGTATATCCAAGATGGCGGGTGGTATACTCCAAACGAAGGTTTATAGGAAGCCCACATCCACGAACTCCCTCCTACGTTGGGAGAGCAGTCATCCCCATCCCCTTAAAAAGGGTCTACCCAAAGGGCAGTATTTGCGCTTACGTCGTAACTGCTCTGATCGGAAGGAGTTCTTGAGACAAGCAGCTGACCTAAGAGCTAGGTTCCAACAGAGGGGCTACCCCGATTCAGTGCTGCGTTTGGCCTTTCATTCGGCCGTTTCAGCTGAGCGCTCTAGCCTCTTTACGTCTAAACCAGCCAAGAAACAAGAGGAAGGGGTCATACGTCTTATCACCACTTTTGACAGAGCCTCTGTACAGCTTAAGGAGATTTTGATTCGGAATTGGGGTACGCTCACCTTGGACCCAGAACTTAAATCCGTCCTAGGTGACCGCCCAAAAGTCACGTATCGCCGGGGTCGTAACTTGAGGGACAGTTTGGTCCATAGCGAGTATATCCCGTCTACACAAGCAGGTTGCGCCTGGCTAGGACAACAGGCCAGGGTAGTCGGCTGCTTTCGGTGTAGTGGATGTGTTGCATGCCGCTATATAACTGTTGGTAAGAGTTTCGTCAGTAACAACACTGGTCGCACTTATTTCATAAGGCAGTTCATCAATTGCAGGACCAAAGGGGTCATCTACCGATGCGTGTGTAACTGTGGCCTAGAGTATATAGGAAAGACAAGACGTGAATTACGGCGGAGGGTGGGGGAACATATTAATGATGTTATCAACAAAAAGGATACTCCAATCTCCTTGCATGTCCATGCCCATCACTCCGGATCCACCACTTGCCTGACATTTATGGGCATCGACTGTATCCCTTTCCCACGTCGCGGCGGCGACTGGGACCGCCTTCTATTGCAGAGAGAGGCGAGGTGGATCTTTTACTTGAAAACTGTCTCCCCCCCATGGTTTAAATGAACAGCTGAATTTCAGCTGTTTTCTCTGATTTAGCCTCACCGACATGAGGGCCCAAACATATATATATATATATTTATTTATTTTTGCTGATTGTAGAATTTTCTATTCGACTGGGGACAGTGACCCATTTCAAATAACATTCTCCTATCTTCCATGGATTATCTGCCCCCATTGATCTATGGATCACTTTCCTGTGTTAGTATGTACCTATTATCTGTACTTATAGTTCTGGTGCTCCTGCTGTATCTCCCACTGCGCTGTATTCTATTGTATTCTATATTTCCAATGGGTCTCCTCCTACCTGTCTGTCCTTTGACTTCCCAGCCACTCTATATCCATTATTATTTAATTGGTATTATGATCCATGTATTTCAGAATTCTGCGTTTACATGCTGTCATCTTTATCGCACCCGTTTTGGTGCTTTATACATCAGGGTCTTTGTATTGTACCCTATTATGCCGGGCGCGGATGTCCATCTGCGCCTGCGCGGCGTCCTCTGGCTTAGCAACAAGGGTAATTTTCCCGGACTGCGGCTAGTCGGCGCACGAGCGAGCGCAGTGCGTCCTCCGTTTCTAGGCGCCACTCCTCCGCTCCCGCCCACGTGATGTGCGGGTCACGTGATCACGCCCACTTCTGGCGGATCGCGCTTCCCGCACCGCGATGTTGGCGTTCACATGCGGTTCTGCTTACTGGTAAAGAGCGTATTTAAGAGTGCACTTTGGAGTGCTTTTCCCTGGCCCATTGTCATTAAGGTGTATGCTGCCCACTGGCTTCATCATACTTTTTTGGCCAGGCACTTTCACATGTATTGCCCTGAGGGCTAGTTTGGAGGCACTCCATTATTGTTTTCCCCCATTGCTCCTCTGCGCTAGTGACCACGTTGGGGTTCCTTTTTGAGAACCACGTATTTGGCTCTCCCCCACTTATTGAAGTGGTCCCATACATGTCACAATGCCTTGTTAATTGCTTGTCTTTATGTTCCTATCCTGAGCTCCCCTGATGAAGCATCGTTTAGAAACGTGACACGTCGGGACTGTGATTAGGACACATTTTCTTAGAGGGGTCTTTTTACCAGGCCCCCTTGAGATTATTTTGCTTGGCCTAGGTTAGACTAGGGATCTGCCCACAACAAGGGACAGCTATCCGGACGGGGTCGCCCCTTTCGGGGCGGGTGCTCTGTATAGATAGGTAGGGACACGTTAGTCCCCTCCCGCTTCTCTGTATAGGGCAAACCAGGGCATCTCCAGTTCATACCCGGTCCCTGTCCTAGTTTTTTCAAGCCTACCACCATTATCGGTGGGGCGCATCACCTCTACCTTTAGGACCTCCGTGGTGGATTTACAGTGGAACCCTCCTCTGTACCAATATATCGTACCCGGACGTCTTGAATATGGTGAGATTGTTCTGATTTTATTATTATCACTGGTATGCAGCCTGTGCACTTTTTAATGTATCATTAAAGGTTATGTTTTAGTAGAATATTCCCTGACTGGGCTTGTCCTAGTCTCCTAATTTGTATGTAGTATACACCCAGCAGTGTGATAATATGTGAGGTACACTGTATAATAGATACAATGTGTACAGATATATATTATATACAACAGTGTACTGATATATGAGGCACAAGGTACAATAGATGCAGTGTGTTAACATATATAGTAGATACAGCAGTGTACTGATATGTGAGGTACGAGCTGCAATTTATACCTCATACCTCACATATCAGTATACTGATGTATATACTGGCAAGAAACAGGTAGTGAGTGGGGCTATGAATGGGGCATGAGGGCCCAATTTATATTCTTACTATGGGGCCCAGTGATTTCAATGTACACCTCTGCCTGGGAAGTCAAGCTCAAAATCTTAACCATGACATAGAAGGCTGCCAACAACCTCCCCCTCTCCATACATCTCTGACCTACTCTCCTGATAGTTCCCCACATGCAATCTTCAATCTCTTACCGTGGGTATTCGCCTCTTTATCACTCTATTCAGTTAGTTCATGTTTATTGTACTTGATTTTTGCATTATGTTATGTAATATGTACATAAAGCCTTATCATATGTACAGCTCTTTGCCATTAATGATGCTTTAAACGTGTATGCAGAACTTGCAAACACCAGCGTTTTCATGTTTTCAGCATCTGGCTGTCCAGCAGAGATCAGTGCAGGAAAAGAGAAGATATATTCCTGTCACATATGTATTTGTCGTCAGTGGAAGTATGCGGTTCCTCACGGTCAGTTATAAGTGTACAATATCTGGTACCTAGCTCTCAGTAGTATATGTTACAGTGCTACCTTTTATGATCTTTTCATTTACAGTCTCTCGTTGGTGATAGTCTCCCACCTCTGATGTATTTCACTATGTCTTAGTACCTGTCAGACAGTCCAAAATAATTCAATCAAATCTCATAAAAACGGTGCAAGGGCCATCAAAAGGCTTGTTAAAGTCCATATCACAATGGCAATAATTACAAAAGTATGTCCACAAGTGTCAACCATGATAAAAATACAATGGTTTTACCTTAGAAGTAATGTCGTAAACCAGCAAGGCAGCACTGGCACCACGGTAATAAAGATGGGACACACTGTGGTATCTCTCCTGCCCAGCGGTGTCCCAGATCTCAAAGTCTAGAATTTTGCCTTGGAGATAAACTCGGTGCGAGAAAAAGGCGCCTGCAACATGGAGATGAAAAAAAAGCACTCATAAAGAACCATAAAGACCTTAAAGCAAGACCTTAAAGTATCACTAACCTTTCAACAAACTTTGCATTAATCAATAGTACAGTTTGTGTACATAAGAAATAACATTATTTCTGGACATTTTATCACTTGTATCTAACATTTTTTTAGCAGTTTTCCTCTGTGAATAGTGAATGTCTAATTTGCAGTTTTCTCAAACATGGAGGGTAGAGACAACAGTCACTGTCATCCACTGCACATAGAAAGTAGAGGAGAATCTGCTTTATGGTATTCTCTAATTCACTGAGAAGCAACCCCAGGGTCATGGAGGACATTACAGAGAAGTACTAACCTGTATGTTTGTGAATAAAGTACTTATGTAGTTTATATCTCAGTTCATGTAACTCCATCACTCTGTTTGTCTGTTCTCCTCTGTCTCACACGTGCTGCTGCTCACTCCTACCCCCCCCCCACCCCTCTCCATAGACTAGTCAGAATGAAAGCATTTAAAAAAAAAGCTATTAGCATGAGGGTGGGGGAGAGGTAAACAGCTAATAACAAGAGAACTAGACATTTCTCACTGATAAAACATTACAGTTTCTTTTGGTGGCTTGTACTATTGGTTTATGCAAAATTGTGGGAAAAGTTAGTGATAGTTAGTTAGATATCCTGTGCACAGAAGAGAAACTCAAAAAATAATCACACAAAGTATGATTATAAGTAAAGCGTGCCTAGGAACAGGAACTTAATAGACTAATTAGAACATATTGCTAATATTTAGAGCGGATTATAAATTATGATAATTACAAGCATAACAATATGGTCTTTGCTATGGGTAATGCCCCTAAAGTATAGTATTGGACATATTATCAACTGTAGTTCCTATAATATTATTGTACAGTGCCAGTACAGTGATATCAGACACAATGTCCAAATACTAATGCAAAATTGCATTTGATTCTTATGATTGCTGAGGGTTCCAGTGGTTTAACTTCCACTAGTTATATGATTGGGGTAAGAGCTATCAAAAATGGTACAAAGGTAAAATGGAATGGTTGCCCATGGCAACCAACTAGATTTCACCTCTTTCATCTAATTAGGTCTCAAACAACATCAGGTTTCCCAAGCACAATTACATGTTCTATGAGGCCAAATTTTCTGAAAACTATCAGTGCAGACTCTACACCAAAAATCTTTAAAGGGATTGTCCCATTAAAAGAACTTAACCCCTATCCGCAGGCTAGGTGAAAGGTTTCTGATTGACAGGGATTTGACCAGTGGGGTGGTAGCCAAGAACAAGCGCTCGGCTATCTCTGGCAGCCCCATAGAGCTGAATGCAGTGGAAGTGATTGTGCATGTGTGTCTGCCGCTCCATTCAAACAAGGGAACATCGGACTCCATTCTTGTGATCAGCGAGGGTCCCAGCAGTTGAACCCCCTGCCAATCAGACAATTGCTACTTGGACGGAGGATCATATGGGTAGGGGATACGTTTTTGTAATGGGACAACCCTTTTAAAAGAGCACAGTGATTTTTTTTCCACTGCAGATTTGAAAGCATTTCTGCTGGGGATTTGCCATGCAGTGTCAAATATATGCCATACCCACAGTAAAATCAGTGGTGAAATCCATATGTAAGACATGCATATATTTTTGTTGACGATTGCAGCAAAATTCGAAGTCGTTTGATTTCAGCCACGTCTGAACTCACACTTGCTACTTTCTGCACTCAAAATACTTTTTGCAAAAACATGAAATCCATTGCAAATATAACACATTTGCCACGTGTGAAATTCCCAATTTATTGAAAAAACAAGTTCTATTTTAAAATGAGATAAGCAAATTTCTCAAAAATTCGATTCGCCGAATTTTTCGAATAAATTTGGTTTGATCCAAATTTATCCGTGGCAAATCGTGTTAAAAAACGTCTATTTCCTGGCTACAGAGAGCCTTTATAGTGGTGTTGAACACTGTGCTCTGCAGTAACACGCATAGGGAGTCTGCTGTGATAGTGAAACAATACTGTGAGTCAGTATGACATGAAGATGACAGGCATTGCTCTTAGAATCACTGTGCACTTCACTTATTTGGGCAGTTACGGAGCCAAAACTGACCAAATTACTCAAGTGCGAACTCAGCCTAACAGGTCAATGTTAGAGTCAAGAAAAAAGCGCACTCCTTTTACACCGTCGGCAGCTGATTCCACATAGTTGTCAACAGAACCTGTTTCATTAAACGCTTATACAAGTAGAGCTGCCCCCCCCCCCTCAGACAGAGTGGAGAGGGTGTCAGCAGTAAGTTTGTGTTGACGTCACTGATTATTTTGCCCTTCCTCTGAGCCGTCAGAACAATAACCCCCAAAAAACGGATCCTGTCTGTGGAGTATCCGCCTTCACTCGGTCAGCATTTGGTTAGTAATCCATCAGTATTGCTAAAGCAAAAAAAAACAGGAGTGGACCCAAAACAGAGATGACACGTGAATGGAATATTTGCATGTCCTTTGTGTTTTGTACCCACTCCTGTTTTTGGCTACCAAATCATAAGCCAATTCTGATGCAAAATAGTGACAATGCCATGCAGGCCTTACAGCTGTTACATAGACAGGATCCGTTGTGCGTCTCATTTTTCCTTCCTTCTGACAGATCAAAAGAGGGGTCAAATAAATGATTATGTCAGCCAGGCCGAAAGGCAAAATAGTGGCCCAGTCATGAAGTGCGGAGGGTGGGAACAGCATAAGAAGTCCACAGAGTGGCCCAATTACAGAATCTGGAGGTGGAAGCAGAATCAGGAGGAGGCCACAGAGTGGCACAATGACAGAGTGTGGAGATGACAGCAGCAGCATCAGAAGGAGGCCACAGAGTGGCACAATGACAGAGTGTGGAGGTGGCCTCAGCAGCATCAGGAGGAGGCCATAGGGTGGCACAATGACAGTGTGGAAGTGGCAGCAGCATCAGGAGGCCACAGGGTGGCACAATGACAGTGTGGAGGTGGCAGCAGCATCAGGAGGCCACAGAGTGGCACAATGACAGAGTGTGGAGGTGGCAGCAGCATCACCAGGAGGCCACAGAAAGGCACAATAACAGAGTGTGGAGGTGGCGGCAGCAGCATCAGGAGGAGGCCACAGGGTCGCACAATGACAGTGTGGAGGTGGAAGCAACAGCATCAGGAGGCCACATAGGGGAAAGTTGACATAGTGTTGAGGTAGAAGCAGCATCAGGAGGCCACAGAGTGGCAAGGTGACATAGTGTGGAGGTGGCAGCAGCATCAGGAGACCACAGAGTGGCAAGGTGACATAGTGTGGAGGTGGCGGCAGCATCAGGAGACCACAGAGTGGCAAGGTGACATAGTGTGGAGGTTGCAGCAGCATCAGGAGACCACAGAGTGGCAAGATGACATAATGTGGAGGTGGCAGCAGCATCAGGAGACCACAGAGTGGCAAGTTGACAGAATGGGGAGGTGGGTGGCAATACCAGTACCAGCTGAAGATGGTGGGTGAAAGAAGGAGCACTTGGCATCAGATGTGTGGGATCAGGCGGGTGGCAGCATCAGAATAATAGCTGAGGCAGGTAGCCAGAGGAAACTAGTCTTTTTTGTTTTTCAGTGTTGGTGTGGCACCATGGATAATCTAGTCTGATGCATCAGGCAATGGTGGGTAGAAATCCTGGCTGATCCATGCCTAATTTATCTTGAAAAAGGTCAATCTCTCCAGATTTTGGGTGGACAGGCGAGTTCTTTTTAGGCTAACTATTGCCCCCGCCGCACTAAACACCCGCTCTGATGCCACACTACTGGCCAGGCAGGACAGCTTTTCCAGGGCAAACTCTGCCAGTTGCGGCCACAAATCCAGTTTGGCTGCCCAGTAGTCCAGCGGATCTTCAATGTAGGGTGGCAGGGTGCTTTCCGAATATGCCACCACCTGCTGGTTCAGGTCCTGCTCCAGGTCTAGCTGCTGCTGCTGGTGAGTAGTTTCCTCACTAGGCGGGTGAAGAAAGCTGCTCATCAGCGACTCTAGACTCAAGTTGCTGCTGTTAGAGCTGGAACTGCTCCTGGCTGTGCAGGAACCACGTTCACCAAGTAGGCCGTAAAAGACATACATAGTAACATAGTAACATAGTATATAAGACCGAAAAAAGACATTTGTCCATCCAGTTCGGCCTGTTTCCTACAAGTTGATCCAGAGGAAGGCAAAAAACCCCTGTGAGGCAGAAGCCAATTTTCCTCACTTAAGGGGAAAAAAAAATTCCTTCCCGACTCCAATCAGGCAGTCAGAATAACTCCCTGGATCAACGACCCCTCTCTAGTAGCTATAGCCTGTAATATTATTACACTCCAGAAATAAATCCAGTCCCCTCTTGAATTCCTTTATTGTACTCACCATCACCACCTCCTCAGGCAGAGAGTTCCATAGTCTCACTGCTCTTACAGTGAAGAATCCTTTTCTATGTTTGTGTACAAACCTTTTTTCATCCAGACGCAGAGGATGTCCCCTTGTCACAGTCAGAGTCCTGGGGATAAATAGATGATGGGACAGATCTCTGTACTGACCCCTGATATACTTATACATAGTTATTAGATCTCCCCTCAGTCGTCTTTTTTCTAAAGTGAATAACCCTAATTTTGATAACCTTTCAGGGTACTGTAGATCCCTCATTCCAGTTATTACTTTAGTTGCCCTCCTCTGAACCCTCTCTAGCTCTGCTATGTCTGTCTTGTTCACAGGAGCCCAGAACTGTACACAGTACTCCATGTGTGGTCTAACCAGTGATTTGTAAAGTGGTAGGACTATGTTCTCATCACGGGCGTCTATGCCCCTTTTGATGCAACCCATTATCTTATTGGCCTTGGCAGTAGCTGCCTGACACTGGTTTTTGCAGCTTAATTTGCTGTTTATTAAAATTCCTAGATCCTTTTCCATGTCAGTGTTACCGAGTGTTTTACCATTTAATATGTACGGGTGACTTGCATTATTCCTTCCCATGTGCATAACTTTACATTTGTCAGTGTTAAACCTCATGTATTTTTCCTGATCGTAGCTACAGCTCGACACTTCGGCGCAGCCATGCACTTTGGCAGACACTGACAGGCTCAAGGACTGGCCCACCTTCTGTTCTACATAAGTGTTCAGGGCTGGTACTGCTTTTTTGGCAAAGAAATGACGACTTGGGACTCTCCACCTCAGCTCGGCACAAGACATCAGTTCTCTGAAAGGTGCAGAGTCCACCACTTGGAAAGGGAGGAACTGCAGCACCAGTAACTTGGCCAGGAGTACATTCAGCTTCTGCGCCATTGGATGAGTGCATGCATTGTTTCTTGGCAATCGCTTTGGTGATCGCTTTCTGGCGGAATGACTGACGAGGAGTAGGAGGACGAGCAGGAGCATCGGGACCAGCAGATGATGGGAAGGACAGACAGCTCCATTCGGCTGAGGCGGTGGAGCCTTGACTGCCTGAAATCGGGTGCGTGCCACTGGGTGATGCAGCGGTTGCTGTGGCAGGCTGGACCACCACATCGGAGCCACGGTTCTCTCAGGCCACTTTATGGTGACTCTGCATATGTTGACGCAGGGCTGTGGTGCCAACATTGGCACCCTGGCCATGCTTCACCTTCTGCCCACAGATACTACAAATGGCCATGTTCACCTCCTCCAGTGGCTTAACAAAAAACTGCCAAACAGCTGAGTGGGTGATTTTACCACCAACACTCCGCACTGGCTGACTGCTACCACCACTGCTTCTGTTAACCCCTGAAACACTTCTTTCCGGGCAGGTAGGCTCCTGTCAAGCGGGTGGTGTAGTTTGGCTCCCGACCTCCCACTGCTGCCACCCTGCTGACTCCCGGCCACGCTAGCAACTTGCTGGCTCTGCTGCTGCCTCACGGGCAAGCTGCCACCCTCTTCTCCCGATGATGATGAAGCCCCTAATTCACCCGGCTCTCAAGTGCGATCAGCTACATCATCATCATCGAGTACTGTCTGCACGTCACTGATGTCCTCCTCAACGGTCTCTGGGTCAGGAGCCTGACCGCTCACAACACCAGCTCCCACTCCACTCTCCTCATCACTACTTGCCCGCCTACCGGAGGAAGCAGTGGATCCCTCTTCCACTTCTTGGCTGGCCAGTAGCTGCTGACTGTCCTCTAGTAGCTCGTCCTTGCTGTAGAGTGGAGCTGAGCCAACAGCATATAATACTTCTCTGGCTGAGGGAACAGAAAAGGACTGAGGCAGGTTGAGGACAGGTGAGGGCACAGGGCCTGCTCCCGAGCCATGCCAACTAAGGGTTGTGTCTGACGAACCCACCAACTCTTTGCTGTGGTTGTCTGATGTCACTTAGGGCAAAGTGGATGGCCGAGTCAACCATTCAAGAACTGCTGGTTTGCTGGTCAAGACACGGCCGCTAGATGACAACGGGAGCTCATGACTCTCACTGCGATTCCTGCTGCCACGCTCCTCTTACTCTGCTGCAACCTGTGCCTGCGTCAGAAAGATTTAGGCCTCTGCCACTCCCCTGTGCAGGGCCTGGCACTTCTTTGTCTGACATACTGTTAGATCAAATAAATAAATAAAAAGGAAATTAAAACACCCCAAAAAAGTCTGTAATTTTCTCACTTCACCACACAACAGCTAATAAGCCCTTTTGTTTGCCACTAATACTCGCCAAAAAGGGCTTTAGAACATATAACAGTGCCGCTGAACAGCAAATAATATCTTTTTTTGTGCTACTAATACACGCCAAAAAGGGCTTTAGAACATATAACTGCCCTGCTAAATGGCAAATAATATAAATTTTTGTGCCACTAATACACGCCAAAAAGGGCGTTAGAACATATAACTGCACCGCTGAACTGCAAATGTATTTTTTTTGTGCCACTAATACACTCCAAAAAGGCCCTTATTTTTTTCCACTTATACACGCCACAAAAGGCTTTAGTACATATAACTACACCACTGAACGGTAAATAATATATATTTTTGTGCCCCTAATACACGCCAAAACGAGCTTTAAAACATATAACTGCACCGCTGAATGGCAAATAATATATATTTTTTTGCCACTAATAGACGCTAAAAAAGGCTGTAATTTTCTCACTTACCACACAACGGCTAATAAGCCCTTTTTTCCCACTAATACATGCTAATGTCAGCTGAGTTCAAACATATGTTTCCTAACTTTTTTTCTGTTTTCTATCTTCTAAAAAACTTACTTTTGTGATATGCAAATTATCTTCGCTACCAGCAAGTTGGGCGGGTACTTGCTGGTAGCCGCCGCATCTTAATGCCCTGGGAACGCCCCCTCTTCTTTTGATAGACAGGGCCAGCGCGCTCTCTTCCTCCCGCTGGCCCTGTCTGCAGCTGCAATCCCGCGCCTGCGCCGTATCGGTCTTTAGTCGGCGCAGGCGCTCTGAGTGAAGGACGCTCGCTTAGGCGCTCCGTCCTCAGTGCGCCTGCACCGATGACATCAGCCCTACACCCGGAAGAAAAGACGCCGGCATCGCCTGCTCCTTACCAGGGATGCCGGCGTCTTCTCTCCCGGGTGTAGCGCTGACGTCATCGGCGCAGGCGCACTGAGGATGGAGCGCCTAAGCGAGCGTCCTTCACTCAGAGCGCCTGCGCCGACTAAAGACCCATACGGCGCAGGCGCGGGATTGCAGCTGCAGACAGGGCCAGCAGGAGGAGGAGAGCGCGCTGGCCGTGTCTATCAAAAGAAGAGGGGGTGTTCCCAGGGCATGAAGATGCGGCGGCTACCAGCAAGTACCCGCCCAACTTGCTGGTAGCGAAGATAATTTGCATATCACAAAAGTAAGTTTTTTAGAAGATAGAAAACAGAAAAAAAGTTAGGAAACATATGTTTGAACTCAGCTGACATTAGCAAGTAGCTAATGTCAGCTAGTGAAAATTACATCAGTGGGGGTGACAGAAGCCCTTTAATGGCTGTATCAAACAGCACTTGCAGCCCAATAACAAGAACGGTTTGCTGGAATTACAGAGCTGTATAATGACAATTTGGATCCACAGTCAGTGCAGCAAGGTGTAATAGGATTGTTCCTATTTCCCACGCTGTAAACTCCCCTACTGAACCCTGTTCTGCTTCAATACTTTCTATCCTTTCCCTGAACTTCTATACAGCTAAATAAAAGTTTTAAAGTCTTTTCTACCACTGTCCCTAGCGCCTGCTGAGTCTGACATCTCTCTCTGCACTAAGCACATTGGAAAATGGCTAAATCCAAGATGGCTGAGGCTATTTATAGGGCTGTGACATCACAGGGCTGACTGCTGATTGGCTGCATGCATGGCATTGTGGGTGATCCATCGTTCCCAGAGTTCCCTGTTCCATGTTCTAACACGTGCAGAAGCCATTTTAGGAAAACATGCGATGCGTTACCAAAAAGCGTGAGAACATTCGGATTCGGTGCAAATCGAATTTTTCCTGAAATTCGGATCAAATTCCAATTCGTCAACTTCGATTCGCTCATCTCTGATTAAAATCTGACAGGGAATTTCTTGATCTACAATCCATTTACATAATATTAGTTTATCTGAACGGTGTCCTCTATAAGTTGGTGTGATCCAGTAAAACACTGAAGGGTTGCACCGATTCTTCACGTTCCCCCCTGCTGGACTGCATAATGCTGAGCGCAAGCTTTGTTTTTGGCACACTGTTCTCTCTGGAATGCTGAAATAGGCTGTAGCGGTGAGATAACAGGCACAGAAGCCTCTATACATATTTTATTCCCAGACACCAGGCTGTCATAACTGCTGCAGAGGGGAATCTGTTATTCTCTAGGGCTTTTTACTGAATGTTTGCAGCTGGTAAATGGAATAATCTAAGAATATTACAAGTGAAATGTTGACAAACGTCCCTAACAACTAAATGGAGCACATTATAGGGAGGGCAAAAGAGGCAAACGCCCTAGAGAAGGCATGTCAAACACATCCAGCTGTTGCAAAACTACAACTCCCAGCATGCCATGATAGCTGTTAGACATCCCTGCCCTAGAGTCTCCGATTAGGGAACTTCACAACCCTCCTAATGAAGACTCTGAACGAGGTCTATATGCTTAGCTTGAAAACAATGGCCTGTTACCTGGGCATTGTATAGCACTGCTACTCAGGAAGTGTATGGCAGTGTACACTGCATTACATTATTTTTAAAAATAATAAACATGTAATGATCCTTTTACACCGGCTAACAATATAGTCAGTTCTAGACCATATAGTTACATAGTTAATACGGTTGAAAAAAGACATACTGTAAGTCCATCAAGTTACAGCCGAGTTCGGTTCCAAGTTTAAAAGTGGTTTTCCACTTTAAAAATAAAATACAAAAGTTATTCAACAAAGTCTCTCGCGACTTCGCGAATAACTGACTTTGCCTCAGAGGCCGTACATTTTAATGCTGTACTGAGACGGATCTCCGTACAACATTAATCCGAGGTTTTGAGCGAAGCGACTTCGGATGTAGCATACGAAGCTCGCTTCGCTCATCACTATTCCAGATAATTGGCCTATTTGAATAGTGACGGCGATCACACAATGAACATGCTTTTGTTCTTTCAGTGGATAATTGTGTTCTTTGGCCCCCACTAATGGTCCTTTTACAAGCACAGTCCTTTTAGGCAATTATCAACAAAACATTCCTAATAATTGCCTGATCATCAGCAAAAATGAAGATGCATTTACATGCAGCAATCATCTCCTCTGTGTGTGAATGAGTGACTGCTAAAGTGATTGTCCCCGTAGTTTCATTGCTTCTGGGCAGCAGATCCTTGTTTATACAGGATGATCTGCTGCCCAGAAAAGATTATTTTATGAATGAGCATTTGATTTCTCATCTGGTGATCACCAGCACCTTTTAGGGTACTTTCACACTAGCGTTGTTCGGATCCGGCAAACCGTATGCAACCAGAAAGCTGCCGGATACGGATCCGTTAGACTTATTCATTTTAATACTGGATCCATCTTTCCGGTATCATCCTGAATAGTGGGATTCAATTTTTTCAAAACTAGAAAGAACTGCGCATTCGCAGACCGGAAAACCGGATCCGGAAAGTGCGGTAGTGTTCCGGAATTTTGGCCGGACAAAATACCGCAGCAAGCTGCAGTACAGTCAAATACCATACAAGGGTCAGAATGGAAGACATCGTGATGCATACTAAACGGATTGCTTTGCATTCAGAATGCATTGGGACAAAACTGAAGCGTTTTTTTCCGGTATTTGAGACCCTTTACCGGATTTTAATACCGGAATAGAATAACACTAGTGTGAAAGTACTCTTACACAGGCCAATTACCAGGAACGAGTGGCTTTTCGAACTGCTTGTTACTGTTACTTGTTCACTTTATGTTAGTTTTTTTGCAAAGAGTGTGATTTTCATGGCTATCTATAATCTTATAATATTTTTGTAGCTGTATAATTTTCATCAACTAATCTCCTGACTCACAGGAATGGAAGAAAACTCCACAAGATGCTTTGCCCAGTGACCTTCACAGAGCTTTATCCTAACCTGTAACTGAATGTAATTTTCTCTTTAAATTATATGACTTTGGAACGCTGAAATAGCCTTTTTATAGGGCAGCGGGGGAAGCACATTCATGCCCTCTTGTGGCAAGACCCAGTGTCTAATAAGACTGTACCTCTAATAATTTGTCTGAGACTCAACTGCATGCCGAGTTTTGCAGCAATCCAACATTTGTATCTGGGTGCCTTATTTTTTCATGTTATTGAGTTTATATAAACAACTAATTACATGTATAACAGAAATGGAATACCACACTTTCATTCTCCTTTTTTCCTAAGATCAATTTTACATATATTGGGGTAACTTACATCCTGTGGTAGAGACGGTTTCCAGAAAATCATCTCTTATATACCTGAGAACCAGGCTTGATTTTCCCACATCAGCGCTCCCGAGTAGCACCAGTTTAAAGCTGTTTTCTTTCTGTCTCTCAGAAGTTGACTCCACAGCTAGTTCCATCCCTATAACATGACACAGTATGAGCCCAGAAGCACTGAGTAGTACTTTAACCTGCAAGCAGGAGGAAGGAAGCAACATGTGCTATAGCCACTTTCTTTGACCCCTGCTTGTTGTCCAGTTGACCATTTAATTCTAACAATACAAGAAAAGTAGGATTGGTCACACAGGGTTATAAGAGAATATCAAACCTAAAAAATAAGGGATATAAAGAGGTTTTACTAAAGGGGTATTCTGGTAGGTAAAAGTTATCCCCTATCCATAGGGGATCCACAAGAATGGGTTCCCTGTACCCCCTACCAGCCCTCTGAAATGACCGGAGCGTCCGGTCACACATGCATGCTGCCACTCCATTCATTTCTATGGGAGTTCCGGTGATAGCAGAGCGCTCTACTCGGCTATCTCTGGAACTCCCATAAAAATGAATGGAGCGGCCGCACACGCGCGACTGGTCATTTCGGTCATTTCGAGGGAACAGCTGGGGGTACGGGGCCCACGTTCTCATGATCGGTGGGAGTCCCAGTGGTAGGACCCCCCACCGATCGGATAGTTATCTACTGGAATACCCCTTTAAGGTTAAAAGGGAATTTTGTGATAGATATTTATGGTATATCCATAGGATGCACCATAAATGTCAAAAAGATGCAAGTCTCACCTATGAAACCTGCACCTATCTCCAGAATGGACATGCCCCAGACTGAGGTGGTGGCAACTGCTGCAGTATGTGATTGAAGGTAGAGGTGACCGGGATTATGGAAACAGCTTGCTGTGCTAGGGCATCTGTGTAACTGCCATTAAAGTGAATGAGAGTTGATGGAAACAAAGTAACACAGTGAGGTCTAGCCAGTGTGAATACTACATATTCCCCTCATTTGCACTCCATTGGTGTCCACCCATAGCTCTCCATGGTCTGTCCATCTGATTATAATCCGTAAACTGAGTATATATAATATTTTTAGCGCTAGGTGTGCAGTTGCTAATATGAATTACATTCATACACTATGTGGTAAGGTGCAAGGTGTCATATGTGATGGCAGGTACGTGTCACCGAGGTTGCTGGCCTCGGTGAGGTGAGAGCCGGGTTTTTGTCTGCAGCAGCTAGTGCTGTTTGACTTTGTTAAATAGCATGGCTGCAAAGCCGATCCGGGCCGGCTCTTACTGGGAGCAGCTAAAGAGTAGGGTGGGTGGCTGCTCCCCACGGTCCAGTCCATGTTTTGGGCTGGATATAAAACGCAGCCAGCAGCTGTGTCTGAGGAGTGTGATTATCCTGGAGCTGCTAACAGGGCTGGGAGTTCTCTGTCCAGGAGGAAAGAGCTCAGTAAGGAGGTATTTTGTTCCTGGCTACCTGAAGCTGGATTCTCCTGCGGCTGGGCCGACAGCGTGGTGCGAACCTGCACCTACACCTCCCAGGTGACTGAACCTGTGTTGGACTGTTTTTGTTTGGCTACGTTATTTCCGTTGTGTGTGAACTGTCACCAAGAGACTGTTTTTCATTTTGTGTGCAAGTGTGAATAAAACACTGTTTGTTGCACAATCTGGACTCCTTGTTTTGCCTCTAAACTGCACCCGCACCGCTGTCTACCAGAGCGACTCCCACATTTGGTGTCGGATGCGGGCATGCGCAGTGAGGCTGGCGTGAACGCCGAACTTTGTTTTTGCTGAGAAAAAGTGAATGTCCTATATTAAGCCGGCAAAGTTGCAGCCTGTGATCCCCGACAAAATGGAGGCGGCTGTGAAAGCCCTCATAGAGGCTAACGTGCAGCAGCGGGAGACCAACCAGCTACTGCTACAGCACGTGATGGCGTTGCAAGCGGCAGGAGCGTCCCACCGCGCCCATGATGCCCGGAAAGCTGTCCGTGCCGCGATCCCTAAGATGACCCCTCGGATGATGTGGAGACCTATCTGGCGGTGTTCGAGAAGGTGGCCGTGAGGGAGAAATTACCCCGAGAACAGTGGGCAGAGGTCGCCGCTCCGTTCCTGGCGCCTGGACCCCAGCAAGTATTTTTGACCTCCCAGATGACCAAGCAGCTGACTACCCAACTGTGAAAGGTGAGATCCTGGCAAGACTGGGGGTGAATGTTTTGGTCCGGGCTCAGCGTGTCCACCAGTGGGACTTTAACGTGGCTGAACCCGCCAGGCCACAATACTATGACTTGCTACAACGGTTGCAAAAATGGCTGCAGCCAGACATACTGACTCCCACTGCTATGCTCGACCGTCTGTTAGCCGATGTCTTCTGGAGGGCTTTGCCTTACCCTCTCCAGCACTGGGTCGGCCAGGTATCGCCCACCAATGCCCTGGAGATGGTCGACCTGGTGGAGCGGCACGAGGCCACCAGAAACCTGCAGGGGAGTCTTGCTGGGAAGGGGTCAGTCAAACCCCGGAGGCCTCTGCCCCAGTTCCGACGTCCGCGACAGAGCGGCCTGTACGGAAGATACCCCCTGCGAGTCCGCCTCCCGTGGTATGCTGGAGGTGTCAGGAGCCAGGCCACATCAGGGCCGACTGTCCGCATCGGGATGAGCCGATGGAGGTGAACTATGGGGGTCGCCACTCCTTGTATGCACGGAAGCTGTGCGCAACTGGCACCCGTGAGGTGCAAGACCATAACCACCTGTGTCAGGTAGAGGTGGGAGATTCGCTGGCGGTGGCTCTGCTGGACTCCGGGAGTTTAGTCTCCTGGTAAGGGCTGCCCTTGTACGGCCTGTGGAGTATACTGGCCGTAAAGTCGGGGTCCTGTGCATCCACGGAGACCTGAAAGACTACCCCACTGCACTAGTGACTTTGTCCACAGCGGCTGGTAGGTGGACCCACGAGGTGGCTGTCGCTACTAAACTCCCACATGAACTAATACTTGGGAGGGACTTCCCGGTTTTCCGGCGCTGTGGCCGGCAATAAAGGTATCTGAGGGACCCGAGACAGGGGTGACCCTAGTAGAGTGGCCTGATACCGCTGGAAGGCCAGAACCCTGGGAGCCCGAGTCTGAAGGGCCGGGCGGTAGGGGTGACCACTGCTCCAGCGGTAGAGGGGGAGACAACCCCACTGAGTGTAATGGTGGGAGACACGGAGGACTTGCCACCGGGACCTGAGTTGGCAGACCTCAATGTCTCCGGGAAAATTTTGGGACCGCACAACACCGGGACCAAACCCTAACCAGGGCCTGGGAGAATGTGCTGAAATTGATGGTAAACCCCAGAAACCAGGGGCTGAATTAATGTTCCCACGATTTATTGTTCTACAGGATATGTTGTATCGGGTGAACCAAGTCCGAGGTGAACCTGTTGAACAGTTGGTGGTGCCCACAGCGTATCGCAAGCTTGTCATGGAGCTTGCCCACCAACATGTTCTTGGGGACACCTGGGGTGGCAGAAAACCCAGGACCGCATACTGCAGCGGTTTTATTGGCCCAGTGTGTTCAAGGAGGTAGAAAATTATTGTAAGTCCTGTCCAACCTGTCAGATAACTAGCCCCCAGCCTCATTTCCGTAGTCCTCTGGTACCTCTGCCAATTATTGAAGTACCGCTTTGAGCGAATCGCTATGGATTTAATTGGGCCTGTACCAAAGTTCTGCCAGGGGCCACCAACACATTCTGGTAGTTCTCGACTATGCCACTCGGTATCCGGAGGCGGTGCCCCTGCGACATACCTCAGCTAGGCTCATTGCCAAAGAGTTAATGGAGATGTTTTCCGTGTGGGCCTGCCAAAAGAGGTTCTGACAGACCAAGGGACCCCTTTATGTCCAAAGTAATGAAGGAACTGTGTAAATTGTTGCGTATAAAGCAGTTACGGACGTCCGTTTACCATCCGCAAACAGACGGTCTTGTTGAGAGGTTTAACCAAACTCTAAAAATATGTTAAAAAGGGTGGTGTCTAGAGATGGGAAGGACTGGGACCTGCTTCTGCCCTATCTCATGTTCGCAGTGCGAGAGGTACCCCAGGCCTCTACTGGGTTCTCGCCTTCGAACTGCTTTATGGCAGACACCCTCGGGGCCTGTTGGATATCGCCAAGGAAGCATGGGAACAACAGCCTGTCCCCCACAAAAGTGTCATTGAGTATGTCACCCAGATGCAGGAACGGATAGAAAGGGTGTTGCCGCTGGTCCGGGAGCATATGGAGGCAGCGCAACAAGCCCAGAGTAGGGTGTACAATCGTCAGGCTCGGGTACGGGGCTTCAATCCGGGAGATCGGGTTTTGGTTCTGGTACCCACCCTTGACAGCAAATTCCTAGCTAGGTGGCAGGGCCCCTATGAGGTGATCGAGAAAGTAGGGGAAGTAAATTACAAAGTACACCAGCCAGGCGGCGCAAGCCGGAGCAGGTGTACCACGTGAATTTACTTAAGCCGTGGAAAGATAGGGACACGGCCGACGACCACAGCCCCCGGCCAGGGCTTCTAGGTGAAAAGGGTCCAGCCCCACAGTTCGAGGCCTGTGAAGCAGTAACCACGGTAAAATTGCAGACAGCCTGTCTTCCAAACAAGTTCAGGAAGTCAGGGAGTTCATCAGTCGGAACACGGATGTGTTCTCGGACCTCCCTGGCCGCACGTCTCTCATCCAACATGACATCGTCACTGAGCCTCAGGCCAAGATCCGGTTAAAACCCTACCGGGTACCCGAGGCTCGGCGACGGGCCATCGCGGAGAAAGTACAGTTAATGTTGAAGCTCGAGGTCATTGAGGAGTCGAAAAGTGAGTGGGCCAGTCCCATAGTCCTAATACCTAAGCCGGATGGGACGTTGCGGTTCTGCAACGACTTTCGCAAGTTAAATGAAGTATCCAAGTTTGACGCGTATCCCATGCCCCGAGTAGACGAGCTGGTTGAAAGTTTAGGACAAGCCCGTTATTTTTCTGTGCTGGACCTCACTAAAGGGTACTGGCAGGTACCCTTAACGGAGTCGGCTAAGGAAAAACCGCATTTGTTACCCGCAGGGCCTGTATCACTACAAGGTGTTACCCTTTGGCCTGCATGGCGCCCCGCCACTTTCCAAAGGTTAATGGACATAGTGCTGCGACCACATCGTCGGTACGCCTCGGCCTACTTGGATGATGTAGTCATCCACAGCACCGACTGGGAAAGCCATTTACCCAAGGTGCAGGCGGTAGTGGATGCCCTGAGGAAAGCCGGACTGACCGCTAACCCAAAGAAGTGCTCCATAGGGTTAGAGGAGACAAAATATCTGGGATATGTAATTGGGCGGGAGTCATCAAACCTCAGGTAACTAAGGTAGAGGCCATTCGTAACTGGCCCCGACCGGTCACCACCAGGCAGGTAAAGTCGTTCCTGGGGATTGTAGGTTACTACATGAGGTTTGTGCCCCACTTTGCCACAATAGCAGCGCCATTGACAGACCTGTTGAAGGGGCGAAAGTCTGGGAGGGTTAGCTGGAGTGAGAAGGCGGAGGAGGCTTTCTCCGCGTTGAAGTCGGCCCTGTGTGGGTCCCCGGTTTTGGTGACACCCGACTTCAACAAGGAGTTTGTCGTACAGACCGACGCCTCGGAGGTAGGCCTCGGTGCGGTACTGTCGCAGGAGGTCAACGGGAAGAACATCCCGTTGTCTTCCTGAGCCGTAAGCTCAGTCCCGCCGAGTCCAGGTATAGTATAGTGGAGAGGGAGTGCCTGGCTATCAAGTGGGCACTCGAATCTCTCCGCTACTACCTGTTAGGGAGGAGGTTCCGTCTGGTGACCGACCATTCCCCCTCAAATGGATGAGTCAGGCCAAGGAGAGGAATGCTCGGGTCACTAGGTGGTTCCTATCTCTTCAAAATTTCAAGTTTTCCGTGGAACACAGGGCAGGCCGCTTGCAGGGCAACGCAGATGCCCTGTCCCGCGTCCACTGCCTCACGTGTGTTCACCCCTCAGGGCTGAACAAAGGGGGGTATGTGGTAAGGTGCAAGGTGTCATATGTGATGGCAGGTACGTGTCACCGAGGTTGCTGGCCTCGGTGAGGTGAGAGCCGGGTTTTTGTCTGCAGCAGCTAGTGCTGTTTGACTTTGTTAAATAGCATGGCTGCAAAGCCGATCCGGGCCGGCTCTTACTGGGAGCAGCTAAAGAGTAGGGTGGGTGGCTGCTCCCACGGTCCAGTCCATGTTTTGGGCTGGATATAAAACGCAGCCAGCAGCTGTGTCTGAGGAGTGTGATTATCCTGGAGCTGCTAACAGGGCTGGGAGTTCTCTGTCCAGGAGGAAAGAGCTCAGTAAGGAGGTATTTTGTTCCTGGCTACCTGAAGCTGGATTCTCCTGCGGCTGGGCCGACAGCGTGGTGCGAACCTGCACCTACACCTCCCAGGTGACTGAACCTGTGTTGGACTGTTTTTGTTTGGCTACGTTATTTCCGTTGTGTGTGAACTGTCACCAAGAGACTGTTTTTCATTTTGTGTGCAAGTGTGAATAAAACACTGTTTGTTGCACAATCTGGACTCCTTGTTTTGCCTCTAAACTGCACCCGCACCGCTGTCTACCAGAGCGACTCCCCACAACTATCAGGATACCTGCATATGGTGCATGCTTGTATGCAGAAAATCCATATGACATCCACACTAAAACCACATAAAAATGCACATAAATCCGCACTATTAATTGTGTTTTTTGTGCAGTTTGTTTTGGATTTTGTTGCGGATTTTCTGGTTATGTTAACCCCATTTAAGCCTAAAGCAAAAAACACTCTACATAAGGGGTTATGTACACGAACATGTGCCACCCATTCCGTGCATTGCATGGGCATTATCCATGTGGCTCCCGCAGACAGATGCAGACCCATTCAATTCGAATGGGTCCGTGATCCGTCCGCACCACACAAAAAACTGAACATGCTCTATTTTTTGCTGTGCGGAGGCACGGACAGAAAACCATGAAAGCACTCTGTAGTGCGTCCGTTAGGTTCCGTGAATGGGTTTGTAGGCCAACAACATTCTTGTGCATGAGCCCTAAGGAGTGAAATCGCACAAACAATTGACTTGCTGCGTATTTTAAAATCCACACAGCAATTTCTGCACGGAAGAAAAAAGCTAAGTTTACATGAGATTACAAGTTTACATGTATTACGCTGCAGTTTTTCACGCGTAATGTGCATCGTGAGGCTTACAGAACATATACTAAAACCTGGAAAAAATCTGTATGAGGGCTCAAGCACACAGATGTATTTTTGGTACCCGCATTCAATCCGCATTTTTTGCGAGTCGGATGCGGGGCCATTTATTTAAATGGGGCTGCAAAATATGCGAACAGCACACCAGTCTGCTGTCCACATCCGTATGTTTGTTCCACGGCCCCGCAAAAAAATAGAACATGTTTTATTCTTGTCCATTTTACGGACAAGGATAGGACAGTTCTATAGAGGGGACAGGACGTTCTGTTCTGCAAAATGCGGAACACACACAGCCGGTATCTGTGTTTTGCGGATCCACAATTTGTGGACCGTAAAAAATGTAAAAGGTCGTGTGCATGAGTCCTGACTGACTTGTATTATGTAAATTGAGAGCACAAGACTTATGCCTCTTTAAAAAGGGCACTCGACCCCGCTGGGTTTGGTGTATATCTTCATACAACAATAGTACAAGCTGGAGCTCTGGGGTTGTACAACATCACTTTTTTTGGTCCTGAATTATCAAAAACTGGATTTCACATTTTTAGATTTTGTATAGATTGTCAGCTCACCTGTGCCAGTCACCAGCTGTCCTCACTGCATTGTATGGTGGAATAGCCGAGGACTCGGTAAACTCGTCAGGAATTCTCTAGACTGTGACAGGTATAAAGTCCATAGAGGGAGGTACAAGAAAACTGCAAGTGTATTTTATTTTTTTATTTATCAGTACTTCTCCATCATGAAACCTGTTGCATAATCCCTTACTGACACTGAGGGCAGTCTGTAATGAGGTCAATGACAAATATATGATATACTGTCCTCACAGGCATGGGCATAACTACTGATCAAGGAGCTTAGTGGAAGTATTGGCCATTTGTGAATCCCTTTTTTTATCTCTAGGCTCCTGTTAGAATGATTTTCATTATTTTTAGGACTACCTGTATACTGTTTGATACACTATTGTAGTGTGAAACTCCATGAAGGACCATTTACACAGCCCAACTGAGCAAGCAATGAACTGTTTGTTCCAGATAATTGCCTGCTCATGAGAAGAGGTGAGAGCTGCATTTACATGCAGCAATCATCTCCTCCATATGGGGCCTGACGATTGCTGTTGCGATTGCCCTTTCCCATAGAGAATCATTGTTTCTGACCAGCTGATGACCCCAGGATTATCTGCTGCCTAGAAATAATGATTTAAGGCCTCTTTACACAAGACAATTATTACATAATAATTATTGAATATTTGCTGCTTATGGTCGCTGACTGGTTGACAATGCCAGACAAAAGACAACCCTTGTGAACTCTTCATATCATATATATGCATTCTAAATATCAATATAGAATTTTGTTCACCCTACCAGTGGCTTAAGTCATACTTTGAAGTGTCATTTGGTCTGATGAAGGCACAATTATATACTCTGGAAACTTGGCAAAGTACAAGAAACTTTATTTGAGAGCAGTTCCCAACATGGTTGAGTGAATGGGACTGAGCTGCAATACCAGACACAGCCCATTGACAAGTGTGGCAGTGTTTCCAGGGAAAAAGTAAACCCTTTGTCTTATCTCACAAAACCCTTTCAGAGGGGTTATCTCTTTAAAAAAAAAAAAAAAAAAACATCATTTAGGGCCCTCATTTTTTGGCCAGGAGAGCTACTCCTCTCACATATTTAGTCCAGGAAACACTCTCCGTGTGACGATTGAATTTCCTGGATTGAGCATTGCTCCTTTGAAGTGAAGTGATTTAAGATGCAGTGCGTTCCTGCCTGTGTGTCTAGTGCCCTTTATTCCCATGATGCCATGAGAACAGTAGAGTAGACCTGCTGTCAGGCAGGAAGACACAGCATCATAAATCCTTATGATATTGTGAGTTCACTTCAGAGGAGCAGTATTCAGTCTGGGAAATATAGTCATCACATGAAATGAGTTTCCCAGATTAAATACTCTTCTAGTCCAATCAGTACATAAACATTTAAAAGCATTTTCTCTGATTTTCATATTAATGGCCTATCTCTAAAGGGGTTATCCGAGACTAAAAGATGTCCCCCATATGCCTGGGCCCAGCACACTGAATATACTTACCTGTCTGCCCCCCCTCCCTGCGCCGCTCTTGGTCCCCGCACTGCCGCTGCAGCTTCTCCCTGCGTGCGGATGAAAACACCATCAAATCTATCATAACCAAATGGAAAGAACATGGCAACAGCAAACCTGCCAAGAGACGGCCGCCCACCAAAACTCACGGACCGGGTAAGGAGGGCAATAATCAGAGAGGCAGCACAGAGACCTAAGGTAACCCTGGAGGAGCTGCAGAGTTCTACAGCAGAGACTGGAGTATCTGTACATAGGATGACAATAAGCCGTACGCTCTATAGAATTTGGCTTTATGGCAGATTGGCCAGAAGAAAGCCATTACTTTCAGCTAAAAACAAAAAGGCACGTTGTGATCCATGCGCATGGGGCGCTCTGACGTCATTCTGGAGCGCCCCAGGAGCCGCACGGAATGTAAGTATGCCGCTCCCCCGCTCCCCGCTCCTACTATGGCAACCAGGACGCTAGTAGCGTCCTGGCTGCCATAGTAACCTGAAAGCAATTCGAAGACTGATCAGGATCCTGATCAGTCTTCTAATGCTTCAGGTGACTTGCGTTCTGACGGATCCGGCAGGACGGAAGTGCCTGCCGGATCCTCAGAACGCAAGTGTGAAAGGACCCTTAGGGTCCTTTCACACTGGCGTTTTTGTTTTCCGGCGTAGAGTTCCGTCCTCGGCGCTCTATGCCGGAAAAATCCTGATCAGGATTATCCCAATGCATTCTGAATGGAGAGAAATCCGTTCAGGATGTCTTCAGTTCAGAACCGGAACGTTTTTTGGACGCAGCAAATACCGCAGCATGCTGTGCTTTTTGTTGCGTCCAAAAATCCGGAACACTTGACGCAAGGCCGGATCCGGAATTAATGCCCATTGAAAGGCATTAATCCGGATCTGGCCTTAAGCTAAACGTCATTTCGGCGCATTGCCGGATCCGACGTTTAGCTTTTTCTCAATGGTTACCATGGCAGCCAGGACGCTATTCATGGTTGCATGGTAAAATGTAGTGGGGAGCGGGGGAGCAGTATACTTACCATCCGTGCGGCTCCCAGGGCGCTCCAGAGTTACGTCAGGGCGCCCTACACGCATGGATCACGTGATCGCATGGATCACGTGATCCATGCGCATGGGGCGCTCTGACGTCATTCTGCAGCGCCCCGGGAGCCGCACGGACTGTAAGTATACCGCTCCCCACTACTACTATGGCAACCAGGACTTTAATAGCGTCCTGGCTGCCATAGTAACCTGAAAGCATTTCGAAGACTGATCTTCTAATGCTTTCAGGCGACTTGCGTTCTGACGGATCCGGCGGGACGGAAGTGCCTGTCGGATCCTCAGAACGCAAGTGTGAAAGGACCCTAAGGCTCCCAAGAACCGAATTGACTGCATCATAATGATTAATGATGCAGTCAGCACTCACCTACAGGTCTATCAGCACAGTACAATAGATAGGAACTGACTGCTTCATAAAACACTGCGATAAAGTCAGTTCAAATCAGATGAGCCACAGTTGATCTAGGAGATGCATCCGGCACAAGGACCATGTTCCAAGACGTTGTGTGAATCAGGCCTTAAAGGGGTTGTCACTTCGGGAAAAAGTATTTATCACGTAGGGAAAGTTGAATTCACACATCAGTGTTCCACGGACGTGTGCTGTACGTATTCTCCACAGATAGCACACGTCCCAATTCATTTTAATGTGTGTATTCACACATCAGTATTTTAGCACAATCCGTGGTTCAGTTTTTTTTTAGCACGGATGCATGCTCTGTTTTGTCCATCACACCCATTATAGCGTATGGGTCTGTGAAAACACGCATCATTACGAAGAGACACTTTAAAAAAAAAAAAATTCAGCTGTGCAGTGTCAGTGAAACACGGTAGGCACACGGACATCAAAAAACGGACACACATGGACGCATGAATAAGCTTTATTCTGTGGGCAAATTGCTGATAATAGCTTTGAAAGTAATCCCTGTTTCTTTATTCTACTAGCATCCCAATATAGACTTCTATTAGTATCCCAAATGAGTTGCAATGTCTTTATTTATGCGGAAAGTACATAGATCTCATTGGGCCCCAAAGCAAAATTTTGTATGACTCTCCGCTCTATGTACTTTGCAGATCCGTGGTCTGCGGACTGCAAAACAAATACAGCCGTGTGAAGGTAGCCTTAGAGAGGATTAGAAAATCTGCCACAATTATGTTATCATGGCAAGTAATACATGTGTGCAGCTCAAAATACTGACATCAGCAGCATTTACTGTGAACTGTGGAAGGATGATAATTGCAATTTTATGATGCACTGTTCATAAATTTACAATATTGACAATCATGGTACCATTTATTATTATTATACTATTTACTATTATGTTCATAGACGCTGGAATATCCTTCTAGTTTACACCATGGCAGTAAACTTTATTTATAAATTCATGTTAATATATCAAAATGCATATTCAATAGGGATCACGGAGGTTACAATGGGTCCACATGCCAGCGGGACTGAAGGGTCCGCTGTTGCATAAAGCACAGTGGCAGTATTAGCAAAAAGTGTAGAAATGTGACGACATCCCATGCTAATTATAGAAATATCTAACCGCCCTACACTTCTCTTTCATTATATAAACAAATACTTCATTACCGGTATATATAGCCCTTTTTTATGGACCTCTAAACCTATAGATCCATCTTTATATATAGGGTGGCAGATATGATCATTGACGAGTAGTGGGCTCAAGAATGCCTTTGCATCAGAGATCAAGGAGCTTCAAGGTCTCTGCATACAATGTAGTACGCAAAAATGAATCAGAGATAAAGTGCCCAATGCATTAAGTCAGACTGTTTGCTTGCTGTATACATCCTCCCCCTGCACTGTCATTCATCCACTCCCTCTGATGTCAGCTGCAGAGCTTAGGGGGAGAGGAGAGATGAGGAGGTGAGAGAAAGAGGAGGGAGAGAACGGAGGGGAGTACCCTGCAGAGAGGAAGAACATCTGACCCATTTCCTTTTACAATCTCAGTGCTCGAAAACAGTAGCAGAAGAGGGATACTGTGACAAGAGTGGGGTTATATTTGGTGTAAGTAGGGGGCATGACAGGCAGGTATCTGCATGCAGAGCTCCCCCAACAGTAATCAGCATCAGCAGGATCAGTGGAGGACACAGAGACAAGGACAAGAGAGGCACAGGCACATGTATTCTGGCTGTAAGTACACCGTATAACGACACGCATTGGTATAAGGACCAGTGCTTCCATAGGGGCATATGGTGGGATTGCACATTCCAAAGAGATGTAAGCAGGGTACACTGACATATACAACCATTAACCATTCAAAGATAGACAAAATAGACATCAAAAGGTGGTCACAGGGGAGGCCAGCAGAACCCTCTGCAATGCTACCACTGCTGTAGTGGACAGCGGCTAAAGGTCTACCTGGAGGAGGCTGCATGTGGAATTCCGACTGATCTCTTCTACTCTTCCAAACACTGATACCTCCAAGCGGAAATGGGTACCCAGGGCCCTGGAAGGAAAAGACACCCCAACAGGGAAAAACTGTCTGCTGAGGACCAGGCCTTAAATCAGATAGCACGAGAGGTGAGTGACGGCTGTATTCTTACAGATTATGTGGTATTGGTGTGAATATGGGACAATGTTGTACAATAGGATCAATGGTGATTTACTGTATAAGTACCTTCAATAGACCCTCAGGTCATATTATAATACGGCATTTAGAACCTGAGATATCGTATGATACACAGCATATCAATATATATCAGAAGCATGCACACTCCTCTTGGGGAAGTACAGGGTTAAAACCCATATACAAGGAATGAGTGAGCCCCCAGAGAGTTCTTCTTTCTTTCCCTGTCACATGTCCAAAGCCAGACTCTGGCAAGGGTTTAACAGCTGTCGTGTCACCTGGTGCTGCTGTCAGGGACTGAGATGCCCTAAGCCTTCTGTCCCCAATAATAAAGCCAACTTAACCATTTGTATGCTTATTGATACTGCAGACTAACCCCCCCTCATGTCAACATTTCCAAAACAGGCCCAGGATCTCTTGTGGATGAGTGTTAGAAAATTTGATGAGTTTTGATATGGATTGCGCATGGTTAGAGTTCGGGTTTGGTCCATTTTTCTTGCAGATCCATTCATTGGAATGAGTCTTGTGAGAAAAACGGACAAAGGTAGAACATGATCTGCACAGATTAATTGAATGGGTCAATGTTCAGTCTGGGTCCTGTCCATTCTAAATTCGGACAACACCAGGATGGAAACACCACCCACCTGAAAGAAGCCTAAGGGTATACTGACAGGTGGCATGTTAGCTGCAGACAATTTTGAGACTGTTCCTTCATCTTAATGGATATTGCAGAAATCTAAGCGACTGCCAACACAACACCCCATTCCGATTATTAGAACTAAATTCTAGAATTAATTTCTTTATAATAAATAATAAATCCATCATATTGATCAATGCATAGAATGTAGATGTGCAATCCATCTTTTTCTCTCTTTTTTTTTTTTTTATAAATCCGCCATATGGGATCATAACCTTACAAAGCCTAGGAAATGGACATAGAATGAAAGAAAATAACTAACAAGCTTTCTGGACCATGAAGGCTATGCGACTAGGTAGTATCATAAAGATTAAAAAAAAAAAATTTAAGAAAATTGTTCAAGTATCCACGAGCATTGACAAAGGTCCATAACGTTTCTTTGTTTGTCATGCACTATATATAAATACATATTTATAGCTAAACTGGAGATCAAGCTGTAATCTAGAGTAGAGACCTGGGTTTAAGAGAGGGTAGCCTGGAGTGATTCCTGCGGAGACATTGCCTAAAATAGCCTTCTCTGTAAAGCCAGCTCTGGGTCAGGGCAGATGGCACATGAGCATCCTGCTATAAAGTCCGATCTGTATCATCAATCTCATTTAGTAGGTCTGACAAGTTCCAACTTAACTGACTACAGCTGAGACTTATATAGCTGCTATAATATGATCTAATGTTATTCCATCCAGCAGAAATATTTCCATGTGTTATACGATTTCTTTTCCTGGGTGAGCATTTTGTGGTCCCTCATAGGGTGCAGTCATATCTCTGCAAATCGTCTTGCACTGATTTGGTAAAAACATTTATACCATATGGATTCAGTAAAAGTACAATTAGGAAGATGCTAGTCCCATTTCCCTGTAATAGTTTGAGTTAAGGGACACGTGGTATTTCCTGGCGGAAGTAATTGCAGCTTGTCTTATACTAGGATAATGCTAGCTAATGACTTTTTAAATATGGCTGAGTTTATACTTCTCACGTAGAAGATCTACTAGAGGAGTTTAGTATGGGAATTAGTTTATGTGGCCTTGTTTAGATCATCTCGTTGACACTGTGCAGTGTCCTCTAGCCCAGTGTTTCCCAACCAGTGTGCCTCCAGCTGTTGCAAAACTACAACTCCCAGCATGCCCGGACAGCCTTTGGCTGTGCAGGCATGCTGGGAGTTGTAGTTTTGCAACAGCTGGAGGCACACTGGTTGGGAAACACTGCTCTAGCCATTCTATCTTATCTGTCTCTGTTGCATAGGCCCCTTGGCTTTGCATACTAAATTAGTACTAGGGCTTTACTATGCGGTTTAGGAACTATTTACATAAGCAGATTATTGGGCCAGTTATCAGGAACAAACGTTTGTAGAAGCGCTCATTCATGATAATTGGCTCATGTAGGTGTGCCGCTGATCACCCAACAAAAGGATCATTCCTGATCATCGTCCCTGTTATGGGGGCCGTCTGTGCTTACTGCTGCTCCATTCTCTCCAGTTGCCACAATTACGGTCTTGCTCACCTACTCTATAGCTCCAGGGCCCTCAGCAGCCTAGTCCTGTTGGGGTCCCTCTTTTCCTGCCTTGTAGTCCTGGCCACCGGACTAAAGCTGTCCTCCCACGCAGACTAAGGCCTGCTTCCTGCCTGCAATGCCTCTCATTGCCCATAGGGCACGCACACTCTCTCTCTCTCCTGAAGGGCAAGCACACGCACTCTAATCTTCCCCAGCCGCTGGCTGGCTGTCCTGGGGTACTTAGGGCAACCATTCTGTCTGTTCCATGTACCGACTTCTGCCTGATGTTTGAATTTAAACCTTCACTGCCTGGCCTGACCTCTGCCTGATTTCCCTTCTGACCCTGAGCTGCCCACTCTGACCTTGAACTTTTTATTGTATTGTACATAATGCGCATTCACCTTACTATGGTATTTTCTGATCCCTAAGTGCTCAGCAGCTTTGTCTCTTGACCCCCCTGGGTCATCAGTCACTTGAACAGAGGCTACTCTAGGAGGTAGCAACATGATCGTTTCCCGGCAGTGAAGTCCAAGTCCCTGTGTAGGAGATAAAGGGTGAAGACCAGGGAGCCACTTAGATAGTCCTAAACCAAATCTGTTCAAGTGACACAGCGGATCCACATCTGCTTCCATAGCGCCCATGTTAGTGGGCCCTTATTCTGTGCATCTGATCCACAAAGAGTTGGGGCTACAACTTGTTACATTCTCAGCAGAACTACCATAGACCATATATATTAATTGTGTATTCCCATCTGTACATTTATGGCATATTGACTGTATAAACCTTAAATGTCCTTTAGGAGACTCACTTCTATCTCAAGAATGGGGCCTGGACATGAAAGGAGTGCAAGCTGCACATGCGCAGCTTTCTTCTTTCACTGCTATGGGACTCCGGAAAATAGCTGAGCACTGACTCAGCTACTTTAAGAAGTCCTACAGCTGTGGTCGTGCATGCACAGTTTACTCTTCATTACCTGCTGTAGAACTTCTGAAAATAGCCAAATGCACTTGATCAGTTTTTTTGGAAATCCCATAGCGGCAAATGGAGAAGATACTGCATGTGTGCATAGCGTCACTACAGTCTAACTGCATATAAGAATCCCTAATAATCAATGCCCAGTGTAAAGGAGCTGTAAGCATTTCATTTGCGCCATCTAGTGAACCTCTACAATGTTATATAATGGCGATAGTTCCCTACTAGAAGCAATGCTTCTAGGAGAGAATACCGAAAGACTATGTCTCTGATGGAGTCATATGAAAAAATAATCTGTCCCCATATAAAATATGATGCACATGGAGGTAAAGCACAAATTGAGGCTCAGATGGTTTCAATAGAATGGCCATGAGCTTGTGCTCAGCAGCGACGGGGAAGCAGCGCTTGGCTGAGCACTTCTGACCTCTCTTTCTAGCGATCGGTGGAGGTCTCAGAGCTGGGACCTCTGCCGATCAACACTTCTGATATATCCCTATGACATATCAAAAATTAAAAAAGGGTAGTTACTCTTTAAAGAATGTTTTGTGATATTTTTAATTTTCCATGTCATTATCTCTATAAAATCTTGCAATTTTCCCACTGCCCACTAAACCTAATAATAGGCACCACTTCTTGGTCTGTACAGATCACTTTGCTGCAGTTCCCAGCTTATCTATGTACAGAGGTGAAATCATTACAGGCAGGATTAGAACGACAGATAAAACAGGATCCAACATTCACAGTAGGTGATTGTCACATCTTATCTATTCTTTTCTTGTACAATGACTACTGCAGAGGTGACAGAGCATGCCTAGAAAACTGTCCCATAAAAGTCAAGGAGGTCCCCCTCTGTCCATTGTGTCTATGGAGCATGTGCTGCCGTAAAAAAAACATTTTCTTAATGTTTTCTAAATGCTGTTAAGGACCTCTCAGGCAAGATGGCTGCCCCCATAATCATGTTCACGAAATAGAGTTAAAAAAAATCAGCGATCTATTTACAGTATTGGAGTCCGATTATTTACTTAATATACAGATTGGATATAAACCTTTCTGCAGAATGGCTACAAAGGCCTGGCTGGTGATAAAGAGCTGGGTTAAAGTTAAGGCAGCACTTATCTGTACCCCATTATGGCATAACTTAAAGCTTTTGAAATTAGATGACTCAAATTGTCGGCAATATTGGAGGACGAGAAATATTCAATACCTGAATCAGGTTGTTAAAAATGGGCAAGTACTGTCTCTCATGGAGTTAAAACAGAATTTAAATTTAGGTGAGGTGGCTTGGTATGCATACTTTCAATTGAGGTCAGCACTTAATACTGTTGATAGTTATTTACTTGAGGTAGACACTCCTGAATTTTTGCACAATCTGATTTGTAAGAAAGGTGGTATGAAAGTTAAATTATCACATTGTTATAGGCACTTGATGAAAAGTTTTTTTTGGAATGTTTTTCTCCAGGACAGAGATCCTGGTCTGCTTTATTGTTAGAGGCGGGTTCTCTGGATTGGGAAAATATAGGGGAGAATTTTAGTCAGGTTTCGCACAATTTTAATCACACAGTTGTACAGTTCAATATAATACACAAAATATATGTGACACCCTTATGGCTCCATAAGAGGGGATTTAGAGCCTCCTCTGACTGTCTTCGCTGTGGGGAGCCCGGGGCAGATCATCTTCATCTGTTCTGGGATTGCCCAATAGTGAGTAAATATTGGAGAACGATTCAAACAACCTTGATTCGGAGACTTAAAATAGATATTCCTCTATCTCCTAAGGTATGGGTTTTGGGGATTTATCAGAGGTTAATTGCCAGCCCATAAAGAGCCGTCTGTTGACTAAAGTGATTTTTTTGGCCAGACTTCTTGTAGCCAGAGAATGGTTTTCCCCCTTTGCTCCAGACTGCAATAACTGGCTATGTTTAGTGGATAAGGTGAAAATCTATGAGAGAATTATGTACAGACAAAGAGGATCCTATGTGAAATGGGCCAATGTTTGGAGAGACTGGGATGGTTGAGGATATAATTTTATTTTTTTTTCCTGCAGGATTGGGGGGTGGGTTAAGGGGGGTTGGGAGGAATGGGGAGGTTTTTCTTTTTGTAATTTGTTTGAAGAATTGTGTTTTTTGAGATGATGAAAATAAAAATTTATATTAAAAAAAAAAAAAAAAAATCTGCAATCAAAAAAATAAAAAGAGATTAAAAAAGAGAGTTGTTACTATCTGGTTTGAACTGCCAGAAAAAAAAATTGATGATACATTTCCTTTAATGGCCACCATAACCACCATAACACTTGACAATTTGTCTTCTTTAATATAGTTTTCAGATGACACTTGTTCACACCAACGTTAAGAAATCTGGCAGGCTGTTTTGGCATAAATGCCAGCTGTAAAAAGCCACTGTAGGCAGTGGTATTTGTCCAACCGAAAGCAGGCATTTATGCAGGAAACCAGCTGGATCCCGGTAGGATCTCATTATAGTCAATGGGGATCTGGCAGTGCCAGGCCAGTAAACTCCAGTAGGCTGTTCTCTGAAGGAACAGCCTGCCAGATTTCATAATGCTACAGTGAACGTATCCTTAAGCCTATATTACACTGTCCGATTTTCTGCCAGATAATGGCCAACGAGCGTTCATAGTAACACTCATTAGCAATCATCTGGCAGTCTAATACTGCTGCCGATTACCCAATGATAGAGCAGACACTCGTTCATCGGGCAATCATGATCTTTCATAACGATCCATGATGTGGAGGAGATCGCTGCATGTAATAGCAGCGGCCATCTCCGCTAGTGAGCAGGCGATTGCCGGGAATGTTTCCCTTCCAACAATACCTTGTAGAAAGTAAGCCCTCGTGGACATGGCCCTCTCTCCTTCTGTACCAGTTTGTAACTCGTCTTGTTACATTATTTATTGCATTGTCTGTATTATGTATGTATACAGCGCCAGGCTCGGATTGGCCCACAGGGGTACAGGTGAATCCCCCGGTGGGCACCTGAGCAAGGTGGGCCCCTGGTCTCCTGCCCTCTGCACAAGTGGCACATAACACAGTAGACTTACTGCACTACATACAAATATTCAATGTATAGCACCTCAACCAGCCCATGTTCATCTAAAAAACTTGAAAGATTATTATAAAGAAACTCTGCAGTTTATTATCATAGACACGGTCAGAGCTGATATGACTTCTAGGAATAGAGGGAAGCTGCCACTATCCTCTTTTCCACAGGACCTACCTCCTCAGAGATGCTGCAGGGACCCCCATATTCAGTCATCTGGTAGCTTCTTGCTGCTGTGTGGGCAGGTAATATTTGAATGTATCCGTATGGTGGGCCCCCAAAATAAATTTTACTGGTGGTCCCTAGGCACCCCAGTCCGACACTGTACAGCGCCATGGAATGAATGGCACTTTAATAATAATAATAATAATAACAATCGCCCGCAGAATTAGCTGGTGTAATACAGCTTCTAGGCAGAATCTACACAGAAGAATGCAGGCGTTCCTTCACTAAGCAGCAGTGAGGTAATTGCCTTTATCGTTGTCTCAAGTCTCAACACATTTTGAAGCCCTCCAAAAAAATGTTCAGACAAGCAATATTAAGTTAAGTAGACCTGATTTGACCTATGTACATATCAGGGGAGTAAGCATTTTATCATGTATAATGGGTTTGATATGGAACATCATTCTGTTATATAGAAACATTAAAGGGGCTGTGTGGCCCAATCCTAAAGTGTGCCCCATGAAAAGAAACTCACCTGTCCACAGTGACACCAGGCCCACGCCATTGTCCTGTTCCTGGCCATAGGACCAGGAAGAGGTTTGGTCATGTGACAATAAGGCGGCCAGTCACAGGCCTCAGCAGTCGCATCTGCTTGAATGATATCACGATAGCTGTGTTAGCATGGTGGACCATGGACAGATAAGTGGTTCTTTTTAACTTTTTTTAAGGAACATTGGGGTTGTCAGCTCCAAGGCCAGGAACCCCCTTTACGATTTTAAAGTTGTAATACTTTCGACAGAACAATGGCAACTAGTGGTTCTCCAACTGCTGAGGAACTTAGGGTGGCCATACATATTAGATGAATGCTGCTGAACCCACCGATTTCTGCAGGACTGATCAGCCATGTCATCTATATCCCAATGTACCAGCTCTTACCCAATGGTAGATGTGAGGGGCAAGGATTATTGTGAATTTTGGATTTTAACACCCCCTTTGTTCTCAAGGGAAATATTCCACCACTCTGGCAGCAGCTTATTCCACTTTCTCTGTTGAGCATACATGTGTATGTTATAGCAGAGTAGAATAGCCGTAGCCGACTGCTATCTAAGGTTATAAGCACCTTAACAATTTCAAGAGAGCAGCTTCTTAAAGATTTTAGTACTTTTAGTACTTGTCTTTCACAGTTGCTGGAAAGCCACTGAATCTGCAATAAAATCATGGATATGAAACCTTTATATCTGTTCTACAGCTAAAACTGGTCATTTACTATAGTGAATATGGCAGTCCTCTAGTCCCATCAGCTTGAAGGCCTCTTGGACTAATAAGGTAAATCAGTAGAGGCTGGACACTGAACTATGCATGGTATGTACTGATAGGGACAGCTGGGCCTCTCTGTCACTGTGTCCCTAGTGACTGAGCTGTTCTCTGGTTCCAGGCACACAAGACTCACTGTGAACATACATTTTTATAAATGTTATACTCTATGAGATATATTAAAATAGGTTTATTGTGCGCCAGAATATTGTGTCTCCCACATTTTTAGTTTGTGCCAAAATTATGATTTGAATTGTTAAATGTGTCTAAGGCCTCATTCATACGACGGTATATTTGGGAAAGCATAAAAAATGCTAGCAGTTTTAAAAGGGGTTTTAGTGGCATTTCCACTAAAATGCTTTAGAATTATCCCACCCAGGGGCTGGATGAGAAAAGTGAAGGCACAAAAGCTTCTAAAACCTCTTCCAAATCCTCAACTAAAAACTATTTTTAAGCGCTTGTAAATACTCCTCTAAATCCCCCACCAAATCAAAAATATGCCACCAAAAATGACATGTTTTCAGCTACTGATCTGCTACTTACTTTTTAGTTGTGGATTTTGCATTGTGAACTTAGCTTTTCATTTTCACAGTAGTCATGCGACATATTCCTTCTGTCAGAACGTGGAAACGGTGCCACAATCCATCATTTTTGTATTTTGTTATTTCCTCGCCTATAGTTGTGATGGAGTGTCCCCATCGGTGAGGACGTTCCCCCTGCTGCCTGACTGACAGGGCCAAATTATTTCAGCCGTGCCTAACAATCTTGCGCCTGCAATTAAGTAAAGAGAGAGCGTCCTCACCTTTACCCTAAGTTCACACCTGAGCGTTTTACAGCGCGTTCCTACGCGCTGAAAAACGCACAACATGTGAAACGCCATGTATTCCTATGGGCATGGTACACATTTGGGCTTTTTACAGCGCGTTTAAACGCGCTGAAAAACGCCTGACACAAACGCTAGTACTTGAGCTTCTTTGGGGCGTTTTTTCAAGCGTTTCCACCCATTGGAATGCATGGGAACGCTCCAAGTTGAAGATATGCGCGTTTTCTGTTTAAAAAACGCGCATACGAACGCGCGTTTTTCTCATTTGACCCAGCATAAAAAGGCCTCTTCCAGGTTCAACACAGAATCCTAGGCCCCAGCATGGAGGAAGCTGGATGTGAGGCAGAGACCCTTTTTAGTGGATCTGGAACCTGTCAATCAAAAAAACGCCTCAAAAACGCGCGTTCCTTAAATGTAAATACGCCCATGAAAACGCTCGTTTGTCACGCAAAAAACGCTCAAAAAAACGCCCGCTCCAAAAACGCTTAGGTGTGTTCCCAGCCTTAGAGACACCCCAGTTGCCAAGTCCCTTTTTGTTACTCTACTTTCACACTTGCATTGTAAATTCCGGTATTGAGATCCGGCAGAGGATCTCAATACCGAAATTAAACGGATCCGTTTTGATTTTGCACATCAGGATGCATCCATTCCATTAGGATGCGGTTATGTGAAATCAAAACAGAAAAAAAAATAAAAAACAGATCCGTCACTAAATACCTTGAAAGTCAATGAGTGATAGATCCGGTTTTTTAGGCTCCTAACAAAATAGATCCGTCACCATTGACTTACATTGTTGCAGCGGTTTTGTGTCTGGTCACAAAACGGAATGCTGGTGGAACGGAAGATATCCTGATGCATCCTGAATGGATCTCTTTGCATTCAAAATGCATGAGGACTAAACTGAAACATTTTTTTTTTTTTCGGTATAGAGATCCTCTGCCGGATCTCAATACCGGAAAACATCAACGCAAGTGTTAAAGTAGCCTTAGAAGGGTACCAAAAATAAATAAAAAACTGATCGCAGGTTGCCTTGCTTTTGGAACCTTAAGTGATCACATATAATCTGCAAGAGAACACTTCATCAAGTGTTATACAGTGCCACCAGATGAAATCAATGGGCTAGCCATATAACGCAAAGACGTGCCAGACACTTGAGTGATGCTCTTTGTAGCTGCTGTCTGCTCCAGCTAATTGATGATGGTTATGAATGAGTGACTAATCTCAATTAAGTCAGAATTCTCTAACTGGGTATTTGGAAATCATTACGAGACAAACCTTTTAAGCCAAGATCAGTTACTTTGCTGTATCATGATTTCCAGCTCTGATCCAGAAGGAAAATCAGCCAGTGTCAGTCTATCACCTCCGTCTTCCACAGGAATAGCATTGATGATTCTGGAAATGGAGAAATGAAAACTAACGGCTGTATTACATTAAAAGATTTTGCAGGCGATTGTCGGGACGGAAGTGTTCCTTCCCGGCAATCTCCTGCTCGTTAGTGGAGGAGCACGCTGATATTACATGCAGCTATCTCCTCCACAGTATGGGAAGGAGCGATCATCACTTGTCCCCATACTGAATCATTATTTGCCGGCAGCAGATCGTGGTTAGACAGCACGATCTGCTGCCGGGAAAGAAGTATTTTTAAGCATGGTTAAAAATCTTGATTGACCGGTAAACGAGCATCGGGTAATCAGCAGCAGTATTACACATCCAGATCATCACTAAAGAGCATTCCTACGAATGCTCGTTAGCGATTATCTGGCCGACCATCGGCCAGTATAATACAGCCCTAAGTCACTTTCAGTTTTCTAGTCAGTATTGAACCAATATTTGAAATGGCTCATATTCAGATGTGCAGAGTATAGTACAGCAGGGACGAAAGAGGACCTTGAGCACTTAGTGCCGGTGACTGCCTCTTTGGCTATAAAAAGCCAGCCACATCTGCATACTGAGTCAGAACTAATGTTCTGACATTTAGAGAATGAGGGAATGACAGAGGAAAAACACAACCAAAAGTGAGAGCAGGTGACAGGTCATCTTTAAAGGGGTTGATCCATCAGGGGCATTTAAGGCATATTGCTAGGATGTACCATCAATGTCAGATAGGCGTGGGTCCTACCTCTGGGACCTGCTCCTATCTCAAGAACGGAACCCTCGAAGAAAACAGATTGTAGCTAAGCATGCACGGCTACCGTCTATTTGCCGCTGTGGGAGTTCCAAAATTAGCTCACTGTTTCTGGCAGTTCCACAGCCATGAAATGAGTAGTGGCTGTATTTGCGTTGTCTGCTCTCTATTCACGGCTATGGGATTTCTGAAAGTAGCGGAGCATGCTGCCTATTTTCGGAATTTCCATGGCAATGAATGGAAAACACACTGCACATGCACAGTGCATTCTCCTTGACTTCAGAGACCCTATTCTCTAGATAAGAGCAAGTCCTAGAGGTGGAACCCATACTTATCTGACATTGATAGCATATTCTAATGATATAGCATCAATGTTGAAGATGGGCCAAACCCTTTAACTCTTTCCCGCTCTTCATGTAACTCTTCGTTTGGGTGAGGCACTTTGCACACCTTGGTGCACAGTTGCAAATAGTTAATCAAATAGTTTTACTTAATTGCTATGTAGGCACACGTCTTTACCAGGAGACATTTTCAAAGGAGATAGTAAGTTGCCCACAGACACATGCTGAGCTTACAAATCTGAAGGGCTAGATGTTGACCAGTATTAAGTATTTTTCTTTTCCGAGGTACTTTTTACAAAAAATTGCAAGCAAAAAACAATATATACTTATATTTGTATTTGTTGTCATGCATGGGGTCTGTAAAGATGCATACCAGTCTCTACAGTTTCATAGGCCCTCCATATGCTGCAAATATTTTCATAATAATCATTTGATGGACCATAGCATATTATAATATGTTTCTGTATGGTACTGTATAACAATAGCAATAGAAAGGACAGGTGAGCTCTGTGGTCTTACTAACCCTCATTCTGATGTTATATTGAGAATTAGCAAACATATCCTGCTGTGGAGGATATGTCTGAGCCCGAGCACCGCGCCAAGGTTTCTCAAGTAGCTCGGGTCCTAATACTCACCTACCTGTGCCGTATGGGCAATATCAGGGGCCAGTGGGCTAAAAGGAGTGAATAGGCCGACTCGCAACAAACTCCCCAGTTACCTCCAGCATGTAGCCATGCCTGCAATGGGAGGAGGGAAAAGGCTGTGAGCCCCACCCAAGATGGACATCAAGCACATTTACCTAGAAGTTTATACACCTCCAGACAACTTAATATACAAAACATATAGAGACAGAGTATGGGGCACGAAGACTTCTCTTATGGCTCTGTACAATTCAGATAGAGGGGCGGTCTGAAAAAAAAGACATTTTGTATTTACATGTATGGTACAAAAAAGTTCTAATTGTGTACAAAGATAGAAGAAATCACTAAGTCACCTCTGTCTGGTATTAATGTTTCAGAATATGTATTTCACTATTCTTCCAGATCTAAAGAGAACCTGTCACCACATAATACAGTGTAATCTGCAGGCAGCATGTTATAGAGCAGGAGGAGCTGAGCAGACTGATATATAGTTTTATGAGAAAAGATTCAGTGTAACTTGTAATTTATACATTTATATCCATGCTCTTTCTGGGCTTTGAATTCAAGGAGACAGTCCTATTAGTAATTGATGACCCTCCCTCTATGACTGTATATACACAGATAGCTGTCAATTACTGATAGGACCACCTCCTTAACTTCAAAGCCCAGAATTAGCAGGAATTTAAATGTATAAAATACGCATTTTAGGGTACTTTCACACTTGCGGCATGGCTATCTGGCAGGCTGTAAGTACCCGTGTGCTGCCGCTCCGTCCCCATTGACTATGATGGGGCGGGGGGCGGGGCTACGGCACAGCATGGCAGTGCACGGCCAGTGTACGGCCAGAGATCGCCGGACTAAAAGTACTGCATGTCCGACTTTTTAGTCCGACGATCACTGCCGTGCACCGCCGGTACTTGCGGCATGCCTGATAGCCATTCCGCAAGTGTGAAAGTACCATTACTGATATTACTTACATTACTTTCCCTACGAATCTTTATCTCAATCTTCTCAGCTCCTTCTGCTCTATAGCACATTACCTGCAGATTACTTTTCACTTTCATGGTGACAGACTCCCTTTAAGACCATTCCTGTGAACAGCTCTCAGTACATAGGGGAGGTGTTATCAGTGATTGATAGTATTCCCTTTCTAAGTGTGTACACATATATAGCTGTCAATTACTAATAACACCTCCCTGTATACTGAGAACTATTCATGGCATGGTCTTAAAGTGCATTGTACTAATTTTTAACTAAAATCATTTTTTCAATTGGTCTTCATTAAAAATGTTGAGCCCCTTTCTCTGTACAGACTTGAGATTCTCTAGTAGCAGGCTCTGTATTTTTACTGTGTTCGATCAGGCAGCTCTGCTGACTGCTTCTTATACCTGGCCTCCTAAACACTCATTATAGCTCAATTCTTATCTTACTGATAACAATGTGGCTTAAATAAGTGTTTATGACCTTTTAGTGATTTGGAGATAATGTTTTTTTTGATGACTGGCAAAGAGAGAGTGAAAGTACAATTCACACAGCTAGACAAACAGTTAACCCTTTGTGACCGAATGGCTGAATATGTTGAATAAGGACCAATTGAAAAAAATAATTTTAGCCCAAAATGAGTAAAATGCAGTCATACAAAATTGCCCATGAAGGTGTCCATAGTCTTTACGTTAGAAAAAGTAGAGATAAAATGTATACATTACAAGTTATACTGAATTTTCCCCCCAAAACTTTAGATCAATCTGCTCAGCTCCTTCTGCTCTATAACAAGCTGCCTGCAGATTACACTGCATTTTGTGGTGACAGGTCCTCTTTAACCAGAAAAAACAGTATTATATTATTGCACATTAGTAATTTGCCATAAATAGACTGTAATACATTCTTATGTAGTGAAGTCTTCATTTATATTGTTATATTTTCCATGGGACGGTGTCTTTCAATGATGCAATGGTTGGTGTGGCGCTGGAAACTATTGAAAACCGTTGGATAACGGTACACTTTGTACTTTTTTTAGGTATTGAGCTGAGGGGAACACTGTGTCTGGAACTTTACTGTAAAAGGACTAATTCTAATAATATCCAATTCTCCCTCCCTTGTGTGAATTACATTACAAACTGAAGTTTCCTAAAAATGAACGAAAACATAAGTTACATAGTCTTCCTGGTGTTCCTTATCCACATTACCAAAAAAGACGAATAAAAGAACTGCAAATGGTGGGGGTTACATAAAATAGCTGATGTCCCACAGATACATTACTCAAGGACCAAGGTCCATCAATTTTGCTTAGAAATGCAAAATAAGTTTAATCATTTGTTCAACAAATTTAATGAGGATGATGTTGTCACGACCGCTATCCCAGCAGCAGTCATGTCGCACCAGACGGAGGGGAAGGGGGACCCTTATCTACGGATGGGAAATAGAACGGCCACCCCTGACAAACCCTACGCTGGCATCTGTCTGCCCTGATACCCTAGACGGGGTGTGAACCCGTGCGGCGAGCAGGATGCCTAAACCCTGAGTGACCCTTAGAAGACTAGACTGGGGAAAGGCAGATGGGAGCACTAGTCACCATCACTCATGTCTAGGAGAACAACAGGGGAAGACAGTAACAAACAAACAAACAATCTCCAGCAGAGATAGACTTATCCAGTCACGAGCAGAGAAGATGATCCCAACAACGACAGTCCACGCCAGACACGAGCACCACAGCAATATCGTCAAACGATCTCCTTCAAAGGTCAGAATAGCACTGGAAGTAAGGACTATATCTGGCAATGACTGCAAGTGAAACTGAAACTAATATAGTAGCTGGGAGTGGCAGACAGCACTCACCTGAGAAGAATGCCTACAAACTCCCAGTCAGGACAAAAAGGTTCACAAGGCAAAACCTGGATGACATACCCTGAACCATGAAGCAAACTCACAAGCTATCGCGAGTAGCAAGTCGCTGCGACCTTCTCTTCCCAGACCTATCTGGATCAGTCACAGTCGTGACAGTACCCCCCTTTCTACGAGGGGCCACCGGACCCTCAAGACCAGGCCTCTCCGGGTGGGACCTATGAAAAGCCCGAATGAGTCTGTCCGCCTTAATCTCTGATGCTGGCACCCACATTCTCTCTTCGGAACCATAACCTTTCCAGTGCACCAGGTACTGAAGAGAGCGGCGAACATATCGTGAATCAACAATCTTTTCTACCTGAAACTCAAGACTGCCATCAACAACCACCGGTGGAGGCGGTAGTGGCAATGGTTCAGGAGGTTCTACATATCTCTTAAGCAGAGATCTGTGGAAGACATTATGGATCCTTAGAGTCTGAGGTAGCTCCAGACGAAAAGCCACCGGGTTAATGATCTTAATTACCCTATAAGGACCAATAAATCTCGGACCTAATTTCCATGAGGGAACCTTCAACTTGATATTTCTGGTAGACAACCACACCAAGTCATTCACCCCTAGGTCCGGACCTTCAGAGCGCTTCTTATCAGCCACACGTTTGTATCTGCCACCAATTCTCTTCAAACTTTCTTGCACACTCTGCCACACTGATGAAAGTGAAGACGCAAATCGTTCCTCCTCGGGAATCCCAGACGGCCCCCCCTCACTAAACGTACAAAACTGAAGATGGAAACCATTACCACCAAAAAATGGTGACTTATCGGTGGATTCTTGACGACGATTATTAATGGCAAACTCGGCTAACGGTAAATAAGATGACCATTCCTCCTGATTTTCGGAAACAAAGCATCTCAAATATGTCTCTAGGTTTTGATTGGTACGTTCAGTCTGACCGTTGGACGGTGGATGGAAAGATGAAGAAAACGACAGATGAACCCCTAAACGAGAACAAAAAGCTTTCCAAAATTTAGAAACAAATTGGGTACCACGATCCGAAACAATATCGGAAGGGACCCCGTGAAGCTTCACGATGTGGTCAATAAAAACCTGAGCCAGTGTGTTAGCATTAGGCAATGCGGTCAGAGCAATAAAGTGCACCATTTTACTGAATCTGTCAACAACAACAAGAAAAACAGTCTTCCCTGCTGATACTGGTAGATCAGTAATGAAATCCATTGATAGGTGCGCCCAAGGCCTGTTGGGGATGGCCAGAGGTAAAAGACGCCCTGCCGGACGAGTATGATCCACCTTAGAACGAGCACAGGTAGGACATGCAGACACAAAATTCAACACCTCCTGGCGCCACTTAGGCCACCAGAACCGACGAGACACTAATTCAGAGGTTGCCTTACTACCTGGGTGTCCTGCCAGTGCGGAGTTATGGTGTTCCTTTAGTATCTCCAGGCGTAAATTTTCTGGCACAAACAGTTTATCCGAGGGGCAGGAGGCCGGGCGTCCCCTGAGCTTCCAACACCCTCCCTCTAAACCTGAGTGTAATGCAGAGACCACCACCCCTTTTGCAAAATAGGCTCTGGAACATCATCATCACCCCTCCAGGAAAACTTCGAGACAATGCATCCGCCTTAGTATTTTTGCCCCCGGGCGATAGGTTATTACAAAATTAAACCTAGTAAAAACAACGACCACCGAGCCTGTCTAGGGGTGAGACGCTTAGCAGACTCCAGATATACTAAGTTCTTGTGATCGGTAATCACTGTGACGGGATGAACCGCCCTCCAAAAAATGACGCCACTCCTCTAAGGCCAACTTAATAGCCAAAAGTTCCCTGTTGCCAATGTCATAGTTCCTTTCTGCAGTAGACAATTTCTTCGAAAAGAAAGCACACGGACGCCATTCACCAGGGACGGGCCCTGAGATAGTACCGCTCCCACCCCCACCTCAGATGCGTCAACCTCTACAATAAAAGGAAGCGAGACATCTGGCTGTACGAGAATAGGAGCCGAGGTGAATCTTTCCTTCAGAGATGTAAAGGCAGTTTTGGCTGCATGTGACCATTTGGAAAATCGGATCCCTTTCGGGTCATGTCCGTCAGTGGTTTGACCACCAAGGAATAGTTCTTTATAAACTTCCTATAAAAATTGGCAAACCCCAGGAAGCGTTGCAATGCCTTCAGGTTCTCAGGCAGATCCCAGTCCATAATTGCCCGGACTTTCTCTGGATCCATGCGGAAACCTGAATCTGACAACACATACCCCAGAAATGGCAGTTCTTTTATGGCGAACACACATTTCTCTAATTTAGCAAACAATTTGTTGGCCCTTAATATCTGCAGCACTTGTCTCACATGGATCTTATGTGTATCCAGATCCGGAGAATAGACCAGGATGTCATCAAGATATATCACAACAAATCTTCCGATAAGGTGACTAAAAATATCGTTGACAAAATGTTGGAACACCGCAGGCGCATTAGTAAGACCAAATGGCATGACCAGATTTTCATAATGCCCTTCCGGAGTATTAAAGCCGTCTTCCACTCATCCCCTCTTTGATGCGAACCAGGTTATAGGCTCCTCTGAGATCCATTTTGGAGAACCATTTAGCACCAGCAACCTGATTAAAGAGGTCGGGAATGAGAGGAAGAGGATAGGGATCTCGGATAGTTATCCGGTTTAATTCCCGGAAATCCAGGCAAGGACGCAGGCCCCCATCTTTCTTTTTAACGAAAAGAACCCTGCAGCCACGGGTGAAGAAGAGGGTCTGATGTGTCCCTTAGCCAAACTTTCCGAAATATAATCTTTCATAGCCTTCCTCTCTGGGCCAGAAAGATTGTATAACCGGGTTTTAGGTAGTTTTGCCCCAGGTAACAGATTAATTGGGCAATCATATGGACGATGAGGTGGTAACCCCTGACAACCCTTCTCAGAGAACACATCCATAAAATCTGACAGAAAGGAAGGTAGAGATGTTACAGAGAGTGTTGAGCACCTACTACTCAAGCAGTTGTCCTTACAATGTTCACTCCACTCCACAATCTCCCCGGCCTGCCAATCCACCATGGGATTGTGAGTCACCAGCCAGGGAAGCCCCAAAACCATAGGAGCCGGAAGACCGTCCAGGACATAACAAGAGATATGCTCTTTATGGAGGTCCCCTACCTGCAGATGGATATTATGGACGATCTGAGTTAACTCTCTCTGAGTAAGAGGGGAGGAGTCGATGGCAAAAACAGGAATAGTTCTGCGTACCGGTTCCGGAGTAAAACCCAGAGCCTGAGCAAACCGTGAATCCACCAAATTGACCCCCGCCCCACTGTCCAAAAAGACGGAACAGATCTCAGTCTTATTGCCCGCCACAACGGTAGCGGACAACAAAAACTGAGACATGCGTATGGAGGAAACGAATACGCCCAGACTGTTATCCTCCGCACAGTCTGGGGACTCTAGTTTTCCGGCGGTCTCCTTAGTTTGTGATCTCTTGGGTTCTGAGGGACATACCTTTACAAAATGACCCCTCCCCACAACGAAAACAAACCTCTGACCTATGGCGGACCTTAGGAGGATTCACCCGTCTAGTGGCGCCCCTATTTGCATTGGTTCGACTGGATCACAACAAACCGATCCCTGCCCTATAGAGGCCTCTGTAGAATTTAATAGTCTCTCCCTGAGTCGTCTGTCGATTCTTATGGACAGAGACATAGCAGCCTCAAGAGACCCAGGGACCTCGTATACAGCCAGCGTGTCTTTTAATTTTTCAGACAACCCTGGCAGAACTGACTCCTAAGGGCCGAGTCGTTCCATAATGTATCCGTAGCCCACCTACGGAATTCAGAACAATATAGTTCAGCTGACCGGTTCTCCTGCCGAAGTCTACGTAGCTTAGACTCAGCCAGTGAGACCCTGTCCGGGTCATCATACACGAGACCCAAGGCTTCAAAAAACTCCTCCACTGATCGTAAGGCCGGAGAGTCAGATGGTAAAGAGAAAGCCCAAGCCTGCGGATCTCCTTGCAGGAGAGAAATTACAATGCCCACCCGTTGTTCCTCACTGCCGGAGGATCTAGGGCGTAACCTGAAGAACAATTTACAAGCTTCTCTGAAGGTTACAAATTGGTCTCTCGCTCCTGAGAACCTATCAGGAAAAGCCACTTTTGGCTCAGGAGTACCTTGGTCTCCCATAGCAACGGTGGAACCCAAGGATTGCTGCTGCTGTACTGTTGCTTTTAATCCTGCCACTTCAAGGGATAACCCCTGTAATTGTTTCGCCAAAACCGTAACCGGATCCATAGTGGAACAGAAGAATACAAAGCAAAACAGCAGGCAAGAAAAAAAAAAAAGGAAATGTCACTTTTTTTTTTTTTTTTTAAAAAGGCCAGATATACTGTCACGACCGCTATCCCAGCAGCAGTCGTGTCGCACCAGACGGAGGGGAAGGGGGACCCTTATCTACGGATGGGAAATAGAACGGCCACCCCTGACAAACCCTACGCTGGCATCTGTCTGCCCTGATACCCTAGACGGGGTGTGAACCCGTGCGGCGAGCAGGATGCCTAAACCCTGAGTGACCCTTAGAAGACTAGACTGGGGAAAGGCAGATGGGAGCACTAGTCACCATCACTAATGTCTAGGAGAACAACAGGGGAAGACAGTAACAAACAAACAAACAATCTCCAGCAGAGATAGACTTATCCAGTCACGAGCAGAGAAGATGATCCCAACAACGACAGTCCACGCCAGACACGAGCACCACAGCAATATCGTCAAACGATCTCCTTCAAAGGTCAGAATAGCACTGGAAGTAAGGACTATATCTGGCAATGACTGCAAGTGAAACTGAAACTAATATAGTAGCTGGGAGTGGCAGACAGCACTCACCTGAGAAGAATGCCTACAAACTCCCAGTCAGGACAAAAAGGTTCACAAGGCAAAACCTGGATGACATACCCTGAACCATGAAGCAAACTCACAAGCTATCGCGAGTAGCAAGTCGCTGCGACCTTCTCTTCCCAGACCTATCTGGATCAGTCACAGTCGTGACAGATGTCTGCATTTTTACATCCATGTCCCCAGCAGAGGAGGATTGGCAATAGAGCCTACAGGGAAATTTCCTCTAGGGCCGACGCCTAGATGGCTGCCCAAGCCCTCCTCATGGCCATTGGCCAGGTACATAACGATCTAAAACTCCCAGCATTAAGGTAGGGGCATCAGGTACTTATGCACCTGGCCAGCGGACGCCGGTGCCCTTCTGAATTCAACTGTGTCACCATCCCCAGGATGAGGATACAGTTGAATTCTGTGGCGAGGGCGACAGTATTTTGTGGTGCATTGTGATATTTGGTTTTGCAGAGGCTTGTGTTGCACAGTGGTATTTGGCATTAGTGTAGGAGGGTTGCCAGCACCCGGGGCAAGCCAAGTATTGCGCCCCTTCCAACCTGTAGCCACGCCCTTTTTTACAGATAATGTAGTAGATATCACTTGTAGTCATACATAACACCACAGATGACACAGTAATAACTCTCTGAGTACAGATAATGTAGTAGATGGATGTGAGCCCTCAAAATTGACCTGAAGTCTGGAGTCAGGATGAGGCAGGGTGGACCAAATTCTATATCCACCCTTCCATCTCCACAGACCATACCGGGTAATACAGCGCCCCATACCGCTTACATCCAGTGATGTCTCCTTTGATGTAGATGTTCTCTTTCCTCATCTTCTCCTTTCAGATCTTCAGACTAGGCCACCATTTTTCAGCCATTTCTCGTTTCTGCAGTTTGACAAAAAAAAATCTTAGTTTACTACTTTTCCATCATCCTCCCATCTTCTGGACAAATCATCCTACAAACCTCAATACTGTGCTACTGTGCTCCCCAATATTATACTGCAGAAACCGATAAACCCCCGATAATACTAGTACCACACAGATAATGCTCCCTTCAATAATTATTGGCACACAGTGCCCTAAAATAACTGCACCCAGCAAATAGTGCCCCTGACACTAATAGTGTAAACATAACGTCCCGCAAAAATGATTGTGGTAAGCCAAGGTGCCCCCACAGTAATAGTGCTCCCAAAAGTCCCACCAATAGGAATAATTCTCTGCTAGAGCACATATCGTAGTAATAATGCTCCTACAAAGCCCCCAACATGTCCCCACTGTGTCCCAGAAGTAATAATGCTCCCATAGTGCCCATACTAGTAATCATGTTCCCTGAAGACCCCCAGTAGTAATCAACCCCACCATAATGTACCCCGAGTAGTAATAATTCTCCTTATAATGTGACAGTACAAAAGTGCCCCCTTATAATGTGTGCCAGTGCAAAAAAATCCCCCTTTTAATGCCCCCAGTTGAGCTAATGTCCCCATAGTGCCCCCATAATGTGCCAGTATAAAATACCCCTATATAGTGCCCCTATAGTGCTCCTCACCTGCCTTCCTCCTAGTGTCCCCCATAATGTACCAGTATAAAATGCCCCATATATAGTGCCCCAGGAGATGCCCTCAGTGTCCCCCATAATTTGCAAGTATAAAATACCCCTTCTTAGTGCCCCCCATAGAAGACCCCATAGTACTCTTCTCCCCCCTTCCTACAGTACCCACCATAATGTGTCCCAGTATAAAATGCCCCTATACAGAGCCCCCCATATAAAATACCGCTTCTTTGTGGCCTCAGTAGAAGCCCCCCTAGTGTTCCTCTCCCCTATAATGTTCCAGTAAGAAGTACCCCCATAGATGCCCCCATAGTGCCACCCAAAAATGTGCAAGTAAGAAGTGCCCCCCATAGATGCCCCCTAATATTGTGCCAGTAAGAAGCGCCCCCCACAGTGCACGCAGGGCTCGCCTCTCAGCCTTCGCTCTGCCCCTTATGTTATTTTAGCTAGCAATTTAGCTGTGGGGCATGCCGCCCACAGGTACGGCTTTACTGTGTCTCTCCTGGCTTGAGGGGGCCCCATGGGCCCCCCTGATTTATGGGCCCGGTCGCAATTGCGACCGCTGCGACCCCTATAGCTACGCCAGTGGAACTCACACATAAGCTGTCTTATACTAAGAATGTCCTTCATTGCCTATAGCAACCAATCAAAGCTTATATAAATGACCTGTAGCTAAATAGAAGCGGAGCTGTGATTGGTTGCTATATGCAACCTGATGAATATCCAGGCTAACTGCCACAACAGACAATGGCTCCTGTAGTTTGGCTGTTAGGTTACTAAGCGTATTTTTGGCAAATAATTGGAAAGCGTGGGGTGAAAATTTCCACTCAAAACATAGTCTGATGTTCCCCGGGTCACAGGAGGCGGCTGTGCAAAGTTTTGTGATTGTAAATGCGACAGTGCGGATTCCTTTATCGGATATACACACATACATACATACACTCAGCTTTATATATTAGATATATGGACACTGCACAGTACCACTTCTCCTGTCCTGTATACTGGGTTTGTTTCTCAGTATCTGCTCTTATTCAGTATATATGAACACTGCACAGTACCACTTCTCTTGCCCTGTATGCTGGGTGTAATTCTCAGTATCTGCTCCTGATCTGCTAATATTGGCACTGCACAGTACCACTTCTGTCCTGTTTACCTGGTGTGATTCTCAGTATCTGTACCTATTCTGTATATATGGACACTGCACAGTACCACACTTCTCCTGTATACTGGGCATAATTATCAGTATCTGCTCCTATTCTGTATTTATGGGCACTGCACCTTACCACTCCTCTTATCCTGTATGCTGGGTGTAATTCTCAGTATCTGCTCCTGTTCTGCTCATATGGACACTGCACAGTACCACTCCTTTTATCCTGTATGCTGGGTGCAATTCTCAGTATCTGCTCCTGTTCTGCTCATATGGGCACTGTACAGTATCACCTCTCTTATCCTGTACACTGTGTGTAATTCTCAGTATCTGCTCCTGTTCTGCTCATATGGACACTGCACAGTACCATCACTCTTATCCTGCACAATGTGTGTAATTCTCAGTAGCTGCTCCTGTTCTGCTCATATGGACACTGCACAGTACCACCACTCTTATCCTGTATACTGTGTGTAATTCTCAGTATCTGCTCTTGTTCTGCTCATATGTATATTGCACAGTACCACTCCTCTTGTCCTGTATACTGGGTGTAAGTCCAGTATCTGCTCTTGCTCTGCTCATATGTACATTGCACAGTACCACCACTCTTATCCTGTACACTGTGTGTAACTCTCAGTATCTGCTCCTGTTCTGCTCATATGGACACTGGACATTACCACTCCTCTTGTCCTGTACACTGTGTGTAATTATCAGTATCTGCTCCTGTTCTGCTCATATGTATATTGCACAGTACCACTCCTCTTGTCCTGTATACTGTGTGTAATTCTCAGTATCTGCTCTTGTTCTGCTCATATGTATATTGCACAGTACCACTCCTCTTGTCCTGTACACTGTGTGTAACTCTCAGTATCTGCTGTTGTTATGTTCATATGTTCCCTGCACAGTACCACCTCTGTAGTAAGATATGTGCTGCAGCATTTCAGAGTACAATATAGCTGGCCCACATTTACTAAAGTGAGCACAAATTGTGCCAAAAATGGAAGTAGGTTTAGAGAACATTTTTGTGACCAGTCTAAAACAGGGGACTGGCTTACCAGGAGGGGCTCAGCTTTGTGGGAAAAGGGGCATGACCTAAGATGCAGCACTTTATGCCAAAATTTCACAATTCTGTGATAAAATTCTGTCTCAAAGTAAACCAATCAATAGTTGGTATAGGTTTTAACAAAAGTGTCTGTCCCTGCACCAGATTTATCATCCAGCCTGAGCCCCTGTGATAAATCTGGTGCAGGTCTAGACAGCCGGTCTACGTATATAGAGGATTAGTAGATCTGCCCCTTTCAGTATGAGAAGTCGTGTACCTGTTCTTGCTCACCTTTTCAATTCCATTGCACAGTAGCAGTATAATCCTGCCCTAATTCTAGACTCTGGGCACATTTCTGATGCTATAATATAGAACTTTTTAAAACCATAGGGATCCTGTGATTATTCATTGATTGGCACAAGTACACAGCATTATGACATTTGTAAGACATTACAGCACAACTATGTATGTGTATGGCTGTTTCCTGAGGAAGAGGAAAGTCTATAAATCCTATTTGCATACCTACACTGTAAGTCATTGTCTCACTCACTAAGTAGACTTAGAAGATGACATGAGCATTTGCTAAAGCAGAACTTCCATCTGTGGACAGATTCGTTTTGCTCCTTCACATATCGTAGACAGCTCAGGGTGACTTTAGTTAGTAAAGTCTCATTGGTACAAGCTTATTAGACCACTGACTCACAGGGGGAGATTTACTAAGACTGGTGTTTCTTATACCAGTCTTATAAAGAGTGTGCTGGAGTAAGATGAACCAAATGTATTGAGAGGTATAGGCCTTTTGATAAATGTTTTAGATCTTCTGGCTTTCCATATACTGAAATATACACCAACTAGCAGCTGATGTAGATTTCTGCAACAAATATGTCAGTTTCTGGCATAAATTATGGTAAATCCTGTTGGCTGTGGAAGGCCAGCTCCCGCGAAGCTCTGCAAAGCTCAAAAAGATGCAAATGATGGCTTAATATGGCATGCAACATATTCCGAGACTTATTATTTTTTTACAGAATACATTGATAAATCTCTCCCACAATTTGTTAATTTGTTAATAACCCTCTCCCTGCTGGACCTTTGAAGGGAAGGTTACTTACCTGCTCCCTGCTGTTCAGTTTGGTCTCGGGCTGTCTTCACTGCACTTCTGCACCAGCATGTAACCTTCTGGCAATCATGGGATCAGATGCGCCACTACAGTCAATAACTGGCCTCAGCAGTGACAAATGCTCAAGTGGCAAGAGACCCAGCAGCGATACGCGCTTGGTGACAATTGCTGCAGCGGCATATTTGACCCTGTACATGCCGGACTTACCAGTGTCATAGAACAATGACATAATGCACTTATTATGACCCCGCATAGCAGAATGATGAGGGTGTTGGAAGCAGGATGGAAAAAGAGTGTTACAAACTATGACTGCGACTACCGTAAAAACATATTGGTGTCATTTATCGTTTTACGCCAGTCTTTGATATCCCCTGCGCAGGCCTCATCATAAATTAGGCGTGACCTCTGGCAGTCTGTGCGCCTAAATTAAATAGACTCCAGCTCCTAGCTGGAGTAGATTTTAGTCATCGATTACTCTAGTATATTGGCATAAATTATATTGAATATTCCGGAGCTGATCGTCCTGCCTACACCACGTCCATGCCACTACCTGTTTTCAGAAACAAATTTAGGTGCACATTGGCATTTAAAGGTCACAAACCCAGGGCTTTTCTACCCCAATTTCTGATGTAGAGGGTCATAATAAATTACCCCCTTTGACTGCAATGTTTTCATAAATGTCTTTATAAAAAAGTATTACCTAAAATATGCGTAAACACTAATATTAATACAGAAGCTAAATGTAACAGCTCGTCCTGTTTTCTAAATAAAATGATTGCTAATCTCACACTAAGCTGATTGCTTCTACTGTCGTACAAATACTCCTCAGCACGGATTACAGGCTGCTTCAGCGAGGTGATCCACCCTGACTGTTGTTCCTCTGTATGCTGGAAATGTGATCAATTGTGCATAATGTTACTAAAAGTAGCAGGTTTGATGGTGCTAGACCATGTGATTTGTATAGATATGTACACTTGGGTATCTTTCTCGGATCACTTCTAATCCGGTTGTTGAAGCAGTTTTACAGTGTTATGTAATAAAACACAATAATAAACACAATAACTGTTTAATGGAAATTTATACTAGTGGAATAAAATCTATGTTTCAAGTCTACAACAGTCATTGTGCAGTGAGCCCAAGAGGAACCAGAGCGGAGGATGAGAATGGTAGTGGTTCTGGCTATTGCAGTCAATCACAGCAGCTGTTTTCACACCATTGCTTCCTAAAGCCGTTGTTCCATCAGGGCACACCCTGATGTTGGGGTTCCCGTCTGATGGTCATCAGGGTGCCCAAGATGTTGTGTTTGTGTGGGTGCAAAGCAGAATGTATAGAGTGCAGTGGCCGTCGTATGGTGCAAGAGTCAGAAAACCAGGCCAAAGATATTAGAACAGCACACCGGTCAACAATGGGCCATTAGATCAAATAAGAATCTGTGCAGGTCCTAACAAGACAACACAGATCACCTATATCAAAAAACTAAAGCACTCTGCAAACGCATATACGAATATATCAAATATATCTTTTTGATTCTTTAAAAATACAGCTTAAAAAACAAGTAAGCAAAGGCATAGACACTCCAAAACCACGAAGGGGGTGCCGCTATGGGTCTATTATAATATCACATAAGATATCTGAAAAGGGAAAATATGCACAAAAAATGACCATACCATATGGTATTCCCTAAAAAATATATAAAGTCAAATCAACACAAGTGAAACATGTAAGATACAGACCCGGATCGGCACCTCCAAAGCTGTATTTTTAAAGAATCAATAAAGATATATTTGCAGAGTCCTTTAGTTTTATGATATAGATGATCAAAGATAATAGATTTAACATCTCTCTTTACTGTAGTGCAAACCAGGAGCGGTAGTACATCCAATTATAGCAGTCACAGTTCCAATTCTACATGGTACAATTATCTTCCAGATAACGGTGTATGGATTTAGGCAAGGATGGGAGTTATTGCCCCCATTCTTCTCTATTTTGCTAAAGGCTCTCTCAGTAGAATTTATGACAGGCAATACTACTTTGGCAATAATGGCTGTAGTGTCCACTGTGGGATACAGGGTCTTGAAAGCACGTCTGGCCAGGATGTGTCCAGGTGTGAAGGATATTTTATCGGTGACCCTCACAGCAACAGTTAGAATGGCTGTAGTAGTGCGTTACCTTCCTGACTCTTATATTTAGCCATGCAGATTCTAAGTTCTCCAATTCTCTTCTTTATCTTTCTCCTTCTCTCCTTCTGTTAATCATGCAGAGATCGGTTAGTCTCTGTAGCCTTTTGGCTCTAAGGAGTGGGAGTGTGAGACAACAGCTTCCTCTCTCTCTGAACTCTCTACAATAGTCTAACTATGTTGGGGGTAGATCCTGGATCCTCACCCAACCTCCTGTAACGGCTGAGTCAGGATTGTTATTCTTATTCTTGCAATTGTTTCCAGTAAGGGCTCATTCAGATGGCCGTATGTTTTGTTCCGCACCCATTCATTTCAATAGGACCGCAAAGATGTGGACCGCACACCGTGTGCTGTTCGCATCCGTTGTTCCGTTTCATGGCACCGCAAAAAAAGATAGAGCATGTCCTATCATGTTTGTCAGTAAAACTCGGCTTCGTGGCCCCATTAAAGTCTATGGATCGGCAAAAAACTGAATGCATACGGAACCCATTCCAAGTTTTTGCGGACAGACTGAACTGTGCTGAGAGGCAAAATAGGCGCCACTCACAGCAGCCCCCACCGGGCAGCCCATATTAAAGTTTACTGACCCCCTCCTCTCTGCAGTGTGATAGTCCATGTGAGGGGGGGATAGTCCTCCCAGTCCAGCAGTGGCTGCAGGAAAAGATGAGAACTGGCCAGCAGAGAGTCTGAGCCTTCACCTCATGTAATGTCAGTGTGCCTCGTGTGCGGTGCTGGAAGCATGAATTCCCCTCACTGGTTCCTGCATCCCTCCTATACACAGCAGCAGGGGGGTAAGTTACTGTAGGGGGCAAGTTAAGTCAGTCCTGAAGGTGCTGCCTATCACTTGTGTTCAAGTGTCATTCTGTGCCCCCCTAAACTCACAGCGCCCCTGCAACTCTAGTGTTCCCCTGCCCCATCACAGATCCCTGCCCGCCAACCATCTCACCTTCTGACATCTCCCCCTGCCCTCTGGAGGTTATATCAGCGATGGAGCGTTATAAGAGGAGCTGCTGATATCAGTCACATAGGATATAATGTCTCTGGAGGTAATATCAGCGCTGGAGCGTTATAAGAGGAGCTGCTGATATCAGTCACATAGGATATAATGTCTCTGGAGGTTATATCAGCGCTGGAGCGTTATAAGAGGAGCTGCTGATATCAGTCACATAGGATATAATGTCTCTGGAGATTATATCAGCACTGGAGCATTATAAGAGGAGCGGCTGATATCAGTCACATGTGATGCAATGTCTCTGGAGATTATATCAGCACTGGAGCATTATAAGAGGGGCGGCTGATATCAGTCACATATGATATGATGTCTCTGGAGGTTATATCAGCACTGGAGCATTATAAGAGGAGCGGCTGATATCAGTCAGATATGATATGATGTCTCTGGAGGTTATATCAGCACTGGAGCATTATAAGAGGAGCGGCTGATATCAGTCACATATGATATGATGTCTCTGGAGGTTATATCAGCGCTGGAGCGTTATAAGAGGAGCTGCTGATATCAGTCACATAGGATATAATGTCTCTGGAGGTTATATCAGCGCTGGAGCGTTATAAGAGGAGCGGCTGATATCAGTCACATAGGATGTAATGTCTCTGGAGGTTATATCACTGCTGGAGCATTATAAGAGGAGCGGCTAATATCGTCACATATGATGTAATGTCTCTGGAGGTTATATCAGCGCTGGAGTGTTATAAGATCAGCTGCTGATATCAGTTACATGTGATGTAATGTTTCTGGAGGTTATATCAGTGCTGGAGCTTTATAAGAGGATCGGCTGATATCAGTCACATATGATGTAATGTCTCTGGAGGTTATATCAGTGCTGGAGCATTATAAGAGGGGCGGCTGATATCAGTCACATAAGATGTAATGTCTCTGGAGATTATATCAGTGCTGGAGCATTATAAGAGGAGCGGCTGATATCAGTCACATATGATGTAAATGTTTCTGGAGATTATATCAGCACTGGAGCATTATAAGAGGGGCGGCTGATATCAGTCACATAAGATGTAATGTCTCTGGAGATTATATCACTGCTGGAGCATTATAAGAGGAGCGGCTAATATCGTCACATATGATGTAATGTCTCTGGAGGTTATATCAGCGCTGGAGTGTTATAAGATCAGCTGCTGATATCAGTTACATGTGATGTAATGTTTCTGGAGGTTATATCAGTGCTGGAGCTTTATAAGAGGATCGGCTGATATCAGTCACATATGATGTAATGTCTCTGGAGGTTATATCAGTGCTGGAGCATTATAAGAGGGGCGGCTGATATCAGTCACATAAGATGTAATGTCTCTGGAGATTATATCAGTGCTGGAGCGTTATAAGAGGAGCGGCTGATATCAGTCACATATGATGTAAATGTTTCTGGAGATTATATCAGCACTGGAGCATTATAAGAGGAGCGGCTGATATCAGTCACATGGTGTAAATGTCTTTGGAGGTTATATCAGCGCTGGAGTGTTATAAGAGAAGCGGCTGATATCAGTCACATATGATGTCCTCAAAATGCTGTGGGTCACGCCCCTCGCTTCACACATTGTGGCATAATAATGACATTGCAGCAGTGTCACCGGCGGCTGCCTTGTGTATTGATGTGAGTGCGCCAGGTCAAAGGCAGTCTTGCTGCAATCTCATTATCATGCTTCCAGCCCTCCTCCTAACAGGCCGCCAGTGCCACCTGCCTTCAGATCCTTTGGTACCCAGTGGCTGGATAGAAGTAACAACAGAATGAATTACTAGTATTACTAATGTGTGGGGGCTCAAAGGGGCCTAACTAATGGGAAGGGGCACTGAAGGGACATTACTGTTATGAAGGCAGCATAACTACTGTGAAGGGGGTACAAAATGGGGCATAAATTTGTTATGGCACGCTAAGCACACCTGTTATTATCCCTCCTTGGGTTTTTTAAATCTGTGTGAATGTGCCATGTGAAACCTAATGGTTTGTTGACTCTGCCCACTTGGTTTAGCTCCACCCTCTACCGATTCAGCCCTGCCTAGAACATGGGGCCACTTTCATGTTTTTTTCCAGGGTCACTTTGAGTTCCCAATCCGCCCCTGCCTCTGTATATACAGTACAAAGGCTGATGGAACACGGCACTTTTTGTTTTACATTGGATGCATACGGAAATACAGAAGACGGCTCATGCACATCTATGGCTTCATATGCAACAATTCACAAAAAAACACAATTTTAGTGGGACAATTCCATGTAAAAAAAAACACAACACAAGTGTACCATGTGAATACATTCTTACAGCCTGTAGACCTATTACAGAACTGTGGGATCTCCAAGTGCCGTGATATGGAACCTCTGTATGTCACCATATTCTCTTTTAGAAGCAATGCTTACATAAGAGATTATCGCCATAGTATGGCATGAAATGGGCCATCCCACGATTTCTTCTTAGTGATTGTGTACGAATCTGTGAGCTAAAGCTTCTGTGTGACTCTATATCAGTGTTTCCCAACCAGTGTGCCTCCAGATGTTGCAAAACTACAACTCCCAGCATACCCGGACTGCCTTTGGCTGTTCAGGCATGATGGGAGTTGTAGTTTTGCAACAGCTGGAGGCACACTGGTTGGGAAACACTGCTCTATATGACACTGGAGGCATGTGGAGGTACAGTATACATTTCTATTATTACCCTATTATGGATGTGTTCAGGAGCTCATAAACTGTGTACCTGATTTACTATATGGACAACCTGCACATCCCACGTACAGGAGCTTTCATAGCATCCCATTCTAAATCCAAAGGTGTTAATATGGAGTTGGCCCCCCTTCTACAGCTAAAACAGCTTTCAGTATTCCAGGAAGGCTTTTTACAAGATCTTGGAGTGTGTCTGTTGGAATTGTGTCCATTTATCAAGATGAGCATATGGACCTTTGCTTTGTGCACAGGGGCAATGCCATGCTGGAACAGAAAAGGGCCTTCCTAAAACTGTTCCCACAAAGTTGGAAGCAAACAATTGTTGAAAATGTTATTGTATGCTGAGGCACAACCCCTAAAAAACCACCCCATAGCATTATTCCTCCTCCACCAAACTTTACAGTTGGCACAATGCAGTCAGGCAGGTAACGTTATCCTGGTATTTGCTAAACCCAGAATTGTCCACCAGACTGCCATACAGAGAAGTGTGATCCGTCACTCCGCAGAACACACTTCCAATGCTCGAGAATCCAGTGGCGGTGTGCTTTACACCACTCTGTCAGATGCCTGGCATTGTCCTTGGTGACGTCAAGCTTGCATGCAGCTGCTCACCCATTGAAACCTAGGCCATGAAGCTCCAGGTGTACAGTTTTGTACTGATATTAATGCCAAAGGAGGATTGGACTCTGCAGAGCGTTGGCGACTTTTATGCACTAAGGCCCCTTTCACACGGGCGAGTTGTCCGCGCGGGTGCAATGCGTGAGGTGGACGCATTGCACCCGCACTGAATCCGGACCCATGCTTTTCTATGGGGCTGTGCACTTGAGCAGTGATTTTCACGCATCACTTCTGCATTGCGTGAAAATCGCAGCATGCTCTATATTGTGTGTTTTTCACGCAACGCAGGCCCCATAGAAGTGAATGGGGCTGCGGGAAAATCGCAAGCATCCGCAAGCAAGTGCGGATGCAGTGCGATTTTCCCGCATGGTTGCTTAGCAATGTGACCATATCTTTATTATTTTCCCTTATAACATGGTTAAAAGGGAAAATAATAGCATTCTTAATAAAGAATGCTGTGTAAAATGAGGATGAAGGGGTGATGGACCATGTGATTGGACCATGTGATGTGACGTCATCACAGGTCCTTTAGCTGGTAGCTGAAGCTTGAAGAGAGAAGACAGATCGCAACTACGCGATCAAGTGGCTAAGGTAAGTTAAGTTTTATTATTTTTAACCCCTTCATCCTCATTTTACACAGCATTCTTTATTAAGAATGCTATTATTTTCCCTTATAACCATGTTACAACAGTGACATCCTATTACAAGACCAAGCTGGATTTCAGTGAGCTCTTTAAAATGACCCATTTATTCACAAATGTTTGTAAAAGCAGACTGCAAGGCTAGGGCTGGATTTTATACACCTGTGGCAATGTAACTGAATGAAACACCTGAATCCAATGATTAAGAGGCGTGTCCCAATACGTTCGTGCTGTCACATGTTGTGGCTGTGCTGTGTTTTGGATGCAGCGAAAAAAGCATAAAAAAATGTACATTTTTTTGCAACAATATATTTGCATTTACACTGTATTTCCTTCCAGCAAAGGAGATAAAAAAAACAAATCACACAGCAACATTTAATTACATTAATTGCAAAACGGAGTTACATTATTATAATTGCTATGTATTTTCCCTTACTGGATGGAAATGCAGCATAAATGAGGATATGTTGTTGCAAAAACTGCACACAGTTTTTTGCCACATCCAAAATACTGCCCCGCCACAACGGGTAGAGATGATCGAACGGGACAGATCCGTTTTGCAGCCCATAGACTTCTATTATGATGGAATGAAGGCACTCCGTTATGCATTCTATCACAGAATTGCGTTCTGGTCCGTGGTAACGGAATCCATAACGCAATTCTGCTTTTACCACCCGACGAAAAGTGAACGAAATTTCAAAATATGAAACTTGCTCATGTCTAGTAATTAGGAAAGATTTTCAGCTTTGGGATTTAAACAAAGGGGTATGCAAAAAATACACAAGCCTAAAACTACAATTATATTTAAGAGCATGCAAACAATAATTTATTTTTTTTATCGAATTTTGGGAAGAATTACATGAAATATAAAATCATCAGAATTTCAAAAGTATGAGACGCATTAGAGAGGTTAACAGCCCACAAAAGCTGCACAGCCATAGCACACATATACTTTATGATGGCCAGGCTCCAATTCATGCAAACCATCGAGGATTTTTACAATCTATAAGTCAATTGCTCTCTCCTGTGCTCTCTCTGCAGCGTAATTAAAGAGCCACTGCAGATAAAAGACAGCAACAGTAGTGGATATGTGCAAAATCAGATTTTATTGTCATTTTCTAAGTTATTTTAAGGCTTATTGGATTGTTTGTTAAAAGCTAATTACACTGATAACCTGGTTAATGTACATTTTGCCATTTTCATTTAAATCAAATGTTCCTCTAATGATGCTAGATTCCCCTGAGCCATATTAGCAGTTTATAACTTCAGAGACTTGCAGATTGTTCCCTCTTAATAGTAATAGTAGCTAATAATGACCTAAAAGTCCCACCTATATTTACTTGGGAGCATAAGTTAAAATGCTATCTAAAGGGGAAATATGGTCAAAATAACACAAAATAATACTGAAAGGGAATCTGTCACCAGCGACCTCCCTATCTGACTGTTTTCATAGACATATAGCGGTGGTTCCCCTGATTAAAATGCAGTTTTTCTTTTGTTGATCTGAGGCTCCATTCCCGAGTTATATGACGCCTTTGGTGCAATGAGGGCATCACTCATTGCTCTTATTGCACCCAAGCTCCACTCATTTCTGTGGCCAGCCCCTCACTGGCTGCTTTACCATTGCATGGACCTGTCAATCAAAGCAGCCAGGGAGACGTGTATTGTTTTTATGGCGTTCACTACATCTTAAAAATGATGACCTTATTCTGTGGGACGGTACGGTGGTACCACATTTATATCATTTTTATTATGTTTTCCTACTTTTGAAAATTGTAATGGGTATTGTGGGACTTAGATGGGATGGGACTTACATGGGATCAAATGCAGTCAGAAACAATGACATAGAAGTCCATTTCAGACAAGGCTTTGCCTGGGCTTCATGGTTAGGGATACTCAGCAGATATCTCACGCAGCTTTCCCTAGTAGACATACATACATAGGTCCTTGAGCCTTGTACACATATGAGAGGAATCCTGGGAAAATATAATGATCCCTGATCACTTTCCCTGTCCCAGTCTCACAGTATGTATATACAATTCTCTGTTAGAACTGGAGAGGTAGAACTCTTTACTTTAAGGCTCATGCCCACACCACAGTATCTTATGGCATGTGTAATCCCTGTCTTGGCACAAAATATACAGAGCTCCTCTATGGACTTGAATTAAGACACGATACATGCATGGCACATGCTTTTCCCCATTTTGGCATTTGCTTTTTTTGCAATGAAAAAAAGAGCACCAAATCTACATCCACTTTGTGCATAAGGCCTCTTTCACACTTGAATTCTGAGGATCCGGCAGGCACTTCCGTCCCGCCGGATCCGTCAGAACGCAAGTCGCCTGAAAGCATTTGAAGACTGATCAGGATCTTGATCAGTCTTCGAAATGCTTTCAGGTTACCATGGCAGCCAGGATGCTACTGAAGTACTGGCTGCCATGGTACTCCGCAGCAGTGAACTTACCTGCGCTGCGGCCGCCGGGCGCTCCATCATGACGTCACAGGTCCTCACAGTGCATAGTTAAATGCGTCGCCCGGACCTGTGACGTCATGAAGGAGAGCACGGAGACTGCAGCGCAGGTAAGTACACTGCTGCGGAGTACTTACCATGGCAGCCAGGACTTCAGTAGCGTCCTGGCTGCCATGGTAACCGATCGGAGCCCCAGCTTACACTGGGGCCCCTGATCCCAACTGCTGCTGCGCATGCGCAGAGCTTAACATCGGATCCGGCAATGCGCCGAAACAACGTTTAGCTTAATTCCGGATTAATGCACTTCAATGGGCATTAATTCCGGATCCGGCGTTACGGCATGTCTTCTGGACGGAGATGAATCTGCAGCATGCTGCGGTTTCGTCAACGTCCAAAAAACGTTCACATACTGAACGGAAGACATCCTGAATGGATTTCTCTCCATTTAGAATGCATTAGGATAATCCTGATCAGTTTCTTTCTGGCGTAGAGACCCGACAACGGATCTCTATGCCGGAAAGTAAAAACGCTAGTGTGAAAGGGGCCTAAGGCCTTATTCTTATTTGCATGCTTATATTTAGTATCCTTTAGGAGCCTATATGGCAGTTTGCAGAGGATGTATGAAGAGAAAGGAAGAAATTCTGCTTTTGACACTTCCAATTACCTAACCTGAGGAAGAGGATCTTAATTCCCCGAAACGCGTTGTTTTTACCGAAAACCTTTTGATTGGAATAAAAGAAGTTTTAACCTCAAGTTTGCCTTGACTGGGTTTTGGAGCGCCAAAAGCAGAATTTCTTCCTTTCTCTTCATACAACGGCCAGTGAAGGGGGACTGGAAATCCTTCTACATTGGAATCTCAACCTGCGGCTGCACACCCGAAGGCGACTGTTTCTTCATATGATATGTCTACCATAGGGTTGGGCCTATTATAGCACAACCCAAAAAGGTGAGCCTCTAATCGCAAAGCACTCCTGTCTTATTTATTAGTTAGGACGTACTACCCTATTGTGCGCTATTTTATTGAGCCCTAGGCACGTCCATCTCGTACTGCAGAGGATGTATGGCGCTTTACTGTTTGGCCGATGTCCAGACTCCATGAACCGGGCTCTGTAGTATGCTTAAGCTCATTAGGGTAGTTTCACATTGTAGCGTTACAATCATCCCTCTGGAGTGCATCCCTCTGGAGTGCAATCATCCCTCTGGCATAGCAGGACATTGCCTTTCTTCCCATTGACTATAATGGGATGCGGTGGGTATTCAGCTGGATAAAAACCACTGCAAGCACCGGACCCATAATAGTCAATGGGGCCCGGCGGTGCTCTGGCCCTTTCTGGCTATGCCGGATATGATGAGCTCTGGCAGGCTGTTTTTCTGCCGGAACAGCATGCCAGATTATTTTAATGCTAGTGTGAAACTAGCCTTAAGGCTGTATTACACAGCCCGATGTGGCAGACGATTGTGGGGAGGGAAGCGTTTCCTCACAGCAATCGCCTGCTCGCTAGTGGAGGAGACTCCTGCTATTCCATACAGTGCTCTCCTCTGCAGCATGGGGAGGAGCGAGCGCTATGCCATTGCTGGTCCCCATGCTGTATAGTGGTTTGCCGGTGGCAGATCGTTATTAGACACCACGATCTGTGGCCTGCACACGATAATTTTTTAACATGTCAAAAGATTTGGATTGCCCGATGATCAAGCGTTTGCTCATTTATTGGGCAATCAGCGACAGTATAACACTGCAAGATGATCCCTAACGAGCTTTCATGCAAACGCTAGCGATTATCGACCGAAAAATCAGCCAGTGTAATACAGGCTTTAATTGATCAAAAATGTATTGAGGTGACGAATCTAGATATATATTGGATAGTAACTATTGTACGTGTTGCATATTGCATGTACTGGGGAAATATTACAGGCTTATGAGAAGCAATTAGCTGATTTGCCAGTGACAAACACTTTATAGCATAACAGCTGTTGACCTCAAACTCCATAAGTAACCTGATTCTCTGATCTGCATGAAAACCTGTCTATGAGTGTTGGCATCAACCATGATGTCATGAAGAGATCGTCTTGCATTGAGGAACGCAGCCTCATAGTATAAGAGTGCAACACATAGACTGCTTTTTATGTCCAGGAAAAAAGGCAACATAAGGTTAGAAACACAATACTTCTAAATAGGCTTGTGACTGCAATTTATTCACGCATGACACATATAAGTTACAATTTGTACCTGTGAGCAGAACATACTTAGGTTTTATTTAGAATATCTGAAGAATACAATTACAATGGATTTGCTAGGACTAGAACAAATCCGAAAATTGTTTTATTATGGCATAATATATAAAAGACAACTGCGCTTTAAAAGAAAAGAAAACCATGTTATGGTCAACAGCCAAAGGCGGCATACTACACTCAAATGGGTTGTCCAGGATTAGAAAAATATAGCTGCTATTCTCCAAAATGTAGCACTACATCTGTCTGTGGGTTGAGTCTGGTGTTGCTGTTTGGCTCCATTAAAGGGGTTGTGCAATTTTTAACTTTTTTTAACAGACCTCACAGAGTAGCCAAGCCCATGATGATGATCATACGTACTTGGTCACTGCTGCTGGGTTCTGGATCCATCGCTCCACAGCCGCCTCAGCAAGTCCTGGGTCTCTGGGAATTAACATCCTAGTGATGGAGGTCATGTGACCGCTGCAGCCATTCACTGGCCGAAGCGGTGACCTGGCACCCATGTGGCATGTGACCCAGTGATATACTGCACCGCTGTGGCAGGTGATTGGCTTCAACAGTCACATGACCACCATCCACAGGAGTTGATTCCGAGAGACATAAGACCTGCAGAGGTGGATGTGAAGCGTCGTAGCCAGAACCCAGAAGTGGGGACCAGGTAAGTATACTCACCACGACAAGTAAGTAGTTTATAAGCTGTTAGGGCAGCTTATGGAATTCACTGAGAAGGAACAGACCCCCCCCCCCCAAGCTCTATCAGTCTTAGATCAGCCTTTCATCAGAACCCCAGTCTCCATCAGCCTCAGATCAGACCCCCTCCAGCCTCCATTAACCTCAAATCAAAGCCCCTTTAGACCCCCCAGCCTCCATTAGCATCAGATCAGCCCCCCTCATCAGTCTCAGATTGGACCCCTAATCAGTCTCAGATCAGACCCTCATCAGACCTCAGATCAGACATTACAAAAAATAAATAAATAAACTTACCTCACTTGCTCCGGACGGTGCTGCAGATTCAGGACTCACTGCTCCCGCATCGCTTCTTCCAGGTCCCGCTATGTACTGTGACCTGACAGCGCATAGCCGTAAAGGATGAAGTCATTAGCATTCATACTATAAGATGCACTGTCACCTTCACCCCACTTTTTTTTGGGGGGGGGGGGGATGTGCATCTTATAGTCCAAGAAATATGGCAAATGTACTTTACCAGAACATAAAGGACACATTTAAATGATCATTAAGCTGCTCCCACATGCAGTAGTTGTGTGAAGCATGGCCAAGAATCACACAGCAAAACCTGTACTCATTTAGTTGCCCTTGTGGCTTGTACAAGTGAAGAACATGGTTTCAATGTGTTTTACCTGTACGAGCCATGTAAGAAAAAAAAAAAAGAATTTCAAGCAGTGTTAAAAATTGCATCCAGTTTTGCCTCATGGTTTGTGCAGCAAAATATACAATGCTATAACCACCACATTAAACTTTAGCTATGATACCATCCATTCGTGATACACTCTTAATTCACGGCTGATTAGACATTAAACTGTCATTAGGGGGAGCCAGAGAGTCGTTGTGCAAAGATTCAAAGTCCACTTTTTATTTGCAAATACTACATGTGCCAGGGCTGACACTCATCTTCTTTCTCAAGCAAAGGTTACAGATATTTGGAAATATATTCCTGCATTTTCACCAAAGGTTGTCATGGCATCTAAGCCCAAAATATTTGCTGTGGTATTTTTTAGTACTGTATAATGATATTGTTTGAAGGTTTACATACAGATGTTTGCATTAGGTGGTGACAAGTAGAACAAGCTTGTTAGGATAGGGATCAGGAATGTTAACCACAAAAAGTGATCTGCTCTGGGAACAGATTTTATACACGTGTTGTAGTTTTTTTTTTTTTTTTACTTCTATATGAAGGGGAATACAAATGGCTAAGGGGAGGTATCTGTATGTCTCCTATGTTTTGTTTACATACATTTATTATTTTGGCAAAAAAGTAGAGAACAAATGGAAGGCAGCATGAGAATAGAATCAGACTACACAGGGTTTGTTTGCAGTCTGTAACCATTGAGACAGAAACCTGTAGAATTGTAGCAAATATTAGAGGGACAATTATTGGAGCTATTTAATATGGTGACAAGGTTGAACATTATCTTTGAGGATTCCTTCAGATGAGCGCTCTCAAACTATTCTGTTAACTGTCTGCAAAAAATGGATAAAAAAAAAAAAAAAGAACCATTTCCATTGCGCACCCATTCCCTTGAATGAGTCTGGCATGAAAATTGTCCTAAATGGTGCATTGCCTTCCGCAATTATTATAATTATTTTTTTTTGCACAGACTGATGTTAATTGACCCACTGATCAGAAGGGGTCAGTGTTCAGTCCAGATGCTGTCCATTCTACAGTACAAACACAGGGAGACCAACTACAAAAAACACTGCGGAGCCTCACTTAAGAGTCTCAACACAGCAATCCAAAGTGCAAAGCTCCCTGGGAAACAGGAATATGCAAAATAAAAGTGAAGCCCCAGTTATGAAAGCCAGATATCCCTCAAATCCCTGTGTTTGTGTAGTCTCCGAGGCATTGATCCCGGTTAGCCAGAATCCTACTCCACACTGATGAGGGGCAACACCCCGAAACAGCTGTCTGTGGATGGATACCTGGCTTAGGTTTTCCCCGTCATATCCTTAAAGCTTGTAAAAAAGCGGGATCTTGACATAGGGGCCACTTAATATGGTGGATTTGGTGATCTCTGTAATGGAGACACCCCTTTGCTTGGTTTTCCTTTCTTTAAGGGATATCTGGCTTTCATTGTGTTGTAGACCCATAACTGGGGCTCCACATTTATTTTACATTCTACAGTACGACAGTCCCAGGACGTGAGCATCCTTTGTCTGAATGAGCCATAAGTACAGCAATTTATGTTCACTTCTAAAATTTGCCCTCTGAACTCTGACGTCAGTGTCCACAACTGCTGGGCAGGGTTATGCTCTACAGTAGATTATAAATGGAAGAGGATGCCCAACATCAAAACCAATTTCACTTACAGTATGACTGGAAATGTGCTTAAAGTGTAACTGTAGCTGCAGCATTATGCATAAAGAAATCTTTAGTTTCTTCACATACTACTGTTTTCCTTGAGTTTTTCCCTTAAGTTATGGCTGTTTTAACCCCTACATTATGAGGATCTTCTCAGGATGGCTCCTCTGCCAGTTCTCTGAGGCCAACACTGCTTTCCCTCACTTCCCATACACACTTGCTGTAGCCAGCAGCTCCCTGCCAGCCAATCAGATTGGATTACTGAGAGACACGCCTCCTCACTCTGGAGCCTAATGCAGCTATGCAGTGTGAAGGACCGCCCCTCTGTCTTCTGTTTATACCAAAGGGAAGACAGACAAGCCCTAGCAATGGTCTTTTAAGGGACCAGTGGAAAGGGATAGGGGACAATAATGAAAGCTGTTATTATAAGGTAATTACAGATCTTTTGACAGTCACTGACAGAGTAACTCAGGTATACATCCCTAGCAAATAAAAAAATATGACAATTGCACTTTAACATAAATAAAAAAAAAGGCACTCACCTATTCACCATTACTCCATTCCAGTGTCAAGGCTCCCTTCCCTGCTCCTTCCAGTTTATGGTGGTCTGCAAGTGTGATGTCCGTCCGTGGTCACATGCATGGCTGCAGCCTTTCACTGCCCTCAGTGGTGACATGTTCCTGAGCAGCAGGAGACTGCTTAACAAGTTCTAGTCTGCTGGGGACTGGAAGGAGTGAGGAGCTTTGGTGCTTGAAATAAGTGGCAGAGAACTGGTGCCTTTTCACTTTATGTTAAATACTTTTCCAGCTATAATTTAAAGGGAACCGGTCATCAACTTTATGCTGACCTCACTGAGGGCAGCATAATATAGTAACAGAAATCCTGATTTCAACGGTTTGTCACTCATGAGCTAAAAGTAAGTGGTTGCTGAGAACCAGCATCATAATCATTGCAGCACAGACCTTGAAAATAGTCAAATCTACTTGAGAAGAGTCCTGGTTATTCATAATCTCCTGCTCTCGCCCATTTGCTGATGGTTGGCAGTTCTCTCCTAGAGAGGAAGGGAGAAAACTAGGTAGAAGCCTGTCAGTCATCAGCAGGTGGGCAGGAGAGCAGGAATTCATGAATAACCAGGACTCTTCTCAGGTGGTCGGGACTCTTTTCCAGGCCCAGTCTGCAATGATTGTAATGTTGGTTCTCAGCAACAACTTACTGTACTTTGAACTTTTAAATGAAAGACCGCTAAAATCAACTCACCTGTCTCTGCTTTATTCTGCCGTTAGTATGGACAGCATATAGTTGATGACAGGCTCCCTTTAAGTACCATAGCTTTTGGGGCCAGACAACTTCGTTAATAGCACATTTATTACATGTGCTCTGTTCAAAGGTATTAAAAAAAGTAAGAAGTCCTTCAGGCTAATTTCCCATCTGCAGTGAAGGTTCAGTCAGGAGTCCCTGGTGCAGATTTGGTCAAACACGACAGACGAAATAGTGCTGCATGCTGCGCTATTTTGCCCAGTAAAATGATGGACCCCATTATAGTCAATGGATCCATCATGTGCCGTTGGTACCAGTCATCTGACACATCCAGCACTGCCATCATTTTCAATGTCCTACTTATATAACAGGCCGGAATAACAGAAATGAATAATGCCAAGGAGATCTTATCCTAAAGTGTGACTTTAAGTCCGAATTTAATACTGACATTATTTTCTTAAAGTGGTTAGCCAGGAATTTGATATTAATGGCCTATTCTCAATATCAGCAATATCAGACTGGTGGGGTATGACTATTCAAAAAAAGGGCATGGTGCCCCAGGACCTCTTAGGCCTCTTGCTAGGCCAGTGACATCACCGTACATCTGTCACGTGGCCTAGTGGCAGCTCTGTCCCATTCAAGTCAATGGGGCTGAGCTGCAATACCAAACACAGCCGTTATCCAATGTATAGTTCTGCGCTTGGTAAGCTATGAAGAGACCACAGCGTTCGCGGGGTTCTCGAACCCGAGAGTCGGACCCCCGGCGATCTGATATTGACTTATCCTGACGATAGGTCATCAATATCAAATTCCTGGATAACCCCTCAAATACGCTAATGGTATATTATTTATGGTAGAAAGATACACTTGTAAACCCATCTATTCACTGCTATACAGAAAATCACTATTAAAGATATTAAGAAATTGCCTTAATCAAATATTTAAAGGGGTTCTCCGGGAATTAAGAAAATCATTAAATATTACTTTATTATAAATATATTCTCAAATACCTTTCATTATTTATAAAGGCTCGTTTTGTCTGGGGAGCAATCATCAGGGGAAACAAAATGGCTGCTGTCCTATTAGTTCACACAAAACCGGTCCTGATCATACATGAGGACAAGTTTCTTTACAACACTGAGGTAAAGAGCTACCTCATCCTCCTCTCTGCTCTGCTTGTCATGGATTATGATCCTGAATGCAGATGATCTTTAGCTGAATTTTTGTGTAATTTAGATCATGAGAGGATATGACAGGACAGACTGTGGTAATGTGTTGCTGTAGTAATTGAGGCTGCATACAAGTGCTGCTGCTCATTAGCCACACCTCACCCTCCTCTCGTATCTCTTCATCATCTCCATTCCCACAGATAATTACCTGTATTCAGGATCATAATCCCTTACAAGTAGAGCAGATAGGAGGACGAGGCAGCTCTATGGCTCATTGTAGTGAAGTAACTTGTCCTCCTGTGTGATTAGGACAGGTTTTATGTGTACTGATAGGACGGAGGCCATTTTGTTTTCCCTAATGATTGCCCCCTAGACAAAACAAGCCATTCTAAGTAATGAAGGGTATTTGTAAATATATTTATTATAAAACAATATTTAAGTATTTTCATTTCTTAAATTTCTGGTGAACCCCTTTAACGTCACATTCGGTCGGGTCTTTTACATTGAACTTTTGTGGGCATGTTCTATAATTTGCATCTAAGTGTCACACAATCCAACAAGGGTTAATGCTTCATGGACTATTGCCAGAGTAATCCCTCCCTTGCAGTGCTGGCGGCTCAGAGCTGTGATCTCGAATGTTTATGAACAGCTCCTAACTTGGCCTTATACGGTCGCACACATGACATCATGAGGAGCAACTATGGAAACACAATGTGACCTCACAAACAAAAGAAATGTTCCCTCCACGGTGCCCAAATGTAACTAAAGCCTGACATTCACAAAGAAAAACAGGCAGAGACAATAGTCTAATAAATATTCCTTATCCGGTACAGGAACACTGGTGCCAGATCTCTTTGATAGTTGTCATTAGGTAAAAAGATAGATTAGCACAGCGCCATACACTAGCCAGTGGCTGTGAATGGTACTGCAGCAGTGCTCTCATTCAATTTCTGTAAATAGGAGAGTCACCTATAATTTTTTCTGCTATTTAACCCCTTAGTGACCACCCATACGCCTTTTCATGGCGGTCACTAAGGGGCCTTAGGCCCCTCAGGGGCTAGAACCTTGGATCTTTTAGAGCTCTATTAGGGTGAATAGGATCTCACATTCTCCCTGCTGCCCTGTGCATAGTACACACAGCAGCAGGGAGCTGACCATTTCAGCCAGCGCTTCAGTAGCATTCTGGCCGCTATGGTAACCGATTAGAGACCCAGGGTTACACTGCTGCGGCTCCGATCAAAAGCTGCCACTGCACCACCAATGAGGAGGAGGGGAGAGGGGACCCTGTGGCCACTGCCACCAATGATTTTAATACTGGGGGGTTGAGGGGAGGGGGCGCACTGCGTCAGTAATGATTTTAATACTGGGGGGATTGAGGGGAGGGGGCGCACTGCACCACCAATGATTTTAATACTGGAGGGTTGAGGTGAGAGGGTGCACTGCACCACCAATGATTTTAATACTGGAGGGTTGAGGTGAGAGGGTGCACTGCGCCACCAATGATTTTAATACTGGGGAGGAGGGCGCACTGCGCCACCAATAATAATTAGCATTAAATACAGGAGGCGGGTGCGGCACCTGAGGGGTTAACTGCTGCTGATCGCAGCTCCCCACCAGCACCCGCCTCCTGGATTTGTATTAAACATTTACTTTCATTGGTGGCACAGTGCGCCCGCCCCTCTCTTCTCATTGGTGGCAGCGGCACAGGGGGAGGGAGAGAATGCTTCCTTCTCCCCTGTGCTGCTTGAGGAGAATATGGAGTGCACTAAGAGCAGCAATAGCGAAGCCTAGTATCGAAAAAAGGCATACCAGACAAAAGTATCAAAAATTCTATACCCGAAACAACCCTACGCGGAACTGATGCATGAAAAAAACCCTCATGTACACAGACCCATTGAAATTATTATTGCGTCAGGATTCAGTGCGGGTGCTATGCGTTCACGTCAGTCATTGTACCCGCGCGGAAAACTCACTCGTGTGAAAGGGGCCTGAAGCTGCCTGTTTGGGAGTGCAGAACAGACAATAAATTAATTCTAAATTGCAAACATTTGGTTAATCCACAGGAGTTATATGTTTATCCTTTATGCATTGCAATAGGTGATCTCCGAGGGGAAGATATGAATGTACATACTACACATCGCTGGTCAATTTCCGTGCCGATTTTTTTTTTTCCTGTGGAGTGTGACTGACATGTGGTAAAATGTCCTCCACTTTGCTGCTATGGTAATATGCAACAAATTTTCAATCCAGATGCAAAAATCCAGAAGTGAAATTCGCCATATATCTGCTTGATGTCGACATCAGAGAACTAGTTACCAAAAAAACACTGAGGCTGAAGACTTTGTTGCAATGGCCATCGTACTGACATCTTCTGATCGCTCTATGATAGGGCTGCACCATGACAGCTTCACAATCTCAATGCTTCCTTACGGTAGAAAACGTTTTAAAAATGTCAAAAATATTGTTGCAGATTGCCTACATCTTTTCCCTCATGGTAAAGCAACGGTCCTGTCACCCAACTAACAGTCACCGTGGAACAACAGCCCTAATAGTCACAACAGATGGAAATAAGGAACTGTTGTGTATGAGTCTAATGATACTCCATATCTGCCGACTCCTCATAACTATCATTTACGTAGGATATCTGTAGCAACCTACTTTCCTTCTTCTCCCTGGCTATTTTTCCAGCCGGCTTGTCAGGCAAGATGTAAAAATAACCAGGTCGGGTGTGTCTGTGGGAGTTCTCAGTGGCCCTCCGCCTGTCCTGATATTATAAATAGACGGCCGGCGGCGTCCTGCCGTACAGTGGTGAGGTGAACTGTATAGCTGTACAGGACATCCTAATGATGGGTTCATATGTAGTGATTTTTTTCCTATGATTCAGCTTGAGAACGTTGAATACTTTATTTGCATTGTGTAAATGGTGAAATAGTCCTACGCTATCGTTTCCAGGGCTTATGGATATGCAGATATGGGGTGGCTACTAGGATGGCCACTGCTGTGCATGCGCTCCCACGGTCCCGATCACCAGAAAAGCCAGGATTTTTTTCCCGTAGTGTGCAAGTACGACCACCACTAGAGTTGAGCGAACTTGCATTTTAAGTTCGGCGTCCAAAGTTCGGGTTATCAAAGCATCCCGTTATGGATTCCGCTACCGCGGACCATAACGGCATTTGGAATCCATAAGGGGATTCTTCAATGAACCCGAACCTTGGACAACACCATGGGCGTAGCTATAGGGGGTGCAGAGGTAGCAGTCGCTACCGGGCCCAAGACCCTGAGGGGGCCCAAAGACCCTTATGCCGCACAAGAAGACACACAAAGCACTGAGGGAAGGGGGCCCAAGCTAAACTCTTGCACCGGGGCCCATGAGCCTTTAGCTACGCCCCTGGACAACACGAAGGACCTGGGGTGACGTCACCGTCATGTGATCAGTGCAGGGGGCGTGGCTCAGTACTGGATTGGATAAGAGGTCGTAGGCTATCACCTCTTATCTAATCCAGTACTGAGCCACGCCCCCTGCACTGATCACATGACGGTGACGTCACCCCAGGTCCTTTGTGTTGTCCAAGGCTCGGGTTCATTGAAGAATCCCCTCATGGATTCCAAATGCCGTTATGGTCCGTGGTAGCGGAATCCATAACGGGATGCTTCGATAACCCGAACCCAAACTTTGGACGCCAAACTTAAAACACAAGTTCGCTCAACTCTAACCACCACTGCTGGATTGCAGGGTGGTCATAACCATGGAAACGAGCAATGCAATGGCTCCTGAAATTTCCACTCAAATGGAAGCCAAACTGGATGCTAACATTTTTTTACTTAAAGGAGTTGTCTCACATCAGCAAATGGCATTTATTATGTAGGTAATGTTAATACAAGGCACTTACTAATGTATTGTGATTGTCCATATTGCCTCCTTTGCTGGCTGGATTCATTTTTCCATCACATTACACACTGCTTGTTTCCATGGTTACGGCCACCCTGCAATCCAGCAGCGGTGGTCATGCTTGCACAATTCAGGAAAAAGCGTCCGCCTTTATGTTGGCCTGGACCGTGGGAATGCACACAGGATAGTGTGTTTTCCTATAGTGTGCAAGCACAACCACCACTGCTGGATTGCAGGGTGGACTGTAACCATGGAAACAAGCAGTGTATAATGTGATGGAAAAATGAATCCAGCCATCAAAGCAGGCAATATGGACAATCACAATACATTAGTAAGTGCCTTGTATTAACTTCCTCTACATAATTAATGCAATTTGCTGAAGTGAGACATCCCCTTTAATCTTACTAAGGCATACATTTAGGCCTGTATTACACTTGCAGATCAGCATTAGGACTGTTGGGGAGGAAGCCTTCCTTCCTAACAATCGCCTGCTCATTAGTGGAGGAGACCGCTGCTGTTACATGCAGTATAAAAAACGCAAGGTAAGCGGCACTACAGATCCTGATCCAGGTACATACCAGTGTTCACACTTAGTAGCGGTAGTGGTGCAAGCAGATAGGGAACTTGGCCATCGGTCCCGTCACATTCATAATCCTCAAGAAGGCCGCAGCACTCATCCATATAATGTAAATCCGATTTATTGAAGATACAACATGGTAGCAGCGACGTTTCGACCACAATGGGTCTTTTTCAAGCAGTGCTTGTTACCTGCAATAATCATCTCCGAAGTATGAGGAGCGATCGCTAATGCCATCACTGGTCCCCATACAGAATCATTTGCCGCCAGCAACCGATTTTTTTGCCTGCTTACAAATTGTGCTTGTCTGATAAACGAGCTTGTTCATGGGGTAATTGTCAGCAGCTTTAGGGCTCATGCACATGATCGTATGTATTTTGCGGTACGCAAAGAACAGATCCGCAAAAAATACGGATGACGTCCATGTGCATTCTGTATTTTGCGGAACGGAACAGCAGGCCCCTAATAGAACACTACTATCCTTGTCCGTAATGCGGACAGTAATAGGACATGTTCTATTTTTTGGTGGAACGGAAATACGGAAATGGAATGCACACGGAGTAACTTTTTTTTTTTTTGCGGACCTATTGAAATGAATGGTTCCACATACGGAAAAACTGAACGGACACGACACGGAAAGAAAATGCGTTTGTGTGCATGAGCCCTTACACTGGCAGATTATCATTAACGAGCGTTCCTATGAATGCCCAGTGATCTACCTGACTATCTCCAGGTCTAATACAGCCCTAAGACTGAATGTCTAGACGTGCACCAGATCCATCACAGGGGCTCAGGATAAGGCCTCTTGCAAACGTTTTTTTTTTCCCGTTTCGTTTTTGTGGATTCCGTTTGCGGTCCGTATGTGGGACCTTTCATTTCCATGGTTCCGCAAAGATAAACAGAATGTACTCCGTGTGCATTCCGTTTCCATATTTCCATTCTGCTGAAAGATAGAACTTGTCCTATTATTGCCCGCAAATAACGATCCGTGGCTCCATTCAAGTCAATGAGTCCGCAAAAAATACGGAATGCATACGGAACACATATGTATGTCTTCCGTTTTTTGCTGGGCCATGCCCTCTTTGCCCATGTGTTTACTATTAAAACGCATTACTGTTCATTATATTAATGATTAAAAATGTTATGTTTCTGTTTGCGATCCGCAAACAACGGATCGCTTACGGAAACTATACTGAGATTATTTGCGGAACTACGGAACAGAAACAAAAACTGGAAGAACGGATCCGTTAAAAACAAACCGCAAAATACTGGAAAACCCATACAGTCGTGTTCAAGAGGCCTAAATCTGGTCCAGGGACAGACACTTTTCTCTGACTCTATACCAACTATTGGTTGGCTTACTTTGAGAAAGCTTTTATCTCCAGAATTGTGGCGTAATTTTGGCACATCTTAGGCCCCGTCCCTTTGTCGATCATGTCAGAAAAAAAATGTAAGAACCCTAGATGCGTCAAATTGTGCCAGGTTGCCCCACAGACTTTTGGTGCAGACACATTAGTAAATCTGGGACACTGTTGGTTACATTTATCAAAACTGCTTCTAAGGAAAACTGTCTTTGTTGCCCAAAACAACCAATCAGATTAATCCTGAAGGAACGGACGCATCCTGATGTCCAAAATCAAAACGGACCCGTTTAGTTTCGGCTTTAAGATCCTCTGCCGAATCTCATAACCAGAAATAACAATGCAAGTGTGAAACAGGCCTTACTGTATGGACATACTCTTAGGAACCTCCAAATACATCCAAAGGGCTCTATGCATTCATACTGCAGAGTTATTATAACCAATGGACATGATTATAAGAATGGGGGGGGGGGTGCGCATTAAATAAAAATGTGGATTCACCACTTATAGAGCCTCTATTACATCACCGCTCACACCATACGAGGTGGAAATCAAACTCAGCCTCCAGTGATGATTGAAGAAGTGCAGAAGTCAGCAAAGGTCTGCATAAGGCTATACACGTGTCGCGAGACCATAAGGCCCCTTTCACACGAGCGAAATTTCCGCGTGGGTGCAATGCGTGACGTGAACGCATAGCACCCGCACTGAATCCTGGCCCATTCATTTCAATGGGTCTGTGTACATGAGCGCTTTTTTTCACGCATCAGTTCTACGTCTCACAGCATGTTCTATATTGTGCGTTTTTCACGCAGCTCTGGCTCCATAGAAGTGAATGGGGCTTCAGTGAAAAATGCATTGCATCCGCAAGCAAGTGCGGATGCGATGCGTTTTTCACTGATGGTTGCTAAGAGATGTTGTTTGTAATCCTTCCGTTTTTTATCATGTGCGTGAAAAAGAGCATCAAAACGCATGGCAACCGCACAGAAAAACTGAACCACTTAACGCAATTGCAGACAAAACTGACTGAACTTGTTGAAAAATGGTGCGAGTTTGACTGGACGCACTTGGAGCCAATCCGTATTGTGTGAGAGAGGCCTAAGGCCCCTTTCACACGAGCGAGAATTCCGCGTGGGTGCAATGCGAACACATTGTGCCCGCACGGAATCCGGACACATTCATTTAAATGGGTCTGTGTACATGAGCGGTGGTTTTTTGTTGGGTAAAAATCGCAGCATGTTCTACATTCAACGATTTTCACGCAACACTGGCGCCATGGAAGTGAATGGGGCTACGTGAAAATTTTCATGAATGGTTGCTAAGAGATGTTGTTTGTACACATTCAGTTTTTTATCACGAGCATGCAAAACTTAGTAAATCGCATTGCACCCGCGCAATAAAAACTGAACTGAACGTGATTGCAAACAAAACTTAATGACTTTGCAAAATAGTGCAGTTTTCACTGAACGTATCCGGATACGCTCGTCTGCAAGGGGCCTAAGAGTTCAACTACATTGCAACGTGTTGCTCGACATTTTTTGCAATGATAGTCAATGGTGTCGCACTGCGACATGGGACGTGCTGCGACAGTCACTTACACTGGGTTCAGACCTGAGCGTTTTGAAGCCTAGCGTTTTCTGAGCGTTCAAGAAGGGCGTTAACGCGGCTTTTTTTCTAGCGTTTTGGTAAATAGTGTAGGCAAATAGTGTAGGCGCGTTTGACGCGCGTTTATGTGATTGACTGCATAGTTGGCCAATGACCAATGATATAGTTTGGCCAATCTGAGTGCTTTAGAGGTGTGACATTCCATTGTGGCTGATCCAGTATGTTGCAAACTTTGAAAAACGCGCGTCCATAGGCGCGTTTTACGCTGCACAAACGCCCGAACAACACGCGTATCGCGTTTCCCATTGAAGTATATTGGCACCAAACGCTCGAAAAACGCCCGAATTAACGCGAACATACTTGCTTATGCGTCGGACGTTTTTAGGCGCATTCGAACGCGCATAAAAACGTGCAAGTGTAAACCACCCTCATTGGAATGCATGGTTCCTGTAATGTTGTGCGTTTTTTTGCGCGTTCGAACGCGGCGTTTTACGCGAAAGTGTGAACTGAGTGTTCAAAATCCAACTTAGATGGATTTTTGGGACTGCCGTGTCGCAGTATGAGACCATTGACTATCATTATAAAAATTTTGCGCGACTTTTATGCACTGTCGCCGTGTAGCCCTAGCCTAATACTTCATGTTGTGTCACAGAACACTGTATCACGCACAAGGCCATGTGCGAAATACCATCTGCAAAAAAACTGACTCCTTATGTGTCCATTTTGTTTTTCCTCATTTCACTTGCGCCAGTTTTCTACTGCACAGCTTGGACAATAGGGCACAGCTAACAACTTGTGACGTTTGGCGTAAATGGATTACTATCCGTGATATATTATATGTATAATGTACTATGCTATTATTTATACGTCTAAGTTAAAAACACGTGGATTGGGCGTCACGCACACAACCAAGTTTTCCATCTGTGTGCTATCCGCATTTTTTTTGCAGACCACACACTGACCCATTCGTTTCTATGTAGCCATGCGCACACCCCATATGCTTTGCCGATCCTTGTGGCAGTTCCGTATATTATAGAACATGTATCCACAAACATCGTGGATCCACAAAACACGGATACCGGCCGAGAGCCTGCAGCCATTTTTTTCACTTCTTTACAAAAGGACAAGAATAGGACATGTTCTATTTTTTTTGCTCGGTCGCGGAACAGACTTTCAGATGCAGGCAGCACACGGAGTGTTGTCCGCATCTTTGCAGACACATTGAGATGAATGGGTCCGCATCTGATCTGCAAGAAAAGGTGGAACAGATTGAGACCAAAAACATGGCCGTGTGCACGAGGCCTCAATCACACGTCCGTGATGACATCTGCGACAAGGTGGTCAGTGGTTCATCCGTAAAGATGTCCGTCAAGGATCCATGTCTGTTTTTGCGTCTCTGTCATCTGTATTCCGCGGTCGCTGCTAGGCTGAAAATATGTTTCAGAGCATCTCCTACAAATCAGTGTTGTGTCTGAAGTTTTCACTGACCCGTAATCACACACAAAATGGGGCGTGCCCCTGTGGTGTCACCACTTATGGGTGAATTCACACATCAAAGTCAATGGATGCCTGAGCAGGACATGATTCACTATGTTCTAGCATGGTTTTTAGTGGCATTTTTCTACACTTTTGTGTTTTTAGTTATTTTCTGTGCAGTTCAAGCTCCAGATGTTAGCTGAAGGTCTATGGCAGTGATGGGCAACGTGCGGCTCTCCAGCTGTTGCTAAACTACAACTCCCACCATGCCCTGCAGTAGGCTGATAGCTATAGACAGGCTTTGCATGCTGGGAGTTGTAGTTCTGCAACAGCTGGAGAGCCGCACGTTGCCCATCACTGGTCTATGGGAAATACCGTACCCAGGAGTTTAGGCGCTTTTGTTCGTTGGGTGGCGTTTTTGTCTTTCTGCCTTCTTTTCAGAAACACAGCGTGCTGGAGCTTTAGTGTTTTTCAGGCATTTTTACATTTATGCCACTATAGGGAAAAAACAAAAAACAACACAGTATGCACTGCCATTTAGGAAAAACAAGCTACAAAAAATAAATAAATCACAAAAAGTGCAGCAAAAAAAAATGCAGGTGACGCCCCCCCCCCCCGAAAAAAAAAACCAACAAACATATTCTGGTTTCTTTTTTAGGGGTAAAAAAATGCTAGCACAAAATTCCTATGTGTGAGGACCCCAAGGCTATGTTCACACGGTGGATTTCGACATTTTCTGTGTATTCTGCCATAGACTTGCTGGCGGTTCTAGCCCCGGGCAGCCCCAAGCTCTGACTTTCGGGTGGTGACCGCACAAGCTGGAAAATTGTTGCCGGTCCAGAAAACCTCACAAATAGCGTTGAGCGAACTTGTTTTTTTAAGTTCAGCGCCCAAAGTTTGGGTTCGGATTATCGAAGAATCCCGTTATGGATTCCAAATTCCGTTATGGTCCCTGGAATTTGGAATCCATAACCCGAACTTTGGGCGCCGAACTTAAAAAAAAAAACTTCGCTCAACGCTACTCACAAATAATCCATGGCCGCACAGAAAAGTATGGAGCTGCCCTCTGAACATAGCTGGAATCTCCCACTTGTTTTTCAAAAACACCAGAGACCCAAAAAACAACTAATGAGCAAAAAAAAAACGCTTGTGTGTCCCGTGTTTTGTATTCCCCCACAGACTTTCAGCTAACATCTGAAACTGGCGTTTTTACCGCCCAAAAAAGTGCACCAAAAACCGCAGGTGCAAGATGACGGCAACAAACGCCAATAAAAAAACCTATGTGTAAACCCAGCCCTAATCATGCCACTAATGTGTAACTTTGAAGCAAAATGTAGCGGAAATGCCGCACATGCTCCATACTGGTCCACAGGGACACGCCAGCCTAAAAACAACGACGCTTTTTTTTTTTTTCGACTTTCTTTTGTCAAAATGGTGCGAAGGTTTTCTTGCTGACGCGCTGCAAGACCAGAGCCCCTCCGTGTAACCGCGCCGCCGTGTGGCCGCGTCTTTTCCCTGCTGCAGTCCCCGGCAGCAGTGACTCCACCGCACGCAGGTTGTCAGGGGCAGCGCGTCCGCCCCGGGAGGTGTGATGTAAAGTCTCCAGGGGCGGGCGCTGAGTCACACGGAGGAAACCGCCGCCCGGGCTCAGTTCCTGCACCTCCCTGCACCCGGGGGTCACTCGCTACCTGCGCAGCACCCAGGGGGAGGAGGATAGGCACCGGAGGGGCCTCCATGAGCACTGCTGCCCTCCACACACCTGCCCGGGACTAACAGCTGATCGCCGGGAGGCTTCCTACAAGGAAACAAGTGTGAATGAGGCTGTGAGCAGGAAGACATGGACGTGCAGGAGATCTCTGACTGCCTCAGCCCGGAGGCTCAGCATGTGGTAAGAGAGCGAGGTGCCTGATCTGTTCACGCCAAGACACCCAGCTTTGCCAGTGTCAGATATATCCAGACACAACCCCATATTAATGGGTCTGTATGATGCACCAACCCCAATAGGAAAGCTGACTGATGGCTCCTGCGGCGGTCCTTGTCCTTGTCACCCAGCTCCCAGAAAGGGGATTAGAAAACCATGGCTGCTTTATGCCAAAAACAGCGCCACCCCTGTTCATTGGTTGTGCCAGGTACTACAGCTCAGCCAACCTGTGGACATGGTTCTTAAAAGGAAGCAGCCATCATTCTCTGGTCCCGGACAACGCCTTTAAGTGTTTTACAGACGCGGAGCTATATCATGTCAGCATCTCCGTATTCACGTTGTTCCCCCTTTCTTCTTGTCTGACAGCCCCCTCCTCGTCTCCTTGGAGTGTTGCCCCGATCCACCTGGGCATCTGTGTAAATAATCATGCCCTTTACTGGACCCTGTGATATTACTTCATACAGGTGACAGGGTGGATCGTGGCGGCACCGCTTGGGGTCCTTGGCATGTTCTAGTCTGTAAGGTGGGCCACCCTGTACCTCCGAGCCCTGGCAGAAGGGACACTTTAACTTCACCTTACTATACGTTTACACTGTTTGTGGTTTCTGATACATGAGCAGAAGCTCTTGCTCCACTGCAGCGCTCACAGTTTGAGTAACAGGAAGCGGTGACTGCAGCAGTGCGCTTGCACAGGATAAGCAGCCTCATGGTTGGTCACATGGCAGTGCCCACCGAGAAGTGCCGGGATGGGTCAGCCCACAGAGCCCCGGTAACACAGCTCGCCCACCTCCTCCATGGTTCGGTACTGCCCTGGAGTCTGAGGGCAAGAACTGGGTAACTGCAGCCAGAGATTGGGAGGTGGGCACACAGCGGGCAGTGCCAGTCATTCCAGGACTTTCACAGAATCCCAGGCACTTGTTTGGAATGGGGGTGGGTATACAGAAGTCACATTCTGGTTGATACAACGAGCACAGTCCGGCAGTTACAGACAGGTTTAGGGCTCGGGCACAAAGTGTAACAATGCCTGTCCTTGTCCGTATCGGATGTTCTATTTCTTTGCGGAATGGACTGGCGGACATACGGATATGGAATGCATATTCTTTTTTGCAGCCCCATAGAAATTAATGGTTCCGCATTTGGGCCGCAAAATAACGCCTGTGTGCGCGAGCCCTTAATATCATTTAATGTAAAAATATATATATAAATAAAAAATTGTTTGGAGAACTGTAAAAAATAAAATAAAAAAGTGTCCCACAGTCAGGGCTCTTTCACATGTCGGTGGATTACACGTGCAGATTGTGGTCTCCACTGACTGCACACATACCCGTTGGCTGTAAGGCCTTATTCACACATCCGCCATAAGACGTCAGAAGAAGATTTCCGTGTTTGGTCCGTGTGTCACCCTTGTTCCACAGACGCTGTACAGATGAAAATTAATTGTCCATGAAACCTGGATGGCGTCTTTGTTTTTCACTGACCTAAATTGGGCGTGATGGATCCGTAAACACTCACAAAATAGGGCGTGCTTCCGTGCTAAATCACCGATGTGTAATTGAGTCCTATTACGTGTATTCACACATCAGTGGTTTGTGGTGACGTCATGGAAGCACGCCCTGTTTTGTCTGTGATCACGGATTCCTCACGCACATTATGGTCTATAGGTCCGTGAAATCCACAGACACGACATAGATGCCATCCGTGTTTGGTCCTTGGTCTTCACGGATCATTGAGAAGAGAGGCTCTGGAAATGTATTTTTCAGTCTAGCAGTGTCTATGGAATATGGATGACTCTCAGACCAAAGACAGATCCTTCAGACATCTTCACGGACGCACCCCTGACCATCTTGTCATGGACCTGTGAATGAGACTTAAGAGGAGCGCTGCTGGAAAAAAAAATGTCTTAGGCGTCACGCACCTGACCGTGTTCGTATTTCAGTCCGCAAACTGTGGATCTGCAAAATATGGACACCTTGCGTGTGCCACCCGCATTTTTCTCACTCCCATCGCTGGCACTGACTAATCTCATCTGCAATATGGACGAGAATAGGACATGTTCTATAATCTGTGGAACGGACATACGGACGGAGATGGACAGCACGCGGATGCCATCTTTGTGCTGTCCATTTTCTTGCTGACCTATAGAAAGGAATAGGTCCATGTGCTATACGCAAAATTGCAGATCAGACACAGATGGAAAATAGTCGTGTGTATGAGGCCTTAGTACAGGACCTGAAGAGTTGGTGCTTGTTTTCTACCTTTGGTGCTCTAACCCCTCAGGCCTGGCACTGGGCATAACTCAGTGGCCCACATTTAGGCTACTTTCACATGTGTTTTTGCTGTCTGCTGTTTTGAGATCCGGCATGGGATGTCGCAGATGTGACTGGGTGGAGTATCGTTGGCAGTTTTCCTTCTATACAATGACTGAATCACTGGAGTGGAGCAGACTATTATTACCTGGGTAACTGTAATAACTATAAGTATATGGTAATGTAAAGTAACCTATTGTATTATTTCTTCAATTGCTACAATGTGTCCCATAAACAGAGCCGCTCGCTCAGTCATTAGTGGTCAGGCAGGTTCCTACAGGTATTACCAGCAGTCTCTGTAACCACCAGTCATGCAGCCCGTCTCGCACACGTATGTATTTGTTGGCATTAGAACATGCAAAATAAACCTATTTGGTTGCTGTTGTATGTGCGTTTCTGTTGCATTTGTCTGCAAACAAAAATGTTAACAAATAGCGGTTTTGCGTCAGATCGCAACAAAAAAAGGTGACATTACTGAGAGAGCGAGTATATGCAGAGGGAAGGAAAAGATCCAGAATCTGCAGGTTCCAAACAAGAGCTTTGGCTGATTTTCTTCTGAGGGTATGTTCACACAGGGCGTATATAATGCAGATTTTCCATCCAGAAATTGCAGGTGGAAAATCTCTAGCATTTTAGTGTGAGACCACACGGTGCGGTCATGTGGCGCTTGTGGCCGTGCTGCGTTTGAGCACCGCTCTGTGTGGCCGAAAGGGCTGCAGCGCTCTCCTCATTAGGCCTCATTCACACGTCAGTGTTTGGTCAGTGATTTCCTTCAGCGATTGTGAGCGAAAACCAGGATTGGAGCCTCCACAGACATAAGGTATAAGGGAAAGATCTGCACCTGTTCTGTGTTTAGAGCTGCACCTAGTTTTGGTTCACAATCACTGATGGAAATCACTGACCGAACACTGACTGTGTGAATAAGGGTCTATTCACACGTCCGCAAAGTGGGTCCGATAAAATGGGTTTAATAGGGCCGGAATGGATGTGGACAGCACAGCACACTGTGCTGTATGGATCTGCACTTCAGTTTCCGACAAAAAATAGAACATGTCCTATTTTTGGTAGAGAATAGGCATTTTCTATTATAGTGCAGGCCTTGTGCACATGGCCAATGTCCGTGTTTTGCCGATCCGCAAAACACTTACGGACGTGTGAATGGAGCCTAAGGCTTAATCAGGAGACCGATGTGGCCCCTTCGGCTACACAGACTGAACACTGACTGTGTGAATAAGGCTAAGAACTCATGCACACGGCCGTTAATCGGCTGTTCCATGCATTGGGGACCGCAATTTGCGGGGTGCACACGGCCGGTGGCTGCATATTGCGGACCCCCTGTTTGCGGGCCGCGATACAGGTATGGCCGGGCAACAGCTGTGTACATGAGCCCTAAGATCCCATTCATATCTCCTTTTGGGAGATCCGGCAGGCTGATCGGGCCACACAGGGCAGTATTCAAATGCAGCACGGCCATGTCACAAGCACCTCACCGTGTGCTCGTACCCTTACAGTAGCAGCAACGTGGATCAGGTTTTGGTCACCTGCACACAGGTGCGTATTTGTTGTGTTGCACAATAAAAAGGTTCAGCTACGCAGCAACATCTGTCGCGCAACTTTTTGTTGCAGAAAAGTCATGTGAGTTTGTTTTTAATGATAGTCTTAACTAAATTTATCACACAGGGGCTCAGGCTCAATGATAAGTATCACTCGTTGCTGTCAGTGAATGAGATCATTCTTGTTTACGTCTGTGGCAATAGCATTTACAGAAGTAACTAGTTCTCCCAGCCAATGTGAGGTAGATACTTCTGCATCCAGTCTATGCAGGCCTTTGTGAGCGAACCGCCAGCAGCAGCGCAAATCTACCGTACAGTGGTGTACATTGTTCATAGACTTCCATTGTAAACAGATCTGTATACCATATGGCGTATGTTTTTTTGCGGAATGCCTCTGTATAGAAAACTGTAGTCTATGCTCTTTTATAACCGGTGAAAAAGACGTCTCGATTTCTCCCAGCCTGACAGAGGACATGCTTCTGGCCTTCATGGGGTGAATGGAGTTTGGATACTCTTGGCAAGTGTCTGGCCATAACATGATGTGCACAGGCCCTCGCTACTGTGTATCAGTGTAGATAAAATGCATTCGGCCTCCTGCACACGGCTGTGTCCATATTTTAGTCCGCAAACCACAGAGATGTGCTAAAGATGGACGTCTTCTGTGTGCATTACGCGTTTTTCTCACTCCCAACAGAATGGTCCAATGTTCAGTAATTTGGGGAATGGCCACAAAATCTGGTGCACGGCCCCTTAGAAATGAATAGGTCAGTGCGCTATCTGCAAAAAAATGCAGATAGAACATGGATGGAAAATCTGGTTGTGTGCATGAGGCCATAGTCAGGAGTCCAGGCTGTTCAGCTCATAGCGGATTATCTAGGGTGGATACATTTGCATCTGCCCCTCAGCTCTGTGCAGAACTAGATCTGTATGGGTTTAGTCACAAGCCAAGAGCAAGAAGAATTGCCATGAGCTGGAGGGTGCAGTCCCGTGCGGCGTAAATGCTGAGAATTCTTTGCAGTGGAATTTTATGCGGGCGAACCCACTGCATTTTGCAGTGTGAAATCAGGGGAAGACTTGGTGCAATTCTGGCAGCAGAGCCTCCACGGAATCCAGCTCACTTCAGCCGTTATTTGTGGTGAGCAAATCGATTTGTATCATTAGCAAACGTCCGGCCTGTGAGGGGCTATCCCCACTATCTGGCATCTCCGCTTACCTGCGCACTTGGAGCTTCAAACCAGAGGCCAAGCGAGATGTCCAATACTGTCATCCAACAGGTCGGTGGGCGCTTCTTCACTTGCGGAGACTGCCCCTCACTGGTGAAGAACTTATGCCAATGAGACGAAGTGATTCGTTAAAATCGATTCACTCATCCCTATGTCAGATTTCCGAGAGATTGACTGTGGAATGTCCACAGTATGTCCACCACACGTGGCCGTACCTCCACAAGTTCATTTGTTTCTCAGTAGCCAATCAGCGTGAACTTCCATAGACATCAGTATAAACGTTTAGCGTGATAGCAGCCAGTTCCTAACTGGATTCTGTTCTTCACGGGGTTAATATTGTCTGACAGTTCATGCTCGGTATGCCACATGCTCACCTGTGGAAACGTTCAATACATGTTGCCAACTCCTGCTTTTTGGGGGGCAGAGGGGGACATCAGGTGCCCAGCTGGAGCGTATACAGTAAAACAGAAATCACATGGTGCGACCTTCATGTCTTGAGTTGTGTAACTTTTCTTTACTTATAAAAGATAAATATATCACACAGCAGCGACCCTGTCCACGTAATCAATAAAAAGGTATGCGTCGCAGTCAACGTTTTTTTTTTTTGCCAACTTATAGCATTTTGTTTACAGCCTTCTTTTTTTGATGTAGCACATCACGTTTTTGCAATCCGTTTAATTTAACGTATGCGTCAGACAAGTGGTGTCCATCATCACAGAGCGCCATTGTAAAAAAACATACGTTAACATAAACTTCTTTTGCAGGATGGAAAAGCGTGGTGCACTACGCTTTTCCATCCTGCAGAGTCCTGCAAAAAAGAAAAAGCACAAGTTAACGTATGCGTTTTTTAGCATTAACGCATACGTTTAACATATGCAAAAGAAAGTAACACAATGATGTGAACTCCCCCTTAGTCTGGGTTCACATCACGTTTTTGCCACCTATTTAATGTATACATTAACGGGTGCCTCAGATGCCATACGGTGGCATCCGTTCACCATAGAGGATAGAAAAGTATGGTGTGCTACGCTTCTCAGGTGGCCATTACTCTTTTCCAGGCCCAGTCTGCAATGATTGTGATGATGATGGTTCTCTGCAACCACTTACTTGTAACTTATAAATGACGGACCGCTGAATCCACTCACCTGTCTCTACTTTATACTGCCGTTAGTATCGCCAACATAAAGTTGATGACAGGTTCCCTTTAAGTCATCAGTTTTAAAAATCTCGGAAAACCTCTTTAACATCGGCTTCTTGGAAAAGTTTTTTTCTGTTCTGGCCCTAAGCATCTTGTCCTTCAGGTGGTCCTGATACAGACGTGTGGTGCCAGTCACCTGCGGCTGAGGCCTTCCAGCTGTCTGTCCGGGTATCTGTTCACCATCAGAGCTGAGGGTACCAGCCTCCGGTGTTTGGATTATGTGTGAAAATAATCTGCACGTCTTTTCAAACAAGATCCGGGGATGATTTAGGCCTCCTGTGTACAGACAGGATCTCCCCTCTGCTGCTCCACCTACATTTTAATGGTTTGTTGTTTCTGTAAATGTCTCTGCCACCGCTTGTTCCACCGTCATAGTGGTGACAACTATGCAGACTGTACAGACCGCCTGATCTTGATGCATATCTCAGGAATTCACTTACTGGGTAATGTAGATGGCAGGTTGTGTAAAAAATACAAAAAACAAAACACCAAAACAATTATTCAGTAATTTCTAAGTTAAAAGGGGTTGCGCCAGCTTAGTCCGGCAGCTTTGGGCCTGTGAGCAGTGAGTACCCTAGGCTGTCTGACTGCGCATGCGCAACCCACCTACATTGTGGTTTGTTACTGGACTCGGATCATGTGCACAGTGTACAGCATAGAAGTGTTTGTAGTGTAATTAGGGGAGGGGGGGGGGGAGCGCTGGCACAATAGGCCAATTTTTATAATTCTTAATGGAATAGTTGTAATTTGCATGAAAAGGGAAGAACATGCAGTAAAAAAAGAAAAACTCTAGCCCCTTTAATTATTTTTCTGGGGAAGCTGAATTACAACCAGCATGGCTGCCTTTACACCCCCACAGGAGTTACCACTGGGCTTTTCTAGAGTCCTCACCGGCAGAGCCACCTGGTTATGCATCTCTGCTCTCGAGGGTCTGCAGTCTTTGGCAGTGTAGTTTATGTCGATTTTCATGCCAGTTTTATTGTGTTTTCCCACCAAATCCGCTTTTAGATTTTTGTGCAAATTTGCCCTAGATCTCACCCGTAGCACTGCCAAGGGTTAAGTCTGCACCGAAAATCCACACAAACGATTGAGAAGCTGCGGATTTCAAAATCCACACTGGAGGTTAATTTCCACATTGTGTATCTTATATACTAAAATCCATGTGCAATACAGAGCATGAGGGTCATTTATTAACTAGAAATATGCTTATATTAGGCATATTTCTGTAGCAGATTGCGGCGCAGATGTCTAAAAAAGCGAGCAGGGAAGGGGACGGGCCGGCAGACCCGTCTCAGTCATCATTTTCTTCGCCTGTTTTAGGCGTAGAAAATGGTCTAAATGTAAGACGGCAAGGAAGCTGTCTTACATTTAGAACTGGCATTGAATGCGCCGAAGTATTGTAGAGGCCGGCGCCTCGTCATAACTCCAGCGGTCCACCAGCGCAGGGCCTTATTAAAGGGGTTGTCTCACTTCGGCATTTATCATGTAGAGAAAGTTAATATAAGGCACTTACTAATATATTATTATCCATATTGCTTCCTGGCTGGATTCATTTTTCCATCACATTATACATTACTCGTTTCGATGGTTACGACCACTCTGCAATCCATCAGTGGTGGTCGTACTTGCACAATATAGGAAAAAGGAAGCAATATGGGCAATAATAATAATACATTAGTAAGTGGCTTTTATTAACTCTCTCTACATGATAAATGCTGCGTGCTGAAGTGAGACAACCTGTTTAAGGCTAGGTTCACACCTGAGCATTTTACAGTGCGTTCCTACGCGCCGTAAAACCCTTAACAGGCGTAAACCCATGTTTCCCTGTGGGTATGGTTCTCACCTACGCATTTTACAGCGCGCACAAACGCGCTGTAAAACGCCTTACGCCCAAAGAAGTACAGGAGCTTCTTTGGGGCGTATTGTCGCGCGTTCGCGCCCATAGACTTCAATGGAAACGTGGCAAAATGGACGTTTGCGTGTTTCTATCATTAAAAATGCGCGTACGGACGCGCGTTTCGCACATTGCAACAGGACCACAGACCACACCCAGGTGTTTAGCAACATTTCTAGGCCTCTTTCATTGGACACCTCAGTGTAGACGCCAGAGTGGTCAACCACACGAACGCACTGTAATACGCCCCGAAAACGTCCGACTAAAACGCGCGAATCAAATACGCTCAAGTGTGAACCTAGCCTCAGACCGGAATCTAAAATACCGCTCTTAATAAACGTGCCCCCATGTGCATATACTCTTTCCACTCTAAAATTACAGAAAGCGGGGGTGCAGCCCCTGTTGGAGATGTAATGGTGGCCATGTTTGCCATCCATCTTTCCCAGAATCAGACATAACGGCCTACTTGTTGTGATCGCTCTACAGAAGAAGACAGCATAAGGTATACTTGCTGTAGAAGTGGAGGAGACTTTCCCCTGCCATGGTGCTTACAGTGTGGGGATACCGCAGTTATTCCGAGGTTTCCTGTGTTAGTAAAATGTGTGCGTTAAATTAGTTGTCTTCCTTCCTATGGGTGATTATGTGGCTCTTTGGGGCGTCTCCCGGCGCACGTCTTCCTTCTCTGTTCCTTGTAGACAGACTCATTCTTAACTAAATGGTGTATGAACGGCTGTGCCTGAATGTATTACTCCCAGATAACGTCAGCACTATATTTATATGGCTGCTCTAGGTCACATACTGACATCCCTCTACTGAATATTTCATGGTGGCCAGTTATGGCTACCGACCATACCTGGGAACCATGAGAGCTTGGAGATCCAGCTTTTCGTCGCTCATTTGGGTGCTGCTCCGTCCACAAGTTCTGTCCTTGCACTACTGACATGTGCTGATGGCATTTTCTGCAGACACCACACATACCCATTGATTTTAATGTGCTTGTTCACACATCAGAGTTTCTTACTGACCAGGGCTTAGTGAAAAAAAATCACGGAGACATTTGGTCTAACACGACCACTGAAGTCTGAGTCCGTAAAAACTACTGACACAGATGGCATCTGTGTTTGATCCGTTTTTCACTGACCATGTAGATGCTTTTGGATATTTATTTTCAGCCTAGCAGTGTCCATTGTATACAGATGACACACTGAGGGCAAAAACAGATCCTTTATGGCCATTTTCATGGATGATTTTTTGATGGACAGATTTTTTTCATGGATGTCAAACCGACACAGAAATGTGAACGAGGCCTTAGAGTCTGATTGACCAGTGCAAAGCGATGCAAAAAATGTTTTTCTTTTTGCAGATCGCAGATGGCATGCGTGTGTCTATTCCGCAAATGATAAAAGATGTTCTATTCTTGTCCATATTGCAGGCAAGAATAGTAATTTTTAGTAAAGGAAGTGAGGAAAATGCGGATTTCACTTAGAAAGTGTCCGTATTTTGCGTATCCATGGTTTCCACACCATAATATGGACACGTTCGTATGCATAAGGCCTTAAAAGGGTTTTTGATTATATGATTGGTGGGGGTCTGACACCCAGGATCCCCGCCGATCAGTTTTTTGAGAAGACATTGCTGCTCCGGGGCCTTCTCTTAGCTTTTCCTAGGCCAGTGACGAAACGTTGATCAGTCACATCATGGTTAGGAGCAGCTCACCCTATTGAAGTGAATGGGGCTGAAGGCGTTACCAAGCACATCCGTTCTACAATGTATGGCGCTGTGCTTGGTGAGTTGTGAGAAGGCTGTGGCGCTCACAGGAGCGCAGGTACCTTACCTTCTCAAACAGCTGGTCAGTAGGGGTCCCTGGTGTCGGACCTCCAGCGGTCAGATACTGATATCGCCATCTTCACCTGTCCAGCCCCTCTGATATGAGCTCAGATGCTCTCCCTGCTCTCGTTGGCACACTTCTACCCGGTGACGTCACTGGCTCTGATGGGCTTTAGCGCTGCCCTAGCCGTTTTACAGGCTAGGGCAGCGCCAAAGCCCGTCCATTAGTGCTGGTGACGTCACCGGGCTCACTGCTAGGATGAAGCCTCCGCCAGGTGGAGAGACTGGTAAGTCACCAGATCTCCAAAAAATGCCTTTGTGATGCGCTGACACACAGGGCAAAGGGGAGCATCGGAAGATGAAATATCAGGGGGGCAGAGAGGTGACGATAGGGTTATGTCCGGGTTCAGCTTCGAACCTAGACAAACCCTTTAAAGCTATTCCCTTCTCCAGACTGAAGTTAATATGCACATTAATATATACCAAAGCCCTGATTTACTAATGTGTGTGCACCAAAAATCGGTCTAAAAATTAGTGCAAATTGACACAAATAGTGGTAAAGTGGTGGGTCCTTAGATGACACAATTCTAGCGGAAAAATCTTTCTCAAAGTAAAATCAGATTTTGAGGCAGAAGCGCTTCAAACTCAACGCCAAAAAACTCTTGTGTGAACTGGCTCTAAGGTTTGGCACCGCAAATCCAGGAGTGTAAGGTTACTGACCAGATTTCTACCACAGAGTTCAGGTATATACTCCTTCTATGCAATTACAGATTTACGGTCTAATGGTCAGTGACTTTTCTGGATGATGCTGTGCGCCCTTTAACAAACCAAGCACACAGCGCCGCAAAGTTATTGAGATAATAAAATTTTCACTTCATCCTTGTTGAATGAAGTTAATGGCGGGGGCCTTCCTGCACGTGTCCGTGATTGTGTATGTGCCCTGTGAGGGGTCTTCTCTGCTACCCTTACTATAATATAATAAGTGCTTTATCTTTTGGCAGGAGACAGGTTATTGGTGTATAGTATTTGGATATATGGGATCCTTGAAATCGTGTTATGTCAGGAACCCGGGGAAAGTGGTGTATACTTGGGATGGGACATTGTAGGAATAAGACTGTCTTTAGGTGTTTTAGGGCTCTTTCACAGGAGCGTGTCTCTTACGGGAATCGCGCTCTGTGTGAGAGAGGGATCGTGCCGTCTGGACTACAGAAGCGCATGGCCATTATCATGATTATTTGTCTCTGCCAGACCTTTCTGTAACGGAATTATACTGACAGCTTTACGTCAGTATGTTTCTGTTAGGGAAAGGTCAGACAGAGGCACACAGCAGTATCAATCATGATAACGCTGTGCGCTTCTGTAGTCCAGACCGCACAATCCCTCTCTCACACGGAGCGAGATTCCCGAAAGAGCCCTTTGTGTGCCTCTGATTAGTTCCCACTACTTTTGACACAATTCATAATCACTAGATGCAGTGTTGTGGGTTTTGCTGCAATTTTTGTTTTACGGTTATAAAAAATAAATAGCAAAAAAGCATACAAAATTTGTCTGGACCATATAACTCTTAAAAAAAAAAAAAAAAAAAAAAAAGATATAACACCCCCCTTCCCCCAAAACCCAGACGTACCAAACGACATCCTGCTTCCGTTTTTCTACCTCTTTCCACACAGACAGACAAATATGACCTGGCCTAGTCTCCTACATCTAGCATGAACTCCTTACAAGAACAAGAACCCATGCCCCTATATTCCCCATAGTGGATCTGTATTGGCAATGTTCTCTCTTGTATGTATATGCTTGCTGTAATTGTTTTATGTAATGACACTAGATACACGAATAATTTAGCAGAACTATAGAACAAATTTTTGTAGGAGATGAATGAAAGTGAACATTAAAACAATTATGGGAAAAAATAATCGCTGTATTACATGCATAGGGCTTCATAATCCTTCCATGGAAGCTAAATTACATATATTGTGTAAGAAAATGTTTTAAATTTTATGATGTTCATGTTTTCACAGGCAGAGGCGCGGTTGGCGGCCAAGAGGGCGGCGCGAGCTGAAGCCCGAGAGATTCGTATGAAGGAATTGGAGAGACAACAGAAAGAGGTAATAATATATTATAAAATAATAATTGGGTGGCAGGTCTGTGAGGAGCTCTGTAAGGGGTGCACAAGTCGGCCCAAAATCGTATAATGTTTTATGTGAATAGTGTAGGCCTGCCTCTCTGAAGGCACAGTAGTGAAGCCATGAAGCGCCATAAGTAGGTACTCATGAAGTAAAGGCTATAACATTAAAGGGGGCATCCCACGATTGATGTAAAAAATGAAAATCTGAAATCACATAGTACATGACAGTCTCTCTTTCTAACAAAGGAAGAACCTGCCCTTTACCCCCCCATGGATCCAGAGATCCTCCCCATTCATTGCTAAAATTACTCTGTTAAATTTAGCTCAAGCTGGCAGCTCAGGGGATATGTCTTTTACCAGGGGGTGTGTCCTTTCTACTAAAACTCTCACTGTAAGGCCTCCTGCTCACGACCGTATCCATATTTTGGTCCGCACACCATGGATAGGCACAATACTGATACCTGTTCTCAGCTGCAAAATGGACCAGACTAGGACATGTTCTAAAATTTGCAGGATGGCCACGGGAATCTGTAAAAAAAAAAAAATGCAGATGTGCGCATGGCCCCATAAGAAAGAATTAGTCAATGTGCCATCCACAAAAAAATAAGGATAGCACTCTAAAAATAGTACAATCGTGTGCATGAGCCCTCACTGTCACAGCTTCTAGTAGTAGATGGGGCTGGTGCTATCTGAAGGATGGAACTGAGCGTGTGCGACCACCTCTGCGAGGTAGACAGAGATAAGGAAAAGAACAGACAGCAGGTGGCGCTATACTGGCATATTTTACTGACTAATTCTCTGGCTATACTAAATTTTTAATTACATTTATTACAAAAGTATTCACATCCAGGTGCTGGTTTCAGAAATGTCAAATATTTTCAAATAACTTTCACATTCAGCGTGGCCCAAATATAACTTTAATAACTGAGCCCTGGCAGATCACAGTCTACATAAATGATTCATCTAATGTCCACGACTGCCTCTACCTCTCCCTTCATTATTAACGCAGTGTTAAAAATCCTCTAGAAAACGTTCCCAGTGCCGTGCTTCTTGAGATATTTCAGCGCTCCTCTTAAAGTGGATGCCAAATACTGGAATGTGACTGCTTTATGTTTACATGGCCATTAAGAAGGAGCGCCTTACCTTTATACCTGAACCACTTCTCATGTCTTATCGCTTAAGAAAAAGGGTGAAGAATAAGGTTTTTTTCTTTAAATAATGTGCTAGCTGATATAAAGTAACAAGATATTCTTTCAGGTAATTAACAATAAGGTAAGTACAGGACGTCAAGAAAGCCACAAACCTGCAGCGAGGAAAGCTGAGATCCATTGATTACTATGGATAATTGCTGCGCACTTTGTCTACTTGCATGTCTACCCTTTAAGGGTACATCCACACAGCCTGTACGCTGTCACCAACCTAAATCATGGCACAGAAGGCCAAGCGGAGTTGTGCTTTTGTGTGTTCTGCCCTATGGCTGGATTCTTTGGTTAGGCTACAGTACAAGGGCAGGAGTTTTGATTCTTCCTCTCCATCTCATTAGGCTGCCTTCACACTAGCGTTTTTACTGGATCCGGCAGGGTTCATTAAAAACGCTTCCATTACTGATAACACAACCATCTGCATCCATTATGAACGGATCCGGTTGTATTATCTTTAATGGCCAAGACGGATCCCTCATGAACTCCATTGAAAGTCAATGGTGAACGGATCTGTTTTTTATTGTCGTTGAAAACGCATCCGTCCCCATTGACTTGCATTGTGGGTCATAATGGATCCGTCTTGCTCCGCATCTCAGGACGGAAAGCAAACTGCAGCATGCTGCAGTTTGCTCTCCGGTATGAGAACGGAACGGAATGCATTTTGGGTCACTCCGTTCTGTTCAGTTACATTTTGTCCCCATTGACAATGAATAGGGACTTAAGCAGAAGCGTTTTTTTTTCCGGTATTGAGACCCTATGACGGATCTCAATACTGGAAAACATTAACGCTAGTGTGAAAGTAGCCTAACTCCTGGACAAATCACCTTGGAGAGGACCTGTCACCACTCCGACGTGCCTGTTTTAATAGTTTCATGTATTCCCCATGTAATAACAATTCTGGAGCATCTATTCTTATGTCTGTATGTTGTGCCGTTCCTTTATTATTTCTACTAGAAGTTATGAATGAATTGCTAGCAGTCTGCAGTAAGGGTACAGAGGGGTGGTAACCAGTTGGGGGGGTGTACCTGCACAGTCTGAAAATGTCAGCACTGATTGGATAACGTGAGACTGTGCAGGGACACACCCCCCAACTGGTTACCTCCCCTCTGTACCCTTACTGAAGGCGAATAGCAAATCAATCATAACTGACAGTTGAAATAATAAAGGAATAGCACAACATAGAGCCATAGGAATAGATGCTTCAGAATTGTTATTACATGGGAAATGAATGACGCTATTAAAACAGGCACGTCAGGAGCGGTGACAGGTCCTCTTTAAGTCATTAGTAGAATTTCCATGTAAACACCCAGAGGTAGGGGGGAGTTACCTGTCTGCTGTTTCACCATGACATACGTGCACAGGACGGCCCGGGTGTTTTATAAATCTGCTTTATGAACAGCATTGTAATATGGGACCCTTCATGACCAGATGAGAAGCCCTGTCTGGAGATGTCTCCTGTAAAATACCTTCTGTAATCTCAGTATGTGAATAGGAAACAGTCAGCATTGCTATTTGAGTATTTGGTAGCAAGGTAAAGAGGTTTTCTGGAAGTAAAATAGTGTACCGATGACCTACCCTCTAGATAGGTCATACATATTTGATTGGCCGGGTTCCTACTTCTGGCACCCCCACCGATCAGCCCCAGAAGTACTGCGGCCTCTTCTCAGACCAGTCACGTCACATTATGTTCACTGGTCACAGTGCCTATGTGCAGCCTGGTCCAACTCAAGTGAATGGGCCTGGACTGCAGTGCCAGGCACAGCCACTATGCAGTGTATGGCATTGTGCTCGGTATGATGTAAAGAGGACGCAGTGCTCACCAGAGCCCCACGTCTGCTCCGAAGAATTGGATTATCAGGGGTGCCAGGAGTCAGACCCCCCCCTCCCAAGGATAGGTCATCAATATTGTACTTTCAGGAAACCCCTTTAAAGAGTTAATTTCATCTCTGTTGACACGCCTGTTTTAGTAAATGTTAGTATACCCCATGAAATACAGATTTCTTAGAAATCTGCATTGTCCAGTTTTTTTTCTTATTTGTATTGAGTACATTGACAACTGTTTTTTACCATTTCCTTGTTACAGCGGTGTGTCCCTACATGGTCAGCTTTGATTGAACAGTGCTAGAGTGTGTAGGGACACGCCCACAACTAGTTACACCCAGTTTTCAGTCAGTTCATACATTTTTAAGAGTGAAAAACAGAGGGTTGGCACAATGTAGAGGTACTAAGACAAGGAAGACAAGCAGCTAGTAATATTGACCTGTCAGGAGATATGACCTGTCCTCTTTCATGCTTTCACATTGCAATTAAGTTCACTGTAAAACTGGAAATGGGCATTTTGACAAATGCTCATCTCCTGCTCTGGTTACTTGTAACGGGAGTTGTCAGCACGGCTGTGTGCCTCTTCTTAAATCACAGACCTGGTGGAATACTCTCGGCTCATCACGTGCCAGGCTGACCTGAATTGTCCTGTAGATGCTGCCAGTCCTAGGAGGACGAGGCTCGGCCTGCGCACACCTCCTCCTGGCTTACAGCTATAAATGTCTCAGGGCTTCTGTACAGGGTTCGCAGCAGCAGGTCTCCGAGGAGAAGCTTTCCTGTGTAAGGTTGCATCATGTCATACACACGTTTTCTTTCACTGCTCTGTCATGTTATTTCCGCTTGCTACTTTCTTCTTTTTTTTTTCTTACTGTCTCATTTTCCTCTTTTTCTCTTGTACAGATTTACCAGGTTCAGAAGGTAATGTTACTGTTTGTGATCCCCTGCATGATCTCTTCTGCAACGTGTGTTTTTTTTTTTTTTGATCTGTTGTAACTGGGCCTCCACAAACCAATAAACTGTGTTTAAAGGGTTATCGCCATCTTGGCATTTAGGGCATATCCACAGATGTGCCATAAATATCCGCTAGATGCAGGTCCCACCTCTGGAACACACAACAATCTTGAGCATGCGCAATTTTCGTTACTCCCTTAGACATGAATGAAGAGTGCCGCACATTCTGTGCCTCCTCTTCATTCACAGAACCTATGAGACAGGGCCCCATTTCCATAATTTGTGTGGGTACCAGAGGTGAAACCCACACTCGCTGGACAATTACGGTATATCCCATGTTGACCTCAAGCATGGCCACCTCTCTATTCACCAATATGGGACTTCTGTAAATAGCCAAGGCAGAGCTCCGCAATTTTCGGTGGATGGATGGTGGCTATACATGCACAGCTGCTCTCCCTTTCCTTTGGTTGCCCCATTTTGGAGGTAGGTGCAGCCCCGACCGCTGGGAGCTGCTCTTATCTGTTTGCGGCATAACAGCGATCCCATAAATGCTGAGATTGGACCCCTTTAAGATTTGGAAACCTGAAATCAAAACAACCCTTAAATTACCATACAGTTCTATGATGGTGTGAATTGGGCTTTATGGAGTATGTGATGCTATATGGACACAATACAGGGCCCATAGCCCATGTTGCTGCCTGTATCTTGTTTATTCAGATGCTTTTCTCATTGATTAATCTGACTCCATCCCTACAGGCACCTTAAGGGGTTCCTATTGTTCTATAAGGACCCTGCATTCTTTTGTGATTCCCTACAGGGTCTGTGGAGATCCCTGTTAGGTTTCCAACAGGTGGGTCTACAATTTAGACCTCAGGCACACGACTGTATCCGTTTTGTGGTTGGCAAATCGCGACTTTGTGCATTTTTGTAGCGGACCCATTGACCTCAGTGGGTGCATGGCCTACATTTTTCAGAATGGATACACAGATGTGGGAAGCATTCAGACGATCTCAGTGCTTTCCGCATCTGTATGTCCATTCCGCAAAAAGACAGAACGTGTCCGATACTAGGCCACAAAATGCTTACCACCGACCCGTTGAAGTCAAATACAGATGCAGCATGGACTGTATTCATATTTTGCGGAGCGCGAAATACATATGGTCATGTGCATGAGGCCTTAACGTGTTAACCCAACCTATTACATGTTAATATTTTTGTGATAGTTAACATCTAGCTGGGTAGCAGTTCTGCCGCAGATCTGGCTTCACAGGTGACCTCTCCCTGCTGTCCAGTAAATAATCGGAGTCAGCAGGTTAAGAGGAGCAGGTTTTAGTGTGGCTTAGAATGTATGTAATAAAGTGCAAACGTTTCAGAGACGACACTTTAAAAAAATAAAATGAACTTATATCTCATATATATTTCAAAATGAGTTTCTGTCTGTCTGTCCTTTATGCACGACCAAACGACTAGACCGATCTTCACCAGATTCGGCACACAAGTACATCAGGTGTCCGGGAAGGTTTTAGACCGGGTCACAGCTCTCTAGGACGTACTGTTCCTGAGATATTCCCAAAAAATGACCTGCATTAGCCAATACAAGCCTGCAAGTCTTTCTCTTCATATCCCAACTGCCATACACACGGTCACATGTCCCTTATCAGCCAATAGAAGCTCGCAGTCTTAGTCTCCACATACACACAGTTTTACTCCATGTTTCCATAACAACCCAGCCATTTTTCTTCACTGCTGTAGGTCAGCTTTAGGCTAGGGCTACACGACTACAATAAGTCGCACGACACATAGGGCACAACTACACTGCTGCATGCATCCATCTTGGATAGATTTTTTGCGACTGTCGTGTCACATTCGCAGCATGGCCTATCATTATAAAAATTGTTGCGCGACATTGGTACGAAAATGTCGCGCGACACATGTCATGTAGCCCTAGTCTTAAAGGGTCATGGCGCTGTGGAGGTCACTGTTAAGGGGGCAGGGGCCACTATTAAAGGGGCAGCGGCTGTGGAGGTCACTGTTAAGTCAGCAGGGTACTGTGAGGTCACTGTTAAGGGAGCTGGGTATTGTGGAGGTCCCTCTTAAGGGAACAGGGTACTGTGGCAGTCACTGTTAAGGGATCGGACCCCTGAGGGGTGGGGGGTAAATTGTTAAGGGGTGAGGGGCGGTGGAGTTCACCTTTAAGAGGGCGGAATACTGTAGAGGTCACTGTTATGGGGGATACTGTCGATATGTTTTAATGACACACAGAAATAGATGAAATATACCTGTGTGAAGCCGGGTCCTTCTGCTAGTATGTGTGTGTATATAATATATATTATATATATATATCGTTTTTACTGTTATGTTCTGTCCAGTTACAACAGAACAGAATAAGAAAGGATATGTTATTCTTTTGCAATGGAAAACTGATTACAAATGTATAGGTGTATGTGTAGACCGAATACATCTGATCCTGCCTCCTCCATAATGTCTACTAACCTTCTCCAACTGTTAACTAAGGCCTCGTTCATATCTCTGTTAGGAGATCCAGCAGGCTGTTCCAGCACAGATCCCTTGTTGCTGGATCCTCTACTTTACCGCCGGATCCCCATTGACTGCAATGAGGACAGAAAATGTTTGCACACAGTGGTTTTTTGTCCAGCCGAAAGCTGACATTTGTGCCAGGTCAGACAGCCAGATCTTTGAAACAGAGATGTGAATGAGGCTTTACTTAATAGCAGGGAATCCCTGTCGTACTCGACGCTGTCATTTCTGTTTCTTGTCTTTCTCATCTGTCTTTTCTTCTCCCTTCAGAAATATTATGGTCTGGATACCAAGTGGGGTGACATTGAGCAGTGGATGGTAGGAGGTTTTCAGTGCATTTCATATTCATGTTATTACCATTTTCACTGTGTATGATGTCTCTCAAATTTTGTAATTAAAGGTCAAAAAAAAAATCCGACTGACATGAGGGAAAAGTATTCTTTGCACAGTTGAAATTACAATAGTCAGTAATGAACACATTAATAACGTGGTGCTCTGGCAATAGGTACAGTGGACGGAGCACGTCACTGTTGCTCTACTTCCATTGCAGTGAATGGGAACAGAGCTGCACCTGTTTCTGACACCGGAGATACTAGGGAAGAGCTGATCGTCAGGTGTCAGACCCCTTGCTAATCTGATATTGATGGCCTATCCCGAGGGCTAGGAAATCAGTATATAAGTCGTGGAAACCCCTTTCATTTTAATAATTGGGAACAAGGGCCCAGATTCACTAATCCTAGTGTGAGCTTAGATAAGCTTTCTAGGGGCAGACCCTTTTCTCTGACTCTATACCAACTATTCTTTGGCTTACGATGAGACAGTATTTTAATACAGAACTGTGGTTTTGGTGAAAAATGGCGTATCTTAGGCCACTTTCCACAAATTCCTGCCCTTACTTGAACAAGTAGTCAAAAAGTGTGAAACGCCTAGTTACTCCCAAATTGCACCAATTCGCACCACTTTTTGGGCTACTTTCACACTAGCGTTTTGGCTTTCCGTTTCTGAGATCCGTCAGTTTTGCCCTAATGCATTCTGACTGGAAAAGGATCTGCTCAGAAAGCATCAGTTTGCCTCCATTCAGTCACCATTCCGCTCTGGAGGTGGACACCAAAATGCTGCCTGCAGCGTTTTTCTGTCCGCTGTGTGGTGCGGGGCAAGACGGATCCGTCCTGGCAAACAATGTAAGTCAATGGGGACAGATCTGTTTTCTCTGACACAATAGAAAACAAATACGTCCCCCATTGACTTTCAGTGGTGTTCATGATGGATCCGTCATGGCTATAGAAGATATAATACAACCGGATCTGTTCATGACGGATGCATGCGGTTGTATTATTGTAACAGAAGCGTTTTTGCCGATCCATCATGGATCCGCGGATTGTAGGCACAGATATGTTGGTAAATCTGTAATAGTGTTTACAGTTTAGGGTCACTGGGGTATTGTTTTTTTATGCACAGGAATTTTATCAATGTGTTGAAGTGATTGAGAACACTTCCAGACGCACATCATTATCATTGTTAAACTTCAGAATGATTTCCTCTTGTGTGAATGATCCCAAAGACCCCCCACTCCCCTTTGCAGACGGCGGTGGACCTCCATACAAGAATAGTATATGGGCCCCCTGCTCAGAATCGAACTCTCCCTTACAGTCTCTTAATCCAATACACAATGAATCATCACATGCAGTGTAATGGACAGTAGGGAGCTTCTTTTAGGGTGGTAGTGGGCCCCCATATACGTAACTGCACAGGCAGCACCTATGGTCTGCTGCTGTCTTTATGGGAGTGTATACTGTCTGTATAGTGTTTTATTTCAGGACCCGTGTCTCTGCATATGTTATCAGCTTGTTGCACTTTGACATCTTTTTCTTTGCAGATGAGTAGTTCTAGAAATTATGAGTAACATTATTGAGCGCGTCTAGACGCCATTAGGCTGTGTTCACATCTGGGAAAAATAGCGCTGCACGCAATGCTGTAATTTCCATCAAAACTACAGACACTGCAGCAAAACCAGATCAACCCTCTTATAAAAAAAAAAACGCGTCAGTCAGGCGCCGTGGATGACGGTTGTGCAGTCCTTGCGGCACTGTGTCATGGTTTCTGTGTGTAATGGAAACCACAACTCAGGTGTGAACACAGCCTTTGTATGTGATTGTGAACTGTAACCGGTTTTATAAGTCTGCATTATGGGTTCCCTTTTAGTAGGTTTTCCTTGTGTTTTCCTCCGCCCTATTCTCTTCCTGTGCCTGTCGTATTTTGATGTCCTCCTTGGCTCCTTGATCTTAGCTGCTTCATCTTTTTCTCTTCTTCCCAATGCATTTCCAGGAAGACAGTGAGCGCTATTCACACAAACCACGGAGGAATCTCCAGGTCGGTTCCCCACCCAGTGCGATTGTCATGTTTCAGCCCTGATTTTACTTTTTATGTTAATCTGCTAATTCATGGGTTAATCGTATGTCCCTAGTAAATATAGCATTATGTTTAGCAAAGGGTATTACATACTACCGCCAAGTCATCCATAAAGCCAATAGAAACATTCCTGCCATAGGTGTCGTTTCACTGACTAATCCTATTGACCTCTTAGCTGGGTTTAGCAATCTTTTTGCGACCAATGACATAATAAATAGCTGTGGCAGTAGATAATACTTTAATCCTTATAAGCGTATTTATCTTGTCATAAAACGACGTAATTTATTGATTAAAAGCCTTTCCTAAATTTTGTGAAACTTTTTGAATACATTTTGGGGCTAGTCATGTAGGAAAAAAATCTAAGGCTTGGTTTACAGCTCCATTAGAGTATTCCAATAGTCTGTTCTGGCAGAGGAACAGACTGCTGAAATTACCGTATCCAGCATAACCGGACACCGCCAGGCCCACCGGATCCCAGTTCACTATAGTGGGATCTGTCGGTGACAGAGTACCAGAATACCGTAACGCAGATCTGGACATAGCCTTATAAAACTGCTTCATTACATTGTTTTTCCAGGATAAAACACTGATGGCCTATCCTTAGGAGGGGCCATCCATAGGTGATCAGTGCGGGACCCACATAGATGAGCATAAGGGGGTGACCCGTCACTAGAGTATCATGCTGCCATACTGCAGTTCCCGACACAGGGTTGCCCGTGTGCTGAAGCCCAGCCAATTCCAGTGAGAGGCGCTCGGCTTTAGTACCGGATACACAGTGCGGGTGTATGTGTTGTGTCAGTATTGTACCACTCTAGCTAATTTTGCTTCATCTTTATTCTAATTATTGTATGTGGCTCAGGGTTTGGACGCCACCGTTCATGTTGATGGCCTTTCCTAGAGATAGGTTGTACAATCTCAGGTATTAAGGGAGGTTTATCAAAACTGGGGTAAAGTAGAACTGGCTTAGTTGCCCAAAGAAACCAATCGGATTCCACCTTTCATTTTTCAGAGCTCCTTTGGAAAATGAAAGGTGAAATCTGATTGGTTGCTCTGGGCAACTAAGCCAGTTTTCATTGACACCATTTTTGATAAATCTCCTCTCTTCTACATGTTTTTTTACAAATATAATATAGTAAGGGTCTTTTCATACCGCCATTAGTTGTTCTCCATCAGGTTTCCATTGCCTTTTGGAGGTCAGTATAATGTAGCACTCGGAGTATAAAAGTAAGAAGGAAGAGGAGAGAAACCCGTCACAATATTTGGAGGGATCATAACAGATCCATCATGGATCCTGAGAACCCATAATCCTCAACACTAGTGTGCACGTTCAGGTCTCAGACTTGGGCTATATGCACACGACCAAAAAAAAACTGGCGTGTGAATAACCCCATAGACTACCATTGGTCTTAAAACGGACATGTGATGGCCGTTAAAAAAAACATCCATATGTTGGAAGTTATGGAAGATGGAGGGCATCATAAAGATGGTTTGTGGGGGGAGGGTATGTGGGTGTTGGGATTTATGTTTGTATTATTAAAATGCTAATAAAAATTACTTGATAATAAAAAAAAGAAAGAAAAACATCCATCACATGTCCGTTTTTCACTTGCGTGTGCATGTAGACTTGGTGTTGAGCTCGGAAATACTGCTTTGCTTTTTATGGTTTTCTCCCTCTTCCTGCATATTAATGTTTTAAAATTAATTGGAGACCTTCTGTAACGTATTTTTTGCATCCTTGTCAAACATTTACAATGGGAACGCTCCTCTCTTCGGTTAGGTCTGTGTGCTTTGCTTGTGATCTCTTGCTTATTTTTTATTTTTTCCTCTACCCTTTGAAGGTGTCTGAAGATGATGCTATGTCTGTGACTAGCAGGAGCAGTCTGAGGGTCAGTAGCCTGTGATCTTCCTGAATTTCGTGCTATAAACTCTGCATGCATAAACCTCAGCCCAGCGTGTTGTGTGGTCGTGTGTTTTTTTACTAACTTGCCCTGCCCGCTGAATATCATTGTATAGAATTACTTACTGATGAAACTGTGAAGGAGGACCGCACCAACAGCAGGGGAACACCCTGCACTTATCTGATCCTGAGCTCCCACTTCCACTGTCATTTTCTTTGTGCAGAGTCGCACAATGGATTTCGAGCTGTGACCTTATGTTTGTTGTGAATCACATAATGTGCTGCGTACTTGGCATAGTCACCCTAATGAGTTCATTAAAGGGGTTCTCGAGGAATTAAGAAAATGAAAATACTTAACTATTACTTTATTATAAATATATTCCCAAATACCTGTCATTAGTTATAATGGCTCTTTTTGTCTGGGGAGCAATCATGAGGAGATAAAAAATGGCCACCTTCCTATTGGTACACACAAAACCTGTCCACATCACACAGCAGGACTAGTTACTTCTGAACACGGCGTTAAAGAGCTGCCTCATCCTCCTCTCTGCTCTGCTTGTCAGGGATTATGATCCTGAATACAGATAATAAGATCTTTTGCTTAATCTCTGTAGGAATGGAGTTCATGAGGAGACATGAAGTACAGAAAGAATTGCTGCCGCCCATTACCCTCACCCTGATAAACAGAGCAGAGAGGAGGACGAGGCAGCTCTTTAGCTCAGTGTTGTGAAGTAACTTGTCCTCCTGTGTGATTAGGACAGGTTTTGTGTGTACTAATAGTATGGCAGGGCATCTCAGTGTAGTGGTGATACCATAGAAGTCCCCTGAATTGTAAAAAATCCAGCAAAGTTGCTGCACAAACCCCATTCATTTGTATGGGAAACGTGATGGCCCTGTGATCCTGCCTGCGGCCAGTGTCGCCATATAGCTGTAGCCTAATACACAGGTGGGGATGTGTAGCCGTACGCTATATTACACAGGTGTCTCCTTGCATATGAATATAGAGAATTCAGATAGGTATAGGGTTTTTAATGTGACTGCCATGGCTTTTACAGGTGAAACACATTTATGGTTTGTTCACACTGAGTTTTCTGGCTCAGGTTTTTCCTATTGAATTCAGTGGGGAAGTCAGAATCTACAATAAAATCCACAAGCATCCTTATTGCTGCAAATTATCCCGAGATCTACAGCCACTGTGGATTCCAAAGTCATTGATTTTTTTTTTAAATTTTTTTTTTTAATCATTTTTTTATCTTCAGGGAACTTTGCAGTGTTGCTTTCGCACAATGTGGTACAGATTTATCTTGTGGATTTTCTGCATTAGATCCGACTGGTGAGCTTAGAGTACATTCATATGGAGGATTTTGTCCACGACAAAATCCGCCATGTATCCCGTGGCAGAAGCCTCTGCGCCATGCTGTAGTTTCTGCCTTGAGTTTTCATGTTGACCTACTCTAGGTTAAGCTTCACTGAATGGCGTAAAACCAAATCTGCATTGAAACGGCGTTCACCCCCTTTATGACTGCTATATATATGGGGTTAGTTATTTTATTGAATATTCTAGAATTCTGTATTTGCAGACCCATTACCTCACAATTCCTTATTTTGGCATGCCCACTTGTCTTGCTGTGTGCCGGCGTGTATTCTGTGTGACAGGCCCACAAACATCACTCAGCCCTTCTTTCTCTTTTTTTTTTCTAACAGACCAATGGTTACGAGGATGAATTGCTTGGAGCAACTCAGTATAGGAAATCCAGCAGGGTCAGTGGAGAGCGGAAGGTTTGCATGTGGCAGCTGGGCAGACTGGGCATATGTTCAGCTGCATTGAGGATGGTGAAATCCCAAATTAGCTGTAACACCTTAAAAAATGCCACTTACCTGTCATTGAATGACCAGCAGTGAAAATAGCCTCAGGCCCTTGGTCCATACTGTGACTACAACTTCACGTGTCGGTAAATGTGAGCTGTGGTGTCTTTTCTTTACCTCCAGAGCTCATCGGGCAGTGGCGATACCACCCAGTCTTCCCGGGGACCCCCCAGGGATGAGGCAATGGTTGGTTATGCTTGGAGTTTTTCCTGACTCTGTGTCCGGAGCTTGTGCATGGCAGCTGCATACCCCTAAACAGTCAGCCTATGTGCGCCGCATTACAGTGCCATTAATACACGTTTGTGCCGTCCAGTTGGGATGACCATTAATACCTCGTCTGATGCTATAATCCCAAGTGAATGTGCTTACACTAATTATGGATTAGAAGCAATATTAAGATTATTGCAGAGAAGGCCAAGTACCTATATAACTGTGTGGTATACACCGCTATAATTCTGTCATACCGCGCTGCATTCAGCACTTAGAGGAAGGCTGATGTGAGGCCAGAATCGTGGACTGACAATCCTTATAATCCAGCTGTTGCTGAAGTATGACATCCACAAGAGACCCTCGCATATTTTTCTAATTGCTGAAATACCAAATGCTTGACCATGTCTGTAGGGGAAGGGTGTATCATATCTTCAGGCACATTTTTAGCTCTACACCTACTTTTTCCATTTCTGCATTTTACCGTATATAGTGAAGGCCTCTTTACATGGCCCAAAGGAGCAGACGGTTGTCGAGAAGGAAACGCTCCTTCCTGAAAATCGCCTGCTCGTCAGCCAAGGAGACAGCTGTTATTACATGCAGCGATCTCCTCCACAGTATGGGGAAGAGCGATCACTAATGCCATCGCTTGTCCCCATACAGAATCATTGTTTGCTGGCAGCAGATCGCTGTTTAAGGACACTGCCCGATGGTTGGGCAGGTTATCTCTAATGAGCGCTTCGCAGCATAATACTATGCTATGATGGTGGCGGGATTGTTTGGGAAAACGATCCCATGGACAAATGGTTGGTCTTATTGTAACTAACCAAACTCTTTTGTATATAGGCTTTTTGAGGGTCTGTTCGTACCGTACAACCATGCGGCCTGCTCGTGTCATGGCTGCGACGTGGCCGCACTGCGGTTGAGTAAGGCACAGCTGTATGGGCCGTACGTGGCTCATTAGTGAAGGCACAGTTGGTGTGCAATGTTAATGGCTATTAACAATGCAGACTGACTAAACAGTGCGGTCTTCATTAGTTTTTATTAAGAGCAAGCTGCGGCCTGTACGGCTGTGCTCAAACTCAATCTCAGTGGAGCCGCGTGGCAACCGTGACACGACCACGCCCCTTGGCCATAGCCTAAGGCTTACTGATCAGGCTGGTTAGCGTGCTTATTGTAGCTTTTGCCCAATTTTTCTCCCTTGTGCTCTATGAAATCTGTGTCAGTCCGAGGCTGGTTGGGCTGCATTTGGTACATACCGCGAGGGTGATTCTAAGCATGTCGTTTTATCAAAGGTCTGAGTGTTTGGAATGCTGAACCACCCTGTAATCGATGAATCATAGATCTACTGATAATTCCGCCAGTTTCACATCATTATACCTTGCAGTTGCAGATTAACGGTGACTGTAAATTCCTGTACCTATATATTAATGAGGATATGTACTCTCACATAGCCGGCTGTGTTCACATGTTGCAGTCAGATTGTGTTTTTTGCAATGAAACATGTAAACTAGTGGCAGAGAAGCAATATGAAGCAAGAGGTGAACAAACCCAAATGTTTTACTTTCCACATTCTTTACTGAAGGTAGCGAGAGTCCGATTCTATGACCACTAAGCCTCTGTTCACATTTGCATCGAGCTCCTCCTTTGGGTGTCTGCGACTGAGGCCTCATGCACACGACTGTGCGGAAGACGTCCGTGTGCATTCTGTATTTTGCAGAATGGAACAGCTTTTATCGCGGACAATAATCGGACGTGTTCTATTTTTTGTGTGGAATGGATATACCCAAACGGAATGCACACGGAGTGACTTCAGTTTTTTTGCGGACCCATTGATATGAATGGTTCCGCATACGGTCCGCAAAAAAACGGAATAGACACAGAAAGAAAATACGTTTGTGTGCATGAGGCCTTATTCCAGTGAAAAAATAGCACAACCTGCAACACTTTTCTTGCTGTCAAAAATACTGCGTCCCCGACGTAGCCCATTAAAGTAATTGGTCAATTCAACATCTGTTCGGATCCATTGAAAAGTGAATCCCTCACATTATCGCTGCTTCCATTGTTGATGCTAGTGTGAACAGAGCCAGAGATGCGCTTTGCTTAGACCTACAGAATGATGAATCAACCATGAATGTGAGTTATTAGAAAGTCTGTCGAACATAAAAGCTCTTTGCGCGAGGTGCGGTATTCCGGCAGATTCTACATGCACGGAACGTTGAGAGGGCTGCATACATTTAGTAGCAACTAACGTGAAAATAAAAAAGTCATTAGCAGCGCAAACTGGACAATACAATGTCACATTCTTGTCGTTTCCTTACAGACAGTAGAAGTGAATGGTAACTTGCAGACAGGAATTGATGTGTGATGTGGTGCATGTCCGCGTGCTCTAGAGTTGAAAGGTTAACGCTGTCTCTGCGCTATTGTCTGTGAACAGCTTCCATCTTTCATGCCTCTTCCTGTCTCCCCGTATAGAGCGCTTATTACTCTGACCTCAGCCCGGCCAGCGCTCCACTCACAGCCAAGTCCCAGCAGGAGACTGTACACAATGGAAGTCGGGTCTGTTCCTTTCCGCTAGCTTCTCCACCTTTCTGGTCGGCTTTTGATTGGTGCACAGTTTCACTTCTTGTATTGCTTGCCGGGGTATACTGGTGTGCAGTGGTGTGGTCCGCTACAAGTTGGGATTTTATTGTTGTTAATTTTTAGGCAATTCGTTATAGGGGCGAATCTTCTATATGTAAAATGTCCATCGATCAAGTGACAACGTGTAAGGATCCTTTTACATGGGCAGATTTCTAGTAGTATCGAGTGTTAATCCATGATACAAGTAGTCAATTGGTACCCATTTAAGGACCTTTTACACGGGCAGATAATTGCCCGAATGAACAGCGGCATTAACTATTGTTCCATAATGCAGCCGCCATTATTGGGATCAGCACGTCCCCTGTGTACATGGAGAGATGTGCTGCCAACATACAAGCATTTTTATGCTCACATAAAATATCTGATCGGTGGGCACCTTTTACACTGGGCAATGATCGGGAACAAGCGTTCACCCGACCACCTGCCATGTAAAAGGCCTGTAAGCCAGGGTAAACAGTTATTACAGAGCACCTGTCAGCAGATTTATACCTATGACACCGGCTGACCTGTTACATGTGCGCTTGGCAGCTGAAGGCACCTGTGTTGGTCCCATGTTCATATATGCCCGCATTGCTGAGAAAAATGAAGTTTTATTATATGCAACTAAGCCTCTCAGAGAAACGGGGGCGTTACTGTTACTCCTAGAGGCTCTGCTCTCTTTGCAGCGGCTGCACTCTCTACACTCGAATTAAAAAGGTTCAGGCCTCTTTTTCACTGGCTGGCCCTGTCAATCACAGTGCAGAGGGCGTATCAGTTGCAGAGAGAGCCGAGCCTCTAGGTGTAATGGTAATATTAAAACTTCATTTTTCTCAGCAATGCTGGCACATATGAACATGGGACCAACACAGACGCCTTCAGCTTCCAAGTGCACATGTAACAGGTCAGCCAGTGTCATAGGCACAAATCTGCTGACAGATGCCCTTTAGAGACTGGGCACATTTGCAACCGTTTAGGCCTCTTTCACATCTGCGTTGTGAGGATCCGGCGTGCACTTCCGTTGCCGGAAATGCCCGCCGGATCCGCCACAACGCAAGACAACTGAAAGACTGATCAGTCTTCAATATGCTTTCAGGTTACCATGGCAGCCAGGATGCTACTAAAGTCCCGGCTGCCATGGAAAAGAAGCGGGGAGTCGGGGAGAAGCTACTTATCTTCCGTGCGGCGGCCAGGGCCAACACCGGGTCCCTGCGTCGCATGGATCACATAGTTATGCTATGCGCCGTACGATCCATACGGCGCATTGCTCACATAGCATAGCTATGTGAACCATGCGACGCAGGGACCCAGTGACGTCATCGAGGAGCGCCAGGACTTTAGTAGCGTCCTGGCTGCCATGGTTACCATTCTCAAAAGCTAAACGTTGGATACGGCGATGCGCCGAAACGACGTTTAGCTTAAAGTTGGATCCGGATTAATGGTTTTCAATGGGCATTAATTCCGGATCCGTCCTTGCAACATGTCTTCAGGTTTTTGGCGGGAGGAAAATCCGCAGCATGCCAAAAAAAGCACGACCAAAAAACGTGTCAGTACTGAACTGAAGACATCCTGATGCATCCTGAACGGATTTCTCTCCATTCAGAATGCATTGGGATAATCCTGATCAGTATCTTTCCATCCTAGAGCCCCGAGGACGGAACTCTAGGACGGTAAGGAAAAACGCAGATGTGAAAGGGGCCTTAGTTTGATCCTGCAGCCCAACAAAGCGTGTGTGTGTGTGTTTGTACTTAAGTGTCAATATCTGATTGCTGGGGTACGACTCCCTGCCTATCAGCTGTTCTGCAGAAGCTCCGGTGCTGAACTACACAGCTCTGTCCATTGTGTAGTGGATAGAGCTGGTTACTGCAGCGCTGCTCTGCCAACATCCAGCTCTGGGGCTACTGCAGAAGAGCAGAGGATAGGTCACCAATAGGGTTGAGCGAACTTGTGTATTAAGTTCTGCGTCCAAAGGTCGGGTTATCGAAGAATCCCGTAATGGATTCCGCTACCAAGGACCATAACGGAATTTGGAATCCATAACGGGATTCTTCGATGATTCCGAACATTGGATGCCGAACTTAAAAAAAACAAGTTCGCTCAACACTAGTCGCCAATATAAATGTACCGAAAAACTACTGATTGACTACACGCAGGTGTCTTCAGTGCTCAGTAGGACTGAAGACAGAGTCTCTTTTTAAGGTTACTTTCACATAAGCGTTTTCAATTCCGCTACTGAGATCCGTCATAGGATCTCAATAGCGGAAGAAAACGCTTCCATTTTGTCCCCATTGATTGTTAATGGGGACAAAACTGAACTGAATGAAACGGAATGCACCAAAATGCACTCCGTTCCGTTTGGTTGCGCTCCCATCGCTGAGAGAATAACGCTGCAAGCAGCGTTTTTCTGTCCGCGATATGGTGCAGAGCAAGACAGATCCGTCCTGGCACACAATGTAAGTCAATGGGGACGGATCCGTTTTCTCTGACACAAATAGAAAACGGATCCGTCCCCCATTGACTTTCAATGGTGTTCATGATGGATCCGTCATGGCTATAGAAGGCCTAATACAACCGGATCCGTTCATGACAGATGCATGCGGTTGTTTTATTGTAACGGAAGCGTTTTTGCAGATCCATGACAGATCCGCAAAAAACACTGGTGTGAAAGTAGCCTAACAATGACTCAGTAAGAGCTTTGTTAAGGAGACTCTTCACACTGCTTTCTAATGAAAAGAAACCTCTTTCACTAATGAAATATATTACAAAAATTCTCGCACCCATGTCCATACACTATAATAAAGATAGACCAAGATGACAGGTACAATTTAACTGTTTGTATTCCAGCTGTCACACTCAGAGCCCCTGTAGTTTTACTGAGCCATACATACAGCATGATAGAGGTCTATGGTACTAGAATGACATAGCTCAGGATGTTACAGACTGAGAATGGACAGTTACTCCGCATTCACGCAACCATGGGACGGACGTGACCGTTTTGAGGATTGCAGATCCGCAAAACATGGGCATCGTCGGTGTTCACTCTGCATCGCAGTGCGGACCCAGCGTTTAGTGAGATTCGGCCGAAGATAGGACATGTCCTTTCTTTTGGGGCACTGAGGCAACGACTTCCGTGTGCTTCCAGGTCCGTGCCTCCCTACCGCAAAAGACAGAACATGTTCTATCTTTAGCTGCGTATTGTGGTCCCATTGAAGTCAATCCACTTGGAGCGCAAAACGGGCACGGCCTCCCACGGTTGTGTGAATGCAGCTTTGGTACAAAATGCCCATCTTACCGAGGCCTTACCACCCACTGATCCTGTGTGCTTCGTTTAGGACTGATTGGCTGGTCTGCTCTTCATGATACATTACAGTTCTTTGGTCATACCTCTTTCTTGTCTGCAGCCATGTTATAACCCCAAATACTTTAGCTTGTTGCATGCTTGTGTGGAACCTTTATCATTTTACATTGCCATCTAGTGGAGGTTGTGTTCTAGTATTTGTCAGAAGCTGTAATGTATTTGACGTGGAGTGATATCTACAGTTATGCTAAAGCTTGTTCTGTCAGTCTTTGACATAAAGACAAAACTATTATTATTTTTTTTCATTTTGCTCAAACTTTAATTTTCTCTTTTTCCAGCCATCACTATTGAACTGCAATTCTCTGCCTTCCAGATCACAGCGGGTGGGTCGCTTCTCAGTCTATCCATTCTTTGCTGCGACCTGATCGCACATGACATCCCTTTGTTTCCTCCTCTTATCTGTTTTCATCATCGTACCCCAGCTGACTGTCTGCTTTCTGTCTTCTCTGTCTCGCTGGTAGGGGTCTCTGTACGATGAGGGTGTCACCAGCAGTAGTCGGCGATCTTCAAGTTCACGACCTGTGAGATTATTTTCTTTGCTTGAGTTCTACTATTAATCCGTAGATGCTATAGCTAATTTTTTAAGTATGTTTTTGTTTCATTCCTGAGCATTTTGGATTTTAATGAAGTGGGAAAAGAGTGGAAATGTAAAAGGGAAGGCATGATAAAAACATCACTCACAGAACATGCTGAGATTTATACAAAAAAGCATGCTCTAAAACTACGGCAAAGCCTGCAAAGATATGTAAAATCAAAATTTCATACATTGTAGCGTACATTTGGTCACCATTATGCACTGCAACGGCACAAACGCTGTTTATAATCCAGGCCTGATGCAAAAGTAGCAATGCCAAAATTGATCAGAAGTGTTTGACCAGGCCTAGCAATAATAATTAAAGGGGCTGTGCCACTAATATGAATGTATCCCGCCTAGAGATAAGCAAATTGATTAGTCTCATCAGCAAGGAGGGTACCTTTACACTAGCGTTATTCTTTTCCGGCATAGAGTACCGTCGTCGGGGCTCTATGCCGGAAAAAAAACTGATCAGTCACATCCCCATGCATTCTGAATGGAGAGAAATCCGTTCAGGATGTCATCAGTTCAGTCACTGTCAGTCGTTTTGGACGGAGGAAATACAGCAGCATTATGCGGTTTTATCTCCGTCCAAAATGCCGGAATGTCGGATCCGGCATTAATTTCCATAGGAATGTATTAGTGCCGGATTCGGCATAAAGAAATACCTGAAGGACGGATCCGTCCTTCCGGGATGCGCATTTGCAGACCCTTAAAACTGAAAAAATAATACAGGACTGATCCATCTATCCACATGACAAGTGGAGAGACGGATCCGTTCTTGAAATGCATTTGTGAGATGGATACGGATCTGTCTCCAAATGCTTTCAGTTCCGGCGACGGAACTGCTTGCCGTGCCACACGTGTGAAAGTATCCTTATTCGCCTCTGGAGGGCTGTCCCCTCAGGTGAAGCGCCCACCTGCTACTCGATAGACAGGGTCGGACATTTAGGGTGCGAGGCTACATGGCAATGCTGTATTAGTCAGGTTCGCAGAATAGCAGTGATTAGGGAGGACCGAACTTCAAGTTCGGGTATGGGCTGAATTGCGTTATGGATTCCGTTACCATGGACCATAATGCAATTCCATGACAGAATGGATAACGGAATGCCTTTAGAAGAAGGGTTTCTCAACTCCGGTCCTCGGGACCCAGCTACCGGTCAGGATTTGAGAATATCCCACAAAATGAATACCTGTGGTAAGTCCTGATGCATGGGACACTAAATAGATCACCTGCTCAATACTAAGGAAATCCAGAAAACATGACTGGTAGATGGGTCCCGAGGACCGGAGTTGAGAAACCTTGCAAGTTTAGAGGCATGCCGTTATGCATTCAGTCATAATAGAAGTCTATGGCCAGCATAACCGATCCGTCCGGTTTCTGTTATGCAGGAGAAGACGGATCCGTTATGCAGGCCATAGACTTCTATTATGACTGAATACATAACTGAATGCCTCTAAAGGCATTCTGTTATCCATTCCGTCATGGAATTGTGTTATGGTCCGTGGTAATGGAATCAATAACGCAATCCGACATATACCCGAAATCGAACTAGCAGTGATCCCATAAAAATGAATGGGATTGCTGTGCGAGTTGCAAGAAATCCAACATTTCTATGGGATCACCACTGCTCTGCAAACCTAGCCGCAACCAGTGTCGCCGCGTACCCATACCCTTAGCTCGGCCCTGACCATTTCCTTCCTGCTCTGATTGGCAGAGCAGGTGCACAGGATCTACTTCGGCTTAGGAGCGGTGTCTACACAGGCAAAGTGTACATGAGATTTGTGAGATCTCATTTACTTTGCTGGTACTGGATTACTGTGTGTTTTTTATTTATTTTTTCACACAAAAATCCGCACGGGAAAAAAATGTGTAAATTGAATCGTGTCCAAGTAGCCTTTGGGTGCTGCCACACTATTGGGTTTTTTTATGCCGTTTTTTTAAGCCAAAATCAGGAGTGAATCATAAAAGGAGAGAAAGTATAAGGGTGCATTTACACGTCCGCACATGGCCGACACTAAGCTGCAGACAAGAATAGGACATGCTCTATTTCTTTGCGGAGCTGCGGACCGGAAGTTTGGGGCCGCGCTTCGAAAATGCGGATGCGGAGAGCATATAGTGTGCTCTCCGCATCCATTCTGTCCCCATAGAGAATGAATGGGTCCGCACAATTGCGGAACGTATGCAGACCCATTCCACGGGCATGTTAATGGAGCCTAAAGGACAGATGCAACTTTTTCTTTTTTGGCTTCAAAAGCTGCACCACCTAAGCACGTGGCCGTACGCTAAGAAAGGGCCACTGCAAAACAAGTTTAATAGGGGATGTGGTCAAAACAGAGTTTTCGACTACAATGAAATTCCTTTCACCTGATGTGATAATTTGGCATTTATTTCCAGCACAGAACTTCAATGTAATGTGTAATCGCAGAAGATTGAGCAGAATAATTCTCAAACGCTTGTCATTTAAAAGGCTTATCCGATTATAAATGTAAAAAATCCGGATCTGTAAAAAATGTGGACATTTATAAATGTGGCACACGGATCCAAAGGTCTACCCATTTATTGCTCCAGTTGCTCTGCTGGATTTATTTTAAAGTGGCAGCTCAGGGGGTGTGTCCTTTCTCATTGGGTGTGTAATTTTTGCTGCAACTCGCTCCCTGTAAGGCAACTTTCACGCAGTCAGTGTTTGGTCAGTTATTGTGAGCCAAAACCAAGTGTCAAAAACGCAGAAGAGGTGCAAATCATTCCTCTTATGTCTGTGGAGGCTCCTCTACTGGTTTTGGCTCACAATCACTGATGGAAATCACTGACCAAACACTGACTGTATGAAAGCAGCCTAATGGTGGATATAACTGACGTCCTTTCAAAAATGGAACTGAGCATGTGTGTCCACCTAAGTGATGTTACTGAGGTGCATGGAGAAATAAGGCAAGGAACAAACAGCAGGTGGCGCTTTACAGATACATTTTATTAAATAACTCAGTGGCTATACTACATTTTTGACTACATCTGGATACAAATTTATCCAGTTCGAGGTGTTCCAATATATTTTGTGGGACAACCCTTTTAACGTAGTTATAGTTGCAGATTTTGCATTTTGGGTTTTTTACAAGAAAGTTACAAAAATCCAAGATGTTTTGTAATCCGGTAACTATAGGACTCCGATGCTAGATTAAAGGACTTTAAATGTACTGTAAGTATTAGTTGGCTCTGAGCATTAGAGTGCATTCACACAACCGTATAAATCGATTCGCATCCGTTCTGCAATTTTGCGGAACGGGTGCGGACCCATTAATTTCAATGGGGCCGCAAAAGATGTGGACAGTACACCGTGCTGATCTGTTCTGCGGCCCCGCGACTGTGGACAAGAATAGGCATTCTCTATATAGCGCCGACCGTGTGCGGTCCGCAAAATGCGGAAAGCACACGGCCGTTATTCGTGTTTTGTTGATCCGCAATTTGCAGACCGCAAAACACTTACGGTCATGTGAATGTAGCCTTAGTGTATATGTACCACTGAAGCTTAACCTAATCCTGCTGCTAAAACACACTAAGGCCTCATGCACACAAACGTATTTTTTTTTCCGTGTCCGTTCCGGGTTTTTTTGCGGACCGTATGCGGAACCATTCATTTCAATGGGTCCGCAAAAAAAAAAGGAAGGTACTCCGTTTGCATTCTGTCTCTGTATTTCCGTTCCGCAAAAAAATATAACATGTCCTATTATTGTCCGCATTACGGACAAGGATAGGACTGTTCTATTAGGGGCCAGCTGTTCCGTTCCACAAAATACGGAATGCACACAGACGTCATCTGTATTTTTTGAGGATCGCAAAATACATACAGTCGTGTGCATGAGGCCTTATCCTGTTGTCTGCAGTTTTACTAAGAAGCAGTTCAAGAACATGTCCGCCCTCAAGATCACTACCTCACTGCGGAAACCGTTTCATGCATGTGAAAGTCGTATTGGCCGCTCTCTTTAAAAGCTTAGTGCATTTAAATAAATGGCTAAGTTTACACTGTGTCCTAGAACACATGTCACGGAGCGTTGCGATATGAGGAATGTTAATCTGAGCTGTATTCCGGAAAACATTCTGCCTGTTTGATTATTTTAGCGTCGCACTTAGCTTGTGGTTGTTACAGCAGAAGTAGTTTGACAGGCCTGTGAATGGAGACCAGGCCAGGTCTTGGCGGTCAGGTAAATATGAAGGCCTACGTTGCTCAGCTCTACAGACGCTCATACTTTTCTAGACCTCTATATCCAGATTTACTGTATCTTGTCATTCTCCTGGTTTCTGTTTCTTTTCCTCTGTCATGCTAATGTTCCTTTCCTTACACTTCTCTGCTGCGTGACTATGAAAGCCCTCTGAGTACAGTTGTTACCTGGGCTCTGGATCTCGTGCCTCCTCTCGTGCCAGCTCTGCCCGTGCCAGCCCAGTGGTGAGGACTGCTTTTACTCTGTCCCTTTTTAATGTCTTTTTGCAAAGTGTTTTGTATTAGGGTGTGTCCTCGTGAGATAGATACACTGTGGATTTGGCATCAAGAATTTGCACGTGGTAAATCCGCAGCGTATCTCAGTACCAGGAAAGTGGGTGATATTTAAGCAAATGTCATCCACATGGTGCTGAAAAAAATTCTGTAGTGTACAATGACCTGCTGGGCAGATTTTTAAATCCACAGCATGTCAATTTGGACTGCAGATTTTCACTGCGATGCAATGCACATTGTGAAATGTCTGGTAAATCCACATCCACAGCAAAATCTGCATTTGCATTTTTCCTGTGTGGACGTACCGTAAGATTATTTTCACATGGCATTTAAAGGGCATCTGTCAGCAGACTTGTACCTATGACACTGGCTGACCTGTTGCATGTGCACTTGGCAGCTGAAAGCATTTGTGTTGTTCCCATGTTCATATGTGTCCCGATTGCGGAGAAAAATTATGTTTTAATATATGCAAATGAACCTCTAGGAGCAACGGGGGCGTTACCTTTACACCTAGATGCTTAGCTCCCTCTGTAGCTGCTGTGCCCTCTGCACTTTGATTGACAGGGCCAGGCAGTCGTGATGGTGTTGACACTACCTGGCCCTGTCGGCAGAGGACGCGGCAGTTGCAGAGAGAGCAGAGCCTGTAGGAGAAACGGAAAGAGGCTGACAGATGCCCTTAAGTCGCGTTCTTCTCCTCTTTGACTTGTCTAGTAAAGAAATCATATTTCTGCTGTTCCTTGGAAGTGATCCTAGAGGCATAATACTGCTTAGTTCCACACCACTACCAGTATGTAATTAGGCTACATCCACACGAACGTTGTTTGTTTCTGTGCCCCTTCCGTTTTTTTGCAGATAGGATACAGACCCATTAATTTCAATGGGTCCGCAAAAAATGCGGACAGCACACGGTGTGCTATCCACATACGTATGTCCATTCTGTAGCCCCTCAAAAAAAATAGAACCTGTCTTATTCTTGTCCGTTTTAGGCATTGTTACAATGGATCCACAAAACGAATGGCATACGGATGGCAAAACACATGCGGTCGTGTGCATGTAGCCTAAGAGAAAGACAGGTAGCTGTGGTAAACTTGAAGAATGTGTAAAGTAGAATGCGTTATTACATTATGTTACAATGTGCTCTAGAAAATCCTCAAGGTGCTCAAGGTGGTGCTCATTTTCTGGCTGTGTTTCCACAACTGATTTTTAGAGTTCAGTATAAATAATGGCAACCATGTCCTCTTTAATCAGTCTTCAGAACCCACAGGCCCACCGTTATCTCGTCGTGGGTCCACCAGTGGCAGCCTCCATTCACAGATCCATCTTGAAGATGAGTCTGTCTCTTCAGTAAGCAGAGTGAGTGCGTGTGGGCATGAAATTCATTGTGTGCCAGTTCTTGTATAAAATTTCTACTGCTTCCAGCATTTGTATAGGGAACCAAGCGGCTCGTAGAAACATTCTTGTTGAAAAAAAATTAACAAATTCAGAAACGTTTTTATTACTTAACAGGACAATAGATGTTTGTCTGTGCTGAATTAACACGCCCAGGATTGAAACCTTTCTGTTCAGCGTTTAACCTGTGTTTTTTAACATTGTAGGTTGAAGAGAGATCAGACAAAGACTTTACAGAAAAGGTGAGTTTTTTTTCCCCATACCACACCATATTTACAGCATGTGACTATGATTGTCCTATTTTTGGGATTGTCCTATTTTTAAAGGTGTCCATTTATTTAGTTTTCATTCCTTTTTTGCTGGTTAGAGGGGAGGGACACTAAAACTAAAAGACTACACAAATTCTAGCAAGGAAAAAATATATATATTTCATCAGACCTCAGATCAGACCCCCATTCCTTCTTATTCCTCAGATCAGACCCCCATTCCTTCTTATTCCTCAGATCAGACCCCCATTCCTTCTTATTCCTCAGATCAGACCCCAATTCCTTCTTATTCCTCAGATCAGACCCCCATTCCTTCTTATTCCCCAGATCAGACCCCCCATTCCTCCTCAGATCAGACCCCTATCACATCCCCACTCTTCCTCAGATCAGCTCTCATTCCTCCTCAGACCCCAGATTAGACCTCCAAGCTTCATCAGACAACAAAGAAAAAATAAGCTTGCCTCTCCCCCTGTAGACTGACACTCACTGCTGCCACTCTTCTGCTGCTTAGCGCTGCACTGTGACCTGACGTTGCACAGTGTCAGGTCATAGTGTGCTCCTACATGCATTATGTTCTGACGCTGTACACAGTTAGGACACACGCAGTGCAGCGCCTGGAAGACCAGGGAGTGGTGAGTATAGCCAGTGCAGTGCTACACTAACTGCTCCCCGTGCCTCCTGCATACTAATGACCTCTTTCATAATGGCACCATAAGACATATTGCCATTTCCCCTCTGCTTTTTTCTTTTCTGAACATTAGCAAAGGAATGAGGATTGCAGCCTAAAAATTGGTGCAAGTTTCTTGGCTCTAGTTAAAGGGGTCATCGGACAGTGGGCAAAAATTTTCAGGAGCCTTCAAATGGCATTCAGTTCCAGCACTTTGGTTGATGTCCTTGCCAGACCGGAAGTGTGATGTGCCATCTACGTACACATGACTCCAGCAGGGACTTGTGCGGTAATGATACCGAAACGCTTTGACAAAGGTTTTTTTTCCCTTTGCACATTATTTGCAGGCCCCTGAAAGTTTTTGTCCAATCTTGGACAAACCCTGAAATCACAAACATACCAAAAATAATTTTTTTAAAGGTGTCCATAGACTTTTCGCTGAATTTAACGTATTACTGTTTGGTCATGTTTTGTGAATATTACATCAACAATACCTATCTTACTTTCTGTTCCAGAGTGGCCGACCTGTCTCCAGCTTATCTGCAGCAACTCTTGCTTCATTGGGTGGGATATCCTCACGTAGGGGAAGCGGAGACACCTCCATATCGGTTGATACAGAGGCATCGATTAGAGAAATAAAGGTGAGTGTGCACAAATGGTAACTTGTATTATTAAAAATTTGCCAGATTTAGCGTACATTCACATAACAATATGTTTTTTGCAGTCCCCAAAATATGGGTGACATCCGTGTTTAGTCTGTGTTGCATCTGCCTTTTTTGTGGACCCATAGACTTCATTGGGTCTGTGGTCCACGTTTGCGGCTAGGAATAGGACATGTTCTATCTTTTTCAGAATAGACATACGGATGCGGAAAGCACTCGGGAGACATCCGTGTGCTTTCCGCATCTGTATGTCAGTTCTGCAAAAGATAGAACATGACTACGGACCCATTGAAGTCACCCATTGACGCCATCTGTATTTTGTAGATCCACATTTTGCCGAATGCAAGATACATATGGCTTAGGTCTCATGCACGCGAACCTATTTTTTTTCCTGTGTCTAGAAATGACTCTGTGTGCATTCTGTGTCCACATGGCCATTCCGCAAAAAAAAATAGAACATGTCCCATTGTCCACATTACAGACAACGATAGGACTATTCTATTAGGGGCCAGCCCTTCCGCTCCACAAAATGTGGAATGCACACGACCGGTATCCGTGTTCTGCGGATCCGCAATTTGCGGACTTCAAAACATCCAACGGTCATGTGTATGGGCACTTACAGTGATCCCTTTTCTGAAGACCATCTCATAGAGAAGACAGGACTCTTTGGGGATCATTTATTATGGAAAGTATGCTACTTTTTGGCACAGATTTGGTCGCAAAGGGCATTTGTGGGGCGAGTCTGCGACTTTCCCCGACCAGCGCCACTGGCGGAAAAAGGGCGCGTGGTGCTGGTCGGCTGTCTGATTTATCATTTTCTATGCCTGTTTTTGGTGTAGAAAATGACTTAAATCTAGGCCAGCAAGGGAGCTGGCATAGATTTAAGCAAGTCGCACAGCCGCTGGTAAAGTGCCTAAGTTATGTAGTGGCCGGCTCCTGTACATAACTTGGGCGCATCAAGCGGCAGCAGACATGGACTAAGACCGGCGTCTAAATCGCCGGTCTTCATAAATGTCCCCCTTTGTGTCTACTTTAGAAGGGTTGTACCCCGGAGATTCGGTACTGTACTATTTATAAAGCAGCATTCACCTTCTTTGTAAATGAGGACAGAAGAGATGGTTATTTCATCAGCCATTTGTTATAGAACCTGTTTCTGCGTGTTCCTTTCCCTTCTTGTCTGTCCTCATTCAATTGCTTTTCTTTTTAGAGTCTTAAGTTACCCAAAACTTGTTTTCTCTGGGTCTAGACACCTGCTGCCTGTTTTTAGGATTTGAGCCACACATTTTGCTACTGTACTTTCTTTATTATACTCTGCAAGCTTGATTTACGTTGTTGAATTGTTGCATTTGACGCAGTAATGGCTGCTGGCTCGTTACAGTGTACAGTAACACTAAGTTCTCAAAGAATGCAGACTTAAAGGGGTTCTCCAGGTTTTCTTGAAAATCTTGCTGTGTGCTGACCTGTAGATGAATGATAGTCTGCTTATTACTTACTCTTCTGTCACACTGCTGATGCAGCTGTCTACGCTGTGCTTATCCGATCGCTGGGGCTGAATACAGGTTTTCTGCTCCTGTCCCGACTGGATGTGTTCCTTAATCTTCTGTTTAGCTGCATATAGAGTATAAGTAACTAGAAGAACTCAAACATATCCGATCAGAACCTGGGCTGAAGAGCCGCTGACAGTCTGAGCGCAGCAGAGACATCAGCATTGGTGGTGCTACGTATAAGTACTGAGCAGAGTATCTTCCCTCCACTGGTCAGCACACAGCAGGATTTTGAAGAAAGCCCAGAGAACATTGTACCTAGGTGGGGTGTACATACTGCACTCAGTGGGCAATATGCAGACAAAAAATACAAAGATGTTGTGTACATCGGTCAGAACCCTGATTTTTATTTATTTATTTATTTTTTTTTGCTACTATTGGAAATTGTGCCAGGCGGAAAGGAGTTCCCATGTGAAATTTGTTGTATTTTTGTGTGTGCTTTTTTTGACAGCCTTACATGTTTAAGTGTAGCCTTTGTGTACAGGCCCCTTTAAAGGGGTTGTGCAAGAATGGCTGGACCTGTAAAGGGAAGCTGACTTACCTGCTTCCCAGTTCTGGCTCCCCGCTCCTCCTCCACAGGCCTGCGATGCTCTGCTGGGCTCCCACGCTGTAGACCTCCGATTAGACATCGCCTGCAGCCGATCACTTGCGGCAGATCCTCTTATGTCTTGACAAACGGTTGCATGACACAAGGGGATCTGTTCTCCACTGCGGCCAATGATTGACTGAGGTGGTTTCAAACCAGATGTTTTCAGCGAGGGAGCCCAACCGGGAGATGCAGTGTCAGGGAGCAGGGTAAGTATAACCAGTATGAGGGGCCCGGGCATTTTGGGGGGAATTATAGGGGTTGGATAACCCCTTTAAGGCAATCTTCAATTTATTTGTATTTTAAACCTATATTATTCTCATAGGTGATATTCTGTTTTTAACACAAGTTTTTAACATGGCCATATACATTATTATTATCATAGTGTGTTATGGACCATATTGATGTATGTATGTGGTTTTAGGTCTCTTGCATAAGCAGTCATTGGAAAGTATAATCATATCCCTTTGTTTCTGAAGTCTTTGTAACCACAGCAGATTTATAGTTAGGAATATCTAAAATGTTCTCATTCTGTCCTGATGTCCTTCAGAATTAGGGAGTGCCTGGACTATTTGGTCTTCTGTCCTGGCTGGAGTTCTATTCCATCTGTGCACAGCTGTTTTACCCTCAATCTGCTAATCTTTCTGCCACTGGTTGAAGATACGTGTGACGTTCTCCTTAATCCCCTGTAGGAGTGCTACATCATGCAAAATGTGTGTTCTTCTATTCTCTTACATACTTTGTCTTGGCCGCTGCTTTATTCCTATGCATTCTTTGTCCCTCTGTCAGGAGATCAGTGAGTTAAAGGAGCAGATTGAGGATGTAGAAGGCAAATACATGCAAGGGCTGAAGGAGATGAAGGTACTAGTCTGTGTGACACTAATCTTTGACAGGCTATGACGGACATAGAGGTGTGCCGCCAAACTAAACTATTAAACCTTTGTTTCATATTGCAGAACTGCTAATTTGTTTTTACTAATAGTAAAAATAATTTTATTCTTTTTAGTATTAACTGTTGTTATTTGGCCTGTTTCTAATTTATTTCAGGACTCCTTGGCAGAAGTGGAGGAGAAGTACAAGCGGTCTATGGTGACCAATGCCCAGTTAGACAATGAGAAAACATCCTTGCAATATCAAGTGGATACTCTACGGGAGGTTCTGCTCGAGCTGGAAGAAGAACTGGCAGAGTCCAGGCGTCAGTATGAAGATAAACAGAAAGTGAGTTGTAAAAGCTGCCAGCTGCCTTATTGGGACAGACAACCCTTTTAACTGCTTAAAGGGGTTCGCTGGGAATCAAGAAAAAAAAAAAATTACTAAAAATACTTAAATATTACTTTAATATAAATATATTCACAAATACCTTTTTTTTTAGTTATAATGGCTTGTTTTGTTTAGGGAGCAATCATTAGGAGAAATAAAATGGCCGCCATCCTATTAGCACACACTAAACCTGTCCTAATCACACAGCAGGACACTTACTTCACAACACTAAGCTAAAGAGCTGCCTCATCCTCCTCTCCAACTTGTCAGGGATTAGGATCCTGAAAACAAATGATCTTCAGCTGAATCTCTGTGGTAATAGAGTTCATGAGGAGACATGAAGTACAGAGAGGACGGACAGGACAGACTGTGGTAAGGGTACCTTCACACTAGCATTTTTCTGTTCCGGCATAGAGTTCCGTCGTCGGGGCTCTATGCCGGAAAAAAACTGATCAGTAATATCCCCATGCATTCTGAATGGAGAGAAATCCGTTCAGTATGCATCAGGATGTCTTCAGTTCAGTATGTAAACGTTTTTTAGACAGGGAAAATACCGCAGCATGCTGCGGTCTTATTTCTGTCTAAAATTCCGGAACACATGCCGGATCCAGCATTAATTCCCATTGACTTGTATTAGTGCCAGATCCGGCATTACAAATACCGCAATGACGGATCCATCCTTCCAGTCTGTGCATGCGCAGACCTTTACAACTGTGAAAAAAAATCAAGATGGATCCGTCTCTCCATCTGAAAACTGAGAGACGGATCCGCACTTGCAATGCGTTTGTGAGACGGATCCGTCTCCAAATACTTTCAGTTGTCATGCGGTATGACGGATCCGGCGAATAGTTCCGGTGACGGAACTACCTGCCAGATCCTCACACCGCAAGTGTGAAAGTAGCCTAATGGAGACAAAACAAGCCATTACAATTTTTGAGAGGTATTTGGGAATATATAATAAAGCAATATTTTAAGTATTTTCATTTTCTTAGTTCCCATAGAACCCTTTTAATTACCAGAGTGTTCTTGTCCTAAATGACCAGACACTGTTTCGTGATTTTGGGCACACGGTAGTTTAATGGACCTAATTACGAATAGATTTTGGATGAAACATTTGAAGTCGAACCGCATAAAACTTTGTTCCAATACTGTACGGAGCAGGAGCTTAGAATGTATTGGCTCCGATGAGCCGAAGTTATTACTTTGCGAAGTCTCGCGAGACTTTGTGTAATAACTTCATAAACTAATTTGTACTGTTAAAAACCATTTCCCCAATTCTGGTTCGGTTCCAAGGTACCACTTGGAAACGATCCCGAGTTCGGGAAATGTTTTTTTACAGTACAAATTAGTTTATGAAGTTATTACGCAAAGTTTATTTGAGGGCAACCAAAATAATTTGTATGCCCTTTTTTTGATTAAATAGGGCTGTCTGTTAATAGCTATTGTAGGAAAATACCACTTTTTCATCTCCTTTTACTGCAGTTTAGGCCCTTCCTCTCCATGTGCTGAACTGATCAGACACAGCCACTTTTTAGCAAGATTTTTTTCTTACTAAAAAAGTGAGTCTTAGAGTCTTAAAACATACAGTATATTGTTTGTATCTTTAAATTTTTTTTAGGGTCTTTAAATTTTTTTTAGGGTTTAGTGTACAAAAGATTTTTAAAGAAGTGACATTTCTAGTTTTTCATTCTGTAGCTTTTTAGATTGGCATTAAAGTAATAAATGGGTTCCATTTTCTTTTGACACATAGAATGTATAGTCTTGGCTGACTAGTGTAACTGCGGTGCTGGTTTGGGTTGGCTTTGGCAATGTATGTGAATTTTTTTAATTAATTTTTTTATGTATATATTGTATATATAAGAGAAAAGAGTCCCCTGTTGAGAGTCCCTGGCATTGTTGATCCTGCTGCTGCTTCTATTTACTACATAGCAGTCATTGAGCAATATGTAGACTTAAAGAGAAGCCAGGTACCCAAACTGGTCCTGCTTGATTGCAGAAGGGGGAAATTTAATGCATTGATGGTCAAATCCATTGCCAGAGCAGTCAGCATAGTTAACGTGGGAGCTGTTGTGGTGATCTAGCTACCAAAACTCCTATCACAGAGCCGATTTGCCAGCCAGACATTTGCAAAAGTTTATGTACGGTGTACTTTTGCTGTGTACTGCTTTCAGCCATGATCAAAAGTAAACCTGCCTGGTGATTTCTGCTGCCCTATCTGAGAGCAGGATATGATACATGGAGACAAGCTGAGTTCTGATTATACAGATTGATCTGATCTGGAGCAGAGTAAACCCTGACAGGACTCCTAGGAGAGACAGTGAGAGCCCTGATATTTGCGCCCACACAGGTCTGGGCAGAGTATTCATCACTCTCACTGTCTCTCCTAGGAGTCCTCTAGGCATTTACGCTGTGTGCTCATAAGAAATTGTGCTCCAAACCATAAAAGCCTGGATATTACAGAGCTCATAACCATAAAAGCCTGGATATTACAGCTTCTCTACCTCCGCTATATCCTGCTAGGAGAAAGGGCAGCAGAAATCACCTGACATATAGTATCACATCACAACATGTGTATGACCATAAAAATATAGGTTTTGAAAAACTTCCTTGGAATACCCTAATGCTGTTAGGCCTCTTTCACACTTGCGTTCTGAGGATCTGGCAGGCACTTCCGTCCCGCCGGATCAGTCAGAACGCAAGTTGCCTGAAAGCATTAGAAGAGGATCCTGATCAGTCTTCGAAATGCTTTGAGGTTACTATGGCAGCCAGGACGCTATCAAAGTCCTGGTTGCCATAGTAGTAGTGGGGAGCGGGGGAGCGGTATACTTACAGTCCGTGCGGCTCCCGGGGCGCTCCAGAGTGACGTCAGGGCGCCCCATGCGCATGGATCACGTGATCCATGCGTGTGGGGCGCCCTGACGTCACTCTGAAGCGCCCCAGGAGCCGCACGGGTGGTAAGTTATACTGCTCCCCACTACACTTTACCATGGCAGCCGGGACTTTAGCGTCCTGGCTGCCATGGTAACCATTGAGAAAAAGCTAAACGTCGGATCCGGCGATGCGCCGAAACAACGTTTAGCTTAAGGCCGGTCAATGGGCATTAATTCTGGATCCGGTCTTGCGGCAAGTGTTCAGGATTTTTGGCCGGAGCAAAAAGCGCAGCATGCTGCGGTATTTTCTCCAGCCAAAAAAACGTTCCGGTCCTGAATTGAAGACCTCCTGATGCATCCTGAACGGATTTCTCTCTATTCAGGATGCATTGGCATTATCCTGATCAGGATTTTTCCGGCATAGAGCCCCGACGACGGATCTCTATGCCGGAAAACAAAAACGCTAGTGTGAAAGAGCCCTTAGTCATCATTTCCTAGATGAACATACCATTATTTTAATTTTATTTTAGAAAATACTCTCAAGCCCTCTCCCTCATCTGTTTTTTATTTTATTTTTTGTTAATTTAGCAGATGCTGACCTCATGGCCCTTTTAGAATGTGAGTGTGAAAAGAGACCAACTAAACCTTCTCCTAATACACAAATGAAAAATGAAACCCTCCCTAATTACAAAATCTTAAATCTCTAAAGAATATTTGTTTTTTTGTTTTTAAATTCTTTATGTCTCCATTACAATTCCAAAATCTTATACGATTCCTATTGTTTGTAACAAATTGGTAACAATAAAACAGGTATTCAATGTCACAACCAGACCAAAATTAGCCTAGTTGTTATAAACTGATTCATGTTCAATAGACAGCCTATGTCTTCAGGCAGAGTATAAGATTCAGCAGTAAGTGTCAAAATACACTAATGAGAAAGGCAAATGCGGAAGATTAGAACCTTAGCATTATAACATTTGGCGATGGAATGCGCGGAGGGTTCCTTTAAGAACCAAAAGGTGTCAAACGTCTGCTTCACTCCAAAAAGAGTTGACGTGTCTCTGGTTTGCTAGTAGAACTCCACCAGGGTCCCCATTGTTTGTTGTACTTGACCATAGCCCTATGGGTGAGGACACTCGTTTCCTCCAGCCTACCTACCTACTTGGTTTAATTTGTTCAGCCAACGAGATAGGGGTGGGGTCACCGTTTGCTTCCAAAAAAGAGGGATCATGCTTTTCGCTGTTAACACCATATTTTTCCAAAGGGCAATGTTGAATTTAGTCGGAGAGTCAGGGGTAATGTTTAAAAATCACAAGAGCGGGGTGATCTTAGGGGATCCTACACACACTTTCTGTAATATTTTGTCCACTTCATTCCAGAATGGGACAATCTGAACAAGTCCACCATATGTGTACATATGAGCCAATATCAGAATTGCATCTCCAGCAAGAGGAAGGGTATAAGTGGGTTGAAAGCATGCAAAACCACTGGTGTTTTGTACCACCTGCTGACAACCTTAGAAGATGTCACTTGCATTGTAATACATCTGGATGGGCCACATGCATATCTATATACCATCGCAATGTTCTTTTTGGTTAATTTTAGGTTTAATTCTTTCTTCCACACTTCTATGTATGAGGGGGAGGGGCAATCATCTGGACACGCCAGCAATTTGTATATCGAGGAGATCAGTTTTGGAGGGTCTAAAGAACATTTGAATTGTTTTGTTCTTACATTACTATCCAAGTATTCCTAAGGATAGTGTATCTGGCTATGTAGTTTCTCAGTAACTTTTACATGCCTTAAATTTTACAGAAGTGGTTGTGTCGTTCTATATCATATTGTTTAAAAATGGTGAAATGCTTTCCTTGTTCTAACTCGGCCAAGGTTACCTGTAATTACAAGAATCACAAGCCGGATATATGTTGGTTGCTATATGTTTAATGCTACGTGTTTTCTTGGCAGGAGTGTGAGCGGCAGAAACACGATCAGGGTGTCCTCCGTTTTCAGCTGGCAGAGATGAAGGAGGCTTTGGAGCAGAGGGAGGCGCTGATGACGGTGAGGAAGGACAAACTGACTCAGATATCACACGTTTTATTACTCTTTTGGTTAAAGGGATGTTCACATCTCGATATTTAGTGTAACCCATAATGTAAAAATGTATATTATAGCAAATTTATTAATCTACCATTCACCAGATAAAGATTCCTCTTCACCCAGGGCCCATTCGCTGTTTGGCAGCTATTGTCTCCAGTTACGTCCACCACCGCAGTCTGACAGCGGTTGCTCATGTGTATACCATTCTTTCAGTTTATAGAATGAATGGCCAGAATCTCAGGAGCCCCCACATGCCAGAGCATGCTCACTACCCAGCCATCTAGCTGCATGCATCTTCACTAAAGTCTATAGGATGGCTCCCAGGCATGTACAGAAGTTCTGTGGTTCTTTACAGTACATGTAGCATTGGGAGTTTGCAAATCGAAGTCAGCAGCGCTGTGAGGTCCTCACAGGGGTGCTTGATTGACAGGCGGTGTGCACCACCCACAAATGCTCAGGATACAAGGAATGTGGAGCCAGTGAGCTTAAATTCTGGTCAGAAAATTGTGTTGAATGCAGCATTTGGTTTCTTTCTAGTAAGGATTTCAGGGGGGGGGGGGCTTGAGTTGCGTATAAAACTTTAAAGGGGTTGTCTCACTCCAGCAAATGGCATTTATCATGTAGGTAAAGTTAAAGGGGTTGTCTCATCATAGACAATGGGGGCACATCGCTAGGATATGCCCCCATTGTCTTATAGGTGTGGGACCCACACCTATATAGAGAACGGAGCTGGCTCCCCATAGAAGTGGATGGGAGCGTACCGCCAGCGCTCGGCTATTTTTGCCGGCCCCATAAAAAATTCATGGAGGGCGGCTGCACATGCGCAGTGCGCCCTCCTTCTCTTGCGGGGCTCCGTTCTCGATATAGGTGTGGGTCCCAGGAGTGGGACCTGCACCTATAAGACAATGGGGGCATATCCTAGCGATATCCCCCCCATTGTCCATGATGTGGACAACCCCTTTAATACAAGGCACTTACTAACGTATTGTGATTGTCCATATTGCCTCCTTTGCTGGCTTAATTTCCTGCTAATTTCCAGGGGTTACGACCACCCTGCAATCCATCAGTGGTGGTCGTGCTTGCACGCTGCAGGAAAGAGCGTGCATAGGCACACATGCACAGCAGCTCCCGTCCCGGCCACCTCGTATCTGCGCTGCAGCAGGGTCTGTAACCCCTGGATATGAGCAGTGTATAATGAGGTTGGAAAAATGAATCAAGCCAGCAAAGGAGGCAATATGGACAATCACAATACATTAGTAAGGGCTTTGTATTAACTTTGTATGATAAATGCCATTTGCTGAAGTGAGACAACCCCTTTATACGTTTTATTTGTCTTCATGAAACAGAATGAGATGACCTTTAGTGATGACATTTAAATCTGCATTTTGGGTTCTTAGCTTCTTTATTCTGTTGCCGATGCCTGCTTCTTTTCTGTCTTGCCCAGTCTTTCCTTTTGATTCCACTTGAATTTCCTTTATTTTCTTTGTCTTTCTTTCTGCTGCCCTTAACTGACAATTAGGAAATTCGCCAACTGCAACAGAAACAAGAAATCAATGACCGTGAGATCTGTGACCTCAAGGAAACCATAGAATGGAAGGATAAAAAAATAGGGGTATGCATCCTTGTTAAGAATATCTGTTAGTTGTTACAGGCTGAGCCCCCATGACTAAAACAGGGCAATGACTTGGCAGTTGATGAGTTCTCAAGTAAATAAAAATAGAGTCTGGACTATATGTAATCTCGCCCTCTAAACACATGTAAAGGAACCTGAAGACTGCGTTCACACAGGTGTAATACGGCTTCATGCATGAGATGTATATTCAAAGGTTGTTGTCCAGCAAACAACCTCAGGGTCCTCCCTTGTCTACCTGAACATAAAAAAAAACACTTTTGTGACATAGTTCAAGCCGCTTTACCCACTGAGGCCTGTGATTGGCTGCGGCGGTCACCGTACTAAGCTGCTTCATGGTCCTGCGGGGACAGGAAGCGTCCAGGAACAGAGCGATGGCAGGACCGTGGACAGTGAGATAGGAGAGGATGGCCCCAAGGCTGGAAAACCCCTTGCATGCTAAAAGATCAGATAAGGAAAAGCTTTTCAAATTACTTAGGATGGAATGCGGCCTGAGTCTATAAAATCTGGTGGGTGGTAACTTTCATGAATCACTGTACCAGTAATTTGGAAAAACTCAAAACTATATACAAATTCTGTCTTCCTATAATTTCTATCAAAGTTTAAGGGAGCACTAAATCTAAATTATGGTCCATAACCTTTCAAAGTGAAGCTTATTAAAAGCTGCTAATATTCTTAAGCGATGACCTAAAGCAGTGATCACAGGAGCAGACATTTTTTGTGACTACTTGTCAGTAATTCCATAGAGGAACCCTGCACTTCGCCTCTCCCCTGCCAGCAGTGGCTGATAACAGGAAATAATAGTATGCATTAAAGGGGTTTTCCGAGACGTTAATACTGATGATCTCTCCTCTGGGACCATCACCGTTCAGCTGTTTGAGAAGGCAGTGGTGCTTGCCGTAGCGCCGCAGCCTTCTTACTGCTTTCCCTAGGCCAGTGACAAGTTCATCGGTTACATGGCCTAGGCACAGCTCAATGAAGTGAATGGGGCTGAATGCGACACCAAGCACATCCACTATTCAATGTACAGCGCTGAGCTTGGTGAGCTGCAACTCACTGTAGCGACTGTGTCTTCCCAAAACAGATGATCGTCCAGGTCCCGGGTGTTCAACTCCGACCAATCGGATACTGATGACCTATCCGGAGGAAAGGTCATCGGTATTAAAATCTCGGAAAACCCTTTTAGATTGCACACTAAATACAGATGTGCTTTTAGTACTTTATTGTAGCTTTCTGTTCTGTGTCATATGCCAAGTAACACTACCATCATACTTAACCCACATTTTTTCTAACTATGGAAAAAAAACTGTAGATGCACTCTTAAAATCAAAGGATCCTAAATGATATTGTTCATAATATTACCGGATTTGTAATATATTTTCTTTAAACCCTGCCCACCAATTTACATGACTCTTTCTGTACACTTGCTTCCCTCTGTGTTTCGGCCTCCTTCAGTATCATCTTGCCTTTTCTTTCTTCCTTACTTCTGGAAGTGCAGGCTCTAGAGAGACAAAAAGAGTTTTTTGATCCAGTTCGGACTGAGCGTGATGCCCTCAGGGAAGAGGTGACCCACTTAAGGGAGGTGTTGAAGGTACAATGGATATAGTTTTAACCTGTTTCATTATGTGTGTGCAGTGTTGTGAGTTTATATCATATAATTAACACCTCATGTGCTGCACGAAGGACTACTAAGTCTCAGGGAGTCCTCTGTTGCTAATCCTTTCATCACAGAATTCAAGCATCTTCTCTTCTGCTTCTAGTCTACTGAAGTGCTTAAACAGATATAGGGCAGTGTGCGCTTCCACCACTATTGACCTGTTTCATGTGCGCTGTAAGCATCTGTGTTGGTCCCATGTTCACATGTGAAGCTGTGCTCTTTCTGCAACTGCTTTGTCCTCTGCACTTTGCTTGCCAGGGCCAGGGAGTGAAAATGTCATTACATCTGGCCCTGCCAATTAATGTGGACAGGGCACGGCAGTTGCAGAGAGAGCTGAGCCTCTAGTAGTAACAGTAACGCCCCCGTTGCTCCTAGAGGACCATTTACATGTATTAAAACATCATTTTTCTCAGCAATGCGGGCAGATATGAACATTGGACCAACACAGATGTCTTCAGCTGCCAAGCACAAGTGCAACAGGTCAGCCAGTTCCATGCAGAAGCACACATTAGTACATAAGAAGGATGATGAGGAGATAGAATCTAGACTAAACCTCTATGCATCATACAGATCATATTGCTGTTACAAATATGTCTTCATAAAGAAAATTCCAAGTTTCCGGATCACAGTTGACCTTTAACAAGAAAAGTCTTGTGTCGCTGTACTTTACAGCCTCCCACAGTCTTTTCCCATGTATTCTTGGCAGCCAAAGATGAAAATTTCATCAAAATGTAAGCTGAAGTAATAAAACAAAATAGGTACAAAAAAGACTGTAGCTAAATCTAAGTGATATACAAAGTAAAAGGCTTTTGTTGCTGTATAGCAGTTTCTGCACTGTACCTTTTTAGATTTGCTTGAAGATGCTTATGCTCATTCATATCCAGTATCCAAAAGGCCCTTTCTCCAGCAGCTGACACATACTTGTGTTCCATTTAGAAACATGGCATCGTGCTGGACTCGGACGGTACCCTGAATGGCGACTCTTCAATAGAACACCTTGTAAATTCCGATGGTCCACCGGACCCTCCAGTTCGGGCAGTGTCAATGGGTAAGTGATTGTGTGAGCGATTTCTTTCCCTGTTGAATCTTTCTGACAACAAGCTCTGTGCTGTGTAGCTTTCCACTAACCCTGCATGCTGTGCCTTGTGTAACTTCTGCAGCCTATTACCTTGTAAGGGTATTCTTCATCCAAAACAGCCTGCCTGTTGCACAGTAAAAGTAGACAGCTGTAAAAAGGCAAGCTAGCCTGTAAAACAAGTACCCGCTGTAGACTGCAGCACTTGTTCACACCTGGATCGCGCTACATTTGGCTGGTAATTATTAGTTACCGTATTTGTGGGTCGTAGTCGTTCATGTTCTGCACATAAAAAGGTAGAAGCATGGGCTGTATAAGAGCTTTAGTCTTTGGCATTTGCCTTGGCTACCTTGTTCTGTGTGGGAAACAATCCTAATGCCTTAAATGCTAAAGGAAATGTGTTTAAATCCCCCATCTACATTTTTTTTTTTAAGTCTAGTTACAGTACCCTGGAGGCAACCTATTACCTCATTTACATTTCACAGGTCTTGCTGATGTAGCAATAAAGTCTATATTTTTGAGAGTATCGCACCAAATTGATCCCTTCCACAGTAGAAAGAAGGATCTCATTGGCTTTTCAGGATGTAAAGAATCTGCTTTGCTTTGTTTCTTCTTTTCAACAACCATCCTGGCTTCCAGCGTTGGGATGTTACTTCCCTTGCACTATCCAACCTGTTGCTTTTCTACCTAATCTTGAGCAGAAAATATTGACTCCCTGTCTTTTTCTGACCTCTGCTGGGGGAAGTGGCTTTAGAAAATTACTGGATTCTTTATTTTGATTGTCATGGTTTTTGTAGGAAAAACAGAAGGAACAATGGAAAAAAAGGAGACCTTGCCAGTGGTGGGTGAATGTCCACCTTCTGGGACTGAGCAAGATAGGCAGGAAATTGCACAAGATGCTCAGAAAGAAATTCCTATGCACGCTGGGGATGGAGATGTAACAAGGGATCACGCTGAGAAGGAAAATAACACAATTGTGGAAACTCAGTCTGTCGATGTGTGTAGCCATCTCAAATCTGAGACCAGTGTAAATGAGCAGAAGGAAGAAATGTCTTGTGATATAAAAGAAAATAAGCAGGAGACGCCACAAACTGACGTTTTGGAGAACCTTTCAGAAGTAGATGGGGAGACCACATTAGAGAAGAGTGATGTCAGCCCATCTGGAAGTGAGGTCTTCCAGGACGCCATAGACTTTGTTGATGAAACTTCCAGTTCAATGAATGAAATGAATGATCACATCACCGGTTGTGAGAGAGATGGTAAAAAAGAGGAACCTGAAAATAGCCAGCAGGAAAACATCAGTAAAGTAGATGATCAGTGCGGCTTGGATGGAGCTCCAGAGGAGGGAGATGAAGCTCCAAATGAAAATGCTTTTGATGTGCATAAAACTGAAGAGGATGAAGTTATAGAGGGTGAACAGGATAGTAGTAAAGAAAGCATCAGTCATGAAGAAAGTAGTACAGAATTGTCAGCTAGTAGTAAAGATGTAGATTTAGGTCATGAAGTACCTATTGAAGATAAGATGGAACCTCAGCAGTCTGAACATGAAGAATCTGTCTCACAGACTACTGAGGGTGAAAATAAACATGATGAAATATTAGCTGCTGAGTACAGTGATGATATTGATCAAGGTAAGAATGTTTCTTCATCTGAACATCCACCACAAGATGCATTATTAACGAATAACGACTTAGTTGCTCAGGTAGAAAGCAACAATGACAAAACATTAGACGTTTCTGAGACTTGCACTGTTACTGAGAGTAATAGCCTAACGAAGGATGAACCTATAAAAGACCATGTAACCCCAGACGTCAGCAGTAGTCCAGCCGAGCACAAACATTTTCCATTGGATGAAAGGCAAGAAAATGTTTCCTCAGAAAGTGAAGATCTTAAAGTAGTGGACCAAAAGGAAGAAGATACACTGTCAGATGACATAGTTTGCGATAACACCCAGAATGCAGATGATTCGGTGGCAAATGAAGCTGAAAGCCCAAAAGAAATTGCCCCACCTGAGGTTTTCGGTAGTGAAGGAGAATCCACACAAGAGGGTGAAGAAACAGATGATGACAATGATGATGATAATGGTACCATACAAAGTGAAAAATACACTGGAGAGAGTGAAATACCCTGCACGTCATTGGGATCATCAGTGGACAGACAATCTTTGGAAGATATTCGGATGGAAGATGCCTCAGAGAAGAGTCCTAGGAAAGGGAAAGGCAAAAATAAAGATGACTGTGTTGTTTCCTGATAAAGCGGTGTGTGCGATTGCTCATGTTCTGTAGATGTCTCTGTGGCACTGCTGAATGTTAATGAAAGTTTATGCTTTTGCACTAGTACTACTATCAATTGCTTTGAAAGGGGCTGCATATCATGTTACTAAAATACAGGAGGAGCTGCATATCATGTTACTAAAATACAGGCTGTTGGCTACTTAAGTTGTCGGGAGGGTCCATTTTTGCAGCAGCAGGAGCTCTACGGGAGATCACTGTTCTAGAGCAAGGCGGCTTAACCTTTTACAGGAGCTCCACAATTGTTCCATGGCAAAATTAAAAATGTATCCGTATTTATCTAACATTTGTGTCTGCACCCAGTATAAGATCAGTGAGGCCGGCCTCACAGTTTGATAACCAGTGCTGCAGACGGACCAGTTACCCAAGACAAATATTTATTGCAAGTTGCCACAGGCAATATGTTCTGTGTACACCAGTATAACCAATTCCTTTTGTCAGTGCCTGTACTCGGGTTGCATTTGCACTTCCTCTCCCTACCTGTGTTCTGTACCGGAAAATGTCATTTGCCCCTCTAGACATCAGATGTGATGCTCTGGGTAAAAGTATCCGAACCTTTAGATATAGTCCATTTTATTTAAGGAAGCACTACCACAACATTTTTATCCTTTGCTAACCAGTGGATTTATTTGTGAATTATGTGCCCCACTGCAGTCCTCTGAGGCACGTGAGCGGTACTTGGACACACTGAATCTTACAGCTTCTTGGACTGGAAGTCCGTTTTTTTTATGTATTCTCACGAGGCCCAGATGGAGTGTCTCATAGAATGCAGAGAAAGGAATTCTGATCCACACATATGACTCTGTGGGATTCGGTGAGTGAAAGTGCAGGTCACGTAGTGCAGCAGAAGACTGGACAGAGCTCATGATTATACCACTGTACTTCATGTACCTTGCTAACGCACTAAAGGATAGAAATTTTTGTGGGCGTGCTTTGCTAAGTGCATATGGTTACAGCACTGTACTTTACTTTTAAATAGATATCTTTCTTTATCTTGCTTAGTGGCCCCTACTTTTACACCAAAACTGTAGTAAAATGTTTTTCAGAGTTTTAAAAAGGCCACGTATACTTTTATAGCAGAAAATGTTATTTATTTCTCTGGTCACTGGAGTTGCGTGATTTGAGCTGACATTCCATGTAAATGTAGTATGAATGCTCAAAAAAGTAATAGTGAGAACATCGCTCCGTCTTCTATATGTTGGTAGATGATATACCAGGTGTAGTGTTTCTTTGTAGGAATCATTTGAAGTTCAAAAATAGTACAATATTCTGTTATAGAGCATTATATACAGATCCAGCTCCACATGTCTATTTTGAAGAAATGATGTGGTCTCTCCTTTTAGATGGCTGCGGAGGACATGTAGATTAGTTGTTCAAGTGGAGTTGCACTAAAGAGGACCTGTCACCACAAAGTGCATTGTAATCTGCATGTAATAGAGCAGGAAAAGCTGATCAGATTGATGTATAGTTCTATGGGAAAAGATTTATACATTTAAACCTCTGCTTTTTCTGACTTCAGTTGTACACGGGAGATCTTAGTGATTGCTAGAATTTGCTGTGTAAGGGTCCTTTCACATGGACCGATTATCTGTCGGATTATCAGGGAAGAGCGTTTGTATAAATGCTCATTCCCGATAATCTGATGTCAGAAATCGCCCGATGATTCATCGGGTGATTGTGTCGTTCCGCCGGCACGGAAAATTATTGTTCCTGTGCAGCAGATTGCGGTCTATGAACAATGATCTGCTGCACTGGAACAATGATTTTCTAGGGGACAAGCGATCACTGCCCATACAGTAGAGGCGATTGCTGCATAAAAATGCAGTAGTCACTGCCCTCCCTCAGATGATCTGACAGTGATTGGGTTCATGTACTTCAGTCCCAATCTGTCAAATAATTGGTCAGTGTAAAAGGATCCTAAGGGCTGTATTACTCTAAAAAAATTTGCAGGCAATTATCGGGAAGAAAGCATTTCTTCCCAGCAATCGCCTGCTTTTTAGTGGAGGAGAGCCCTGCTATTACATGCAGCGATCTACTCCACAGTATAGGCAGGAGCGATCGCTAATGCTATCGTTCATCCCCATTCTGACTTGTTGTTTGACGGCAGCAGATCGTGATTAGACAGCACAATCTGCCGCGAGCAAACGATGATTTTTGAGTCTGCTTAAAATTCTGGATTGCCCAATGAACGCCTGCAATTTACACTGCCAAATCATCACTATTGGCAAGAGTAATGCAGGCTAAAGTGTGTGTAACAGATAACTATCAGTCACTGACGGCACCTCCCCCATGTGCAATTGAAGTCAGAAATAGCAGTTTAAATGTATAAATTACAAGTTTTACTGAATATTTTACCAATTTGCCCAGCTCCTCCTGCTCTATAACATGCTGCCTGCAGATTTCATTGTATTTCGTGTTGACCAGTCCCTTTAAGCTAGGAGTCGTATTATCAGCCACTTACCTGCTACAAACTGCCACATTCCATAGATCAGTATAACTGTTTTAACCCTAATTCAGCTAATAATCCTAAAATTGAGTAGCAATCACAGTAGAAGTAGACCTCTGCCTTTTAGATTACCATACATACCCAGTCTTGTAGATTTTTTAGAAGTCAAAGACCACTTTAGATCTGTAGTGGAATGACGGGAGTCTGCTACTTTGTACTGCCTGAAATAAATAGAGATAAATGGAAATAGTCTGAACTGGACTATGCTATGGGCATAAAATTAAGGGTGTTTTACATTCTAGATACTAAAAAGTTCCAAGAGGAAAACACTACCTATCTTTCATGGAAATGAATGGGGTTTCAGACAGTGCTGCAATGCCATCATGTGGCAGATCATGGACGCTGTATCGCCTGAGTAATCTGAAGTCATACTTCTGTTTTTGTCAAATATATGTGACAAGTCTACTCTGCATCCATGCACACTTACATGCAACAGCTTTAGAACTACACATTAGGCCTTGTTGTACATATCCTGTACTGTGTGGTTGCTACTTGATGTGAGGGTCTGCGATATACTGTACTTGGGGTGTATGAAATTTCTAGTTACGACATTCATATTGTGCGAATCTGTATTGTACGATATAACAGCTCTGCTTTCAGATATGCAAAGGTATGAGTTCAGTCTAAATTTCCTGATGAAAATTGAAAAAATGTAAAAGTAATAAAGAAAGGAGATTGTCTGAAAATTCTAAACTGTATATTGTGGAAATAAATTTTATTGGGTAGAAACAGAAAATGTTTCCTGATTTCTTTACAATAAGTTTTTTCTTCCTAATCAAGAATGATTTAATTGGCTTCTTTAATGTGAAATATTACTAGAATAAAATATCAGGCGCTTCTAATAAACCCGAGTCTTGCGTGCATTTAAAGAGAGAGAGCGTAGTTTCAGCTAAGGACTATAATGAAATGATATGCAATTTACTAATTTACCTTGTGCAGAGATATGAGCTCATTGAATGGAAGCCTTTGTTATTCACTCCCAGCAGATGAGACTTTGTCCAGCCATGAAGTGCATGGCTATTTACCGTACAGTTGTCTCTTATAATGAATCGTGATCCTGTATGATCAGAGGATTTCATCCGCTGGAAGGAAACATTGACTGTTTCCATACAGGGACTACAAGCAGAAATCTCGAAAACTGTAATTCAAACTAGTAAATTGCATGACATTTGAATGGGTTTCGGGCTGATGAATTTTTTTAAAACCTGGCTCAGATGGTGTAAAATAGCTGATATATCATAGCAAGCTCCCTTCTGCTCCCATCACGACGCTTCCTGGGTCCCCGCTGGTGTCTACTTCCTGGTCCCTTTCGACAGGAAGGAAATGACAGCTCGGCTAATCACTGGCTACAGCAGTAATCCGCCTCAACCAATTATCTGGCTGAGTGCTCATTTCCAATGAGTCAAAAACCAGAAAGTAGAGACCAGCGGGGAAGTGAGTATTTTTTTAGGATTTTATGCTATGCCTGTTTTTTTTCAGCAGGACAGAATAATATACCGTGTCATGTTAAAACAGAATTTTAAGGTTTTAATATTATTTGAAATCTTGGCTTTTACTGAAATGAAATCACTGGGAATTCCAAACTTGGCTATTCCGAACTAAAGAAAAAGAAGAATTGAAGTCCAATCAGATCGTCCACTGTTCCAGGACCCCTTGATTTTTGGAATTGGTCAGTTAAGAGTACAGCTACACCGAATGCCTGGTTCACAGGGGCATCGCAGTGTAGAGATGATCCCAAATAAATGAGGCTGTGTGCAGTGACTGCGACCCCTCAATCGTAAAAAAATCCAACCATGCTGGATTTTTTGCAGGTCAGGGGTCAGGGCACACGTACGACTTGAACTGCGACCATATTATCTTCTATGGGGTCACCTCTACACTGCGATGCCCCTGTGATCCTGGCTGCGACCAGTGTCACGGTGTAGCTGTACCCTTAAAGCCAGGTTTGGACAAAACTTAACCTCAATCTTCGGCTCGAAATTTCAGATTGTGAACCAGGCCTAAAGGCTCTTGCATACAGGCCCCAACTCCATTCATTTTCTATATTATGTAAATCTAGACGGACAGACATTACAGTAGATACAATAGTGAAGACCTTTCATGAAATATGTATTTGTAATAGTGTGTGTGGACAAGGATTTGCATCGGATTTAGATCTTGGCTTATTACATCAGATTGCCTTAACACGTTTTTTATATGTGGTTTAATTGCATGTGTTAGCAATAGATGGTATACCTGCACATAAATAGTGTACACTAATAGCACAGCAGCACATGGGAAAGTCTTAAACTGCGTGAATCCTATACTGTGTCTGTATACAAGTCCACAGAGATTCTGACATTATCCGGCATTTAGCACACACTGTTTCCTCCTCTTTATAACCTGAAGCTGTCCCAGTTTTTCTTCTAAAAACCCTACAATCAGCTCATATTGGGGTATATTCACACAACCGTATTCACACAGTCCTAAGAATACAGATACTGTCCGTGTGACGTCATTTTTCAGGGACCCAATGACTTCAACGAGTCTATAGCCTTTAGCATTTTGTGGGCATATACTATCTGTTTGCGGAATGGACATATGGATGCAGGTAGTACAAGAATCTGTGTGCTTTCTGCATTTGTATGTCCATTCTGCAAATGATGGAACATCTCCTATTCTTGGCCACAGATGTGGACCACAGACCAACTGCGGAGGTCACACAGACAGTATCCGTATTTTGTGGATTAGTGTTTTGAGGACAACGAAATACATACGGTCGTGTGAATGTCCACTTCGTGAGATAACAGGCCACGCATTTCTCCTGCAGGAGCTGTTACATGGTAATGTAGTGGGACATGGCGGCTGTTCTCTGGTGAATATAGTTGGATATTGAGCAGAGTATTCTCATCTGTAATAATCCTATGTCCTAACAGAGCACATGGAAAGGGTCCACATTTTTGTCGACGCTTCAACGCTCTTTTATATTTGTTCATTATAGACAGTACTAGCTATACAACACAACAGGGAGACAACTTTCCATGTACAGACTGTTGAAATAAGAGACTCCAATGAGTGGGATATCTGGAATGTCACCCTAATGTGTAAATTACTGGTAGACCCTACACACGACCAAGAAGTGGAGCATTGTGTTGGGAATATGCATGAAGGTTCATTGGCATGTTATCTACATTAAAGGGGTTTTCATCAACATTGGTATTGGCTAAGTCATCAGATCTCGGTTATTCCGTGTTTCCCAGGCACAGATCTGTACATTTTGCATTGTCTGTGCCTGGTATTTGCTGCTCAGTCCCATTTCCTTAGATGGGACTGAGTTGCAGCCAGCAATAGCTGCTACAAAATGCATGGAAAAGTGCCTGGTAAACATAGGAGCGCCACAGTCCTTTCAGTCAGTTGATCGGTTTGGGCATCAGGAGTTGGATCCCTACCAATCTGATGTGGATGACCTGTCCTAAGACCATCACTATCAAAATCCTGGAAAGCCCCTTTAATCATTTAGATGTCTGTGTGTTCACTTTTTCATATTCTTTCACTCTTCTTTCGTTCACTTTGCCTTTTTCCCTTCTGTCTTTGACTTGTTTTCTAAACTTTCTTCTCAAAGAGATCAGGCTGAAGAAGCTAATGGATGAGAGAGAGAGCTTCCTGGAGCAGGTAATGGAAGACTAGATCTGAAAAGTTTTCAGCTTGATCTGTTCAATAAAGTATATAGATTGGACGATTATCTGTGTTTCAGCTCCACCTTTCCCCAGCTTGGGTTAATTTGGGTCCCTTTGAATTGGAAAGTTTTTCTCACAATTTTTTTAAATTTTTCTATTTTAAAATTTTATCTATTTGCCTTAAGGTAAAAATCCTTATTAAATTAAAACAGATGCCCACTTGGCAATCAATCGATACTTTTAAGTGATTTGATTAGTTGCTGTGGGCAACTGCTCCACTTTTTGACTAGTAGTTCTCATTTACCCTACATGATTATAGAAGATTAAATTGGTTTCAGCCCAGGCCAGCTTCTCACTCACACTGCTAGTAGCATGAAGGTGGTTTCAGGTGCTTTGGGCGGTGGCATTTCTAGGTGAAGGAGAACCTGAGACTGGCATCCTTGAATCGTTATTAGTTCTACATTGTGCATACTGAATGCAGAAGAAGCTGGCTGTGATGACCGCCCATTGTGTGATGACTTTTGAGTGTTTTGCCATAGGTGGTTATTATTTTGTGATCTGTTGGACATTGTGCACATTGCCAGCCAATATGCCAATCCTGAATATTATCTTGACTCAGATTAAGAAGCTCAAAGGCCAGCTGGAAGAGAAAAGCCTCAGGAACAGAAGCCCGGAAAATGCAGACATTGAAAATATGGAGAATGGCAATGATGTGCAAAGTGAGCAGGCTTGAACCTATGTAATCTACATGAATGTAACTCCAAGAAATCACAGCATGTTCACTAAATATCTGCATGACTAAAAGGGGATACGCGTGTGATAGGGTGATTAAAAGAGAGTAACAATATGTAGCAGAACTGAGTTTATTTGTAAGGCAATATGGGGGAAATGCATCATTCCCCTGCCTGTTTTTGGCTTTATAAATGCCATTGTGACTATTGGATGGTATAGATGGTATTTTACTTCACCCTGGCACATTCATCATTATTTATGCCAGAAATTAACAAAAATAATGATTGAAATCTACAGCAGCTCTGATCTGGAGTTGATTTCATTCTGGCGCACGGGTTGCCAGAAGAGGCATATAATTTATGATGGGGGAGATGCTGGTCTTGTTTTTATTGAGCTGAAGATATTAGACTTGTTTGGTGGACCCCCACATGGTAAAACTACTAAACTTATTAGGTAGTATAAACAATAATAGAACAGTATTGGAGATGAGCGAATTTCATATTTTGAATTTCATTCACTCTTTGTTTACTGGTAAAAGGTAAATTGCGTTATGGATTCTGTTACCACGGACCATAATGCAATTCTATGACGGAATGTATAATGGAATGCCTTTAGAGGTATTCTGTCATAATAGAAGTCTACGGCCTGCGTAACTGATCCGTCCCCTTTCTGTTATGTAGAAGAGGACTCCCCTGCATAACTGAAACGGAACGGATCCGTTATGCAGCCCATAGACTTCTATTATGACGGAATAAATAAGGGAATGCCTCTAAAGGCATTCTGTCATAGAATTGCATTATGGTCCGTGGTAACAGAATCCACAATGCATTTCACCTTTTACCAGTAAACGAAGTGTGAATGACTTTCCTAACCAGAAATTCGCTCCTCTTTAAACAGTATGGTAACAAACTCAGCTCTGCGACATCTTAGTACACAGTATCTTATCCATTTAAGCCTCTGTGCAGAAGCCACATATTTAAACTAAACTTTTACACAAGTTGCTTTTAAACTCTTCTATATAGCCCCCAAATATTTTTGTGATCTACTTTATTAATGAATTATGTTGTTTTGCAACTTTAAATAAGTTCATGATAGCACTGCTTCTTAAAATCACCGTTCCCGTACAGCGCTGACAAGCCAGTTATGAAAGTTGCAAAACAACATAATTCATTAATAAAGTATATCACAAAAATACGTATTTCTGCTGCTGTGGAGAACGCTGCACAGGACGGCGCACAGATCGCTGTCCTGCCTGCGCTCCCCCAAAGCTAATTCTGCCCTGTACCAATGTGCTCTGCCAGGTCTCAGCTGATCGGAGCGGGCTCTGCCTGTGCTCCTTTAAACTCAAGGTTCTCTATACTACATTAATACAGGGCGCCCATGTGCTGTGCCAGAATTGGCTTTGGGGGAGCGCAGGCAGGACAGCGATCTGTGCGCTGTCCTGTGCAGCGTTCTCCACAGCAGAAGAAATCCGTACAGCGCTGTACCTAAATGATGATTTTAAGAAGCCGTGCTATCGTAAACTTTGGTTACCTTTTGGACTTGCAAAACAACATAATTCATTAATAAAGTATATTACAAAAATGATTTGGGGGCTATTTAGAGTTTTTAAAAGCAACTTACGTTAAAGTTCAGTTACTCTTTAACGCCAAGGAAGGGACTAGGATCCCGTCCTGTGAGATTAGGAAAACTTTGGGAGAGGCTTTCATGCTTTCACAGGATGGGAGCCCTGTTTGGCAAAATGGCAAAGAAAACGTATACTTAGCGATTCCATCCTGTAAGATAGGCATCCCATCTTCTGACAAGTGAATCATGCATTAATCGTCACAAAGTCACTTTTGTATTTCAGTGCAGTTTCAGTTTTGTTTTTTTTCACCATCCTTTTACTACGTCCCGGCCTTTCTCAATACAGTGACTTGGAAGCAGCACCTGGGACACCTCTGTGCACATGACATAATACATACAGTGTGTAAGAGCGTGCTGCGGTGTTGTTCACTTTGGGATGTATTTTTAATATACCATTAATTGAATTTGTTAACGGCTTTCTTACAACCGTCGGACTACAGGCTGTTTTATGACAGACCTCCACCATGACTCAGTTACAGCACTGGATATTATATATGACATTCAAATGATATATTCACACTCCCATTATTATAGACCTAAGTAGCTCTACACAGCTCTGCAGATCCAGGGGGACAGTGACGCCATCACTTCAGGATTCATTTTTGACAGGTTTGTTTTAAAACTCGCTAATCCTAATTCGCTGCTATGTATGTTCATATTATCTGACACCGGTTAAGGGCTTTTCAGGGCTCTTTGGAGCAGGACTGGAGGACTGCAGTTCATGTAGGAGCAAAGTGGTGAGCACAGGTAGTGCGAAAAAGACTGTACTAGTGGCGGCACGTGTAAATGTTAAGTGGACACAATTTAAAATCTTTTGCTTAATACTTACATCCAAGTTAATCTTATTAAAATGGACAGAATCAATCAGCTCATTGCTTTCTGGCCAAATATAACATATACAAGCAACAATTGCATGAAATCAAACAAATATAGAGGTGGACTCACTTCACCCAGGAGGAGCGGTGTGGGATAAGCACATGACACCCACCACGCTTCCTCCTGCGCCTGGATCGCCTGAAGATGGTACTAGTAAAAGACAGCGATCACACGTCATGCTTGTTCTTGAATTTTTCTTTTATTGGATAATCCAGGGTAGGGGAGTAAATAACTTTTTTACTCTTTCTTTACTCCCCTACCCTGGATTATCCAATAAAAGAAAAATTCAAGAACAAGCATGACGTGTGATCGCTGTCTTTTACTAGTACCATCTTCAGGCGATCCAGGCGCAGGAGGAAGCGTGGTGGGTGTCATGTGCTTATCCCACACCGCTCCTCCTGGGTGAAGTAAGTCCACCTCTATATTTGTTTGATTTCATGCAATTGTTGCTTGTATATGTTATATTTGGCCAGAAAGCAATGAGCTGATTGATTCTGTCCATTTTAATAAGATTAACTTGGATGTAAGTATTAAGCAAAAGATTTTAAATTGTGTCCACTTAACATTTACACGTGGCGCCACTAGTACAGTCTTTTTCGCACTACCTGTGCTCACCACTTTGCTCTAATACACACCTTCCCGGGGTCCCACCCGGATAGGCAGTGACTGTCAGCAGCCGGTGCTTTTACACCGTCTTATTTCTCCACCTATACCGATCTAGTCCTTTGGCAACCTAATTGTTTACCTGGGCCTTCTCCTTGGAAGACACAGTGATTAAACACCCCTCTCTTTTCCTTTTTTCTTTACCCGTGACTCAGTTAATGTAGGAGGACAGGATATATGACATTTTGGTTATACCTGCAATTTAGAAGTGATCTGTTGTGAAACTGTAGATCGACTGGTTGCAGAGAGTGAATGAGTATACAGTACTTCTAGTGATTGGCAGAAAGATGGGGCCGGTTGCCAGATTCTTAAAGGATATCTATCCGCTCCAAAACATCCCCCAAACTAGAGTAAGCGGTGTATACTATAAGTGATCCCGGATCCGGTTATGTAATTTTTATGTTCATATCCACCGTATTATGTGCGTGAGAATGGGAGTCCCCTCAATGCATTTTACTGCCGGTTTGTTGGAGCACAGCGTTGGAATGTGAATGAGGATGAAAATTACATAACCGGACTCATCACTGAGCTGACAGATTCCCTTTAATTGGCTTAAGAACATTTATCATCTAGCTACATCTAGCTGTCCCCATTGACTATAATAGGGGCGGGGGCAGACTTCCGACGACAGCGCATGGCAAGAGGCCGCCGGACTAAAAGTACTGCATGTCGTGGTTTTAGTCCAGCAGCCTCTTGCGATGCTGTGGCTGGAACTACGCCCCCCACCCCCTCAATGGGGACGGAGCTGCATTCTGGGGCACACGTGAACTAGCGGCAGGACCCGCCGGAACAACCTGACGGACTCCCCTGCCGCTAGTGTGAAACTAGCCTAAGCAACCAATCAGATTCCACCTTTCATTTTTCATAGATCTGAAAAAGGTTAAATCTGATTGGTCGCTATGGCTAACTAAGCCAATTTGTCTTCATACCAGTTTTGATAAATCTTCCCAGAGTGTATTTGTGCACACTATATATCTATGATGTAAATTCCTTTTTTTACTTTTTCATTTACACATTTATTTCCTTTTTCTTATTCTTCCTTTTTTTTTTTTTTTTTTTTTTTTTAATATTTAGGAGATGCCAATAGACAAATCAGTGACCTCAAGTTTAAACTCACCAAATCCACACAAGAGATAACCGCCCTGGAACAGAATGTGAGTTCTTTCACAGATTGCATGGAACGTGGTTGTACTGTTTATATCTCTTAGGTCTCATGCACACAGCTGTATTTTTGGTCTGCTTCAGATCCACTTGTTTTTTTTAGTTTGTTTTTTATCAGATAGAATGTGGACCCATTTATTTCTATGGGGCCGCAAAAAATACGCTGTCTGCATCCATGTGGTCATGCTGCAAATGATAGAAAAGGACTTATTCTTGTTTGCTTTGCGAAAATTAAAGCATTTTTACAATGGGGCCAGAGAAAAGTGTGGGATGCACATTCATCTCATCTATATTTTGTGGATCCACGATTTGTAAATGAACGTCTGCGATTGGGCATTTAAAAATGGCGCCTGCTCGCCAGCAGAGCGGGCACCATAGCCGCCGGGAGCCTGCTGTTTTAAACAGTGGGCATCCGGGACTAATGTATGCAATCGACGATAATGTAGATCACATACATTTAACCTCTCAGATGTGGTGTTTAAATGTGGCCACGGCATCTGGGAAGTTAAAGACCAGGAGCCCACGCCATGCCCCTGGCGAGGATTGGGGGAGCCAGATGTAGTCTGCGTCCGCCTCTGTTCTCGGGAGTGCTACAGAGCTGTCGTAGATTAGTTCCTAAGGAGCCTCTGTCTGTGGCAGGGCTCCCTAGGAACATAGTGTAATTCTCATAAACTCCAATGCTAATGCTGTGAGTCTGTGAGAAAAGCAATCTAATCATTGCTTGTTATAGTTTCCTAAAAATATTTCCAAAAGTAATACATAAATAATAAAAAAAAAAATATCATTGTGGGGATCCCCGCATGCAAAAACGCCCATACTATTAAAATGTAAAAAATATTTATCCCATACAGCAAAGGGCGAAATGGGAAGAAAGAAAAAAGTAAAAATTGCCGATTTTACATTTTTTGGTCAGTTCACCTCCCACAAAAAATGTAAAAAAGTGATTTTAAAAAGTCATATACCCCCTGAGAATGGTATCAATGAAAAGTACAGATCGCCCCGCAAAAAATGAGCCCTCATACTGCTCTGTGCACGTAAAAAAAAAAAATAAAATCATTTTTTTTCCCAAAGTTTTTAATTTTTTTCAGTGTTAAAATTGAAGAAATCCTATACATATGTGGTACTGCATAGGAAACAGTGTAAAAAAAAAAACATTGCATGCAACTGTAAATGGTGCCATTGGAAAGTACATCTTATGCTGCAAAAAGCAAGCTGTCATACGGCTATGTGAATGAAAAAATAAAAATGTTATGGCTTTGGGAGGGCTGAGAGTGAAAAACGAAAATGAAAAAAATGGAAAATCATCAGGTCTTGAAAGGGTTAATCTGGTGCTATATATTTAAGTGTAATTAGCTTTCTTACGTCTTGCTATGAGAATGTTCTGTGATTGTGATTTCAGATTATCCGGCTTGAGAGTCAGCTAACCCGGTACAAGTCTTCAGCAGAAAACGCTGAAAAAGTAGAGGATGAATTAAAAGCTGAAAAAAGAAGATTACAGCGAGAGGTGGGGTTGTGTCTGCATAAATCCATGTATAATACCTTAGGGTTTTACTGTACACATAACCATAGCAAAGACAGGTGCACTCTGCGGCAATACTAAACCCTCACACTGATGTTAAAATTGAGAGGTTAGTTCGACATATCCTACTAGGAGGATATGTCTTAAGCTTGGACACCACGGCAAGGTCTCTCAAGTAGCCCGAGGCCCTACCACTCAACCTACCTGTGCCGTAGGGGCGATACCAGGGGCCGTTGGGCATTACGGGAGCGTAAGGCCTGACTCACTGAAGGCCTGACTCACAGACAGCTCACCAGTGACCTTCAGCATGTAAACACCACACCACGTTTTTTAATGATTTTACTGTACACAGCATAAGGTTCTGTTTACATCTGCATCAGAACTGCGTCTGGATCTTCTGTCGCAGATTCCATCATATTAGATGGGAAAAACAGAGCTACATGCTGCAACAGACATCTCACACTAAATTGGGTCCATTATGCAACAAATCTCTTCACTGTGTCATGGTTTCCACTTAGAATGCTAATCATGAGGTAGATGTAAACCAAGCCTTACCACAAATGACAGACTCTAAAAAGTCTGAGACCATACTTGCCCTTTGTGATTAAAGTGGTTTTCTGAGAGTTTATTTATTTTTTTACTGATGACCCATCCTCTGCTCTGGATAGGTCATCAGTATCTGATTGTTTGGGGGTCTGACACTCGGGACCCCCACTGATGAGCTGTTTGAAAAGCCTTCTCTCTGCTCGCCAAGCATAGCGCCATACATTGTATAGTAGCTGTGCTTGGTATCGCGCTCAGCCCCATTCACTTCTTGGGCCTAGGCAAAGCTGGAGAAGGCCAAGGCACTACTGCGAGCACCAGTGTCTTCTCAAACAGCTAATCGGCGGGCGACCCAGGTGTCAGACCACCACCGATCAGACACTGATGACCTGTCCAGAGTATAGGTCATCAGTAAAAAACTGTTGGAAAACCCCTCTAAGCCATAACCATAGCAAAACCCCTCTTTGGCCTAATTCACACGTCCGTAGTGTGTTTTGCGGAAACACGGATCCGCAAAACACGGACGGCTGCAATGTGCATTCCGCATTTTGCGGACCGCACATTGCTGGCACTATATAGAGAATGCCTTTTCTTGTCCGCAATTGTGGACAAGAATAGGACATGTTTTATTTATTTTTTCCAGAAACGCGGATGCGGAAACACGGATGCGGACATCACATAGTGTGCTGTCCACATCCATTCCTGCCCCTTTGAAATCAATGGGTCTGCAACCCTTCCGCAAAATTGTGGATGGGATGCGGATCCATTTTTCGGACGTGTGAATTAGGCCTTAAGGAGTTATCCCACAATAACAACTCACCACCTAACCACAGGATAGGTAATGTGTCTGATCTCTGGCGATCCCATCTCTGGGACACAGTCTCAGTTGAAACGAAGACACACGCCAGTGTAGCTTGCCAGGTCTGCTAGGAGCTTCACAACTCCACATGACGTCTGTAAATCCAAAAAATGCAGATGTGTAACTCCACAGTCAATTGTACGTTCAAATGAGAAATGATTTATACTGATGACCACTTGGGTTAAAACATCTTCAGGGTGTGTTCACACGGCTAAAATCCCCAGCAGAAAAATCAGTACAGATCAGCAGCTTAAAACTGGTCATTTTTGGAGGTAGATTTCTAATTTGGGGGCAGTTTTTGAGGAGTTTTTAATTTTTGGTCTTGGTTTTTCCTGCTTCCCCAAAGATGTCTATAAAAAACACTTCTATCAAATCTGCCTCAAAGAAGTAACATTTGGCTTATAAAACATTTCTCAAATAAGCTACTGAGCAAAATTATACAACTTATACAAAAAGGTAGAGTTTTCAACATTAAAGTCAATTGGAAAGCTGTTGGTGGAGTTTTAGCGCTGCGGTCTCTTCAAACAGCTGACCGGCAGGGGTGCCAGGAGTAGGCCCCCCAACTGATCTGATATTGATGAGCTATCCCGGGGATAGGTCATTAATATAGAAAAAAAAAAGTGGACAACCTCTTTAACTTTGCTGGTACTGTATTACGCTGCATCCCTTAAAGGGATTGTCCAGGACTATACAAAGATGGCTGCTTTCCTCCAAAAATTGCATAACACCTGTCCACAGATTGTGTGTGACATTACAGTGAAGCCCCATGTAGTTCAACGGAGCTGAGCTGCAATAATTTTGTGCTGTTTTTGGAATAAAGCAGCCATGTTTTTTTCTAATCCTAGGGGTGGTTTTAACCCTGCAGCGTTGTACATTTTCTGGGCAACATAGCGTTACATCCTATTACTATGTGAGGAGTTTACTTTGTAAAGAATTCTAGGCACACTCAACATATTGAGAAACTTAGGCTACGTTGGCACGAATGGAAAAAAATGTCAACAACCTTTTTCAGAACAAATAGAAGTCTATGGGTCAAAAAAAAAATAGGACATGACAAACCTCAATGTAATCAACGGCACCGTTTTTAACGGCCGTTTAGACAGGAGTGCACCTGTCTTATTGCAGTTTAAAAGGGTTAAAGTGCCTTTAAGGGGTTAGAATAAAAAAAAAAAAAAAAAAACATCCACGGGCATTAAAACTGATACACTGTCAGGGTCCTGATTTAGGGGGGTTAAAGAAAAAAATACTCACTCCATCCACTTGCATGGGCAGGGACACTCGCTCCTTACAAGAGTCAACAGTACCTGATGCATACAGCGTAGTGAGCGTCAGGTTGAAATCAATGGGCGCTTTTTTAACGGCCGATTAGACAGGAGGGCACCAGGTCCTGCTCCCTCCGGTGCAGAGCGAGTGTTCTTTCGCTTTAAAGTGGATGAGGTTGTTTGTTTTTTCAGACCCTGCAGAATGGAGGGCACTATTGAGGAGCATTTTATATATACTGGGGCCACTATGGGGGCATTATAGACACTGGGGCACTACAAAGGGGCCATTATAGATACTAGGGACAATACGTTGGCTATTATTTATACTGGGGGCACTGTGGGTGGGGGAGGAGCGTTAATATATATACTGAGGGCACTGTGGGGGGGGGAGGCGTTAATATATATACTGAGGGCACTGTGGGTGGGGGAGAGGCGTTAATGTATATACTGAGGGCACTGTGGGTGGGGGAGAGGCGTTAATATATATACTGAGGGCACTGTGGGTGGGGGAGAGGCGTTAATATATATACTGAGGGCACTGTGGGTGGGGGAGGGGCGTTGATATATATACTGGGGGCACTGTGGGTGGGGGAGAGGCATTAATATATATACTGAGGGCACTCCAGGGTTTGGAATGTTCCAAAAGCGCCATAAAAACTGACAAACCACCAGAAAGTGACTGCACACATGGATGTAGAGTGGCCATGAAAAAAATTAAGTGTCTGATAATGGCCTTTTTTTCCCACGATGGTGTGAATGTAGCCTTACCTTTTCCCCTTTTTAGAGTATTCTTATAAGTAGCTGCACTAATTATTGAATAGTGACCGTTTACGCTATGTACATGGTCTGTAATATACTGTTTGTTTTCTGCCCTCATTGTCCTCCTATATTTCTTTGTTCGTAGCTGCGTGCAGCCTTGGATAAAATTGAGGAGCTTGAAGTTGGCAACAGTCATTTGATCAAGCGACTGGAGAAGATGAAAGCTAACCGGAGCGCTATCCTGTCTCAGCAGTGAACCCTCCTCTCATAGTGGTCTATGGACGGGGTGCACATAGAGGAGGAGCCCAGGGAGTGCCATTTGCTCCGGCTTCTGTTTCTATTGAAGTATAAAGAATGAGCAGCATGTACTAATGCCATGCTGCATGATGGAGGCGCCTTTTTTGCCAATACCCCGTCTGTTGAATTGTTTGAGTTCTTGGAGAGGCAGAGGTTTGTGACGGTGATGCTATGTCTCCTTTGACACCTCCAGGAAGAGAGTACACCAGTATGCTGAAGCAGGTAACTCCAGGAACAGTGTGTGGCCGAGAAAGCAGAGCCATGTCAACTACTGAAAATGGGGGTTATGTCCTGTAACTATAACTCTCATTGTAAACTTCTTTGACTAAATTCAAGCATCTTCCAGAACCAGCTACTACGTGTCCCGCCTGTCCCTAATATTAAAACTACTGAGAGGTAAGATAATAAATTCAGCAGCATATATCCCTTATTTGTGGATCCATGTCTCCGCAACGATGCTGGTCTGACAAAAGCACAATAAGATGGGAAAACGGACGCTCGTATGGAGCACAGCTGTTCTACATAGAGGCAATAAGGGAGGTCCTCCTGCATGCCCCTTACCTGCTCCTACTGGAAGAAGCGGCTTATTGAGTCCTCATTGCTGCAGAGGAGCAGGAAATGTGTCTCTTGGTTGGCCTGACATCCGGACTAAGGAATTGACCCACAACACCAAGCATAGACCAGCATCGCTAGCGATGGTCCCAGCTGGTTTCACATGGAGGATGCCCTCACCTGCCTTGAGCCTTTTTCAGACACTTGGAATGTTTTTTGGGTGGCCCTCACAATGATACTGCAGAAAAGAGCTGGACATTGAAGTCACCCAAAGATTTTTGAATGTGAGTGTGTTTGTACAAGCGTGTTATTCATTTTCTGGACTCACAAGCCATTGGATCACAGACTTATGCAGTATGATGTGTGCATTCCCAACGCCATACGTTTTTGAGGAAAGTGGCCTTACTTGACTTGTGCTGGACTCTACATGAATGAGCATGACGCTACAGACCTATCACGTCTTCACTGGAGTTTTCTCTTTCAGGTTTAATAATTTAAAAAAAATGTTTCACTGAATAAAGAGGAGGCTAAAAGCTTAGAATTGCATCTTTTCTTTTTTAAAGAGTAACCATTTTTTAATTTTTTCTTTCATCACGTTAAGTCAACAGTACAAGTTGAGAAACTTTGTAATAAATCTTATTAGAGAAAAATGTCTCTTTATCCACTTACCAGACCCTTTTCCTGCTTCACTAATTTTCAGTTAATTGTTCAAATCCATCTCCAATGAAGATGGTTAGAAGCTCCCTGAAGGAATTAGATTACATTCCTAGCTCATAGGAATCCATGAGAGGGGCACTGGCACTGAGAGACAGAGAGCATGGTCCTGGCTAGCAAGTGTGTTACTGTCGCCTTACTGCTGGATTTACATCTTAACTGCTTAGTTCTGCTGAATAAGGTCCTCCATTGCTACAGATTTTTCTGGTGATGTGCTCCTGAGAGCTAGGAGAGCAGGATCTTGTCTTCTGTATGTGAGCTGTGTATGAGAGACATCATAGCAGCTGCTCTCCACCCACTAGATCAAGAAAAACTGCTAAAGAATTGCTAGATAGAAGCCATGTAAAGACCACATATAATGTTATTCCTCAGGTACCACACATGGCAGGTTCCGTCAAACTGTTAGGGGTCCAACAGCCAATGAACTCTTTTGAGCAGCTGCATCTACCATTCACAATCTGGTGGCAGCTGCTGAGTGGGGGTGCTAAGGGTCGGACCCCCACTGGTCTAATATTGATGGCCTGTCCTAAAGCGATGTCATTAATATCTACAGTAAATACAAGAAAACCCCTTGGCCTCGATTTCTGGCTTGTTTCCAGGGGCCTTTTGCTACTTTTTGGCCTTTTTAGGCTCCATTCACACGTCCGCAATTCTGTTCCGCATTTTGCGGAACGGAATTGCGGACCCATTCATTTCAATGGGGACAGACGATGTGCCGCCCGGGTCCGCAATTGCGGATCCGCACTTCCAGGTCCGCAATCTCGTTCCCGAAAAATATAGAACATGTCCTATTCTTGTCCGCAATTGTGGACAAGGAAAGGCATTTTCTATGAGAGTGCTGGCGATGTGCGGTCCGCAAAATGCGGAATGCACATTGCCGGTGTCCGTGTTTTGCGGATCCGCAAAACACACACGGACGTGTGAATGTAGCCTTACACTACTCATTCTAGTTTTAAAAACTATGGGCGGGGAAGTGCGTGTGGTTAGCCATGTTAAACTGTTTCATTCCAGATTTATCCTTAACATTTTTTTTTAAGTCACAATCTCACTCCAGGAGGAGGGTGGAATAGGAAAACTGAAGGAGCTTTTCTAGACAACACTAACTTTATATATTATCCTTTTGATAAATCCCCTTGTATGCTGTCAATGGGGGAAAAAGGCTTTAGGTAAGGTTTCCTGACTACATGTGACTTGGTCTGATTCTGCTCTAGGCGCTAGATATATATGAACACTGCGCTGCCACGGTGTGATCACGATCCCATTCACATTTGCATGTACCGGTGCGATTCTTTTATATAAAATTCACCATCAAAAGGTCCGGCTTAGCGGTGTACCTGTGGATATAATCGCACTAATAGGGTAACACCGTAAGGTTCCCTTCGCATAAAACAAGGTAATGCCTACTCACATACAGATTCTTGCAACAGGCATATCAAAATAGGCTCCCGCTGTTCCACCTTCAGCGGCGGGACGTCAGTTCTCTCTCCTCCACGTGGGACGCTAACAATCTGTAGATGTGAGCCCGGGCACAAAGATAGTGAAGCACCGTTTTATGTTCTTAAAAATCAGATGTTTATTATGTACTCACAAAATTCGTGAAAAGAATCGCATAAAACACCACAATATTCCAAACGCCTGACCGGGTTTCGCATCAATAGCTTCCTCAGGGGCGAGTCTGAGGAAGCTATTGGTGCGAAACCCGGGTCGGGCGTTTGGAATATTGTGGTGTTTTATGCGATTCTTTTCACAATTTTGTGAGTACATAATAAACATCTGATTTTTAAGAACATAAACGGTGCTTCACTATCTTTGTGCCCGGGCTCACATCTACAGATTGTTAGCGTCCCACGTGGAGGAGAGAGAACTGACGTCCCGCCGCTGAAGGTGGAACAGCGGGAGCCTATTTTGATATGCCTGTTGCAAGAATCTGTATGTGAGTAGGCATTACCTTGTTTTATGCGAAGGGAACCTTACGGTGTTACCCTATTAGTGCGATTATATCCACAGGTACACCGCTAAGCCGGACCTTTTGATGGTGAATTTTATATAAAAGAATCGCACCGGTACTGTTGGTGTATTAGCTCACTACAGTGAAAGACTTGCAGCGCCACAAGTAGGATAACCCGATAAGTGTGGACTTTTTACTGATATACATATATGAACACTAGCTGGTTCCTACAAGAGGTTCACTTACTTCCAAAGGCTCCTAGAGATGCTTAAAGGCTATGGACACCTTTGGGCCAATTTCATTCTATTCATTTTGGGTTCAAATATATTTAACATTTTATTTTTCTACAGCTTTGTGTCAGTGCATTTGCAGGTTAGCAAGCTCTGCTTCATACTGAATCATCTATCAGAAAACTGGTATATTGGCTGGATCTGAATTCCTATGGCCCCTTTCTGAATTCCTAAGGCCCCCCTTTCTGCGTTTTTGCTTTCCGTCCTAGAGGTCCGTCCTCGGGGCTCTAGGACGGAAAGATACTGATCAGGATTATCCTAATTCATTCTGAATGGAGAGAAATCCGTTCAGGATGCATCAGGATGTCTTCCATTCAGTACTGACACGTTTTTTTCGCCATAGCAAAATCCACAGCATGCTGCAGATTTTGCTCCGGCCAAAAATCCTGAAGACATGCCGCAAGGACGGATCCGGAATTAATGCCCATTGAAAAGCATTAATCCGGATCCGGCTTTAAGCTAAACGTCGTTTCGGCGCATCTCCGTATCCGACGTTTAGCTTTTAACAATGGTAACCATGGCAGCCAGGACGCTACTAAAGTCCTGTCTGCCATGGAAAAGAAGCGGGGAGTCGGGGGAGAAAGCTACTTACCGCTTTTCCATGGCAGCCGGGACTTTAGTAGCATCCTGGCTGCCATGGTAACCTGAAAGCATACTGAAGACTGATCAGTCTTCAAATGCTTTCAGTTGTCTTGCGTTGTGACGGATCCGACGGGCATTTCTGGCGATGGATTCTCACAACGCAGATGTGAAACAGGCCTTATCTCTGAACTCCTGACAGCTTATAAACACTCATTTAAGCTACGTTCTTATCAAACTGATAAGAATTTAGATTTAGGCCTCTTTTACACGAGTGATACGGATTGTGTCAGGATCTGTTTGGGCAAAAACTGATGGTTTTGCACACAAGTTAAATTAATCAGTTTTGTCTGCCATGGCGTTTAGCGTTTGCGTTTTTTCATGCGCATGAAAAAAACCTGAAGAATAACGACCTACATCTTCTAGCAACCATCAGTGAAAACACATTGCATCCGGATGCCTTCCATTTTTCACACAAGCCCCATTCACTTCTATGGAGCTCCAGCTGCGTGAAAAAGGCACAATATAGAACATGCGATTTTTCCTGAAAGCAAAGGTGATGCGTGAAAAATGACACTTACTTACACTGACCCATTGAAATGAATGGGTCAGGATTCAGTCCGGAAGCTGTGTGTTCACTACATATATCGCAATGTGTGTTTGAGCTGGTAGGAAAGTACAAATAAGGGCTACAGATCCAGCTGACAGAGCAGTTCTCTGGATTCAGTGTGTAAGGGCACCGACAGTGGGGCAGCCGCATGCCGATCGCAGACCCATTCACTTGAATGGGGTCCGTGATCCACACAGCAAAAAAGTAGTGCACGCAGTACTTTTTTGCGGTGCGGAGGCACGGCCAGAAACGCCACGGAAGCACTCCATAGTACTTTCGTGGGGTTCCGCTCCGGGTTTGCTGGCCCTTTTAAAGAGAACCTGTCACCAGGAAATTCACTGATAAACCAGGCACACTGCCTTGTAGGGCTCGCTCTGCTGAATATAATGATACCTTTCACTTGGTGATCTGTTGCTTTATTGTGGAAAAAAAGTACTTTTAATCCATATGCTAATGAGCTGATTGAGTCCAGCAGTTGATACGAGTCCAGCGTGTTTTTCCTATTCAGAGCTGTAGCCCCTCCTCTATTCACTTCTATAGATCAATAAATAAATAAACCACGCCCCTTTTACAACTGAAGACGTGAATAGGGGAGTGGCTACAGCTCTGAATAGAAAAAACGCTGGACTCATATCAACTGCTGGACTCCAATCAGCTCATTAGCATATGGATTAAAAGTACTTTTTCTCCACAATAAAGCAACAGATCACCAAGTGAAAGGTATCATTATATTCAGCAGAGTGAGCCCTACAAGGCAGCATGCCTGCTTTATCAGTGAATTTCCTGGTGACAGGTTCTCTTTAAGTGATTGGGTTCACATCCGTGATGCGGGGTGTACACAGCCGGTGCCCCGTGTATTGCGGGCCGCAATACGGCCACGGCGGGTCAATGGCTCTGTGCGTGAGCCCTAACAGAGAGCCTGCTAGTCTGCAAATGCACTGAAACTGACTGAGATATAGTTTTCTGTATGATTTTGCTTTCCATAAGGGCATGTTCACATCAGTGCTTGTAATTCTGTTCTGTGAAAAGAGCACACTTTATGAAGTTCGCTTTTATTTTTTTTTTTGCGGATCCATTGTAACAAAGCCTGTCCTTGTCTGAAAAACGGACATGTGGACATACGGAAACGGAATGCTCACAGAGTCATTTCCGTTTTTTTGCAGACCTATTGAAGTGAATTGTTCCGCAAACGCACCTGTAAAAAAAAACAGAACGGAAACTGGAAAAAAAATGCGTTTGTGAGGCCTCGTCCACATTTCCTTTTCATGACACGTCTGTGAAAAAAGGTACATGTTTAATCAGTGAAGATGTCTGAAGGATCCGTGGTAGGTCCGTGTGTCCGTTTATACTATTCGTGTGTCATCCGTAATGCACAGACGTTGCTCAGCTGAAAATTAATTTCCAAAGAATCTCCTGTCGGCCTTCATTGAAAAACGGATCAAAGTGGTGCGTCTCTGTGATTTTTTAATGACCCACGCTCCGTAAAAAATACTGAAATGTGAACAGACTCATTTAAATCAAAGGGTACGTGTGCTGTCCGTGGAAAATGCAGATAGCACACGTCAGTGAAAAACGGAAATGTGAATGAGACCTAACGTAATCCCTGAAAACCCTTTTATTTTCCACAGGATTTTGAGGCTAGGTTCACACCTGAGCATTTTTACAGCGCGTTCCTATGCGCTGTCAAACGCCCAACAGGCGAAAACCCATGTTTCCCTATGGGCATGGTTCTCACCTAAGCATTTTACAGCGTGTGCAAACGCGCTGTAAAACGCCCTACGCCCAAAGAAATACAGGAGCTTCTTTGGGGCGTTTTGTCACGCGTATTGTGATTGACGACAGAGTGGTCAATCACATGAACGTGCGTTTCCTATTTCCAAAAACTCGCGTATCAAATACGCACAAGTGTGAACCCAGCGTGAGGTTTGATACCATATAATTTGGGCCTGTAGGCTCCTCATCAGAGGAATGCTATGTTGCTATAGGCAACCAGGCCAAGCCTCTGCTGCGAAGCAGGGATCTCAAGTCTCCCTGACGCCCGCATGTAAAACAATATATCCCGGAAATAGAGAGGCACTGGCGGCTGATGAATGTAATAAAAAGTTTGTGGAAAAAAAAAAAATATTAAACCTCCCTGAAATGAGTTTTCGCAGGTTGGGATGTCTGTGCAAAGCATAATGTAGCCTTAGAAATCTGCCCCCAAGCTCTTTGCCCTGGATAATACTGGGGTAGGAGACCATACTATATAACATTATTACATAGCAAGCGTGTATAAAAAGAGCTGCTAGTTCTACATGTAAGTGTGCAAATGCGAAGCCATGTGAGGTGGCACGGCGCACACTCAGGCTGTCCATGGCCTTGGCAGGAAGGATAAGCGCTACAGGATCGCTTTGACGCCACTTATTCAGCGTTACTTTACGGCTTCCTCACACACTTAATACAACCTTCGCTTCCGGTTCCCGCCAATAGATGTAGAGACGGGAAGCCCCGCCTCCTGCGCTGATTGGAGCAGCGTCTCTGCCGCTTCTCCTGGGCGGGCCAGTAGAGGAATTCCGTTGTGCGCCACTCGTTCCGCCATTGCTGTGTTCGGGAGTCGTGGAGAGGAGAGGTAGTCATTCACTTCATACTCGTTTAATTAGAGGATTGTCTGCTAATAATTCGGTTCTCTGGGTTTTCATGTACCGGTATTTGAACAAGATATGGACGTGGACGCCGCATTACTGGACATGACCTCATAGGCAATGACTGATGTGCATTATGTAAGAAATGAAAAATATAGAAGATCTAAGACATTTTCTGTCAGTTGTATCTGTATAGAATGACTACAACGCTAATGTGATAAGGGTATGGCAGCGAGAGGACACTGGGGGAGACATCAAACTGGTGTAAAGTGGAACCGGCTTAGTTGCCCATAGCAACCAATCAGATTCCGCCTTTCATTTCCCAAAGGAACTTTCAAAGGTGGAATCTGATTGGTTGCTATGGGCAAGTAAGCCAGTTCTGCTTTACACCAGTTTGATAAATCTCCCCCATGTAGTGTGGCCATAAGCAGCCTCTACTGCACCTCCAGGTATGAAGAGCTCTGCTTGCTGCCAGTGAATAGGAATAATCTGCAATTTTGTGGGCAGTACTAGGCCAAGAAACATAAAGGGGAATCAGTGCAACCTGGATAGTATTTTAGCATAAAGGCACTGGTAAAAGTATGTAAAGACCATTTCTATGGGCTCGTGCCCAAGGCCGTAGCCCTTTTTCAAATCACAAAATACCCATACCGGCCGTATGCGTTCTGCAAAAAAATAAATAGAGCATGTCTTATTCTTGTCCACTTTTCTAAAAAAAAAAAATAAAGTAAAAAAAAAAATGGTGGCATGCACTTGGCCGGGATCTGCGACGTGCGGCTGTGTGCATGAGTCTTTTGCTGATGGCTGGCAGAACGTTGCTAGACGTGACTTTTGTCTCTGTAGCTAATGTCCTGGAAAAGTAGTTTTAATCCTATGAAAAACGGCTCCAAAGTGCCTGTCGGGGTGGGCTTTGTTCTTGAAAGTGCCCGCTGCCCTCCCCCGCACTGTGTACCTCTCCTCCGCTCTCCACCAACATCCCACTGATGCAGCGCTCCCCTGCGTGCTCCTCCCGTATACTGTGCCTAGCATCCTTCCCCTCTCTCCTGACGTGAGGGAGATGCGCGCAGGCGCCTTGTGCTGCACTTCCAGCGCCTGCATAGAACTTTCTCTCTCTCTGGCCGCGGTGCGTGAGCAGAACAATTCTCTGAGGCACTTCCTGGATCATGTGCCGTAAATTGGGCATGTGATCCAGCCCGGGATTACTACCTGCAGCCCAAGCGTGAGTATCATTCTGTCGCCAAAGCACTTGCAAGAGATTCAGACTCACATGTGCGCTGCGGGTTCTCACCCCAGGCTGGGATCACATGCCCAACACACGTGATCCCAGAAGTGGCAGCCGCGCGGGATCGCAGCACATCTTGGATAACGCCCTTTAAGACTTTCTTCACACATCATTCTTGTGTACATTTTTGTTTCTGGTGGCAAAAAAAAAAAAAAAAAGTTTTTCCAACCCCCCCCCGTCATTTTTGTACTTTTTTGTAAGGCACTTTTCAACTCCCACAGAGATTCCAATGGGAAAAATGCCTAAAAAAAAAAACCTCAATACCTAGAGCATGCTGCATTAAAAAAAAAAAAAAAAAAAAAACTCAAGAAACACCATGCAAAAACTTTTGTTGGTAGAGAGTTTCATGATTCACTATAGGCCAGCCACCCACGAGCGGGCTCAGCGCGAGTTCTCACCGCACTATGAGTTTTTCTGCTGCTGTTGTAAAAGGGGTTGACGCTGATCACACATCACTAGGATATCCCATCAGTGTCAGATCCGTGCCAGTCCCACCTCTGGGACCTGCTCCTATCTCTAGAACGGGGCCCGCAAACTGCAGGAGAGCGCACTACGCATGCTCAGTGTGCTCTCCATTCACTGCTATAGTTTTTCCAAAAATAGCAGAATGAGTGTGTGTGGTTAGTTTTGGAAGTCCGATAGGGGGTGAATAGAGAGTGGGCCGTGCATGCACCGCCTCCTCTCCATTCACGGCTATGGAACGGCTGGAGATGGCTGACTCGGCACTTGACTATTTTCCCGTAGCAGTGAATGGAGGGTGGCCCACTTGCGAGGTGTGCTTTTCTTCACTTCCGGGGCCCCATTCTGGAGATATATAGGTGGGAACCACACCTGTTTGACATTGATGGCGTATCCTGGCGATATGTCATCAATGTCTTAGATGGGAGTACCTCCTTAAGGAAAGGGGGGGAGGGGTTTATAAACAATCTGAGTGACAAAATAGAATTTTCTGCTCAATGAGGAGTCAGGACGGTTGTGTCTTTTTCTCAATTTTGCTACGTTGATGACCTCTCCTCAGAATAGGTCATCAATATCCGATCGGCAGGGGTCCGACTTCCAGCACCCCCACTGATCAGCTGTATGAAGAGAGTGCAGTGCTTGTAAGAGCCCTTTGTTCACTATTTACCTCCTCACAGTCAACATGGCAGCGGCGAGCAACAAAGGAATCCGCTGTCGACAACGAGCAGGTATAGTGAAGAGCGCTGCGTTCTCTTCATACAGCTGATTGGTGCGATGCTGGAAAGGGTTAACAAAGCTTCTAAATTCAGTTTTGAATAATTTGAGGGGTGGAGTTTCTAAAATCGGGTAATTTACAGTTTTCTTTTATTATCTAAGCCCTTCAAAATGACTTCAGAACTGTCCTTTAAAAATTATTTTCTTAAGTTTTAAAAATTGCTTCTAAAATTCTAAGCCTGCGAACGTCCAAATAAAATACATACGGTGAATGTTAATAACTATTGTATCGCTATGTCTTTCTGCCGACCAAACAGTAGGAGTGTCCTCTCAGTGCCTCCTAACAATAATGGTGCCCCTCGGACAGTATGATATCCTTTTAGTACCTCACAGAGTGTGATACTCCTAAGTGCCCCGTGACAGCAGGGTGGTCCCTTAGGTGCCCCTCACACAGAATGAGGCCCTCTTAAAAGCCCCCAGAACAAAGTGATGTTCTGTACGTGCCCCCTCACACAGTATGATGTACTCTTAAATGCTCCCCTCACAAAATGATGCCCCTTAAATGTCCCCTTGAGTAGACTCCACCCACACACAGTGATGCCCCCCCCCCGGAGTTATGCTGTCAGTACATCGCACCTGCATGCTGTGGACTGTGGGGCTGACGGCTCTCTTCTTCACTATTCTATTTAACTGGATCTGCATCCTCCGGACGCAGATCTAGTTGAATACGGGACGTGCAGTTGTCCGGACACACATCTTTCATTAAAGGGGTATTCTGGTTACAATGTGGATAGCGGATAGCTATTAGATCACCTATCCCTGGGACCTCCACCGATCACAAGAAGGGGGGCCCTGTACCCACTGCAGCCCCCTGAAATGAACAGAGCAGCCGGTCGGGCATGTGTATGGCCGTTACATTCATTTCAAAGGGAATTCCGGAGATGGCAGAATGCAGCTTCTCCGAAACTCCCATAGTATTGAATAGAGCAGGCGCATGCATGCCTGACCAGCAGTTCCTTTCATTGCAGGGGGTACAGGGCCCATTTTCTTATCGGGGGGGGGGGGGGGAATTCTTACTTTTTATAATATGCAATTTAGCCTCTAGGAGCAGGGGGGAGGGGGGGCGTTGACCCTGCTCCTAGAGGCTCCGTTCTCCCACCTCATTACACGCCCTCAAGTCTTGATTGGCAGGACCAGGCAGTGTTCCCATCCTCCTGCCGGCCCTGTGCTGGGGAAATCTCGCGCCGTTCAGTATTTAGCGCCGGTGTGGTGAAGAAGCTGGCAGCCTGCGAGAGTCCTTTCCTCACCGCGCCTGCGCCGAATACTGAACAGCGCAAGATTTCCACAGGGCCGGCAGGGGGATGCAAATTTTTAGGTTTTTAGATTTAGGTGCAGCTAACATTAGCACATAATGTCAGACAGTTTGATAGTGAAAATTCTAGTGACAGGAACCGTTTAATGTGACCGGAATACCCCTTTAATATGAAGCATGGCAATTTTTAGAACGGCCACATTTATGGCACGTCTTGTGTGATGGGTGTAGTTTAAATATTCAGCGTTTTTGAGACTGTCTGACACGGGGTGATTTTTGGTTGAGTGTAGATGTAGCATGGGTAATCCCACCACCGCTTAGAGCACAGCACATGTCCGCAGAATGTAGGTGGGATCTTTTTAATCGGTCGCGTATATGAAGGTCCTACTGACCCAGAGAATAAAGGGCACAGGTCAGTTTTACCACATAGGGAAAGGCCATAAAAACAAAACCCATAAAACTATTCATTTTTTCCCCATCAATTTATTCCAGCTTTCCACTACATTGTATAGAATATAAAATGGTGCCATTAGAAAGTGCAACTTGTTCCATGAGAACGGAAAAAGAGCGAGTGAAAAAAACGGAAAATCGCTGCATCATTAAGGGGTTTAAAGGGGTTTTCCACCTTTTAGATATATCGGTGACCTACTTTCCAGGTTGGTTATCAGTATTGGATCGGTAGGGGTGGGAACCTGTGACAGGCATTGGAAGCAGAGGGCTCTGTCACTGGGCAGTGCCGGCGTACTGCAGCCCATTCATTTTGATTACATGTCTTGTGGCCAATTGCAGCTGGCAGAGGTGGCACAATCATGAAGTCACTCGCCTCATACATTGTAGTAACATTTCGGGACATGTTTTCAGCAGTTGAATGTAAATACAAATACGCCAAATCACTCGCAACAAGGATTGATTTTCAAAATCTTGTTTAAAAGCATTAACCCCTTAGTGACCACTCATACATGTTTTTACGGCGGTCACGAAGGGGTCCTAGGCTGGGCCGTCACTTTTTTTTTTTTACGGCGGCCCAGTCTAAGCGCTGCACGGGTCCCCGGCTCTCACAGCCTGGACTGGCAGGACTCCCTCTGTATCCCATCGGCACCCCGCGGTCGTGAGGGCTTGTTTTTGTTCTTCAGGGAGGAACAAAAATACCAAACTTCCAAAAAGCTAAATTTAGCCAACTAAATCCTGGGAGGTTGCGGGATATGAGCCGAGCGCTGCGATTGGCCAACGCTCCAGCCTGGGAGAAGGAGACGCCCAGGGCAAAAGAAGATGTCCCCGCCCAAGGCAAAATTATCAGCAGCGCGTGCGCCGGTACCGGGGGCTACAGCGGACGAACGGAGCGGCACCCAGGGATACAACTAAGTGCAGGGACATCCCTGGGTGCCGCTCTCCATGTAAATAGCTTTACCTAACAAACTTTGGACCGGTGAAAGGTCCTTTAACATCTGTTGTGGGTAAAATGTTTGAAGGTTTTCTAAGGCCTCTTTCACACTAGTGTTTTTAGGATCCGGCCACGAGGTCTACGTATTCCCATTAAACCGGTCGCCCGCCTACACTCAACAGAATTCCTTTCCAAATGGGAGAAGGAGTCAATCGACTGTTCAATTAGATTGATGAAATTGCTCCTAGAGGAAGAGAAAGGGCTGCTTACAAAGGGTGAAAAAGAACTCAGAGACAGTATTGAGGCAGCCAAAAAGTTCACTGACAATCCGGAGTTTAGTAAAAAAAAGAACAGACACTGCAACAGGCAGTAGAAAAGTATACTCTTTTTATTAAAGAGAAAAAGCATACACAGTTTGTCAGGGACAACAAAGATTTTAGGGAAGGAAGAGTGTTTGATTTTGGGGGCGGTACTCTAACCACCCAAGGTACTGATACTGAGGTCTCCACTTCTGAGGGGGAAAGTGAGGGTGACTCTAGATACAGATCATCCTCACACGCACCGAGACATAGTACCAGGGGGAGACAGGGAAGAAGAGGGACACGCAATCGCGGGGGTACAACACGGGGTGGTTTTTTAGGGGACACTCCATCGGTCTCGGACTACCTGTTGAGGAACAGGAACAAACCATAATGTGTCACTCCAAACTTCAGAGCTCAGACAAATTGCAAGTGATCAATCTGTCCACACACACACTTTCAGAGGGAGAACTGCACCTATTAGAAAGGGGCCTATCATTCGTCCCTACTCAAAAATTTTATTCTTTTGAATGGGTGAAAGACCTAAATTTATTCATTAAAAAGTTAAAATGGCGTAAGTTCTTCCACCATCACGATATACGACAGTGTGTGGAATTGGGGGTTAACCTAGAAGATATCCCTGATATTAATCTTCTAGCTGACCTCTGGGAAGAAAGTCACAGAGAGCCAGGAGAGGGCCCGTTCACTAACCTAAAAAAACCCTCCACCAAATATCCGCCGTTGAATGATAATTCCCCTTTGGATACATTTCTTGAAGTAATCACTCAAGAATTGTACCTCCTGGAAAAGAATTCCCCCCGTTACAATAACCTCAATAAATCAGAAGTAGAGAAGCTTGCTCACACTTGAGCGGGACACAAATATTACAATCAAACCCTCAGACAAAGGAGGGAACATTGTAATTATGGATACGGTTCAGTACCCAAAAATGTGTTTAAACATTCTGTCTGATACCATGTGTTATGAGGTGCTACCTACCAACCCCCTAGACCGGTACAAACAAGAGTTGTCTCTGCTAGTGGAAGATGCCTACGCCTTGCGACTCATCAGTAAGGAGGAGCGGAGATATTTGGTGCCTCCACATCCAGTTATGGCGTGCTTTTATAGCTTGCCTAAAATACATAAAGGTACAGTCCCCCTGAAGGGCAGACCAATTGTGTCCGGGGTTGACAGTCTTACTCAGTTTGCCAGCACATACGTTGATACCATTCTGTGTCCTTTTGTGCTGGCACTCCCGTCTTATACCCGGGACACCATGGACGTACTCAATCGTCTACATGATGTTATAATTGAGGAGGGGGTGTACCAAGCCAGCTTGGATGTGGAGGCACTCTATAGCTCCATCCCCCACGACAGGGGATTGGAGACCATTGGCAGATCACTCAGTGAAAGGGGTAGACAGTTTTCAACCCACAATGAGTTTGTGCTGGCACTTCTGCGGTTCATCCTGGATCACAATATCTTCCTGTTCAATGGGAAAATCTTCCGCCAGCTCAGGGGGGTCGCGATGGGGAGCCCTTGTGCCCCCACTTTCGCAAACCTCTACCTGGGCTGGTGGGAGAAGGAGGTGGTGTTCGGGGAGGAATGTGAAGTCTGGTCGTCATGTATCCAGCTATGGCTAAGATACATCGACGACGTGCTGATCTTATGGAAAGGGGACGTAACTCAGTTCACCAACTTCGTGGGGCACCTTAATACTAACAATTGGGGCCTATACTTCACATCCACTATAGATCAGCACTCCATGACGTTTCTCAACCTCACCATTTCAAGGGGCCCGGGCAACCAACTCACCACCTCCCTTTTTAGGAAGCCCACAGCCACCAACAGCCTGCTTCAGTGGCACAGCTGGCACCCAAGGGCCCTACGGAGTGGAATACCCAAGGGCCAAAATCTGCGGGCCAGACGTAATTGCTCTAATGTGTCCGATTTTAAAAGAGTTGCGGATGACCTAAGGGGCCGATTTATTCAGAGAGGATACCCAGATAAAGTGCTGAACCAAGCATATCACGTGGCGCGACGCGAGGATAGGAAAAACCTGCTGGTCCCTAGACCTAAGACCAATGGTGACTTGGCACCTACGATTCAGCGCATGTACAAGTCAGGGAACTGATTAATCGTTTCTGGGGTATCTTAAAAACGGACCCGGACGTGGGTGGCCTTCTGAGCCCTACCTCGCTTATTACCTATAGGAGGGGCAGGAACCTCAAGGATCGCCTTGTCCATAGTTTTTCTCAGCAACCTGAGCCGAGAACATGGCTCGCTAGGGGAACAACGGGCTGTTATAGGTGCAGTGGATGTGTGGCGTGCGGTGTCATCTCAACCGGGAAAACATTCCGGAGTACCATCACGGGTGATGTATATGACATACGGTCATACATCAACTGCAAAACCACGGGGGTCATATACCTCATTACTTGCTCCTGTGGTGTACAGTACATTGGAAAGACACTGCGCGAATTCAGAAGAAGAGTAGGAGAACACTTAGGTGATATCAGAAACAACAAGGACACTACAGTGGCACGCCATGTTAATGAGAACCGTGGTGTTCAGATGCATTACATACGCTTTCAAGGGATTGAGCATATTAAACAATCCCCACGCGGTGGGGACTGGGATAACAGATTGTTACGGAAGGAATTGGGGTGGATTTGGAGGCTTCGTACAGAAAAGCCCTATGGACTTAATGATAGGAGCAGCTATGCCTGCTTTATCTAGTACTTCCTACCCTGACCTACACATACACACTACCCTTGGGTTATACACAGGAAGGGTTCCGTAACTCCCTCGATCCCGATTCCCCCTTCTCCGCTAAGCGTCTGAGACGGCCAATATGGTTCCACCGGCTCCCGTTACTTACACAGAGGTTATGGATCCTGTGATGTATTTCTTATTTGGCTGATCCTGTATATTATTAGCCATATCATCTATGTCGCGATATGGTGATATATATATATATATATATATATATATATATATATATATATATATAATCGAGACATCACACATACAGGTGTACTAACTATCTTTGACATACACCAACAGCAAGTATGCACGCCATAAATTGGTGCCTTTAATAAGGGAATGTTACGCACCCTTTATCATCTTGGGGGTGAGATACATTGGTCTTTTGTCTGCAGTGAGTGACTTAGTTACTCTGATCACCCTGCGCATGATACATATGCTTATATTTTACAATTGAACCATGTCTCTTTCATATGAATGGCTTGAGCTGCACCATTTCACGCACATGCATTCCCTTTATTGTGCATCTGTACTTACCCATTTCCCTTGTATTGACTATAGGGATCCATATGACCAATATGCAGACACTGTATACTGATAACCATATCGTCTTTGACTCTAACTGTAATCACTGTCACATTTTTACACGGTTAACTTTTATGACATAATGTCTTTACTCGGCTTTACCATCCTCCCTCTATAGTATTTATCTACCTTTATATGGTTGCCCAATATGAGCCGCCTGAAGATCCCCGCTTTACAATGTATTAGATGGGCCGGGCGTTACAATGTAAGTGGCCAGATGAGGACCGGGACTCGATGCAGTAACATACCACGCCCCCCCCTTCTCTCATTGGCCGAACGCGCCGAGCCCTCGTCTTCTATTTAAACAGGTGGAAGGCGCGCGCGCGCACGGCCTTACTAGCGCCGATGCTGCCGCGTCTTCAACGTGTATGGAAACGCTCGAGACTGCCCGTTCTTTAATATTTCTATTACTGTGCCGCTGCTCCTGATGAGGGGTTGTCACATAACCCCAGAAACGCGTCGAGCGGCAGACATGGTAAGTTGTTTAGATAGGCAGGGTCCGTTATTCCTGACCAGAGTGCATTTTTTCCTGCTGCTGGGTTAATAGTAGCCAGCTATTACATTGGGCTACACCTTACCCAGTTTTTGCAGGGTACTACCCTTCTGGTGTGTACATTGAGTGTTTTGCGTGGGTTTGCCTGTCGCCCGTTTACCATTGGGGAGCACACCCACGCATTACTTTATACAATTTATGTACACATACAGGGGTAAGCAGGGATACTCCCAGAGCAACAGTGCAGGGCCCTGCTGTGACTCAGTCGACAGAAGGCAATACAGGGTACTGGCAGCCTTCTGCGAATACAATATTGTTTGGACTTATGGTCCTTAATCGTGAATTAAGTTTGCTATTAATTTTGATAATGAATAAAGTTTAATGTTTTTTTCATTTTAAGCCGTCGAGCCTACAGTAAGCCATTATTTTTGTCCACGGCAAACTGTTCTACCGTTCAGCAGTAAATCCGGTGCACATTTATGCGCTCTCTGTGCGTTGTATGGGCCATATATGCCTTCTCCTACAGTACGTGGGTTGACATTCTCACTACTTATGGGGTTGCCCGTACGTATGTCCCCCTTCCTTCATGTGACATACTTGTCGGGGTTGGACAGTATTTTGCGGTTCTGCTGACGGTACCGTCCATGCTTGTTGGCCCTTCCACTGGTGGAGTGTTTGTGACTCCTGGATGCGTACCCTTTTTTTGTTCTCCCGCTGGATTGCTCTTCTGCGCATGCAGGTCACATGGACGACAGGGCCGCCTGCTACGTCCTTAGGATTCTACATTGACTCTGACAGGACTTCGGTTCTCTCACCTACTACCACTCCATCCTCTTCGGATGTGGTGTGGTATGAGTCCTTTCTATGGGTGCCCTCCTCACATGGAGCCGCTCTGCTGCCGGGTTCGGGCCACTCTCCTCTGGTGGGTCACCCGACTTCTCTTGGGTGCTTCGGTTATGCCAGGTCCACGGTACCTTTGCCTTGGGTGTCCACGGTTTTCGCCTTCTGTGAGGCGGTGGTTCAGGCGACACAGGGAGTATTGGGTGTTCTGCCTCGAGCTGTTCTACCCTGTTACCCACTCCCCCCTTCGGCTGGAGGGGTTATGCCGGAGTCTGCCTCGTCTGCTTCTTCTCGCCGGCTCTGTTTTGGCTCCCGCTTGGGGTATATCCCTCCGATTGGTTTTTGCCTCGGCTAGGCTTCAGAGGCTGTTCCTTCACCGCCCTCTCCTCGGGGTAGTATGGTTGTTGACTTGGATGTTTCCGGGGTTCCTGTTGTGACCTCAGAACGTCTCCCTTGTTCGCACTAGCTGTACTAGTCGTATGTCACTTAACGTGCCTACCGCGTCTGTCCTCCTGCTTAGGTGACAGTTGTTGGCGGCGGTCCTACTGTACCTTGCCTTCTCGGTCGGTTGACCCCCGGCCTTGGATCTGGGTCTCTACGGTCAGCAACTGTAGTGCTTTTCCGGCACTTGCCTTTCCTTGACTGGTAGGCCGTAACCTCTTGCTCCCTGTGCTGGTGATCCGTTCGCTCGGGTCTGAGGTAGGGATTGTGTCCTCAATTACCTCATCCGCCTTGAGGTTCGTTATTCTCTACCTTACCGGCCACTGGCTCCGCAACTAATATGTTCCGGTTGTACTGTGGGTAGCGACGTTGCCTTCTACAGCCAGGCTCTCTTCATGTGGTTACTTGAGGACTGTTTTTCCCCCCTCGCCTATGACAGCACCCATGGATAGTATCCGCCCCTCTCCTCAGGACAGGAAACAGGAAGCACAGACTCTTCAAAAGGGAAGTACAACCCCCATCATACCAGTTCTGTTTCCTGTCCTAAGGGACAGGGTTGGATGCACGGTACTCTTGGATAAGAGCTGCGGGAGCCCCTTGGTTGTTACCCGTGTGAGGAGGGCCTACCCGGGCGGCATAAGTCTTCTTCGGAAGCCGCTGCCGAAGCCTGGATCTCTGGACTCCCCTTCGCCTCCGGTCCCTCCCCCGTCGGGGTGGCTTTCGGGTTCCCCTGTGCGGCGATCCTCTGCGGCCGTGCCGTACGTTCGGCTGCGAGTCGACGAGCGCGCGGGGCGCGGCGTCGTCACTTCCGGCTGGCCGGAAAAACGCTGACATCATCTGTAGGCGCGGGGCCTCTTCCGGATTGAAGCAGTGGGAGGAGGCGGGGCCTAAGACCGGAAGCGTCGGGTGCCGGTGCACGCCCGGCAGAGTTCATATCCAGCCAGCTCGGGCTGCAGGCGGTGATCCTTGCGGACAGCCATCTCCATGGAAGACAGTAGGCCACAGAAAATGGAGCATAATCAGCGTGCTGAATCCACTGATACTACCAATGAACCCTTGGTACTAGTGGGGTAGGAGGGGTAATACCCCATTTTATCCTCTTTTTTCTGCATATGTTTGTTATACTGATAGGGCCCCTTTTTATGTGCCTAGACTACCAAGGAGAAGAAAGTGTCAAGATCCAAGGACAGGGGTTGTGCAATATGTAAAGGTAAACTGCCATCCAGCTGGGGAAACCTGCCTGCCAGGCCTGTGTTGGCAAGTTGCTGGAAGATGAGACCCCTTCTCTCTTGTCGAGTCTAAGGCAGATAATCAAGGACGAAGTTAAGGATTCGGTGAAAGAATCTATGAATGTCCTTCTTGAAAGTCGGCCTTCTACTTTCTGCCGCCCCTCCATTCCCATCTCTAGTGATCAGGAGCCTTTGTCGGGGTTGGAAGAGGAAGGGGAGTTAACGTCCTCGGACCACTCACAAGAGGAGCATTTAGGAGGGCGACCTCTATTCCAGTCAGAAAATATTGGTTCACTGGTTCGGCTGGTAAGGGCTACTATGGGGCTAGAAGACCGAACAGAGCCTCAATCCATGAGGGATACGATGTTTGAGGGCTTGGGCCCCAGGAGAATCAAATGCTTTGATGTCCATGAGAATGTGACCTCGGTAATCAAGAATGAGTGGAGTAGGCCGGATAGAAAATTTTTGTACCCTCAGCCCTCAAAAGAAAATACCCCTTTGAGGAGAAGGCTGCGGCTGTTTGGGACAGAGCGCCAAAGCTGGACGCCCCAGTAGCCAAGATTTCAAAGAGATCAGCCCTTCCGTTCGAAGATTCGGGGTCACTCAAGGATCCAATGGACAGGAGGGCAGAGATCTATTTGAAGAAAAATTGGGAGGCTACAGCGGGTTCATTTAGACCCGCCATTGCTGCCACATCTGTAGCCAGATCCCTAAAAGTATGGATGAAAGAATTAGAAGAGCAGATCAAAAAGGGACTGCTAGGGAGGAATTGCTGGCTTCCTTTCCTACCCTCTACAGTGCTGTTGATTTTCTGGCAGATGCTTCAGCGGATTCCTTGAAGCTGTCCGCTAGGGCCGCGGCCCTCTCCAATTCAGCCAGGAGGGCGATTTGGCTTAAGGACTGGAAAGGGATTCAATCTCAAAAGCAAAGTTATGTGCCATCCCTTGTCAGGGCGAATTCCTTTCGGACCCGCTTTAGACGACCTGCTAGAGAAAGCCTCAGACAAGAAAAAGGGCTTCCCAGCTACAAGCCAGCAACCTCATAAGAGACCCTTCCGTTCTCAAACTAACAGATTCAACTACAAAAGAAAAGAAGCTCCCAGACAGTCCAATATTGCATCTAAAAGGAGTAAAGGGTTTCTTTTTCAAGTAGCGAAGCCTCAAAGAAGCCTCAGCAATGACGCCAGGTTCCCGGTAGGAGGCCGACTCTCCCTCTTCTCAGAACAGTGGCGGAAGATCTCAAACAGCCCTTGGATCCTGTCAATTATATCAGAAGGATATCTTCTGAACTTCCGGAAAACTCCTCCAGAAAGGTTTGCCCTAACGGACCTTCGATCCAGCCCAGAGAAGATGGACGCATTGCTTCTGGAAGTCTCAGATTTACTGAAAAAGAACGTTCTGAGGGAAGTTCCAGTTCAGGAAAGGGGGAGGTTTTTACTCCACGCTGTTCTTGGTAAAAAGCCAAATGGCACCTACCGTACTATAATAAACTTGAAGATTCTCAACAAATTTCTAGTGTACGAGAAATTTCGCATGGAAACTATCAATTCAGTAATTCCGAATCTGTTCCCAGGTTGCTACATGGCAACCCTAGATCTCAGGGACGCTTACTATCATGTACCTATCCATCCAAGGCACCAGAAGTTTTTGAGAGTAGCGGTTCAGTTTCCAGACAGGGTCCTTCATGTCCAGTATCAGGCGCTCCCGTTCGGGCTATCTCAGGCACCCAGGCTATTTACGAAGATAGTGGCAGAAATGATGGCCCATCTGAGGGAAAAGGATTTGGTTGTAATTCCCTACCTAGACGACTTCCTCCTTCTTTCTCAGAGCCCAGACCAATTAGTCAGCCAGATTTCTTGGTTCAGGGAGGTCCTGGAAGGATTGGGCTGGGAGTTAAATCTCCAGAAATCCAATCTGAGACCAGGTCAGCTATGTACATTTCTGGGGCTATCCCTCGACTCCCAAAAACAGTTATGTTCTCTTCCTCCTCAAAAAGTGTCCCTTCTAATATCCAGGGTTCGGAGCATAATAGCTCGTTGTTCCATCTCCTTAAGGGAGGCTATGTCAGTTCTGGGCCTGATGACAGCAGCAATCCCGGGGTGGAATGGGCTCACTTCCACTCGAGGCCTCTACAGTTACAAATCCTGGAATTTTGGGACAGGGATCCCCGGTCTCTAGATTCTCCCTTCTGCCTCTCACCGCAAGCAAGGAAAGACCTAGAATGGTGGACGGTTCCTTTCAACCTCCAGAAAGGAGTCCCTTGGTCAAGGGAGAATCTGCTTTCTCTGACGACAGATGCGAGTCCTTGGGGGTGGGGAGCCCATGTAGGTTCAAGCCTTTTCCAGGGACAGTGGAGTCAGGATATAATCTCCAGATCTCACAACTTCAAAGAACTTCTAGCTATTCTCATGACCCTGAAGGAGAGTCTCTACCTCATAAAAGGCAGAAACATTCTGATTTATTCAGACAACATGACGGCTGTGGCACACATCAATCGTCAGGGGGTACCAGATCTCCAGACCTGATGTCTCTAGCTGCAGAGATTTTTTGTCTAGCGGAGAAATTCCTGCCATCCATCAGGGCAGTACACTTGAAAGGGAAAGAGAATATAACAGCAGATTTTTTGAGCAGACACCAAATTCGGCAAGGGAGTGGTCCCTAGATCAGGGAATCTTCGACAAAATTGTAGCCCTTTGGGGCCTCCCAGTGGTGGACCTCTTTGCCACAAGAAAGAACAGGAAAGTGAGGAGGTTCTTCTCCCTGTCACCGTCAGAGCAACCCACAGCAGTGGATGCTTTGGCCCAGTCATGGCAAGTGGGCCTTCTTTATGCCTTCCCTCCCATAAAGTTGCTTCCAAGAGTCCTAAAGAAGATTCGGGAAGAGAGAGCTCTGGTAATTACCATTGCCCCATTTTGGCCCAGGAGGGTCTGGTTTTCCTGGCTAAGGAAGATGTCTGTATCAGACCCCTGGGTACTTCCTGTCTTCCCGGGACTTCTAACGCAGGGTCCTGTTCACCATCCAGAAGTAGAGAACCTGCATCTGACAGCCTGGCTGTTGAAAGGCAAATCTTAGAAATGAAGGGTCTCTCAGCTGATGTAATAAATACCCTTTTGGCCAGTAGAAAGGCTGTCACGTCAAAAATCTATTTGAGGATCTGGAGGGCTTTCCTTAGATTTGCAGAAAAACCGGTTAATGTCCTAGATCCCCCAGATATTCCATTAATCCTTAGTTTCCTCCAGGAGGGTTGGGATAGAAAGCTTAGGCCTAGTACCTTAAAGGTCCAGATCTCTGCCTTAAGTGCTCTCTTTGAATATAAGCTAGCCGACCACCCATGGATAAAAAGATTCGTTACGGCTATCTCTAAGCTTGCTCCGGTCCAGAAGTCTAGATTGCCCCCTTGGGACTTGAATTTAGTTTTGTCAGCCTTGACAGGTGAACCTTTTGAACCCATAGAGTCCTTACCTATTAACATCCTAACCTATAAGCTAGCCTTCTTACTAGCCATTACATCCGCTAGAAGAGTGAGTGAGATTTCGTCTTTTCTATAGAAAAACCGTATCTTAATATTCTGGATGATAGGATTGTCTTATCTCCTGACCCTTCCTTCCTTCCAAAGGTTTCTTCTTCCTTCCATCGGTCACAAGAGGTGGTCCTACCTTCTTTTTCTCTTCCCCAAAAGATCAGAAGGAAAAAGAATATCATTGTCTTGATGTTAGGAGATGCTTAATTCAGTACCTGGCTGCCACCCGGGATTGGAGATCATCTTCTAAGCTTATAGTTTCCTTTCAGGGGCAAAGAAAGGGTTCCCCAGCCTCCTCTCAGTCCATTGCTAGATATATAAAACAAGCCATCCATTTAGCTTATTCATCTAAGGGGTTTCCTCCTCCTACCGGGTTTGGGGCACACTCTACTCGGGCGGTGTCCACATCCTGGGCAGAAAGGGCTTCCGCTACCATTGACCAGATTTGTAGAGCTGCTACTTGGAGTTCCCAGCACACTTTCTTTAGACACTATAGATTGCAGCTTCCGTCCCAGGAGGGTTTGGGGTTTGGGCGTAAGGTCCTTCAAGCTGTTGTCCCACCCTAGAGGATCTCGCTTAGCTATCCATGGGTGCTGTCATAGGCGAGGGGAAATATGAGATTACACTTACCGGTAATCGTTTTCCTTGAGCCTATGACAGCACCCGCCTAATACCCTCCCTAAAAAAAAAAAAAAAAAAAAAAAAATGGTGTAGTCTGTTTGTTTCCTTAGTTCTTGAAATAGGACTGGTATGATGGGGGTTGTACTTCCCTTTTGAAGAGTCTGTGCTTCCTGTTTCCTGTCCTGAGGAGAGGGGCGGATACTATCCATGGGTGCTGTCATAGGCTCAAGGAAAAACGATTACCGGTAAGTGTAATCTCATATTTTCGGTCCTCAATTGTGCTTAAATCTCCCTCACTGGGACGGTTGAACCTCTTTCTTTCTGATTTGTCCTGGCATCTGTCGGATCCTGGACGGACCCCTTCGTTTTTTTCCGTCCGCTCTTCTGTTCCCCCATCCCAGGTGGCTATGGGACGCAGTTGCCTGTGGGCCGATGGTACCAACCTGCTGGACTCTTTCGCCTGTGCTGCTGGTCTGCGTCTGGGGGAACCTGCTTTCCCCCACTCCGCCTTCTCTCCCCGAGGTTATTTCTTTCTCCGGTCCGGTCTGGACCTGGGACAGGGACTCCTTTCCTGAACGGTCAAGTGTCGGCACTCTCCATCCATCTCCATCCAGACCTTCATCCATGGGATGGCTCATTGGTTCCTCCGTACCATTCCCCGGTACCGTCCTGGAAGCTAAATATTGTTACAGGTGATTTCTCTCTGCGCCTTCTGTCCTGTAGGTCGTATTCCTTGTGGCCATCATGTCTCTCCGATGGGTGTCCGTCTTCCGGCCTCTCTGGTTCCGGCCTTTTTCTGTCCTTCTCTGGACAAGGCTGTTCTCCATACCGTCCCTTCCTGCCCTCTGATGTTGGTATCTGCCTTCGTCCTTTCCATCCCTGGGAACCGACTCGGCACCGCTGAACGGGTCTGGGGATTTCCTTGGAGGTCACCAGCTCCTTTGGCGCCAGGACTCTCCTTTTGATCCGGAAGGTCCGTATAAGGGGTTGCAGCCCCCAAGGTAGCTTCACCCGCTTCATCAACTTGCTGAGGTTGCCTCACCAAGGGCGAGGTTCCGCCTTTCGGTGGCACCGCTCGTCCCGCCAGAGCGGTCAGTGCCGCTTGAGCCTAGAGCCATCGGGCTCGGCCGAACATTGTGCAAGGTGGCCACCGGTCTTCTTGCATGTCTTTGCCAGGTTCTACGGGGTGCATTCTCATGCATCGAAGGCTGTTGCCTTGGGCCGCCAAGTTCTGCAGGTGGCAGTTCCTTGCTGCCTACGGGTGCTTTGCCTTGGTGCTGTGGTCCCTCCCTTCTTGGACTGCTTTCGGACGTCCCATGGTCTCCTGTGTCCCCCAAGGAAAATGGGCGAGAAAACGAGATTTTTGTATAACTTACCAGTAAAATCTCTTTCTCGCTCTTCCTTGGGGGACACAGCACTCACCCATTAATTTGGTTTTTCTATACTGTTACAGACTTGGTTTACCCCGTTGGGTAGTTGGCAGGTGGTTCCACTTGTTCGACATTGCCTTTTCTCACTACTTGGACACGTAACTGGCAGTCTCTCTCTCCAGGCTGAGGGTATCGCTGCTGGAGGAGGGGCTTAACAGTTTCTACTTAGTGTCACGCCTCCTAGGGAGCTGAGCTATACCCAAGGTCTCCTGTGTCCCCCAAGGAAGAGCGAGAAAGAGATTTTACTGGTAAGTTATACAAAAATCTCGTTTTGCAGAACACACACACTTCTCCATTGAGCCCCCCAATAATGCATGCCAGTACATAGGGCCCCCAGTAGATGCCCCCATAGTGCTCCTTCCCCTCTCCAATATGCTGCAGCCCCCCTGATCAATGAAAGCCGCCAGCAATGCCCCCCAATATGCTGCACCCCACCCCCGATCAAAGCCAGCAATGCTCCCCAATATGCTGCAGCTCCCCGATCAAAGCAAGCAATGCCCCCCAATATGCTGTACCCCACCCCTGATCAAAGCCAGCAATGCCCCCCAATATGCTGTACCCCCACCCCTGATCAAAGCCAGCAATGCCCCCCGATATGCTGCACCCCATGGATGAAGCAATTATCCTCTCCCCTGCCCGCTGGGAGCAGGGAGAGACCGACCTGATCCTGATCGTAGAAAGCCAAGTAATGTCTGTGAAGTGCGCAGTGTAATGAGATTTTAAAGTCCGCTCCGCGCGTGCGCAGTGTGAGACAACAAAACAAAAGATCTTCTTTTTTACGACTTAAGGCTTTTTGTTACATCACCGGCGGCCATGGCGCACGTGAGTATAATGCTGCTCACTAACATACCATGGCAGCAGGGTGGATTTGATTTAAATCACTAGTCAATGAGACTTGATTTTAAATCATAGTTTTCTACATAAAGACACATTATTGCTGGTAGAACTTATAATATGCAAGTAGATGAAGATTTTTAGAATAGCAACTTTTCATATAATTTTTTTTTTTAAATCCCCAGTTTGATAGATTAATCATTCATATTTGGACAACTTTTATGTTGTACTTAGGAAGGAGAAAAAATATTGTTTCTATCCTATTCACTGAACTTCTTTAACCCCTTAAGGACCAGGGTTTTTTTTTTTTTTTTTGGGGGGTTTTGGTTTTGCGCTCCCTGCCTTCCCAGAGCCATAACTTTTTTATTTTTCGGTTCACATAGCCATATGACAGCTTGTTTTTTGCGGGACAAGTTGTACTTTCCAACGACACCATTTAATATTGCATATGATGTAGTGGGAAGCGGGAAAAAAATTCCAAATGGGGTGAAAGTGCAAAAAAAAAAGCAATTCCACCACAGTTTTGCTGGTTTTTAAATTTCGATGTGCGATAAAACTGACTGGTTACTCTTACTCTACAGGTCAGTACCAATCCGGCGATACCCTATATGTATAGGTTTTCTTGCGTTGTGAAAAAAAAAAATGTGGGAAAAAAAATCAGTTTTACTTTTTTTGTCACCATATTTTGACCCCTATAACTTTTTTGTAATTATATGTACAGAGCTGTATGGGGGCTCATTTTTTGCGTCATAATCTTATCTTTTTATTAATACCATTCTAGGGTGTGTATGACTTTTTGATCACCTTTTATGTAATTTTTTGTGGAAAATGAAGTGCCATTTGGACGCTTTTTTCCGTTTTGCTGTTTGACGTATGGGGAATATTTTTTTATATTTTTATATTATGGGCGTTTTCGCACATTGCGACACCCATGATATGTATTTTTTAAGTTTTATTTTAGCAAAAGGGGGGCGATTTGAACTTTTTTTTTTTTTTACACTTTTTATCGTTCCCATAGGGAACTATAACTTACAATCATTTGATTGCGATTGCAATAGCATTGGAATGTATGAAAAAATCGCATATTTCCTATGAAGCCTATTACAGGCAAGGCTCCATAGGAGATACTATGCAGCAGCCTGGGTTTCATTCACAGAGACCCAGGCTACTACAGGCGTGCTCTGGCTCCTCCGATCGCCACACAGGAAAGCCGGAGCGCAAACCGAAAGTAAAACTTTCGGTTTGTGCGCGCTCAGATGCCGTGGTCAGGATTGACCACGGCATCTGAGGGGTTAAATGTCCGTGATCGGCATCGCTGCTGATCGCGGACATTAGCCGCGGGTGTCTGCTACAAGTACCACGCAGACACCCGCGGCTAAGGCGCCCGCATGGAGCAGGCACCATCTTTAAAGACCGGACACAGGACGTACGGGTACGTCCTGTGTCCTTAAGAGGTTAAACAGCACTGATTTAGTTGATTCTGTATTCATAGGTTTGTAGAAGTTGGGGTACTTTCACACTAGCATTTTTCTTTTCCGGCATTGACTCCTGTCCTAGGGGCTCAATACCGGAAAAGAACTGATCAGTTTTATCCCAATGCATTCTGAATGGAGAGAAATCCGTTCAGGATGCATCAGGATTTCTTCAGTTCAGTCACGGTCAGGCGTTTTGGACGGAGGAAATGCTGCAGCATACTGCTGTATTATCTCCGTCCAAAATGCCTTATCAGTTCCTGGAATGCCGGATCTTTCATTCATTTACATTGAAATGTATTGGTGCCGGATCCGGCATTAAAAATACCGCAATGACTGATCCGGCCTTCTGATCTGCGCATGTGCAGACCTTTAACCCCTTAAGGACACGGCCCTATTTCACCTTAAGGACCAGGCCATTTTTTCAAAATCTGACCATTGTCACTTTTTGGTGATAACTTTAAAACGCTTTTTCTTATCCAGGCCATTCTGAGATTGTTTTTTCGTCACATATTGTACTTCATGACACTGGTAAAATGAAGTCGAAAAATTTCATTTTTATTTATAAAAAAAATACCAAATTTACCAAAAATTTTGAAAAATTTGCAATTTTCCAAGTTTCAATTACTCTACTTCTATAATACATAGTAATACTGCCAAAAAAAGTGGGGACGTTACAAGGCTTTGAAGTTTAGAAGCAAATCTTGAACTTTTTCAGAAATTTTCAAAAACCCACTTTTTAGGGACCAGTTCAGGTCTAAAGTCACTTTGTGAGGCTTACATAATAAAACCACCCAAAAATGACCCCATTCTAGAAACTACACCCCTCAAGGTATTCAAAACTGATTTTACAAACGTCATTAACCCTTTAGGTTTTCCACAAGAGTTAATGGCAAATGGAGATACAATTTCAGAATTTCAATTTTTTGTAAAATTTTTCATTTTAATCCATTTTTTCCAGTAACAAAGCAAGGGTTAACAGCCAAACAAAACTTAATATTTATTCCCCCTATTCTGCAGTTTGCACGAACACCAAATATGTGGGCGTAAACTGCTGTATGGCCAAACTGCAGGGCGCAGAAGGAAAGGAGCGCCATATGGTTTTTGGAAGGTGGATTTTGCTGGACTGGATTTTTGACACCATGTCCCATTTGAAGCCCCCCGATGCACCCCTAGAGTAGAAACTCCATAAAAGTGACTCCATCTAAGAAACTACACCCCTCAAGGTATTCAAAACCAGTTTTACAAACTTTGTTAACCCTTTAGGTGTTCCACAAGAGTTATTGGCAAATGGAGATGAAATTTCGGAATTTCTTTTTTTGTTACCTTGTCTCAAAAAAAGTGTAATATAGAGCAACCAAAAATCATGTTTACCCTAGAATAGTACCAACAAAACTGACACCTTATTCCGTAGTTTCCAAAATGGGGTCACTTTTTTGGAGTTTCTACTGTAGGGGTGCATCAGGGGGGCTTCAAATGGGACATGGTGTCAAAAAACCAGTACAGCAAAATCTGCCTTCCAAAAACCATATGGCGTTCCCTTCCTTCTGTGCCCTGCCGTTTGGCCATACAGCAGTTTACGACCACATATGGGGTGTTTCTGCAAACTACAGAAGCAGGGCAATAAATATTGAGTTTTGTTTGGCTGTTAACCCTTGCTTTGTTACTGGAAAAATGGATTACAATGGAAAATTTGCAAAAAAATAGCTGTTTTGGGACCGTTTTTATTTTTTGTTATTTACATAGTTGATCTGACAGGTTAGATTGTGTGCTATTTCTATAGAGCAGGTTGTTACGGACGTGACAATACCAAATATGACTACTTTTTGTGGTTTTTTGTTTCAGTTTTACATAATAAAGCATATTTGAAAAAAATTATTTTTTAGTGCCACATTCTGAAAGCCATAGTTTTATTTTATTTTTTTGGGCGACTGTCTTATGTAGGGGCTCATTTTTTGCGGGATGAGATGGCGGTTTGATTGGCACTATCTTGGGGTAGGGTTGGGCGATATCAAAAATATTGCCACGATAACGATATTAAGAAATTTATCGCGATAACGATATATATCACGATAAATGCCCATTTAGAAGAAAAAAACACTTGGAGACATTATACTGTATGGGGGCAGCGCAAGGAGACGTTATACTGTATGGGGGCAGCGCAAGGAGACGTTATACTGTATGGGGGCAGCGCAAGGAGACGTTATACTGTATGGAGGCAGCGCAAGGAGACGTTATACTGTATGGAGGCAGCGCAAGGAGACATTATACTGTATGGGGGCAGCGCAAGGAGACGTTATACTGTATGGGGGCAGCGCAAGGAGACGTTATACTGTATGGGGGCAGCGCAAGGAGACGTTATACTGTATGGGGGCAGCGCAAGGAGACGTTATACTGTATGGGGGCAGCGCAAGGAGACGTTATACTGTATGGGGGCAGCGCAAGAGGAGACGTTATACTGTATGGGGGCAGCGCAAGGAGACGTTATACTGTAAGGGGCACAGGGGCAGCCGCAAGGAGACGTTATACTGTATGATGCACTGTTATGGGGGCACTGTGGCTGACGCACTGTTATGGGGGCACTGTGGCTGACGCACTGTTATGGGGGCACTGTGGCTGACGCACTGTTATGGGGGGCACTGTGGCTGACGCACTGTTATGGGGGGCACTGTGGCTGACGCACTGTTATGGGGGCACTGTGGCTGACGCACTGTTATGGGGGCACCGTGGCTGACGCACTGTTATGGGGGCACTGTGGCTGACGCACTGTTATGGGGGCACTGTGGCTGACGCAATGTTATGGGGGCACTGTGGCTGACGCAATGTTATGGGGGGCACTGTGGCTGACGCACAGTTATGGGGGCACTGTGGCTGACGCACTGTTATGGGGCACTGTGGCTGACACATATATAGCATCTTATGCTATATATGTGTCATCCACAGATCCCCATAACAATGTCAGCCACAGTGCCCCCAACACTGTAATGTCTTTAGAAGTAGCCCGACCTGATTAACTATTGTTGCTCAGGCTCCCGGGCAGCTCTCTGTTCCTCCATGTGCCGTCTGCTCTTCATTCATAAGTGGGCGGAGCATGGAGGAACAGAGATTAACTACATAAATACTGGATAAGAGCTGCGGGGCCGGTTCAGTGTTACTCTGCAGTAATACACCGGCCCCGCAGCTCTGATCCAGCATTTATGTAGTTAATCTCTGTTCCTCCATGCTCCGCCCACTTTATGAATGAAGGGGCAGACGGAGCATGGAGGAGCAGAGAGCTGCCCGGGAGCCTGCACCACAATAGTTATTAAGGTCCTGCTACTTTAAAGAGATTAACTACATAAATACTGGATAAGAGCTGCGGGGCCGGTGCAGTGTTACTCTGCAATAATACACCGGCCCCGCAGCTCTGATCCAGTATTTATGTAGTTAATCTCTGTAGAAGTAGTCGGACCTAATAACTATTGTGGCGCAGGCTCCCGGGCAGCTCTCTGCTCCTCCATGCTCCGCCCACTTTATGGATGAAGGGGCAGACGGCGCATGGAGGAACAGAGCGCTGCCCGGGAGCCTGCGTCACAATAGTTATTAAGGTCGGGCTACTTACTACATGTCCCGGGCGCCAGGAATTCGGCCCTGACATGGATGTTTTAGGAGCGGTCGGCACACGTGCGACCGCTCCTATGACGTCATTAAATACCGCGGTTATTAGGAAACTGTGATATCGCCATATCGCAGTTTCTTAATACCGCGGTATATCACAGCCACCGGTATATTGCCCAACCCTATCTTGGGGTGCATATGACATTTTGGTCGCTAGCTATTACACTTTTTGTGATGTAAGGTGACAAAAATGGCTTTTGACACCGTATTTTTTTTTTTTTTTTTTGCTGTGTTCAGCTGAGGGGTTAGGTCATGTGTTATTTTTATAGATCAGGTTGTGACGGACGCGGCGATACATAATATGTATACTTTTTATTTATTTATATAAGTTTTACACAATAATATAATTTTTTAAAACAAAAAAAAATCATGTTTTAGTGTCTCCATAGTTTGAGAGCTATATATTTTTTTTTTGGGCGATTGTCCTATGTAGGGGCTCATTTTTTGCGGGATGAGATGGCGGTTTGAATGGTACTATCTTGGGGTGCATATGACTTTTTGATCGCTTACTATTACACTTATTGTGATGTAAGGTGACAAAAAAATGGCTTGTTTGACAACGTTTTTATTTTTTATGTTTACAGCGTTCATCTGAGGGGTTAGGTCATGTTATATTTTTATAGATCAGGTCCTTACAGACGCGGCGATACATAATATGTATACCTTTTTTTTATTTATTTTGGTTTTACACAATAATATCCTTTTTGAATAAAAAAAAACATGTTTTAGTATCTCCATAGTCTGAGAGCCATATATTTTTCAGTTTTTAGGCAATTGGTTGGGTATAATTTTTGCGGGATGAGGTGATGGTTAGATTGGCACTATTTTGGGGGGTCATATGACTTTTTGATCGCTTGCTATTACACTTTTTGTGATGTAAGGTGGCAAAAAAAAGGCTTTTTGACAGTTTTTATAAAAAATTTTACAGTGTTTACTTGAGGGGTTAGGTCATGTGATATTTTTATAGAACAGATTCTTACGGACGTGGAGATACCCAATATGTCTACTTTTTAGTTTAGTTTTTTTTTACATTTAACACTAAAAGCATTTTTGAAACAAAAAAAATCATGTTTTAGTCTGAGAGGCATAGTTTTTTTATTTTTTGGCCAATTGTTTTAGGTAGGGGCTCATTTTTTGCGGGATGAGATGGCGGTTTGATTGGTACTATTTTGGGAGGCAAACGCCTTTTTGATCGCTTTGTATTACACTTTTTTAGTGATATAAGGTGCCAAAAAATGGCTTATTTACACCATTTTTGGGTTGTTTTTTTTATGGCGTTCACCTGAGGAGTTCAGTCATGTGATATTTTTATAGAGCAGGTTTTTACGGACGCGGCGATACCTAATATGTGTAGTGTATTTTTATTTTATTTTTTTATTCAGTGATATGTGTTTTTTTCATTTTTACTTTTTTTCACTTTTTTACATTTTTTTTTTTTGACCCAGACCTACTTGGTTCTGAAAGATCCAGTGGATCTGGTGTCTGTATAGTACAGTACAGTACACTATATAGTGCGCTGTGCTGTATTTTGTACTTTACAAAGTCTGAATAGACCTTTAGCAGGTCTATTCAGACTTTCAGCACCATGGAGAGCAGGACGCTTCTGAAAACGTCCTGTCTCCATGGCAACTATCACCCGCAGCCATCAGAAAGCAGCGGGTGATGGATGGTGAGGGAGTGTAGCCCCCTCCCTCTGCGATCCCATCCTGTTGGGGGGCTGCAAAGGCACAGCAGCCCCCCGATGAGAGAGGGAGGGAGCTCCCTCCCTGTTAACCCTTCCATACCGCGGTCCGTACGGACCGCGGTATAGAAGGGGTTAGACGGCTGGCATCTGATCAAGCACAGATGCCAGCCGTTTCTATCAGAGTGTCAGCAATGTGCTGACACTCTGATAGACCCCCTAGACACCAGGGAAACATATCAGAGGAGGCGGGCGGGGGATCGCAATCGCGATCCCGCCCGCAACTACCCCCCCTGCACCCCCGCAGCCAAAATATGATTGGGGGCTGCAGGGGGGGTTAAAGATCAAGAATTTGGCGGCATTAACTCTCTGATCCCTGTGGTCACAGACCACGGGGATCAGAGCTCGCACAGAAGCGCTGCAAACCGCAGGTCTGAATTGACCTGCGGTTTGCAGCGATCGCCCATATGGGGGGGTCACAGGACCCCCCTGGGCATTGTAACAAGGTACCTGCTGAATGATTTCAGCAGGTACCTTGTTCCGATCACTGCCAGCTGAGCAGCAGTGATCGGAACAACTCATGACGTACCGCTACGTCATGTGTCCTTAAGGACTCGGGAAACATGCCGTACCGGTACGTCATGTGTCCTAAAGGGGTTAAAAATGTGAAAATAATGAATACCGGATCCGTTTTGACTGATGACACCGGAAAAAACAGATCCGGTATTGCAATGCATTTTTCTGACTGATCAGGCATTTTTCAGACCTGATCAGTCTGAAAAATGCCTGATCAGTCAGAAAAAATGACATGCGTTTGCATACAGTTTGCCTGATCAGGCAGATAGTTCAGGCAACGGAATCACTTGCCGGATCACACTGCTGCAAGTGTGAAAGTACCATATGGATTAAGGTCTTTTTCTCAACTCTGTTCATGTTATAACATTTTTGCTGTGAAGAAGAGGCCTGTGATCTCTGAGGAGTCAAATTCAGTTTTGAGAACTGCAAAAGTAACCCAGGCATCTGTGATAATATCTTGTAGGCAGAAAAACTGCCCAATAATCTAAGAAAAACCTCTGGAAGAACCTGACATTGTGAATGGATTAATGGAATTTATTTACCAAAAAAATTAAACATATACAGCCTTATTAGACATAATTAAAAAACTAATCTTTATTTTTTATGATGGAATAACCTTTGGATGGTAATATATTTTCCTCAAGAAGCATTCTAAATAAAAAAAAATCCAATTTAAATAAAATAAAAAAAATCCGATATTGGAAAAAAAAATAAAAAAATCATTGATTTTTATCCACCCTGCATGGCAGCCAGGACTTAAGTAGCGTCCTGGCTGCCATGGTAACCGATCGGAGCCCCAGCATCCCACTGCTGGGACTTCGATCGGATGGTGTGCTGGGCCTATTTTCAAGCAGGGGCAAATACCCAGGCTCCTGGACAAAATTCCTGATCTCCATGGCGACCTGGCGCCTGGGATTTGTCGAGCCCTGGGTTATGCACATGGGAAGGAATAATGCAAGTCACCCGTACATACTAAATGGTAAAACACTCGGTAACACTGACATGGAAAAGGATCTAGGAATTTTAATAAACAGCAAACTAAGCTGCAAAAACCAGTGTCAGGCAGCTGCCACCAAGGCCAATAAGATAATGGGTTGCATCAAAAGGGGCATAGATGCCAGTCATGAGAACATAGTCCTACCACTTTACAAATCACTAGTCAGACCACACATGGAGTACTGTGTACAGTTCTGGGCTCCTGTGAACAAGGCAGACATAGCAGAGCTGGAGAGGGTTCAGAGGAGGGCAACCAAAGTAATAACTGGAATGGGGCAACTACAGTACCCTGAAAGGTTATCAAAATTAGGGTTATTTACTTTAGAAAAAAGACGACTGAGGGGAGATCTAATAAATATGTATAAATATATCAGGGGTCGGTACAGAGATCTGTCCCATCATCTATTTATCCCCAGGACTGTGACGAGGGGACATCCTCTGCGTCTGGAGGAAATAAGGTTTGTACACAAACATAGAAAAGGATTCTTCACGGTAAGAGCAGTGAGGCTATAGAACTCTCTGCCTGAGGGGGTGGTGATGGTGAGTTCACTAACCCTCAGTTCACACTTGCGCGTTTTACAGCGCGTTCGAACGCGCTGTAAAACGCTCAACAGGAGAAAACTCATGTTTCCCTATGGGCATGGTTCTCACCTGAGCGTTTTACAGCGCGTTTGAACGCGCTGTAAAACGCCCTACGCTCAAAGAAGTTCTTGAGCTTCTTTGGGGCGTTTTGTCGCGCGTTTGCACCCATAGACTTCAATGGGAACGCACGTTTAACACGCATTAAAGTGTAGATATGCCTTTTTCAATTGGTCCCCAGAGTCACGAACGCGCGTATGACGCGCGTTTCCTATTTGCAAAAAAGCGCGTAAAACGCGCGTCTCAGAATCGCTCAGGTATGAACCCAGGGTAAAAGAGCTCAAGAAGGGCCTGAATGTATTCCTGGAGTGTAATAATATTACAGGCTATAACTACTAGAGAGGGGTTGTTGTCCCAGGGAGTTATTCTGAATGCCTGATTGGAGTCAGGAAGGAATTTTTTTTTTTTCCCTTAAGTGTGGAAAATTGGCTTCTACCTCACAGTTTTTTTTTTGCTTTCCTCTGGACCAACTTGCAGGATAACAGGCCGAACTGGATGGACAGAGGGCTTTTTTTCGGCCTTATAAACTATGTTAGTATGTAAAGTGTTGTTCCGGGATTTCGATATTGAGGACCTATCATCTGGATAGGTCATCAGTCTCTGTTTAGTGGGGTGTGACACGTAGGACCCCACCTATCATCTGTTTGAGAAGGCAGTGGAACTACTGCGAGCACCGTGGCATTTTCGCAGCCCAGCACCGTACATTGTATAGCGGCCGTGCTTGGTATAACTGTCAGTCCCATTCGGGTGTCAGACCCTCACCGATCAGATACTGATGACCTGTTCAGAGGCGATCTATCAAAATCCCGGAAAACCACTTTAAATGTTTCTGTACAATAAAGATGTATTTTAATATCTAACTTTCTTTTCTTTCTTTGATACACAGGAGCCTGTATTGGTTTGTTTTATGTTTTTCTCACACATATTCTAATGGTATACATTACTTTCTTAAAAAGGGGTTGTCCAGTTTCAGAAGGAATGTGGACAACCCCGGATATCAGCCCGTCGTACAGAATTGATCTTTACTTACATGGCAGGTCCACACAGCTGCTCCTGTTCTTTTGCCCAGGCTTTGTTTACCTGGCTGCAGCGGTGATGTCACACCAACATGTGACCACTGCGTCTAATCATTGGTCTCTTCGGTGAGCCACTGAGGCCAGTGATAGGCTACAGTGGTCATGTGTTTTCGACGTGATGTCACCACTGCAGCCCAACAAAGCCCAAGTGAAAGATCCGGAGCAGCAGTGCTGGGTCTGCCAGTTAAGTGCCGATCAATTCTGATCCTCAGGGTTGTCCACTTTCCTCCTGAAAACATTCAACCCCTTTTTAGGGGAATCTTGTCACCTTGAAAATGTACTGTAGAGCAGTCTGCAAGTAGCATGTAATATAGGTCAGGAGGAGCTGTGCCCGTGTTGTGGAACACAAACCATGGGTCCGCAAAACACAAGAACTGGTCGTATGATCTCCACATTGCTGTTTGGACCCATTGACTTCAACGGGTCCGCAACCTATGGCGAAATATAGAACATTTTCTATCTTTTGCAGCTTGGAGGCATGGACCTGGAAGCCCATGGAAACACTTCCATGCCTCAGCACCGCAAAAGGTAGGACGTTTCCTATCTTGTATCTTGCGGGTCACGGACTCGTTGAAGTTCTGGCACAACAGCACCACGCCCGTGTGAATGTAGCCTAACTTGTATTTCATTGATTTAAATTCCTGCTCATTCTGGGCTTTGAAGTGAAGAAGGTGGTCTTACAAGTGATTGACCGCTATCTCCCTATACACAGTTATACAGAGAAGGCTGTCAATCACTGACGGGAGCGCCTGCTGGATGTGAAAGCCCAGAATGAATATAAATGAATAAAATACAAGTTTTACAGAATCTTTTCCCATAAAACTATATATCAATCTGCTCAGCTCCTCCTGCTCTATAACATGCTGCCAGTGGCTCACACACCATTTTCAATGTAACAGGTTCTCTTGAATCAATTTTAGAAATACTCCCAGGTACCTCATCAACTCCTACTTTTCACTGTAATGCAGGAGATATGCTACACTGCGGAAATTATAAGCCTGTACCTTTTGCACATTCTACAGTCGCATATACGGTGACCTTCCCAGTCCTCCCCTACAAGAATGCAGATATAACGGAGGCTTCTGAACAGCAGTCTGTGCCTTGCTATTCAGGTGAGTGTTCTCCTTATCGTCATTCTCCAGAATAATTTTCACATCTTGCCTTGTAGCAGACGACAAACCGGCTAAACCACGCTGAGGTACAGTAGGTATTTTTGCCCACAGATTTATTTTTAATTGGCAGCTTGCATTAGTGTTTCATTGGACTTGCACAACTCTAAACCCCTCTGGTGTGTGAGCATACTATTCGACCTAATCGCAGTCTCGTAGCCGCGGCAGGACCAACTTTAAAAAGGGGTTTCTCTTCCACTAGGTATGCCATAGATTTGGGTACCATCTCTGTTGTCAGAATTGGTGTCAGATGAACCTTCCAGAGATGACCACCAACCATAGGCAGGCTGTAATACTGCTCATAGCATGGCAGGCCTGAGGCCCTTTACGAGGTGCCCAGCTGCCATGTCAATTAGACTGTATCACGTTGGGGGGACAGAGGGCAACTGCCCAGATGCCACTGTTGCTATTGATTTAGTTATCTCTGATCCTGGCTGCAGCGGGCGGGTATCAGCTGTGTAACAGAGCCTGAATCGGCTGTGTATGGCGTAGGCCCAGCGTCTGAGCCTGCTTCATACACTCCTAGCTCACCTGTTCCGTGTATGCCAAGGTGCGCAAATGGGTTAACCTTTAAATATCACTATCTTTTTACACTACTCTGCCTGAATAGTAAGGTGAAAATAAACACTTGAAAATTTATCTTCAAGAAAAATGGCTCCACTTGTCTGCTATTCCCCAATGGAATATTCAGCAGCGGGGGCTCCTGCTTCGCTCCGCTGAAAGCTTTCCCGTAACAATGTGCTATTCAGAGCTTTCAAATGAGCGACACAGGCAGGAGCCCGCTCTGCTAAATCCTGGCATAGCGCAGTGGTAAGTGCTGTGCCAGGATTTAGCCAAGATCAAGGGGGCATAGGCAGGAGCAGCGATCCATGCACAGTACAGTGGAATCCATACACACGTACACCTGGCATGTCAGCGGTTTACAAATCTAGTGATTCGAAAGAGCCCAGGTTCAGCTGCTTATCTCTTTAGTTTAAAAAAATAAATAAAACTCTTTTAAAAGGGAATTTGCTTATTTTTTAAGTATTGATGACCTATCCTTAACAGCATATCGGCAGGGGTTTGACACAGTGTTCGGTCAGCAGTTTGAAGAGAAGGCTGTGCTCCGGGCCAGTGCAGCCTTCCCTTCGTTGTTTACCTACTCGCCGTCGACATCACAGCGGTGAGCAGATGTGATTACAAGCCGTCCCATTCACTTTTATTGGACGGCTCCCTCTTGTTCAAGTGTATGCTACAGAGTCGCTCCATAGAAGTGAATGGGGCGGCTCGTAATTACACCTGCTCATTGCTGCAATGTGGATGGCGAGTAGGTAAACAATGAAGGGAAGGCTGTACTTGCACGGAGCGCGGCCTTCTCTTCGACCAGCTGACTGGCGTGAGTTTCGGATCCCTGCCAATATGAAATTGATGATCTATCCTGAGGATAGGTCATCAATATTAAAATCCTGGAAAATCCCTTTAATAAAGTACCATATTTTCCACCTCATCACTATGACTGCCCACAGGAGATTGACCCCTGACCTCTGTAGGGGCAGGAACAGAGGGAGGGTTAAATTCTCCCCTCCCACCACCAGTGTTTACTGTCCCTACAGAGGACCGGGGCAGAGAGGTCTCCCTGCCTGGGAAATGAAGATACCTGGAAATCTGCAGCTTATTCTCGCCACCGCCACCATTCCTGGTTGTCCCCCTGCCCTCCTGCAGTCCAGTACGAATGCTGGGCAGGGGTAATGTGGGAGGCCTCGCTCCGTTTGTTACGAGAGCCTGCTCCCTGGGATGCAATCTCCCGCCAGGCCTCCTTTGGTTATTGCCGGGCTGCGCGTCGGGTGCCCTGTGATGTGCACAGCATGGACTAAGGAAGTAACGTATAAGGCGCGCGTCTCCTGCAACATCGGCACAGCACATGGAAGTGCTGAGGCAACAGCCTGTTTGTGCCAGCATGTCAGCGGAACCCCGCTCTCCAGGAGACTCTTCTGTGCTGCCTGCCGTAAGTTCCCCTGTGGGGAGATGTGCTATACCCACCAGTTCACTATATGGTCTGGGAACTCGCGTTCCTCTCTCCTCCTCTCCACTTACTCTCAGGCTTGGGGCTCATTATACTATTTTCATATGTATTTAGCCTGACAGGAGTTGCTCTCCCCTCCTAAGTCCCTGGTAAGGAGACACAGAAGAAGGTTAGGAAGCCCGCTAAGTGCTTATCCCGCTATAAGTGGCTTCCAGATGATTACCATAAAAGATTACGTAAGGATTGTATTTCTTGTGTGTTAAGAGAGGAACGACCTTCCTTAATTGAAGAGTTTAAGATCATGATACATGAGGAAGTGAAGTCCTCCCTGTCTCAGCTCTCTGCCATGCCCAGGGATCAACCCCCATCTAAAAGACAGAAGATAACGTCTCACTCTTCCGCTGATTCAGAAGAAATTGCGGAAGACGCTTCATCCTCCAGACCCTGGGATGATGATGTGGCTCCCTCTGATGCGGAATTTTCTAAATCCAATAGAAGATTCTGTTTTTCCTCGGATGGCATGTCAGACCTATTAATGGCAGTCAGGGCCACTATGGGTGTTGAGGAAGCCCAGAAGTCGCAATTAGTGCAGAATGAGATGTTCGGGGGACTCAGAGTTAAGAAAACTCGTGTCTTCCCGATTAATGAAGACATCAAGGAAATGGTTCTTGAAGAAGGGTCCTATCCGGAAAAATGCCTAGGGGTATCCAAGTCCTTCAAAAATCGACTTGTATTCGACCTAAATAAAAGTAAGATTTTCAACGAAACTCCTAAAATAGACGTACAGGTAGCTAAAGTAAATAAAAAGACGCCTCTCAGCTACAGGACCCTATGGACAGAAAGGTGGATAGCTTATTAAAAAAATCATGGGAAGCCGCCACCTCGGTAGCAAGGCCCATAGGATTATGGCTTGATGAGCTAGAGACTCACACTCAAGATAAAACACCCAGAGAGGAAATCCTAAATTCTCTTCCCTTGCTGAAATCCGCCACCGCTTTCATGGCGGATGCCTCGGCAGAATCTGTCAAATTCGCCACCAAGGATGCCAGCCTTATGGATGAAATGTTGGTCAGGGGATAAGACATCTAAAATGAAACTCTGCTCTATCCCTTTTTCAGGAGACTATGTCTTTGGCCCTGTCATAGACCGCATATTGGAAAAAGAAGTGGACAAGAAAAAGGGGTTTCCTGAGGAACACTCCTACAAGAGAAAATATCCTTTTCGTACCCCCCGCCAACCAGAGCAGGCCTTACAGGGATAAAGGCAAGTCAGGGTGCTGGAAGGTAGAGGTAGCCCTCCCTCTTCCCAAAATAAATCTTCTGACAGGCAATGACGCCAGCGTCGGGGGGAGATTGAAGAATTTTCTGCCCCAGTTGGGAGTCCATTACCCTGAACCCTTGGGCTCGAAAAATGGTAAGCTCCGGCTACAAAATAGAATGTTCTTCATCTCCCCCAAACCGTTTCATAATAACCAATCCCGGCTCTACAAATACACACAAGAGAATTCTGCAAGGGGTCCAGGACCTTCTGGAAATGGGTGTAGTAACCCAAGTACCATCAACACAGATAGGTCAGGGGTTTTACTCAAATCTCTTCTTCGTACAGAAAAAAGGAGGGTCCTTTCGTACCATCATAAATCTGAAGACCTTGAACAAATTCATAGTCTATCGGAAATTCAGGATGGAGTCGCTGAAGTCCCTGATACCTCTTATAGGAAGGAATGCTCTTATGTGTGCAGTAGACCTAAGGGACGCTTATTATCACTTCCCGATCTATCCAAGTTCCCAGAGATTCCTAAGATTCGCCATTCTAGACCACAAAGGCGCGATCCTCCACCTCCAATTTACGGCTCTTCCCTTCGGGATATCATCTGCCCCCAGAGTTTTCACGAAACTCGTAGTTGAGATGGTGGCCTCCCTAAGGCACAAAAGCCTTGTGATTGTACCATACCTAGACAACTTCCTCCTGATGGGGAATTCCGAAAGTCAGCTCCAATCAGACCTGGAATACTTTCTCTTCCACTTGTCCAGCATACCCTTGGTCCCCTGGAGCCAGTTCCACTACCGGACCCTCCAAACTTGGATCCTGGGGGTCTGGAACAGACGACGGTTATCCCTCCAATTGTGATGAATTCCCTACACTGGTGGGCGAAGTCGGACAATCTCTCCTTGGGAGTTCCCTGGGAGAAAACTCCCTACATTCAACTGCTTACAGATGCAAGCGAAAAAGGATGGGGAGTAAAAGTGGGGGATCATTTCTTTCAAGGTTCCTGGTCACCAAAAATATGTTCTCAATCCTCCAATTTCAGAGAACTAAGAGCGGTATGGGAAGTGTTGACTCAGCAGAACATCTACTCCAAAACCTACACGTAAAGGTCTTCTCCGACAACACGACTACTGTTGCATACCTATCTCACCAGGGTGGGACAAAGTCAGGAAAACTAATGTCTATAGCAGGAAGAATTTTTAGTTAGGCAGTCCCGTGTGAGTTCCATTTTAGCGGTCCACCTAAAAGGAGCTCTGAATGTAGAGGCAGACTACCTCAGCCGACAGCAGATGGATCACACCAAATGGTCTCTGAATCAGGACGCTCATAGACAGATGGGGCACCCCTCAGATTGATCTATTCGCCTCAACGAAGAACACAAAGTTACCAACATTTTGTTCTCTCAATCCTCGGGACAATCCCTTTGCGCTAGACGCATTTACAATACAATGGAATTGGAGCCTTTGCTACGCCTTCCCACCGCTGCATCTACTTCCCAGGATAATCCAGAAACTTAGTCGGGAAGACACAACTCTAATTCTGATATCTCCCTACTGGCCGAAAAGAAGCTGGTTTCCGGCCCTAAAAAAAACTCTCGGTGGAAGACTCATGGCCCCTTCCATCCCCAAGGGATCTTCACTAGGGGCCAATCCTTCACCCGAACCCGACTTTTCTAAAGTTGACAGCCTGGATCCTGAGGTCCAAATGCAAAGATCACAGGGCCTGTCTGATCAAGTAATATCTACTCTTAAGGCGAGCAGGAAAAAAGTCACCTACTCCATCTATCTGAAAATTTAGAAGAGGTTTTGTTCCTGGATGGGGAAGCCAATCATGAGCTCAGAGCCTCCTAATATTCAGAAAATCCTGGAATTCCTTCAGAAAGGTCTTGAACTAGGTCTTAAACCTTCCACCCTTAAGGTACAGATATCTGCACTTTCCTGCTTCTTTGATCAAGATCTAGCTAAACACAGATGGATCAGAACATTCATTAAAGCAGCCTCACGTCTCCGTCCATCTCTAAAATCCCGTATACCTAGCTGGGATCTTAATACCGTACTCACGGGACTGATACTCGCCCCATTCGAACCTCTTCTTGATTGTTCCCTTAAACATCTTACTCTAAAAACCGCCTTCCTCATCGCCATCACTTCAGCTAGGAGGTTGGGCGAGATTCAAGCCTTGTCCATACGAGAACCTTACCTACGTATTACCGACGACAGAATAATCCTCAAATTACATCCTGGTTTCCTCCCCAAAATCGTATATGATTTCCACCGTAACCAGGAAATAATACTAGCTTCGTTTTGTAACAATCCATCTAACAGTAAGGAATCTAGCTTTCATGCTTTAGATGTTAGGCGCTCTGTGGTAAGATACCTTGAGGCTACAAAGGACTTCCGGAAATCCGATAAGCTATTAATCCTTTTCTCAGGTAAGAGTAAGGCTACATTCACACAATGTCCCTTCCGCATTTTGCAGACCGCACATCGCCGGCACTCTCATAGAAAATACCTTTTCTTGTCCGCAATTGCGGACAAGAATAGGACATGTTATATATATTTTTCGGGAATGCGATTGCGGACCCGGAAGTGCGGATCCGCAATTGCGTACCCGGGCGGGACATCGTCTGTCCCCATAGGAATGAATGGGTCCGCAATTCCGTTCCGCAAAATGCGGAACAGAGATGCGGACGTGTGAATAGGGCCTAATGGTCAGAAAACCTCCAAATCCTCTCTAGCAAGATGGATTAGGGATACCATTTCTCTGTGCTACCAGATTCAGGGCCTTCCTTGCCCCTCCAACCTTAAAGCCCACTCGACTAGAGCAATGTCTTCCTCACAGGCTGAAAGGGCAGGAGCTTCGCTCAAAGATATCTGCAAGGCTGCCACATGGTCTAGCAGTCACACATTCATGAAACACTACAGGCTACATCTTTCATGTAGTTCAGACTTGTCTTTTGGACGTAAGGTCCTTCAGACAGTCGTCCCCCCCTAATATATGATTTTGTATATCTCCTGTGGGCCGTCGTGGTGATGAGGTGGAAAGCCGGAATTAGACTTACTGGTAATTTAGTTTCCACGTAATCGCCACGACGGCACATATTTTTCCCTTCCCCCTTCTTTTTTGTTTACTTTGAGGTTATGAAGTAATACCCTCTAGAACTGCTTATTTTTTCTCCACCACCTTATTTTTGTCTCTGTAATTTTGGACACGCTGGTGCTGGTGGTGGGAGGGGGGATTTAACCCTCTCTTTGTTCCTGCAGAGGTCAGGGGTCAATCTCCTGTGGGCCATCGTGGTGATTTTGTGGAAACTGAATTACCGGTAAATCTAATTCTGGCTTTTCTCCCTATAACACGCATCGGTTCTCGGACCTCAGATCAGACCACCAATCAGACCCCCAGTGTTAATCAGACCTTAGCTCCCAGCTTCAAACACCCAATGTTAATAAGACCCTCAGATCAGACCCACAATGTTAATAAGACTTCGGGTCAAAATGTGATGACCCCCAATCAGACCTCAGATAAGAGCCCCAATATAAATAAGACCCCCTAAAAAATTAGACCTCAGATGAGACCCCAATGCCAAGGATCAGCCCCCAGCCTCAGAGCAAACAAACCTTTTTTTTTTTTTTTTTTTTCCGTTCACATGAGGGCTTGCTTTTTACGAGACAAGTTGTGGTTTCTAATGGCACCATTTAATATTCCATGCAATTCATCGGGAAGCTGGAATAAATATTTTGGGGGGGACACATTTCAGCCTGTTTCAGTTACATATTTCATTAGTTCATCTGACTGTTAAAATGACGTGTTAGCTTTGTCTGGGTCAGTAGGATTGCAGGTGGCTATGTATGACTTTTTAATTTACTTTTTATCTCTTCTTATTCAGATTCATTTCTTTATGGGAGATGAGGTGACCAAAATATGACAATTTGGCCATTTTTCCCCCCCGAAATTGCGTATACTTTTATATTTTGATAGTTTGTGCATCTCGCCACCATCACCCCTCTCCAAAATTCACAAGCTCCTGATGGGAATATGGGCATACAGCATGTATGATCCTATGTGATCGTCTTTCTGACGTGCACAATTATTTCTCAACTTTTTGATTCACTGTATAGTTTACTGCCATTGCCTGTTACCGTCCTCCGTGTACATAGAATGCTTTTGAGTTTAGTAAGTTAAAAAAAAAAAACCTTTGCACCATGTAGACTTCCCAGGTAAAAACAACAACAAAAAAAAACACTATTACAGCTGTCTAAAATGAAGGAACCAAATTGGCAAGTTATCAAGGAACACTATAAGGCCCCATTCACACGTCCGCAAGTGTTTTGCGGATCCGCAAAACACGGACATCGGCGATGTGCATTCCGCAATTTGCGGACCGCACATCGCCGGGACTATATAGAAAATGCCTTTTAGAATAGAACATGTTCTATTTTTTTTTCCGGGAACGCAATTGCAGACCCGGGCGGGACATCGCCTGTCCCCATTGAAATTAATGGGTCCGCAATTCCGTTCCGCAAAATGCGGAACAGAATTGCGGATGTGTGAATGGGGCCTTACAAGTAAATAGTTTTTTTTTACAGACTGCTCAATGACTCAAGCTTTTACACTGCAGTAGACTGCTGACTGCAATGTTTACATGAGTGCTGAAAACAGTTAAAGGGGTTGTCTGGTACTTTTATATTAATGGCCTATCCTCAAGTCATCAGTATCTGATTGGTGAGGTGCGGGTTGTCAAATCCTCACCGATCAGCTATTCTGCCGTAGCATCAGTGCTATTGCGGTCTCTAATGCACGGGCACCATCCATGTGGCTGCCGCGAGGGATCAAGACCCATTCAACTTGAATGGGTCCGTGGTCCGTCCACAACCAAGTTCTATTTTTTTTTTTTTTTGTGGTGCGGAGGCACGGACAGAAACCCCACTAAAGCACTCTGTAGTGTTTCCGTGGGGTTCTGTGCCTCCGTTCAGCACCGTAGCTCCGGATTGCGGATCCATTGATCAATTCAAGTGAATGAGTCTGTCTGTGATGCAGTGAGCACATGGCCGGTGCCCGCATATGGCAGACCGCAGTACAGGCAACGGCCGTGTTCATGAGGCCTTAAAAGTTACAGTTAAAAGAAGATAGTAACATCTCCTTTTTCTAATCTGTTTCTATTTTCTGATTCCAGATTTTTTTTATTCTGTTTCCTGAACATGATTATGGGGGCGGACATCTTGCCTGAGCTGTTCTTAAAGCAGTTTTCTTGCCTTCTAAATGCCGTTACGGCAGCCCCATGTTCCTTAGACACAATGATCAGGAGGGACCTCATTGACTTCTATGGTACAGTTTTCTGGGCGTGATCTGTGCAGAGGTCATTGTACAAGGAAAGAATAGATAAGATGTGACAATCGCCTTTTGTGAATGCTGGATCCTGTTTTATCTATACACATTTTCTGATGACATTTTCCTTTTAACCCCATAACGCAAAACGCTGTACATGCACGGCAGGGAAAACTGTGCCAGAACGCATTCTGCCGTGCATGCACGGCGTGCTGTTTGGGCGGGTGCAGGAGCTGTGCCTGCCCGATCACTGCAGGGGACCAGCAGTCCCTGATAGCCGGGCCCCTGCTGTATCAGCGATGCTGGCGGATTAACACCTATGCTGCGCTCACCGCGACAAAGAAATAAGTTGGCGCCGGGTGAAGGAGCGTATCGGGTCCCCACACTGCTATGGCGGGGACCCGATGTGTGACAAGGCAGCCTAATGTCGTGCAGAGGCTGCCCAATGCCTTGCACGCCATCGGGACCTGCCTTCTACAGGTGCCCAGGAGATCCAGCCTCAGGCCCGTCTCCTAGGCAACCTGTTAGTGTACTGCTCTTTGTAATACACTAACAGGCAATGCATTACAATACAGATGTATTATAATGCGAGGGGATCAGATCCCCAAAGGTTGAAGTCCCAGAGTGGGACAGAAATAAAGTTTTAAATTTAAAAAAAAAAAAAAAGTTTCAAGTAAGAAAAAACGCCCCTTTCCCCAGATTTTATAATAAAAAAAAGAAAAAACACACATATTATGTATCGCCGCGTCCGTAACAACCGGCTCTATAAATATATCACATGATCCACCCCGTCCAATAAACATCATTGAAAAAAACAGTCAAAAAAAACCATTTTTGTCACCTTACATAACTAAAAGTGCAACACCAAGCTATCAAAAATGTGTAAGCCCCACAAAATAGTACCAGTCTAACAGTCACCTCATCCCGCAAAAATGATACCCTAACTAAGACAATTGCCCAAAAAATAAACTGGCTCTCAGACTATGGAGACTCTAAAATGATTTATTTTTCGTTTTAAAAATATTATTGTGTAAAGTTTGAATGAAAAAATAAATAAAAAAGTATACATATTAGGTATTGCCACGTCCGTAACTACCTACTCTATAAAAATATCAAGTGGGTTTGGGAAATTTTCTCAAACTTTTAAACCTTCTAACATTCACAAAATGATCTGAACATGAAGTAGACCTATGGGGAATGTAAAGTAATTCTTTTTGGAGGTATTACTATCTGTTATAAAAGTAGAGAAATAGAAATTTGGTAAATTTGCTAATTTTTTTTTATAAATAAAAATGACATTTTTTGACTCCATTTTACCACTGTCATGAAGAACAATATGTGACAAGAAAACAATCTCAGAATGGCCTGGATAAGTAAAAGCGTTTTAAAGTTATCACCTCATAAAGTGACACTGTGCAAAAAAATCAGTCTGGCCCTTATGGTGAAAAATGGCCCGGTCCTTAAGGTGTTAACTGGGATTGTGTCTATGCATATACATTCAAAGCCCATAAGATTCTTATATAAACTCTTCTTTTAATATTTCGCTAAGAATGAACATCTCAAAAAGAATTGCTTTAACTTTCCCTGCCAAGAAACTTTGTAATATATCAGGTTTTTGAAGGTAATCTGTCAATATATACTCTAAGTATCTACTGCCCCCAATTTCAAGAAATCCGCTTTTATGAAGATCAGCCCCTTGGTGCAATGAGGGCATTGCCCATTCTCTTCCAAACCATGCCTCCACCACTTTGACAGGGTCAGGCAGTAAAGATGCTTGGCCCTGAAGTCTTGTGGCAGTGTTTCACGTACGCACAGTACATGGCTGGAGAATTCCATCTGTCCAGCAATCTCCAGCATGACAGACAGATGCAGCGCTGCAGTAACCAGCTGTGTATATTGCACAGTAGATGGAGCTGTTTAGCCCCACTGCTACAACGGACTAAGGATAGGCCATCAGTTGTAAAGTGCTGGGCAGCTCCTTTAATTCATATATCCTTTAAAGGGCTTCTGTCAAACCCCCCCCCCCCCCCCCCCCTCCCATTTAGCAATTTTCAGTAGCGGACATTAGCTATTTGCTAATATCAGCTGAGTCCAAAACTATCGCTCTTACCTTTCTCTGTGCTGTAATTTCTGTAAAAATTGTACTTTTCTATTATGCAAATTACTTCACTACCAGCAACTTGGGCGGTTAGTTGGTGGTAGCTGCCGCATCCTCAGACTGTAAACGCGCCCCCTCTCCACTTTATAGACAGGGCCAGTGAGTGCTTTCCTCCCGCGCCTGCGCCGTAACATTCCTCATTCGGTGCAGGCGTTCTGAGTGAAGGAGATGGCAAGCGCGCGTCCTTTACTCAGAATGTTATGGCGCGGGATTTCATGGGCCTGTCTATCAAGTGAAGAGGGGGCGTGTTTACAGTCTGAGGATGTGGCGGCTACCACCAATATATATAAATTTTTATTTTAAAAAAATGTACGCGGAATGGGTTTTAAAAATCTAAAAGGAATCATTAACTCATTGACCCCCACCACTTTCAGTTTGATGCGACTCCTGCTCTCCACTCGGGAAATTGCTTAACTACATCCGGTCCGCCTCACGCAAAATCGCATGATCTCGGCGGCCCGGCTATTCATCCTTGGCGTGTCATCTCGCGAGAGGCGAGATTTCCTGTATCAGATGCTGTTTTGTTAACTGCGTCTGATATGCCTGCTCCTCTGGTGGTCCCAAGCAAAAGGGACCACCAGAAGAAACATAATGTAAGTGGACCAATCACCACACAGACACCCCGTCACTGATTAACCCCTGATCACCCTCCTGTCACCCCCTGTAAGGCTCATTCAGACGTCCGTATGTGTTTTGCGGATCCACAAAGCATGGACACCGGCAATGTGCTTTTCGCATTTTGCGGATCCGCACATTGCCAGAACTATATAGAAAATGCCTTTTCTTGTCCGCAATTGCGGACAAGAATAGGACATGCTCTATCTTTTGTAGAGCTACCGCCGGATCTTTCGGGGCCGAAACCCGGAAGTTCGCGGCCGCAGCTCCGCAATTGCTGATGCGTAGAGCACATAGTGTGCTCTCTGCATCACCGCCAGCCCCATTCAAACTTAATGGGTCCGCATCTATTCCGCAGAATTGCGGAATAGATGCGGACATTTTTGCGGGCGTGTGAATGGGGCCTTACTTCGCAAGCACTCCTATGTCCTTTCCCCTCCTTTTTATCCCTTCGTCCAATGACAGCACCAGGAGAGAGGGATCCTCCTCCCAGGACAGGAAACCACAGGTATAAGTTCTTCAAAGATGCCCCTCCTCCTCAGTGGTTTCCTGTCCTAGGAAGGACAACTACAGATTTGTTATTTTCTGGGGAGTAGTTTCTCCCTTATGCGGATTTGGGGCTGGCTGGAGGTGTGCGCCGGGTGATGTCCCCGCTACGCACACCGCGAAGAAACATCGGAGGCAGTTTCTCCCCTCCCACCACTCCCTTCCCTACTTACATGCCGGTCGGCCGGTCTGCGGGAGGGAGCACGGCCGCGGCCTTGCTGCCGCGCGGCAGGGAAGCCGCAACCCGGAAGTAGCCGGGTGACGTACGGGGGGGGCGGAGCTTAGCCGGAGCGCGGCAAATTAAAAAAATAAAGCGCTCGGTACACAGGGCACAGCGTTCAGCGTTGTGGGGCCCTGTTCAAGCACTCCTCCTGGTATCCTGCCTTGTTGCTTTGTGTCACAGCCCACTCTGACCAGTCCTGCTCTGCTCTGCTCTGCTCTACCTGCCTTGCACATCCTTGAACCAGCCAGCCTCCCCCTGGGATCTTTGCAGTGACCTTCCAGATCCGGGGGACTAGGGGAGGTCTTCCAGTATGGAAAGCTCTGGAGAGAACCCCAGGGACCCAGTTACCCCAGCACCTACGGTATGACTGGTATGGGTCTGAAGTTATGTAAGTAACACGCTTTTATCTTCTTTAAATCCCTGATCGTATGTTATTAAAAATTCCAGGGAGGAAGCGATAAACCGAAAAAGGCCACCACAAAAGCACGTCACAAAGAATGTGGTATTTGTAAAGCCAGACTTGATGCCTCGTACACCAAACCATTATGTAAGACTTGCATTGAAAGTACCCTAGCTGAGGAATCTCCCAGTATGGTTAAATGCATGAAGAAGATGATTAGGGAAGAGCTAAGCGCCTTGACAAGTAAGGAACGTAGGCGGAGGAGCGTTAAAGATGGCACGTCAGGATCCATGGAATTGTCTGACATCTCTAGTGCAGAAGAGGGGCTAGAGAGTGGAGAGAGAAATTCCGGGACATCATCCTCAGATGAGGTGGATAGTGGCAGGCCTTTTTTCCAGTACAAGATGTAGACCAGTTGATTAAGGCGGTAAGGGCGACCATGAATCTAGAGGAAGCTAAAGAGGTCCGCTCTATACAGGACATAATGTTCGGTGGATTACAGACCAGGAAAAAAGAGCCTTTTTATTCATAAAAATGTAGAGGCCATGATGAATAGGGAATGGAGACATCCAGACAAAAGAAGTTTTATTCCATCCATGGTTAAGAGAAAGTACCCATTTGAAGAGGGAGAGTGTTCCGTATGGGATAAAGCCCCTAAAATAGATGTACCCATCGCAAAAGTATCAAGGAAAACTTCCCTACCCTTTGATGACCTGGGGAATTTAAAAGATCCTATGGATAGGAAAGCGGACACCTTTTTGAAAAGAACATGGGAGTCTATTGGTGCATCTTTTAAGCCGAACATAGCCTCCACCTGTACGGCTAGGGCCCAGATTCTGTGGATCAAACAGTTAGAGGCTCAGATCCGGGATAAGACACCAAGGGATAAATTGCTGGAGTCAGTCGAGTCTATTGGAAAGCGGCTGATTTTTTGGCTGATGCCTCGGCGGATGCGGTACGCTTGTCCGCTAGGGCCTCATCCATGGCTAACTCCGCCCGTAGGGCTATTTGGCTCAAAAGTTGGTCAGGGACGTGGCATCTAAGAACCGACTGTGCGGTCTTCCATGCGAAGGGAAATATTTGTTTGGCTCCTCTCTAGATGATATTCTAGAAAAAGCGGGAGACAGAAAGAAAGGATTTCCATCTTCCTTTCAGTCTTCCTTTCGCAAGCGGGACCGTTTTTCCCAAGGGAATAAATACACCAGAGACAGAAATAGGAGCCCGACAAATAGAAATGACAGATGGAAATTTTCCCGATCCAAGGGTCTCTTGTTTAAAAATCAGTCTAGAGAGCCCCCTAAAAAACACAGCTCCCAATGACGCCAGGGTGGGAGGAAGGCTTCAATTTTTCCTCCCAGCTTGGTCCAAAATATCAAGCAGCTCCTGGATCCTGAGCTCACTAAAAGAAGGGTTCAGAATAGAATTTCAGAGGGTTCCCCCGGAGCACTTCAAAATAACGCAAGTAGACCATACGACTCAAACAGCGCTCGAAAAAGAGGTGATGAAGCTTCTTCAAAAAGGGGCTCTCATTCAGTGTCCAGAGGAAGAGGAAGGCAGAGGCTATTATTCCACTCTATTCTTGGTGAAGAAACCAAGTGGGGAATTCAGGACTATCATAAATCTGAAATCCTTAAACAAATACCTGGTGTATCAGCGGTTCAAAATGGAGACAGTGAAAACGGTAACCCAGCTTCTGTACAAAGACTGTTTTATGGCTGTTTTGGATGTCAAAGACGCCTATTATCACCTTCCGATTTTTTCAGGACACCAGAAATACCTCAGGGTGGCCTTAAGATTCCAGGGGGAACTGAGACACTTCCAATTCCAGGTACTCCCGTTTGGAATCTCCATGGCTCCGAGAATATTTACGAAGCTAGTGTCGGAAATGGCAGCACATATCAGGGAAAGGGATATTCTATTTGTCCCTTACCTGGACGATTTTTTAATTGTGGCAAAATCTCATCAGGAATGCTTTTTCCAGGTCCAACAGGTGAGAGAAATTCTGGCAACCCTGGGCTGGATACTGAACGAGGAGAAGTCAAGATTGATTCCAGAAAAAGGCAACGGTTTCTGGGAATCTTGCTGGATTCGACGGTACAGAAATCCTTCCTGACTCCGGAGAAAGTTCAGAAAGTAAGGTCAGTAGTTCACACCCTGATGATCAATCCAGGAGTATCTTTGAGGAAAGCAATGTCAGTACTGGGAACCTTAACTGCGTGCATGCCAGCAGTCCAGTGGGCCCAGATTCATTCCAGGGCCCTTCAGGAGGAGATCTTGAACAACTGGTCAGGAGAAGTAGAGAGCCTGGACGTCAGCCTGGTAATATCAGCACAGACCTGCCGGACACTGGAATGGTGGCTTTCGATAGAAAACCTGGAGCAGGGGGTGCCATGGAGGATCGAAGATCCCCTTATAATCACCACAGATGCCAGCCCGAGGGGGTGGGGGCTCATGTTGGGGAGACCTTGCTTCAAGGATTATGGAACTACCAGATGTTGGACAGTTCTTCAAATCTCAAAGAGCTAATGGCAGTTTTTGGTTCTTCAGAGACTGCTTCCTCAGATCAGAGATCGGCACGTAAGGATTCTTTCCGACAATACGTCTGTTGTAGCCTATCTGAATCATCAGGGAGGTACCCGTTCGAGAACCCTGTTGTCCCTGACAACTCAGATTTTCTCCCTAGTAGAGGGGGTAGCCTTGTCTCTCTCAGCCCTGCACATCAGGGGGTCAGAGAATTGGAAAGCCGATTTTTGAGTCGCCGATCCCTAGATCAGAGGGAGTGGTCGCTGAATCCTTCCGTCTTCCGCAAAATAGTAACCCTGTGGGGTCCCCTCAAATAGACCTTTTGCTACCAGAGAGAACAGGAAGGTAAGAAGATTTTATTCCCTATCTCCCGAGATCAGCCAGAGGCGGTAGATGCCTTAGTTCAACCCTGGGGTCAGGGGCTATTGTACGCCTTTCCGCCCCTCCAATTGATTCCGAGAGTCCTCAAGAAAATCAGGGAGGACAGAGCTCAGGTCATCATGATTGCCCCCTTCTGGCCACGTCGAGCATGGTTCTATTGGCTGAGGGTGTTGTCGGCAGCAGACCCATGGGTTCTTCCAGAGATCCCCGACCTTCTCTATCAGGGCCCTTTATTACACCCTCCGATGAAAAGACTCCATTTGACGGCATGGCTTTTGAACGGCGCATGTTACTAGACAGGGGTCTCTCTGAATCAGTTGTTGCCACCATGCTGTCAAGTAGGAAGCCAGTTACAACAAATATCTATGCCAGGACCTGGATCACCTTCTTTAGATTTCTAGGCATTGCTCCTTGCACTGATTGCCCTCTGAAGTTAAGTGAAGTTTTGGATTTCCTGCAGAAAGGGGTAGAGAAGGGCCTTGCGTTGGGTACTATTAAGGTCCAGATAGCCGCACTCAGTGTCCTGTTCGACTACAGGCTAGCGTGTCACCCTTGGCTTATAAGATTCTGTAAAGCTTTATCTAGGGGTATTCCTGCTAGGAATTTCAGGGCTCCCCCTGGGATCTCAATTTAGTTCTCAGGGCTTTAGAAAAGCCTCCTTTTGAACCTCTGGACGCTTTACCGATTAAGTTTTTGACTTTAAAGTGTATCTTTTTAGTGGCTATTACATCCGCAAGGAGGGTAAGTGAGCTACAGGCCCTTTCAATTAGTCCACCCTATACGGTCATCCAGGATGATTGTATTCGGCTTAGACCAGACCCAGCTTTCTTGCCCAAGGTGGTCTCCAGATTCCATAAAAGTCAGGAAGTGATTCTTCCTTCCTTTTATGAGGATGAGGGGAAAGCAGAACGTCATTCCCTGGATGTTAGGAGTTGTGTCCTGCAATACTTAGAAGCTACCAGATCCTGGAGGAAGTGTTCTTCCCTGTTTGTCTTGCATTCGGGCCCTAATAAGGGTAAAGTTGCCAGTAAAGGTACTTTGGCCCGCTGGATAAAGCAGGCCATTTCTTTAGCATATGTTTCTATGCAGGAACCTGTCCCGTCGGGTTGGTCGGCCCATTCCACTAGAGCGGTAGCAACTTCCTGGGCAGAGAGAGCGGAAGTCTCAATTCAAGAGATTTGCAGAGCAGCAACTTGGACTTCTGCTTCCACCTTCTTTAGGCACTACAGGTTAAACCTGTCGGAAGTGTCTGATCTTTCCTTTGGACGTAAAGTCCTTCAGGCTGTGGGCCCTCCCTGAATTTCACTCTCTGGGATATCTCCTGGTGCTGTCATTGGACGAAGGGATAAATGATCATTACATACCGGTAATGTTGTTTTCTGGAGTCCATGACAGCACCACCTTAATTCCCCCCCTATTTTTCCTTTCCATTTCTTGTCTTCCACTCTGTTCTCTGGGTGTTGGTTCTGCTTCACGGGTGTGCAGAGAAAAAAAAAAAAAAGTCTTGTTATGATGCTAAACTCGGAAAATGACCGAAAATATGGGACAGAGCTGTTCCAGGAATGGTGAAGATGTCCTTAAGTCTCGTCTATGATAACCACTGAGGAGGAGGGGCATCTTTGAAGAACTTATACCTGTGGTTTCCTGTCCTGGGAGGAGGATCCCTCTCTCCTGGTGCTGTCATGGACTCCGGAAAACAACATTACCGGTATGTAATGATCATTTTTTTATTTTTATTTTATTTTTTTGCACATTTTTGGGCAGTGATTTTTTTTTTTTTATCCACATTGATCAATGCGAATGAAGAAATCTGTGCCGTTCATTTTTTTCTTTCAGCCAGAGGCTGAACAGAAAGAAAAAATCTCATTACCCGTATGCTCAATATAAGGAGAATCGCAGAAACTCCTAATGCTGGCCATACGGGTAATGATTGCGGAGACCCTCAAATGCCATAGCAGTACAAACACCTCACATGTGACCCCATTTTAGAAAGTAGACACCTCAAGGTATTCTGTGAGGGGCATGGTGAGTTCATATTTTTTTTTTTTTTTTTTTTTTTTTATCACAAGTTAGCGGAAATTTTAGATGAACTCACCATACCCCTCACGGAATACCTTGGGGTGTCTTCTTTCTAAAATGGGGTCACTTGTGGGGTATTTATACTGCCCTGGCATTTTAGGGGCCCCTAATGCGTGAGAAGTCGTTTGGAATCCAAATGCGTAAAAATGCCCTGTGAAATCCTAAGGCCCCTTTCACACGGGCGAGTTTTCCGCGCGGGTGCAATGCGTGAGGACGACGCATTGCACCCGCACTGAATCCGGACCCATTCATTTCTATAGGGCTGTGCACATGAGCGGTGATTTTCACGCATCACTTCTGCGTTGCGTGAAAATCCCAGCATGTTCTATAATCTGCGTTTTTCACGCAACGCAGGCCCCATAGAAGTGAATGGGGATGCGGGAAAATCGCAAGCATCCGCAACCAAGTGCGGATACGTTGCGATTTTCCCGCATTGTTGCTTAGCAACGGGACCCAATCTCTATTATTTCCCCTTATAACATGGTTATAAGGGGAAATAATAGCATTCTTAATAAAGAATGCATTGTTAAATGATGAGGAAGGGGTTAAAAATAATAAAAGTTAACTTACCTTAGCCACTTGATCGCGTAGTCGCGATCTGTCCTCTTTCCCTGCAGCATCTATGATGTAAAGGACCTGTGATGACGTCACATCACATGGCTCAATCACATGCTCCATCACTATGGTGATGGAGCATGTGATTGGTCCATGTGACCATGTGACATCATCCAAGGTCCTAAACACTATCCTCAGGCTGTGGATAGTGGTTAAGGACCTTGGATGATGTCACATGGACCAATCACATGCTCCATCACCATAGTGATGGAGCATGTGATTGGGCCATGTGATGCTGTGACATCATCACAGGTCCTTTACATCTTTCAAGCTAACGGAGAGGAGGCCGGGCTTCGCGATCAAATGGAACAGGTAAGTAATTATTAGTTTATTATTTTAACTTATTCTGCACCAGTTTAAACATTAGGGAGATGGCCAAGGGTATTATTTTACATTATAACTATGTTATAATGTGAAATAATACCAGCGGGACAATTTCTGACCCAAACATGCACTTCTGTGAAGAAGTGCAGGTTCAGGTCTGGGTACCAAAAGTGCCGATTTTTCTCCCGCGCGTGCAAAACGCATGACAGCGCTTTGCACTCGCAGGGAAAAATCGCGGCGATTCCCGCAACGCACCCGCACTGTTTGACGGAGTGCACCCGCAACGCCCGTCTGAAAGAGGCCTAAAGGTACTCATTGGAATTCGGGCCCCTTTGCGCAAGATGCATTCTAGCACCTGAAGAAACATGACAGATGCTCAGAAAGTCAGAGCTGCTTCAAAATGCCGAAATTCACTTTTTTGCACCATAGTTTGTAAACGCTATAACTTTTACCCAAACCAATAAATATAAACTTATTGGATTTTTTTTATTTTTATCAAAGACATGTAGAACAATAAATTTAGAGAAAAATGTATATAGAAATGTAGTTTTTAAAAAAAAAAAAAAAATTATAACACAAAGCGAAAAATGTCTTTTTTTTTTTTTTTGCAAAAATGTCGTTACATTTTTATTACTAGCAAAAAAAGTAAAAATGTCAGCAACAATGAAATACCACCAAATGAAAGCTCTATTAGTGAGAAGAAAAGGAGGTAAAATTCATTTGGGTGGTAAGTTGTATGACGGAGCAATAAACGGTGAAAGTAGTGTAGTGCGGAATTGTAAAAAGTGGCCTGGTCATTAAGGGTGTTTAAGCTAGGGGGGCTGAAGTGGTTAAAGAGGACCGTTCATCCATTTTTACTTGCTAAAATCACAACCTCAAGCAGTAACCCAACATTAGGATATGTGATTGTGCTCTTATTGTGTTTTTTTTTTTGTTTTTTTACTGACCCGCTCCTCTGATGTGCCACTGTTTTTCCCCGTTCTTTTTTGGTGCCCTGTATGCTAATCTGTAGCATCAGTACAGGGTGAAGGAGTCGGCAGCTTTTCTCAGAGGGCGTCTCCTCCAATGCTGTGAGCTGTCCAATTGCGGCGGACATGTCACAGCCAGGGAGTAAGTGATTTTCTTTTTTCTTTTTTCTACCCAACTGTGAAGCAATTGGTCAGCCCACAACCAGGGAGAAGGAGACTCCCTCTGAGAAAAGCTGCCGTCTCCTCCCCCTGTACCAAGACTATTGATTAGCATACAGGAGCAGATCAGTCCAAAAAAAAAAAAAAGTGCGCGCAATGACTGCTCCTAAACTTGGGCTACTGTGTGAGGTAGCGATTTAGAAAGTAAAAACTGATGAAAGGTCCTCTTTAGGCCTCATGCACACGACCGTTGTTTGATTCCGTGTCCGTTGCCCCGTTTTTCATGATTTTCTGCGGACCCTTTGGTTTTGGCCTCATGCACACGACGGTTTTTTTTATGCTGTCCGCAAAAAGGTGTTCCAGTGTTCAGTGATCCGTGTCCGTTTTTGCCTTTTCGTTGTGTTTCCGTGTGTCTTCTGTTTTTTTTTTTAGCGGACATGACCCAAAAGATTTTACAAAAAGACAGGCTGGCAATTCTTGCCAAGTGCCTGCCAAGGGATCCGCAAAAAAAAAAAAACGGACGCGGAACGCGGTTGACACACGGATGGCCATCCGCATTTTTTTCACAGTCCCATTGACTTGAATGGGTCCGTGAACCATTTTTCACGGACAAGAATAGGATAGGTTATATTTTTTTTGACGGACTGGAATCACGGACGCGGAGGACAAACTGTGCATTTGCCGAGTTTTCCACGGACCCATTAAAAACCAATGGGTCCGCAGAAAATCACGAAAAAACGGCACAATGGACACGGAATCAAACAACGGTCGTGTGCATGAGGCCTTTCAATGGGTCTGTGGAAAACTCTGCAAATGCACAGTTTTCCTCCGCGTCCGTGGTCCGTAATTCCAGTCCGTCAAAAAAATATAACCTTTCCTATTCTTGTCCGCGGAAAACTGTTCGCGGACCCATTCAAGTCAATGGGACCGTGAAAAAATGCGGATGGCCATCCGTGTGTCTTCCGCGTCCGCATTTTTTTTGCGGATCCCTTGGCAGGCATTTGGCAAATTGTCAGCCTGTCTTTTGGTAATATCTTTTGGGTCATGTCTGCTAAAAAAAAACAAAAAAAAACTGAAGACACACGGAAACACAACGGAAGCAAAAACAAACACTGATCATGGAACAACGAAACCCCATTTTGCGGACCACAAAAAAATACTGTTGTGTGCATGAGGCCTTAAACTGCTTGCTGGTCACTGCTGCAGGCAGTCCAAACCATTCCTGTGTGTCGAGTACTGGAGAGCAGCAGGGACCAGGGGAGGTCAGAATCCTTTTTTTTTTGTTTACTTTTTATAACACAGAATGACCTAAATTGATATTATAGAATAAAAGTAACATTTATGCCACATGGTAAATGGAATGTAACATTGCTATATATTTTTTTTTCACCCTACATATATGTAGCCCAAAATGGTGCCACTAAAAACCGCAACTCGTTCCAAACAAGCTCCTGCAGTTACAGTACAGTGACTATAAAAATTCAAGGGTTATGGCTTTCAGAATCCAGTGATGCCAATGCCGATTCTCCTAAAGGCCAAATTTCTATATATATTAGGGATGTCCTGATACCATTTTTTTATGGCCGAGTACGAGTACCGATACTTTTATTTAAGTACTCGCCGATACCAATTACCGATACCTCGTATAAACAGCGGCGCAGTTGCTGATAGCAATGAAAAAAATTAAAGCTGGAATTTGGTTGCTATGGACAACTGCTTTTCTTTTCCTTTGTAAAAGTGTTAATAAATTGATAAATGGGAATATAATAGTGTTTTCCAACCAATGTGCCTCCAGGGGGATCTGTTATGGGGTTATCTGTGGATGACGCTGTTATGGGGGATTTGTGGATGACACTAATGGGGGATCTGTGGATGACACTAATGGGGGGATCTGTGGATGACACTATATGGGCGATCTGTGGATGACACTATGGGGGGATCTCTGGATGACACTATGGGGGATCTCTGGATGACACTATGGGGGATCTCTGGATGACACTATGGGGGATCTCTGGATGACACTATGGGGGATCTCTGGATGACACTATGGGGGATCTCTGGATGACACTATGGGGGATCTCTGGATGACACTATGGGGGATCTCTGGATGACACGTATATAGCATAATATGCTATATATGTGTCATCCAGAGATCCCCCATAGTGTCACCCAGAGATCCCCATAGTGTCACCAGAGATCCCCATAGTGTCACCCAGAGATCCCCCATAGTGTCATCCAGAGATCCCCATAGTGTCATCCAGAAACCCCTCCATAGTGTCATCCAGAGATCCGCCCTCATAGTGTCATCCAGAGACCCCCCATAGTGTCATCCAGAGACCCCCATAGTGTCATCCAGAGACCCCCCATAGTGTCATCCAGAGACCCCCATAGTGTCATCCAGAGACCCCCCATAGTGTCATCCAGAGATCCCCCCATAGTGTCATCCAGAGATTCCCCCATAGTGTCATCCAGAGATTCCCCCCATAGTGTCATCCAGAGATTCCCCCATAGTGTCATCCAGAGATTCCCCCATAGTGTCATCCAGAGATTCCCCATAGTGTCATCAGAGATTCCCCCCATAGTGTCATCCAGAGATTCCCCCATAGTGTCATCCAGAGATTCCCCCCATAGTGTCATCCAGAGATTCCCCCCATAGTGTCATCCAGAGATTCCCCCCATAGTGTCATCCAGAGATTCCCCCATAGTGTCATCCAGAGATTCCCCCCATAGTGTCATCCAGAGATTCCCCCATAGTGTCATCCAGAGATTCCCCCCATAGTGTCATCCAGAGATCCCCCCATAGTGTCATCCACAGATCGCCCCCATAGTGTCATCCACAGATCGCCCCCATAGTGTCATCCACAGATCGCCCCCATAGTGTCATCCACAGATCGCCCCCATAGTGTCATCCACAGATCGCCCCCATAGTGTCATCCACAGATCGCCCCCCATAGTGTCATCCACAGATCGCCCCCATAGTGTCATCCACAGATCGCCCCCAATAGTGTCATCCACAGATCGCCCCCAATAGTGTCATCCACAGATCGCCCCCAATAGTGTCATCCACAGATCGCCCCCAATAGTGTCATCCACAGATCGCCCCCCAATAGTGTCATCCACAGATCGCCCCCAATAGTGTCATCCACAGATCGCCCCCAATAGTGTCATCCACAGATCGCCCCCAATAGTGTCATCCACAGATCCCCCATATAGTGTCATCCAGAGATCCCCCCATTAGTGTCATCCACAGATCCCCCCATTAGTGTCATCCACAGATCTCCCCCATTAGTGTCATCCAGAGATCCCCCCATTAGTGTCATCCAGAGATCCCCCATTAGTGTCATCCAGAGATCCCCCATTAGTGTCATCCAGTCATAGCATCGTCCCCATAGTGTCATCCACAGATCGCCCCCCCATAGTGTCATCCACAGATTCCCCCATTAGTGTCATCCACAGATCTCCCCCATTAGTGTCATCCACAGATCCCCCATTAGTGTCATCCACAGATCCCCCCATTAGTGTCATCCACAGATTTCCCCCATAACAGCCAATGCCGATTCTCCTAAAGGCCACATTTCTATATATATTAGGGATGTCCCGATACCATTTTTTTAAGACCGAGTACGAGTACCGATACTTTTAAGTACTCGCCGATACCAATTACCGATACCTCGTATAAACAGCGGCGCAGCTGCTGATAGCAATGAAAAAAATTAAAGCTGGAATTTGGTTGCTATGGACAACGGCTTTTCTTTTCCTTTGTAAGGCTACATTCACACGACCGTAGTGTATTACGGATCCGCAAATTGCGGATCCGCAATACACCTAGCCGCACCCCCCATAGAAATGCCTATTCTTGTCCGCAGGCTGCGGACAAGAATAGGACATGTTCTATCTTTTGCGGAGCCGCGGACCGGAAGTTCGGGGCCGCGCTCCGCAAATGCGGAAGCGGAGAGCACCTAGTGTGCTCTCCGCACCTCGTCCGGCCCCATAGACAGTGAATGGGTCGGCACCCGTTCCGCAGAATTGCGGAACGGACGCGGACACATTCACAGTCGTGTGAATGTAGCCTAAAAGTGTTAATAAATTGATAAATGGGAATATAATAGTGTTTTCCAACCAATGTGCCTCCAGGGGGATCTGTTATGGGGATCTGTGGATGACAGCTGTTATGGTGGTGGGGGAGATCTGGAGGATCTGTGGATGACACTAATGGGGAAGTCTGTGGATGACACTAATGAGAGGGATCTGTGGATGACACTCAATGAGAGGATCTGTGGATGACACTAATGAGAGATCTGTGGATGACACTAATGAGGATCTGTGATGACACAATGACGAGGGATCTGTGGATGACACTATGAGGGATCTGTGAATGACCATGAAGCGATCTCTGGATGACTACTATGAGGGATCTCAGATGACACTATGAAGGGATCTCTGGATGACACTATGAGGGATCTGGATGACACTATGAGGGATCTCTGGATGACACTATGAGGGATCTCTGGATGACACTATGAGGGATCTCTGAATGACTCTATGAGAGATTCTGGATGACACTATGAGGATCTCTGGATGACACTATGAGATCTCTGGATGACACTATGGAGGATCTCTGGATGACACTATGAGAGATCTCTGGATGACACTATGGGGATCTCTGATGACACTATGAGAGACTCTGGATGACACTATGAGATCTCTGATGACACTATGGAGATCTCTGGATGACACTATGGGAGTCTCTGGATGACACTATGGAGGAATCTCTGGATGACACTATGGGGATCTCTGGATGACACATATATAGCATATTATGCTATATACGTGTCATCCACAGATCCCCATTAGTGTCATCCAGAGATCCCCCATAGTGTCATCCAGAGATCCCCATAGTGTCATCAGAGATCCCCCATTAGTGTCATCCAGAGATCCCCCATTAGTGTCATCCAGAGATCCCCCATTAGTGTCATCCAGAGATCCCCTCCCCATTAGTGTCATCCAGAGATCCCCTCCCCGTTAGTGTCATCCAGAGATCCTCCATTAGTGTCGTCCAGAGATCCCCCATTAGTGTCATCCAGAGATCCCCCTATTAGTGTCATCCAGAGATCCCCTCCCCCATTAGTGTCATCCAGAGATCCCTCCCCGTTAGTGTCATCCAGAGATCCTCCCCCATTAGTGTCATCCAGAGATCCCTCCCCCATTAGTGTCATCCAGAGATCCTCCCCGTTAGTGTCATCCAGAGATCCTCCCCCGTTAGTGTCATCCAGAGATCTCCCATAGTGTCATCCAAAGATCTCCCATACACTATTGACATAAACTTAATCTCTATTAATGTGGCCGGAATTACTAACTATTAATGCGCCGTCTTCCTCAGGTCAGGCGCTCAGTCCCTCCATGCTCCTCCTGCCCGCGCGCCTTCTACATTCATAAAGTGGGCGGAGCGCGCAGGAGGGACGTGAGGTGCTTGGAGGAATCGGGCAGCTTGAGCTCTCAGTTCCTCCATGCGCCTCATGTCCCGCCTGCTCGCTCCGCCCACTTTAGTGAATGAGGCAGGAGAGCATGGAGGACTGACGCTGACCTGAGGACTGGGCATCAATAGTTAGTAATTCGGCGACATTAATAGAGGTTAGGTTTACTTTAATAGTGTATAGGAGCTGCCGGACCGGAACTTCCGGTATCGGCGGCATTTTCACGAGTACAAGTACTCGTGAAAATGCTGGTATCGGTATCGGGACATCCCTAATATATATATAACTGAAAAATAATTGCTATGTGTTATTTTGCATATTTTTCTATAATGGTGAAAATGTGTGTTTGGTGAAAAAGATTAATGACATTTTTGAGTTTAGTGTTATTTCAAGGTATCGTTACTTCTACTGTATGTTCACGTGTCAGATTGGTTGTATTTTAACTGAATAAGGTTTCCACAGCATGTGCATACATTTCTGCAAACCCCAGCTGAACCTGATTACCTATAACAGCTTTTTTTTTTTTTTTGTATGACAAATTAAGGGGACTTTCACACTAGCATTAAAGTTTTCCGCTATTGGGTTCCGTCACAGGGGCTCAATACCGGAAAAAAACGCTTCAGTTTTATCCTGATGCATTCTGACTGGAAAGCATTCCGTGCAGTATGAATCATGATGTCTCCCAGTTCAGTCCCTTTACGGTATTTGGCCAGAGAAAATACCACAGCAAAAATTCTGGAATGCCGGATCCAGCATTAATTTCCATTGAAATGTAATAATGACTGATCCGGTACCAAGTGTTCCGGAAAACGGGACCCTATTTCCTGGTCTGCGCATGCGCAGACCTTTAAATCTGTGAAAAAAATAAATTGCAATGCATTTGTTAGACAGATCTGGAAACAAATGATTTCCATTTGCATACGTATTTCCGGATCTGGCAGGCAGTTCAGGCAACGGAACTGCCTGCCAGAATCATCTAACGCAGGTGTGAAAGTACCCGAAAAAAACTGTGCCCTGTTTTCTATGTTAAATACTGAATAACCCGTGCTTTGTGCATGAGCCCTAAAAGGTATGACCATATTAAAAAGGTTCTCAGAGATTTAAATATTGACCTATCCTCAGCACCCCCACCAATCGGCTGTACAAAGAGGCTGCGGCACTCCATGAACTCTGAGGTCTTTTCCTAGGCCATGTGATGTCACGTTTGTTGGTCACATGGCCTAGGCGCAGGTTGGTACTGAGCTGCAATACCAAGCACAGCCAATATACTATGTATGGCGTTGTGCTTGGTAAGCTGCAAGGAGGCCCTGGCACTAATGGGAGCTCCGCAGCCTCCTGAAATAGTTGATTGGCGTGGGTGACGGGAGTGAGATCACCACCAGTCTCATATTCATGACCTATCCTGAAGATATGTCAACAATATGTAAGTCCAGGAGAACTTCTTTAAGTAGAGTATTTCTGTTCATGATGGTATTTATATAGAATTTAGATAAATTTGCCAAGCTACCAAATTCCCTGACCTGTTGAGATTAGCTTCCAAATCTGAGCATTATTAGCTTGTATGCTTATGTCCTCATATATTTTTTTAGGCAGCACAAGTGAGGCAACTTGTGAAAAGTGCAGATTGGAGAAGAAAAAGTCACTCAACAGGTATGTGAGGACTTTACTATTCTGTGTTGAAGGGTTGTCTGAGATACCGTATTTTTCGCCCTATAAGACGCACCTAGGTTTTTGAGGCAGAAAATAAGAAAAAAAATATTTTGAACCAAAAGGTGTGCTTTTGGTGGGTTTTGAACAAATGGTGGTCTGTGGATGACACTATTATGAGGGATATGGCACTGTTATGGGGGCCTCTGTGGATGGCATTACGCTGCTATGGGGCCCTGTGGATGGGATGGCGCTGTTATGGGGGCCTCTGGATGGCATGGCGCTGTTATGGGGGCCTCTGTGGATGGCATTGCGCTGCTATGGGGGCCCTGTGGATGGCATGGCGCTGCTATGGGGGCGTCTGTGGATGACAGATAAATAGCATCTTATGCCATGTGTCATCCACAGATCCCCCCCCCCCCCCCTCCATGTGTCATCTACAGATCCCCATCCCCCCCAGTGTCCCTGGTTATTGCGAATGACCCGACCTCCCTCCCGCTGATACACCTCCAACCGCGCTATGCAGCCTGCAGCAGGAATTAAAAAAATATATATAGAAATTTGACGACATCATTAGAGATGAGCAAATTTCATATTTTGAAATTCGTTTACTGGTAAAAGGTGAATTGCGTTATGGATTCAGTTACCATGGACCATAACGCAATTCTATGACGAAGTGCCTTTTATGTTACGCAGGGGAGTCCGCATCACTCATCTCCAGTATTTATCTCTATTATACAGGGTGGCTCACGAAAAAGTACCCCTCCTCCAATTTCTCCAAACCAAACTGCCTAATAGTAAGGGTTCATGCACACAATCATATTTACTTTCCGCGTCCGTTCCATTTTTTTTTTGGAGACCGCATGTGGAACGGTTCATTTGAAGAAGTCCGCCAAAAATACGGAAATTACTCTTTGTGCATTCCGTTTCCGTATCTCCGTTCTGCAAATACGGAGTACATACTGGCGTCATCCGTATTTTTTGCTGGTCCATTTTTTTGCAGACCGCAAAATACATAAGGTCATGTGCATGAGCCCTAAATCTGTCTTAGTTGTTCATAGCAGCCAATCGGAGCTCGGCTTTCACTTTTTCAGTGCCCTGTAGGAACTCAGCAGCATGTTGTATGTGTAGGACTGTAAGTCCCAGCTGTACAGCACAGTGTCATTAGTCATACACACAGGATCTCCCCCCTACCTGTTCTTGTGCAATGCTCTGTAGACACTTCCTCACAGCTAGCAGAGGAGACAGTATTTGTCTCTTCGGTGCCTGGAGAAGAGAAAACCCTGTAGCTGCTCAGTACCTGAGGCACAGCCTCCAACCCTGAGTCTCTGCTGATGATGGTAGAGGGGGTTAAACTTTGCTGAAGAATCCAGTGGGAGGGGAGACACAGGACAGACAGCTCAGCCAAAAGATTGGGCAGTGCAGGGGGCGTGGCTCGTCATCCCATCCAGCACAGCCTACAGCAATGATGGCTAACCTCCCGCACTCCAGCTCTGGTAAAACTACGACTCCTATGCTCCATTCTTTTCTATTTAGGGTACATATGATTTTTGGTTGCTCTATATTACACTTTTTGTGAGGCAAGGTAACAAAAATAGCTGTTTTTAGCACCGTTTTTATTTTTTGTTATTTACAATGTTCATCTGACAGGTTAGATCATGTCCTTTTTTGTGTGAAAAAAATCATATTTTAGTGTCTGCATATTCTGAGAGCCATATTATTATATATATATATTTTTTTTGGTGATTGTCTTAGGCTTCATTTACATCACCGTTCAGCCTTTCCGTTCTCCTGCTCCGTTGAGGAGATTGGTACTATCGCGGCATAGAAGGGGTTAATCCGCCAGCATCGGCTTTTACAGCGATGCTGGCGGATATAGCAGGGGGACGGCTATCCGTGACTGCCGGGCCCTGCAATGATTGGGTTCGCACAGCTCAGGTGCCCGCCTGATCATCATGACGTACTATTACGTCAAGATGCGGAAACTTACTGACTTTCATGACGTAATAGTACGTCATATGTCAGAAAGGGGTTAAACCCTAGGTGCGACTTATCAGGCGCATTTTATAAAGCGAAAAATATGGAAGTTCACAACACTGAGCAGCCTCATCCTCCTATATGCGCTTCTTGTCCGGGATTATGATCCTGAATACAGATGACAAAATCTTCAGTTGAATATCTGTGAGAATGGATGAGGAGACATGAAGTACCGAGAGGATGGACAAGGCCTATATAGAGAATGCCTTTTCTTGTCCGCAATTGCGGACAAGAATAGGAAATGTTCTATTTTTTTGCGGAAATGCGGATGCGGTCATCACATAGTGTGCTGTCCACATCCATTCCTGCCCCTTTGAAATGAATAGGTCTGCAACCCTTCTGCAAAATTGCGGATCCATTTTGCGGACGTGTGAATTAGGCCTAATGAGAATAGCAGAAACTCCTAATGCTGGCCATATGTGTAATGATTGCAGAGACCCTCAAATGCCAGGGCAGTACAAACCCCTCACATGTGACCCCATTTTAGAAAGTAGACACCCCAAGGTATTCCGTGAGGGGTATGGTGAGTTCATGTAAAATTTTATTTTTTGTCACTAGTTAGTGGAAATTTGAAACTTTGTAAAAAAAAATATATATATATATCAATTTCCGCTAACTTGTGCCAAAAAAAAATAAAAATTCTGTGAACTCACCATGCGCCTCACGGAATATCTTGGGGTGTCTTCTTTCCACAATGGGGTCACATGTGGGGTATTTATACTGCCCTGGCATTTTAGGGGCCCTAAAGCGGGAGAATCCATATGCGTAAAAATACCCTGTGAAATCTTAAAGGTACTCATTGGAATTTGGGCCCCTTTGTGCATTTTGGCTGCAAAAAAGTGTCACACATGTGGTATCGTTGTACTCAGGAGAAGTAGGGCAATGTGTTTTGGGGTGTATTTTTACATATACCTATACTGTGTGTGAGAAATATCGCTGTAAACGACAACTTTTTAAATTTTTTTTTATACAAAGTTGTCAGTTTACAGAGATATTTCTCTCACCCAACATGGGTATATGTAAAAATACACCCCAAAACACATTGCCCTACTTCTCCTGAGTACGGCGATACCACATGAGTGACACTTTTTTGCAGACTAGGTGCGCAAAGGGGCCCTAAAACCAATGAGTACCTTTAGGATTTCACTTTTTTTTTTATTTTTGTTTTTTACAAAGTCTCATATTTCACTAACTTGTGACAAAAAATAAAATTTTACATGAACTCACCATACCCCTCACGGAATACCTTGGGGTGTCTTCTTTCTAAAATGGGGTCACATGTGGGGTATTTATACTGCCCTGGCATTTTAGGGGCCCCTAAAGCGTGAGAAGAAGTCTGGAATCCAAATGCGTAAAAATGCCCTGTGAAATCCTGAAGGTACTCATTGGAATTAGGGCCTCTGTTGTCAGTTGTCAGTTTACAGAGATATTTCTCTCACCCAACATGGGTATATGTAAAAATACACCCCAAAACACATTGCCCTACTTCTCCTGAGTACGGCGATACCACATAAGTGACACTTTTTTGCAGCCTGGGTGCGCAAAGGGGCCCAAATTCCAACGAGTACCTTTAGGTTTTACATGGCTGCTCACAATTTAGCCCCGCCCAAAATGCCAGAACAGTAAACACACACCCCACAAATGACCCCATTTCGGAAAGTAGACACCCCAAGGTATTCACTGAGGGGCATAGTGAGTCCGTGGGAGATTTTTATTTTTTTTTGCCAGAAGTTAGCAGAAATGGAAACTTTATTATTATTTTTTTTTTTCCTCAGAAAGTGTCATTTTCCGCTAACTTGTGAAAAAAAATGAAATGATACATGAACTCACCATGCCCCTCCACGAAGACTTTGGGGTGTCTTCTTTCTAAAATGGTGTGATTTGGGGGGTATTTATACAATCCCGACATTCTAGCACCTGAAGAAACATGACAGGCGCTCAGAAAGTCAGAGCTGCTTCAAAATGCCGAAATTCACTTTTTTGCACCATAGTTTGTAAACGCTATAACTTTTACCCAAACCAATAAATATATACTTATTGCATTTTTTTTTATCAGACATGTAGAACAATAAATTTATAGAAAAATTTATATAGAAATGTAGTTTAAAAAAGAAAATTTACAACAGAAACTGAAAAATGTCATTTTTTTGCAAAAATGTAGTTAAATTTTTATTAATAGAAAAAAAAGTAAAAATGTCAGCAACAATGAAATACCACCAAATGAAAGCTCTATTAGTGAGAAGAAAAGGAGGTAAAATTCATTTGGGTGGTAAGTTGTATGACGGAGCAATAAACGGTGAAAGTAGTGTAGTGCGGAATTGTAAAAAGTGGCCTGGTCATTAAGGGTGTTTAAGCTAGGGGGGCTGAGGTGGTTAAAGTGGCAGGGCATTGTGTGTGTGTGTGTGTTTGGGGGGGGTCAACGTTAAGTGGTGGGGGACTGTGGAGTTCACAGTTAAGGGGGCAGGTGCTGTAGATGTCACTGTTATAGTGGATACTGTCAATATCTTTTAACAACACACACAAACATTAAAGGAAATATACCCGTGCGAAGCCGGGTCCTTCTGCTAGTTATAAATAATGAAAAGTAATTGGGAATATACTTATAATAAAGTTATATTTACGTATTTTCTTTTTCTTATTGTTGGAGAACCCCTTTTAATTTAAAGACCTCTTGATTTAAAATCACTATTCACATTTAAATAGGTCGATCTTGATTATTTTGTTTTCAGGCAGCTGTATGAGTTGGTGAAAAAACACGGTCTACTTGAGGTTGCTGGAAAGGAGATTTTAGGATGGTATATGCTACTCCCTGCTGAAGACAGAAGATTTATTAAAGGTTGGTTTACACTGTAACTGCACATGACGTTATACAGTGCTGCTCTGCAACGTCCATTTTGTCATGCTGCTATTGTCGTGCTGTCAGCGCACCAGTGGCAGGAGAACTGGACTGGAGAAGCCTTTGAGAGCCTTCTACATCCCGTTCCATCTATTGTTATGTTTCCAGCAGCTACAAACAATTGATTGGTGAGGATGTCAGACCCAGATGTTATATATTGATGATCAATCTGGAGGATAGATCAATAATTGCTAAGAGCTGTACACACCCTTTAAACGTCCACTGGAAGCTGCACTAGCTGTGAATTCCTTGTTCTGACAACCTTAAGGCTACATGCACACGACAGTTGTTTTTTGCTGTTCGCAAATCGGGATCCGCAAAAAAAAAAAAAAAAAACTGATTGTCCATCAGTTTTTTTTGGGAGGATTCCTTTGTTTTCACAGATCCCTTGTAATAAATGCCTATCCTCGTCTGCAAATGAGAAAAAAGTAGGACATGCACAACTTTTTTTGCTGAAGGGAAACACGGACGCGGAACACAAACGGATGAACTGTCAGCATTATTTTGCTGACTCATTGAAATGAATGGGTTCCTGTCCTATCCGCAAACAAAAAATGAAACGGAAGCCGAGAAAAACAACTGTCGTGTGCATGTAGCCTAAGGCTCCATTCACACGACCGTATGTTGTCCGCAAAAAAACGGATTAGATTCTGTCCCGTTCACTTCTATGGGGCCCTTTTCTTCCATTGCACAGCTCATCAAAAAAAAATGAAACATGTCCTATACTTGTCAGTGAAAGTCAGGACATTAGCCTATTGTAGTCTATGGATCAGCAAAAAAAACGGAATGCAATCTGTTTTTTGCGGACATGCTAAACTGTCCGCAAAAAAACGGATCCACATTTTTGCGGACAGCACACGGTCGTCTGAATGAGCCCTAAGAATGTAAGTCATACCCAGTAATTTACTGTCATGCTTGCAACTAAAATATGAATCCAAGCAGCGGCGTATACATAGAATACATTGTAAAAATAAAGAAGTGTGTAAAGTTAGTACGTACAATACGTATTATTTTACTACAACTTTACACCTATTAAAGATTGTGCCTAAAGGGGTTTTCTGGGCTCAGAGCTGAAACTTCTTCAGAACTCTCTTACTGTGTATGAGGGGAGCATTTCTTTGCTCCGATGCTCCCCCATGTTTGCTTACTGCCGGTGACGTATCGGGCTTCTCCTCAGACCGCCCGTTTGTGCCGGTGATGTCACTGTTAGGGTTGAGCAAATCAAGCTTCTGATCGTTAAAAAACGTTGTAATGCTGTCTCCGCTCAGCTTTTACAATGGATTTGGAAAACTTTGTCTCGTTTAAGTTGCGCGACCTGTACTGCACTGGTCGGGAAGGGGTTAAAGCAAGGTGTGGGTGCTTGTTAATATTTCCTATTCCCCTCTATGAACTCTAACCATAAGGTTAGAGCTACGCCTACACTTTCTGTGGAGGAGTCTGTCAGCAGTTAGGACCATGCAAAACTGCTGCCAGCTCTAGATACGGACTGGGGAGAGAAGTAGTAACATACCTTTTTGTTCAGCTTTTCTCATCAGTAGTAGTGGGATTATGAAGGTATACTCGGCCGGTGCCCAATGCAGGGCTTCACTGTGATGTGCTCTATCCCTTGAGCTGCTTCCCAACGATCCCCTCTGCTCTGAGTGACAGATGTAGAGCTCTCCTGGTTGGATGCTACAGCTGGGAGGCTGAGGGCAGGGCTTGTAAAATGGCATAAAGGGCTGTTCCATTGCTTTTACATTGATGACCTATCCTCATCTGATCATCAGGAGTCCAACACTCTGCTCCCTTGCCAGTCAGCTGCAGTAGCTCTGGCTCCAGGTCTACAACGTTGTCCATTGTGTGGGGTGCAGGATGTCAACACTCCACATACCCCAACGATATTAATGGCCTATCCTTTCACTATGCCACGGTAACCAGCTCTTACTACCCAATGGACTGAGCTTGTACTTCCAATGCTGACTACTGAAGCTACCACTGTGTAGCTGATTAGGCGGTGCAGGGTCTACAAAGTTTAACACAATTTTGCGTGTCATACATAGAACAGCAATGTCGGTGGATTAACCCCTAGTATGCCGCAGTCCAAGCTGACCGCGGCATACAGGGAGTTTGCGGCTCCCTCCCTGTCCCCATCGGGTCCCTGTGCTGCGGTGTCAGGACCTGATGGCTGGAAAAGCAGCCCTATGACTTCCACAGTAGCCTTTGAGATCCAGCCTTTTTAGTCTGGGTCTCTTAGGCAACTGTCAGCGTAATGCCGACAGACAATGCATACAGAATGTGTGTAATACCAAGCGATCAAAAAGTCATATGTACCCCAAAATAGTACCAAACAGTCACCTCATACCGCAAACAATGAGCCCCTACAGAAGATTTACCAAGAAATTTACCAATGTCATGAAGTACAATCTGAAATTAACTGGGGGTAAGATCAGGAGCAATGTCAAGAAATATTATTTTACTGAAAGAGTGGTTTGAAGTTTGGAACAAACTTCCAACAGATGTGGTTGGGAAATCTACAGTAAGTTAATTTAATCCTGCCTGCGATAAACACCCGTCGATCCTAAGATTAAAAAAAATAATCATAAAAGGAAAAACTAGATTGACCAGTTGGTCTTTTTCTACCATCAATCTTGTATGTTTCTGACTGAGGCACCTTTACACGGGCAGATTATCTGGAACGAGCTTTTGTAGGAACGTTTGTCTCCGATAATCTGCCCAACAGTCGACCAGTGTAAACCCCATTAGTTAGAAGGTAAAGCGATATACAGCTGGCACACATTGCGTATGGAGTGAGCTCAGTGCATAAACTTGCTCCGTACAACCCCTTTAAAGAGGTTGTCTCAGTTCAGCAAATAGAATTCATCATGTAGAGAAAGTTAATACAAGGCACTTACTAATGTATTGTGATTGTCCATATTGCCTCCTTTGCTAACTGGATTAATTTTTACATCACATTATACACTTCATTTGCAGGGGTTATTACCATCCTGCAGTACAACATGGGTGTCCTTGCCTGCACCCTACAGGATAAATCCCTGGGTTCTGCGGTGACCAGGATCATGGCAGGGTGAGTATCTACGCTGCCACTGTGTTCCTAACCAGGGCCGGTGTGTCCTATAGGCGGACTAGGCAGCCGCGTAGGGCGCCCCTTGGGAAGGGGTGCTGGACCCGCTCATGCTGCACCCACCCGAGTGCTCTATATTGAGCCTCGGGCGGCTGCAGCACTGCCCGGACTGACGCATCCATGTGGGCGCAGCAAGAGGAGAGGGGCTGACAGAAGGGAAGCGCTCAGTGCTCCCTCCTGTCATTCCCTCATTGTAGCGTGGCCGAGCTCTGTATGGTCCGCAGGTACAGAGAGCATCTGTCTCCTGTATCCGGTGGGACTGACAGGAAGTGCGCACACAGTGTGCACTTCCTGTCAGTCGGCCCGGGTAATGGAAACAAAAGCTCCTGTACCCGCGGACCATACAGAGCTCGGCCACGCTACACTAGAGATGGGGTAGGGAGGAAGGGATAAAGAAAATGACAAGGGGGCTGGAGAGAATGACATCCATTACACACACACACAATGCACACCTTACACACACAGAAACACACCTTGCAGCCCTTACACATACAAACACAGATTCACACAACGCACTCTGTACACACCTTCAGAAACGCACAATACATATCTTATACACAAACTTCTTACTATCCCTTACACGAAAACACACTGCATCCACTACACACACACACACTCTGCATCACCTACCCACACTGCTATCCCTATACACTACATTCCACACACATTAGATTCTCTACAGCAACACATAATACACCCCCTACACACTTCACCCACTGTGAACAAACTCATGGGTGGAACATGTAGGTGGACTTATGGGCATTCTCACTATCAGGCCCTGGGGCCCAGACCTTGAGCTGTGTAAAGGGCCCCAAAAAATGGAGCTGCTTCCCGTTCTCCCAGAACATTGATTTTTGTGACCAATTACAAGCAGCCTTCAGCGAGCCTGTTCTGAGCAGTGGAGCCAGACTGCAGCCAGAGCCCATCATCATCCTCATCTGGTTGTAAGTAGGCGATCTAGTATATTATCCGTGGCACTAGTCTCTAATTGACCTCACATTAAAGGGACACTATAGTCCCCAGAACCACTGCAACTTAATGTAGAGGCTCTGGTCTTTATAGCCTGTCCCTGCAGGCTTTTTAATGTAAACACGGCGGCACTGCAGCACTGGCGTTAGTTAATATGGCAGATCATATGGGTGGGGCATTGGGATGTCACATGGGCAAAAATCCTTGCACCGGCCCTGGTCCTTACCCCTGGAAACCTGCAGTGTATTATTCAATAGAAAAATGAATCGAGCTAGCAAAGAAAGCAATATGGACAATCACATTGCCATTAGTAAGTGCCTATTAAAGGGGTTGTCTCGCCTCATTAACCACTTCCCGACCGCCTAACGCACAACTGCGTTCTCGCGGCGGTCGGGCTGTTCTGGGGCGCCGCAGATCTGCGTCATCTCGCGAGACGCGAGATTTCCTGTGAACGCACGCGCGCGCGCGTTCACAGTAGCGGGCGTCTCAGGAGTTTAACTACAGCCTGCCAGCGATGATCCATCGCTGGCAGGCTGTAGATGCGATATAAATCGCATCAAACAAGTATATCAGACGCTGTTTTGTGAACAGCGTCTGATATACCTGCTACCTGGTCCTCTGGTGGTCCCATTTGCTGGGATCGACCACCAGAGGACCAGGTAACTATGTAAAGTTGCACCAAACACTACACTAACCCCCCCCACCCCCCCTCACCTATTAACCCCTTGTTAACCCCTTGATCACCCCATCTAGACCCCCTGATCACCCCCCTGTCATTGATCACACCCCTTGTAAGGCTCCATTCAGACGTCCAAATGTGTTTTGCGGATCCGTGATTCACGGATCCGCTGGATCAGATCCGCGGATCTGCGGATCCACAGATCCTCAAAACACGGACACCGGCAATGTGCTTTCCGCATTTTGCAGATCCGCACATTGCCAGAACTATATAGAAAATGCTTTTTCTTGTCCGCAATTGCGGACAAAAATAGGACATGTTCTATATTTTTGCGGAACGGAAGTGCAGACTCGGAAGCGCGGATCCGTAATTCCGATCCGAGAGGGACAAAGTCTGTCCCCATAGAAATGAATGGGTCCGCAATTCCGCTCCGCAAACAGAATTGCGGACGTGTGAATGGGGCATAAGGGTCCCTTATCACCGCCAGTTAGTTAGCTACTTGTTAGGTAGCTAGCGCCCAGCCCACCGCACCGCAGTCACTGATTTTGGCAGAGATTTTTTCATCCACATTGATTGATGCGAATGAATAAATCTGTGCCGTTCATTTTTTTTTTTTCAGCGCAGCGGCTGAACGGAAAAATCTCATTACCCGTATGGTCAATATACGGAGAATCGCAGAAACTCCTAATGCTGGCCATACGTGTAATGACTGCGGAGACCTCAAATCCCAGGGCAGTACAAACACTCACATGTGACCCCATTTTAGAAAGAAGACACCTCAAGGTATTCCGTGAGGGATATGGCGTGTTCATGTAAAATTTTATTTTTGTCACAAGTTAGTGGAATATGAGACTTTGTAAAAATAAAAATAAAAATCAATTTCCTCTAACTTGTGCCAAAAATTTTTTTCTGTGAACTCGCCATGCCCTCACGGAATACCTTGGGGTGTCTTCTATCCACAATGGGGTCACTTGTGGGGTATTTATACTGCCCTGGCATTTTAGGGTCCTAAAGCGTGAGAATCCAAATGCGTAAAAATGCCCTGTGAAATCTCTAAAGGTACTCATTAGTTTAGGCCTTTGCATTTGGCTGCAAAGTGGCACACATGTGGTCGCTGCATCAGGAGAAGTAGGGTCAGCTTGGGGTGTATTTTTATATATACCCATTGCTTGTGTGAGAAATATCTCTGCAAATGACAACTTTTACATTTTTTTATTCAAAGTTGTCAATTTACAGAGATATTTCTCTCACACAGTATGGGTATATGTAAAAATACACCCCAAAACACATTGCCCTACTTCTCCTGAGTACGGCGATACCACATGTGTGACACTTTTTGCAGCCAAGATGCGCAAAGGGGCCCAAATTCCAATGAGTAACTTTTAGGAGGGCATTTTTACGCATTTTTCTTCTCACGCTTAGGGCCCCTAAAATGCCAGGACAGTATAAATACCCCACATGTGACCCCATTTTGGAAAGAAGACACCCCAAGGTATTCGCTGAGGGGCATAGTGAGTCCATGAAAAATTTAACTTTTTGTCAAAAGTTAGCGGAAAGGGAGACTTTGTGAGAAAAACTATAAAAATCAATTTCCACTAACTTGTGCCAAAAATTTTTTCTATCAACTCGCCATGCCCCTCATGGAATACCTTGGGCTGTCTTCTTTCCAAAATGGGGTCACATGTGGGGTATTTATACTGCCCTGGCATTTTAGGGGCCCTAAAGTGCGAGAAGAAAATGCGTAAAAATGCTCTTCCTAGCAAGTACTCATTGAATTTGGGTCTTTGTGCATTTGGCTGCAAAAGTGTCACTTATGTAGTCGTCGCATCAGGACAGTAGGTCAATGTGTTTGGGGTGTATTTTACATATACCATGCTGGTGAGAGAAATATCTCTGTAAATTGACAACTTTGAATAAAAAATTTAAAAAGTTGTCATTTACAGAGATATTTCTCTCACCCAGCATGGGAATATATAAAAATACACCCCAAAACACATTGCCCTACTTCTCCTGAGTACGGTGATACCACATGTGTGACACTTTTTGCAGCCAAGATGCGCAAAGGGGCCCTAATTCCAATGAGTACCTTTAAGATTTCACAGGGCATTGTTACGCATTTGGATTCTCACGCTTTAGGTTCCCTAGAATGCCAGGGCAGTATAAATACCCCACAAGTGACCCCATTGTGGAAAGAAGACACCCCAAGGTATTCTGTGAGGGGCATGGCGAGTTCACAGAAATTTTTTTTTGGCACAAGTTAGCGGAAATTGATATATTTTTTTTTTTTTATTTTGTTTTTTACAAAGTCTCATATTCCACTAACTTGTGACAAAAATAACATTTTACATGAACTCACCATACCCCTCACGGAATACCTTGGGGTGTCTTCTTTCTAAAATGGGGTCACATGTGGGGTATTTATACTGCCCTGGCATTTTAGGGGCCCCTAAAGCGTGAGAAGAAGTCTGGAATCCAAATGCGTAAAAATGCCCTGTAGAAATACTAAAGGTACTCATTGTTTTAGGGCCTTTGCACTTCAGGCTGCAAAAGTTCCACACATGTGGTACCTCGTACTCAGGAGAAGTAGCAATCAGTTTGGGGTGTATTTTTATATATACATGCTGGTGTGAGAAATATCTCTGTAAATGACAACTTTTAATTTTTTTATACAAAGTTGTCAGTTTACAGAGATATTTCTCTCACCCAACATGGGTATATGTAAAAATACACCCCAAAACACATTGCCCTACTTCTCCTGAGTACGGCGATACCACATGAGTGACACTTTTTGCAGCCTGGGTGCACAAAGGGGCCCAAATTCCAACGAGTACCTTTAGGTTTTACATGGCTGCTCACAATTTAGCCCCGCCCAAAATGCCAGAACAGTAAACACACCCCACAAATGACCCCATTTCGGAAAGTAGACACCTCAAGGTATTCACAGAGGGGCATAGTGAGCCCGTCTGAGATTTTATTTTTTTTTGCCAGAAGTTAGCAGAAATGGAAACTTTATTATATATTTTTTTTTCCCTCAGAAAGTGTCATGTTCCGCTAACTTGTGAAAAAAAATGAAATCATACATGAACTCACCATGCCCCTCCGTGAATACTTTGGGGTGTCTTCTATCTAAAATGGTGTGATTTGGGGGGTATTTATACTTTCCTGGCATTCTAGCACCTGAAGAAACATGACAGGTGCTCAGAAAGTCAGAGCTGCTTCAAAATGCCGAAATTCACTTTTTTGCACCATGGTTTGTAAACGCTATAACTTTTACCCAAACCAATAAATATACACTTATTGGATTTTTTTTTATCAAAGACATGTAGAACAATAAATTTAGAGAAAAATTTACATACAAATGTAGTTTTTTTTGAAAAATTTTACAACAGAAAGTGAAAAATGACATTTTTTTGCAAAAATGTCGTTAAATTTTTATTAATAGCAAAAAAAGTAAAAATGTCAGCAACAATGAAATACCACCAAATGAAAGCTCTATTAGTGAGAAGAAAAGGAGGTAAAATTCATTTGGGTGGTAAGTTGTATGACGGAGCAATAAACGGTGAAAGTAGTGTAGTGCGGAATTGTAAAAAGTGGCCTGGTCATTAAGGGTGTTTAAGCTAGGGGGGCTGAAGTGGTTAAACAATGGTCATTCTGTTCCCTGCAATCTGGTTGATTTTGCAATGTACTTCTGTTTTCAATTTTTCCTCTGTAAACTTTTTCCCCCAACTAAGATCCCTAAATTGCCTGCTCGTTTGTAGGGGTTATGCCCACCGCTGTAATGCTTTCAGAGGTGGCCACGCAGGCGCATGAGAAAAGAGCTCCAGCAGCTCTGATGGCCGGGATTGGCAGGAGCGGGCGCGCATATATTCATGCGCAGTGACTCCCAGCCCCGGCCACCTCGTCTGTGCTCTGTCAGATTCTCCCGCAACTTATAACGCGGGAGCGTGCACGCACACTCAGGGGGTGGAATTGCATCATCCCTGCCCTGCTAGCCTGTGCTTTCAATGAAACATCAGCACCGCCCCCAGCAAGCTAAGAATCAAGGCTCTAAGAGGCATGTCGCAGCCAGGAAGGACTGAGGTGAGATAACCCCTTTAACTTTCTCTACTAGAGTTGTTTCGGTACCAAAATTTTGATTCAGTATCGATACCATAAAAAAGTATTGCGACACTCGATACCACGCAAAAAAAATCGTTCACCGCATAAAAGTGGATTTTTTAATAGTTTGGACTTTTGAGACGCGGCGATATGTAATATTTTATTTATATATTGTTTATATTTTATATGTAAAATTGGGAAAGGGGGCGATTTATAATTAATATTTTGGTGTACTTTGTTAACTTTTTTTTTTCTTTTACAGTTTATTTATTAACTATTTCCCCCTTAGGGGCTAGAACCTGGGATATTCTCATCCTATTCACCCTAATAGAGCACCGGCCGCCAATGTTTTAATACAGGGGGCGGGAGCACTGGCCAGCAATGCCTAGTAACGTTTCATATATAAATGCAGGCAGAGGACACACGCTGTCGGCACCTGCCTGAGACCCATCGCTGCGATCCGCGGCAATTAACCCCTCAGGTGCGCCACCTGAGGGGTTAATTGCCTCTGATCGCAGTGCTGGGTCACAGGCAGGTGCGTCTTCTGCCTGCATTTATATATGAAACGTTACTCGGCATTGCTGGCCAGTGCTCCCACTCCGCCCCTCTCCCTCTATTGGTTGCAGCGGCAGCACAGGGGGAGGGAGACACTGCCTCCTTCTCCCTGTGCTGCCGAGGAGAACATGGCCGCGCTGAGAGCAGCGCAGCCACGCTCTCCTATACTGGGCTGTGCAGTAGTGCAGCCCAGTATCGATAAAATACTAATCCTGGTATCGAGCTCGATACCAGAGAAAAGTATCGAAACTTCGATACCCGAAACAACCCTATTCTCTACATCAGTATTTCCCAACCAGTGTGCCTCCAGCTATTGCAAAACTACAGCTCCCAGCATGCCCAGACATCCTTTGGCTGTGCAGGCATGCTGGGAGCTGTAGTTTTGCGACAGCTGGAGGAACACTGGTTGGGAAACACTGCTCTACATTATAATTGCCATTTGCTGAAGTAAGAGAACCACTTTAGCCCTCGTGACGTACAGGTATGTCATGGTGGGTTAAGGGGTTAATTGAAACATCGTTCCAAATCCCTAAATATAAAAGAATGTTAGTTTGTATACATCAGGGATGCCCAACCTACAGCCCTCCAGCTGTTGCAAAACTACAACTCCCACAATGCCCTGCTGTAGGCTGTCCAGGCATGCTGGGAGTTGTAGTTTTGTAACATCTGGAGGGCCGCAGGTTGGCCATCCCTGGTATAGATGGATAGTGAAAAATATATATATAATGAACTACTCACATCTTACAGGTTTTTTATTTACTCACGTTTACTTGAATGTTCGTGCAGTTTTTGTTTACATTCAGTTTTTCAGGTGAAGTTGTCTGAAGGTGGTTGTGTGTATAATTATTAGAGCATATGTTACCACATTTTACACAAACTATGTACTGACCCATGACATGGTGAGACTGGTGTACTTACTGTAAAAGTCCATTTTGGAAGTTGGGCAGTCCACAAGCAGTTAAGCTATATATCATGAAGTTGTGTTTTCTCTGTGTGTGTGCAGTGCTAATTTTCTGATTTTCTTATTTGCAGAATACGGACATATAGCTGAATATATTAAGGAAAACCCTTCTCTTTTAATAGTTGATAATTGGGTGCAGCTGAAAAGTAAGTGGCAGCGGGATAGAGGCCTCCATTTTATTTACATCAAATGTATTTCTACAATGGTTGTATTCCAGTATCTATGAGAGGAGCCTTAGGCCCCATTTACACGTCCGCAATGTTTGTCTGCACCCGTTCTGCATATCGGACCCGTTCATTTTGAATGGGGACGTGATGGATGCGGAGAGCACACAGTGTGCTCTCCGCATTTGTATAGAGCATGTCCTATTCTTGAATAAAAGACGAAAGTTACGGGCACTCAACTATATGTCTCTGCAATGAGTTATAACTTGCTGTCGACCGGAGTCACTGAGGAACAGCACAGCCGCTTACGTGCGGTGAAGACACGGTAAAACCGCATATATTTATGTGACACCTTCTGTTGATGTACACCTTGTGCACACCGGCGATGTTTTATGCTGCAGGACTCCCCTGTGTGAATTACACCAGTCCAAACAGTGTATCTAACATCACGCCGCATCTGTGCCTCAGTAATTGATTGGCAACATTGACATCTTTTTCAAGCCTGCGGTAATACAACGTTAATTGACATTACTCCTCCTATCTGCGGTAACGGTAATGTTGGCCGACATCCTTTTCTAAACTTGCGGTATGCGCAACGTTGATTGACACTAACTTTAAAACTTGCGGTCACGCAACGCTTTACTGCGATAATGTGTTTAATACAAACGTGAGTTTTTTTCTGGTAATTGAGAGAGCTGTATCTGTTTATATCTGCACTCATATATGGATTGATCATTTACGTTGAATACTCAGATTGATTATTATTGCTACACCCACCTGGGATTTTATGCATACTGATTTTTTATACTATTTTTAGACTATTAACCCCTTTGGGACACATGACGTACCGGTACGGCATGTTTCCCGAGTCCTTAAGGACACATGACGTACCGGTACGTCATGAGTTGTTCCGATCACTGCTGCTCAGCTGGCAGTGATCGGAACAAGGTACCTGCTGAAATCATTCAGCAGGTACCTTGTTACAATGCCCAGGGGGGTCCTGTGACCCCCCCCATATGGGCGATCGCTGCAAACCGCAGGTCAATTCAGACCTGCGGTTTGCAGCGCTCATTGCGATCTCTGATCCCCGCGGTCTATGACCGCGGGATCAGAGAGTTAATGTCCCCAAAAGATTTTTAACCCCCTGCAGCCCCCAATCATACTGTGGCTGCGGGGTGCAGGGGGTGGTTGCGGGCGGCGGTTGCGGGCGGCGCGAGGCGAGCGGTGCGGCGGGCGGGATCGCGATTGCGATCCCCGCCCGCCTCCCCTGTAATCTATCCCTGGTGTCTAGTGGTTCTATCAGAGTGTCAGCACATTGCTGACACTCTGATAAAGCGGCTGGCATCTGTGCTGCAGATGCCAGCTGTTTAACCCTTTCGTGCACCGCGGTCCGTACGGACCGCGGTATGGAAGGGTTAACAGGAGGGAGCGCTCCCTCCCTCTCCCATCGGGGGCTGCTGTGCCTTTGCAGCCCCCAACAGGATGGGATCGAAGAGGGAGGGTGCTCCCCTCCTCCTATCCATCACCCCTGCCCAGTTATGGCAGGGGGTGATGGTGCCATGGAGACAGGACGCTTTCAGAAGCGTCCTGCTCTCCATGGTGCTGAAAGTCTGAATAGACCTGCTAAAGGTCTATTCAGACTTTCTAAAGTACAAAATACAGTACAGTGCACTATATAGTGTACTGTACTGTATTATACAGACACCAGATCCACTGGATCTTTCAGAACCAAGTGGGTCTGGGTCAAAAAAATGTAAAAAGTGAAAAAAAGTAAAAATGAAACAAACACATAACACTGAATAAAAACTAAAAAAAATGAAATACACTACACATATTAGGTATCGCCGCGTCCGTAAAAAGCTGCTCTATAAAAATATCACATGACTGAACTCCTCAGGTGAACGCCATAAAAAAAAACCCCAAAAAATGGTGTAAATAAGCCATTTTTTGGCACATTACATCACTAAAAGTGTAATACAAAGCGATCAAAAAGGCGTTTGCCTCCCAAAATAGTACCAATCAAACCGCCATCTCATCCCGCAAAAACGAGCCCCTACCTAAAACAATTGGCCAAAAATAAAAAAACTATGCCTCTCAGACTAAAACATGATTTTTTTTGTTTCAAAAATGCTTTTTAGTGTTAAATGTAAAAAAAAAATTAAAAAGTAGACATATTTGGTATCTACACGTCCGTAAGAATCTGCTCTATAAAAATATCACATGACCTAACCCCTCAATTAAATACGCCATTTTTTTGCCACCTTACATCACAAAAAGTGTAATAGCAAGCGATAAAAAAGTCATATGACCCCCCAAATAGTGCCAATCTAACCGTCACCTCCTCCCGCAAAAATGATACCCAACCTGAGACAATTGCCTAAAAACTGAAAAATATATGGCTCTCAGACTATGGAGATACTAAAACATGTTTTTTTTCATTCAAAAGGATATTATTGTGTAAAACCAAAATAAATAAAAAAGGTATACATATTATGTATCGTCGCGTCCGTAAGGACCTGCTCTATAAAAATATAACATGACCTAACCCCTCAGATGAACGCCGTAAACATAAAAATAAAAACGTTGTCAAACAAGCCATTTTTTTGTCACCTTGCATCACAAAAAGTGTAATAGCAAGCGATCAAAAGTCATATGCACCCCAAGATGGTGCCAATCAAACCGCCATCTCATCCCGCAAAAATGAGCCCCTACATAGGACAATCGCCCAAAAAAAAAATATATATGGCTCTCAAACTATGGAGACACTAAAACATGATTTTTTTGTTTTAAAAATTATATTATTGTGTAAAACTTATATAAATAAATAAAAAGTATACATATTATGTATCGCCGCGTCCGTCACAACCTGATCTATATAAATAACACATGACCTAACCCCTCAGCTGAACACAGCAAAAAAAAAAAATACGGTGTCAAGAGCCATTTTTGTCACCTTACATCACAAAAGTGTCATAGCAAGCGACCAAAATGTCATATGCACCCCAAGATGGTGCCAATCAAACCGCCATCTCATCCCGCAAAAAATGAGCCCCTACATAACACAGTCGCCCAAAAAATAAAAATAAAACTATGGCTTTCAGAATGTGGAGACACTAAAAAAATTATTTTCAAAAAGGCTTTATTATGTAAAACTGAAACAAAAACCCCAAAAGTAGTCATATTTGGTATTGTCGCGTCCGTAACAACCTGCTCTATAGAAATAGCACACAATCTAACCTGTCAGTTCAACTATGTAAATAACAAAAATAAAAACAGTCCCAAAACAGCTATTTTTTTGCAAATTTTCCATTTTAATCCATTTTTGCAGTAACAAAGCAAGGGTTAACAGCCAAGCAAAACTCAATATTTATTGCCCTGATTCTCTTGTTTGCAAAAACACCCCATATGTGGTCGTAAACTACTGTATGGCCAAACGGCAGGGCACAGAAGGAAGGGAACGCCATATGGTTTTTGGAAGGCAGATTTTGCTGGACTGGTTTTTTGACACTATGTCCCATTTGAAGCCCCCTGATGCACCCCTACAGTAGAAACTCCAAAAAGTGACCCCATTTTGGAAACTACAGGATAAGGTGGCAGTTTTGTTGGTACTATTCTAGGGTAAACATGATTTTTGGTTGCTCTATATTACACTTTTTTTGAGACAAGGTAACAAAAATAGAAATTCGAAATTTCATCTCCATTTGCCAATAACTCTGTGGAACACCTAAAGGGTTAAAAAGTTTGTAAAACTGGTTTTGAATACCTTGAGGGGCGTAGTTTCTTAGATGGAGTCACTTTTATGGAGTTTCTACTCTAGGGGTGCATCGGGGGCTTCAAATGGGACATGGTGTCAAAAATCCAGTCCAGCAAAATCTGCCTTCCAAAAACCATATGGCGCTCCTTTCCTTCTGCGCCCTGCAGTTTGGCCATACAGCAGTTTACGACCACATATAGGGTGTTTCTGAAAACTACAGAATCGGGGCAATAAAAATTGAGTTTTGTTTGGCTGTTAACCCTTGCTTTGTTACTGGAAAAATGGATTCAAACGGAAAATTTTTCAAAAATCGAAATTCTGAAATTTTATCTTTATTTGCCATTAACTCTTGTGGAAAACCTAAAGGGTTAATGACGTTTGTAAAATCAGTTTTGAATACCTTGAGGGGTGTAGTTTCTAGAATGGGGTAATTTTTGGGTGGTTTCTATTATGTAAGCCTCACAAAGTGACTTCAGACCTGAACTGGTCCCTAAAAGTGGGTTTTTGAAAATTTCTGAAAAATTTCAAGATTTGCTTCTAAACTTCTAAGCCTTGTAACGTCCCCAAAATGAAATAGCATTCCCAAAATGATCGATACATGAAGTAGACATATGGGGAATGTAAATCAATAACTTTTTTTGGCAGTATTACTATGTATTATAGAAGTAGAGTAATTGAAACTTGGAAAATTGCAAATTTTTCAAAATTTTTGGTAAATTTGGTATTTTTTTATAAATAAAAATGAAATTTTTCGACTTCATTTTACCACTGTCATGAAGTACAATATGTGACGAAAAAACAATCTCAGAATGGACTGGATAAGAAAAAGCGTTTTAAAGTTATCACCACATAAAGTGACAATGGTCAGATTTTGAAAAAATGGCCTGGTCCTTAAGGTGAAATAGGGCCGTGTCCTTAAGGGGTTAAATAGCTCATTGCAGAGACTTATAGTTGAGTGCCCGTAACTTTCGTCTTTTATTCACCCCTATCCGGTTACTGTGGGGTAACCTTATACGTGGCACCGCATACCAGTCTGTGTCATCAGAGAGCCGTCTGTACTTTGTACCACGTCCTATTCTTGCCCGCAATTGCGGACAAGTATATACATCTCTATGGGGCTGGTGGCAAGGTGTGTTGCGGATCCGCAACGCACTACGGACGTGTGAATGGGGCCTTAAAGGGGTATTCCAGTAACAACAAGCTGTCATCTCTACACAGGACTCGGGAGCCTTATTCTTATTCTCAGTAGGGGTCCCAGTGGACCCCCAACAATCTGTTAGATTATTCCCCCTCTAGAGAACAGAGGATGACTAATTACCTTAATACCCCTTATATATGCAAATGCATTCATTGAAGACTCCTATTGAACTTAATTTAAGGGATATTCTAGTTTTGTGATGTTGACCTATCCTGAGGATAGGTAATTAGTTTCAGACTGGTCAAGGTCTGACTTTTGGCACCCCCTGCTGATCAGCTGTTTGAGTGGCCGTGGTGCTAGTGCGAGATCTGCATACTCTTCAGTGTTTTATCTGCAATCCATCTACATCATGGATCAGCAACCTTTGGCACTCCAGCTGCTGTGAAACTACAACTCCCAGAATGCACAATTACTCTGCTACTCTTGTAACTCCCATAGAAGTGAAAGAAGGATTCTGGGAGTTGTAGTTTCAGAACATCCGGAGTGCCGGATGTTGCTGATCCCTGGTCTACATTGTAGTGGTGGTGCAGTGTAATTACAGCTTCCTCTACTATTCACTTAAATAGGACGAGCAGTTGTAATAACAATGACGAAATAAATCTTCTTTAACACTAAGAGAAGATGCCACAGAGCAGAAAGAAAACACAGAAGTTATACAAAAGAAAGTGTATCAACGCAACCACACAAACAACAATAACGGAACATACACTCCTTAACTTGTCAGTAGAGATGAGCGAACTTCAAAAATTAGTTCGGCGTTCGGGTTGGGGTAATCGCCGCATCCCGTTATGGATTCTACTACCGTGGACTATCCCGGCATATGGAATCCATAAGGGGCGGCTTCCACGAACCCGAACTTTGGAAAAGCCGAAGGACCTGGGGTGACGTCACCATCATGTGATCAGTGCAGGGGGCGTGGCTCAGCACTGGATTTGATCCAGTGCTGAGCCACGCCCCCGCACTGATCACATGTCCTGCCCTCCCAGCACTGCTGGGGTCCCATAGCATTATGTTGATTTATGATGCTATGTAACCCTTACTGTTCTGGAATTTATTGGATAACACAGCAGAACTGTAAGGGTGGCACTCAGAGCCCTCTCTGTGGGCACCCGCATCCTGGAAAAAGCCTATGACTTTTTCGTCAGCGCAGCAGGGCACTGAAAGCAGGCAGGCTATTATTGCTAAATTGTAAAGTACATGGAAGATATACTTTATTTGTACTGTGGTATTCAGGGTAAACTGGGTAAACAAAGTATATTCACTTTGTGATAAATAAGTAGGTTTGGGTTGGAGTTTGGGGAAAAAAGTGATTTTACATTTTCTACCCAATATAGTTTGCAGTACTATGTTATTTATTTAAAAAGTTTATCGCGTTTATATCAAGATCACCAGTTACATGGTGTATTACAGATAGGCTGCCGTTTTGTGTCTCTTGTAGTCTGTCTCTCAGCCTGTACTAACAGTAGTCATGCTCATTCCTTGTTGGAAAAACAAGTACTTAGTGCCCACGTTTGTAAAACCACCACATTTTCTTCATTGAGTGCAAATAATTCTTACATAATTAAATGTGACATCAGTTGTAATAGTACTTGTGTTACTTACATGATTACTTGTGTAGCGTCCAGCCTTCAATACATCGTCTGCAACTCTGGTCTTTAAAGACCCCCATGATCAAAAATGTACTCTCTCTATTGTTTCATAGCACTTCAGAGACAAATACTTTGGCAGTATAAACAACCTTATGGTAGCTGCAATTAAAAGAATTAAAGGGATCAGCTGTTTGAAGAGGAAGAGATGCTCCATGCGAGTGCTGCTTCCTTGTGATTACACTACGCGTCATCTTCTGTGGAGCAATGGCGGCTCCATTCACTCCACCCCAGTACTTCTGTTTACATTGCACTTCTGAGACGACAGGCAGTGTAATGAAAAGGAAGCGGCACTCACATGGACCTGATTGGTCGGGTGTTGGACCCACGCTGATCTGATACTGATGACCTATCCTGACGATAGGTCATCAATATAGGGATTGGAAAAAGCTTCTTCTCACTGCAGAGGCTTTCTGGGTTTTTACTTTGAATACAGTTGTACCATATGGATTGACTCCCAGATCAGGGTCATTATGCTGTTATTTTAAGTTGCAGACATTTGTACATATTTTCATATTTCTAGCATATTTTGAAATAGTCTTCAAGAAGGTGGAACTGTCGGGGTGACAATGGGTCTCATTAGTGAAGTGTGTATTTATTCAGAAGGACATAATTATTATATACACCATGGCTGAGAGGTCACACAGAGATCTAAACGCCCAACTGTTACTTGGATGTGCAGACCATGTTTGTAATCGAGTTTTTTTGTTTTTTTTTCTTCTTAATAAAGCTTTTATGTTTATAATTTGCTACACGTGATTGCTAGATGGCCCCTACAGTGAATTTGGAGCACTATTTCACCCAGCGCACTTCATGTAATTACACTACAATGTAGACGGCATGCAGGTAAACATTGAAGAGAACGTAGATTTCACACTAGCCCCGCAGCCCCTTCAGACAGCTGAGCCGGACGTCCACCAACCTCCACCAGGCCCCTTTTAAGGTCTTGTTATCAAGGGGTTAAGCAAATTAAAATGGGAATATCGATGGTTGTCTAGTAAGCAAATATGAAACAGGAGCATAAGGGTGAAAATTGAGTTTTGCCACACGGATGTATTTAGCTGATACTGAGCGGCACAGTGCCAGTTTATTTCAGAAGACCCAAAGCTGGGGCACTCGACCATAAAATAATAAGGTACAGGCTGTCTTCTGGATAAGTGGTTTCAGGTTGGAAACTTTTTAAGCTATTGTCAATTCATAAAATTATTTCCTACGTCTACATTTTCTGCCAACTTGCCTGTATTACAGGGAACTAGCTGCACTATTCTGTCCTCTCTGAGGGCAGCATAGTCTGGTGAGATAACTGCTGATTTCAGCGGTCTGACACTTCTGTTATGGCAGTCAGTACTTTTTGAGTACTTACATGCCGAACCCTGCAGTGTGCACCAGTGCTACCTGGGAGATGAGGCTCACTGCCCCCTCCTCCAGATAATTATTGACAGGTTTCTTTCCTATACACAACCGGAAGTAAACCTGTCATTTGTTGTCTGGAGGTGGGGGCAATGACCCTCATCAGACTCATGTCCCTAGTAGCACTGAAAGTACCGACTGTCACCACAGAAGTGACAGACAGCTGAAATCATGTCACTACACTATGCTGCCCTTGGTGGGGGAGAAGTAGTGCAGCTGACAGGTTGCCTTTAAAGCGCATCAATGGAAGGATGTAATGACAATATCCCAACAAGCACTCTGGGTATGATGAAATTAAAATGTTTTCCTTTTAAATTGTTTATTTATTGTTGGTAATTGTTTGCTTACTTCTTAAAAATTTGTGTCTCTCTTTAAATCAGTTGAAAGTACAGAGATACTTGAGAGCTCAAGTAACACCTACTCCTTCTCCATGGAAAAGTCACAAAGTCGTGAAGATAACTGTAGTACAAGCTACACCCAGGATTACTATGACAGGATGATGCGGAGCTTTGGACACACAGCTCTCAACCCTCTGAGTGACACCTTGTGGTTTGAAGGGGCTAATGACTTAAAGAAAGCAGACTTAGATGCAAGGAATTCAAATGCGGGTGCTTGTGATGCAAAATTATTGCAATTAGAAATGTGGAACACCTCAAAAATTGGGGAACATAAAATAGCATTTGACACCGAGAGCAGTAAGGACTCTTCAAGTCCTGTCCTTCCTTTGGAACTTCCAAATAATCAGGACACTGCATCTGTCGCATCAGATGTAACAAAAGAACCATTAACCGAGAAGCCGTTTAATAATTACCGAGTGGTGTCCAAAGAGTCTTCTGAACGTGACTTGTCTCGTCATATGAAACTTAAAACAGACCAGACTTTTAAGGAACACGAATCTTCAGTTTCCAGTTATGAAAATGCTAAAATTATTGATAGAAGTTTTGTTATCAAAAGCAAAGATAACTCTTCAAATTGTGAGAGATCCCAAGGAGCTGTGGCACAGGATGAAGTGAAGAGCATATCGCCATGGCTTCAGAGCATCTCAGAGGTTACAGATAATCTTGTAGACTATGATTGTTCTTCTGTTGATGATGAAACCTTTTTCTCTGTTAAAAGTGGCAGTTTTTACAGTAGGTCCAGTTCACCGTGTTCCCTGGATGACAGTACAGATGTGGAGCAGGGTGATTTTGAAGAAGCACTTGAAGACCTTTCCAGTTTCTCATTGTACAGACAATCTCGCTGTGGTGATGTTCAGTCTCCAATGTGGGACCTAACCAATGAACAAATCTCTTTTGGAGAGAGAAACGCTATGCATAGTAAAGCCAAACAGAAGAACGTGTCATGTAATACTGATATTTCATGGGTGTCGTTGTCTTATGATGATAAAGAAACTCAGACCAATGAAATAACCACTCAAGATACTGGACTAAATACAGACCCAATAGAAGGTGGATTATTCTCACAGACTCGGGTAAGTAGCTGCAGGATACTGTACAATTCAGCTAAAACAGTTCTGCTTTGATCAGAACCCCAAAAGTTGAAGTCCCAAAGTGGGACAAAAATAAAAAGTAACAAAAAAAGTTTTGCCATAATGGAAAAAAGTTTTCTTTGTAAGACAAAAAACTCCCCCAATAAACATATAAAGTTGTAAGGAAAATAGAAAAAAATGGAAATATTAGGTATTGCAGTGTCCGTACCGACCTGCTCTATAAAAAAAAATCACATGATCTACCCCCATAAAAAAAAAAAACCTGTGCCAAAAAAGCCAGTTTTTTAGTCACCTTATATCGCAAAGTCATATGCACCCCAAAAATAGTTGTCACCTCATCACGCAAAAACTGAGTCCCTACATGAGATAATTGCGCAAAAAATATTCTGAAAATGGAGACACTAAAACAAATTTTTTCAAAAATGCTTTTATTGTGTAAAACTGAAATAAATGTAAAAGTAGACCTATTAGGTATCTCCGCGTCCGTAACAATCTGCTCTCTAAAAATATCCCATGATCTACCCAGAAGTGTAAATCCTGTGAAAAAAAAATTGTTCCAAAACAACCAATTTTTGGTCACCTTGCCCCATATAGTGTAATATATTGAATGGTCAAAAAATCATATGTACCCAAAAATGGTACCAATAAAAACCTGGTACTGCAAAAAATGAGCCCCTACATGTCAGCAGAAAAATAAAAAAAAAACTTCCAGAAAATAGACACAGAAACATAATTTTTTTTTTCAAAAATGCTTTATGTAAAATAAAAAATAAATAAAAGTTGACCTATTTGATATTGTTGCGTCCATAACAACCTGCTCTCGCACATGATTATAACCTGTCAGGTGAACATTGTAAAAAAAAATATAAACAGTGCCAGAACAGAAATTTTTTTTTTGGTCACTTTCTCACAAAAAGTGTAACATAGAGCGAACAAAATTTATATGTACCCCAAAATAATACCAATAAAACGGTCACCTTACCCCTTAGATTTCAAAACTGTCACTTTTTGGGAGTTTCTACTGTAGGGGTGCATCAGGAGGTCTTCAAATGTGACATGGTGTCTAAGAAAAACAGTCCAGCAAAATCTGCCTGCAAAATTTACATGGTGCTCCTTTTCTTCTGCGCCCTGCTGTGTGCCCTTACATCAGTTTACCACCATATGTGGGGTGTTTCTGTAAACTGCAGAATCAGGGTAAGGCCTCATGCACACGACCGTATGTGTTTTGCGGTCCGCAAATTGCGGATCCGCAAAAAAACCCGATGACCTTTTTTTGCGGATCCATTGTAATAATGCCTATCCTTGTCCCCAAACTAGAAAAAAATAGGACATGCTCTATTTTTTTGTGGAACGGACATACGGAAACGGAATGCACACGGAGTACCTTCAGTTTTTTTTTTTTTTGCGGACCCATTGAAATGAATGGTTCCACATATGGTCCACAAAAAAAAATTGGAACGGACATGGAAAGAAAATACGTTCGTGTGCATGAGGCCTAATACATAGTTTTGTTTGGCTGTTAACCCTTGCTGTGTTACAGAAAAGATCGATTAAAATAGAAATCTGACAAAAAAGTGAAATTTAGGAATGTTGTCTTCATCTACCTTCAATTCTTTTGGAACACCTAAAGGGTTAACAATGTTTGTAAAAATCAGTTTTGACTAACTTGAGGGGTGTAGTTTCTAATGGGTGATTTCTATTATGTAAGCCCCATAAAGTGACTTCATAGTTCAACTGATTCTTAAAAAGTGGGTTTTGGAAATTTATAAAAAAATGTAAGAATTGCTTCTAAAATTCAAAGCCTTCTAATGTCTTTTAAATGTTTTTATAAATAAAGGCAAAAATATATCAACTCAAATTTACCGCTACCATGAAGTACAATGTATCGTAAGAAAAAGTTCTCAGAATGGCTTGGATAAGTACAAGCGTTCCAGGGTTCTTACCACATACAGGGACACATGTCAGATTTGCAAAACGTGGCCTGGGCAGGAAGTTGTAAATTGGTCTGGGGTAGAAGGGGTTAAAGGCTACCTGTGGCTATGAAAATGGAGTCTGGTCTGCAGGTAGCATATAGAGCACAAGGAGCTGAGCAGTCTGCTATGTCGTTTTATGGGAAATAATTCATAACTTGTATTTTATTCATGTAAATCTCTGCTCATTCTAAGCTTTTTGCTCGATAATTGACATCTGTATGACTGCATACAAAGGTAGCTGGGGGCTACAGGATCTCCTTGTGAAGAGCGCCTAGCGGTGTTTTCTGTAGCTGGTCTCCCTGAGATTAGCGAGCTGCAAATTATACTGGAAAAATGGGATGTGACATAACTTTCAAGTGATTTAAAAAAAAAAATATATAATTTTATGCCATAAATGTGGGGTATAATGCTTTCATAACTCTGAACCAAAATGTGTAATTATACTATTACGATTTTACTACTATTTGATTGCAGTCTATAGTATGAGCTAAATGTAGAGAAACAAAAACCATAAAATTACAAACATTTACTGATAAATATTTCAGTGTGAAATAGAACCTTCCAAATTGACGCTGGTTGGTGGTTAGGATAGGTCTACAATGTCGGTTATAACCCAGGACTCCTGTGGCGAGCCACACAGCAGGGGGTCGCTAGCCCCAAGTGGCTTCTGAGCTTCTGTTTGGGACGTCAGGCATAAGCAATCCAATGAGCGCATGTTCAAGTCCCCTAGGGAGACCAAAAAAAGTTTTATAAACATAAAAAAGATGTTCATTTTACAAATAATCATTGGTATCACAGGATTTAAAAATGCCCCAACTATTAAAATATAAAAATATTTAATACGGTGAGCAGCAGAAATAGGGAGAAAAAACAAATGAAATGACCAACTCCCCATTTTTGGTTACTTCACCTCCCCCTATAAAAATTTGTATCAATTAAAACTACAACTTGCTCTGCAGAAAACAAGCCCTCGTATTGCTCCATAGTTATGGTGTCCCAATATGGAGATGCAAAGATTTTTTTTTTTTAGTTTTCTGGTCCATTGTGATTTTAGTATGGCCTTGTCACAAGCTTTTCCTTGTGTGATTTCACTTGAAAATCATGCATGCAGTGCAAAATGGAAAGTGATTGTCACAATTTCTACATGCTTATACCATGGCTCGGTTTTCTGTAGAATCTGTTCTACTTTTCCATTACAAGAATCTGAACAGAGGAATACAAATTGGTTCCTTGCATAATTGACCCTAGTCATGAATTTGTTTCCAGCCAAGTTGACCCTAGCACGTGTTTGCAGTGCCTCACTCATGCTAGTTCATGCGGGATCTATATATTTTCCATATAGAATAGCAAGTTTTTCTTTAAAGGGAATCTGTCACCTCTGATTACACAATTTCAGCTTTTAAACCAGTCATGCAGAACACAGTACCTTGAATCGGCTTGTCTTTTTTATTATGTATTTCGTGCAGTAGTTTTGCTAAAAAAACGCTTTTTATCTTTATGCAAATGAAGCCTGAAGGTGCCCAGAGGGGCGTTTTCTTCCCCCTTTGGAGCCCAGTAACGCCCCCCTACAGTGCCCAAAGCCACCTCCAACAAGCAGACCTAACCGCCCACAGAGTCTCCTCCCCCTCCCTGACGGCCGAGCAAACTCTCACGCAGGCGCAGTACCCACTAAGGGCTGCGCCAGCGCGATGTACTGGAGACTGAGGGCAGGAGCTTCAGTCATCCTGGGAGGAAGAGCATGCCCAGTGACAATGATAAAGCTCCTGCCCTCAGTCTCCAGTACATCGCGCTGGCCGCTGGCGCAGCCCTCAGTGGGTACTGCGCCTGCGCGAGAGTTCACTCGGCCGTCAGTGAGGGGGAGGATACGCTGTGGGCGGTTAGGTCTGCTTGTTGGAGGCGGCTTTGGGCACTGTAGCGGGGCGTTACTGGGCTCCAAAGGGGGAAGAAAACGCCCCTCTGGGCACCTTCAGGCTTCATTTGCATAAAGATAAGAAGCGTTTTTTAGCAAAACTACTGCACGAATTACATAATAGAAAAGACAAGCCGATTCAAGGTACTGTGTTCTGCATGACTGGTTTAAAAGCTGAAATTGTGTAATCAGAGGTGACAGATTCCCTTTAAGGAGAACCTATCATAGCTTTTTTTTTTTTTTTTTTTTTTTTTTTTTTATTCTCATAGCGGGAGGGGGAGACCAACTCTCCTCAGTGGGCATTGACTTCTCCCTCGCTGTGACGCTGTTCAGGTGATGCCAACCACTTCACAGCCAGGAAGAAGACTTGTTCTCATGAGATTTATGTAATCTCACAAGAACAGCGTATGTAAAGATGTCGTTCTGGTGTTCGCTCCATGAAGGCTCTTCTCACAAGATTAGAAGATTTAGGTAAAACTCGCTGGAATCCGGAGACCAACAGGAACAACCAGACGTCTGAGATTTCAATTGAAAAAAAGTTATATGACAGGTCCTCTTTAAACAAGCTGACATGCCTGTTCTAGTCACTACTGATCCTTTTATTATTTCTACCTGAAGTTTATCAATGAATTGCGATCAGGCTGCAATATATATTTGTACCGTAGTAACCAGTAAATGATGAAAAAAGATTGAGATTCCTCAGTGGTTGATACCTTTTTAATGGCCAACTGAAAAGATGATGTCAAAATGTGGTTAATCTCACGAGAACAGGCTATGTAAACAAGTACTATACTCTCTACCTTCGTTCGTAACATTTTCCAAATCTCACAACAACTCTCCTTCCTGGCCGTGGACAGTGTCACAGCCAGGGAGAAGGAGACTCCCCCTGAGAAAAGCTGATGTCTCCTTCTCCCTGTACCTATTTCTCTGCATTAACATAGCCAGGTCCAGAAATATTGGGACATCAACACAATTCTAACATTTTTGCCTCTATACACTACCACAATGGATTTAAAATAAAACGGACAAGATGTGCTTTAACTGCTGACTGGCAGCTTTAATTTGAGGATATTTACAGATTGCATATGTGCCTCCCACTTGTTAAGAGACCAAAAGTAATGGGACAATTGGCTTCTCGGCTGTTTCATGGCCACGTGTTTGTTCTTCCCTCATTATCACAATTACAATGAGCAGATAAAAGGTCCAGAGTTCATTTCAAGTGTGCCATTTGCATTTGGAATCTGTTGCTGTCAACTCTCAAGATGAGATCCAAAGAGCTGTTACTATCAGTGAAGCAAGCCATCATTAGGCTGAAAAAAAAAACCCATCAGAGAGATGGCAAAAACATTAGGCGTGGCCAAAACAGAAGGAACGCACCGGTGAGCTCAGCAACACCAAAAGACCCAGAAGACCACGGAAAACAACTGTGGTGGATGACCGAAGAATTCTTTCCCTGGTGAAGAAAACACCCTTCACAACAGTTGGCCAGATCAAGAACACTCTCCAGGAGGTAGGTGTATGTGTGTCAGTCAACAATCACAAGAAGACTTCACCAGCCTCAAACAGGAAGGTCAGATTAGAGTTTGCCAAACGACATCTAAAAAAGCCTTTACAGTTCTGGAACAACATCCTATGGACAGATGAGACCAAGATCGTGTGGCAGAGTGATGGGAAGAGAAGAGTATGGAGAAGGATAGGAACTGCTCATGATCCTAAGCATACCACCTCATCAGTGAGCATGGTGGTGGGTTATCATGGCGTGGGCATCTATGGCTGCCAATGGAACTGGTTCTCCTGTATTTATTGATGATGTGAATGCTGACAAAAGCAGTAGGATGAATTCTGAAGTTTTTCGGGCAATATTATCTGCTCATATTCAGCCAAATGCTTCAGAACTCATTGGACGGCACTTCACAGTGCAGATGGACAATGACCCAAAGCATACTGCAATAGCAACCAAAGAGTTTTTTAAGGAAAATAAGTGGAATGTTATGCAATGGCCAAGTCAATCACCTGACCTGAATCCGAGTTGAGCATACATTTCACTTGCTGAAGACAAAACTGAAGGGAAAATGCCCAAAGAACAAGCAGGAACTGAAGACAGTTGCAGTAGAGGCCTGGCAGAGCATCACCAGGGATGAAACCCAGCGTCTGGTGATGTCTATGCATTCCAGACTTCAGGCTGTAATTGACTGCAATTTTGATTTATAATTATTATGTCGCATTTCTTTTGGTCCCTTAAGTGGGAGGCACATATGCAAACTGTTGTAATTCCTACACTGTTCACCTGATTTGGATGTAAATACCCTCAAATTAAAGCCGACAGTCTGCAGTTAAAGCACATCTTGTTTGTTTCATTTCAAATCCATTGTATAGAGCCAAAAATGTTAGAATTGTGTCGATGTCCCAATATTTATGGACCTTGCTATATAAGGCGCCAAAACTTCAGGGGATCACAGCAGGGCAGCCGGGGAGTGTTAAAGGATAACTGTCACATTTAGACCCTAATTTCAGTTTTCATATATGTAGTTACTAATATGATAATATACCTGAATCAATAACTATTAGACTTACTTACCCCTTATTTAATAAGATTCAGCCCTTAGCAACCAGTCTGCATAAAACTGCAATTTCACTATTCTGTTAAGATGGCCGCCCTCAGCCCTGAGGCTAATCCATAGGACACCTGCAGTGAAGTTAGTGAAGACCAGCTCTGTATAGGGAGGTCTTGCAGTGAAGTTCCCAGGTCTGGCTGAAGCCTGTAGTCCTTCTACAAGCTCTCCTCTTATCAGATAAGGCTGTCATTTATACACTGAGCAGCCACATTGTCCTGCACTGCTAAGGGAGTGTCTGCCAAGCACAGGCATGTGGAGAAGTTCACACACACAGCCCAGCACTGTTATCTCCTGTCAGGAAGACCCTGGCTTTTTATACATTCCCTTACAATGTTGACTCACTATCAGTTCCCAGTGCACACAGCGTGCTCCGTCCTCTATCTGGTAGACTGAAGGAGCATAGCAACCTGATTTTATCTCAGGTAAATATAGCCAATACTGGGGACTTTTAGGTGGCTTTTAGGGGTTATTTATTTAAGAATCAGAAATTAAAACAGGGCCAACAAGGTAATATTAATCACCAGAATCCAATAGTAAAAAAAAAAAAAATTTGACAGTTATACTTTAAAATTCCTGCAGCAGCAGCAGAGGGTACTTTCCATATACAGGTACTCGGTTAAAAAAAAAAAAAAGTCCTCTTTAAAAATGTAAAAATAAATGAGTGGTTATCCATTTTTGCAGCAGTATTTCTAAATGGAAACTGAAAAATACTGAAGACAATACAGATGGTGTGGATAGAAAATGCTGAATCAACTCAGCTCCTGAAAAAAGGGCAAATACGCAAGTCTGAATAATTTGTAGCGGAGTATGTTTGATATTGGAATAATTGTTCATGGGCAGATACATTCATTTTCAGTTGAAAAGTTAAACTGTATTTTACTTACTAGGCTACAGCGCTAAAAGACAAGAGAATCGCCAAAGATGTAGAAGAAGTAAAGGGGTATGTATCCTGACAATGAAGCAAAGAAGGTAACTGTTGTCCTCTTACAACTATGGAGCTGTAAACAGCGCAGGTACAGCAGAGAATGGAGGTCGTTTGCTTCCTAATAATGGCGCCTGCCAAATCTTTTAGTGTTCTTTACTCTACAGCAGGCATCCTCAAACTGCGGCCCTCCAACTGTTGCAAAACTACAACTCCCAGCATGCCCAAACAGCCTACAGGGATCGGCCTACAGCAGGGCATTGTGGGAGTTGTAGTTTTACAGCTACAGCTGGAGGGCCGCAGTTTGAGGGTGCCTGCTCTACAGCTTTACTCTACAGACTACTGCTCTCTGCTTCACACTGAATCCATCAGAGAACTGCTGTAACGGCTTGATCTGTAGCCCTTTAACTGGATTTCATGTTACCATCTTGTTTTAATTAGACCCCTTTAGAAAACCACTTTAACCCTTTTGTTACCAGCGAACATCTCGGGCTTCTTACTGGCATCCTCTGCTGCCAATGAGTCTGCCAGTAATTGAATTCAATACGCTGGGTCTCTCTGAAGAGACCCAGGGTATTGAGGCTGCAATTCCTTTGGCCAGCAGGTGGCAGGCCAACATAAGAAATTAGCAATTCTAGTATCAGTATGGATATATAGGAAACATAATGGTACAGAATAAAAAAAAAATTGTAGCCTCAAACATGAGCCTCAAAACCATGAAAAAAGTTAAAAATATATAAAAAAATTTAAAAAATCTAAAAATTTAAATCACCCCACTTTCCATAGAATAAAAAAAATTACATAAATAAGAATAAATATAAACACCATGGGTATCACTGCGTCTGAAAAAGAACATACTAATTAAATATAAAAATATTTTTCCAATACGGCAAATGGTGTAACAGGGAAAAGGGTCAAAATTTCCGATTTGCCAATTTTTCATTGCTTCTCTTTAAAAAAATTAAAAAAAGTAATAAAATGTGATCAAAAAGTCAAATGCACTCCAAAATGGTATCAATAAAAACTAAAGATCGCCCCACAAAAAATATGTCCCCACACAGCTCAGTTAAGATATAACTATAAAAAAGTTATGGGGAAGAGAATATGGTGATGTGAAAAAAAAAATGTTTTGAAGCTTTAATTTATTTTTACACTACTTAGATAAAAAAAAAAAACTATACATATGTGGTATCGTTGTAATCGTACTGACCTAGAGAATGAAGGGCACGGGTCAGTTTTGCCCCAACGGGAATGCCGTAGGAACAAAACCTGTAAAATCGTGGAGGAATTGCATTCCGATTCCACCCCATTTGGAATTTTTCCCGCTTCCCATTACATTGTATGCCGTATGTGATGGCAATAGAAAGTAGAACTTGTCCCCGCAAAAAATAAGCCCTCATACAACTATGTGAACGGAAAAATATAAAAGTTATGGCTCAAGAAAGATAGGGAAGAAAAAAAGAAAAGCAGAGGAGCATTTTAGATAAAGTAAGATGGCCTTCCCCATAGAAAACGTATCAGTCAGGTAAAAGTACATTTCATTAGTACTTTAGCTAATTGAAGTTTTTCTTCCGTAGAACTGGGGGGAGCTCATCATCTCCTGAAGATCTTCTGCAGAGAGCAGTGAAGGCAGAGCTTCAGCTTGTCGATGTACAGCGTTGGCTGTGTTGGCAAATGTGCTGGAAAACTCAGCAGCAAACTATAGAGAAACAGTCATTCTTTAACGTGCCTAAAGAACCTTCAGAACCGTCGACCCAGTCAACCTCCATGACAAATTTCAGCCTCTCATCAGCTCTTGCTGAAGTGGAAGAGAAGTATCAGGAAATGAGGGCAAAAATTGAGTCTGGCATCCCACTTGATACACTAGTTTCTCTCCCTATGCAAGTAAGTGCCAGTATTCATTTTTCTTTAAATCTTTAAAAATAAGTTTTTGTTCTATATAACCCGTTTCTTCTTTTTTATGTGTATTTATTTTAGAGACTTGTCACTGGCTTGACACTATATCATCAGGTTCAGGCTGCCCTATAATATACCATATAAGAGAATATAACGGCTGTTCACACAATCTGTATCCCATTCATGGAGGAAGATGTTTTCGTGATGACCATCACAAAAACATATCCTCTACTTTGTGATTTTATGATGGCTTTGAATTAAATCTCCGTGCTCCATTGTGCATGATTACTCAGATTGATCTTGCTTATTAAAGGAAATGTCATTAGATGACCTGTTGTTGAAATCAAGTTTTTATGTTAAACATATATCATTTTTTTTTATTGTTGGTGTTTCATTTTCCATGCCATCTATATATTTAACATCCTCCTGTTTTGCACTTTGCAACTAAGCCTAATAATATTTTTAGCCTCCCTGTTCTGTAGAGATCACTTTCATATCCTTATCACAGACCAGATTATAGTGAAACCCTTCCAGGACCAAGCCATTTTCTATTTCTCATCCGTATCATTGGGGGACACAGGCTTGTCCATGGGTATTGCTGTTGCCACTAGGAGACGGACACTAAGCACAAAAGTGTGAGCTCCTCCCTTCAGCTATTCCCTTACTATAGGGGTTAGGCTAAATCAGTTTTAGCTTGGTGTCAGTAGCAGGCAGACCTCCCTGCTTTGCAGGTCTGCTAATTTTTTTTCTATTTTTTTATTTTCTTCTAGTGGGATTTCAGGCAGTCCTAGCTGCCTGCACGCCCACCCAGGAGATGGGAGACCAGGGGGTCCCCAAGCCCGCTGCTCCTTCCCGGTCTCCAGAAGTCAAGGAGGACAAGAGGTTCCTACAGCCTCTGCATCCCGCCAGCCTTCAAATCACCACGGCCGCCCGCTACAAGTCCCCTCTGTTCCAGTGTAACAGCCCTCCCCAAGGGGCCACACACCAAAGGTGGTGATCCGGCTGGAGCCAGGGGGGAGTATTTCTGGCCCCCAGAGTGCTCCCCTTCTCGGGTTACCTTGAGCGATTCCCCCACGGAGGCCTTGTCACCTCCATGCGACTTCTTCCTGTCGGGATTGGGGTGGGGGTCTGGAGAAGCCTCTGGTGCACAATGCCCCCTCTCCTCAGGGCCCTTCCTCCTTCTCGGCGTTCCCGGTCTTGTGCTCCCCGCCGGGGCCGCTGCTAATTGAAGCCCCGGCTTCTCTGCGGCCTACTCCCGCGGGTTCTTCTCTCTCGGCCGGCATCTCAGTTCAGCCGGGGCTTTAGCAACAGCTCCGTTATCCTGCAAGTGGGGGGGGGGGGGGAGTGGAGGCCTCTTTAGCAGCGGTGGCAGAAGGGTCGGGCCTGCATTTCCCCGTTGTTTCGCGGGGACCGACTCCATTTTGGGGGCATGGCATGAAGTTCTCCCCGCTCCCCCTCCTTCAGTGGTATCTTGGCGCCTTTTCTGCCTCCGCCCACATCCCATTTCAAATGCACCTCAGTGAGATTCTGGCTCAAGGCACCTCCGGACAAGCTGCATAGAGGGACACAGGCCTGGTAAGCTCTCTCCCGTTCTTACAGGGTTTAACCTACCCCCCTCATCCTCCTACCTGTCACTACAGGGTACTCATGATGTCCGAGCCCAGGCCCCAAACAGGCGGTCACTTCTGTGCGTTATTTTGCTTGTGCTTCTTGTTGCTCAAAATTTCCATCCGGTCAGTTAGATCCCCTCTGCTCTTCGTGCTCTGCTCCCCCGCCAAGTGGCTCTTCCCCTGACCCAGTTGCCCCTACTGCCCAGCCTATGGTAGAGCCGGAGCGGGCGCGCTCCCTGTCAAAGATGGTACAGGACGTCTCCCATACCAACAAAGCCGTTGTGGAAATACTGGGGCGTTTCTCCACAAGGCCGTCCTTTGACTGGTCGACTCTTGGCATCCTGGGGCTCATTCTCATTGTGGCTGTCCCTCTAAATGGGCCAGACCATTCTCCCCCAAAAGGATGTCTGCGTCTCCCGTTTCCCCTCCGCCACCTCCCAGAAAGTCTCACTCCGACGTGTCCTCCTTGGAAGAGGCATGGTCCGAGGAGAGGATTTTGTCTCTCCTGAGAGTCAGTCTTCAAAGCTGTCCTCCATAGTGGACAATCTCATTACAGCGGTGTTAGAAACCTTACAAGTTGAGCATCGTCCGGCTCGGGTTTTTCCTTTAGGAGGTCCCATCGCTCGCCCAAATGTTTCCCCAACCACCAGGTTTTTGATTCCTCTCTTTCCAAGGAGTGGAATTTTCCTGATAGACGTTTTGCCTTGCCAAAACGCTTAGACGTCCTTTATCCATTTCCGGAGGATTTGACTAAGAAGTGGTCGTCCTCACCTATATTTCACCCGCCAGAATCCCGCTTGGCAAAACATGCTACTTTGCCTATGGCGGATGCTTTCTCTGATATCAGGGATAAAAAATTTGAATCTTTCGCAAAATCTTCCTTTGAAGCAGTGGGCACAGCACTGCGACTGGTTTTTGCTTCTACATGGGTGAGCAAAGCTATGGGTGAGTGGGCAAATCTACGCGGGGTCTCTTCTCAGGAGAACTTTCCGATATTACCCTGCAGCTCCCATGCCAGTGTGTATATTTGTGAAGCCTCTCTGGACGCGGCCAGGCTTATTGCCCGCTCTTCAGGCCTTTTGGTGGCTATTCGCCATACCCTATGGCTCTCCTGTGCAGCAGATAATGCTTCAAAGCGGACCCTGACGGCCCTCCCCTTTACCGGAAGCAGACTTTTTGGCAAACGCCTGGACGAGATTATTTCTGATGTTACAGGTGGTAAGAGCACTCATTTACCACAGAATGGGGTTCGTTTCAACAAGTCAAACTTCTTTTTGCCCCTTTCTGAGTTTTTCCAGCCCCAAACAGCCATCCGAAAAGTCTGCCCCATATCGGAAGCGCAAATCTTCCTTTAAACCTCACCTTTCCTGGCGTCCCCGTCAGGAGGGGATGTCCAGTTCTGGACCTCAAGGCACTCAACCTCTTCTTTCGACTCCGCCGCTTCCGGATGAAGTCACTGAGATTGGTCATTGCGTCCATGGAACCGGGGGAGTACCTGTCCTCGATGGACATCAAGGACGCTTATCTTCTGGGTGGAGTGTTGGGAAATCTATCCGTTCAAGGCGTGTCGTCAAGGGTCACGTGAGGAGCGCTCCCTCCCTATCAATATTCTGGAATTGAGAGCGGTTCGTGTCTCTCTGTTGCATTGGACCAACCATCTCCGGGTCATCCAGTTCTGTTTTTCCACACCATGATTTGTGCCAGAAAGCTGTCTTCCCGAATCTACCACTGGACCTAAAAGAACTACTTTAGTTGGTGCAAGCATCAGCAGCTGTCTCCCATTCGTTTCTCGTTGCCCCGACTCTTGTCTTTCCTGCAGTCCAGTCTTCACCGTTTGAGCCTTTGCAGCAGGTGTCACTTCGCTTCCTGTCCTACAAGTTGGCCTTTTTAGTGACCATCACTTCCATCCGTAGGGTGTCAGAACTCGTGGCTCTTTCCTGTCGGTCATCCTTCTTGATCCTCCATCAGGACAAAGTAGTCCTTCTCCCTGTTCAGTGCTTTCTTCCGAAGTTTGTGTCTGCATTCCATCTCAATGAAGAGATCATTCTCCCTTTATTTTGACCGGTCTCGTCCACGTGAGCAGTCGCTCCGCACTCCGGATTTGGTACAAGCTTTTCCCATCTATCTGTCCCAGATGTCCTCTTTCCGGCGGACAGATTCCCTGTTCGTGATTCAAGAGGGGCCGAGACGAGGGCTGGCTGCGTCTAAAAGTTTGATTTCCTGATGGATTCGTTTGGCCATTATGGAAGCGTACCGCGTCAGTGACCGGGCCCCACCCTTTCGTGTTACTTCTCATTCTGCTCGGCCAGTGGGGGCCTCTTGGGCAGTGCATCATTGGACTTTGGCCCTTCAGGTCGTCTTTACTCTGTAAAATTTGGAAAAGGTGTGCAAACAGCTTTTGCGTCTTCTGATGCTTCTCTGGGGCGTAGAGTTTTGCAGACGGCGGTTCTCTGATTGGCTGGAGAGGGTTTGTTTATGCCCAGTCTTGGGACTGCTCTTTAACGTCCCATAGTCAAGCCGAGTGAGAAAACTAGTTTTTTGTACTTGCCATAAAATCTGTTTCTCTTCGTTCATTGGGGGACACAGCTCCCACCCGTTCTCCCTTTTAGAGGCCTTTTCTGGCCTGTGTGGTACTGTTGTTTGTACATAGTTTGGTTTTCCTGTTTTTTTTTTTTTTTTGCTTCTCCTACTGCTTTTGCACTAACTGATTTTAGCTTATTCCCTGTAGGAAGGGTATAGCTGAAGGAAGGAGCTCACACTTTTGTGTTTACTGTCTGCCTCCTAGTAACAGCTATACCCATGGTCAAGCCTGTGTCCCCCGATAAACGGAAGAGAAACAGATTTTATGTACAAAAATGTTATTTTTTTCTTTTCTTTTTTTCTCCTTCTATCTTCCCGGAGCCATAATTCACATAGCTGTATGAGGGCTTGTTTTTGGGGGACAAGTTGTATTTTCTAATGGGATATTTAACCCCTTCCTGATGTAGCAATTTTCTGTTTTTGTTTTTCGCTCCCTGCCTTCCCAGAGCCAAAACTTTTTTATTCATTCACTTGGCCATATGAGGGCTTTTTCTTGCTCTTCAATAGTGAAATAAATAAAAACTTTTGAAAAAATCAAATTTTTTTTTTGTTCATCGCCATTTTATGACCCCCAAAACTTATTTTATAGTTATGTTTTCGGAGATGTGTGAGGGCGCATTTATTGCGGCACGATTTGTAGTTTTTGTTAATATTATTTTGGGGTTTTTATGACTTTTTGATCACTCTTTATTTAACTTTTTGGGAGGTAAAGTGATAAATTCTTTTTTTTTCCATTGCGCCATTCAATGTATGGGACGCGTTTTTATATTTTAATAGTATGGGCGTTTTCTCATGGGGTGATGTCCAAGATGACTTTTATTATTTTAAAACCTAACAACTTTTTTTTTTTTTTTTCTTAGGTTCCCACTTGGACCATAACATGCAATCATCAGACTGCAATTTGTGTTTGCAATTTTTTCCATTATCCTATGCAGAAATAGCTATATCACAATTCAATGCTTGCAACCGACTGGCCTGAATTATAATAAGCAAGTTATGAGCCTGGGAGCCTAGTTCCATGACTTTCAAGGAACTCCTTCCCCAATCTCCTCCCGGGGCAGGCGTTCCTGCCCATGAGGCGTGCACTTCCTGCTTCTCAGATGACGTGGTCACACCCACAGGGGCATCTGTGTGTAAAACAGCAGGCATCCAGTAGTTGTGGTGCTTGTTGCACTCCGGATTGGGCACCAGCTTTAAAGTGTAACCGCCATGTTTTCATCAAAAAATCAATTTTAGCATATGTTTCTGCTGCAACATTATGCATAAAGCCATCTTTAGTTTCTTCACATACCACTGTTTTGAGTTTTTCCCTTAGTTATGGCTGTTTTAACCTCTACAATTGTCACGGACATTCCCATGACAGGTGCCAGGAGATCAATGAGACTGGCAACACGTGGTTTGATCTGACAGGTTCCCTGTGGCTCAATTCGAGTCTGTGTTGTTTCTGGTATTGGCCACATCCCTTGCCTCAAGTGTTGCTTATGTGGTCATTTAACCTTCTCTATTTATTGTTGCTTCTCCCACTATGCTGTGCGGTTTATAGCTTCAGTCTTGTTGTGGATTGCTGGTGTTTGGATTTAGACTGAGTTCCTGTTCTTCTATAGCCATTTGAAGTTAGATGTCTGTTTCCCCTTTTGTTTATTGTTTGGGTTTTCTAGTGTTCCCTGTCATTTGTGTTTAGGCTTGAGGTAGACTCCTGTTCGTCTTACCGTTTGGAGGAACAGGTTGTCTCTTGTCCTGACATTAGTACCAGGGTCCTACAGGGTGAATTAGAACTTTAGGTTCCTGTGTATGAACTCGCCTCTGAGGTCAGTTCATACTTGCAGTCAGTCAGGACTCTGATTTGGGTTTCTCTAGGAGGTGACCTGCTCCTTTCCCTAGTTTCCAGGCCTTTTCCCCTCACCCCTTTCCTTCCTCCATTCGGTGTGGGTTTCCCTCCTTCACCGAAGCGTGACATCAATATGAGGATCTTCTCAAGATGGCTCCTCTGCCAGTTCTCTGAGGCCAAAACTGCTTTCCCTCACTTCACATAAAAACTTTCTGTAGCCAGCAGCTCCCTGTCAGCCAATCAGATTAGATTGCTGAGACACGCCTCCTCACTCTGAAGCCTAATGCAGGCATACAATGTGAAGGACCGCCCCTCTGTCTTCTTAGCTGGAGACAGACAAGCCATAGCAACCGTCTTTTCAGGTAGCAGTGGAAAGGGACAGAGGACATTAACCCCTTCACGACTGCCATACGGCTATATACGTGCTATTTACACATGCCCCGTGCAGCTAGCACGTATATAAACGTTACAAAAATAGGACATGTTCTATATTTTTGCGGAACGGAAGTGCAGACCCGGAAGCGCGGATCCGTAATTCCGGATCCGAGCGGGACAAAGTCTGTCCCCATAGAAATGAATGGGTCCGCAATTCCGTTCCGCAAACAGAATTTCGGACGTGTGAATGGGGCATAAGGGTCCCTTATCACCGCCAGTTAGTTAGCTACTTGTTAGGTAGCTAGCGCCCAGCCCACCGCACCGCAGTCACTGATTTTGGCAGAGATTTTTTCATCCACATTGACCGATGCGAATGAAAAAATCTGTGCCGTTCATTTTTTTTTTTTTTTTCAGTGCAGAGGCTGAACGGAAAAAAAAAATCTCATTAACCGTATGCTCAATATAAGGAGAATCGCAGAAACTCCTAATGCTGGCCATACGTGTAATGATTGCGGAGACCCTAAAATGCCAGGGCAGTATAAATACCCCACATGTGACCCCATTTTGGAAAGAAGACACCCCAAGGTATTCGCTGAGGGGCATAATGAGTCCATGAAAAATTAAACTTTTTGTCAAAAGTTAGCGGAAAGGGAGACTTTGTGAGAAAAAACAATAAAAAATCAATTTCCACTAACTTGTGCCAAAAAAAAAATCTTCTATGAACTCGCCATGCCCCTCATGGAATACCTTGGGGTGTCTTCTTTCCAAAATGGGGTCACATGTGGGTATTTACTGCCCTGGCATTTTAGGGGCCCTAAAGCGTGAGAAGAAAAATGCGTAAAAATGCCCTCCTAAAAGGTACTCATTGGAATTTGGGCCCCTTTGCGCATCTTGGCACATGTGGTATCGCCGTACTCAGGAGAAGTAGGGCAATGTGTTTTGGGGTGTATTTTTACATATACCCATACTGGGTGAGAGAAATATCTCTGTAAATTGACAATTGAATAAAAAAATGTAAAAAGTTGTCGTTTACAGCGATATTTCTCACACGCAGCATGGGTATATGTAAAAATACACCCCAAAACACATTGCCCTACTTCTCCTGAGTACGGCGATACCACATGAGTGACACTTTTGCAGCCTGGGTGCGCAAAGGGGCCCTAAAACCAATGAGTACCTTTAGGATTTCACAGGCCATTTTTATGCATTTGGATTCTCACACTTTAGGGGCCCCTAAAATGCCAGGTGAGTATAAATACCCCACATGTGACCCCATTTTAGAAAGAAGACACTCCAAGGTATTCCGTGAGGGGCATGGTGAGTCCACAGAATTTTTATTTTTTGGCACAAGTCAGCGAAAAAAAATTTTTTTTTTTTTTTTTTTTTTTAATTTTGTTTTTTTACAAAGTCTCATATTCCACTAACTTGTGACAAAAAATAAAATTTTACATGAACTCACCATACCCCTCACAGAATACCTTGGGGTGTCTTCTTTCCAAAATGGGGTCACATGTGGGGTATTTATACTGCCCTGGCATTTTAGGGGCCCCTAAAGCGTGAGAAGAAGTCTGGAATCCAAATGCGTAAAAATGCCCTGTGAAATCCTAAAGCTACTCATTGGTTTTAGGGCCCCTTTGCGCACCCAGGCTGCAAAAAAGTGTCACACGTGGTATCGCCGTACTCAGGAGAAGTAGGGCAATGTGTTTTGGGGTGTATTTTTATATATACCCATACTTTGTGTGAAAAATATCTCTGTAAACGACAACTTTTAAAAATTTTTATACAAAGTTGACAATTTACAGAGATATTTCTCTCACCCAACATGGGTATATGTAAAAATACACCCCAAAACACATTGCCCTACTTCTCCTGAGTACGGCGATACCACATAAGTGAGACTTTTTTGCAGCCTGGGTGCGCAAAGGGGCCCAAATTCCAACGAGTACCTTTAGGTTTTACATGGCGGCTCACAATTTAGCCCCGCCCAAAATGCCAGAACAGTAAACACACCCCACAAATGACCCCATTTCGGAAAGTAGACACCCCAAGGTATTCATCACTGAGGGGCATAGTGAGTCCGTCTGAGATTTGAGATTTTTTTTTTTTTTTGCCAGAAGTTATCAGAAATTGAAACTTTTTTTTTTTTTTTTTTTCTCAGAAAGTGTCATTTTCCGCTAACTTGTGAAAAAAAATGAAATGATACATGAACTCACCAAGCCCCTCCGCGAATACTTTGGGGTGTCTTCTTTCTAAAATGGTGTGATTTGGGGGGTATTTATACTATCCTGACATTCTAGCACCTGAAGAAACATGACAGGCGCTCAGGAAGTCAGAGCTTCTTCAAATTGCCGAAATTCACTTTTTTGCACCATAGTTTGTAAACGCTATAACTTTTACCCAAACCAATAAATATACACTTATTGGACTTTTTTTTTATCAAAGACATGGAGAACAATAAATTTAGAGAAAAATTTATATAGAAATGTAGTTTTTTTTTGAAAAATTTTACAATAGAAACTGAAAAATGTCATTTTTTTGCAAAAATTTCGGTCATTTTTGATTAATAGCAAAAAAAGTAAAAATGTCAGCAGCAATGAAATACCACCAAATGAAAGCTCTATTAGTGAGAAGAAAAGGAGGTAAAATTCATTTGGGTGGTAAGTTGCATGACGGAGCAATAAACGGTGAAAGTAGCATAGTGCGGAATTGTAAAAAGTGGCCTGGTCATTAAGGGTGTTTAAGCTAGGGGGGCTGATGTGGTTAAAAGAGATTAAAAAATGAAAAAATATAAACAAACTACACATATTGGGTATCACCGCATCCGTGACGACCGGCTCTATAAATATATCACATGATCCACCCTGTCTGATAAACATAAAAATATAAAAACTGTGTAAAAAAAAAAAAAAAACTATTTTTGTCACCTTAGATCACAAAAAGTGCAACACCAAGCGATCAAAAAGGTGTATGTACCACAAAATGGTACCAATAAAACAGTCACCTCATGCCGCAAAAAATTAGCCCCTACATAAGAAAATCACGTAAAAAAAAACTATAGCTCTTAGAACGTGGAGAACACTAAATCATTTTTTTTGTTTCAAGTATGTTATTATTGTGTTAAAGTGAAATTAATTTAAAAAGTATACATATTGGGTATCGCCGCGTCCGTAACAACCAGCTCTTTAAAAATATCACATGACCTAACTTATCTGCTGAACACCGTAATTTTTTTTTAAATAAAAACATTGCCAAAAAAGCCATTTTTTTGTCACCTTCATAAGAATTGCAACACCAAGCGATCAAAAAGGTGTATGCCCCTCAAAATAGTACCTATATAACCGTCGCCTCATCCCGCAAAAAATGAGACCCTACCTAAGACGATCAAAAAATAAAATAGCTATGGAGACACTAAAACATAATTTTTTGGGGTTTCAAAAATGCTATTATAGTGTAAAACTTAAATAAGAAAAAGTTTACAAATTAGGTATTGCCACATTCATAACAATATCACATGACTTAACCCCTCAGATGAACGCTGTAAAAATAAATAAATAAAAACTGTTCCAAAACAAGCAATTTTTTGGTCACCTTGCCCCATAAAGTGTAATAATGAATGATCATAAGTACCCAAAAACGAGCCCCTGCACAAAACGGTCGGCATAAAAATAAAAAAAGGCGTTCAGAAAATGGAGACACAAAAACCTATTTTTTCAACAATGCTTTATTATGTAAAACCGAAACAAATAAAGTAGACATATTTGATATTATTGCATCCGTAACAAGTTCCTGCTCTATAAAAAATAGCACATGATCTACCCTGTCAGATGAATCTTGTAAAAAATAAAAACGGTGCCAGAACAGCCATTTTTTGGTTGCCTCGCCTCACAAAAAATAAAATATAGAACAATTAAAAATCATATGTACCCCAAAATAGTACCAATAAAAATGGCACCTTTTCCCCTAGTTTCCAAAATGGGGGTCACTTTTTTGGTGTTCCTACTGTAAGGGTGCATCAGGGGTCTTCAAATGGGACATGGCATTTAAAAACCAGTCCAGCAAAATCTGCCTTCCAAAAACCATATGGCGTTACTTTTCTTCTGCGCCCTGACTTGGGGTGTTTCTCTAAACCGCAGAATCAGGGTTATAAATATTAAGTTTTGTTTGACTGTTAACCCTCACTGTGTTAAAGAAAAAAATTGATTAAATTGGAAAAGTGCCAAAAAAGTGAAATTTAGGAATTTAAATCTCCAAGTTTGTACATTCAGTTTTGAGCAACTTGAGGGGTGTAGTTTCTGAAATGGGGTCATTTATGGGGGGTTTCCACTATGTAAGCCCCACAAAGTGACTTCAGACCTGAACTGTTCCTTAAAAAGTGGGTTATGGAAATCTTCTTAAAAATTTTCAGAATTGCTTCTAAACTTCTAAGCCTTCTAATGTCCTAAAAAAATAAAATGACATTTACAAAATTATGCCAACATAAAGTAGACATATGGGGACTGTTGCGTAATAAATATTTTGAGGTATCACTTTGTTTTAAAAGCAGAGAAATTGGAATTCAGAAAATTGTAAATGTTTCTAAATTTTTAGTAAATTAGGAATTTTTTCATAAATAAAGGTGAAATATATTGACTCAAATTTATGACTATGATGAAGTACAATGTGTCACGAGAAAACAGTCTCAGAATGGTTTGGATAAGTAAAAAGCGTTCCAAAGTTATTACGACATAAAGTGACATGTCAGATTTACAAAATTAGACGTGGTCACGGGGGCATCAATGACCCTTGGTCATGAAAGGGTTAAAGGGGTTGTCCAAGTTATATTTATTGATGACCTATCCTCAGGATAGGTCATCAATATCAGATCGGCGGGGGTCCGACACCCGGAACCCCCGCCGATCAGCTGTTTGAAGAGAAGGCGAGCGCCGTGCCAGCGCTGCCTCCTCTTCACTGTTTACCTACTCGCCGTTGCATCTGCAGCGGTGAGCAGGTGTAATTACACCCAAGCCGTTCCATTCATTTCAATGGGACGGCTCTGTAGTATACACTTGTATAGGAACGAGCCGTCCCATTGAAATGAATGGAACGGCTTGGGTGTAATTACACCTGCTCACCGCTGCAGATGCAACGGCGAGTAGGTAAACAATGAAGAGGAGGCAGCGCTGGCACGGCGCTCGCCTTCTCTTCAAACAGCTGATCGGCGGGGGTTCCGGGTGTCGGACCCCTGCCGATCTGATATTGATGACCTATCCTGAGGATAGGTCATCAATAAATATAACTTGGACAACCCCTTTAATTAAAGCTGTTATAAGGTAATTACAGATCTTTTGACAGTCATTTACAGACTAACTCATGTATACATGCCTAGCTGTAATAAACTAGCAAAAAAGACATTTACACTTTAAAGACCCGACATCCGCAATACATGTGCGGTGGATGTTGTGAAGGGGTTAATATTGCATACCATGTAATGAGAAGCTACAAAAAATGGGGTGGAATTGGGGGATAAAGGCAATTCTGCCATTGTTTTATGGGTTTTGTTTTAACAGCTTTCACTATCTGGTAAAACCAACATGTTCCATTCATTTTCTCGGTCAGTATGGTTACAGCAGTACCACATTTCTAAAGTTTTTTTTTGTTTGTTTTTTTGTGTGTGTTTTTTAATCCTTTCTGCCCCGGGCCAGTTTACAACTTCCTGCCCAGGCGATTTTTTTGCAAATCTGACATGTCACTTTATGTGATAATAACTTTAAAATGCTTTTACTTACCCAGGCCATTCTGATACTGTTTTCTCGTCACATATTCAACTTCATGACCGTGGTAAAATTGAGTAAAAAAAATCTATTTTTATTTATTAAAAAATACCAAATTTACCAAAAATTTGCAAATTTCTTTTTCTTTACTTTTATAATAGATGGTAATACCTCAAAAAATAGTTGCTTTACTTTACATTCCCCATATGTCTACTTCATGTTTGGATAATTTTGAAAGTGACATTTTAGTTTTTTTGCGAACTTAGAAGTTTAGAAGCAAATCTTAAATTTTTTTTAAGAACATTTCCAAAACCCAATTTTTTTTAGGACCAGTTCAGTTATGAAGTCACTTTCTGGGGCTTACATATTAGAAACCACCCATAAATCACCCCATTTTAGAAACAAGCTATTCAAAACTGATTTTGCAACCTATGTTAACCCCTACGAGAATTAAAGGAAAATGGGAATCAAATTTCAATTTGTTTTTTTTTAGCAGATTTCAAATTTTAATCTATTTTTCCTGCAACACATCAAAGGTTAACAGCCAAACAAAGCTAAAAATCTGTAACCCTAATTCTGGAGTTTACAGAAACACCCCATGTGTGCTCAAAAACTGATGTATGGGTGCACAGCAGGCTTCAGAGTGGAAGGAGCACCAGATGGCTTTTGGAGTGCGGATTTAGCTGGAATTGTCAGCTATGTCGCATATGAAGACAACCTGAGGTGGCCCTACAGTGGAAACCCCCAAAAAGTGACCCCATTCTGGAAACTACACACCTCAGGGAATATTTCAAGGTGTGTAGTGAGCACTTTGACCCATCAGGCGTTTTACAGAATTAGGAAATGCTTGGCTGTGAAAAGGAAAAATTGCAATTTTTTCCAGAAAAAGTTGCTTTACACCCACATTTTTTAATTTCACAAGGGGTAACAGGACAAGATGCACCCCACATTTTGTTCCCCATTTCCCTCTGAATACGCCAACACCCCATATGTGCTCAAAAAATTATGTATGGGCTCACAGCAGGGCTCTAGAGTCAAACAGCAAAATATGGATTTTGCTGACCTGAATTGGCAGACATTGATTTTTAGATGCCATGTCGCATTTAAAAGATTCCTGAGGTCCCCAGAAATTAAAAACCCCAAGAATTGACCCCATTTTGGAGAGTGCACCCCCAGTACGAACATTTTAAGGGATGGAAAGGGCAGTTTTGACCTAACAGCTATTTCACAGAAATGAATATGTAGTGGTTGGTGAAAAGTGGATATGTAAGCAATGCGGACAAAATCAGATATAAGGTGGTAAAACTACAGGGTACATCATGGATGAAATTAAATTACTGTATTTTTTGCTTTATAAGACGTACAGTGCGTCTTATAAAACGATGGTGTCATTTTTACATGGCTGACACTGATGTATCGCCGGCCGCTATGCTGCACAGCGCAGCCGGCGATGCATCAGTTTCAGTTATGAGGGGCTGGAGGCCGGCAACTCACGGCGGGGCCCGATGTAGTCACTGTATTACACCGGGCCACACGCCAGCCGGACCGCTGCATTCATAGTGAGTACTGTTTCAGGAGATTAGGCTAGTTTATCAAAGGAGAGCGATTGCTTCACCATTAAAGAAATGGACTTTACATACTAAGAGACTGCTGTGCACAGTAGGCCTGCACAATATATCACGAAAGCAATCGCAATTAATCGCCATATCGCAATCGCAATTTGCTGACCCAAAAATGCTGCAATTATATTACAGTACATTTTGCTTTATAAGACACACTTTTTCCCCCCCAAAAGTGGGGGGGAATAGCAGTGCGTCTTATAAAGCGATGGTTGACTTTCTTCGTGACACTGTATCTCCGGCCGCTATGCTGCACAGCGCGGCCTGTGATACACCAGTTACAGTGCGGGGAGGGAGGAGGGGCTGGTGGAAAGTCGCTATTTTAATGAACACATGTTCCTCTATCTATTCTATTTATCTGTTCTCTGCAGGGATATTAGGAAAATGGCAAGTTTAGTATTTTGTACTTTTGCAGTAATGCAAATATGTATTTTATTTTGAAAAACACTGAGTATTTCAGTTCTTGAGTTCAGCATAACTACATTTCACATTATCAGTCATCTGTGTGCGCTTTTACCTCGAAAATCCAAGCAGATAGACCTCTAGCACAATTCCCTTAAAATATTGCATCGCATATCGTTATCGCAATTTTTAGGGCCCTAATCGCAATCGCACAAAATTCCCATATCGTGCAGCCCTAGTGCACAGTGTGTAATTAATGGGACACATGAGGGGACATTATTAATAAAGTAATGCTGTGAAACATAAGGCCATGACGGGGACCAGCATAAGATGCTATATGTGTGTAATCCACACATATAGCATTTTATGCTGGTCCCCCTCATGGCCCTGTGTCACAATACACATCCCCCATAACAGTGCATCATCCACAGATCCCCCCCCCCCCCCCCCCCCCATAACGGTGTCATCCACAGGTCCCCCATAACGGTGTCATCCACAGGTCCCCCATAACGGTGTCATCCACAGGTCCCCCATAACGGTGCATCAGCCACAGGTCTCCCATATCTGTGCGTCAGCCACAGGTCTCCCATATCTGTGCGTCAGCCACAGGTCCCCCATAACGGTGCGTCAGACACAGGTCCCCCATAACGGTGCGTCAGACACAGGTCCCCCATAACGGTGCGTCAGACACAGGTCCCCCATAACGGTGCGTCAGACACAGGTCCCCCATAACGGTGCGTCAGACACAGGTCCCCCATAACGGTGCGTCAGACACAGGTCCCCCATAGCGGTGCGTCAGACACAGGTCCCCCATAACGGTGCGTCATCCACAGATACCCCCTTCCCCATAACAGTGCGTCAGCCACAGATACCCCCCCCCCCCCCAATAACAGTGCGTCAGCCACAGATCACAGATCCCCCATAACAGTGCGTCAGCCACAGACAATCCCCCAATAACAGTGCGTCAGCCACAGACAATCCCCCAATAACAGTGCGTCAGCCACAGATCCCCCCCCCATAACGGTGTCATCCACAGGTCCCCCATAACGGTGTCATCCACAGGTCCCCCATAACGGTGTCATCCACAGGTCCCCCATAACTGTGCGTCAGCCACAGGTCTCCCATATCTGTGCGTCAGCCACAGGTCTCCCATATCTGTGCGTCAGCCACAGGTCTCCCATATCTGTGCGTCAGCCACAGGTCTCCCATATCTGTGCGTCAGCCACAGGTCTCCCATATCTGTGCGTCAGCCACAGGTCTCCCATATCTGTGCGTCAGCCACAGGTCTCCCATATCTGTGCGTCAGCCACAGGTCCCCCATAACGGTGCGTCAGACACAGGTCCCCCATAACGGTGCGTCAGACACAGGTCCCCCATAACGGTGCGTCAGACACAGGTCCCCCATAACGGTGCGTCAGACACAGGTCCCCCATAACGGTGCGTCAGACACAGGTCCCCCATAACGGTGCGTCAGACACAGGTCCCCCATAACGGTGCGTCAGACACAGGTCCCCCATAACGGTGCGTCAGACACAGGTCCCCCATAACGGTGCGTCAGACACAGGTCCCCCATAACGGTGCGTCAGACACAGGTCCCCCATAACGGTGCGTCAGACACAGGTCCCCCATAACGGATGCGTCAGACACAGGTCCCCCATAACGGTGCGTCAGACACAGGTCCCCCATAACGGTGCGTCAGACACAGGTCCCCCATAACGGTGCGTCATCCACAGATACCCCCTTCCCCATAATGGTGCGTCAGCCACAGACAATCCCCCAATAACAGTGCGTCAGCCACAGATCCCCCCATAACAGTGCGTCCAGCCACAGACAATCCCCCCAATAACAGTGCGTCAGCCACAGATCCCCCATAACAGTGCGTCAGCCACAGATCCCCCATAACAGTGCGTCAGCCACAGATCCCCCCAACCATAACAGTGCGTCAGCCACAGCTCCCCCCATAACAATTTTTTTCTTGTTATTTTCCTCCTCAAAAACTTAGGTGTGTCTTATACTCGGATGCGAAAAATACGCTAATACTCCGTGGATGAGTGGTAGATTTTAAAACACTCCTTCATGCACAGGCCAGATTTTTCAGGGCAGGTTTTGCAGTGGTAAATGGTGTCCTTCCTAATACCCCTTTTTGAACACACTCTGCATCTTTCGGGGGTTAAAAGGGCAGGCTGCTGTGGAGATCCCATTTTAAGAAGGCTGGGCACTGTGGGGGAGGGGGGGGTCAGTGTTAAGGGGTGGGGGGCTGTGGAGTTCACGGTTATGGGGAATACTGTCTATTTCTTTTAACGACACACACGAACATTAAGTGAAATAGATTAAATGTACCCGTGCGAAGCCGGGTCCTTTTGCTAGTGTGTATGTGTATATACATACTGTATATATAACAAACTACCACTAACTGCAGGTCTTTTTTTCACGCCAAAAAAACCCTCAAAATTGTGCAGATGCTAATGAGCACACTACTGATCGGTGCTCTGCAGCGCGCACGTACACAGATCGTGCATGCAAAAACTGTAGTAGATACAGTTACTAGACGAAGAAGACCCCCTGACAGAGCGCATCTTGGATTTCTTTAGATCCAATGTGGGGTCAGCAGCACCTGGGATAGTGTGGGACGCTATGAAGGCGTACGTAAGAGGCCTCTATATACAGAGAATAAATAGACGTAAGAGTAAGACTAGGGACCTCACGGAGGCATTACAACTGGAGGTAGCTAGAAGTGAACAACTGTATATTAGTACGCCATCCCCACAGACGGAAACTAGGTGGAAACCGGCGCAATCTACACTTACTGATCATCTGTTACATATTGCGAATAACAAACGCTTTTTTCTTAAACAAACTTATTTTGAGGCAGGGGAGAGTGCGGGTAAGTTGTTAGCTAGAGTGGTCCGGGCGCAGGAAGGGTCATCCAGAATAGCGGCAATTAGAACGGCCGAGGGGGCACTCTCTACGGAAGATTCTGTGTTATTCGATACGTTCCATGCTTATTATAAACATCTCTATTCATCTAAACTCTCTATGGATAGACAGGACATCAAAGCCTATCTTAATCAGATCACCTTGCCTAAACTGTCTTTAGAATCTGCTGTGTATTTAGATGAACCATTCGAACTAGAGGAGTTACGAGAGGCGTGGAGATCGTTTCCGAACGAGAAGGCCCCGGGTTCGGACGGGCTGCCGGGGGAATTTTATAAGAGATACCAGGACTGTCTCCTCCCTTGTCTATTGGATACTTTTAATGAAGCCCTGCGTGTTGGTAGATTACCTGCATCCATGAGGGAGGCGGTAGTGGTGGTCATCCCAAAACCTAACAAGGATCCAACTAAACCCGACTCCTATAGGCCTATTTCCCTCCTGACGAGTGATGTGAAATTACTGGCGAAGCTGCTGGCCAATAGGCTCAATAAAGTTATCGCTGAGTTAATACATAAGGATCAGGCGGGCTTTATGCCAGATAGGTGTACGGCTAATAACCTCCGCAGATTGTTTTTGAACCTACAGCGACCACTGTGTACTGGGGGATGCCGTGCTGTAATATCCCTGGACGCTGCCAAGGCTTTTGACAGTGTGGAATGGGGCTACTTGTGGGAAGTCTTGGCAGCTGTGGGATTTGGTCCGGGTTTCACGGCCTGGGTTCAATTGCTGTATACTGCACCGCTTGCTCGGATTAGAGCGAATGGCATGCTCTCGGCGCAGTTTCCTCTGTACAGGGGCACACGCCAGGGCTGCCCACTATCTCCTTTATTGTTCGCAATGGCGGTCGAGCCCCTAGCCTGTATACTACGCACCTCTCCGCACTGGCAGGGATTTCCGGTGGGCGTGAGGGAGGAAAGCGTTTCTCTCTACGCCGATGATTTATTGCTGTATGTTGGAGACTTGCAGAAATCGATAGGCCCCGTGAAGCAGGAGATTGTCAATTTTGGTAACTACTCCGGTTTGAAAATTAACTGGGACAAATCCACGATTCTCCCGTTAGATCCCTCCCCCCCACAACTAGACCGGAGTCAAGTGCCGCTACAGTTGACTTCTAGCTTTAAGTATCTGGGAATAGTGATAACCCCCGTTCCAGCAGACTACATTAAAATGAATATTGACCCATTGATTGCTAAATTTGTAGCAAAGACTAACGCCTGGTGTAAACTCCCACTTACGGTCATTGGCCGCTGTAATTTAATTAAAATGATATTTATGCCACAACTATTGTACTTGCTGCACAACTCCCCAATATGGATCCCTCAGAGGATATTTTATAAGATTCAGGGGATCTTCAGGTCCTTGATCTGGAAAAAAGGGCTTCCGAGAATTCACCTGGAGACGCTCCAACGGGGTAAAGATGAGGGAGGTCTCTCCATTCCGAATCCTTGGTTGTACTTTTTGGCTGCACAACTACAACATCTCACATGGTGGTCTCGTTCCAGGGATTTGGATTCTTCAGCGACTATTGTTTCCTCAGTGGTGAAGCAGAAATCGCCCATTGCCGCAGTGGAAATCTGTATGGTGCAGCCTCGTGGTAGCACTACCCCACAATCTCCCTTATAGCCAGGGTGTGGGCCGAGTTCAAGAAGTTAGTGAAACTGACGGGATTCTATAATATAACACCCCTGTGGCGCAACCCCCACCTATCAGAAATCTTCCGGTTGGAGGGATTTTCGCCATGGGAGGAGAGGGGGGTACTGTTTTTGGGCCACATTCACTCTGATGGTGTGCTTAAATCGTTTTCTCAACTTCAGGAGGAGTTTGGTCTACCTAAAACTTCTTTCTTTCAGTATCTCCAATTGCGACATGCATACCAGATACAATTCCCTAAGGGTACAACTTTTCCCACTGTTCCCCCCATGGTGAAACAACTGTTAGAAGGCAGGCAGGTCTACAAAGGGACTGATATCCCAGTTATATAAATTCCTATCTGATACTGGTTCGTCGTCAACTCCCTTGGGAGTGAAGGGTAGATGGGAGGAGGACTTAGGGGCCATGTCCCAAGAACAATGGACTAATGTGCTGTCATTGATTCCTAGTCTTACACTTAATGAGTCTCAAAGGTTGTCCCAGATTTATCTTATACACAGAGTGTATAGGACTCCCAAGCTCCTGTTTAAAATTGGTTTGCGTCCAGACTCCTCTTGCCCCCGTTGTGGCTCCCCTGAAGCGACACTGCTACATATGGTGTGGGATTGTCCATGGTTGGGTAGATACTGGGATGAGATAAGAGAGATTGTTACTACAGTTACCCAGATAATGCTGCCCAATGAACCCAGGGTGTGTGTATTGGGATTGCTCGATCCCCCGGATATAGATGACCTGAAAGCGTTATGTATTCAACGGATGTTGCTTCAGGCGAGGGTCCTGATCGCCAAGCACTGGATTAGGGAAGCACCTCCAACTAGACTAGAATATGTTAATAGACTAAACACTGTGCTACGCCTGGAAAGAGGGGTATATGTTAAGCGCAAACGTCCACAGAAATTTCTATCCATTTGGCAGGGCTGGCTGGAATCTGGAAATCTGGCTTCTTTAGTTTTAACAAGAGACTGTGTGAGGGGACAGATGTCCATGATGTCCTAAAATACTTTGGATCCCTGAACAGATTACTAATGGGCAATGCTTCAAAGTATGGGAAGAACTCAGTTTCACATTGATGGACGGTTCTTTCAATCTCCTTTGCCTTTCCCTTTTTTTTTATATCTTGTCTAGAGTGACGATACATAACTCTCTGCATGGTCGGGGGTGGGAGTGTTTGGGGATTTTTTTTTTTTTTTTATATATATTTGTTTTGTTATTCGTTCTGACAATAACCAATTGTAATGCAACTAATTGTCTAAATGGAACATGTATATTGGCATACTACCCGAATGTTCGGGGTATGCCTAAATATCATAGTGTATTGGGATCGTTTCCTGATTGTCTTATGCAAAAGTAAGAAAATACACTTTATTTCAATAAACTTGAACCTGATTTAAAAAAAAAAACTGTAGTAGAAAAAATCACTACAGTGGACGGAGAGTGGTTTAGGGATCTGGAACAGCTGCAAATGGGGGGGGGGATCAGTGCAGCAATTCCAGATGTTCTTCTTTTTTTACTTTTTTTCTTTTCAGCAGAAAAGGGGTTAAAATTGCAGTGGTGGTGCACTACAAGTCCCAGCAAGCCAACAGTTGCACAGAACCTCTCTGCATGCAGTCACCAGCTAGAATGGCTGCATGCAGGGAAGTTCAGCCTCTTCCTCTGCTGCTGTAGTGCTGCCATTGGCTGGAGCGTTTTTCCCGCCAATAGCAGCACTGGCAGGGGACCCAGAGGAGACAGGTGCTGACTATTTCCGCATCGGTCATCTCCACATTTTTTTTTGTTTTGTTTGTCTACGGAGCTGAATGAAGGCTCATTTTTTGTGTGATTTGTACTTTAAAATTAGGCGCATCCTCCGGCAGAGCAGGGGATATCAAGACTGGCGCAGAAAGTGCCGGTCTTGATACATCTCCCCCAAAGCACACACAGGTATGTTTGGAATGCATTTGTGATCTTCTGAGGGCCAATGCTGTTGGTTATATTGGTGAAGACTCCCTTTAAGGGCACACATTGAACACTCGAGCAGTTTTATTGTAGACTGAATTACACATTCTGGACCTGGATGGTTTTTCCTGGATAATCGGAAATGCACTAACCTGAACAATGTATATTTTTTATTTCAGCTCACTACAGTTAAAACGTCTACTGAGTAAGTACATTGAGGGAAAATAAGTCTTTGTGTGGGTGGCTGTAACTTAGATGATACAGATCTTGTTAATGTTTTCTTTTTTTGTAATTTTAAATGGTATTTGCTTGTTAGAAGGGCTGATTCACATCTGCCATTAGTTTTCTGTTCTAATTCATCAGAAGAACTGAAAAATGAAGAAAAAAAAAAATAACCGCTCTGTCTTATTTTTAGCATAGTTTTTATCAGTTCTGTCAGAAACCAGTTATTTTTGACAGGAGAAAGTCTACCATCAAAAATAACTGATCACAACTAATGTTCAAGACAGATTTTTATTTTATTTTCATTTTTCTGTTCTCCTGATGAAATGGGAACTTAACAAAAAAAAAACAACTCCACAAATGTGGAGTGTCTGGACTCGCCCTAAGTGTCTTAAAGGGGATGTCTCACTTCAGCAAGTAGCATTTATCATGTAGAGAAAGTTAATACAAGGCACTTACTAATGTGTTGTGATTGTCCATATTGCTTTCTTTGCTGGCTTCATTCATTTTTCCATCTTTAGAGTAATTTTTACCCTTTTTAGTTCTGCAGTTCTGGTCTCTTCACCTTCCTTGGACGGGTAGCAGCTAGTCACATGTGATAATGAAGCACGTGCATATCCCAGGAGTGCAGCGCAGTCAGCTCTTGTTAACTCGTTCTTCTGTCTTCCTCCCCTGTATCATAAATGTCCCTCAAACACACAGACCCAGCGATTCCACTAATAAATAGCACTATTGCATTCCTTCTCGGTTGTCTAGCGAGAGATACGGCTAGGTATTAATTGGAAGTAGGGATGAATGAATTGTCTGGGTCACTTCACCTACACCACTATCAGATCTCTATGCCAGCACTGAGAGGAGAAAGAGAAGGAAAACCTCTGAGCATGACGGCCCACCTCTGTGGAATGGGTAGACCAGAATTTCAGCCACAGGAGAAATCGCAGGGAGCGCTACCAGAGAGGAGAATGTAATGTAGATTTAAAAAAAAAATAATAATCTTTTTTTGTGTGGATTTTGCATTCATTGTATAATAATACCTTGTCAAACTTCACAAATCTGCATTCAGAAATGTTGCATCGTGCGGATGAGCATAGCATACAGTAAGACTGGCACATTTACAGAATACGGTATTTTGTATTTGGTGCCTGCATTTCTGTTTGCTGAGCAGCTGCAGGGAGTTTGACTTCTCTGCAAGGTCCTATATCTTGGTTTATAACGTTTCCTAATGGGATTTCTATTACATGGTAACAAAATGCCTATCCTAAACGGCTAAAAATTGCACCAAAGAGCCTCAAACATTGTACCTTTTGGCTTCATAATTTTTTTTTCCTTTTTATAGTTATAGTAACTTGCTGAAGGACACATGTCGGCACAAAGAAAGACAGAATGACCCTGTTGTTCCAGCAGAGGACGTTAAGGGATCCGGATTCAGGAAAAATGTACTTCTTACCTAATGTTTATTTCTTACGTGTTTTTTTTTTTTCATTTCCCCAACCCCCCAAAACCCCCTCCCCTGCCTAACTTATGCATTTTACATTTTTAGGATCTTGAAACGCCATTTATGTCTGTGGATAAACGTGAGCAGAAACCAAGTGGTGGGTCTTATATAAATTTATGCATATTTTATGTATAAATGGCCTATGTATATTGCAAGTAATTACATTCTCTGCTTGTTCCCTGTGGGCTGATGAATCAGAATAAGTGGCAAACCCCCCCCCCCCCCCTCACTGCAACGGCTGTCGCTTTTCTTTTGCATTCCTTTCCAGTAATGTTCTTCATCTTCACATACTCTGAATAGCTGTCTGCGTTTGAAAAAGGACCATTGTGATTTAAAGCAACCCTCAAGGTCCAAATAAAGATTTCAAATTAGCAAGGGAATGTATAGTAGACCTACCTTGTGTCCTTCATTTCACTGAATGAGGTGCAGACCTGCCTGTTCCCAGTCCCCTCTTCTGTCACCCAAGATGGCTGTGTCACTTCTCAGACTTACCTGATGCGCCCTGTTTATTAGTACCGGTGAAACTCGAAAAATTATAATATTGTGCAAAAGTTCATTTATTTCAGTAATGCAACTTAAAAGGTGAAACTAATGTGAGATACTCATTACATGCAAAGCGAGATATTTCACGCCTTTATTTGTTATAATTTTGGATGATTATGGCTTACAGCTTATGAAAACCCCAAATTCACAATCTCGGAAAATTAGAATATTGTGAAAAAGTTCAATATTCTAGGCTCAAAGTGTCACACTCTAGTCATCTAATTAATCCATAACACCTGCAAAGGGTTCCTGAGCCTTTAGATTGTCTGTCTTGTTCAGTAGGAATCACAATCATGGGAAAGACTGCTGACCTGACAGTTGTGCAGAAAACCATCATTGACAGCCTCCATAAGGAGGGAAAGCCTCAAAAGGTAATTGCAAAAGAATTTGAATGTTCCCAAAGTGCTTGTATCAAAGCAAATCAATAGAAAGTTATGTGGAAGGGACAAGTGTGGAAGACAAAAGGTGCACAAGCAGCAGGGAGGACTGCAGCCTGGAGAGGATTGTCAAGAAAAGGCCATTCAAAAGTGTTAGGGACTTTCACAAGGAGTGGACAGAGGCTGGAGAAGATGCATCAAAAGCCACCACACACAGACGGATCCTGGACATGGGCTTCAAATGTCGTATTCCTCTTGTCAAGCCTCTCCTGAACAACAAACGTCAGAAGCGTCTTACCTGGGCTAAAGAAAAAGAGAACTGGTCTGTTGCTCAGTTGTCCAAAGTCCTCTTGTCTGATGAGAGCAACTTTTGCATCTCATATGGAAACCAAGGACCCAGAGTCTGGAGATAGAATGGGGAGGCACACAATGCACGATGCTTGAGGTCCAGTGTGAAGTTTCCACAGTCTGTGTTGGTTTGCGGAGCCATGTCATCTGCTGGTGTTGGTCCACTGTGCTTTATTAAGTCCAGAGTCAAAGCAGCCGTCTACCAGGCAGGAGATTTTGGAGCACTTCATGCTTTCTTCTGCAGACTAGCTTTATGGAGATGGTGACTTCATTTTCCAACTTGACTTGGCACCTGCCCACACTGCCAAAAGTACCAAAACCTGGTTCAATGACCATGGGATTACCGTGCTTGATTGGCCAGCAAACTCGCCTGACCTGAATCTAGGGGGCATTGCCAAGAGAAAGATGAGACCTAACAATGCTGAAGGCTGCTATTGAAGCATGCTGGTCTTCCATAACACCTCAGCAGTGCCATAGGCTGATGGCACCCATGCCCCACCGCATTGAGGCAGTCATTTATGCAAAACGGGCCCAAACCAAGTATTGACTACATATGCATGATTATACTTTTCAGAGGTCCTACATTTTTCTATTTAACATCCTTTTTTTATTGATTTCATGTAATATTCTACATTTCTGAGATTGTGAATTTGGGGTTTTCATAAGCTGTAAGCCATAATCATCCAAATTATAACAAATAAAGGCTTGGAATATCTCGCTTTGTATGTAATGAGTCGATCTCATATATTAGTTTCACCTTTTAAGTTGCATTACTGAAATAAATTAACTTTTGCACGATATTCAAATTTTTTTGAGTTTCACCTGTAGTCCAGGTCACTTCCTGCTTGTCCAGCGCTGCACACAGGAGCAGCACTGGCCGATCCGAGAGCTGCAGGAAGGGTCTCCGTCTACCGATACACTGTGTACCTGCAGCCATCTTGGATGACAGAAGATGGGCCCAGGACCTGGACTATCCGCAGCTTAATCAGTTAATTAGAAGGCATCGTGTAAGTGTACTATACATTTCCCAGCTAATTTGACATTTTTGTTTGGAGGGTTGCTTTAATAAAATGTCACACATTTGTGGATTGCATGGATGAGACAGCAGCATTAAAAATCGGATTTGAGTGCAGAGTTCTTTGGTTGCAATCGCAGGTTGGGATCCTACTCTTGTACCATAACTTCTTAAGATTGAAGTCCTATGATGTCCAGTTATATCAGCATAGCGTATGCATAAAATAGTACAGGATATTAAAATGAGGGCCTACAGCAGGGGTGCACAACCTTTTCTGGTTGGGGGCCACATTGTCAGCCTGAACCAATTCCAAGGGACGAAAATAAAACTTAAAGGGGTATTACCAACTGAAATACTCTATTTTTGGCATATTGAACATACAGTATATACTATAAATGTCTAGTTACAGTTCTAGGACTCCCATCTAATACATGAAAGATACATGTAAGAAGCCATAAGACATAGACCTAGATGTCTTTTACCAGATGTTTGGGGGCCGCATTTAATGGTATCGAGGGCCGCATGTGGCACCCGGGATGCAGGTTGTGCACCCCTGGCCTACAGCATACGGGATATATTGGCAATATACAGAACACTAAAGCAGTCCTGAGAAATCAACCCATAAGGAACACAACTTGGAACCTTTACTACTAGCACCCCTTATCATATACCCTCCTTTCTTTAATATCGGTAACTAATTTATGAATACATTCCTGTATAGATGGGGGACTTTTATCTGTCCAGTGTTGCACTTGTATAGGGGTATTCTTATCATGTAAGGTTATGGTATATTGCTAGGACAAGCCATCTCTTTATGATCAGTGGGGATCCAACCCCCTGGAACCCCAAGCATCCGGATTTAGCACTAAATCTTCATCGGTGTTTTTCCCTGCAGAATGGCGCTCCACCTACCTTCTGTGAAAGGAACTGCAGTACAGCCTCATTCAGGTGAATCGTGTCTGCTGCAGTGCCCTGGAGAACAGGAATGTGGATGTGCAGGGAAAACCGCAGAGCTAAATCAGCACTTAAGGGCTTATTTAGACAAACATAAGGGCTCCGTGCCTGTATTGCAGACCACAAATGGCGGGTCCGCAATATACGGGCACTGGTGTGCAGACCTATTGACTTGAATGGGTCCGCAATCCGCAAAATATGGTGAACGATAGGACATGTCCTATCTTTTGTGGGGCGGAGGCACGGATTGGAAGCCCACGGAAACACTCAGAAGCGCTACCGTGGGCTTTCAGGTGTGCACACTGCCAGTGCCCGTATATTGCGGTCTGCAGCACAGGCACAAAGCTCTTATATTTGTCTGAATGAGCCCTAAAGTAAATGGGAGCAGCACTCCAGTAAGCACCTCCATCCATCTACTACACAATAGATGGAGCTGTGTAGTTCTGGCTCCGGAGCTACTCACGAACAGCTGATTGGTGAAGGTGCAGGGTGTTGGGCCCCTGCTGACCAGATGTTTAAGGACTAAGCTGCCATTAGTATAAAAGAAGTGTACCACACTCTGGTTTTAAAATGATCATTTATGACGGTAGCTGTAATTCTGAAATGTATTTCTTTTTACCCTTTTATTGCTCCCATTTTCAGTTCTGGGCTATGGTCACATGAACGGTACACGTGGCTTTTTCTTATTTTCGGTGATGTCATGTTTATGGGCGGGGGCAGTGATCGGGGAGTGTCTATGTGACTAGCTGGGCAGGAAAGGCTATCAATGGGAAGTTTGGGGCGGGCTGCCTGAGCTGTAGCAGAGAACGAAGAAGTGCATCATGGTTTGGTTAGATTCAGCAATAGGAAGTACTACATGCAGGATGTAAGCAATATATACATATTGAGAATGGGTCAGGAGAGTCCAAATTGAAAAAACAAAAACAAGGGGAAGGTGTACAGAAGGTAAGCAACTACCCGAGCAGATCTGTTAAAACTATAATAATCTAACAAATCTTAATTTCAGTCTATAACCTATAATACTAATAATAAAAAAGCTGTTTTGGACTGTTCGTTATAAACCTGATATGACTGTTATTTATGAAAGAAAAGTGCTTATTACTTGAATTTTCTAAAACAGTATGAAGTGAAAGTGTGGCAAATTAAAGGGGTTTTTCAACCTCCAAAAATAATTTGTGGCAGCCAGTAAACTGTTTTCAAAAGGTGTGCTTTTTTTCTTAGTCACTCTGTTCTGGTGCTGGGACTCCCACAGGAGACTAGGCACTGGGACAGAGGAACTTTTAAAAGGTGAGGGTTTATTTAATGGCTTCCAGGCTATTTTTTGCTAATTCCTTTAAAAATATTTATATATATATATATATATATATATATATATATATATATATATATAATTATAATAAATTTTTTTTTAATGATTGCAAAATTGTTTTGATTAATAAATCTAATATGTCTTTGGCCAGCTGTAATGTTGTTTAATTTTAGCATCTGTATGTTTCATGTGTGATTGTTTTTTTTTTTTTTAAGAAATCCATTCTACGGAGCATTTGTCAGAAAAACCTAGCCATTACTATGTCCATGTGGGGAATATAGCTCACTGTGTTACAGAGGTATGCATATAGAATTATCAGCATCCTATCTATTCCATTGCCCCTGCTATTTTTGTAAACTTTATTTTTTTTTACTTTAAAGTGATAACTTTTCTATGGCTTTATTTGGTTAGTCTTGTTTAGTAGTTTCTATCTGATGTGACCTTATTATGGCAGAACATCACCGCAGCTTGCAGTGTTTGCTCACACATGCAGCTTGCAGGCCCATAGCTCCTGATATCCTCCCAAGATATGTATCTTTACTTTTCCATAGTGCTGATCTCTGACTGTGGAAGCTGACATAGGAACACATTGCTGCATTTAATTGGCTGCTGATTGATTGCATCAAAGTCTCTTTCAGGGGAGTAAAGAGCAGTGCAGGACTATAAATCCCAAAAGGACCCATGCCGTACATGTACGGCGCTGGTGGACGTGACGACAAAAATTCTTTATTATGTAAAACTGAAACAAACATATTTGGTATTGTCACATCCGTAACAACAACCTCTATAAAAATAGCACATGATCTAACCTGTCAGATGAACGTTGTAAATAACAAAAAATAAAACCGTGCCAAAACAGCTATTTTTTGTTACCTTGCCTCACAAAAAGTGTAATGGAGCAACCAAAAATCATATGTACCCTAAAATAGTACCAACAAAACTGCCACCTTAGCCTGTAGTTTCCAAAATGGGATCACTTTTTGGGAGTTTCTACTCTAAGGCCCCTTTCACACGGGCGTGATTTCCGCGCGGGTGCAATGCGTGAGGTGAAAAAACCACATGGCGCTCCTTTCCTTCTGCTCCCTGCCGTGTGGCCATACAGCAGTTTACGACCATGTATGGGGTATTTCTGTAACCTACAGAATCAGGGTAATAAATATTGAGTTTTGTTTGGCAGTTAACCCTTGCTTTGTTATTGAAAAAAAATGGATTAAAATGGGAAATCTGCCAAAAAAGTGACATTTCATCTACATTTTCCTTTAATTCTTGTGGAACACCTAAAGGGTTAGGGTACTTTCACACTAGCATTATTCTTTTCCGGCATAGAGTTCCGTCAAAAGGGCTCTGTGCCGGAAAAGAACTGATCAGGCATATTCCCTTGCAATCTGAATGGATAGAAATCCGTTCAGTTTGCATCAGTATGCCTTTCGTTCAGTCACTGTCAGGCGTTTTGGACGGACATAATATGTCCGTCCAAAATGCCTGATCAGTCGCCGGAATGCCGGATCCAGCACTAATTTCCATTGACTTGCATTAGTGCCGGATCCGGCATTGTGAAACAACTGAAGGACGGATTCGTTCTTGCAATGCATTTGTAGACTGATCCGCACCCGGATCCGTCTACAAATGCTGTCAGTTGTCACACTGAACAGGTGATCCTGCAGGCAGCTCCGACGACGGAACTGCCTGCCGGATCACACTAACGCTAGTGTAAAAGTACCCTTACCAAAGTTTGTAAAATCAGTTTTGAGTTTTGAGGGGTTTATTTTCCAAAATAGGGTCATTTATGGGTGGTTTCTATTATGTGAGCCTCGCAAATCGACTTCAGACCTGAACTGGTCCTTTAAAAGTGGGTTTTAGAAATCTTCTGAAAAATTTCAAGATTTGCTTCTCAACTTCTAACGTCCCTAATAATTTAAATGGCTTTCACAAAATTATCCAAACATAAAGTAGACATATGGGGAATGTAAAGTAATAACTATTATATGAGGTATCAATATCTGTTTTAAAAGAAGAGAAATAGAAATTTGGAAAGTTAAGAATTTTTCAATTTTTTTTGTAAATTTGGTATTTTTAAAAAAAAATAAAAATGGAAAATATTGACTGAAATTTACCACTATCATAAAGTACAATATGTCACAAGAAAACAATCTCTGAATGGCTTAGATAAGTAAAAGCGTTCCAAAGTTATTACCACATAAAGTGACACGTCAAATTTCCAAAAAAACGGTCTGGTGAAAAATAGCAGGGTCCTGAAGGGGTTAATCATTGTTGCTGTCCCTGTGCTGCCACTTCTTTACACTTTATTTTTTTTTTTACACTTCGTAATGGGCACAACAGATGGCTTCAAGGTGGAGCAACTGTGTGTGCAGTGATCCAACTGTAGGGACAGTCTGCTAAATATAATTTTAACCATTCACATTTCCATCACTAAGCTCGTATTCACATCTACCTCAAAAGCTTCTTTAGGGGCCCTCCATGGGGGTTTTCATTAAAAAAAAAATGACAAAATATTACGCTGTGCTGTTTTGTCTGGTAAAATGCTGGGTTGTATGATGGAATCCAAGCAAACTTCTTCAGAGCCAATGGGGTCCATCAGGACAATTTGTGGCCATTGTGTGATGGATCCAGCACTTTTGTTGTTTTAATTTTTCTGCTTCTATAACTGAGCAGAACAATGAACGTAGTAACAATCCGCAAAAAGAATAAAAAATAGAGCGTGTCCTATTCTTGTTCGCAGTTGCGGACAAGAATAGACATTAACATCATAGGGCTGGCTATGTGCACTCCACAAAATACAGACCAAACACGGCCGGTACCCTTAGCTTGAGGATACTTCTAGGGCAGGGGTAGGCAACCTTCAGCACTCCAGCTGTTGTGAAACTACAACTCCCAGCATGCATAAGTGCTCTGCTCTTCTCAGAACTCCCATAGAAATGAATGGAGCATGCTGGGAGTTGTAGTTTCACAACATCTGGAGTGCCGAAAGGTTGCTGATCCCTGTGCTAGGGTTTGTTAGGTGTCCAGGATGACAAAATATAGGATTCATTGGGGCTTTCATCTGAAAAATTTACTTTATGGTGTGCCTGCCATGCAGCTAGAATTTTTTGACAGCTTAAAAACTGTTTTGTAGTCACAGCTGGTATACCTGTAAATTTTTTATATATATATATATATATATATATATATATATATATATATATATATATATATAAATATAAATTTGTGACTTTCCTTATTTTTCTCTTTTTTACATATATATTACGCTGTAGGTTGAACTGATGGATCTCTTCCAAAAATACAGTGTATCTAATGTTTTCCTTGAAGCATCTTCTCTGACTTGCAGGTAAAGTATTGGCATTTTATATTTCATAAAAGTATAGCGGTAACATATTCTGCAGCACTTTACAAATCAAGAGGTCCATATACAAACAAAATCAGTCATTACGTAGTAACAGACTAACCAACAGAACAATAGGAGTGAGGGTCCTGCTCGCAGGGGTTTACAGTTTGTGGAGCTATATGGTGGCCCAGCCTTCTTAGGCCAGGCTCACATCTGCGTTGTGAACTATGACACTTTAATCCGGTCACTGTATCCAGCATGTCTGCATTCAGCCAGAATAAATATGGTACATGCAACATTTTTTGTACAAACGAAAGTCAGCATATATGCTGGAAAGCGGCTGGATTACCGCCACATCGCATTGCAGTGAATGGGGATTCGGCGGTGCACAGTGTTATCCAGCTATGCCAGACACAGTGAGCTCTGTTGGTGCACACTGCTGAAGTTCACAGAAGTGGCTCCTTAAAATGGCTTAGATTGCCTTGCCTTACCAGTGGCCTCTCCTCCTAATTTAGGGCCTTTGCTGTCCACACCTCTTTAAATAGCCAGGGAATGCATTCTAATTTAAGCCCCCTAACCTTGTGGCCTTTTGGGATCTGTGATTGAAGGCCACGGCAAATACGTATGGGGCCTAGTTTCTTGGATCCCAGTGGTGTTTTCTCTTTGCAGCCATACCCCCCGTCCCCCTCTTCTTTTCTTGCTCTTGGAGTCCTGGTGGGTAAAGTTGCTACCTCCGAGGGTAGAGGACTTGTCTTTTCCAGCATCCCACTTTCAGAAATCCTTGTTGGCGTCACCCCTTTTTCTCCTCTCTGGGTGGTGGGCATCAGCATCTTGGTGAGGCTTCTTGCAATGTCTCTACCCTTAATCTTTCAATGGCTTTTTTTATTTATTTATTTTTACCTTTTTCTCCTCCAGCATGAATAGACATGGCCTCTCCCCCAGGACCTCCCTCTTTAGATCCTTTCCCTTTTCCCTTATTTTTCTGCCTTGCTTCACCACAACCTTACAGCTCCATAGACTAGGCAATAAATGCAGGGGGGAGCATGACATTTGTCTTGGCGGATGTCACACGGACAGCATATGGAATGGTTTTCCTTGGTGTTCAATTTTTTTTTTCTTTTTTTAAGGGGAGGAGCAGGTTTATCAAAACAAAGCTTGCTCTAGGTGTGCCAGATTTGTTTTTTCAGGTGCTTTTCTCCATAGGTTAGGCTGAATTCACACTTAAAGGCTATGTACATCTTTTGGAGTCGAATTTTTTTTTATGATTGTATTTAACTTATTTTTGGCTAAAATCATATTTTCAATTGGTCTTTATTAAAAAATATTGAGCTGTTCAGTCACAAAGGGTTAACTGTTTTTCTAGCTGTGACTGGTACTTTCACATTCACTTCATGCTGGTCATCTAATTACCCTTATCTAACCTACTGAGAGGTCATAAACACTTATATAATCCACATTCTTATCAATAAGATAAGGATTGAGCTTTAATGAGTGTTTATAATGTCAGAGAGCAAAGAAGTCTGATGGAAAAGACAAAAAATCCACAGGAAGCTAGTAGAGCATGTCGGCTCTGTACACAACAAAGGATTCCATATTGTTAATAAAGGCCAATTGAAAAAATGATTTTTAGCTTCAAATAAGTATAATGCAATAATTAAAAAAAAAATTGCCCCCCAAAGGTGTACATGGCTGTTTTTTGACCCGCACCTGGTTTTGGCTCACAATAACTGACCAAACAACTGAAATGTGAACCCAGCTTTGCTTCAGCCATTTTTTGATGGCGAGTGGTGCAGGTCCTCAGTCTACAGAGCCCAAAATGCCTACTTTATTTGTAGGGTGACCAAAGTAATGTAAGAGCTGTTAACCGTTTTTAGCGATATTGCACAAATGATGGTTTTAGTCCAGGGATCATCAACCTTCGTCACTCCAGCTGTTGTGACACTGCAATTCCCAGGATGCTCCATTCACTTCTGTGGAAGTTCTGAGAAGAGCTGAGCAAGTGTGCATGCTGGTAGTTGTAGTTTCACAACAACTGGTGACCCCTGGTCTAGTCCCTTAGGTCCAGAACACTGTCGTCATTAAGGAGTTAAATGTCAAAAATGCCTGAAAAATTTTTTTTTTTTTTTTTTTTATACCTTGTGTAATTTTAAACAACACGTTTAAAAAAGCTTTGATCACATAATTAGTGTTTTTACACGTTGCTTATTTTTCTCCTCAAGTTATGCAGTACTGACTTTCTCTAAGTCAGAAGAAGCAGACGCTGCCATAAAAGAGGTGGATGGGAAGATGATGTATGGCAAAAAGTTAAAAGTTCGTTCCATCAGGACCTCCAATTGCAATCTTTCAGTGGCATTTCAAAAAATAAAATCAGTTTCTAGAGAGATCCCTCCAGAAGGAAAAGGATTTCATTCCAGCGAGCCAAAAGAAAGTTTTGTGCTAGAGCCACCGAAAAGTGACTGTACCCAGTCCGTCCAGGTCCCGAGTGATCAGACCCATGTCGCATCAGTTGGAAATTTGCCCAATGCGTTTGTTAATTTGCCAAGCAATAAAGGTTATCCTTTCACTAACACAAACCAAGGAATTCCAGCTGCTCCGCCGTGCACTGCTTCTGGCTGCTCTAACTTTACGCCTCCAGGTTATCAGTGCATGTTGCAGTCACATCAGTCACACTTGATATACAACAACATGCCAAATTTTATGTATGTTCCTTTTTCTTATCCTTTATATCAGATGCCTAACCACCATCCTTTTCAGCCTTCTGTGGCACAACCTAATAACTGTGCACCAGGTAATAACATGGCATCTAACGTACATATTGCATTTGGTAAAGATGCTGGCTATTCTGCACATGCAAAGCCGGTGAGATACAATCGTGGCACAAACCGAAAAAGCATCTTTCAGACTTCACCATCCATTCTGCAGAGCAAATTGACCTCCTCAAATGACAAAACCAAATTATTGGAAAGAGACATTGGTGCAAAGTTTGTGGAAGATAAAGCTGCAACTGTAAAACCGGTCAACGAACCAGCAGTATCTTGTACCACATCAAGCAATGCAGAACTTCACCCTTCAGAAACTGCATCTCAAGACAATGCTCTCAAATTGTCAGCTACTACTGCAGGCGTTTGTAGTGTAGGAAAAACGGTCACTGACAATTTGGCATCTTGTGATGGACAGACAGTTTTTCCTGGACCACTAAACTTCAAATCTGCAGCTCCTTTAAGATGTCCAACGTTTGTTCCGCCTAGTGTCACAATTCCTGAAACCATTAAGCCATCTGTAAATCGCAGCTCAGCAGATCAGACTGAAGTCGAATCTACTATCCCATCAAAGCAAGGAGATTCTCTGCCAACTGGAATAACGGTAAAAAAAAACATAAAATCAGTGCCATTCATGGTGGAATATACATTGCTCCATAAGATGCAACTAGGGATAGAGGAGGAAAATAAGAAACAAATTATATTTTTCATCGGACCCCTATTCCTGAAGCCCCCCCCCCCCCCCCCAGCTCCATCAGACTCTCATTCTTTCTTATACTTCAGATCAGACCCCCATTCCTTCTCGGACCTCTGTATCAGACCCCCAAGCTCCATCAGACAAATAAATGAATTAACTTGCCTCTTCTGCTCTGACAATTGCAACTCCCTTGTCTTCTTGTGGCCTGAGCTGCACTGTGACCTTGTGTTGCATAGCGTCAGGTCATAGTGCACGCCTACGTGTGCTAGGTCCTGATGCGATGCTGTATGTAATCGGAACACGTGCAGTGCCCAAAAGAAGACGAGGGAGCGGTAAGTACAGGCAGAGCAGCGCTTTACTTACCACTCCCTGTACCTCCTGCATACTAATGATGGCTTCTATAATGGAAGTAGTTATTAGCATATGCACCATAAAGTGCACTTCCACCCCCGCCCCTTGCTTTTGGAGGGGTGGGGGGTGAGTCTTATAGTCTGAAAAATGCTGTAATGATGCATTTTAATTCTTTAATTCCCTCTGATCATCAACTGTTGTTTACCTGCCTGTTTATTAACATGTCAAAGCAGCTTTCCCCAACCAATGGGCTGGAAACCCCATATGTGTCTCAGGCCCCCTGCTTTTGCTTCCAAGTTGTCAGTTGCTGGTATTGCCATGTATAATGATATGAGTGGGTTAATTTGTCAGTTTTTCCAGCACTAGTTGTAGTATGAGGCCCAAGGGTTTTTTTGCACAATAATACCGAATATTGAGGGAAATTGTATGTATGCTATAAAACAGGGATGCTCAACCTGTGGCCCTCCAGCTGTTGTAAAACTACAACTCCCATCATGCCCTTCTGTAGGCTCATAGCTGTAGGCTGTCCAGGAATGATGGGAGTTGTAGTTTTGCAACAGCTGGAGGGCTGCAGGTTGAGCATGCCTGCTATAAAACATAGTTGCATAAGATTCTTTGGCCCTGCCATCCGGGAACACAGAGTTTTACTGACCCTATCAAATAACATATAGTACATATGTAGTGTGTAAAGAATGCACTATTGCAGTAATACCTTATCTAATAAGAATTTCTTATCCTAAGGATTGGGGTGTATACCCACGACTTACATCTTCTGAGCTTCCAATCACCATCATTCCTAACCAGTTAAACTTCTCCCAGTTCAAAAAGGTTGTAAAGCACCTGTCAGATCTGCACAAAGGTGCTAAGAGGTGAGTCATTAATGTTCGCTTGTTAGGTTCAAATTCATTCTTTTATGATTTTTTTTTTTTTTCTTATTTTTATTTGTAGAGACCAGATTGTCAGAACACTGGAAGAAATTAGAACGAACAGAGGAGGGACCTTTGGTGGTTTGACCATTCCAGAAATTATATATGCTGCTTCTTCAAAGTTAGCTGGAAATATTCCTCCAGCATGAAAAAGCTACATGACAGGTACTACTTTGTATGATTTGCTTAGAGCTTACGGTGGGTGGTATGTTACTCTTAGGCCTCTTTCACACGGGCGTCATGTTAGACGCCTGGATAAGAGGCGAGTGCGTTGCGGGAAAATGCGCTATTTTTCCGCGTGTGCAAACTGTTGTAATGCGTTTTGCACGCGCTTGGAAAAAATCGGCATGTTTGTTACCCAGACCCCAAGCCGGACTTCATTACTGAAGTCCAGTTTCGGGTTGAGTATTCTGTATATTTTATTATTTTCCCTTATTACATGGTTATAAAGGAAAATAATAGCATTCTAAATACAGAATGCAAAAAGGGCGATTGAGGGTTAAAAAATAAATAAAAAGTAACTCTCCTCTTCCAGTTGAGCGCGTTGCTGCCGGTCTTCTGTTCTGTCTTCAGCTGGGGGGGTAAAGGACCTTTCGTGACGTCACTGGGTCACAGGGTCCAATCACATGAGTATTAGAATGTACTGGCTCCGATGAGCCAAAGTTATTGCTTTGCGAAATATCGAGAGACTTCAGGTAATAACTTCATAAATTAATTTATACTGTAAAAAAACATTTCCCGATCTCTGGTTCGGTTCTAAGGGTACTTTCACACTTGCGTTGGTGCGGATCCGTCTGTTTATTTGCACAGACGAATCCGCACCTATAATGCAAACATTTGTATCCGTTCAGAACGGATCCGTTTGCATTAGTTAAAAGAAAAATAACAAAGTCCAAAACGTATCCGTTTTGAATTACATTGAAAGTCAATGGGGAACGGATCCGTTTTTAAATGCACCATATTGTGTCATTGAAAACGAATCCGTCCCCATTGACTTATTTTGTAATTAAAAACGGATCTGTTAGGCTCCGCCTCTTCAGACGGACACCAAAATGCTGCAAGCTGCGTTTTCGTGTCCGCCTCCAAAACAGAATAGAAGCAGAATGGAGCCGAACTGATGCATTCTGAACGGATCCTTATCCATTCAGAATGCATTGGGGCTTAACTGATCCGTTTTGGACCGTTTGTGAGAGCCCTGATACGGATCTCACAAACGGAATCCAAAACGCTCGTGTGAAAGTACCCTAAGTGGTACCTTGCATTGTATAATGTGATGAAAAAATTAATCCAGCCAGCAAAGGAAGCAATATGGACAATCACAATACATTAGTAAGTGCCTTGTATTAACTTTATCTACATGCTGAAAGCTATTTGTTGAAGTGATAAAACCCCTTTAAAGGCTATGTTCACCTTCGGAGGCAATTTTTGTTTGACTACGTTTTACTCATTTTTGGCTGTAAGTCTTATTTTCAATTGGCCTTTATTAAAAAATATTGAGACGTTCTGTCACAAAGGGTTCCCTTTTCTACTAGCTGTGTGAAGGATACTTTCACTTTGTGCAGGTCATCTAATAACTCTTATTTCTAAACTACTGAGCGGTCATAAACACTTATTTAAGCCACATTCTTATCAGTAAGATAAGGATTGAGGTTTAATGAATGTTTATAATGTCAGAGAGCAGAGATAAGAAGTCCATCTGCTCCCCAGATGACTGAAAAGACAAAAAATCCACAGGAAGCTAGTAGAGCGTCAGCTCTGTACACAGAAAAAGGATTCCATATTGTTAATAAAGGCCAATTGGAAAAATGATTTTTTTTTATCTCAAAAGGAGTACAATGTAATAATAACAAATTGCACCCAAAGGTGTACATGGCCTTTAAGTTAGAAAATGCAGAGATGGGCCCAAAGCACACAACTGTATTTTTTGTCCACATCCAGTCCGCATTTTGTTCGGATTGATGCTGACAAATTGATTTCTATGGGGGCCGCAAAACATGTGGAGAGCACACCGTGTGCTGTCTGCATCGGTATGCCCGTTCCACGTCTCTGCAAAAAAAAGAATATGTCCTGTTGGTTGGTATCTGTGCTTTGCAGATCTGCAGTTTGCGGATATGGACGCGTGCACAGGGTCTTAAAAATACTATATGAATTGCACATTTTACTGAATCTTTTCCCACATAAACTATATATTCATCTGCTCAGCTCCTTCTGCTCTAGGACATGCTGCCTGCATTTTGTCGTAACAGGTTCCCTTTAACATGCACCTGACTATTCTACAGAAATATCTGTTCTTGCAGCAGTTTTGTACATCGTGTTTTTCTTCCACAGGTTTCCCCATAGACTTCCACATACATTTTGCTACTGACGGTGGAGTGAAAAGCTGAAAGACAGTGGGAGCTGACCGCAGCATCACAGAAAGGATCTCTTGTTTCTGTTCTCATACGAGTTTGTTTGAAAGTCATCTGTACTTTTTTTCTACCTTCAGTTTAATTTTGCAGAAACGGGTTCAAGGCTTTAGAAAGTTCAGTTACAAATTAAACATAGTTACTTAAAGCGTAGCGCACTGTTAGGTGGGAGAGGCGCTCTGCACGGGTACATCCACTCAGAGGGCCTGGGATGCGGTTGCTTTGCAGCTGAGAACCGCATGGCCATCCACAATGAAGACCAAATAAACTGCGGTCCTAATCAGTTAATACAATGCGGTTGTCACTTGTACATGGTACTCGACCGCAAGGCAGCTGCATCTCAACCGCAGCACACCACTCGTGGGGCTGTACCCTTGGGTAGACTTCCTGCACTGAGATCCCTAGACGATAGGTGAATGGCAAAAACCCAAATAGGACAACTTCCAACCCAATCACTTTTGCTTTAGCTATCACTGCACATTAAAACGGGGCATAATATTTATTATTATTTTTTCTGTAGTAAAATAGCCTAAAAAGAAATATTAGACTTTAGACAAAGGACACTCTGGACAAAAGCGGAAAATGTATCTTGTGCCCATAGTGGAAGCATCCTTCCCCATGCTCCCACCAAGTGGTCCCTGCTCAAGTAATCTCCTGGTTCCATCATTCGGGAAGCTGTATAGGGAATGAGTATCTATTGTGACAGTAAGTCATCCACTATAAAGGTTCCAGACAAGTCATGACAGTTGGAGCATCAAACCTTGCCATACAGGTAGGCAGCTATAACTGCACAGCTGAGACTGTAGAGGTGGGAGGATGCTTCTATTCTGGGCGAACCTGGATTTTTCATTTTGCATGGTATGTCGCATATACATATTATACATACATATTGTTGTGTTTTTTTTTGTTTTTTCACATTCTGTATGTCTTAGAGCTATAAAGACAAAAACTGACGCATTATCAGTCCAGGTCTCTGCCATCTATAAGGGGCCAAATTCAGAGGTGTTAATAGGTAAAGTTTAACAATTCAAAAGGACCACTTTGTGCTTCAACTCTTCCCAACACACCAGTTATTACAGTACTTGCAGTCAGTGAATGGAAATAATCTATAAACCTATTCAGGGTCTGAGAGCCCTGTCTTCATGTCCAGTAGACGCAGAAAGTTCTCTGAGGTACACGCCTGATGTATGTACCTGTGTAGTTTGGACATGATCTGGAAAGGTTTTTAGCCAGTTCACAAATTTATCAATCACAAAGTATATTAGGAGGTGTAATGATCTGTCCACGTATTACTTTTCATCCTTTGGGTGATGCATGGTACTATATGCCGATAAAACGGCCTATGTCAAAGCTTTCAACAGATGTTTACATCTGCACAAATGGAGGCTTCAGAAGTGATGTGAACAGGGCCCAACTTTTCATTATACAATTTGCTTAAAACTGGGAAGCCCCTTTAAAGAGGTTGTGCAGTGGTACAATATCGATGACCTGTCCTCAAGATAGCTCATCATTATCAGATCGACAGGGTGCCGGTGGCTGATCAGCTGTTTGAGGAGGTTGCCGTGCCTGTGTCACTGTGCAGAGTTATCAGAACTGCTCATCTTGCTTAAGTGAATGGAACAAGCAGTTGTAATTATACTGCATTGGGAGACGGCATGTAGTCCAACTTTGAAGAGGACGTGGCGCTCACGTGAGCACCGAAACCCCTTTAAACAACTGATTGGCTGGGGTGCCAGGAAGCAGACCAGCCCCACCCCCGAGGATAGGCCATCAATATTATACCACTTCACAACCCCTTTAAAGGCTTTTTCCTAAACTTTAATACTGATAACCTATCCTCTGGATAGGTCATGAGTAGTGTTGCGTGAACTTGTGTTTCAAGTTTGGGGTACAAGGTTCGGCTTATCTAAGAATTCCGTTATGGATTCCGCTACCCCCTAGCATAAGTTATGGTCAGTGGGAGCAGAATCCATAACGGAATTCTTAGATAACCCGAACTTTGTACGCTGAACTTGAAACACAAGTTTGCTCATCTCTAGTTATGAGTATCTGATCGGTGCCACCGATGAGCTGTTTGAGAAGGCACCACCTATGAGCGCCGCGGTCTTCTCTGTGCTCACCAAGCACAGCGGCGTAGATTGTATAGTGGTTGTGCTTGGTATCGAAGCTCAGTCCCATTCACTTCTATGGGACTGTGCTGTGTCTAGGCCATGTGCCCGATGAACATGTTGTCAGTCAGCCTACGAAAAGCTAGAGAAGGCCGCAGCACTACTGTGGGGACCACTGCCTTCTCAAACAGCTGGTTGGCAGGGGTCCCGGGTGTCGGACACCCACCGATCACATACTGATGACCTGCCCAGAGGATAGGTCATCAGTATTAAAGTCTCGGAAAACCCCTTTAACTTTCTTATTCAGGGGAAATACCACCCCAGTCAGTAAACCTAAAATGTTAACAGCTTTGCAATATAGTTTTAATATCTCTTAACATTTTACCACGGTGTAATTTATTAGAAAAAACTTCTTGTTGCTATGTGGACGCCATCGACAAGCTGCTGTTTGTCTTGAATCTTCTTTGTGTGTCTTTTCAGTACACAGTTTAGAACAGAACTATAATTACCAATGTATTCAGTTTCTGGCTCATTAAAGATGTCTTTACAAAATACAATTTTCAAAATGCCAATTTACAAAGGGGAAATTCTCTCATATCCTGATGGAAAGCAGCTACTTTAATGCCTCTTGCTTAGGAGAACCCTGCACATCCTTTGACATTGACGGCCCATTGATTAGAACGGGAACTGGGTAATTCTTAATTTTCCCTGTGGTGACATAGCATAGGAATTGAGCACTGCCGGGTTCCTTCACAATTCCTTTTTACCAACAAGGGGTTTTGTAAGCTCCCAACACTTTAGTCCTTCAGTGCCCTAGCTTGTAGAAACGTGAAAATGCGCCTGTCGGTTGACATGGTAATGAGCATGGCATGTTTATGTACTGAGCCTGGGTGTTCACATAAGACACAACTTTAAATAAGCTTAAAGGGGTTGTGCAGGTTGTGTATAGTGATGACCTATCCTCGAGAGAGGTCAACAATATCTGACCTGCGAAGTCCAACACCCAGTACTCCTGTCAATCAGCTGTTTGAGGAGGAGGTGGCGCTCCATGCGTGCGCTGCTTCCTCTTCATTACACAGCATTTTGTCTCCCTTGCAGCAGCGGCGCAATATTATTACAAGTATTCGTTCCATTGTCTCTGAGACAACAGGCAGCGTAATGGAGAGGAAGTAGCGCTCGCATGGAGCACCTCCTCCTCTTCAAACAGCTAATCGGCAGGAGTTCGACACCCCCGACGATCAAACATTGATGACCTATCCTGAGGATAGGTCATCACCATACAGCCTGCACAAGCCCTTTAAAGCTATAAAAGTGAAAAAGGGACTACTATGGGCCGAAGATCGAGAAAGTAAAATGCGTGTTCCTAATCATTGCCCCTCATAAATGTACCCCCTGGCAAATAATGTTTTGTTGGGGGATTTCCTTTTATGTGGTACCAAAAATAGTCATTTGTTTTCAGCAGCACATTGTCCCATGTAAACAGAATGTGCACCAAAGATATGCAACGGTGCTATAGTCAGTGCTTGTATCGGGCTGAAGCTGCCCAATGTAACAGGACCCCCACGTGAAAACGTAGGTATATTTAAAAAATGTTCCGTTTTTATATCTGCTGACCTTTTTTTTGAGGATCATCTTCACTTATAAGGTGAGCCATCAGATTTGTACTTTTTTTTTTTTTTGTGGCTGACTCCTGATGTAAAGGAACCCTAAAACCAGATGCATAATAAAAGATGGTGCTTCAGTTTGATCTGCTTCCTCCCACCACTTTTTTCTGAGTAGATGTTTAATGCCTCTGTACTGTATTGCTTTACTTTGTAGCTCTAGACACTACATTACGTTTGCCGGTGTTTGTTTTCCAGTTGTATTCAATAAAAAAAATTGCAGAAAAACCTGTATTTTTGTGCTCGTTTCTACAATTCAAGGTTTAAATCGAATGACTGTACTTGCTTCTAAAGAGGTAAAATGATGATGGTTGGTTGCTAAATGACCTAGCATCTGAAGAGAAAATTGTCACTGCAAATTCAGTGGTATTCACAAAGATGATCTGTGTTTAGCAGGAACAGTGATAGTTTATTATGTGGATATATTGATGGGGCACTCTTAAAAAATTTGGAACCAAATAGGGATCTTGATTGAAAATAGATAATTTTTGAGAGTGCCCCATCAATATTTCCATTTGATTACCCTTTTTTGGGGTGGAGTGAGTGACTCCATCCGGTGGGTAGCACCCAATTTCCCTACATCTAATTTTCTTGTGCGACATCCCTGACCTATAGTTTATTATGTAATCACATAAACGTTTCATTTAACTAAACCATTATCATTTTATCGTATATGCAACCCTTAACAAGTGTGCTGCAGTGTTCTAAATGGATTTAAAGTGAGTTTGTCAGCAGGTTTGACCATGCTAAGCTCCAACAATGGAGCAGATGGAAGATGGCAGTTAGGGATGAGCGAACCGAACCAGAGTTCGGGAAATATTACAGTACAAATTAATTTTTTGAAGTTATTGCACAAAGTTTCGCGAGACTTCGCGAAGCAATAATGCTGGCTCATCAAAGCCAATATATTCTATACTGTATGGAGCTCCTGCTCAGTACAGTATTAGAACAACGTTTTGTGCGAATCGACTTCGGCTATTTCATCCGAAGTCGATTCGCTCATCCCTAATGGCAATTGTATACAGGCTGAGCGCAGATGAGTGGTAGAGAAAAGAAATGGATATATTGAACTGATCCTGCTGGTTAAAATGATCCATGTATTGTCAAAATCTGTTGTGCCATGGAATCCCCCTTGATTGACAGGGCCAGGATGAGTCGACCTGCAGTCCTATCAACCGAGGAAGAGGGCTGGCAGGAGGAGCAGGGGTGCACAGAGAGAGCCTCCATAAAATTGAAGGGGATCCTTTTAACATCTGTTTCTCAGAAAGGCACAAGTGTAAAAAAAAAAAAAAAAAAGGACCATATTGAAGTTTTGCGTAGACTTTTTTTGTAGACTATATATAAGTGCCTGGTAGAGCCTTGAAACACGTAGGAATTTTCATAAAAACGATTCATGTGAAGAAGCATCAGACAAAATAAGCCCTCACTTTTGCATCCATACTAGACTATAGAACAACCAAGCTACAGTATTTTAATGTCCGACTTTTTATACTTCCTTGCTAGTACAAGGCCAATATTGTTCTGGAAATGGGTATAACTGGCATGGCCACAAGATGGCGGCATGTTCATATGTTGTGTATAGAAGAATTTCAAATGTAAATAAACGTTTCAGAAGCCATTTGGAAGAATGTAATCACAGCTACTGTACACTGCAACTGATTGTGCGGGTTTAGTGGCTCTAGTGTGTGTCTGAGATGGAGAAATTAGATGGTGAGGACAATGCGTACATCCCTTCAGAATATGTTAGAGTAAATAAATCTGGAATTAATACTCTCATTGGAATTGTTCGTAATATAGTTATAGGGGTTGTCCAGGGTTAGAAAAAAAAAGCATGGCTACTTTAATCCAGACACAGCACCACACCAGTCCACAGGTTGTCTGTGGTACTGCAGCTCTGTCTCATTGACTCAAATGGAGTCTAGCTGCAATATCAGACACCGCCCATGGACGGATGTGGTGCTGTTTTGTAAGAAAGCGGACATATTTTTCTCTTCCTGTACAACCTCTTTATTAGGTTTGTGTTAAGAAACCCGTTTTCATCTGCTCCTATTATGAAATGTTACACTTATTAGAAGACGTGATTCTCTATGCACTATCCTCATCGCTTAGCCAGAGCTGAGCTGTGCCTACAAAGATCATCCTGGCTGCAGGGGCTGCATCACACAGACGGTCCGATGATTTCAATGGACATTTTAGAAGGCCTAATTTCACTTGTGGTGATGCTGCAGAAAAAATGAACACTAAAGCGACCCACAAGTTCAGTACGAGAAGCATGCTGCATGTGGGAGTCTGATTTCCCCTTTCACCTCTGCTCCTCTGATAAGATCGCACAGCATTATGATTTATAATGCTGTGTCCCTGCCACACCTCAAATCTACTGAATTGTTCTAACATAATGGCATCGGTGTAATTCAATAGCTACTTGTCTGGCAGGGACACACAGCATAATAAATTATTAAAAATGGACAGAATGGCTCGTCAGAAAAGCACACTGCCGCTCCATTATTTCTATGTGAGTGCTGGAATAGTAGAGCGCTGTACTCGGCTATCTCCAGCGCTGTCATTGAGTTTGAATGGAGCAGCGGTGTGCTTTTCCGACCAGCCTCTTCGTCTGTTTCAAGGGGGCTCCACAGGGAATGGGCCCCTGTCTTATGATGGGTGGGGGTCCCATTGGTAGGATTCCCACCAATCTAATAGTTCTTCTGTGGCTAGGCAATTTTCTATAACCAAAATTCCCTTTTAAGGACCACTAACATTCTCTCCAACCTGGTGTTCCAGTGATCATCACTTTTTTTTTTTTTTTTTCTTTTTTTTCTACAATTTAAGTGTAGGAGACCTTGAATTTTGCATACCAAGTTGTAGTTGTTTTTTTAGGACCCGTTTGGGGTTCATATAGTGTATTAAATAACTTATTTTTAGCGGGAAGACTTAAAAAAAAACATCATTTTGTGAGATTTATTTTTACAGCGTTCATAAATACCTTTATTCTGTGGGTGAGTATGAGGTTGCCAACTTTAAATTTTTCTCTTTTCCCTGCAGCATGTCTGCTCCCCCTTCTTTGGTCTTGCACATGAACGTATTTTCTTTCCGTGTCCGTTCAGTTTTTTGTTTTTTTTTGTGGACCGTATACGGAACCATTCATTTCAACGGGTCCGCAGAAAAGTTACGCAAAAAATAGAACATGTCCTATTATTGTCAGCATTACGGACAAGGATAGGACTGTTCTATTCGGGTCAAGCTGTTCCGTTACGCAAAATAAGGAATGCACACAGACGTCATCCATATTTTTTGCAGACCACAAAAGAAATACGGTTATGTGCATGAGGCCTAAAGCTTATATTCTAGGCTTTAAAACAAGAATGACGGCGTTCCCTCTACATCGGGAGATATACCTGTCGGGAGTGAAAGTATGTGAAACCTGTTTTCATGTTCAGCTGCTGTCACCCCTGACTGGTTTCTTACAGCTATATCTCCCATTGTAGAGGAGATTATGCCTCCGGTTTTGTTTTAAAGCCTAGGCTGTCACCTTTCAAAACAAGATGAATCCCTTATGTCTAGCTGTTCCCAAGCCTGGAATATGAGGAGTTAAGGGAAAGTTTACTGTTATTTTTCCTTTCTTATGATCCTTCAGAAGAACAGAAAAATAAGGTAAAAATGCATTCTGTGCATCAGTTATTCACATTTGACAGCCATTTCTGTCTGAGATCCGTTTTTCAGATGGGGAAAAAAGTACTGCATGCATCCATTTTTTTCAGTTTTTCTGACTGATCAGAAGAACGGAAAAATAAGTGATGTGCACACTTCCTAAGTGGGCCAGCCGCATGCGGGTCGTGGACCCATTCACTTGAATGTGGTCCGCGATCTGTCTGTTCCGCAAAAAGAACAATTTTCATCTTTTTGCGGAAAGGAACCTCGCACTCCTTAGTGCTTCCGTTCCGCACCGCATCCAGATTTGCGGAACCATTCAAGTAAATGCACACGGTTGGTGCCCCATGTATTGCGGACCCGCTGTATGTGGGCCACAATACAGCCACAGGGGACACATGGTCATGTGAAAGAACTGTTCTGTTTGGTTCCTACAATCCAGTAGGTTATTTGCATGTTTCTGAGGCTATCCTAAGGAACAACCCCACTAAATAAAGTAATATTAACATAGGAACCATTATCTTAGGACCCAGGAGATCATCATAAGCAAAATATCAAAACAATTATTTTAACCTTCCATTCCTCTTTCTGAAGCAGAAGAAAAAAAAGAAAACTTGAATGGTGAGCGAATTCATGCTTTCAGCAAAAAAAATGACACTGTATACCTATAAAAAGTCTCACCATTCACAGCAGTCAAAATGCACTGGCGATTATGTTTTGGATATTTGTCATTGCAGGCTTGTCACATCTAGTGTGCATAAGCTGAAACTGAGCTCTTCTGCAAACATAATGTAAGTGGAAGAAAATTAATATATATATTCACAAAATGGAAAATGAGATCTGGTGTGCTGAAACTACTGCTTGCTGGATTGTCCAGATTATAATGTTTACAATTAATCTCTAAAGCAGAACCCCATCTCCATGGTCATTGTGAGGCACAATCTAATCATGATTTTCTATGCTGAGAATCAGATGTTATATTTCACCAAGTATAATCAAGGTGAATGATGTGTGTGTCTTAAATTTGTATTAAGTCGAATATATTTGTAATAATCCAATAACCTCTAAAGCAAATTATTGATTTGAGGTGGTTAATAGGCAGTTACTATAGGACAGTGATGGCTAACCTCTGGCACGCCAGCTGTGGTGAAACTACAACTCCCAGCATGCTCCATTCATTTCTATGGAGTTCTGAGAAGAGCAAAGCAAGTGTACATCTTGGAGAGCCGGAGGTTACCCATCACAGCTTCTGATCTTTAGGTTTCCTAGTATGATTACCCTTAAAGGAGTATTCCCACCTTAGAGATACTGCATACCTTCCATGGAATATAAAAAAATCCACATGATATGCATTGATCTGTAACTGCTTCTCAGCACAATTAACCTTGCTTCTCAGTGTAATAAATAGTATACAGCCCCTGATATATGTACTGTACATGAGGCATTGGTATAGATTTCGATCAAAATGCATAAGCGCACTCGCCACTCAAAGGGTTGCTGGGACCTACTGCCATGGCGGCTTTGTCTAGCAGCAATCCCGCTGCCTGCTGGTGCAGTGCTGGAGCATCGGTGGTGCAACGCCAAATTAGAGTAGATCCTACTCGAGGAGGCAACCTTGGAGTGGTGAGTGGGTTAGGCCTTTTGATCAAAACATATACCAATGCCTCCTGTACAGTATGTATATCTGGAGGCTCTATACTATTTATTAGGCTGAGAAGCAGTTACAGATTAGAGTTGAGCGAACCCGAACTGTATAGTTCGGGTTCGTACCGAATTTTGGGGTGTTTGGGACACGGACCCGAACATTTTCAAAAAAGTTTGAATTTGGGTCCGTTGTTCGGTGATTTCTTCCCGCTTTCTGAAGGACTGCACAGCAGACAATCAGCAAGCGTTTTACTTCTTGCCCTAAGAAGCCATCACAGCCATGCCTACTAATGGCATGGCTGTGATTGGCTGAGTGCAGCATGTGACCCAGCCTCTTTATAAGCTGGAGTCACGTACTGCCGCATGTCACTCTGCTGATTTGAACTTAGGGAGAGGATGTTGGTGCTGCGATCAGGGACGGAATAGGGCAGAAATCCGAAGAACCTGTGCTACTTTAATCCAAAAGATACAGCAAATAGAGAGGGAGGGAGCTTCAGCAATCCAACATTTCTGTACCCAGCCACTGCAAGGGAAATCTTTTTGTAATCCATCTGTTACTGAGGTGGTGCTCGACGGCCATATTAGCCACTGCAGTGTGCCAGCTAGCTAGGGACATCAGCCTAATCCTATTTTGTAGCTCAGTGAAGGAAAAAAAATCATTTTTTTTTCTGGCTGCTCAAGTCCCCTATATTGCCTGTTGTATGTTTAAGGGGTGACATAGTCCATTTGTCTAGCCTGGGATCTGTGGCGTCACAGAGCATTTGTGTATACAATGCACTAAACCGTATATTCCATTTCAGCTTTCAAATCAGTGTATTTTAGTAAAAAAAAAGTGGTCATCCTGATCCACCAAGCCTATTTTACACCACCAAAATATATATTTTACATTTCTGCGGTGAAATAGAGAATCCGTGTAATTTTGGGGGGAAAAACCGTATTCCTTGTCCACAAAACAGTTCTGTATACACCGTCCAACGACATATTTTATATTTCTGCAGGTGAATAGTGCTTCTTTGTTTTTTATAGAAAAAAAAACTTTATTCAAGGTCCACCAAACAGTCTGAAATACCCATTCCTACCACTAATTTTACATTGCTACTGTGAAATACAGCATAAGTGTATGTTTTTTGATCCTGATCCACAGAGCATCTTGAAATACACTGTTTAAATACCGATTTCACATTACAGCTGAGAAATAGTGCATTATTCTTTTTTGTGGGAAAAAGGCAATATTCTTGCAGAATTCAAAGCAGTTGTACATACATGGTATAAATATCTAATTTAAATTTACAGCAGTAAAAAACTGTATTTTGGGGTTTTATTGAAAAAAGCTGTGTTTTAGGTCGAAAAAACAGTTGTGCATCCGTAGTTTTAAATAATTATTTCCAATTTATAGCGGTCAAATACTGCATTTGTGAATTTTGGTGACCAAATCCGTGTTCTGGGTCGCCAAATCTGGTGTCCATACATAGTATAAATATCTACTTTTAATGTACAGCAGTTAAAAACTGCACTTTGGGGTTTTATTGAAAAAAAACAGTGTTTTAGGCCGAAAAAACAGTTGTGCATCCGTCGTTTAAATAATTATTTCCAATTTATAGCAGTGAAATACAAATTTTCTGTATTTTATTACAAAAGTATTTGTTCTTGTTCCACAAACCACTTGTGCATACAGCGTGCCAAAATATTTTTTACATTTCCGCATAGAAATTGAGAATCAGTGTATTTTGGGCACAAAAAACATTATTCTGGGTCCACAGAGCATTTTTATGACACGGGCACTGCTTAGCGAACGTCATTGGTCTCTCTCCGGTGTCAATTTACCTGCCACTAGTCGACAATCTTTCAGCTTGGTGGGTGAATGCAAATAATGAGAACATCAAATAAGGGACGTGAGCATGGTCGTCGTGGTGGTGTTGGTGGAGCTCCTGTTGCTGGGAGAGGACGTGGCCATTCAGCGCCAACTACCGCTCCAAGTCAAACACCTTCCTCTGGTGCGAGTAGGCGACAGAATCTGCAGCGTTATTTGATAAGCCCAGATGCCGCTCCACGGATGGTGAAGCCAGAACATGTACAGGTGATAGTAGTTCGGGTGGCTGACAGTGCCTCCAGTTCCTTCACAGTATCTAACACCCAGTCCTCTGCAGAAAGCTCAGAGTTGGCACCTGCAGCCCATGCCCATCAGTCTTCCACCTCACCCCCTTGCAAATCAGCCAAGCAGTCAGAGCCCCAAATCATGCAGGAAAGTCTCATGCTTTTTGATGACTCTGTTGGCAGGGTTTCCGAGAGTCAAGCCCTGCCCCCAGAAGAGGAAGACCTTGAATGCACTGATGCTCAACCACTTTTGTTGCAGGATGAGGACATGGGAATACCGCCACAAAACGTCTCTGATGACGAAACACAGGTGCCAACTGCTGTGGCTACCTGCAATGTGCAGACAGATGAGGAGGGGCAGGGGTCATGAATGGGTGGAAGATAATGTGGAGGATGAGGAAGTCCTAGACCCAGACTGGACTGAAGGTCGTGCTAGTGAGGCGTGCAGTTCTGAGGAAGAGGCGGTGGTCGCACAGAGGAAACGGCAAAAGAGGGAGCAGGGTGCAAAAGCGCAGTGGCTGTTCCAGAGACAGTACGCCTGCTACTGTCTACCGCACCAAGTACACCAAGGCCTGCTCCAAGGAGTTCATTGGAGTGGTAGTTCTTCACACAATGTCCTGACGTCAAGACACGAATGGTTTGCATGTTGTGCCATCAGAGCCTGAAGCGAGGTATAAACGTTCATAACCTGAGCACAACCTGCATGACCAGGCATCTACATGCAAAGCATGAACTGCAGTGGAGTAAACACCTTAAAAATAAGGAACTCTCTCATGCTCCTCCCTCTTCTGCTGCTGGCTCAGCCTCTCCCTCCACTTCTGGTGGCACCTGGCGACCAGCAAACAGAGGATGTTCCACCACATACAACACCATCACCAAACATCTCCACCATGTCACACGGCAGCATTCAGCTTTCCATCTCCAAAACATTGGAGAGAAGGAGGAAATACCCACCCTCAAGCCCTGGCCCTGAATGCCAGCATTTCAAAATGAATGGCCTTTGAAATTCTGTCATTCCATCTGATGGAGACGGACTGTTTCAAACAGCTGATGGTGGTGGCTGTTCCACAGTACGTAGTTCCCAGCCGCCACTACTTTTCCAGGCGAGCCGTCCCTTCCCTGCACAACCAAGTGGAGCATAAAATCAAGTGTGTGCTGTGCAACGCCATCTGTGACAAGGTCCACAAAACCACAGATACATGGACCAGTAAGCACGGCCAGGATCGCTATATCTCCCTAACTGCACACTGCGTAAACGTAGTGGCGGCTGGGCCCGAGGCAGATAGCGGTTTGGCGCATGTCCTTCTACCACCGAGGATTGCAGGGCACTATTCGTTGCCTCCTGTTGCTTCCTACTCAGCAACATCCTCCTACTCCTCTTCTACCACCCCCAAATCCGGTCATCGAAAGAACCTCACCCCCAACTTCAGCACAGCCTGGGGTAAACGTCAGCAGGCTATTTTAAAACATGTGTTTGGGTGACAAACCGCACAGGAGCTTTGGAGGGGCATAGAACAGCAGACTGATAAATGGTTGCTGCCGGTGAGCCTCAAGCCTGGCCTGGTGGTGTGCGATAATGGGCGAAATCTCGTTGCAGCTCTGGGACTAGCCAGTTTGACGCACATCTTTTGCCTGGCGCATGTGCTGAATCTGGTGGCGCAGAAGTTTCTTGCGCGCTTTCGGCGTTCTCTCTCTGCTGCTGCTTGCCTGTATGTGCTGCAGCGTAACTTCGGCCTTCCTGCTCACCGCCTCATATGCGACATACCCACCAGGTGGAACTCCACCTTACATAGCTGGAGAGACTGCGAGCAGCAGCGGGCGATAGTGGAGTTTCAGATGCAGTATGCACGGGTCAGTCACTCTGCGGATCAGCACCACTTCACCACCAGTGTCTGGGCCTGCATGCGAGACCTGTGTACCTTGTTGCGGTCTTTGAAGTACTCAGCTAACATGGCCAATGCTGATGACGCCGTTGTTAGCATTACAATACCCCTTCTATGTCTCCTTGAAAAAAGTATTACGGCGATGATGGAAGAGGATGCGGCATAGGAGGAAGAGGGGGCATTTCACAGGGTTTCAGGCAGGTCATACAGAAGTGGCTTAGGGGGTGGGTTCCTGCACTAGCAGAGGCCAGGTACACATCTGGACAGCCAGGGCACACTTCTGGAGGATGAAGTAGAGGAGGAGGAACCGGTTTCACTGCAGGGTGGCACCCTACGCCGCTCAGGGCCATCACTGGAGCGTGGCTGGGGGGATACGGAGGACACAGACGATACACCACCTACAGAGGACAGCCTATCGTTACCTCTGGGCAGTCTGGCACACATGAGCGACTACATGCTGCAGTGTCTGTGCAATGGCAGCAGAGTTGCCCACATTTTGACTTGAGCTGACTACTGGGTTGCCATCCTGCTGGATCCCCGGTACAAGGACAACGTGCCCACCTTAATTCCTGCACTGGAGCGTGATAGGAAGATGTGCGACTACAAGCGCACGCTGGTAGACGCACTCCTGAGGGCATTACCAACTGACACGGGGGGACAAGTGGAAGCACAAGGCGGAGGAGGAAGAGGTCCCCAACGCAGCTGTGTCACGGCCAGCTCCTCAGACAGCAGGGTTAGCATGGCTGAGATGTGGAAAAGTTTTGTCACCACGCCACAGCAAACTGCACCACCAGCTGATAGGGAACATGTTAGCAGGAGGCAGCATTTCAACAACATGGTGGAACAGTATGTGTGCACACACCTCCACGTACTGACTGATGGTTCTGCCCCATTCAACTTCTGGGTCTCCAAATTGTCCACATGCCCAGAGCTTGCCCTTTATGCCTTGGAGGTGCTGGCCTGCCTGCGGCCAGTGTATTGTCTGAATGTGTATTTAGCACGGCAGGGGCGTCATTACAGGCAAACGCAGCTGCCTGTCCACAGCCAACGTGGACAAGCTCACGTTCATTAAAATGAACCAGGCATGGATCCCACAGGACTTGTCCGTACCTTGTGCAGAATAGACATTTATAACTGCCTCGCCCTCAGAGCACTTCTTTATTGAATCCTCTTTTTTTAATTGTACCATTGTTTGGGGGGCAACCCCAAGTTGAATGAACCTCTCCTCTGTCTAAGTGCCAGGGGCCTAAAATTCTGTTAATCGCCAGCTGCTTTGGCGGGTGACCTCAAGCCTGATTTTCTGCTATGGGACCTCTCTCCTCTGTCTGGCTGCTGGGGCCTAAATAACTGAAAGTGGCCTTTTCCATTGCTGGGTGACATGAAGCTTGATTTTCTGCTATGGGACCTCTCTCTGTCTGGTTGCCAGGGGCCTACATTTCAGATAATCACCTGTTGCTTTGGTGGGTGACATTATCCTCTTTTTACTGTCAAATAACCGCCCCATTGTCTGGATGTCAGGGGCCTTTATTTCGTTTAATTGCTTGCTGCATTGGGGGGAGACATTAAACTCTTTATAGTCTCAAATGACCTCTACATTGTCTGGTTGTCAGGGGCCTACATAAATGATAATGGCCTGTTCCATTGCAGGTTGACCTGAGGCCTGTGTTTCTGTTACGGGACCGCTCTCCTCTTTGAGGGTGCCATGGTCCTGAATTAGTGAATGAGGCCTGTGGCACTACTGGGTGAAATCAATACTGTTTTGGCATGATTGTAACTCTCCTCTTTGTGGGTGCCATGGGTCTGAATCTGTGAATGAGGCCTGTGGCATTGCTGGGTGAAATCAATACTGCCTTGGCGTGATTTTAACTCTCCTCTTTGTGAGCCCCGTAGGCCTGAATGTTTGAATGAGGCCTGTGGCACTGCAGGCAGACATGAATCCTTTTTGGCTGTGATGACAACTTCAACTCCCATAGCATTCCCATCTGACGCCACCCCAACCTCCTATTCCACCTCCTCCTCCAAGTTGCCAATTAAAATTGGTTAATTTTTATTTATTTTATTTTAAGTCATTTCCCTATCCACATATGTTTGCAGGGGATTTACCTACATTTTGCTGCCTTTTGCAGCCCTCTAGACCTTTCCTGAGCTATTTTACAGCCTTTTTAGTGCCCAAAAGTTCGGGTCCCCATTGACTTCAATGGGGTTTGTGTTCGGGGTGAGTTCGGATCCCGAACCTGAACATTTTCGTGAAGTTCAGCCGAACTTCTCAGACCCGAACATCCAGGTGTCTGCTCAATTCTATTACAGATCAATGCATTTTTTATTTTATTTTTTTCTCCAACATGAGAAAATTGCATTTTCATGCGGCCACCACTATTTGTAAAACGCCTATTCTACTTTCTCCAACACAGAAATCAGATAAAGTTGGCGAGTTGCAAGGAGACTATTTTTTAGCCCTCATGCACACGACCGTTGTTGTGGTCCGCGTCCGAGCCGAATATTTTGCGGCTCGGGCGCGGATCCATTCACTTCAATGAGGCTGCACAAGATGCGGACAGCGCTCCATTGCTCCATTCCGTGCCCCCGCAAAAATAAATAGAGCACGTCCTATTCTTGTCCGTTTTGCGGACAAGAATAGGCATTTCTACAATGGGCCGCGTTCCGTTCTGCAAATTGCAGAACGGAACGCGGAGCAGCTTCCGTGTTTTGCGGATCCGCGGTTTGCGGACCGCAAAACACCAATGGTTGTTTGCATGAGGCCTTATCAAAAGATTTTATCAAAATTTCTTATACTTCATAAAGAATCGGCAGCAGAAATCTGGGGGGAGAAATCTGTTTTTCTTTCAGTGTTTAAATTATCAATCAACAATCAAAGTTTTTGTCCGGCTGCCTCTCGCCATGTTTGCCGTGCTGCGTCTGGACCTCCGGCCCGCCCCCATTATAGTGAAAGGGGCCGGAGCAGAGGTATGGTCGGCTAGCGTTGGCACAGATCTGGCAGGCTGTTCCCCTGTCCGACCCTGCTGCCGCAAGTGTGAAAGTACCCTTAAGAGAAATTCTAATTTAGAAAATTCCAAACTTTTCCTAAATTTCAGTAAATTTAGATTTTTATTTTTTTTATAAATAAAGGAAAAAAACATTGACTTAAATTTACCGCTAACGTGAAGTACAGTGTTTCACCAGAAAACAGTCTCAGAAAGAGATAAGTAAAACCATTCTAAAGTTATTACCACATGAAGTAACACGTCAGATTTGCAAACATAGGTCTGGGCAGAAAGGTGAAAACATGACCTGGGGTAGAAGGGGTTAATTGTGGCCATGTACATCCATGTATCTATTTATCGTATCATGCAGGATGTGGTCATCACTTTTGTGGTTTTTGGCTTACGTATATACTTGGATATGTGGCCACCTCAAAGTCTGAGTGTACTCCTAATATCCCATCCATTCCTTAGGTTGTTTCTAATTAATGTGATCCATATAGATGAGTCTGACCTTCCTCCCATTAGATGTCTGATGGTGCATAGAGGTAACAGTTGTAGAAGTGCAGTATAACGCCTCATGCACACGACCGTATGTGTTTTGCGGTCCGCAAATTGCGGATCCGCAAAAAAAACGGATGACGTTCCATATGGCATCCGTTATTTTTGCGGATCCATTGTAATAATGCCTATCCTTGTCCGCAAACTAGAAAAAATAGGACACGCTCAATTTTTTTGCGGAACGGACACACGGAAACGGAATGCACGCGGAATACAATCCGTTTTTTATGCTGATCCATTGAAATGAATGGTTCCGCAAATGGTCCGCAAAAAAAACGGAACGGACACGGAAAGAAAATGCGTTCGTGTGCATGAGGCCTAAGTGTGGGTTCTGCTCTCCTGAATTTAGATTCCCTTGCAGCATGGATAGACCGATGGATCTCTGCGCTCACTTGTAGGGTCCATTCACACGACCGTATCTGTTTTTGCAGCCATGTGCATTCAACATTTTGCGGATTGAAAGGTCCTGCCTTATGAGAGAAATGCCAATTCTGCCATAGGACATGTTATTTTTTTAAATTGAAATGAATTTGGGGAAATTGCGAAAAATACGGTTGTGTGAATGGGTCTTTAGTGATACAGAAAGCCGCATCAGGTCGTACACAACGGTTGTGTGTGGATAGGGGGAAAGAATTTAAGGAGGCCAGCTTATACAGGCTGTAGGTGGGGAGGAAAGCACACATCATAAAAGGAAGGGGGTCTGAAAATGATTAAAGAAATGATGATTGCAGCCAGAAAATTAATGGAATAAAGTAATGACTGATGCAAAAATTATTATAATTTTTTTCATCTCAAAGGTCATAAGCTTTAAAGGGGTTGTTTAGTTTGGAAATAAACCCTTTTAAACACTGTATATACTGTCATTTATAAATTAATTGGGGTCCCACGTTCAGGATCATTATCTCTAGGCCAGAGTGGAAAGTCTTTCAGTCACATGTTTTGCGGTCTGCAACTTACGGATCCGCAAAACACGGCTGCCGCCCGTGTGCCTTCCGCAATTTGCAGAACAGGAGGCCCATTATAGAATACCTATTCTTGTCCGCAAAACCGACAAGAATAGGACATGATCTATAATTTTAGCGGGGCCAGGGAACGGAGCAACGGATGCGGAACAAAAGCATGTTCGTGTGCATGAGCCTTTACACAGATAAAACCCTAAATGGCTACTTTGTAATGATTAATTTTCCCCTTTGGTGGCTCTGCAGGGAAATTGACAACTTTACTACCTAATTTCATCAACAGTTGTGAAACTTAGGCCTCGTGAATTTTTTGCGGCTCAGATGCAGACCCATTCACTTGAATTGAGCCGCACCGTGTGCTGTGCTCCGTTAAGTAGCCTCACAAAAATAAAGACAAGTCCTATTCTTGTCTGTTTTGCAATTTGTGGACCGCAAAACAGCACAGTTGTGAGCATGTAGCCTTAGGGCTTGTCAACACAAACGTGCAGTGTTTTGCAGTCTGTAAATTGCGGACCCGCAAAACACAGATGTCGCCCGTGTGCCTTCCGCAATTTGCGGAACCGAACGGACAGCCCTTTATAGAAATGCCTATTCTTGTCCGCAAAACATACACGAATAGACATGACTTATAATTTTTGCGGGGTCACGGAACGGAGCAAGGATGCGGACAGCACACGGAGTGCTGTCCGCATGATTTGTGGCCCCATTGAAGTGAATGGCTCCGCACCTAAGCCGCAAAAAATGCGGCTCGGATGTGGAACCAAACCACGGTCATGTGTACGAGCCCTTAGGCTGAGTTCACACTTCAGTTATTCGGTCAATTATTTCGATCAGTTATTGGAAGCCAAAACCAGGTGCAGGTCAAAAACACAATAGGTGCAAATCAAATCATTAACCCTGATCTCCAAGTAGGCTTCACTGCTGCTTTCAGCTCTCAATAACGGATGGAAATAACTCTGCAAATAACTGTGAACTCAACCTAAACATTTATTTATACTTGAATTTGAAACTCTAGCCTAACATTATTATGTAGTACCTTCATTTAGTCTGTAGGTGTCACTGGTGGTATTATTGCCTTTTAGGTGGTTGTTTTACATTAATAATCCAGAAATTGTTACTATGTACAGACCTTAAAACTCATATCCCTCAGTGAAAGTTCCTAAGGCAACAGTCACCCACCTAAACTAAAGACCCCTAAACTAACACACCAAATGTTTAATGATTAAATTCAGTAACAAGTAACTGAGACAATATTTTACTTTGGTTCCAGGAAAATAAACCATGCATAACACAAGCTATGCGTTGGTTTGTGAAATAACTCAGCCCAAAATGATTACATTGTTTAGCACCTCCTTTGAAATTCATTAAGGGGTTGTCCCACTTTAGCAAATTGCATTTATTATGTAGAGAAAGTTAAAGGGGTTTTCCGAGACTTTAGATCTGATGACCAATCCTCTGGATAGGTCATCAGTACCTGATCTCTGGGGTTCGTTCATTGGTCACGTGGCCTAGGCACAGCTCAGTCCCATTTAAGTAAATGGGGCTGAGCGTGATGCCTAGCACATCCGCTATACAATGTACGGTAATAGTGAGCACAGAAAAGGCTGCGGTGCTCAAAGGAATGCCGATACCTCCTCAAACAGCTGATCAGCCTATCAGAGGATAGGTCACCAGTATAAAAATCCTTTTAATACCAGGTACTTACTAATGTATTGTGATTGTCCATATTGCCTCATTTGCTGGCTGGATTCATTTTTCCGTTACATTATACACTGCTCATTTCAGGGTTATGACCACCCTGTAATCCAGCAGCAGTGGCCGTGCTTGCACACTATAGGAAAAAGCCTCTGGCTGGCACCGTGGGAGCTCACATAGGCACACATGCGCAGTAGCTTGCATCCCAGACACTGCATCGGTGGCCATAACCCCTGGATATGAGCACTATATAACGTGATGGAAAAAATGAATTAGTAAGTGTCTTGTATTAACTGTCTACACGATAAAGGCCATTTGCTGAAGTGAGACAGCTCCTTTATAGCTTTAGTCATGCAACAATGAAAAATGGCCATTTTCAGATGAAACGATGGACCTGCCATATTTTGTCTGTTTTTCCAACAGCTCCTATTCAAGTTAAGGGGGCTGCTTTAATGACTACTTGTCAGGCATTAATGAAAAAAAACAGCAATTTTACAGTTTTTAATGGCCGTTTTTCATCGCTGTTGTGTGAATAAAGTCTAAGGCCTCTTTCACACAAGCGTGTCCGGATGCGTTCAGTGAAAACTGCGATTTCGCAGGCAAAGCCATTCAGTTTTGCCTGCGATTGCGTTCAGTTGTTACGTGTTTTCCACGTAGGTGCAATGCGTTTTGATGCGTTTTTCACGTGCGTGATAAAAAACTGAAGGTTTACAAACAATATCTCCTAGCAAACATCAGTGAAAAACACATCGCACCCGCACTTGCTTGCGGATGCAATGCGTTTTTCACGCAGCCCCATTCACTTCTATGGGGCCAGAGCTGCGTGAAAAACGCAAATTCTAGAACATGCTGCGATTTTTAAGAAGTGATGCGTGAAACAACAACGCTCATGTACACAGACCCATTGAAATGAATGGGTCAGGATTCAGTGAGGGTGCTATGCGTTCACGTCACGCTTTGCACTCGCGCGGAAAACTCGCTTGTGTGAAAGGGGCCTTATTGTCGTTAGATTTTGGTAGAATCACCTCAGTAGTCAACCAGTATCTAACATCTATGGCCACCTTAAAGGATGCCATTCTATCAGTACACACAAAACCTGTACTAATCACACAGGAGGACAAGTTACTTCACAACAATAAGCCAGAGTACTGCATCATCCTCTTCTCTGCTCTACTTGTCAGGAATTATGATCCTGAATACAGGTGAATCTCTGTGGGAATGGAGACGATGAGGAGACATGAGAGGATTGTGGGATGTGGCTAATGAGCAGCAGCTCTTGTTTACAGTCTCCATCACCACAGTCTGTCCTGTCCGTCCTCTCTGTACTTCATAGCTGCTCATGAACTAAATTCCCCAGAGATTCAGCTAAATTTCTTATCTGTACTCAGGATAATAATCCCTGACAAGTAGAGAGGAGGATGAGGTATGTGTGATCAGGACAGGTTTTGTGTGAACTAATGGGACAGCGGCCATTTTGTTTCCCCTGATGATTGCTCCCCAGACAAAACGAGCCATTATAAATAATGAAAGGTATTTTAGAATATATTTATAATAAAGTAATATTTAAGTATTTTCATTTTCTTAATTCCCAGAGAACCCCTTTAACACCTAAAATGATTTGTAATACATTTAGCTGGAAAAATCTGACAAACCTAATAAGTAACTGACTGCCTCCAAACTGCAAATCCTTGCCATTTGTATGGTCTAGTACGAGAGCATGGATTTTGGAAAACTAAATGGTATGGGATACGACATTCCTCCCAGTCTTTATATCTATTAAAAACATTAGTGACAGGAGAGACCAAATATTTTAATGTCTATTTTAACGGTTCAAAAGGAGGTTATAACTAAAAATATCTATACGTTATGGAAAAGAATGTATACATCAACTGTAAAAACCTTTATTTGACAACTTAAAACATACATTCAAGATAAGCTTACTTCAAGGGGAACACTAATAGATGAGGAGAAGTAGGTCCTTTGTAGGTCATCTGTTTATACTCAAGGAGGAATGCGCTGTACATTGTCATTACAAAGCGCTGACCTGTTTAATGGTACTGCTAATTCATCCAGTGGTTGTGAACTGTATGGAAACCTGATGGGATGTCTGCCCCATTGGTATGATTTGTTGAAGCAGAAAATGGCTTTCCAGAGCATCTCCTACTAATGGTCCATAAAAACCACTGACTGGGTGCAATCCGTAGTTTCCACAGACCCCAAGACTTCAATGGGCGTTTGGTCTGCTTCATGCAGCAGAGTAGTCAATTTCTCCATTGTTTTTCCACTGATGTGAGAATAAGCACATTTAAAGGGGTTCTGCAGTTTGTTTATCCTCTGGATAGATCATCAGCGTCTGATCGGCGGGACACCCGAATATGTGCTGAATCTCCCATTAAAATGAATGGGAAGCATAAAAAAAACCTGCTCCATGTAAGTCCATGCATATTTTGTGCGTTTTCCACGCATTTTGGGGACAAAAACCTTCAGCTGAAAATGCAGCTTTGTATTGCAGTGAATAACCATTGGTTAAAAAAAGTATGTGAAAAAACACTCTTATTGAGCGCAGATTTTTTTATAATGTGTTTTTCAAAATCAGCCATGTGAACTGGCCCTTAAATTGCAATTTCTTCTTTTCAACGTGCCTATGTTCAAAAAAAAGTTATCCCGTTTCCTTATTTCCTTCTGACAGTCTTTGTTCTTTTTTTTTTTTTTTGGGGGGGGGGGGACCCTTAAGGACAGGGCTACAGGGCTAATTTTAGTTTTTTACCCCCAGTCTTCCAGGAGCCATAATTTTTTTTAATATCTCACATAGCCATATGAAGACTTGTTTTCTGTGGCCAAGTTATACTTTCCAATGGCACCATTTTATATTGCATACAATGTAGTAGGAAGCTGGAAAAGAAAATCCAAATCAGGTGGAATTGGGTAAATGTTTTTCTTTACATCACCATATTCTGACCCGCCCATAACGGAGCTCATTTTCTGCGGTGCGATCTATAGTTTTTATCCATACCATTTTGGAGAGTGTGTGCCCTTTTTTTTATCACTTCTTTTTCAATTTTTTGGTAGGTAAAGCAATAAAAAAATGGTGATTCCGCCGTTTGATTTTTTCAGTTATAGCATTCACCATGTATTTAATAGCACAGGCATTTTGTGATGGTGATAAAATGATCTTTATTTTTTATTTATGGGAAGGGGGGGTGATTTTATTTTTTATTTTTTTTAAAGTTTTAATTATTTTTTTTCACTTCCTTTAAGTCCCCTTATGGGGCTTTAAAGGGAACCGGTCACCTCTACTATGCTGCCCTAATTGAGGGCCGATTTCACTAGGCTGTCACTTCTGGGCTTGTATTCACTACCTTTACAGTACTGACAGGCCAAACCCCACAGCTTACTTCAGTGCTGCAAGGGAGATTAATCTGATGAGACTCGTGGTCCTGCCCTCCTCACATCCTGAAAAGAAACCTAAGAGTCATGGGCAGAAAGCTGAGGGAAGGGCAACAAGTCTCATCAGACTTATCTCCCTTCTGTCTGTCAGTCTATAAAAGTACTTAATGCTAGCCCAGAAGTGACAGTGAGAGTAGCATAGTAGAGTGACAGGTTACCTTTAACATTGCAGTTTATGGGAGTATTATTATGGAGCCCTTCTGAGGCTGCAACAGTAACAGAACAATTCCCTCAATCTCGCAATTGACCACTGCATCTGACCCTGGGAACACACTTCGCGTGTTCCCAGGGCGCGCATATGACGCGCGCTTCTGCCACGAAGTGGCTGCTTTATGGAAGCGCGCGCCATAATAGAATATGGGTTGGATCGCGTGTGCTGCCACGCGATAGTCACGGCAGCCGACGCGATCGCGTAGGGCGTTTTACAGCGCGGTCGTCCGCGCTGTAAAACGCCGACATGTGAACCATGCACATAGGGATGCATGGCTTTTCACATGTTGAGCGTTTTTCAGTGCGTATGAACGCGCTGAAAAACGCTCAGGTGTGTTCCCAGGGTGAAGGATTAAATGTCTGTGATCGGCGTTATCACTGATCACAACATTGCTTCCAGTTGTCTGCTGTGTAAAACAGCAGGCACCCAGCAGCTATGGCATCCGTAGAGCTTCCCCATGGGTGCCGTCTTTAAACCCCAGGCTTCTGCTGTATATACGGGGGTCCTCCTTAAGGGGTTAAACCCATTAAGAAGTCCTTTCACCCCAGTTTTAGTAAATACAGTACTTATATAAAATAACAATTCTGTGACATCTTTTTCTTCTTTAAAGAACTCTGTGTTGTGCTGTTCCTCTATTATTATTCTTAGAAATTTATATATAACTTGACAACTGGGTGTTACCATTCCCTTTTCCAGGGGGGGGGGGTTGTCCTACAGTTTGACACTGTCAGTACTGATTAAACAATGTCTGTTTAGGGACACACCCCAGCTGGAAACAAAACAGTTGCAGAGAATGCAATTATTTACTAAAACAAACATGTTGTAAGCGGCAATTACTCCATGAAGTTTACTAATCTATGTTGATCATTTCTGACAGGTGGAAAAGTTCTACAGGTCTGAAGGACATAACAGTTTTTTTTTCCCTTTAGTGTTTTTTCACTCTTGATGGTTTTTTTCCCATGGTATTTTTTTGTCCCATAGACAGATTTTTTTGGCTTATTGTGGGGTTTTTATATGGCATCCTTTTTCCCCATACTGCCCTAATGAGAAAGTGACATCATTGGAGGGGGGCACACATTTTCCTCTTAAAACACTATATAGTTAATTGTCTCAACTTGCAGACCCGCCTGGGGGGTTGAGGATGCGGGCCTCACTACACACTACTCTCCGGCTCTTGTATATACTACATATTGGTGAGCATTCCTGTCAGGCTGCTCAGCCATGAAGGCATATCATAGGCAGGATCACATCATTACCATCTATGTTAGAGCAGTGAGGTGAGGCTCCTTCCCCTCACCCCTTAGCCAGCTCTGCCAGTGGTCATAACCAGTTCTGCTTACATTCAAGGACAGCTTGCTTGAGTTAATTTTAACTCATTCCTGGAGAACCACTTTAAGCAAAAAGCTCATGCTCGCTGCTGTTACCTGTATTGTGGACCTGTAGGGATTGCAGTTGTATGGTACCTCCATGATCGCTTTTCTATCTAGAAGTAAGTCTGAAGAAGTGTGCGGTGGAGCAGACCACGTTTTTTTTTCTCCTCTATTCTCACGGAATCCCAAAAAATTTATAAAATCGTGGTTACAACATGGATCCATAATGCGGCCATGTGCATGAGCCCTTATTTGAAGCCCACAAGTTACAAAACCAAAAACAAAGTGGGGCAGCACTACCTTAGTACACAAACGGTCCTTTTTGTGGCGGTGCCTGTGGTGTCGGATCCCGGCCGTGGATCCCCGCAATAGATTCCAAAGAAGAAGATGAAAACCACGGCACTCTTCTTGAAAAGCTGTGAAGTTTATTCACCCAGTATGCGACGTTTCGACATTCAGTCTTTCACTATGCTTGAAAAAGACTGAATGTCGAAACGTCGCATACTGGGTGAATAAACTTCACAGTTTTTAAAGGGAATCTGTCACCAGGTTTGAGCCCTGTCAGCTAAACATATGCTGACGTTCAGGGTCTCATTAGCATGCCTAATATGGGCTCATCTAAACAAATGGTAGCGTAATTTTGTCAAAAAACAGGTTTAACTAACCTGTCAATCACACATATAAGGAGCCCAAGGGGAGGTCCAGCGATGCAGGGTGCCCGGCCGCAGACATCGCTGTATGTGGCCAGCGCCGCCTCCTAATGCTCCGTGCCGCCTCTCCTCCCTCCTCCTGCTGTAGCGCTGGCTCGTACGCACACGGCGCGTGCGCACTTCACTTGAAGAAGCCGATCCAAGAAGTCCGCACGGGTGCATGCCTGTGCGCACGCGCGGACTTCTTGGATCGGCTTCTTGAAGTGAAGTGCGCACGTGCCGTGTGCGTACGAGCCAGCGCTTACAGCAGGAGGAGGGGGAGGGAGAGGCGGCACGGAGCATTAGGAGGCGGCGCTGGCCACATACAGCGATGTCTGCGGCCGGGCACCCTGCATCGCTGGACCTCCCCTTGGGCTCCTTATATGTGTGATTGACAGGTTAGTTAAACCTGTTTTTTGACAAAATTACCCTACCATTTGTTTAGATGAGCCCATATTAGGCATGCTAATGAGACCCTGAACGTCAGCATATGTTTAGCTGACAGGGCTCAAACCTGGTGACAGATTCCCTTTAAAGAAGAGTGCCGTGGTTTTCATCTTCTTTGGAAGCCCACAAGTTAAGCACTTATGGAATCATTAAAAATCATATTGTCAATACAGTTTTGGTTTTGCGGTCTGTTTTTAACGGATCTTTTTTCAGTTTTTGGTTTCAGTAGTGTTTCTGTTCCGTTCCGTTTGTGATCCGTTTTTTTGCGGATTGGAAATGGAAGCATATAATAATGTTTTAACAGTCAGTACATTAAAAAATTGAGCGGGGCATAACATTTTCAATAGATGCTTCCGCATAAACTGAACGGATACGGAAGAAATATGGATGCATTCCGTATGCATTCAGTTTTTTTTTACAGCCCTATTGACTTAAATGGAGCCACGGAACATGATTTGCGGGCAATAATAGGACATGACTCAAAATAAAGGGGAACGGAAATACGGAAATGTAATGCATACGGAGTACATTCCGTTTTTTTGCGGACCAATTAAAATGAATGGTTCTGTATACGGACGGTATACAGAACGCAAAAAAAGTTTGTGTGAACGAGCCCTGTCAAATGCAGCTGCATGTGATGTGTACCCTTCCCATTTTTTAAGGTTTCTTTTACACACCTGTATTTTTCTCTTCATATTAATATGTGTGAGCACTTGTCATTAGGGGAAAATTAGAATACTTACCTACTACAAAGGAAGCACTGTATGTTCCTACTGGACTCTGCTTCCATTTTTTATAAAAAAAAAAAAGAAAAACTTAGGGAAAAAACTCAGACTGAAAATACCGACAATATAACAGTTAGGCCTCATGCACACAAACGTATTTTCTTTCCGTGTCCGTTCCGTTTTTTATGCGGAACCATTTATTTCAGTGGGTCCGCAAAAAAAACTGAAGGTACTCCATGTGCATTCCGTTTCCGTATGTCCATTTTTCCGTTCCGCATAAAAATAGAGCATGTCCTATTTTTTTTCTAGTTTGCGGACAAGGATAGGCATTATTACAATGGATCCGCAAAAATAACGGATCCACAAAAAAAACGAATGCCATACGGAACATCATCTGCTTTATTTGCGGACCGCAAAACACATACGGTCGTGTGCATGAGGCCTTATCCTGATGGGGGAACAATTTAGCGCTAGTGTGAAACTAGCCTTAGCTGAAAGTCTTTGGGAATTAAGAAATGCAAGATCGGCAAGTATTTTTATTTATTTGCTAGTGAGTTTTTTTTTTATTTGGGTCCATTTTTAACGCAGTATGCGGAAGCTGTGACATTTTGTACATGCATTTTCATCCCTTTCTCCGTACACACAAAATGTCTAGTAAAAAATACATTTAAATAGGAATTAACATAAAAATGGCACTAAAAAAACATAAAAATTGCATGCAAACAACTAGCAGTAAAAAAAAAAAGAAAAAAATCTGTGTGAAGGAAGCCTAAAACTAGTTCAAATAATTGCCAGTATGCACTAGCTAAATAATCCCTTTGGTCTTAGATTGTTCCTGTGTTTTCAGACATAAAATGCATGTGTTTGCAAGGTAGGTAATAGGTGGCTACTGTACTACAGGAAGTGCAGAGAGAATGTCATGAATGCAGCATGATCAGATTGCAAGGACAACTGGAAATGACAAGAACTGCTGCAGTTTCTGCGCTGTCAATGTGGTTGGAGGCAGCACCGAAGTCAGAAAACTCAGAAATTCTATTACAGGAGGAGACAGTCCTCCCAGCTGTACTGTGTGCCTCCTGCAATCAGCACCACATACACTAGCAGCCCAATGACAGAAGCATTCCTGGCATTATAGTTCAAGATCTCGGCTGCAGGCTCTTCCTACAGATCCTATTTATGTCAGATCTGGATCTAAACTTAGATGCAAGCAACAGAAAAGAACTTGAAGAGCCAGGAGACCCTCCACTTACTACGTTACACATGAGGAGGCAGGATCCTCCCTATCTATAGAGAGCCAGGGGGCTAGACATACAAAGGCACTGGAGAGCCTGGAGCTACACACCTACAGAAGTCGTGAAGAAAACCCCTCCACCTACACAGAGTGAAGGATAATCCTATCCACCTACACACAAACAGACCTGCAGCTAGGAGGGGGCTTCCACCCTCATCAAAGCCATCCTTAGGAGAAAAGATCACAACCTGCAGAGGAGGACTCCGAACTCAACCAGGAGGGACCTAGAACTTCATGGAAGTGTTTATCAGCAACCAGAAAAGAATCTAAAGCAGTGCAAGATGAATGAGACATAGGATACATAGGCTTTCCTGAGAGACATCCCCTGCAGTTGTTCAGCAGATATCAAAGACGACTTCTCCAGTAAAGAAGGATAAGCCACATACAAAACCCAGACTGTAGAGTCCTCTTGGTGCATCTTCTAAGATTGAGCACGTTTATTTTCTGAGGACCATAAAACACCCACAGGTGGTTGGTCCATTCAAGAACCTCCCTCATCATCTTGGGGGTAGTTGGAAGTTCTCTTCCTCCTGGAATTGCCTGGTTCTTTATATACTGAGAGTGGGGAGCCCAGACTTGTACAGTCAGATGATCAATGTTTTTCTACAAAGCCCCCTAAGCTGTGGACAAATTGTCCAGAAATGAACCTGGGATTTCTCCTTACATCCAGACATCTCCTCTGGATCCTCCTAGGTAAGAGACTTTTCAGCATGTCATCTTTAATGCAATCTTTAAAATATGCAGTTCTACCTATGACTCTTGTGGTGTAACATCCAAATGTTTGTAATTACCATAATCATTGTATGTCACCACCCAGAGGTGTCTGTCCTGTCACAAGCAGTTGTATGACACATCTGACAAATATTTGATATCTGCCTTCCTGTGCAACCTACCTGCTTACTCCCTGAGATTATACCTGTTCTTCATAGCACTGATGTAATCTGACTTATCTCCTATTCTGTAAGGTGATAGAACAAAATGATTTTATGACAACTTGAAAAACTCTGAACTCTCAGGTGTCAGGGTATCTGCTCTATTGGCTGCTATGGGCAGGTAGCAGAGATGTCATTTTTGTATTCAACTACAGCTAGGGAAGTTTACTAAGCAAAACAGACCAAAAAGTACATATTTTTTTTATTATGGTTACCTAAAACATAGTTTTTATTCATGTTAAGCAATAAAGGTTATCAATCGCTGACTATACCAATGGCATCTAGTATCTAGAACAGGGATCAGCAAGCTTCGGCTCTCTAGCTGTTGTGAAACTACAATTCCCAGCATGCTCCATTCATTTCTATGAGAGTTCTGAGAAGAGTAGAGAGTAAGTAAACATGCTGGGAGTTGTAGTTTCACAACAGCTGGAGTGCCTGAGGTTGCTGACCCCGATCTAGAAAGAGGGGCGTGACTGAGAGGAGTTGTAATATGCTCCAAATTCATTAAATACATGCACCATTTTTATACGCCAACCATCCAGTAGAAGGAAAAGTGGCTAATAACCCTAGCAGCATATGTCAAATATATTATGGTACGTGCCATTTTGCATCCTATGGCATTACTGGTGCAGTACTGTCAATCAGTTTAAAAAAAATCTTTCACCTTGTGGGATTGCACATGCAAACTACAAAATCCAAGCTACTGCTAAAGCTGACCACAGAAATGTGGACAGCTTTGACAGTTTATCCCAATTAACGGCAATCTGGTCAGGTGTTTTTTATGCAGATAACTGAAAATTTGACAATCTGTTGAAATTTTGATGCCTCAAGTTGTATTTTTTGGGCTGGTACTCAGATGAAGCCTATGTTACAGTTGTGAGAAGTGTGATATGTTTTTATCTCCCTTATGCATCTGGAAATATTTTTTTATTCATTCCAAGGAAAAGGGAACATAAATCAAAGTTCCCAATGACATATGTTAACAAAAGTGTACTATAATTATGAACATTTTCAAAAGTATACAAAACGAATTATGAGAATGGAGTGTGATTCTGAAATAAATCTACTATCAATCACCATGCTACCCTTTGTATTGGGTCTAGAGCGGGGATCAAGTAGTATATAAGATGTATAACAGGACCATCTTTTTATTTGCAGCTGGAGATACGAGCAAGTGCTACGCCATCTAATACTAGTTTTCCCTTTTAAAAGTAAATGCCATTGGTCAATGCACAGGTGACATTGCAGTAAGGCTCTGTTCACATCTGCTTCAGTGGTTCCAGTGGCAATTCAGCCAAATGTGATGGGAGAAATACAGCTACAAGCATCACTGTTCTTCCTGTCAAAACAATGACCACAACGAAAATCCTAACAGACCGCACAGTAAGCCAATCAGGTCTTGTCAGGCACATTTGGTTATAAGACTGATCCTTCAGAACATTAGGGCTTCAGTTACAAACTTAGACATGTATTTTTTTTCATTGCTTAAAGGAGTTGTCCCATTTTACTATTAATGACCTATCCTCATCCCGGCACCCCCGACAATCAGCTGTTTAAAGAGAAGGCAGCGCTTCTACGAGCACTGCCTTCTCTGCTCTGTTTACCTGCTTGCTGCAGCAGTTGTAATGGTAAGCAGGTGTAATTAGAAGTATGGCGTCCCTATTCACTTCTATGGGACGGCTCCATCTGTTCAAGTGAATACTACACCACACGGCTCTGTAGTTTGCACTTGAACAGATGGAGCCGTCCTATAGAAGTGAATGGAGACTCCATACTTGTAATTACACCCGTTCACCATTACATTTGCTGCGGAAGCAGGTTAACAGAGCAGAGAAGGCAGTGCTTGTAGGAGCACTGCCTTCTCTTCAAACAGTTGATCGGCAGGAGTGGTAGGAGTCAGACCCCTGCCGATCTGATATTGATGAACTATCCTAAGGATTGGTCCTGGTGTTCTGCACTTCAGAGTAGGCGCTGAAAGGTGACTGGTTGTGTTGAGAGCCTATGCACAGGTCCCACTCTTTTACTTAAGTGGCACTGTACTTTGAACAAACTTTTGATGTGTTGTAGGGACTTATCAAAAGTTTAGATTGGTGGAGGTCTGAGCTCTGAGACCCCCACAATCTCTACAACGAGAAGCACGCGTATATTGTCTCTCTCCTCGCTTCCTGACAGGAGGAGCGATTGATTCAATAGAAAGTCTGTGGGCACATCTTTGGCAGCGTGGAGAGAGAGCACGATATACATGTTCTTTTCTCCCCCCGTTTTAGAGACCAATGGGGGTCTTGGTGCTCAGACCTCCACCGATCTAAAATTTTGATATGGCCCTACAACCTATCAAAAGTTTGTTCAAAGTACGGTGCCACTTTAAGGATGTTTATTAGAATAAATAAGAGGTTGCTAAGAATCCAGTATCAGATTGTATTTGTACATGCTGGTAACTTGACCAGTCTTCAGGCTCAGTGGATGTACAGTGCTGCCCAGGTTGCCTCGGTAGTAAATATTGTCCAGCAGCAGGTTAGAGGGTTATCAGGCCTGTTCCTGTGACATGGCCCCCTAGTAACAGTACCCAGGAGAAAATCAGCAGTACCTTTGTAAACATTAAACTGAGTGTGACAGCACTAAGTAACCGCAGGTCATTTATCATCCGACATGGAGAGGGGGCGTTCTCCTGCTTCACCTCTTTGCCAGCTGTGGCTACAGACATTTGTAAGATCTTCAAGAGTAATTTGCATGGGACTTCTGACTTTTTAGCACATGTCCTACTTATTGTTAGATTTCTCTCTTAAATATACAACAACTCACATGCCATGCAGTGTACAGTATTCCACGAGACAAGAGTTGTGTGTATCTCCAGTCTACAACTATATTTATCTTCCGTTTTAAAAACGGCCAGCACATGCACTCATTGCCAGACATTTATCAACGTCTTTATGCCACTATTGTGGCTAGAAGAAAGTCACAAGTGATGGCGCACTGCATATTTGCTCCATAATTTCTTTTCCCATTTTTTAAAAGTGGCAAAAAAAGTGGGTCGGGTTAGCTAGGGGTGGGTATGGCCTTCTGTAGCCGACCAGATCATTTAAGGTAGCCAAACCCATTCAATACCCATCCCAGCTCCACAATACACATGCATGTTTGGCGCGGATGAACTTGTATGTACGTTAAATTGGAAAAAGAGAGAAAGCCACTGCTAGATACCTCTGAAGGCAGCTTATCTCATGGGAGAACGAAAGCATAGGGCAAAAATATTAACTTCACCCAATCCTTGTCTCTCCCAACATCATCTGTCAGGGAAAAGTGGGGAGTTCCCCACATACATTAGACTGTCAGCCGAATCTGTCATTCTCAGCGGGTTCAGCTAGTATGTACAGTCGTGGCCAAAAGTTTTGATAATGACACAAATATTAGTTTTCACAAAGTTTGCTGCAAAACTGCTTTTAGATCTTTGTTTAAGTTTTTTCTGTGATGTAGTGAAATATAATTACACACACTTTATTAGTTTTAAAGGCTTTTATCGACAATTACATAACATTTATGCAAAGAGTCAGTATTTGCAGTGTTGGCACTTCTTTTTCAGGACCTCTGCAATTCGACTGGGCATGCTCTCAATGCACTTTGCTCGGATTTCCTTCCTTTGAGGGATATCTGGCTTTCATTGTGTTGTAGACCCAATACTGGGGCTCCACATTTATTTAGCATATTACTGTTTCCCAGGGAGCTTTGCACTTTGGATTGCTGTGTTGAGACTCTTAACTGAGGCTCCGCGGTGTTTTCCGTAGCTGGTCTCCTTGAGATAAGCTATCATTTTGTTTGAGTAGTCTCCAAGGCATTGCTCCCAGTTAGCCAGAATCCTACTCCACACTGATGAGGGGCAACACCCTGAAACAGCTGTCTGTGGATGGATAACTGCCTTAGGTTTCCCTGTCATATCCTTAAAGCTTGTAAAAAAAAGCGGGATCTTGACATAGGGGCCACTTGATATGGTGGATTTGGTGATCTCTGTGATGGAGACACCCCTTTGCTCAGTTTTCCTTCCTTTGAGGGATATCTGGCTTTCATTGTGTTTTAGACCCAATACTTTGGCTCCACATTTATTTTGCATATTTATGCAGAGTCAGTATTTGCAGTGTTGGCCCTTCTTTTTCAGGACCTCTGCAATTCGACTGGGCATGCTCTCAATCAACTTCTGGGCCAATTCCTGACAGATAGCAACCCATTCTTTCATAATCACTTCTTGGAGTTTGTAAGGATTTGTGGGTTTTTGTTTGTCCACCTGCCTCTTGAGGACCACAAGTTCTCAATGGGATTAAGATCTGGGAAGTTTCCAGGCAATGGACCCAAAATGTCAACGTTTTGGTCCCCGAGCCACTTAGTTATCACTTTTGCCTTATGGCACGGTACTCCATTGTGCTGGAAAATGCATTGTTCTTCACCAAACTGTTGTTGGATTGTTGGAAGAAGTTGCTGTTGGAGGGTGTTTTGGTACCATTCTTTATTCATGGCTGTGTTTTTGGGCAAAATTGTGAGTGAGCCCACTCCCTTGAATGAGAAGCAACCCCACACATGAATGGTCTCAGGATGCTTTACTATTGGCATGACAAGGGACTGATGGTAGCGCTCACCTTTTCTTGTCCGGACAAGTTTTTTTCCAGATGCCCCAAACAATCGGAAAAAGGTTTCATCGGAGAATATGACTTTGCCCCAGTCCTCAGCAGTCCATTCACCAAACTTTCTGCAGAAGATCAATCTGTCCCTGATGTTTATTTTTGGAGAGAAGTGGCTTCTGTGCTGCCCTTCTTGACACCAGGCCATCTACCAAAACTCTTCGCCTCACTTCACACCTGCCTGCTGCCATTCCTGAGCAAGCTCTGCACTGGTGGCACTCCGATCCCGCAGCTGAATTCTCTTTAGGAGACGATCCTGGAGCTTGCTGGACGTTCTTGGACGCCCTGAAGCATTTTTAACAAGAATTGAACCTCTTTCCTTGAAGTTCTTGATGATCCTATAAATTGTTGATTGAGCTGCAATCTTAGTAGCCACAATATCCTTGCCTGTGAAGCCATTTTTATGCAACGCAATGAGGGCTGCACGCGTTTCTTTGCAGGTCACCATGGTTTACAATAGAAGAACAATGATTTCAAGCATCACTCTCCTTTTAACATGTCAAGTCTGCCATCTTAACCCAATCAGCCTGACATAATGATCTCCAGCCTTGTGCTCGTCAACATTCTCACCTGAGTTAACAAGACGATTAATGAAATGATCTCAGCAGGTCCCTTAATGACAGCAATGAAATGCAGTGGAAAGTCTTTTGGGGGATTAGGTTAATTTTCATGGCAAAGAAGGACTATGCAACTCATCTGATCACTCTCCATAACATTCTGGAGTATATGCAAATTGCTATTATAAAAACTTAAGCAGCAACTTTTCCAAATTCCAATATTTATGTAATTCTCAAAACTTTTGGCCATGACTGTATGGGAGTTCTTACTCCAGAAACCGGCATAAATGAAAGTTCAAATTATGTCGGCTCATTACTGTTTTAATACACGGACTGCCTGGCAATGCGATAAATTTATGAAGAGGCCTGTGCCTCTTAATAAATTTGGCACAATTCTGTGCGAACGGACTTTATACTAAGACTGGCATTTGTAAAAACCACTCTTAGTACATCTCCCCCATTATATTCACAGACCACCATGGGGCCAATCTGAGAAACTCGGTCCATGCCCTATTGTCGTCTTTCTTTGCGGATCAAACTTGTCCATTAAGTGTAAAGCATTTGACAGTGAAGGTGTATCAAAGTTATTTCAGAAATGTCCTGCCATGTCACACGTTTCTGCAGTATTCCGGGTTGGATGTGACTTTTAGACCCTTCGGAGACTGCAAGAGATTTGAGAAGTGTAAGGCCTCTTTCACACAAGCAAGTTTTCCGTCTGGATGCGATGCATATTGTGAACAGAGTAACGGTTCGGGCAGCACTACTCACGGTTTCACGGTTCCTTAACAGATGATCATTCAGTGGTGGTGCCTGTAATGTCAGGTCCCGGCCCATGGGTCCTCAGTCCATACAGTGTAATGTAAAAAAGATTACGGCACTCTTGTTCTAGCGGTTACTTTACTTTATTTCACCAAAAGTGTAGCAACGTTTCAACCATAAGGTCTTTATCAAGCTTGAGAGTGCCGTAATCTTTTTTTACGTTACACTATTGTGAACAGAGAGCATCCGGACTGAATCCGGACTCATTAATTTCTACGTGATTGTCGTTGATCACTGATCATTTCTGCTTTCAGGAAAAATGGCAGCATGTTCTATATTGTGCGTTTTTCATGCAGCCCTGGCCCCATAGAAGTGAATGAGACTTGCGTGAAAAACGGAAGGCAATGTGTTTTTCACTGATGGTTGCTTGGAGATGCTGAGTTTTATTCTTTACACACGTGAAAAATGTATCAAAAATTTATTGCATCCACGCGGGGAAAAAAAACTGAAACACAACCCAATCGCAGATAAAATTGATTCACCTTGCAACCTGCAAAACCATCCGTTCTTCCCTGAACAGACGATAACATTTCCCATACCGCTTGTCTGAAATAAGCCCAAGACTTGTGACGAAGAACTGAAATTCTGGGGAATGTAAGTGCAGCAAATTAATTGGAATCATCATTACATTTTTTTTTTTGTTCTTTTATGTTGCTTTCCACAAATAATAACAATTAGGGTTGTTTACTAGAGGACGGGAACATTTGGGATTTCACAAGACAAAGATTCTGTGAGAAGGCCAGTTGTTATGTGCAGACCAAATTGGTTCTCTGCATATCATATACAAAAGGCAACAAGCGAACGCTTTCCTGTTACTAAACCACCGCCCCCCCCCCTTCTCAATCAGTGTAATGTTCAGTCATGGGGTACATGTAAGCATCTATGCTGCCAATTTTTTATGATGAGTTTGGATGTGCGGGTGAAGCACATAAAAGCCATGTGATTCACCTATATTTGCCACACAACTGAAAATCACATGGCAGATCATGATAAAGCCACACATAGTAAATTAGCGCTTTGATATTGATGACCTATCAATATCAGAAAAGTGCGGGTCGGATACCCAGCACCCCCACTGATCAGCTGTTCGTGGCAGCCACTGGCACTGGCATTTTTGCTCTGCTAATAAAGATGGGGGTCCCAAGAATCATTCTCTCATGCACTACACATTTAATGCCTTTCCTTAGGACTGGCTATACATGTTTTGTATATGAACATTTTGTCGGAAGGCCTTGTCATGTGTATTACGGTAATTTTTATTAAAGCTGAAGCAACAAGATCATTCCAGAAAAGTCAAAAAGCAAATATGGAAATCACAAACGTATAGGGCAGGGGTCCTCAAACTACGGCCCGCGGGCCATATGCGGCCCGCCGAGGAAAATGATCCGGCCCGCCGGGTGTTTTTACCGTTTCTGACGGCTCAGCAGGGCGCCGCCACCTCCTACCAGTGGAACTGCGAGGGGGCTGCAGCGGATGAAGACAGGGACTGACAGTGTAGAGTGGCAGAGCCCTGTCTGGTCCGCGGTACAGGAACTTTTGTTTCCTGTATCCTGTACCTGTTGGGACTGACAGGAAGTGCTCACTTAGTGTGCGCTTCCTATCAGTCCGGCCAGGTACAGGAAACAAATGCTCCTGTACCGCGGACCTCACAGAGCTCGGCCACGCTACACTAGGGGAGGGGGTGAGTAATGAATAAGCAGTGTGACAAGGTGATGAGGGAGGGGCGCTGTGAAAAAGAGTGACAAAAAGGGGGGGGCGCTGAGAAATGAGAGTGACAAGGGACAAGTGCTGAGAAATTAGAGTGACAAGGGAGGGAGGGGGGAATGAGAGTGACAAGGGAGGGGGACTGAGAAAGAAGAGTGACAAGGGAGGGAGGGGCCCTAAGAAATGAGAGTGACAAGAGAGGGAGGGGGCCTGAGAAATGAGAGTGACAAGAGAGGGGTCTGAGAAATGAGAGTGAGAAGGGAGGGGCCTGAGAAATGAGAGTAACAAGGGAGGGGCCTGAGAAATGAGAGTGACAAGGGAGGGGCCTGAGAAATGAGAGTGACAAGGGAGGGGGGCTGAGAAATGAGTGTGACAAGGGAGGGGTGCTGAGAAATGAGAGTGACAAGGGAGGGGGGAATGAGAGTGACAAGGGAGGGAGGGGTCTGAGAAATGAGAGTGACAAGGGAGGGAGGGGGGAATGAGAGTGACAAGGGAGGGGGGGTGAGAAAGAGAGTGACAAGGGAGGGGGGGAATAATTCCCATTGAAATACTGGTAAATATATATAATTGCTCATAGTTAAACTATAGTCCGGCCCTCCAACAGTCTGAGGGACCGTGAATTGGCCCCCTGTTTAAAAAGTTTGAGGACCCCTGGTATAGGGTAAGTGGGATGAGACTATGGCCTTATTAATTCAGTTGTCATTATGGAGCTGGAAGCTTAGATAGCAAGTTCTATTTAAACTGCACTAAACAATAAAAAAATAGCTTCCTGATGCCTGCAATAATACAATACATCACAAAGGGAAACATGGAGAAGGATACGATGGCTAGGTATGGAAACAGGACAGGAAAAGTTGTAGGACAGAGAGAAGTGCCGACATCTGGAGAGCTTCCAGTACTGTCCAATCTGGACAAACCCTTTATATAAATCTGCCAGATGTTTGAGCATATTATTGCAAACAAGCGTTTGTAGTACAGACGCTTGTTAGCAATAATCTGCTGGTGTAAAAATACCGCCAATTACCCGATATAGACTGGTTGGTGCGGACACCTACATCATTGTTTGCCGGCAGCAGATAGTGCCGACTAATCAGCGATCTGCTGCCGGCAAACATTCTGTATGGGGATAAGCGATGGCATTAGTGGTCGCGTGATTCTGTATGGGGATGAGCGATGGCATTAGTGGTCGCGTTTCATTATACTGTAGAGAAGATTGCGGTATGTAAATTCAGTTTTCTCCTTCACTGACGAGCAGGCGATTGTCGGGAAAGTCCTCAATCAAAATCATTGGTGGCATAAACATTAATCGCACAAAGAAGAACACTTCCTTTCTGACAATTGAGCAGTGTAAGGGACCATTCACACGTCCGTGAATGTGTCAGCACCCGTTCCACAATGATGTGGAACGGGTGCAGACCCATTCATTCTCTATGGGGCAGGAATGGATGCGGACAGCACACAGTGTGCTGTCTGCATCCGCATTACCAGAGCGCGCCCCAAAAACCTCCGGTCTGCGGCTCCGGAAAAAAATAGAACATGTCCTATTCTTGTCCGCAATTGCGGACAAGAATAGGCAGTTCTATTGGGGTGCTTGCCAGGTGTATTGCGGATCTGCAATACACTACGGACGTGTGAATGGACCCTAAAGGAACCTTGAATCATCACACATTTGGTAATAAATGATGCATAATAGTTAATATCGACAAGGTTGGTAGTACTCGGACACTAGATTAATTTTTGCCATTATATAATGATTTAAAATGAATATTAAACCCAGAGTTGAATCTGTTAATTTCTACACCTGCATTTTTTTGTGGCTTTTATCTGTTTTTGTTTTTTCTTTTCACACAATGGCCAAGATTTACTAATCCTAAAGATGAAGTAAATTTAGGATGTCTAGACCTGCACCAGCTGTATCACAGGGGTTCAGGCTGGATGATGAATCTGGTGCAGGGACAGACACTTTTCTTTCACTCTATAGCAACTGTTGGTTGGCCTACTCTGAGACATATGTTTATACCAGAATTTTGGCACAATTATGAAACAAAATGGTGTATCTTAGCCTCTGCCCCATTTCTGCTAAGCCCCACACCCCTGTCGAGCTTGATGGGGAAAAAGTGTAAAAACCTTACTTGCGCAAGTTTGATGCACTTTTTAGAAATATTTTTGGAGCAGACACATTATTAAATCTGGGCCACCGTTTCATGCCATTTTCCCCCTATAGAGTAGATGATGCAAAACTTAAACACTAAAGGTAGCTGCAACAATACGGATTACGTGCGGTTTTTTTACACGGATTTTCTACACGGAGTTATTCAGTACTAATGAAGTGTAGGAGATTAGACAATTCTCATGTATACTTAGCTTTTTTCTTACGGGCATAAATTGACCTGTCATGTGGTTTGATTTTATATTCTGTCAGTTGTTGCATTTTGATTTAACCCTTTTCAATAGAGGTGTGAGATCTATGGAAAATATTCATGAAATCCGCACCAAATCTGCACCAAAAACGGGATAAATAGTGCAGATATATGTGTGTTTTTTATTTTTATTTTGTGCGGTGCAGATTTCATGTGGCACATAAATCTGCATTGTGTGCAGCCACCCTAAAGCCAGGGCTACGTGGCGACTTTGGTTTTACTGGATTTACAGGATTACTGAGTTGCATTGATACCATAGAAATGCATGGGATCGCTGCGACAGCCGCAAGAAAGCCAACAAGTCTGGATTTCTTGCGACTGCAGTGGCGATCCCACTCATTTCTATGGGATCATCGCTACTCTGCGATCCTGGCTGCGACCAGTGTCGCCACATAGCCCTGTCCTAATACATATAAGTTGCAGCTTCACTGCGCATGCTTGTTGCCCCTAACAGTAGACACATTTAGCGCAACCTCCAGAAGCTGGGGTGCTGTACAAGCTTTACTTCCATTCTTCTCTTTTCCGTAAAGGCTGCTTTGTTTTTCGGTACTAGAGTAATAGACGTGAGATTTTCTGTAATGATCTGTTCTGGTCAATAAAACATTTTTGTGAAGTCAAGTATCCTTGATGCAAATGCTCCATTACTGTGTGAATACTGGCTTCAATTTTCATTGTAACCTCCTATTCACATAATTCTTAATTAGCATCTAAATCATATCATGCGAGAATAATCTGTATAGGAGATTTCTGCTTTGAATGCGCTGCCACATCATGGTGGTGTTCATAAAAAATCTTTTTCATGCTTTTCCTGGAATCTATTGTATGGTAAAATTTGAGAGTCTTCAGGTCACATATATATGCTACTAGAAGATCTTTTCAACCTTTGCTGCACAGAAACACATAATGGCTGCTGTAGACAGACCTGGCTGAATCTTTGCAGAGTCAGGACTGAGAGCTTTAATAGCAGAAAACACCGGATGTGATATTGATACCCAGTGACAGGAATTAGCCCGTCTTTAATATCACACAGCATTCCTTGTCCCGCTCCTATGTGAGACTGCTCTGCAGACCTTGCAAGTCATTGCCCTTGTAGGTTGTATGTAGGAGAAAAATGAATCTTAAACTTAATGAGCAAAATAAATTCAATAACCAGTCGAGGACGCTGCCATATTACTGCTTACTTTCTGTTATGTGTTGTTTTTTTATTCATGTTTATTGCAAATTTATTTGTCACTTATTTTTTATTTTATTTCCGGTCATTAGTTTTTAAACTACAATGTTCTGTGATATCATTAAAGGGGTTGCCCCACTTTAGCAAGTGGTATTTATCATGTAGAGGAAGTTAATACAAGGCACTTACTAATGTATTGTGATTGTCCATATTGCCTCCTTTGCTGGCTGGATTCGTTTTTCCATCACATTATACACTGCTTGTTTCCATGGTTACGACCACTCTACAATCCAGCTGGGGCGGACCCCTCTGGTGGCTGGGACAGCGGGAGTGCGCATAGGCTGGTACTTTTTCCTATAGTGTGCTGGATTGCAAGGTGGTCGTAACACCTGGAAACGAGCAATGTGTAATGTGATGGAAAAATTATTCAAACCAGCAAAAGAGGCAATATGGGCAATCACAGTACATAAGTAAGTAAGTGGCTTGTATTAACTTTCTCTACATGATAAATGCCATTTGCTGAAGTGACACAACCCCAGCATTTTCTATAGGCATCTGCTGCTTCTGTTCAGAGTTAGGCTAGGTCTACACAACGACATTTGTCGCGCGACAGTTTGTTGCATTAATGTCGCACGACAATTTTTATAATGATAGTCTATGGTGTCGCACTGCGACATGCTGCGACTGCGACACGACAGTCGCAAAAAAAAACATCCAAAATGGATTTTTCTGCGACTGTCGTGTTGCAGTTGCAGCATATCACAGTGCCACACCATAGACTATCATTATAATCCACAGATTGGTTGATGTTTGGATGAGTCCTCAAGTTTAAATCAGATTTGAGAATTTAAAAATGAAAAGTTTACCCAACAGCAAATTCAGATTATGGTGAACAGTTTTTTATTATGATGACCTTAAAGGTGTATTAGACACCCTAATGCCACGTTCCCTCTCGGCAATCGTCAGATAGCTAGCGGAGGACACTGCTGCTATTACAAGCAGCGATGTAGTCTGGGGTGGAGCAATCGCTATGCCATCACTCAGTGGCAGGGCAGTGATGTGCCGGTGGCAGATCGCTATTACACAGCACGATCTACCTCTGGCACCATGCGTAAAAATCACTATTGCCCAATGAATAAGCGTTTGCTCGTTCATCTGGCATTTGGAGGCAGTATTAGACTGCCAGATGATCGCATTAGCGATCATCTGCCAGAAAATCTGTCAGTCTAATGCACCCTTTAGGCCGAGTTCACACTTTAGTCATTTAATCAGCTATTTCCATAAGTTATTGTGAGCCAAAACCAGTCGTAAAGCCTACTCCGATATCAGGTACAATGGAAATATCTGCACCTGTTTTGTGTTTTTGACCCGCACCTGGTTTTGGCTCACAATAACTGATGGAAATAAGGGTGGGTTCACATCAGTGTTAGAGCTCATGCACACGACCGTATGTATTTTCCGCTTACGTTCCGCTTTCTTGCGTTACGTATACGGAACCATTCATTTTAATGGATCTGCACAAAAAACGGAAGGCCTTCCGTTTCCATTTTTTTCGTTCCGTTCAAAGATAGAACATGTCCTATCGTTGTCCGCATAACGACAAGGATCGTTCTGTTCTATCAGGGGCCAGCAGTTCCGTTCCGCAAAAAACGGAATGCACACGGACGTCATCCGATTTTTCTTTTGGTTTTTGAGGATCCGTTTTTTGCAGACCGCAGAATACTGAAAAAGCCGTACGGTAATGCGCATGAGCCCTTATGCATTCCATTATGGCTTTCCGTTATAGCATGGTTATAACGGAAAATAACAGAATCCATAAGATGGAAGTCAAAACGGAAGCCTTTAAGCGGCATTCCCTTTTGATCCGTCGTAATAGATCCGTTATGATTCCCACAGACTTCTGTCTGGTTCCCGCTATGCAAGACGGAAACGGGACGGATCAGTTATGATTCCCATAGACTTCTATTATGACGGAAAGCAAAACGGAATGCCTTTCAAAGGCTTCCGTTGTGCATTCCGTTACAATACAAGTCTATGGGCAGCAAAACGGACCCGTCCTGGTTTCCGTTATGCAGGACTGGACACCTGCATAATGGAAACCAGGACTGATTCGTTATGCTGCCCATAGACTTGCATTATGAAGGATCAAAATGGAATGCCTCTTAAAGGTTTCTGTTTTGACTTCTGTCTTATGGATTACGTTATTTTCGGTTATAACCATGTTATAACGGAAAACAATGACGGAATCCATAACGCTGATGTGAACAAGCCCTAATTGAAGTGTGAACTCAGCGCCCCTATCTTTTGTATGTGAATGTCTGTCTCTTCAGGCATTGATGAGTATATGTAATCCCGATCACCTTTTGCTTTGAGAAATTCATCAGTTGTTGTCCTTGAATATTGCAAAGAACTTTATCATTCTCTTCTGTATCACTGATGAATCATATACATGGAGGAGAATCACAGTGTGGCTCCAGGTATATGAAGGAGCAGAAGAGTAACAATACAGCAGTAGGTACTGTGACGCTGGATACATTTTAGAGGTTATCGAGCCACTTAACCACCCACATTAGTTTCTAGACAAATGCTCTTTTCATGTTCTTGTCATAGAATGATCTGAATTAATTATTGCGGCCTTGAAGCATCAGATGGACTGAAGTAATAAGATAAGTCAATTCTCTTCATAGTTAGTTGAGCTTTTTGTTCCTCGTGTGCCTGGGGCTACTCTGCCTTTCTTCTTAGTGAAAAGGTAAAGAAAGCTTTTAATTTTTCGTGTCATCTGTCAGTGTTTCAATGTTTTATAGCTTATCCTTGATGGAAGTATTGAGGTGCTGCACTAGGTGTTATTTCTGAGGCTCTTCATAATTATGAGGTACAAGCATACCATAGAAAACAAATCTATATGATGGGTGCAAAGGAAAATTGGAGCAACTGCATATGCAACCAATCAGAGACCCCTTTGAAAACAAACTAAGCAATCTGATTGGTGGAAAAATGTCTACAAATGACTGCTCCTTTTTTGGGGAAAAAGTACCATTTAGTGAAACCCTGCACAATGTATTACCAATATTAACATTTTCAGGATCCTCCTCTTTGGCACAAATTCTATACTTGTAACCAATATAAATGTTCCTTTTCTGTCATTGTCCTCGTCTTAAATGGTTGTGCAAGAAAAGGGGAGCTTTGAAAGTGAAGATTATGTACCTGCTTCCCAGCTCCTTCTCTCTGGGCTCCCTCTCTGTAAACATCCGGTTTGACATTCTGCAGCGGTGACCGGCTCCCCTTACGTCTTGACAAATGGTCGCATGATCCAAGTGATCCTGTCTCTGCTGCAGCCAGACAAGATGTTTACATCGAGGGAGCCCAGCGGAGCATCACAGTCCAGGAGAAGAAGGGACGGGAAGCCAGTAAAGTGTGTGTGTGGGGTGGGGGGGGGGTTTGGGGGTTACCAACCTCCCCATTCTTGCACAACCGCTGTATGGTCCTTAAACGGCATTCTGAAGGGTTATGTATTGATGACCTGTCCACAGAATAGGTAATCAGTATCAGATCAGCTGGCGTCTGACTCCCAGTACCTCTGACGATCAGCTGGTTGAGGAAGCCATGGCACTTGTGTGAGCACTGTGTCTTCTTCATGGTTTACTTGCATGCCATCTGCCTTGTAGTAGCAGCGTAATTACACCTTCCTCTCCCATTCCCTTGAATGGGACAAACAAGTCTAATTACACTACACCCTCACTACAAGGGAAACAGCATGCAGGTAACACCACAGAGAACGCAGCTCTCACACGAGCACCTCAGCATCTTCCACCAGCTCATCAGCAGGGGGCACTTTGGGAGTCGAACACCTGCTGTTCTGATGTCGCTATTCTTCCGCTGAGCTCATCAGCAGGGGTACTGGGAGCCAGACCCCCTGCTGATCTGATATTGAGTATCTTCCACCAGCTCATCAGCAGGGGTACTGGGAGTCAGATCCCCTGCTGATCTGATATTGAGTATCTTCCACCAGCTCATCAGCAGAGGTACTGGGAGCCAGACCCTCTGCTGATCTGATATTGAGTATCTTCCACCAGCTCATCAGCAGGGGTACTGGGAGCCAGACCCCTGCTGATCTGATATTGAGTATCTTCCACCAGCTCATCAGCAGGGGTACTGGGAGTCAGACCCCTGCTGATCTGATATTAAGTATCTTCCACCAGCTCATCAGCAGGGGTACTGGGAGCCAGACCCCCTGCTGATCTGATATTGAGTATCTTCCACCAGCTCATCAGCAGGGGTACTGGGAGCCAGATCCCCTGCTGATCTGATATTGAGTATCTTCCACCAGCTCATCAGCAGGGGAACTGGGAGCCAGACCCCCTGCTGATCTGATATTGAGTATCTTCCACCAGCTCATCAGCAGGGGTACTGGGAGCCAGACCCCCTGCTGATCTGATATTGAGTATCTTCCACCAGCTCATCAGCAGGGGTACTGGGAGCCAGACCCCCTGCTGATCTGATATTGAGCATCTTCCACCAGCTCATCAGCAGGGGAACTGGGAGCCAGACCCCCTGCTGATCTGATATTGAGTATCTTCCACTAGCTGATCAGCAGGGGTACTGGGAGTCAGACTCCTGCTGATCTGATATTGAGTATCTTCCACCAGCTGATCAGCAGGGGCACTGGGAGTCAGATCCCTGCCGATCTGATATTGAGTATCTTCCACCAGCTCATCAGCAGGGGTACTGGGAGTCAGACCCCCTGCTGATCTGATATTGAGTATCTTCCACCAGCTCATCAGCAGGGGTACTGGGAGCCAGACCCCCTGCTGATCTGATATTGATGACCTATTCCGAGGATAGGTCATTAGTAACCTGACAGTGCACAATCCCTTTAGGTTAATTTTTTAAGGGTCAGAATGACATAAATATATACTGAATTGGGGAGAGCATGTATAGTATTTATGTATTTCTATGTGATCTAAGAGCTGATGATTTCACCATGTGTATGATGTTTTCCACTTGTTGCAAGGATGTTCCTCCACCTGAATACACAACAAGCTTGTTCTTTGCCCAACAAAGATGGAAAATATCTTTGCAATGTTTATGCCATAATTAATTGGCATGAATTCTTTTTACGCCGATAAACCAGACTTTATTGTATTCCTCAGTATTTTATGGAAAAGATAACCATAGCACTGACAGATCAATTTCACGGACCATGTTCTCCGTCTTTATTTTTATCGATGCTTCAGTCTCCTTTCCTACAGAACATCAGTGTATTAGCACTTACAGCTCTTTGTGACATGTTCTCTCATGCAAAACCTTATCTTTCTGATCTAGAATGTAAACTCTGGCGTTTATACCAGTCACATGGACATTATACAGACACTGTGGCGAGATTATATTAATTTATTCAGCATGTAGAATGTGTCTATTTAAAATTAAGTTTGTGCAACAAAAAATGGCGCTCGTTGTAGTATCTTTGGAGCGGAACCATATGTGTATGATCTCTTACACTTGTTACAAGGACATTCCTCCAGTTAGAGAAGCTGTCTTATATGATTATATATATATTTATATATATTTACATACAGTACATAATATTTATGTACCATAACTTTATGGTTGGAATTGTCCAGGCCGCAGTCTGGTTGCTGAAGCAACAGTATGCTGTGCAAATTCACATCTTGTAGAGCTCTGCCAGAGCGGCTTCTGGCAATGTATGGTTTCCTCAGTAACAGGACCATCTGATACTACACCTTTCACCGCCAATTGCACATTTCTGAGGCTACTATGTCAGTATCCACTTTAAGGATACATTCACACGACCGTAAGTGTTTTGCAGTCCGCAAATCACAGGTACCAACCTTGTGTGTTCCGCATTTTGTGCAACGCACATGGCCATCCCTATGATAGAAATGCCTATTTTTGTCGGCGATTGCAGACAAGAATAGGACTTTCCCTATCTTTTTTGCGAGGCCAGGGAACTGAACTACATATGCGGACAGTACGCAGTGTGGGGTCCACATCTTTTGCAGCCCCATTGAAATGAATGGTTCCACAGCGGTTCTGCAAAATTGCGGAATGGATGCGATCCCAGAAATACGGTCGTGTGACTGCACCCTAACAGTGATAACCTTTCTGTAGGTTAGACCATCAATGAATGATGTGTGGGTGTCCTTCCCTCAGGAACCCCTACAGTCAGCAGAAAGTTTGGGTTTCAAATCTCCCCATTTACTTCATTACCTGATGCAGTTCTGTCCATGTCAAAATGTGCCTTCAAATTTTGCTGCATTACAGGGTTAGTCACTCCTAGAAGCAATACTTCAAAGGGAGAATATCTTCATAATACTGTATGTCATCCAATAGATAAAACCTCCAAAAGGAATTGGAGGCATATGGAGGTAAGGTACATAGAAGTTTAGGAGCACCTCATTACGGTAGGATGTCCAGAGCTGCACGTGGTACCTATTACATAGCGTACTATAGTACCAGCTAAGTAGATAAGATTGTCAAAATGTTATGTAAATGGGGAAATTGACCTGTGGTGCTGTGCAAAGGGTGAGATTTGGGCAAATGCAAAAAAAATCCGTAAGTGACACATGCAGATTTTGGTGCGGTAATCCAACAAAAAACAAACAAAAATCTGCATAGACAATTTGCATAAAATGCGTTGCTTTGTACATGTACTCTACGGATGTATCTTCCAGATTTGGGAATGGGACTTGCAGAAATATGTGTGCTTGCAACCAAAACAGCTTCATTCGAATGAAAGGAACTGATTTTCAATTATATACGTTTTTGTGCACGAGTGTTGCGAACAGACAGCATCATGACAAATTCATTCCAGTGGTTACATGCACTGATCATCTCTTGGCAGCATGTTCTATATTGTACATGAATGGGGCTTGTGTGAAAAAACGGATACAATGCGTTTTTCACTGATGGTTGCTAGGAAATGTTGAGTGTTATTCTTCAGTTTTTCTTCACGCCGTGAAAAATGCTTTGAAAACAGATTGCATCCGCTTGGAAAAAACTGAAACCATCAGTTTTTCCCTGAACAGATCCTGACTCATTCCTGCGTTATTTTTCTCCTATCAAAAATAAGTGATCTCTGACGGAACTGAGACAAGTGGTTCAGTTTTTTCCGCGCGGGTGCAATTAGTTTTGATGCGTTTTTCACACGCGGGAAAAAACCTGAAGGTTTACAAACAACATATCTTAGCAACCATCAGTGAAAAATGCATTACATCCGGATGCAATGTGTTTTTCACAGAAGCCCCATTCACTTCTTTGGGGCCAGGGCTGCGTGAAAAAACTCAGAATACAGAACATGCTGCGATTCTCACGCAACGCAGAACTGATGCGTAAAAAAAACGCTCATGTGCACAAACCTTAAAAATGAATGGGTCAGGATTCAGTGCAGGTGCTATGTGTTGATGTCACTCATCGTACCCGTGCAGAAAACTCGCTTGTGTGAAAGGGGCCTTATCATTTCCATGCAGGCCTGCCCCTTGAGCTTTGCAGTCCTTCCTCTGAAATGCCCCCTGCAACCAGATGAGACCAAATTAGAATCTCTTTTGCTTACTACAGTTAATACGGCACCCAAGCTTACAAATACCCTCAATACTAGTTTAGGCTTTATGCCCACGGTCGTGCGCGGACCGTGGTATCCCGGCCAGGAATCCAGCTGACAGCAGAAGCGCACGGTGTCGTTGGCTGCTATGACGCCGTTCACTCGTACGGGTGTATTACTGTAGTCCAGCGGCGGCATGAAGCGCACGGCGTCATAGCAACCAATGACGCAGTGCGCTCCTGCTGTCAGCTGGATTCCAGGCCGGGATACCACGGTCCGCGCACGACCGTGGGCATGAGGCCTTACTCTATTAAGTTCAGCCTGTTGTAGTGAACTCTTCTAAAAGCCCTTCTTACTGGAGAACTGAAAATAATTAAATTTATTGATTATGTCAATCCTGTTAATGATACTAAATACCAGAAGAAAATTCTTGTGAGAGGCCCTGGAAGAATAAGGGATGCATGGCCCTTCCCTGGCAAAAAATCTGTGTGACTTCTAAGAGGTAGGCAAAGTGCCCAAATAAATTCATTAGTGGAATGTAAACTTGTCTTGCAGTATATACACAGCATGACAGTTTTTAGTTTTTTTTTTACAGATATTTATATGCCATGACACTATATAAACATAATGAGCATAGTAAAACAAATATGTATAGGACACGTGACCCCTGACTTCAACCACTGAAGTGATCTGCACTGGTCAAAGTTAAACTGGGTATTGTGGGATGCTTTCTGTCACCTCTGACTGATGAGGAAAAGGACACTCATCTGGGCTTCCCCAGACCTCTTATATTTCATGTATACAGCTTCATAAAATAGCAAGAAATACTGTACATTGCAAGCATGCTAACGCTGCCGGCTGTGACGCACATGGGCATAGGGTCTGTTTACAGCTAGGCCTGTATTAGTGCCCCCTAAACAGGTTTTAATTTAGGTCCCATGCACACGGTGTGTGTCACATCATATTACGGTACCAGCCAGGCTGATGAGATAAAAATACTGTTAGGGCACGTGTATTTTTTTTAAGTCTATCATTTTCGCTATAACTGGGATGGCCAGCCACACCCCTATAAAGTGTTATTAGGCTGGCCATACACCTTAGGGCTCATGCACACAAACTTATTTTTTTTTTACGTGTCTGTTCCATTTTTTTGGCTGCCCATGCGGAACCGATCCTTTTAATGTTTAAAAAAAAAAATTATTTCGTTTTTCGTCAGCAAAAGCAAGCATAAGGACAATCATCACAGTAGTATAATTGTACATAGAGTAGGATCTATTAGCGTCCCGATAATAAAGTATAGCGCAAAACAAAGGCAAATAAAAATAAAAAATAAAAAGAACAGGAACACAGAGTAGTGTACACATGCAGCATCATGACATCCAATGGTAGCATCCTATTTTCAGTAGGAATAAAGTCCAAAGTCCCAATTCCAAAACTGTCCGAGATCTATATCCCATCGTAACCCTAGGTTACATCTCCTTGCGGTATTGAACAGTGGAGGTAAAGTAGGAGGGGGGAAGAACGGGGTAAGAAGGAGGGGAAGGGGGGGGAGGAGAGGTAGCATAGGGCCATAAGAAGGGGAGGGGGCATAAGAAGGGGGGGGCAAAAGAGGGGGGAGAGGAAAGAGCTACCACACGCTATCCGGTAGGGGGATACCAAAAGAGCTGGATAACCAAGGCATCCAGTGGTTCAGAGATCGGATCCGAGCTGTCGATGTAGGGGCGAATACTAATTCACAGTGCATGTGATGGTTGACAGAGGCAATCACCTCTGATACCTGAGGTGTGTGCGCCAGCTTCCACCTGCGAGCAATCACATTCCTAGCTGCACTCAGAATGTGTGCGGTCACCCAACTTATATCGGGGGGTACATCCTTCAGGCCTAGGCCAAGAATAGCCAGCTCAGGGGTAATGGTAAGCGGTGACTCAGTAACCTGTTGGATTAACTTATCTATATTGGACCAGAAGCCCTGAGTATATATGCAGGACCACCACATGTGTAAAGGGGAACCGATAACCCTGCACTGTCTCCAACAAAGAGGTGAGTACCCGGGGCGGAACCGATCCTTTTAATGGGTCTGCAAAAAAACGGAAATGAGTTTGTGTGCATTCCATTCCGCAAAAAAGATAGAAAATGTCCTATTCTTGCCTATGTCTTGTCTTTGCAGACAAGTGTAGGCATTGTTAGAATGGATCCGCAAAAAAAAAATGGATGCAATACGGATGTCACACGGACATTATTCGTATTTTTTGCGGACCGCAAAATTCATACGTTCATGTGCATGAGCCCTTAGATAGCTATCAGCTAAACGTCTATTCAGATTCTCCCATACACATGCACACTCAGCTCAGCTGAGATGGCTTGTGTTCTCAATGGGGAGAGTGCCAAAAAGCTTCTGCTCGACACCTCTGCCCGATTTTTCTTTTCAGAAGTGTTGGCACTTCCAAATACATAACTGGTCCTGCTGAATTTAGCTTAGCGGATGAGCACCTTTGGGCCTCAGGCACATAGTAGAGCTGTGTTAATGGAGCCTGACAGAGCCCCGAGACTCCAAACTACAGAGCCATAGACTGTCTTTGCCACCATAGGGTATCTCCATGTGGCACCATATTACAGAGAAGTATTGCTGTTAGAGTAGAATATCTTTGTAAGATGGCATCGGATTGAACATGATACAAAAAAAAAAATTTCTATTGAATTTCATATAAATCCAAAAAAGAGACAAGTGTAGGTAACATGTGATGTATGCATATAATGCGGCCATGTACAGGAGGCCTAACTGTGGGGATGAGAGAAATGTTGCTTCAATATTGCTGCATTTCAGCCAGGCCAAATATAAAATCGGTGATGCTGTATCACAGCCATAATATGGTCGTGTGCATGAGCCCTTAGTGTTAGACCACAAATATGCATCTTGGGGGGGGTGCTCGACAAGTCAATCCTGCCTGACTGCCTGCCTCTTTCTGGTGACTGGTTCCTCATGTGGCATGTTAACCTAGCATGGAGGTTGGCAGCAGAAAAGCATTTGACAAGTAGCACAAGCTGGGTCGTCTTTAATATTGATTGGAGACTGGGCAAAAATTTACTTGGGCCCCCTGGATCCCGCCTTCCCACACCTTAGCAGGCAATCACGCCCTCCACCATAACACACACACAAAAAATCCACACATCTGGTAGAGTACAGTGAGTGGCTGTAAATACTTCCAGTTCTGAAGACTCCAGCGGCTCAGGCTGGAAGTGGTCACCGCTCTGCAGGAAGGAGACCAGGGCTCGGCTCACCCTAGCGTTACAGTGCACCCCAGCACCCCACAGTATGCAGTATAGCACCCTATAGTATACAGCAACCCACAGTATGCAGTATAGCACCCTATAGTATACAGCAACCCACAGTATGCAGTATAGCACCACACACTATACAGTACCCCACAGTATATAGTACAGCAGTATAGCAGCCCACAGTATACAGCACCACATAGTATAGCACCCCACACTATACAGTACCCCACAGTATATAGTAGACCAGTATAGCAGCCCACAGTATACAGCACCACACACTATAGAGTACCTCACAGTATATAGTAGAGCAGCCCACAGTAAACAACACCTCACAGAATACAGTAGAGCAGTATAGCACCTCACCGTATACAGCACGCCAAACTTTACACGATACAGCACTCCACACTATACAGTACAGCAGTATAGCACTCCACAATATACAGCACCCACAGTATACAGCCCCCACAGTATACAGTACATCAGTATAGCACTCCACAATATACAGCACCCACAGTATACAGCCCCCACAGTATACAGTACATCAGTATAGCACTCCACAATATACAGCACCCACAGTATACAGCCCCCACAGTATACAGTACATCAGTATAGCACTCCACAATATACAGCACCCACAGTATACATCCCCCCACACTATACAGTATTTTACAGTATATTAGCATAACAGCCCCTGTCATCTTTTTCTTATGTAATCTTCACAAAAAAAGCTCCACAGTTAAGGCAAACTTCTACAGCAACACTCCTGCTAGGTTACTGGTCACATGGTGATGATGTCATCTAAGGTCCTAGAAAATCACAGCTCTCACAGTATGCTACCTGGAGTGCCGGCAGGCATGGCATGGCAGCACCCCCTGTGTAGCTGACAGCCTGACACCCAGGGCAGTGGCTTGCAGAGCTCAAGAGGGAGCTGCCTTGGGCCCCCCAGGAGCAACTGGGCCCGGGGCAGCTGGCCCTTTTGCCCCTTGTTAAAGACGGCCCTGAGCACAAGGTTACTTACTCCATGGCCTTTCATAGAAAGGATCACTGAGACACTTGAAGCGTTGTCTGCGCCTCATTATTTCATAGGAAGAAATATAGCTGCATGATATTTACTTGGAGCAGGGGTCTGTAACATAAGATAAAGTATAATGACATAAACTGCAGAGAAAAATAAGTATCCTCTTACAGTCTATTTCAGCATCATTTAGCTATATCGTGCCGATACATGCCATCATTCCTCTGTAATTGCCCTCTGCTATATCAGTGACATAAAGGTAATGGACCAGCGCCCATAACTCATAAGGGTGATTAGTTGTACTGGCTTCATTTCTCTGCCATTTCTATGTAAGGTCTGAATGAAAGTAAAGTAATGATGTAAGCGGAGGTAATATACAATTATGTCAGTAGAAATGATGTTGGATGCCCGCACTATGTCATTTATACTAAATCACCTTTACTCACGGCGTTGCTAAGTAGCAGGAATGCTTGAGGACCGTCCCCACAGGAAAAGTCAGATCTTGCTAATAAAGTCCACCAGGAAAATTAATATGATACAGATATTTAATAACCACAGCAATGGAAAATGATAATGAATCTACTGAAGACGAGGAATTCATTCATGTAATAATGCCTGCAAGCGATGTAGGGCCACACAGGGAACAGGTTATGGCGCAGTTTACCTGCTTTGTTTGAGGAGGACTATCATAATGCACCTAAATTTCATGCCGTAGTGCCCACGAAACAGTTGTATGTCGTATGTATGTCGTTATGTGGGAGAGGAAAGGGTAGCCCGGGTTGCCTTGGGTACCAGAAGAGCTTGACCTGGCCTGAAGTGATGTGTTTTGAAGGATGATGATGAAAGCCCTTGAATACTGTTGCTACACATTAAAAGGGGTTCTCTACACATTATCGGTAAAGGGGCCAGTGGGCATTCCGGTTGCATCCGGCAGTGCCGGATCTGGAGAACTCCAGCAGGTTGCCGGTACAGCCTGCCTTAATTGGTGCCGCACTTGTGAAAGTAGCCTTACTAAAACAGACGTATCAGGAGAGGTGACAGGTCCTCTTCTAAGGCTGCTGTCAGATCTGCGCTTTACATTTCCGTTTTTCTGCTCTGTTATAGAAGAATAGAAACCTAACGAATTCCATTATAGTTAAGGGGGCCTGCAGGCTCCGTTCACTTCAGTTAAATGCCGAATCCGGGCACTTCTGTTATTTTCGTTCTTATAACAGGATTGCTACAAGTGTATCCAGTCTAGGCAGTGCTGTATAAGGTAAAGTGCCTGGACTGATACATTTTACCTACACTGATACACATTAGCAAATTGTCAAGACATGAAAGTGGTTCGTGCAGCAGACGATTGTTTAGACTGGATTCATTTGGATGAAACTTTCTGAATGTTTTGACTTTAGATGTAGACAAATTCATGTTCAACTATCAACAATGCTCTCCTCCTGAAGAAGCTTACGCGAAATACGCGTAGAGGGGTGTGCCATTTCTACACATTTTCATAGCATTTTATAAGGTATGTTTCTAGCCCCTGCGGTAATTAAGATGAGCATTTAAAATGGACATCCCTAGTCTTTAGGAAGCTTTTTGTGCATATGCATTGGGAAATTGTTATGTTTACAACAGTTAGTGGACTACTCATTGGACTTTTAGGGATAGGTCAGAAATGTGATAGCATTTAATATGAAGTGCAGATGAATTATGGTGCTTTGTATTTTGTTTCCCCCACTTATGGTATTTATTGGATAGATTGGAGGCTTGGGCAGATAAGTGGCAGATGAGGTTTAACACTGACAAATTTAAAGTTATGCACATGGGAAGGAATAATGCAAGTCACCCGTACATACTAAATGGTAAAACACTCGGTAACACTGACATGGAAAAGGATCTAGAAATTTTAATAAACAGCAAACTAAGCTGCAAATACTGTGTCAGGCAGCTGCCGCCAAGGCCAATAATATAATGGGTTGCATCAAAAGGGCATAGATGCCCGTGATGAGAACATAGTCCTACCACTTTACACATCACTAGTCAGACCACCAATGGGGGACTGTGTACAGTTCTGGGCTCCTGTGAAAAAGGCAGACATAGCAGAGCTGGAGAGGGTTCAGAGGAGGGCAACTAAAGTAATAACTGGAATGGGGCAACTACAGTACCCTGAAAGGTTATCAAAATTAGGGTTATTCACTTTAGAAAAAAGACGACTGAGGGGAGATCTAATAACTATGTATAAATATATCAGGGGTCAGTACAGAGATCTCTCCCATCATCTATTTATCCCCAGGACTGTGACTGTGACAAGGGGACATCCTCTGCGTCTGGAGGAAAGAAGGTTTGTACACAAACATAGAAAAGGATTCTTCACTGTAAGGGCAGTGAGACTATGGAACTCTCTGCCTGCGGAGGTGGTGATGGTGAGTACAATAAAGGAATTCAAGAGGGGCCTGGATGTAGTTCTGGAGTGTAATAATATTACAGGTTATAACTACTAGAGATAGGTCGTTGATCCAGGGAGTTATTCTGATTGCCTGATTGAAGTCGGGAAGGAATTTTTTATTCCCCTTAAGTGGGGAAAATTGGCTTCTACCTCACAGGTTTTTTTTTGCCTTCCTCTGGATCAACTAGCAGGATGACAGGCCGAACTGGATGGACAGAGGGCTTTTTTCGGCCTTATGTACTATGTTACTATGTTATAAGGAAAATTAATAAAGATTGACGTTTTAAGGGATTTTTTTTTTTGTACTTTGTTATTGTTGATAATTATATACTAGGAAAGTACACCCGAACATTTGTGTTTGATGATGAACATGAATTTTTTTAAACCCAAATGATCTAAGCACATTCAGGCAAACAGAAATCTTGAAAAGGTGAACAAATAAGCACAAATTATTTACAAAAATGACCTTCCAGATGTAGAGGCATTACTAACATAAATCTATTTTTAATCTTAAAGCCTTCTCTTGACACCTGGTTTCGACTAGAATTTATTAAAACTTAACTTTTATTTCTGTTTCAATTTCTATTCACATATGTTATTAACTCTTTTAAAACAAATGGACTGATTGTGTAACACTGAGGTTAATTGAACTATTAAACTGGTAGGCTCGGTTTGTGCACCGGGCTGCGCGCTGCCCGTGCACCTCTACCTCACTTGATCAATATTGCTATTAGCATTCACAGTCCGATGATATTTAAAATCATGCAGCACTACCCCCCGACATGTTTCACCGGTCTATTGCCGGCGTCTTCAGGGGAATGGGTTGTTGATAATTATATACTAGGAAAGTACACCCGAACATTTGTGTTTGATGATGAACATGAATTTTTTTAAACCCAAATGATCTAAGCACATTCAGGCAAACAGAAATCTTGAAAAGGTGAACAAATAAGCACAAAGCATAACAGAAATACAATGGCTAGAAGTATCGTCCAGCTTCAAACGATATATGGGCAGCTGTATACGTGAGGACTACACCAAGGGCTATTTCAAGCAAATACCATTGGTCCTGCTTATCGTCTCAGAGGGGATTCAACCTTTTTTTTTTTTTTTTTTGTGAAATTTTACTTTAAAAGCAGATTATAAGGATTATTTGGCTTTCCTATTTATAGATATCAACATTATTTTTGGATCATGGTTAAAAGTCGATATGACTTTAAACCCTAAGTTGTGACACTGGGAAATGCTAGCTTGTGATGGTATCTTAGATCTGCGTGTTCCTGACATCCAAGTCCTGAGCAGCTTCTGTTATGTTAGACTATGCATTCTGGCAAAGAACAGCTATTAGAGGCAGACATGATTTACAGATCAGTCACTGACATCTTCCTTTATTGGGATATGCTGAGCTTGTATTTTACTACTTCCAATCTTTCAGTGCAGTCCACCACATCACTCCCTTCCATGTCCATTCCTACTTTGCCCGTTTTGGACATAGTCACTGCTAATTTCCTCCACTGACAACTATGAGTCAGAAATCACCCATGGGCCCCATGGTTTGTGTGATGCCAGTATAACGTGTAAAGCAGTTACTGATGACTTATAGCCAGCGTCGGACTGAAGTTTCCTCTGCCCACCAGAAGAAATTATTCTGAGGGCCCACCATCTGGATAGACCTTAAGGGCCCTGTTATATTAGGGCTCCATTACTGTTAGAGCTTGGGCCTATAGGAGGATCCTCTGATGGGCCAGTCTGACCCTGCTTATAGGACTCAATAATGTGAACAATTTTTAACACTTGTGTCTTTTTAACATTTCTGTATCCCTTGTCTGCGCTGTAAGAATACCTGATCTACTGTAAGACAGCATCTTTCCAGTTATACATTAGTTCACTAAACCTCACACAACATATTTACTTAAAGGGGGTTATCCCATGACTGATGAAAAAATTAAAATCAGACATCATATAGCACATGAAAATCTCTTTCTAACAAAGCCCTGTAGCTTATATGTATCCAGAGATCTCCCCATTCATTGCTCTGCTAGATTTATATTAAGCTGACAGCTCAGGGGCGTGTCTTTTCTGCTGGAGCTGAGGGGGCGTGTCCATGCTCTCCCTATCACAACTCAGGAGGCAGTTGAAGTATGAACCTGAACATGTGCGTCCATCTCAGTGAGCAGGACAAAGAAATAAGAAAAAGAACAAAGAGCAGGTGGCGCTATACAGATACATTTTATTGAATAGCTCAGTGGTTATGCAAAATTTTTAATTACATGCAATTACAAAAGAATTCAGATCCAGGTGCTGGTTTGAAAACTATGTAATATTTTTCAACCCCTTTAATAAGAAGAAGCATCTTGTAGGATGTAGTGTAGACAGGGTCAGACTGAAGCCACAGTGGGCCCCCAAAGTCAAGGAGAAAAATCAAATTTTCTAGCTGCCTTTGGAGCTAATCACCCACTACTGTGGTCTATTTCTTTGATTGAAAACTATTAGGCTTTATTAATGATATAGTGATTGGGCCCACCATAGGAAATTATTCTCGGGCCCAAGGAACCCCAGTCCAATGCTGCATGTAGATGTCTGAATAATAACGGCCCTTCCTGGCTGAGCCCAAGATACTGTAGAAAGAGCTTTACAATTCTTGTTTATTCTGATGTCTACATAGTTGTGTGGGAAAGTAATGTATAGATGTGTACATGTATAGATGTGCAACATATGGAATATCTATCATCAACGTGTCATATTCACACCGAGCCCCTCTGGAAAGATCCTCAGGCAAAAATAATACTTCTAAGATGATAATTAGAAGAACAGAGCACAAGAATGTGGGGGGAATTTATCATTGTAGGCGTATTTGAGGTTAGTTTTTAGACCGGAGTTACTATGCGCACCTCCGCCAAATTTATGAAAATGAAGCAAAGTAGTAATACATTTGGTGCACATGCATTGGGATTGCACTAATTTCAGCTAAAGTGATCTACAAGGAAAACTTGACCAAATCTTCACTTCACCTCTGAAAGTGGCACAGACAGCCAAACATACCAAAATTTTGCTCAAAAGCAGCTGTGCGTCATCAGTTGCAACAATTGTACTCCAAAAAGTTGGCATAATACATTTGATAAATGTCCCCCTGTGTGTTTTTCTGATATTCAAACCCTTCCATTTCTCCCATATTATTACACATTTCAACATGCAATGGTCTCTATAAGATGAAATGGTATAAGGCTACATGCACACAACCGTTGGTGTTTTGTGGTTCGCAAACCGCGGATCCGCAAAACACGGAAGCAGCTCCGCGTTCCATTCCGCAATTTGCGGAATAGAACACAGCGCATTATAGAAATGCCTATTCTTGTCCGCAAAATGGACAAGAATAGGACATGCTCTATTTTTTTTGCGGGGGCACGGAACGGAGCAACGGATGCGGCCAGCACACGGAGTGCTGTCCGCATCTTTTGCGGCCCCATTGAAGTGAATGGGTCCGCGCCTGAGCCGCAAAATATGTGGCTCGGACCACAACAACGGCCGTGTGCATGAGGCCTAATAGTTACATTAAATCCACACAAGCTCCTTCATTACAGACATATTTCACTGTTTGGTGTTTTCAGATAATTCTGAGGGGCATATGTGCACCATAATTTTGCTATTTTCACCACTTTAGAAAAAGGAGGGGGTGGTTCGTAGTACGGACACTGGATTTACTAACTGTACCAGAAACTGGCGTAAGTTATAGCTGAAGTCTACGCCACCCCCTAGCTGGTATAGACTTAATATTCTGGTGCATGGAGAGTCAGAGATGAGACTAATTTATTAAGAGGCATCAGTCAGGCAGATCAAGACTAGCGTATAGGTACACCAGTCTTGATAAATGTCCCTCATAATTTTAAGAAAGAGCTTCTCACATGGAGAAGAGTCTGTTGTGTGGACTCTCCTCACCCTGGTTGGCTTGACTGACCGGTCTCCTTTTTTGTTTATAGGGAGGAACCTGCCAATCAAGCTGAGCAGGGTGACGAGAGTCCGCACAGACTCTTAATAAGTTGTTTTTTAATATATATATATATATATATATATATATATATCTGATCTGTAATCTTTGCTTGTGATCACTGTTTCATGGAGTTAAAAATCCTGCCAAAGGGGTTGCCACCAGTCAGTACATTAAGGGTACGTCCACATAAGGTGTACACATTGTGGATGTGCTAAGTCTGCAGTGTTTTCGAGCAGCCTGTTTTAGATTTTAAGATATATTATAATATGTGGCATGTCGGATGCAGACCCATTCACTTCAATGGGAAGCAAAAGATGCAGGGAGCACACTGTGTGCTGTCTGTATCCGTATGTCCCTTCCGTGACATCCGTAAAAATATAGAACACATACTATTCTTGTCCGCATTACAGACAAGCATAGGACTGTTCTATTAGGGGCCGGACGTTCTGTTCCACAAAATTCCGTGTTTTGCAAATCTGAAATTTGCGGACCACAAAACAGGCTATGGTCGTGTGCATGAGCCCTCAAGGTGTTGTTCTAAGAAGAAATATTACATTAGTACGTTACTCTGCTACATCAACATTTTCATTTCAATTGAAATCTATGTTTAAAGGGGTTGTCTCACTTCAGCAAATGGCATTTATCATGTAGAGAAAGTTAATTTGATGATTCTTTTTCCTATAGTGTGCAAGCGCGACCACCGCTGCTGGATTGCAGGGTGGTTGTAACCATGGAAACAAGCAGTGTATAATTTGATGGAAAAATGAATTCATCCAGCAAAGAAAGTAATGTGGATAATCACAATACATTAGTAAGTGGCTTGTATTAACTTTCTCTACATGATAAATGCCATTTGCTGAAGTGAGACGACCTCTTTAAACATAGATTTCAATTGAAAATGTTTTACTTAATCTAGCAGAGTAACGTACTAATGTAATATTTCTTCTTAGAGCAACACCTTGAGGGCTCATGCACATGACCATAGCCTGTTTTGTTGTCCGCAAATTGCAGATTCGCAAAACACTGAATTTTGTGGAACAGAACGTCTGGCCCCTAAGGATAATAGGACATGCTCTCTATTTTTTGCGGCTCCATTGAAATGAATAGGTCCCGTTTATACGTTAATATAAATGAGGCCTAAGGGTACACCAGATTTATTATCCAGCGTCAGTCAATAAGTCTGGCTCATGTTAAAACTTTCTAGTCTAAGTTTACAGTGCCTAAATATCAGACAGGATTGATAAATCTGCCCCAATGGATGTCAAACCTATCTACAATGTTGGCCTGGAAATCGCCATTTTTAGGTTGCAAATTGCTAGGAAACACCATTATTCTTACACTGTGAACAGAATTTTATTTTTCTCTTGGACAAGAAATAGAGGGATATGAATTGCTCTCTGGGGACATTTATTGACCAGTATTCAGCTGCTTCACCAATTTCTATTATCTAGAAATCAATTGTCCAATATGGTAGTTAAGGGAAATCTATAGGTTTCTCAGCGGCTAGGGATTACAGGACCATTTTAACACCTTTTTTCTTTGACGCTGTTTTTCCAATGTATTTTCTGGTACATCTATGAAAATTCAATTATCCTAACACAAAAAGAAAAGCTGAGCCTACAGTTTCGGCACAAGCATGTCATCCGTATTTATTAGCTGGACCATGACTAATGTGACCTTAAATTGTGTATTGGTAATGCCTTACTGGAATCAAATAAGTCACAACCTCATATCATAATAGCACTGCTGATATCATCATTTGCAAGGAGGGGATTCTACATTTACTCATAATACAAATCTATGTGTGCTGTTACTTCAGAAACGAGGGTACATACAAGCCTTGTTCTTCAAAGTTGCTCCTAAAACGACCAGTCGGCACACCCTCTGCACCACCCCAACTTGTGCTCTCATGAATCTGCAGAGGGCTTCAAGCTACTGTACTCATTTCTTCTTATGGTATGATAAAAATGTAAACCTGATGGCTCCTAGTAAATCCTAGGAGCCAATAAAATTGAGCATGCTCCATTGGGTGCCATATTACAAAGATTCCCCCTCTAGGAGAAAATACCTCCATAAAGGTGGTGCCATACAGAAAAACCAAACAGTGGCCTTGGTTCATAAAGTGGCCTTGGGTTACAGTACAGAATTGTAGGGGAGTATGCTGCTATCTTTTATCGCATAAGACCTAGGACTGTATTTAGACATTTGGACAAGGTTTTGCATGTATTTCATTTAGCAAAAAAGGAACTGAACATAAAAAGAGACAAAAATAGTTCCTTTATATGTTCCTGGTTTGGGCTTAAAAAGCCTCATTTGCAAAAATGCCTCAAAATGGCACTGTTATCACATCCGTATAGAAAGCCACATCTGACGTAACAGGCTGATCATTAGATTATGAGTCTATTTACCAGACTGGCGTATAGCAAATGTGGTGCCAATATTCAAAAAGGGTCCAAAAACAGAGCCTGGAAATTATAGGCCGGTAAGTTTAACATCTGTTGTGGGTAAACTGTTTGAAGGTTTTGTAAGAGATGCTATCTTGGAGTATCTCAATGAAAATAAGCAAATTACACCATATCAGCATGGCTTCATGAGGGATCGGTCATGTCAAACTAATTTAATCAGTTTCTATGAGGAGGTAAGTTCTAGACTTGACAGAGGCGAATCAATGGATGTCGTATATCTGGACTTCTCCAAAGCATTTGACACTGTACCACATAAAAGGTTAGTATATAAAATGAGAACACTTGGACTAGGAGAAAATATCTGTATGTGGGTAAGTAACTGGCTCAGTAATAGAAAACAGAGGGTGGTTATTAACGGTACACACTCAGATTGGGTCACGGTCACTAGTGGGGCACCTCAGGGGTCAGTATTGGGACCTATTCTATTCTATATATTTATTAATGATCTTGTAGAAGGCTTGCACAGTAATATATCAATTTTTGCAGATGACACTAAACTGTGTAAAGTAATTAACACTGAAGAGGACAGTTTTCTGCTACAGAGGGATCTGGATAGATTGGAGGCTTGGGCAGAGAAATGGCAGATGAGGTTTAACACTGACAAATGTAAAGTTATGCACATGGGAAGGAATAATGCAAGTCACCCGTACATACTAAATGGTAAAACACTCAGTAACACTGACATGGAAAAGGATCTAGGAATTTTAATAAATAACAAACTAAGCTTTAAAAACCAGTGTCAGGCAGCTGCTGCTAAGGCCAATAAGATAATGGGTTGCATCAAAAGGGGCATAGATGCCCGTGATGAAAATATAGTCTTACCACTTTATAAATCACTAGTCAGACCACACATGGAGTACTGTGTACAGTTCTGGGCTCCTGTGAACAAGACAGACATAGCAGAGCTAGAGAGGGTTCAGAGGAGGGCAACCAAAGTAATAACTGGAATGGGGCAACTACAGTACCCTGAAAGGGTATCAAAATTAGGGTTATTCACTCTAGAAAAAAGACGACTGAGGGGAGATCTAATAACTATGTATAAATATGTCAGGGGTCAGTACAAAGATCTCTCCCATCATCTATTTATCCCCAGGACTGTGACTGTGACGAGGGGACATCCTCTGCGTCTGGAGGAAAGAAGGTTTGTACACAAACATAGAAAAGGGTTCTTCACGGTAAGAGCAGTGAGACTATGGAACTCTCTGCCTGAGGAGGTGGTGATGGTGAGTACAATAAAGGAATTCAAGAGGGACCTGGATGTATTTCTGGAGCGTAATAATATTACAGGCTACAGCTACTAGAGAGGGGTCGTTGATCCAGGGAGTTATTCTGATTGCCTGATTGGAGTCGGGAAGGAATTTTTTCCCCTTAAGTGGGGAAAATTGGCTTCTGCCCTTACAGGGGTTTTTTGCCTTCCTCTGGATCAACTTGCAGGAAACAGGTCGAACTGGATGGACAAAAGTCTTTTTTCGGCCTTATATACTATGTTACTATGTTATTTAAGGAATGTTTGTACAAAACATTTGTACCAATGTTAATTCTAGTGGTGGATCAGATATAGGTGGACTCAACCCATGATGATCTTCTTTAAATTGTAGCTAGATGCGCTGTAAATCTCTTTTGGAAAAAAAATTACAAATAAAGAATTTACAAGAAAAAATAAAAAAATTGTAGCTAGAAATACTGTACATGTAAAAGTATGTGAACAGGTCTATTTGTTGTATTGCAGCCACACCTCTTGCTAGTAGGTGCATAGAGGCTTCAATGTCCACCATTAGCCGTAGAAATATGTAGGGTTATACTGAAGAACTAGGTGACCATAATCTGGCATTCTGTTCGGATGACAGCTTTCCAACAAGTTGGGCATCCTCACCCTACAACTTCTACATATAGCCGAAACATATACATACCTCCCAACTGTCCCAAATCTGGCGGAAGAGTCCTAGATTTCATTGGCTGTCTAGCGGTCCCGGAATGGCTGAGGTCATGCTCTTAACTGTCTGTGCATCCATAAGACACAGAGACAGTAGCCTTTAATGGCGAAGCAGGGAGCAGTTCGCTCCCTGCTTCACCATTCAGCTCAGCTGCTGGCGCTTCACACTGCTGGGTTGTGTAGTGGGAGCTGTGCATGCCGGGAGTCAGCCTATGGACTCCTCTTACACAGCCCAGCAGTGAGCAGCGCGATGTGTAACAGTATCCTACATTCTGCTGAGGGTGTGCTGTCATGATTTTCGGAGGAACTAGGTGAGTAACTGTTTTTGTTTTGTTTTTCCCTGTAAAGGGGGCACAACTACTATGTGGTGGCAGAGGGGGAATAATTACTATTTGGGGGCATTAAGGGGACTAGGTGGGATTGGGTGTGTATAGTTATTTTTATTTGTGTATAGTTATGCACTTTACTGCCCAGGATGCACTGTGCACATTGATTAGAAAACTTTATAAGACTCACTTTTGTTGAAAAATGCATCAGGCAAATAAATTCTCCATTGACCGAACAGGAAAGATGGCTTTTCTCATCTAAAAGGCTATTATACTCAGGTTCCTGGACTATGAATCACGATAGGATACATTTTGTGGTTTTTATTTTATCTAGCCCTTTCACTGTAATAGTATAACCCATTCACTACAATATAAACCCACATAAAATTGGCAGATGTGAACATATCTTCTGCTTACTCCCACATGATGTGCTGGGAAGGTTTGTCCTTGACCTGGACACACACTGATTAAAACTGACCCTTAGGGACCATTTAAACCAATTATTGATATAGATGGCGATCAGCTCTTGTTTACTTGCATTCATATTCAACATATGTGTAATAATTATATGGTTTTTTTTTATACATATTCTTTTTGTTTGTTCCTTTGCTCTTCTAGAGTTTCTATGACTGTTAGTAGCACAACCCCTGTTTACACAAATGTGGATGTGATGCCGACCAATGATGATTTTTAGATCAGTATAAAAAACTATCAACCACAAATTAGTGAATTATCAGTTTTCTCTGGACATGTTCACACTGGGCAATTATTGTACAAATGATCGCTTGGGTGATTATCACCCCATGTAAATAAGCCTTTAGCTCTTCAGAGATTGTGAAATTTCCTCTTAGACTGTGAACATGCTATCACCTATAATAGATAACGATACAAATGGAAGACAACTGCTCCACTTGTTACCTGTAATATACCAGACACGCTAATTGCAAGTATGACATGTGTACACGTCCTATCATTCTGATCATGCCTGGGTTCCTCTGATATTAGGCAGATGGAAGTAACAGAAAAGAGAGCTTCTTTATTTTCTATCATCACCTGATTACAATCAGTACATTTGTACGGGTTCACACGCTGCAGTTCTATTATATTTTTCAGCAATTTTTAGATAACTGAATAATATAATAATATGTAAAAAAAAAAAAAAAACTGACTCTCCTGTCCACTAAATATTATTATAGGAGTGCTGAGCCGTTGTTGCCTGTGCCTCTTGTTGTGCATTTACCTGCCATTCATCTGTCAGTCTATGCTATTGGTACGGTAATAATAACACAAAGTGGCACCATTACCATGTAAACATACACACGATCAGCATGTGTCATTAATGTACTTAGGTTCTAGTTGACAGGTACTCGCTTAGAACTGGATGAACGTAACCTACCATTTGTTTCTCTTCCTTCCAGCCCCCCCACTGATGGCTTTTGCAGAATGTGACAATGAGTTGTATTCAAACCTTCTAAATCAATTTTGTCTACTACAATTCCAATTAAAGATGGAAGACTTGGGGATGAAGCTGTGGTGCGACTGGAAAGCAACAGAAGAGTGAGTACACGTGAAAGAATAAAATGTTGCTTCAGTTTTTTAATATTGTACAAACAAGAAACTTTGCAATTGCAATATATATTATTACAGAAATGCCTGTAATAATAGGGAGGGAGGGAGAGGCGGCACAGAGGAGTAGTAGGCGGTGCTGAACGATGGGAAGGCGGCGCTGGGCACGAACGGCGATGGGTGCGGCCGGGCACCATGCATCTACAGACCTCCCCTTGGGCACCTTAATTCAATGATTGACAGGTTAGTAAAACCTGTTTTTTCGCAGAATAAAGCCACAAATAGCTTTTATAAGGCCACCTTAGAAATCAGAATGCTACCCTGGACATGAGCATATGTTTAGCTCACAGGGCTTATAGGTGGTGACAGAATCCCTTTAATATAAAATATCCCAAAACATGTTGCTACCTATTTTGAATATTCCACTCCAGCTGTTGTGAAACTACAATTCCCAGCATGCTCCATTCATTTCTATGAGAGTTCTTAGAAGAGCAGAGCATGCTGGGAGTTGAGTTTCACAACAGCTGGAGTGCCGGAGGTTGCCTACCCCTGTTCTACTGTTTACAATGGCCCACTTTTACTAATGTGCATACAGCTCTACATTATCGTAAACTGGTAATATTTAGTGCTATTTGGCACAAGGCGGAAGAATTTGGTACGCCTTTTGGCACAATTTGGTGGTTGTAGTTTTATAAAAATATTCTGCACCCAGCTTGCCAGAGGGTATGGTTTAATAGAGAAAGGGTTGTGATTAACCCTTTAAGCCCTAGGCGATTTTCCATTTTTTTCACTTCCTGCCTTCCCAAAGCCATAACTTTTTTAAATTTTTCTATTCACATAGTCATATGAGATCTGGTTATTTGTGGGATAAGTTGTACGTATTTAATATTGCATACAATGTAGTGGAAAAAAATTCTAAATGGGCTAGAATTGGAAAAAAAAACTCAATTCCGCCACAGTTTTACAGGTATTGTTTGTATGGCGTTTACTATGCGGTAAAACTGACTTGTGCTCTTCATTCTCCAGGTCAGTACAATTATGGCGATACCACATATGTAAAGTTTTTCTTGCGTTTTAATACAATAAAAACTTTTGATTGAAACTTTCATTGCCATATTCTGACCCCCATAACTTTTTATAGTAATGTCTATGGAGATGTGTGGGGCTTATTTTTTGCAGGACGATCTGTAGTTTTTTGAAAATACCCTTTTGTGTGGGTGTGTATGACTTTTTGAGTCCTTTTTATACAAAATCGGCCATCTTTATTTTATTTTTTTTATACCAATCTCCGTGATGTTTTTTTTTTGTTTAAAGGGATTCTGTCACGGCATTTGACCCTATATTGCTGCGGACATGCACGGCTAGATCGCCGCTAGCATGTCTGCAATATAGCAGTAGATTAGCTCTGGGTGCTTTTATTTTCTTTAAAAAATGATTTTATTGATATGCAAATTAACACGGGAAGGTACCCAAGGGGCGGTACTAACCTTCCTGGTGCCCAACCACGCCCCCATGTGAAGGAGCCCAGCACTGTCTGCGTCCGTTGAATCTCCTTCTTGCTTCAGTGAGATCGCCGTAAATCACGCTATGCGCATGATCGCGCATGTGCAGTTCCTTCCCTGAGGCTGATGCCAGCACAGGGAAGGAACACTATGTTGATCCGTCCGCAACACGTTTTCATGCGGTGCGGAGGCACGGACAGTAACACCACGGAAGCTGGTGATTGGACCATGTGACCCAGTGACGTCACTGAAGGTCCTTCATCCCCCTCCTGCTGATGACAGAACAGAACACCGGCAGCTACGCGATCAAATGGAATACGTGAGTTTGTTTTATCATTATTTTTAACCCTCTATTGCCCTTTTTACTTTGCATTTTCTTTTGAGAATGCTATTATTTTCCTTTATAACTATGTTATAAGGGAAAATAATAAAGATCGGGTCCCCATCCCGATCGTCTCCTAGCAACTATGCGGGAAAATCGCACCGCATCCGCACTTGCTTGCGGATGCTTGCGATTTTCCCGCAGTCCCATTCTCTTCTATGTGGCCTGCGTTGCGTGAAAAACGCAGAATAGAGAACATGCTGCAATTTTCACGCAATGCAAAAGTGATACTGGAAAATCACCGCTCATGTACACAGCCCCATAGAAATGAATGGGTCCGGATTCAGTGCGGGTGCAATGCGTTCACCTCACGCATTGCGCCCGTGTGAAAGGGGCCTTACTCTCCCTGGAGATAAGCTGCCACCAAAAGTGTCTGGCAGTGGCTTTCTCTCCATTGAATATATATGTACATGTTTTTGGGGGGACTGATGGTATATCCGGGGGGGAGATCAGGAGAACTAGTTACAGCTATTGAATGTGTATGGCCGGCTAATGAAGAAGCGCTTGCGCGATATCCTTACTGGTTTATTTGTTTCTTATTTTGGTTGAAAGTACAGTAGAGCCTGTGAACAGCGCTCTACACTATATTGACCTGGGCATGTTCAAAACTAAATATTCACAATAAAATATTAAGTTTCCATAGTAACTGAACTCTCGGATACAGCTCCCTCATCTCCTTGGAGATAAGAGCTTTCAAAAGTCTTAAAATATAAGGGGATAAAAAGAAGAAAATGAACAGTAAAAGTTTATTTTCCCCATAGAGGCTGCGTTATACACTTCTGTTCCATGATCTCTCACTCTCGATTTATTCTAACCCGTACACAATAGCTTTTGATGGAGAACAGCGATTTGTAATGTATAGGAAATGTATCCATGTGCAAACTATTTCCTGCTCTCAGAGAGAAGGCGGCTCTGGACTCTACACTTCCAGTTCCGTGCATTAAAGTCAAACAGGTCATTTCTATGATAAATAACATTACCACCATTCCAGGGATGAAGTCAGTGCGGCTCATCATGGGAAAACGAAGAGCTGGGCGGAATTCAGAGAGAACGCTGTTTGCATATAACCTTCTGCTCATTATGGAAATTATAGGTTTTGTATACATGTCTAGAACACAGCTGGAAAAACTGGGAGAGCGTTCGAGTGTGACGTAATGAGCACCTATGAACTGATCTTTGGCAGTTTCAGATTTTCCCCAAGAATATTGAGATCCCATGGTGTGTTAGCTTTTAACCCACAGTTCCGAAAACCACAATTGCCTAAAAGGTGCAGCTGTTTGCGACTTATGTTGCATGCAACTTTTCAAATTCTCAAACCTTTGGGAATATCTGCAGTGTTACTGCAAGTTGTATGTTGCTTTTTCCCTTGCAAAGTTCAATGGAGGCAATGCAACATATGGAAGTCGCTATGTAGACGTGGCCTTATTAGATAGTCTGCTAAAAAAGGTCAGCATTAGGGCTCATGACCGTATTCTGTATCCATGTCCCATCTGCATTTTGCAGATTGCACACAGACCCATTCATTTCTATTGATTCACAAAAAAAAAAAAGAAAGTAAACCGTGTGCTGTCCACATCCTTATGTCCATTACTCAAATGATAGAACATGTCCTATTCTTGTCCGTATTGCGGATAAGATTAGTCATTGCTAGTGATGGGAATGAGAAAAAAGTGGCCCTCATAATTATACTCAGGAAATAGAATAAAAAAAATCTGTAATCAGAAAACAAAAAGACATGAGAAAAAATTTATATGTTTCACTGTATGGTTTTAATTAGGGATGAGCGAATCGACTTCGGATGAAACATCCGGAGCCAATTCGTATAAAACTTAGTTTTCAATACCATACAGTATTAGAATGCATTGGCTCAGATGAGCCGAAGTTATTACTTGTTTCTCCTGAAGTCGATACGCTCATCCCTAATTATAATGTGAAAAGAGCTGCTCATGCATGGTCATATCTTTACTTAAAACCATTGCTGCGATTTATTTATCCTCAACATTTAAGGGGTTGTCCCATCTGGCAATTTCTGGCATGTCACTACCTACAGGGCCTCGTCCTAGCTCAAGAACGGGACCTGATGTGAATGGAAAGTGTTGTATCCTTTCCATTCACTGCTTAGGGACTTTCAAAAAATAGCCAAGCACACTCACTCGGCTATTTTTGGAAAGACCTGTAGAATTGAATGGAGAAAGGTGTGCATGGTGTGCTCTGGCTTCCTGGGTACGGTCTGATAAAAGTTGCTGCACACCATGGAAGCAGTTGGAGCACTTTGGGAGATATATCCCTTAAATAGTGTGGGTACTCCAATCTTTCACCAGTATAACTAGTTACAGACACTAAGAATCAGGTTAGCGTTCATACTATCTGATATATGGATGGGGCAGCACTTCAAATATACTTCTCTGGCAATATGTGTGGTTGGGGTATCCTAGCCTAGTGTGGGGTGGCCGCTTGTTGTCTTTGCACTGGAGGGTATTATATTTGTGCGGTGAATGTTTGTATATAATAAACATAATGCAACATGAACAAGGTTCACAGATACAAATCTAAAAAGATTGTTTTTTATTATATTATAAATAGTACTTGTAGCTGCAAGTGTATAAAGATATTTTGGGCTCTGAAGAACCCAAATAGTGAACCCACTCTGTCCAAATAAATTATTTTACCCTCCGTAAGAGTGATCTTCTTTCACATATTAAACATGACATGACCAAGTCACCAAGGACTCTCACATTATGTACTGTATGTAACAGCAGCTGCCTGGGTCAGCCATAGAGTGTGGGAAGAAGGGGCGATGAGTTTTATCTGCACCTGTCCAGTAATGTCAGGGTTGTGCTCAGTAAAGTAGAAGTCAGAGAAGCGCCGAGCCTCTCTACTGCACACAGGAACAGGAAGATAATAGTAAAAATCTAGATGAACATAAACATCTAATGGTGACCATGAAGTGTGATCAGATCCCTTCTGCTAGCATTAGTGTCTGGACAGGCTACGCCATTATATAAAGTGTATCAGTGGAGCGGGTTCAGCATTCCCGTGTTTGGTTGAATCTTCTGCAGCCATGCATATTTCATTTAGAAACTGTAATATTCCTTGAGAATGATTAAGAGGAAGCCTATGAACCCCTAGGGTGAATGACTCAGACTCCTTTACCCTAAGCTGACAGACCATATGTCCCATAGGTACTCCATTCCCACACTGCAATTCACTGATCTTGAAGAGTGTTGACATCATTACTATAAAAATCCAGAGCGCTTTAGGAAATGCTCTATGTGCTGCTATAAAGGGCACACTGCCACTGGAGGTTACAATAATCCCACATTAACCCTTCCCAAGCCTTGTACTTTCCAGGTGTAAGCCCTGCTGTTGCCCATTGTGTATGAACACATGATGTACACCGTGCAGTAGGACGTTCATAAAGGGGGAAGCCGTGTATCGGAGTAGTAAGGCACTTCAGTTGGAGATGTCTGTAATATACTGTGGTGCACAGTTATAAAATGCCGGTCTTAATAAAGGCCCATAGCTGGCAGTGGATCCGCCGAAGTTATGAAGAGGCTCTGGCCTCTCCATAACTTTGGCGCATCCGGCGCATTTCCTAGTTGTCTTACATTTAGAACTGGTGCTGATGCGCCTAAGTTATAGAGAGGCCAGCGCCTCTTCATAACTTTGGCGGATCTACCACCAGCTATTGGGCTTTATTAGGACTGGCGTTTTATAAGCTGTCTTACATTTAGACCATTTTCTACGCCCAAAAAAAGGTGTAGAAAATGATGAATGAGACGGGCCTGCTGGCCCGTCCCCTTCCCCGCCCGCGCCACGACCACAATTTTCGAACTAGTGTGAGCGGGGCAAAGTCTCAGATAGTGCAACTAACCATTGCACCCTCTGCGTCTGAAATACGCCTAATTTAGGCATATTTCAGCTAGTAAATGATTCCATTAACCAATTATACGCCAATATAATGGGCAGCACGATGGCTTAGTGGTTAGCACTGGTACCTTGCAGCGCTGGGGTCCTAGGTTTGAAACCAACCAAGGACAACATCTGCATGCAGTTTGTATGTTCTGCCTGTGTGTGGGGTTTCCTCCCACGCTCCAAAGACATACTGATAGGGACCTTCGATTGTGAGCCCCAATGTAAAGTGCTGTGGAATATAGTAGAGCTATATAAGCGCAGAACATCAATAAATAAATATAAGTCTCCTTCTCCCGATCAAACCCTGGTCTTCTGTAGCAGCTACTGGCACAACTTGCTGACAATTGCGTGGCACATTGAATCACGCAGTTTTCTCAGCACGGACTGTTGATAAGACTGTGTACGTTCTTTCTTTTGTTTGCAGAGTAATTAAGATTCGTAATGAGTAAAGCTGATAGAGCTGAAGTCACTGATAAGCAGCATTTTACTAGGAGTAGCTGTAGACAGGGAAATATCTAGATAAAATAAATGTGCAGGATGAGAGTTATCCTGTCTAAAATAGGAGGAGGATCCAGACTTAAAGGAAATGTGTCACCCAAAATTTTATCTGCCAATTAAAACTAGGGATAAGGGAATTGACTTCGGATGACACATCCGAAGTCGATTTGGATAAAAGTTTGTTTTAATGCTGTACATGTAGTAGTTTTATTCCGGCGGCCTCTCGGCGTGTGCTGCCGTGCCTCTGCCAGAACAGCCTGCCAGAGGTCCGTGCCTCTAGTGTGAAACTAGCCTTAGAATGACAGATAAGCAGGTAACTAAGTGATCTGTACAGACCAAGAAGTGGTGTCTATTATAGGCTTAGTGGCCAGTGCGAAAACTGCATGATTTTATGGTTTTTGTGTAAATCTAGATATTGACATGGAAAATTAAAAATTCTTTAAAATTAAATTAAACATAATTTAAGCAATAGGTAATTTTCTGATGACAGGACGGATTTACACTGCCTGACTGACCAGGCTATTATCGGGAAAAAACTGTTCCATCCCAATAACTGCCAGCTCATCAGTAAAAAGCTCCATTCACTTTACATGCAGCAATCACCTCCGCTGTATGTGGACGAATGATGGCTACTGCCATGGCTTGTTCTTATATAGATTCATTGGGGTAGATTTATCAAAACTAATGTAAAGTAGAACTGGCTTCATTTCCCATAGCAACCAATCAGCTTCCATGTTTCATTTTTCAGAGCTCCTTTGGAAAATGAAAGGTAGAATCTGATTGGCTGCTTTGGGCGATGAAGCCAGTTCTACTTTACACCAGTCTTGATAAATCTACCCCATTGTTTTTGGGCAGCAGGGTGCTGCTTACACAGGGAGATCTCCTGCCCAGAAACAACTTTGTGTCCGCATGAAAGGTCATTTCACCCACTGCACGAGCATTATTCTTATTCACACGAAACAGTTATCTGAAAGGAAAGGTCATACTAACCTTCATCCCAGATAATCTGCTTAACAGTTGAGCAATGTAAGGGCGGGTTTACACGGGCCGACTGAGTGTCCGATTGTCGGGATGGAAGCTTTCCTTCCCGACAGTCGGCTGCTCGTTCAGTGAAGGAGACTGCACATTTACATGCAGTGTATGAAGACGAGGGATGGCTATTGCGTTTCCTCGTCCTCATACAGAATCATGGCTTCTGAGCAGCAAATATTGGTGCTGCCTGCACAAACAACAGGTTCACCCGATGAATGAGCGTTTCGCTTGTTCATGGGGTGATCGGCGGCACATTTAGATGGCCAGATGATCAGGAACGGTCGTTCCCAATAATCTGGATGATTATTGGTGCGTCTAAATGCATTTTAAGGCCCCTTTCACACGGGCGAGTTTTCCGCGCGGGTGCAATGCGTGAGGAGGACGCATTGCACCCGCACTGAATCCGGACCCATTCATTTCTATGGGGCTGTGCACATGAGCGGTGATTATCACGCATCACTTCTGCGTTGCGTGAAAATCGCAGCATGTTCTATATTCTGCGTTTTTCACGCAACGCAGGCCCCATAGAAGTGAATGGGGCTGCGGGAAAATCGCAAGCATCCACAAGCAAGTACGGATGCGTTGCGATTTTCCCGCATTGTTGCTTAGCAACGGGACCCAATCTCTATTATTTTCCCTTATAACATGGTTATAAGGGGAAATAATAGCATTCTTAATAAAAATAATGCATTGTTAAATGAAGTGGAGGGGGTTAAAAATAATAAAAGTTTACTAACCTTAGCCACTTGATCGCGTAGTCGCGATCTCTCCTCTCTTTCCCTGCAGCATCTAAGATCTAAAGGACCTGTGATGACGTCACATCACATGGTCCAATCACATGGTCCATCACCATGGTAAGATGGACCATGTGATTGGACCATGTGATGTGACGTCATCACAGGTCCTGTAGATCTTAGATGCTGCAGGGAAAGAGAGGAGAGATCGTGACTACGCGATCAAGTGGCTAAGGTAAGTTAACTTTTATTATTTTTAACCCCCTCCACTTCATTTAACAATGCATTCTTTTTATTAAGAATGCTATTATTTCCCCTTATAACCATGTTATAAGGGAAAATAATCAATTCTCCAGAAGACCCGAAACCGGACTTCAGTGATGAAGTCCGGCTTCGGGTTGGGTACCAAACATGGCGTTTTTTCTCACGCGCGTGCAAAACGCGTTACAAACGTTTGCACCCGCACGGGAAAAACGCGCATATTCCCGCAACGCACCCGCCTCTTATCCGGGCGTCAAACATGACACCCTTGTGAAAGAGGCCTAAATGCGCCTTTACTGCAGAGGCTAATTAATAAAGCAGACGGAAGAAGTTACATGCTGCGGTCAGCTCTTTTAAAGAGAACAAAAGTTTTATTAAATCAGAATAAAAAACTGAAAATATGTCAATAAAGAGGTACAAAAATATGCTGAAAAAGCCCCTCCCTGACATGCCGGTGTTAATAAGTAATTGTATTTTTCATGAAATAACTACTCTGAAAAATATTTTCTTTGAACTCTGTGTTGTGCCATTCCTCTCATATTCCTCCTGGAAAGTATTCATAAATTGCTAACTAATCATTACCATTACTCTTTTCCAGTGGGGCATGTCCCTACGCACTGACACAGTCTAGTTGGTACCGAACAGTGTCAGACTGTGGAGGGACACTCCCTATTGACAAGGGGAATAGTACTACCGAGCTGTCAATTTATCCATACATTTCCAGGAGGGATAACGTAGAAACAACACAAAACATTGATTTTGGTGCCAAGTTTCAGTAATGATTATTCCCACATCTATCACATGGTATATCATGGTATATGTCTTTTCTTTCTCTTACAGGATCTACACTGAAGTCACAAACTGTACCAGCCTGCTGGCCTACCATCAGAACTGCTACTGGCCAAACCACATAGTGGATAGGTTCTTCACAGATATTCATAAGAAGTATTTCAAGAACTGTGCCCTGACTGGCAGGCTGCCAGCTGACCCTCCGCTGCCCATCCTGTTCTCTTTCATCTTTATCCCTGTCCTTATAACACTACTTATGACAGCACTGGTCGTATGGAGGAGCAAACGCAGTGAAGGAATTGTTTGACAATGTGGACTGCTAAGCACATAGACCCCATGTCTGGAAAAAATCTTTCCAACAGGTTTGGGGAGAGAAGGAATCAGAGATGGTAGTTCTTCAGTCTACGCTGGCCTTCAGACTGGGGCTGTACTGGGCCTTGGAAGGGTCAGAGAAGGCCACTTCTACTTCCTTCTAGGATACGTCTGTCTGACTAGAACCTAATATAGAACTATAACCAGGCAGATATTCAAGCTTAACCTAATCTACAGTATGGAGTATCTGTAAAATGTCAACCAGAGTATGGGACCCCCAATGATCCTGAAAATGGACTATCTACAGTGCTGAGTGCTGACCATGTACAGAGACGTGGCCTCTCCATTAAAATGAATATACTATTTTCTTCAAAAAAAACTTCTACAGGCTCCCCCATACACATTACAGAAAAGTCTGCCAAATCCACTAATTGTCTAATGTGTATGGGGGTCCCTGACAAATAATGTTTTTGGGGAAAAGTATAATTGGGCCAATCCTTTTCTTCTAACGGGAGATAAGCCACTGCATGAGGTATCTGTAAAGGAGTAAGCGTCGAGAAGAATAGGTGTCCGGCTTTAGAGTGTTTGGATGACAGCCATCTAAAGTGAATGGGCACCTTAAGCAATAGCATTTGGGAATTACTTTACCTCATTTATCTCAGTCGGGACCGGGTATGCTCACTTTTCCATTGATGATCAGCACTGGAGCAGGAATCACACTCAACATACCCATGTGAAAAATATAAGAATAAAGTCATCAATGTTCTCTGCAGCCTTAAAGGGGTTCTCCAGGATTTACTTATTAATGACCTATCCTCAGGATAGGTCATCAATATGAGATCAGCGGGGGTCCAACTCCCAGGACCCCCTCCAATAAGCTGTTTAAGAAGGCCACAGTACTTAGTATAGTGGCCGTGCTTGGTATTGCAGCTCAGCCCCCTTCACTAGAGTGTCCTGTGTGTCGGCCCCCCGCCAATCTCATACTGATGACCTACATGTATCTTGAGGATAGGCCATCAATATGTAAATTCTGGAGAACCCCTTTAAAAGGTCTTTCCACAGTTTTAATATTGATGGCCTACCATCAGGTTTTTCAGTGTAGCAATGGGAGCAGCACCACTGTTACCACAAAGGACGATGCAGTATAGTTGCACCCCTGGAGTTACTCAGAAACAGCTGATTGGCGAGGGTGTGGGGTATCAGACCTCCACCCATCAGATATTGATGGCCTCTCGTGGGGATAGGTCATCAATATCAAAATCCGAGAAAACCCATTTAAATACTGTACTAATGTTCATTAGTAGTAAGAAATATTCTGTGTACGGTATAAGGGATATTCTGAATACTGACCACAGAGCAGGGTGATAGCTCCTCCTTATACAATATTAGCGTAATGAGGTACAATATGGCCAATCTCACAATATTTAAAGGGCCGCTATCCTCAGAATTGTGTAATATTTTATTTCAGGATTTGTAGCAGCTTTAAATTCAGCAAAGATTAATCTATTTTGGATAAGTAAAATATTCTAAATTGTCTATTTTATTTTTTCTGTTTTCCTGTAATAAATCTATTTATATAGTTTGACAATTGTTACATTTGTTTTGTTGATCTGTAGAGCATAGAGATCGTAATATATATTATAGGGCTTATTCTAACAGGGTAATAGTGTCATACAAGGGCATGTTCATCGGGTGAAACCATCCTTCATACGGACACCAAAATCATGGTTTCTGGCAGCAGATTGTTCGGCGTAAACAGGGATCTGGTACCTAGAAATAATAGCCTAAATGTACTACTGTGTCTGCACCTAAAATCGGTCTAAAAAGTGTTGCAATATTGACACAATTTTTGTTGCAGCTAGGGTTTCTACACTTTTTTTCCCCGACATGCTCAAAAAAAAGGTGAGGCTTCATGAGAAAGGGGCGTGGCCCAAGATGCACCATTTTGTGTTAAAATTTTCTCAGAATTCTTGTGTTAAATTCTGTCTCAGACCTTTATTTGTTATAGAGTAGACAGGGTCATTTATGAAATCAACCATTGCCTTGACCTGTGCTTCAGCCTTAGGGCTCATGCACACGGTCGTGCGCGGACCGTGGTATCCCGGCCTGGAATCCAGCTGACAGCAGGAGCGCACGGCGTCATTGGTTGCTATGACGCCGTGCGCTTCATGCCGCCGCTGGACTACAGTAATACACTCGTACGGGTGTATTACTGTAGTCCAGCGGCGGCATGAAACACACAACGTCATAGCAACCAATGACGCCGTCCGCTCCTGCTGTCAGCTGGATTCCAGGCCGGGATACCACGGTCCGCGCATGGCCGTGTTCCACGGCCGTGTGCATGAGGCCTTAATCTGTCACCTGGGCTATGCTTCCATTGATGGCACTAACAACTGTAGTTTGGCATGAATGATCTTACAGGTATTACCAACAACTGAATCCAACATGTCATATTGAAATATTTAAAAAAAACACTGTATCCTCCCATGAAGCAAAGTTCCTGGCTAGTTTAAGGATAGGTGTGGCGTGCAGCACAATAAGCATTTACTGGATAATGCCAACCAGTGGCAGACTGTGCAGGGACACACTCCCACTGGTAATACTAAAATTAACCTTCTTTGCAAACTGCTAGTAATTCATTCATAACTTCTAGAAGGGATACGTTATTCTTACTGAACACATCCAGCCACAGCTACTAAATATCAGGACTGCAGCGCTCAGCCTGCACTAGTGCTTCTCATTGGGGCTTTAAGAAAATAACTGGGCCAAAAAAAGCAAGTGAGCCAATATTTCATTCAGGGTGTCTGTAACCAGTTTATGCTGCAATATGCACTATATAAAAACTTTCAGTGATCCTAATGGCAGCTCAAAGGGGTTTTTCAGGCTACTGACATTGATAACCTATCCTCAGGATAGGTCATTAAAGAGGTTGTCTGGTTTCCCATATTGATGCTCTCTCCTCAAGATAGGTCATCAATATCAGATCAGTAAGGGTCTGACTCCTGTCCCCCCAGCCAATCAGCTAAGGATGGGTCTTCAATATAGGAAACTGGACAACCCCATTAATATCTTATCAGTGAAAATCCAACACCCCCTACCGCCATCGATCAGCTGCAGCCTCCAGCACTGGAACTGGAATGAAATAGGATGCACAGCTACTGCAGTTCAGCTACCATTCACTTCAAAGGGAGCTAAGCTGCAGTACCCCAGCATGGCCACTACATTTTGAACGGAGCTGTCTGCTTCCTTTTTTAATCAAGTTCTAGTTTGACCACAGGAGTCTGCAGGAAACAGCCAATCATGGCGGAGCAGAGTGTCAGACCCTTACTGATCGGTTATTAATGACCTGATCTGAAGATAGCTCATCAATGTCAGGAGCCTGGAAAACCCCTTTGAAAGAACTCCGGTAAACCCATGAAATCACCACTCACTAACCTAGCTGACACTGTAACAGAGATCCTCTATTTTCCATCTCCATGCCAAATCTAACTTTTTTTTTTTTGGAAGGCAGATTTTGCTGGACTGGTTTTTATTTTGTTAAACATTTTATTTATTTTGGTATAAAACAAAATGTATATTACAGTACATTCTTATAAGGAATGAACACTATTAGAAGTATTACATAAATAACATGGCGTCCACATAGCCAATTGGCAACACATAATATTGTATAATAACAATTTACAATTCTAACCCCACTAAAGTTGTTCCCAAACCTAACTTCATTTTTGGAAAAGATAATAAGTCCACAAACTTTATTTATAGGCATCAAGTCAGGCAGGAGATCTTGCATCACAAAGAAAGGTCTGCCTACATCAAATCTATCAGAAGCCATAGAGGTTGCAGACTGTGTATTGTGCAGCAGCATGCCTGTCACAGGCGTGTACTAACTGCAGTCCACTGTGTGGAAGGCAGAGAAGACTGGTTGTCTACAACGGTACGTCTTAATGTCACTAAGGCATGTACAGGTGACAAAATACAAGCGAGACTTTTCACCAGGAGTTCCCCTTCAAAGGAGACACACTAAGATTCATGAGATAAATATGTATTAGGGTAACATTCAGATTCATTTTATAATTTTCCAAACAATCTTATGTTTTATGACTGGTGCGATCAGATTTGTGTTAATAAACATTGTATAGTAATTTATAATGTTCTCCTCAGTGTGATCTAGAAATTGTGCTGTTACTTTGTACAATAAATACTTGTTTTTTTTTCTACTAATTGACCTTCCTTATTTAAATACTGGTTAATTTGTGTTCATAGTGGCTTATTATAATTTATAATACTGTGTATATACAAGGCTCAGACTAAGGGCTCACGCACACGACCGTATTTTCTTTCCGCTACCGTTTTTTTTTTGCGGACCGTATGTGGAACCATTTACTTCAATGGGGCTGTAGAATACACGGAAGTTACTCCGTGTGCATTCCGTTTCCGTTTGTCTGCATGGCCGTTCTGCAAAAAAGTAGTGCATGTCCTATTATTGTCTGCAAATCACGGTCTGAGACTCCATTCAAGTCAATGGGTCCGCAAATGTATTTCATCTGTATTTTGCGGATCCATACTGTAGAAATGCTGTGCCCAGCACATATTGCTCACGTGTTTGGTGATTAATAAGTTACTGTTTCAGTATACGACTCGCAAAAAACGAATCAAATACGGAAACAATCAGGATATGTTTTGTGCAATAACAGAACGGAGGAGGACTCAAATTAGAGGGAAAAAACGTCATATACTGAACAACGGATCCGTGAAAAATGGACCGCAAAACAGCAACGGTTGTGTGCATGAGCCCTAACCCACAGTACAATTGGTCTATCCCCCAATGGGCCCCTGAGCAGGGCCCCAGTCCTCCACCACCTACACATTATTGGGAGGCTGACGTCTAGGCATAGAGGCAGGACATCCATCCTATTTTCACAGAGACGCCTTCTTAAGGTGGTTGCAGGGCCCACTACCATCAATCATCTACCAGCGTCTTGCTGCTGGCACTGTGTGAACATGTGTTCCTGGCTCACATAGGCCAAGGCAAGAGCCAGTCAGTAGGATAATGACAGGGTGTCCAGGAGAGAATAGTCTGAGGCACAGGCTAGGCAGTGGGCTACTCTGAAAAAAATGAATTTGCAAATGGGGCGTCAACATTTGCATGCACAGTGGGCCCCCAATATGAATATTACTACTGGGCCTTAACAGGAACACAGAAGACAAACAGACCAGTACAGATGAACCCGATTCGCGACCTCTGCCGTACATTTACTGCAGAAGTCGGCACTTTAAAGATGGCGTTTGCTCGCACGTGCATCGGGCGCTGTAGCGGTCGGGTTTCTGCTGTTTATACCCAAATGTGACCACGGAATGTGAGCGGTGCAGATGCAAGGAGAAGGTGTAGTACTCGGGGAAACCGTAGTACTCCAGTGATGGGTATCGGAGCCTGCTTGAGGCCCTGATCCATCACAGCAATATTCCAGTACAAGCCAGCAGGTGGCAGCACTGTATTGGAATACAGTAAATTGTGTGCTCTGTGATGGATATATACCCATCACAGAACACAATTGGCTTATGTCTGATGATTTTTTTTCAAAAATATAAAAAATATATAAAAGTTCAAATTACCACCTTTCCCCAAAATCTGAATAAAAATACACAATAAAAAACATAATAGGCATTGCCGCATCCGAAAACGCCCATACTTTTATATTATAAAAATATAACAATATATGACGAATGGTGTTACGGGAAAAAAAAAAAAAATGGCCAATTAGCCATTTTTTGTCATTTCAACTCCACAAATTTTTTTTAATAAAAAGTGATCAAAAAGTCACATACACTTCAAAATTCTATCACTGAAAAGTACAGATCGCCCCGCAAAAAAGGGGCCATGATACAACTCTATAAACATAACTACAAAAAAGTAATAGGGGTCAGAATAGAGCGATGAAAAGAAACATTTTTATTTCAGGGTTTGTTTGTTTTTCAGTATTAAAACGCAATAAAAACTATGGAAGTGGTGTATTGTTGTAATAGTACAAACCTGGAGAATGAAGGTAGCAGGTCAATTAAACACATAAATCTGTGGCAGAATAGTTTTTTTTTCCAATTTCACCTCATTTGAATTTCTTTTTACAGCTCCCCACTACAACATATGCAATATTAAATAGTTACATTAGAAAGTACAACTTGTCCCACAAAAAAACAAGCCCTCATACAGAAAAATAAAAAAGTTATGGCTCTGGGAAGGCGGGGATTTAAAGGGGTTCTCCAGGAATTAAAAAAATTTAAATATATATTATTTTATAATAAATATACTCACAAATACCTTTCATTAGTTATAATAGCTTGTTTTGTCTAGGGAGCAATAATTAGGAGAAATAAAATGGATGCCGTCCTATCAGTACACACAAAACCTGTCCTAATCACACAGGAGGACAAGTTACTTCACCACAATGAGCCATAGAGCTGCTTCATCCTCCTCTCTGCTCAATCATGATCCTGAATACAGGTAAATCTCTGTGGGAATGGAGTTGATGAGGACGGAGACATGAGAGGATTGTGGGGTGTGGCTAATGAGCAGCAGCTCTTGTTTACAGTCTCAATTACCACAGCAACACATTACCACAGTCTGTCCTGTCCGTCCTCTCTGTACTTCATGTCTCCTCATGAACTAAATTCCCTAGAGATTCAGCTAAAGTTCTTATTATCTGTATTCAGGATCATAATCCCTGACAAGTAGAGAGGAGGATGAGGCAGCTCTTTTCCTCAGTGTTGTAAAGTAACTTGTCCTCATGTGTGATCAGAACAGGTTTTGTGTGAACTAATGGGACAGCAGCCATTTTGTTTCCTGGCGTTGTTACAATGGATCCAGAAAAAAAACTGATGTAATGTTGACGTCATCCGTTTTTGTGGGCCGCAAAATACAGATGGTTGTGTGTATGAGCCCTTGCATCAAATGCATCAATGCCATAAAGGCGACATGTAGGAAATGGATTGTGTTTCCCTGCTTCCCCTTTATCTCACACTGTAGGTCAGTTCTTAAGGGTCAATGAACCAGTAATCTGTCAGAATAAACAATTTGGAAAGATCCTGAGAGAACATTATTATGACCTGTACGTGTCTCCTAATTATATCTACATGAATCATGAACTGTAATAATAAACCGCTATCATGCACATGGATAACCGTCCAAATCAGAGAATGATTTTCTGTAGCAATGGACAACATTGTTTTTAGCACCATGTGGGCTGCGCGCATCTTCAGGCCCGGCTACTTTCACACCTGCAGCAGCGATTCCGGCAGCACCACAGTCCGACATTGTCTATTTGGCCATGCACATATGTATTTTTTGTGGATCATTGCGGCCATTATTCAAATTTAAGAGGAAGGCCTGTTCTTGTCCCTTAGAAATGAATGGAGCAGTGGATCGGCATGCACACTACCACTCCATTTGGAGAGGTAACTGAGGGACCCCTCTTTATTCTTGGAATCAGTGGGGTCCTAGCAATCCAACATGTATAACTTGTCATTTGGACTGGTGATAAATAGCTTTGTGGAATAACTCCTTTAAGCCCTTGAGGACACAGACATTTTTCACCTTAAGGGGTTTGTCCCGCAAAAAATATTCTACAGTTTTCGAACCGGCACCTGGATTTGAATACTTTTGGAATTGCATTAAATTAAACATTTAGTATAGCCACTGAGCTATTCAATAAAATGTATAAAATCTATCTGTATAGCGCCACGTGCTTTTCCTATTTCTTTGTCTTGCTCACTGAGAAGGCCGCACATGCTCAGTTTCCATCCTTCAACTACCTCCTGAGCTGTGATAGGCAGAGCATGGACACGCCCCCTTAGCTGCAGCAGAAAAGACACTCCCCTTGAGCCGTCAGCTTGATTTATCAAACTGTTGTAAAGTAAACCTGGCTTAGTTGGCCATAGCTATGGCCAACTAAGCCAGTTCTACTTTACACCAGTTTGACATGTGGTGGTAAACTGCTATATGGGCGCACGGCAGGGATCAAAAAGAAGGAACACCAAATGGTCTTTGGAGGGCAGATTTTGCTGGACTGGTTTTTAGACACCATGTCCCATTTGAAGCCCCTCGATGACCCCTACGGTAGAAAATCCCCAAAAGTGACCCCATTTTGAAGACTATGGAATAAGGTGACAGTTTGTTAGTACTATTTTGGGGTACGTATGATTTTTGATCGCTCAATATTGCGCTTTTTTTTAAGGCAAGTTAGCCAAACCATGGCTGTTCTGGCACAGTTTAAATTTTTTTATTTTTTTATAGTGTTCACCAGACAGGTTAGATTATGTACTATTTTTATAGAGCAAGTTGTTACTGACACGACAATATCAAATATGTCTACTATTTTCTTTTCAATTTTATATAATAAAGCATTTAAAAGAAAATCATATTTTTGTGCCTCCATTTTCTGAAAGCTATATTTTTTTTATCTTTCTGCCAATCCCCTTTTGTAGGGGCTTGTTTTTTATGGGAAGAGTTGATGTTTTTATTGGTACCATTTTTGGGTACATATGTTTTTTTGATCATTCAGTATTACACTTTATGGGGCAAGGTGACCAAAAAATTGCTTGTTTTGGTGCAGTTTTTACTTTTATATATTTTTTAAAGGCATTCACCTTAGGGGGTAGATCATGTGATATTTTTTATAGAGCAGGTTGTTATGGATGCAGGTATACCTAATATATCTACTTTTTTAAATGTATTTAAGTTTTATACAATAAAAGCATTTTTGAAAGAAAAAAAAACATTTTTGTGTCTCCATTTTCTGAAAGCCATATTGTTTTAAATTTTTTTGGACAATCGCCTTATGTAGGGGATAATTTTTTTGTAGGATGAGGCGGCAGTTTGATTGGTACTAGTTTGGGGTATATAAGGATTTTTGATACATCACACTTTTTGTGATGTAAGGTGACAAAAATGGCTTTTTTGGCAAAGCTATTTTTTTTCTTAAAGCATTCACATTTTAAGCCCTCTTTCACACTTGCTTTGTCCGGATCCGTTGTGTACTCCATTTGCCGGAAGTGCCCGCCGGATCCGTAACAACGCAAGTGACCTGAAAGCATTTGAAGACGGATCAGTCTTCAGTATGCTTTTAGCGTTACTATGGCAGCCAGGACGCTATTAAAGTCCTGGTTGCCATAGTAGTAGTGGGGAGCGGGGGAGCAGTATACTTACAGTCCGTGCGGCTCCCGGGGCGCTCCAGAATGACGTCAGAGCGCCCCATGCGCATGGATCACGTGATCCATGCGATCAAGTGATCCATGCGCGTGGGGCGCCCTGACGTCACTCTGGAGTGCCCCGGGAGCCGCACGGACTGTAAGTATACTGCTCCCCCGCTCCCCACTACACTTTACCATGGCAGCTGGGACTTTAGCGTCCTGGCTGCCATGATAACCATTGAGAAAAAGCTAAACGTTGGATCCGGCAATGCGCCGAAACGACGTTTAGCTTAAGGCCGGATCCAGATTAATGCCTTTCAATGGGCATTAATTCCGGATCCGGCCTTGAGGCAAGTGTTCAGGATTTTTGGCCGGAGCAAAAAGCGCAGCATGCTGCGGTATTTTCTCCGGCCAAACAACGTTCCGGTCCTGAACTGAAGACATCCTGATGCATCCTGAACGGATTTCTCTCCATTCAGAATGCATTGGGATAATCCTGATCAGGATTTTTCTGGCATAGAGACCCGACGACGGATCTCTATGCCGGAAAACCAAAACGCAAGTGTGAAAGTGCCCTTAGCTGGCTCCTACAGCTGATGGCATGGGCACAATTGCCTGCTGAGCAAATGCTGCTTCAACAGGAGATCACATCTTTTATGCATTACATAAATCATTATGGGGATGACTGGGACAAGTAAATGCAGCTATCACCTACTCCACCCATGATCAGACAATTATCGGAATCGTTTGGTTCGTTCCTGATAATTGCCTGGGCATTGGACCATGTAAAAGGGCTTTTATAGTATTAAACATTGTAAAAGAGACAATCTCAATGCGAACAGTTAATACTGGAGATGGGCCTGTGGATATCAGATGGGCTTCCTTATCTTTTGCCTTCTTGAAGTGTCCCAGCGTTGACGGTCTGCTGGATCACAGTTCTTTCTTGTTGCAACCACCTTATGAGCATAGGCATAATGTTCTCTTAAAGGGGTTGTATCATTTCATACACTGAGGGCATATGACTAAGATATGCCCCAAATTTGTAATAGGTGCTCCGGGACCTCTGGGACCCGCGCTTATCTTTAGAACTGAGCACGCAAAGTGAAGTTGGTCGCACAAAGGATGCGCGATCACCCTCCATTCATGCAATATTCCCCCAATGTATGAGATGACACAACCCCTTCAAGTAGAGTATAATATGATATGGATTTCTGCACAAATTGGTCATAAAATGTGATCTGATCTTCATCTAAGTCACAACAATAGACAATCACAGTCTGCTTAAACTAATAACACACAAATAATTAAATGTTACCATGTTTTTATTGAACACACCATGTAAACATTCACAGTGTAGGTGGAAATAGTATGTGAACCCTTGGATTTAATAACTGGTTGAACCTACTTTGGCAGCAATAACTTCAACCTAACGTTACCTGTAGTTGCAGATCAGACATGCACAACGGTCAGGAGTAATTCTTGACCATTCCTTTTTATAGAACGGTTTCAGTTCAGAAATATTATTGGGATCTCTGGTGTGAATCGCTTTCTTGAGGTCATGCCACAGCATCTCAATCGGGTTGAGGTCAGGACTCTGACTGGGCCACTCCAGAAGGCTTATTTTTTTCTGCTTAAGGCATTCTGTTGTTGATTTACTTCTATGCTTTGGGTCGTTGTCCTGATGCAACATCCATTTTCTGTTGAGCTTCAGCTGGTGGACAGATGACCTTAAGTTCTCCTGCAAAATGTCTTAATAAACTTGGGAATTCATTTTTCCTTCGATGATTGCAATCCGTCCAGGCCCTGACGCAGCAAAGAAGCCCCAAACCATGATGCCCCCACCACCATAATTCACAGTTGAGATGAGGTTTTGATGTTGGTGTGCTGTGCCTCTTTTTCTCCACACATAGTGTTGTGTGTTTTTTCCAAACAACTCAACTTTGGTTTCATCTGTCCACAGAATATTGTGCCAGTACTGCTGTGGAACATCCAGGTGCTTTTGTGCAATCTGTAAAAGTGCAGCAATGTTTTTTTTGGACAGCAATGGCTTCCTCTGTGGTATCCTCACATTAAATCCATTCATGTTTAGTGTTTTACGCATCGTAGATTCGCTAACAGGGATGTTAGCATATGCCAGAGACTTTTGTAAGTCTTTAGCTGACACTCTTTGTTCTTCTTCACCTCATTGAGCAGTCTGCGCTGTGCTCTTGCAGTCATCTTTACAGGACGGCCACTCCTAGGGAGGGTAGCAGCATTGCTGAACTTTCCCCATTTATAGACAATTTGTCTTACCGTGGACTGATTGACAGCAAGGCTTTTGGACATACTTTTATAACCCTTTCCAGCTTTATGCAAGTCAACAATTCTTAATCGTAAGTCTTCTGAGAGCTCTTTTGTGCGAGGAATCATTCACATTAGGCAATGCTTCTTGAAAAAAGCAAACCCAGAACTGGTGTGTGTTTTTTATAGGGCAGGGCAGCTGTAACCAACACCTTCAATCTCATCTCATTGATTGGACTCCAGTTGGTTGACACCTCACTCCAATTACAGTTGTGTTCAAAATTATTCAACCCCCAATGCTGTAAAGGGTTTTAGGGAATTTAGTGTACATTTGTAATTGTGTTCAGAATGAAATCTTACAATGACTGTTTAAAGAACCAAATGCAACTAAAATGACATTAATTGTTTTTGTAATACAGTATTAAATGTTTTTTTTGTGATTTCTTCATTGACACAATTATTCAACCCCTTAAAGACTACCACTCTTAAGAACAGAGGTTCATTCAAGTGTTTTCGATCAGGTATTGAAAACACCTGTGGATGTCAAGGAGCAGCAATCAAGCAGAATAAGCACCAATTAGGCAGATTTAAAATGACTGTGATACTCAGCTCCTTCTAGACATTTACTGGTGTGATTACAAACATGGTGAAGTCAAGAGAATGGTCCAGGAAGACAAGAGAAGAGGTGATTTCTCTTCACAGGAAGGGCAATGGCTATAAGAAGATTGCAAAGATGTTAAACATACCAAGAGACACAATAGGAAGCATCATTCGCAAATTCAAGGCAAAGGGCACTGTTGAAACGCTACCTGGTCGTGGCAGAAAGAAAATTCTGACTTCGACTGCTGTGCGCTACCTGAAGCGCAAAGTAGAGAAAAGTCCCTGTGTGACTGCTGAGGAACTGAAAAAAGATTTGTCAGATGCGGGTACTGAAGTTTCAGCTCAGACAATAAGGCGCACACTGCGTAATGAAGGCCTCCATGCCAGAGCTCCCAGGCGCACCCCCTTGATGTCTCCAAAGAATAAGAAGAGTCGACTGCAGTATGCCAAAAGTCATGTGGACAAACCACAAAAGTTTTGGGATAGTGTTCTGTGAACTGATGAAACAAAATTAGAACTGTTTGGGCCCATGGATCAACGCTATGTTTGGAGGAGGCCTATGAAGAAAAGAACACCTTGCCTACTGTGAAGCATGGCGGGGGGTCAATCATGCTTTGGGGCTGTTTTGCTTCTACAGGTACAGGGAAGCTTCAGCGTGTTCAAGGTACCAAGAATTCTCTTCAGTACCAGGAGATATTGGATGAAAATGTGATGCAGTCCGTCACAAACCTGAGGCTTGGGAGACGTTGGACCTTTCAACAGGACAATGATCCCAAGCATACCTCCAAGTCCACTAGAGCATGGTTGCAGATTAAAGGCTGAAACATTTTGAAGTGGCCATCGCAGTCACCAGACTTAAATCCGATTGAGAACCTCTGGTGGGACTTAAAGAAAGCAGTTGCAGAGCGCAAGCCTAAGAATGTGACTGAACTGGAGTCTTTTGCCCATGAAGAATGGGCGAAGATACCCGTAGATCGTTGCAAGACACTTGTGTCAAGCTATGCTTCACGTTTAAAAGCTGTTATAACTGGAAAAGGATGTTGTACTAAGTACTAAGATTGAATGTCACTTGGGGGTTGAATAAAACTGATAATGATGTGAGCACAGAAAAGACATTTGTGGTTATTTCATTATAAATGTTATGTTATATTTGTCTGACTTACAAGTGCCTCTTTGATTTAATTGTAAACAAGATGACTGAAATGATCAAAATCAATGTCAAACTGGCCAAAACACTCAATTTCAGTGGGGGTTGAATAATTTTGAACACAACTGTAGCTCTTGAAGATGTCATTAGTATAGGGGTTTACATACTTTTTCCACCTGCACTGTGAATGTTTACATGGTGTGTTCAATAAAAACATGGTAACATTTAATTCTTTGTGTGTTATTAGTTTGAGCAGACCGTCATTGTCTATTGTTGTGACTTAGATGAAGATCAGATCACATTTTATGACCAATTTGTGCAGAAATCCATATCATTCCAAAGGGTTCACATACTTTTTCTTGCAACTGTATGTTTAAAAATTAATCAAAAGGATATTAAGGATAGGCAAAGTGGTGGAATTAATTGATTTATTTCACTTTTCTCATTCATTTCATACATATGTGTATTTCTCATTCATTTGATGACTATCTGATCTACCTACCCAGAAATGGCCCTTTAGACAGCCCCTACTTTATGAAGTGTACAGATAAGCTGCAGGGATCATGGGATGTTAGTCATCCATTCCTAGATGCCTCACAGTAGCCATAGTAGCACACACACCAACACACATGCACATAAACAAACACACACACATGCACACACGATCTAACTAATAGTTTGATGATAGCTGTCTATTCTATAAGATGCACCTGCCCATAAGACGCACCTAAGTTTTAGAGGAGGAAAATAAGAAAAAAATATTTTTAATCAGACCGCAGCTCAGAGCCCCAATCAGACCCCCACAATGTAGATCAGACCTTACCTCAGAGGCACAATCAGACCCCCAATGTAAATCAGGTCTTAGACCCACAATATTAATCAGACCTTACCTCAGAGCCACAATCAGACCCCCAATGTAAATCAGATCTCAGCTCGGACCCCCAATGTTCATAAGATCCCTAATCAGACCTCAGACCACAGCACCAATGTGAATAAGAACCCCACATCCAGACACCAATGGGAGTATTACTAATGGGGGCATTCTTTGGGAGCATTATCACTGTTGGGGGCACTATAGGGGGCAGTATTACTAATGAGGGCATTCTAGAATGGAATTACTATTGGTGGGATTATGAGGAGAACTATTACTATGGTGGGCACTCATATTTTTTCAGGATAGTATTTGGGGTACTGGGGAGCACAGCGAGCAGCAAGATAACACTGTGGGGACTCCAGATTGGGGGATGATGATAGAAATGTGAGGAAGCCAAGATGTCTGTGTGTCACACTCTGCAGAGACGAGGCGCAGCTGAAAGAAGTTGTACGGCAAAAGGGAGAAGATGATGACAGAGAAGATCTACATCGGAGGAGACATCACCTGGGAGGCCTTGGATGCGACAGGTATGTGCTGCAGTATAGCAAGTACAAAAAAATGCAGTGTGTGTGTGTGTGTGTGTGTGTGGGGGGGGGGGCAACTTAGAGAACTGGGCCATATTCATTGGTGCTTGGACCCCGGATCTTATGAGACCCTAGCTAGCAACGCCCCTGGTTGTCAATATGCCCGCTGGTTATTGGCAGAAGGTTTTGTTCCCTTAGAGATAGAACGTTTGGAATGTTACATCATAGAGACAGTTTGTGATGTCATTGTCCACTGGATAAAACTACTGTACTTGCTGCTGGGTGTGTTCTCCGCTTATTGATAGAGCACCTACAAATGTAGAAATGCTGTTTTTAGATGTATTTTCTACCAATCGTGATAATTATATATTGCATGTGAAGAGAACTGCCTTGAATTTCACCAGTGTTTCTTAATGAAAATAATTTCTTATAAATATTCATTCTCCCCTAGAATGTACAATATAGTATATTCCACTACCTTCTGGCTGCTGACTGGTCTGTCATGTTCTTTGCTCAACAACCTAAAGGGGTATTGCCGTTTTAATTTTTGTCTATTTCTATAACAGTAAGTCATACAAATACAATTGTTTAATATACAGTTAGGTCCATATATATTTGGACACTGACACAAATGTGGTTTTTTTACTTGTTTACTAAAACATATTCAAGTTATAATTATATAATGGACATGGACATAAAGTCCAGACTTTTAGCTTTGAGGGTATCTATATTAAAATTGGATGAAGGGTTTAGGAGTTTCAGCTCCTTTACATGTGGCACCCTGTTTTAAAAGGGACCACAAGTAATCAGACACTCAAAGGCTGTTTCATGGGCAGGTGTGGGCAATTCCTTCTTTATTTTATTCTCAATTAAGCACATAAAAGGCCTGGAGTTGATTTGAGGTGTGGTGCTTGCATTTTGAAGACTGTGCTGAGAAGTAAACATGCGGTCAAAGAAGCTCTCCATGCAGGTGAGAAAAGCCATCCTTCATCTGCGAAAACAGAAAAAACCCATCCGAGAAATTGCTACACTATTAGGCGTGGCAAAATCTACAGTTTGGTACATCCTGAGAAAGAAAGCACTGGTGACCTCAACAATGCAAAAAGACCTGGATGCCCACGGAAGACAACAGTGGTGGATGATTGCAGAATAATTACCATGGTGAAGAGAATCCCCTTCACAACAGCCACAAAGTTAACAACACTCTCCAGGATATAGGCGTATCAATATCCAAATCTACCATAAAGAGAAGACTGCATGAAAGTAAATACAGAGGGTTCACTGCACGGTACAAGCCACTCATAAGCCTCAGGAATAAGAAGGCTAGATTGGACTTTGCTAAAAAGCATCTAAAAAAAACAGCACACTTCTGGAAGAACATTCTTTGGACAGATGAAACCAAGATCAACCTCTACCAGAATGATGGAAAGAAAAAAGTATGGCGAAGGCATGATACAGCTCATGATCCAAAGCATACCACATCATCTGTAAAACACGGCGGAGGCAGTGTGATGGCTTGGGCATGCATGGCTGCAAGTGGCACTGGGTCCCTAGTGTTTATTGATGATGGGACACAGGACAAATGTAGCCAGTTGAATTCTGGGGTTTTCAGAGACATACTGTGTGCTCAAACTGATTGGTCGGCGTTCCATAATACAGATGGACAATGACTCAAAACATAAAGCCAAAGCAACCCAGGAGTTTATTAAAGCAAAGAAGTGGAATATTCTTGAATGGCCAAGTCAGTCACCGGATCTGAACCCAATAGAGCATTTCACTTGTTAAAGACTAAACTACAGACAGAAAGGCCACAAACAAACAGCAACTGAAAACCTCTGCAGTAAAGGCCGGGCAGAGCATTATAAAAGGAGGAAACACAGCGTCTGGTGATGTTCATGAGTTCAAGACTTCAGGCAGTCATTGCCAACAGAGAGTTTTCAACCAAGAATTAGAAATTAACATTTTATTTGCAATTATTTGATTTGTCCAATTACTTTTGGGCCCCTGAAATGAAGGGATTCAGTTTAAAAAATGTTTTAATTCTTCACATTTTTATGCAATCATTTTGTTCAACCCACTGAATTAAAGCTGAAAATCTGAACTTCAACTGCATGCGAATTGTTGTGTTCAAAATCCATTATGGTAATGTACAGAACAAAAATTAGAAAAATGTTGTCTCTGTCCAAACATATATGGACCTAACTGTATATGTATTTAAAATTTTGTATAAATACCTTTCTCATATCAGACAGTTGACCCTTATATGCAGTAGAATGGTATAGCCCATGTATCAGTTCTATGTAATGTATTGATGGCCTAACTGAAACATGGCATCAGTTAGTGCTGTGCTTGGTAAGCTGTGAGTAGGCCACAGCTCTCACCAGAGCCCAGCATTCTTTATAAACAGCTGATCGGCGGGGGAGACGGGTGCTGGACCCCACCGATCAGATGTGAATGACCTATCCTGAGGATAGTCCATCAATGAAGAAATCCCGGACAACCCCTTTAAAGGCTCATGCATGCAACTAAAATTTTCTTTAGTGTGTTATCCATTTTTTCACAGATAGCACACTGATCCATTCATTTCTACATGCAAGCTCGTACTGGCCCACAGGGTAATAGGTGAATCCCCCGGTGAGCCCTGAGCTCCTAGGTCTCCACCCACTGCACAAGTTGGTATTGAGCTCATATCAGTATATTGAACTATACATATGTGTTACTTAATAATCCTTATCATTATTTGTGGTTTTCAAATTTGTCTGTAATAAATGTTGGCTCTCCAGAAATTCCAGTTAGGAACTGTGTTTATGAGTTTATTTTTGTACAATATTTACTGCCAGTGCTGAAAATGCTTCATATAAGATTCTCACCACCGTCTAGTTGTGCAGGTCAGCACTGCTACAAGTCCTGGGTGTATATAGGTACCAAGGGACACTGTCAGTACTTGGAAAAGGTGACCGCTATCACTGAAGATCAGTTCTGCAGCCTTGAGAACTAACGGCTTAGTTATAAAAATGTGTCTGTTCACAAACAATACAAAATAAACTTTCTAGAAGTTTTTACTTTGAGACTAACAAGCTCCCTTGAGGGCAAAATGAAATCTTGCTGCCATTTTAAGAGATGACAGGCAAAATACCAGTACTGACATCACAACAACCAGGCAGCACAAGAAGCATTTCAACAAATTCGCTTTGATTAAAGGTTAATTTTAAGCAGTTTTAAACAGGCGGGCAAAACGTCAAAGTAACGTAAAATCTAAAGGTTTCCGTTAACATTAGTGAACAATTTTTAGAACTCTGCATTATGCTGTTATTCCTCCTAGAAATGCAGAAATAATTTAAAAAATGTGTATTACAGTCAGGGAAGCCTCCAGAAATTTGGCTTAGTGGGGTCTGAGGAGGATAATCGCATCATACATTTAGGCTCCCCCCAAATATTATAATCCCATCCAACAAACACCATACAACATTGCAGATTTGCTTCCACCCTCCTAGTCCTGAAGGTGTCAAAAGAGGACTGGAGGAGAAGCTGCAGGTGTGTTAGTCTGGGTGGTGGGAGCCCAGCTCTACACATCATACAGAGAAGGGAGGGCCTACCCTGAATGCACCTACTGCTTTACATGATACAATAGACCACAGCAGGCTACAGCCAGGAAGCTCCTCCTCCCCGCCCCGGGAAACTGCTCACGGTCTGTCGTCCCCCCATCCTCTGCCATTCGCCGCAGCCTGCTGCCCACCCTCAGCTTTCCTCACCAGACCGAAACACCCCTGCCCCATTCGCAGCCACCACCATGCTTATAGCTGCCCAGCGCAAGAGCGAGCCTGGCCCTGCCACGCTCTAAACCCTCCCTCTGTAAACAGCAGGGGGGGAGCCGGAGAATCTCCTCTCCTGCACAGAGCGTGCCCGCTGCCACATAGTGATCCCTGTGCTGCACTGGCAGTGTTAAAAGCACAGAGGTGCACCTAGCCTTTTTGCTGCCTGAAGCGAAAATTGAAATGGCCCCCACCAATCCCCATGCCAACTTCTCAACCTAACACCTTACCTCTTAACATTACATGTATCACTATAAAACATACAGGGTAATACAGTACCACATACCTCTCACATACAGTGATGTCTCCTCTGATGTAGACATTCTCTTTCCTCATCTTCTCTATCCAGACCAGACTGCCAATGATTTTTCAGCCATCTCTCATCTGAAGTTTGACAAACAGACTTCTTAGTTTCCTACCTTTGCATCATGCTCCCCCCCCTTCTGAACACCCTATCCTACCACCCCCAATACGTGCCCACTGTGATCCCCAAAAGTATACTGCAGAAACAGATAAACCCTCTGAAAATACTAGTACTACACAAATAGTGCCCCTTCAATAATTATTGGCACACAGTGCCCTAAAAAAATAACTGAAATAGTGTAAACATAACGTTCCCCAAAAATAATTGTGCTAAGCTGATACCTGTGCCAGGGTGCCCCCCACAGTAATAGTGCTCCCCAAAGTCCCACCAATGGTAATAATTCTCTGCCAGAGCGTACTTAGTAGTAATAGTGCCCTCAATAGTAATACTGTCCCTTCTGTGCCCCAGAAGCAATAATGCTCCTCAGTGCCAATACTAGTAATCATGTTCCCCATAGTCCTCCAGTAGTAATAGAGCTCACCATAATGACCCCTAGTGGTAATAATTCTCCTTATGTGACAGTAGAAAAATGTCCCCTAATGTGTGCCAGTACAAAAAATGCCACTTTAAAATCAGCACCAGTACAAAAATGCCCCCGTTCTGTGGGCCAGTACAAAAAATACCCTCTTAGTTCCCCCAGTTGAGCTAATGTCCCTATAGTGCCCCCATGACTTCCAAAAGTAGCAGAGCACACCACTCAGCTATTTTGGCACTCCCAAAGAAATGAATGGAGGACGGATGCGCATGCACAGTGTTCCCTCCCTCACTTTGCAGGACCCGCACCTATCAGACATTGGGGGCATATCCTAGCCATATGCCCCCAATGTAGAAGATGGGAATAATCCTTTAAGTACAATAACTGCAGTGTTCTGATAGACAAATCAATATACACTTGTGGAACAGACATATAGATGTGAACAGTACACGGTGTGCTGTCTGCATCTTTTGCGGCCCCATAGAAGTAAATGGGACCGCATCTGACCCACAAAAAATGGTGCATCTTTTGGCAGTTCATGTGCCAGAAAAATAGAGCTATGCACTGGTGTAGATTTGTGCTATATTTTACATTAGTTTATTTTACACAAGAGTAAATTTGTAGGACAACGGCTAACATCCCTCCCTTAACCGTCACCTACAAGTGGCAGAGCGTCAGAAAATCACAAAAAAGTCACACATTCTAGCAGAAAATATGTCCTGCACAAATATTTACTTTCCAGAAAACAGCCAATCATAAGTTCTATCCAGTATATTCAACCAGAAAAATATATAGTGGTTCAGAAAAGTGCTGCTGATGACTATAGGGGCTCCAGGTGGTGTGAACGGCCCATGACACAGGAGACAGGACACGGACCGTCCTTTGGTGTCTCCTGAATTGTCAGCACTGTCCTAGCCCCCTGCACAAGGCAGAACGCAGCAGAGACTACTACTATTTTAAAACGATCGTCCTAGGAAACTGTAGAAACAACAGCAAGTTACTAAACTGACGTCTCTGTGCTGTGTATGAAACAGGAATTTTAATCAAGCAGCATTATGTCACTAATATAGAGGAAAGAAATGTGTATGTCTGAGGATAGGATGTGGCCCGATTGCGGTAATCACTAATGCTTAGAAACAATGGATTGCTTGTTTAATTCCTGGAGTAAAATCTATTTTGGAAAACACACATCAACGCATTTATCTTCTATAGGTCATGTATGAATCAGATCACCAGAATAAACCATGAGGACAGGAAACGCAGTGATTGAGAACATAGTAGACTTCATCACTGCTACTGCCAGCTCCTACAAAGGACTTTTACCAGACCCTCTACCATGAATTTACCCTACTTAAAAGGGTTTTCCAAGATTTAAATACTGATGACCTATCCCGAGTATCTGATTGGTAGGGTCCGACATCTAAAAAACCCGCGGATCAGCTGTTCGGAATGGCATAACACTGAGCTGAAAGGATCACCCAGAATTGTTATTACATGGGGAATGCAAGTAGTTTCTAAAACAGACATGCCAGGGGAGGTGACAGCTCCTTTTTAACTGTCCTCTATCGTAAGGCACCACCAAGACCATACAACATACTAATGACAGTTATTATTAGAGATAAGCGAATTTCTCAAAAATTAGATTCAGCCGTTTCGCCGAATTTTTAAAAAAAATTTGGTTCCATCCGAATTTATTTGTGGCGAATCGCTTTAAAAAAGGCTATTTCCTGGCTGCAGAGAACCTTTATAGTGGTGTACAACACTGTGCCTCGCAGTAACATGCATAGGGAGTCTGCTGTGGTAGTGAAACAATACTGTGAGTCAATATGGAATGTAGATGACAGGCGTCGCTCTTAGAATCACTGCACACTTCACTTATTTTGGCAGTTACGTGGTCAAAACTGACCAAATAACTCAAGCGTGAACTCAGCCTTACAGGTCAATGTTATCGCCAGGAATAAAGATTCATGAAGAAGCCCAAGATCATACTATAGTGTGAAAGAGTGCACTCCTTTTACACCAATTCACTGATTCCACAAAGATTTCTACAGAACCTGTTCTCTTAAACGCTTATACAAGTAGAGCCCCCTGACAGAGTGGAGTGAGTGTCAGCAGTAAGTTTAGGTAGGGACCATGTCATACAGGCCTTACAGCTGTTACATAGACAAGATCCATTGTGCATCTCATTTTCCTTCCTTCTGGCAGATCAGAAGAAGGGTCAAATAAACAATGATGTCAGCCAGGCCGAAAGGCAAAATAGTGGCCCAGTCATGAAGTGGGGAGGGTGGGACAGCATGAGAAGGAGACCACATAGTGGCCAAATGACAGGTGACATAGTGTAGAGGTGGTAGCAGCATCAGGAGACCACATAACGGCAAGGTGACATAGTGTGGAGGTGTCAGTAGCATCAGCAGACCACAGAGTGGCAAGGTGACATAGTGTGGAGATGGCAGCAGCATCAGAAGATCACAGATTGGCAAGGTGACATAGTGTGGAGGTGGCAGCAGCATCAGGAGGCCACAGAGTGGCAAGGTGACAGTGTGGAGGTGGCAGCAGCATCAGGAGACCACAGAGTGGCAAGGTGACATAGTGTGGAGGTGGCAGCAGCATTAGGAGAACACAGAGTGGCAAGGTGACATGGTGTGAAGGTGGCAGCAGCATCAGGAGACCACAGAGTGGCAAGGTGACATAGTGTGAAGGTGGCAGCAGCATTAGGAGACCACAGAGTGGCAAGGTGACATAGTGTGGAGGTGGCATCAGCATCAGGAAACCACAGAGTGGCAAGGTGACATAGTGTGGAGCTGGCAGCAGCATCAGGAGACCACAGAGTGGCAAGGTGACATAGTGTGAAGGTAGCAGCAGCATCAGGAGACCACAGAGTGGCAAGGTGACATAGTGTGGAGGTGGCAGCAGCATCAGGAGACCACTGAGTGACACAGTGACAGAGTGGGGAGGTGGGTGGCAATACCAGTACCAGCTGAAGATGGTGGGTGAAAGAAGGAGCCCTTGTCATCAGATGTGTGGCATCAGGCGGGTGGCAGCATCTGAATAGTGATGTCGCGAACATAAAATTTTCAGTTCGCGAACAGCGAACGCGAACTTCCGCAAATGTTCGCGAACAGGCGAACCGGGCGAACCGCCATAGACTTCAATAGACAGGCGAATTTTAAAAACCAAAGGGACTCTTTCTGGCCACAATAGTGATGGAAAAGTTGTTTCAAGGGGACTAACACCTGGACTGTGGCATGCCGGAGGGGGATCCATGGCAAAACTCCCATGGAAAATTACGTAGTGGACGCAGAGTCGGGTTTTAATCCATAAAGGGCATAAATCACGTAACATTCCTAAATTGTTTGGAATAACATGCTTTAAAACATCCAGCGTGTGTATACGATCAGGTATGATGTTGTATCGATCAGGTAGTGTAAGGGTTACGCCCGCTTCACAAACATTGACAGACCAAACTCCCCTTTTAATGCACCGCAAACAGTCCATTTGCACAACCGCAAACTCCCCATTTGCACAAGGTTGGATACCAAGCTAGCCACGTCCCGGTGATGTCATTGAAGGTTTCTTCCTCCACCCAGCCACGTACAACACCAAGGGTCCCCGAAAGGTCAATTGAATTGATTTTTCGAACGGGGAGATGGTTAAAAAAACGCTGGCTCCCTCCCCTTTGTTTTAATCCACGGTCACTGCATCTGCGCCGTGCAATTTACTGTCACACCCGATATGAGTGGTATTTTCTGTAGTACTATTCTCATCAGTTTAATCCCTCTAACGTCCCCAATCTGGGGGCCATTTATTGAATAGATTTTTTGAACGGGGAGATGGTTAAAAAAACGCTGGCTCCCTCCCCTTTGTTTTAAACCACGGTGACTGCGTCTGCGCCGTGCAATTTACTGTCACACCCCATATGGGTGGTATTTTCTGTAGTACTATTCTCATCAGTTTAATCCCTGTTACATCCCATATCAGGGATTGCCTTTTGTGAAAAAAAATTTTAGGCCGGGTACCTTCGACTGCCTTCACAGTGACAGACCAAACTCTCATACACCAAACTGAATTGATTTCAGGAACCGGGAGATGGAAAAAGCAGCTTGGTCGGTCCTCATACTCCCAAATTGGGGCACTGCGCGTGCACAGAGCAATGTGCTGTGACACCCTATATGAGTGGTCTCTTAACTAGTACTATTCCTATCAGCGGCGGGCAGGTGCGTGGTAACTTGAGAGCAGGTGACCAAAGCTGAGCTGGAGGAAGATGGTGCATCAAGGTTCTTAGCGGAAGCTGTTGAAGATTGGGTGTCCTGTCTAAGCCAGTCAACTACGTCCTCAGAATTTTTCGGGTTCAGGGTACATGGCCTCTGAACACTAGGCATTATTCCAGGGACAGTGGAAATCACAGCACCATGACCACGACGGCCCCTGCGGGGTGGCCTGCCTCTGCCTGTCATTTTTTTTTCGATAAGTGGTACTGTGCCACCCTGTATCAGTGGTGGGCACTGGCAGTGGGCACACTACAGTCTGTGGAAGTGGGCCTGACACACACTGGCAGCAGGCAAGCAACTAAAATTAGACTAATGTGTAAAAATGAAATGCCTTATTTATCGTCAAGCTACTGTGCCACCCGGTATCAGTGGTTGGCACTGGCAGTGGGCACACTACAGTCAGTTGAAGTGGGCCTGACACGCACTGGCAGCAGGCAAGCAACTGAAATTAGACTAATGTGTAAAAATTAAATGCCTTTTTTTATGCAAAGTCCTGTGCCAGCCGGTATGAGTGGTAGGCACTGGCAGTGGGCACACTACAGTCACTGGAAGTCAGCCTGACACACACTGGCAGGCAACTAACCTTAGATTAAAGTGTAAAAATTAAATGCCTTTTTTGATGCAAAGTCCTGTGCCACACGGGATGACAGGGGTGGGCACTGGCAGTGGGCACACTACAGTCAGTGGAAGTCGGCCTGACACACACTAGCAGCAGGCAAGCAGCTGAAATTACACTAAAGTGTGAAAATGAAATGCCTTTTTTTATGCAAAGTCCTGTGCCAGCCGGTATGAATGGTGGGCACTGGCAGTGGGCACACTACAGTCACTGGAAGTCAGCCTGACACACACTGGCAGGCAACTAAACTTAGATTAAAGTGTAAAAATGAAATGCCTTTTTTTGATGCAAAGTCCTGTGCCACACGGGATGACAGGGGTGGGCACTGGCAGTGGGCACACTACAGTCTGTGGGCCTGCAGCTCCTCACACACAGGCAGGCCATGCAACTGAAATATGCATATAAAGGGAAAAAAAAGCAGACTAATGTTGCAGCCCTAAAAAGGGCTTTTTGGGGTGCTGTCAGGACGCTGTCCTTACAGCAGAGATCAGATGAGTCTTTCAGGACTGGAGTGGACACTGAATTCACTAGCCTAGCTATCGATTTCCCAATTAAATCAGCAGCAGCTACACTGTCCCTCCTCTCACTAAGACTGCAGCTTCAGAATGAATCTAAAATGGATGCTGTGCAGGAGGTGGGAGGGTCTGGGAGGGAGGGTATGCTGCTGATTGGCTGGAATGTGTCTGCTGACTGTGAGGTACAGGGTCAAAGTTTGCTCAATGATGATGTATAGGGGGCGGACCGAACATCGCATATGTTCGCCCGGCAGAGGCGAACGCGAACAAGCTATGTTCGCCGGGAACTGTTCGCCGGCGGATAGTTCGGGCCATCTCTACATCTGAATAGTAGCTGAGGCAGGTAGCCAGAAGAAACCGGTCTCTTTTGTCAAAACCCAATTTTTTCCCCCACTAATACACGCCAAAGAAGCCTTTAGAACATATAACTGCATCGCTGAACGGCAAATAGGACCTTACTTTTTTTGCACTTATATACGCCAAATAAGTGCTTTAGAACATATAACTGCACCGCTGAACCGCAAATATATATTTTGTTCCAACTAATACATGCCAAAAAGTGATTTAACCGCTTCAGCCCCCCTAGCTTAAACACCCTTAATGACCAGGCCACTTTTTACAATTCCGCACTACACTACTTTCACCGTTTATTGCTCCGTCATGCAACTTACCACCCATGAATTTTACCTCCTTTTCTTCTCACTAATAGAGCTTTCATTTGGTGGTATTTCATTGATGTTGACATTTTTACTTTTTTGCCATTAATACAAATTTAACGACATTTTTGCAAAAAAATGCCATTTTTTACTTTCTGTTGTAATTTTTTTTTTTTTAAAACTACATTTCTATATAAATTTTTCTCTAAATTTATTGTTCTACATGTCTTTGATAAAAAAAAAAGTCCAATAAGTGTATATTTATTGGTTTGGGTAAAAGTCATAGCGTTTACAAACTATGGTGCAAAAAAGTGAATTTCGGCATTTTGAAGCAGCTCTGACTTTCTGAGCACCTGTCATGTTTCTTCAGGTGCTAGAATACCAGGATAGTATAAATACCCCCCAAATAACACCATTTTAGAAAGAAGACACTCCAAAGTATTCGCAGAGGGGCATGTATCATTTCATTTTTTTTCACAAGTTAGCGGAAAATGACACTTTCTGAGAAAAAAAAAAAAAAAGTTTCAATTTCTGTTAACTTCTGGCAAAAAAATAAATAAATCTCAGACGGACTCACTATGCCCCTCAGTGAATACCTCGGGGTGTCTACTTTCCGAAATGGGGTCATTTGTGGGGTGTGTTTACTGTTCTGGCATTTTGGACGGGGCTAAATTGTGAGCCGCCATGTAAAATCTAAAGGTACTCGTTGGAATTTGGGCCCCTTTGCGCACCCAGGCTGCAAAAAAGTGTCACTTATGTGGTATTGCCGTACTCAGGAGAAGTAGGGCAATGTGTTTTGGGGTGTATTTTTACATATACCCATGTTGGGTGAGAGAAATATCTCTGTAAATTGTCAACTTTGTATAAAATTTTTTAAAAGTTGTCGTTTACAGAGATATTTTTCACACAAAGTATGGGTATATATAAAAATACACCCTAAAACACATTGCCTACTTCTCCTGAGTACGGCGATACCACATGTGTGCCACTTTTTTGCAGCCTGGGTGCGCAAATGGGCCCTAAAACCAATGAGTACCTTTAGGATTTCACAGGGCATTTTTACGCATTTGGATTCCAGACTTCTTCTCACGCTTTAGGGGCTCCTAAAATGCCAGGACAGTATAAATACCCCACATGTGACCCCATTTTGGAAAGAAGACACCCCAAGGTATTCCGTGAGGAGTATGGTGAGTTCATGTAAAATTTTATTTTTTGTCACGAGTCAATTTCCGCTAACTTGTGCCAAAAAATAAAAATTCTGTGGACTCGCCATTCTTTCCAAAATGGGGTCACATGTGGGGTATTTATACTCACCTGGCATTTTAGGGGCCCCTAAAGCGTGAGAATCCAAATGCATAAAAATGGCCTGTGAAATCCTAAAGGTACTCATTGGTTTTAGGGCCCCTTTGCGCACCCAGGCTGCAAAAAAGTGTCACTCATGTGGTATCCCCGTACTCAGGAGAAGTAGGGCAATGTGTGTTGGGGTGTATTTTTACATATACCCATGCTGCTTGTGAGAAATATCGCTGTAAATTGACAACTTTGAATAAAAAATTTTAAAAAGTTGTCGCGTATGCTGATATTTCTCACACACAGTATGGGTATATGTAAAAATACACCCCAAAACACATTGCCCTACTTCTCCTGAGTACGGCGATACCACATGAGTGACACTTTTTGCAGCCAAGATGCGCAAAGGGCCCTAAACCAATGAGTACCTTTAGGATTTCATAGGCCATTTTTACGCATTTGGATTCTCACGCTTTAGGGCTCCTAAAATGCCAGGACATTATAAAACCCCACAAGTGACCCCATTGTGGAAAGAAGACACCCCAAGGTATTCTGTGAGGGGTATGGCGAGTTCACAGAAAAAAAATAAATTGGCACAAGTTAGCGGAAATTGATTTTTTTTTTTTTTTTACAGTCTCATATTCCACTAACTTGTGACAAAAATAAAATTTTACATGAACTCACCATACCCCTCACGGAATACCTTGGGGTGTCTTCTTTCTAAAATGGGGTCACATGTGGGGTATTTATACTGCCCTGGCATTTGAGGGTCTCCGCAATCATTACACGTATGGCCAGCATTAGGAGTTTCTGCGATTCTCCTTATATTGAGCATACGGGTAATGAGATTTTTTTCCGTTCAGCCTCTGCGCTGAAAAAAAATAAAAAATGAAAGGCACAGATTTTTTCATTCGCATCGATCAATGTGGATGAAAAAATCTCTGCCAAAATCAGTGACTGCGGTGCGGTGGGCTGGGCGCTAGCTACCTAACAAGTAGCTAACTAACTGGCGGTGATAAGGGACCCTTATGCCCCATTCACACGTCCGAAATTCTGTTTGCGGAACGGAATTGCGGACCCATTCATTTCTATGGGGACAGACTTTGTCCCGCTCGGATCCGAATTACGGATCCGCACTTCCGAGTCTGCACTTCCGTTCCGCAAAATATAGAACATGTCCTATTCTTGTCCGCACTGCGGACAGGAAAAAGCATTTTCTATATAGTTCTGGCAATGTGCGGATCTGCAAAATGCGGAAAGCACATTGCCGGTGTCCGTCTTTTGAGGATCTGCGGATCCGCGGATCCGTGAATCCACGGATCCGCAAAACACATATGGACGTCTGAATGGAGCCTTACAAGGGGTGTGATCAATGACAGGGGGTGATCAGGGGTCTAGATGGGGTGATCAAGGGTTAATAGGTGAGGGTGGGGGTGGGGGTGGGGGGTTAGTGTAGTGTTTGGTGCAACTTTACAGTGTTACCTGGTCCTCTGGTGGTCGATCCCAGCAAATGGGACCACCAGAGGACCAGGTAGCAGCTATATCAGACGCTGTTCACAAAACAGCGTCTGATATAGCTGTTTGATGCGATTTACTCGCATCTACAGCCTGCCAGCGATGGATCATCGCTGGCAGGCTGTAGCCGAACTGCCGAGACGCGCTTCTCTGTGAACGCGCGCACGCGTTCACAGGAAGTCTCGGCACTCACAAGATGACGCGCCGATGCGTCATCTCAGAGCTACAGGACCGCCCGCAGGACACATCCCTGCGTTAGGCGGTCCTGTAGCGGTTAATTTTCTCACTTCACCACACAACGGCAAATACTTCTTTTTGGTGCCACTAATACATGTAAAAACGTGCTTCAGAACATATAACTACACCACTGAACGGCAAATATATATTTTTGCCACTAATACATGCCAAAAGGGCTGTAATTTTCTCACTTAACCACACAATGGCAAATACTTTTTTTGTGCCACTAATACATGCCAAAATGGGCTTTAGAACATATAACTGCACCGCTTAACTAACTTGTGACAAAAATAAAATTTTACATGAACTCACCATACCCCTCACGGAATACCTTGGGGTGTCTTCTTTCTAAAATGGGGTCACATGTGGGGTATTTATACTGCCCTGGCATTTGAGGGTCTCCGCAATCATTACACGTATGGCCAGCATTAGGAGTTTCTGCGATTCTCCTTATATTGAGCATACGGGTAATGAGATTTTTTTCCGTTCAGCCTCTGCGCTGAAAAAAAATAAAAAATGAAAGGCACAGATTTTTCATTCGCATCGATCAATGTGGATGAAAAATCTCTGCCAAAATCAGTGACTGCGGTGCGGTGGGCTGGGCGCTAGCTACCTAACAAGTAGCTAACTAACTGGCGGTGATAAGGGACCCTTATGCCCCATTCACACGTCCGAAATTCTGTTTGCGGAACGGAATTGCGGACCCATTCATTTCTATGGGGACAGACTTTGTCCCGCTCGGATCCGAATTACGGATCCGCACTTCCGGGTCTGCACTTCCGTTCCGCAAAATATAGAACATGTCCTATTCTTGTCCGCACTGCGGACAGGAAAAAGCATTTTCTATATAGTTCTGGCAATGTGCGGATCTGCAAAATGCGGAAAGCACATTGCCGGTGTCCGTCTTTTGAGGATCTCGGATCCGCGGATCCGTGAATCCACGGATCCGCAAAACACATATGGACGTCTGAATGGAGCCTTACAAGGGGTGTGATCAATGACAGGGGGTGATCAGGGGTCTAGATGGGGTGATCAAGGGGTTAATAGGTGAGGGTGGGGGTGGGGGTGGGGGGTTAGTGTAGTGTTTGGTGCAACTTTACAGTAGTTACCTGGTCCTCTGGTGGTCGATCCCAGCAAATGGGACCACCAGAGGACCAGGTAGCAGCTATATCAGACGCTGTTCACAAAACAGCGTCTGATATAGCTGTTTGATGCGATTTACTCGCATCTACAGCCTGCCAGCGATGGATCATCGCTGGCAGGCTGTAGCCGAACTGCCAAGACGCGCTTCTCTGTGAACGCGCGCGCACGCGTTCACAGGAAGTCTCGGCACTCACAAGATGACGCGCCGATGCGTCATCTCAGAGCTACAGGACCGCCCGCAGGACACATCCCTGCGTTAGGCGGTCCTGTAGCGGTTAATTTTCTCACTTCACCACACAACGGCAAATACTTCTTTTTGGTGCCACTAATACATGTAAAAACGTGCTTCAGAACATATAACTACACCACTGAACGGCAAATATATATTTTTTGCCACTAATACATGCCAAAAAGGGCTGTAATTTTCTCACTTAACCACACAATGGCAAATACTTTTTTTGTGCCACTAATACATGCCAAAATGGGCTTTAGAACATATAACTGCACCGCTTAACAGCAAATATATATTTTTTGCTACTAATACACACCAAAAAGGGCTGAAATTTTCTCACTTCACCACACAACGGCAAATACTTTTTTTTGTGCCACTAATACACGCCAAAAAGTGCTTTACAGCATATAACTGCACAGCTGAACGGCAAATAATATATATTTTTTTGCCATTAATACATACCAAAAAGGGCTTTAGAACATATAACTGCACCACTGAACGGTAAATTATATATTTTTTGCCACTAATACACGCCAAAAAGGGCTGTAATTTTCTCACTTCACCACACAATGGCTAATAAGCCCTTTTTTCCCCACTAATGCAAGCCAAAAAATGCTTTAGAACATAACTGCACCGCACAAGGGCAAATAAGACATAGAAATATTTCCTTGTAATAAACCCTGTTAATGGCTGTATCAAATAGCACTTGCACCCCAATAACAAGAATGCTTTGCTGGAATTACAGAGCTGTATAATAGCAGTTTGGATCCCCAGTCAGTGCAGCAAGGTGTAATAGGATTGTTCCTGTTACCCAGGCTGTCACCACCCCGACTGAACCCTGTTCTCCTTTAACACTGTGGAATGATTCCTCCTTATCCTTTCCCTGAACTTCTACACAGCAAAATAAACGTTTTTAGTCTTTTCTACCACTGTTCCTAGCGCCTGCTGCAGTCTCTCCCTGCACTAAGTACTCTGGAAAATGTCAGAATGCAAGATGGCTGAGGCTATTTATAGGGTTGTGACATCACAGGGCTGGCTGTTGATTTGCTGCATGCATGGCATTGTGGGCGATCCCTCGTTCCCGGAGTTCCTTCCTTCATGTCCTAACATGTGCAGCAGCCATTTTGAGAAAAAATGCGATTCGTTACCACGAAGCGTGAGGAAATTCATATTCGGTGCGAATCAAATTTTTCCTGAAATTCGGATCGAATTCCACTTTATCAACTTCGATTCGCTCATCTCTAGTTATTATAGTAGATCTGTCAGCTTAACATACTGCGCTACATGGGCAGTATGCTACACCTGCAGGTCCATACTACAAGTATAGGGGCAGATATTTCCAAGATATTGAAGAACTATCATCGGGACACCTCCACATCAGCTTTTTCAGGTAGCCTCCAGTGCCAAAAACTATACTATGGATGGAGCCAGAAGCAAACTGTGTAGTTTTTGGCACAGCGTACTGTAGCTTATGTCGCATTTACTTGAAAGAGAGCTGAGCTGCAGTACCTTAACATGGCCACTACACAGAGGACTTTCAAAGGTCATGGGCAGACTGGAAACTTAAAAGTGGCCCTGGAATTTTTTTTTTTAAATATGGCCCCATGTTGTAGGTGGGTCCAAATTGACAGAAGGTGGGGCAACACAAGTAGGCAGGGCCAACAGAAGTAGGAGGGGCCATCAAAACCACAGTGCAGCACAGAAATTTCTGGACAGTCCGTAAAAATAGGTGACTTTTGCTCCTGTGTCCGTGAAAAAAAATAGATGTGTCTGTGATATTTTTGGGGCTGTTGGTACTTGGCTAGATTAATTTATTACTAATTTTCATAATTTTACACTTCACAGTAGATGCTGGCAATGAGCTCTTATCAGTATATTAAGATATAGACATGGATTACTTAAAATCTTTATCATTCATTATGGTTTTCTAATTTTTCCAAAAAATTGTTGGCTGTCTGTTATTTTGGGATAAGTTATCCAGAAAAAAGAAAAAAATCTGGTTTGCAACCCTGCATCACCACAGTGCTGCTTGCCTGTCAATCAAACAAAAGTTCCCCACCCATTCAGCAGACAGGAAATTGGGCGATGCTGAAGAGGTGAAAGAAGGAGATGGGGCAACCCCTTTAAGAAGCTTGTGCTGTTAATAACTTTGATGCATCTTGTTCCAATGTACTTTTCACTAAGACAAGCATGCAAAACTCTGGTCTTCGGCAATCTGCCCCATAGTTTCACTGAATTCATGGGGAGAGAATTATTCTCCGCTCTGAGAGTCCTGGGGGGGTGGGGTGGGGAACTCACTCTACTCATGACTAGACCATGCTCATAAACTACTCTGAAAATGCACAACTTTTTTTTGTGCCATTTTGTCTACTAGTAGAATGGACCTGTAGTCTTATTAAGCTGACAGATCTGCTTTAACACTTCTTTTCAAGGCATCAGGTTATTAGCTAGAGTAATGTAGCGAGCCCTGAAATTCACTTCCAGGAAACCTCTCCTTTCATTACTATCTCAAACAGCGTTGTTGTAGTAGAGGGTAAAGCACTCTATAGTTCTTGTCCAGTGATAAGGCTTTGGCCAAGATGTTTTGACTTTTTTGCCAAGCATCACTATTATGGTGAATACCTAGTTCATTTGCAGCACAGCTCTCTGCCGGGACACCTGCAGATTTTACTGGAATGTAGGAACAGCCTGCCGGAGATCTGTGCTGCAAATGTGAAAGTGTCCTTAGTCTCTGCTAACCGGAGTGATGTATGATGTCAGGCAGCTGTTTTGAGTTTGTAGCTTGTGGTCTCGGTAGTTATCTTATAGTCTTAAAACTATTGATAGTAGAGCTGCCACAATATCAATAAGAGCAGACGATACATTGGATGTACCAGTTTTTATTTGAAAGTAGCTTTATCCTCATTCTATATAGCAGATTATAATTACAGGACCGGGATTACTTTTAAGCCATAGGTAGATGAAAAGAATTTATTTGCTCTGTAGGCAGATCTGTGTCGGCAACAACGAGACAAAGCGGGTCTATTTATAGAGGAATATCTTCAAAGATGATGGCAAACCAAATAAAGAAATATATAATTATATCATAAGTGTGGGTGGAAATGCCTCCAGTCCAAGCTGGTATTACTGAATACTGCTAGGAAGCCATGTATATTTCTTTTTAATAAATGTGTAAGGTGGGAAGCTGGTTGGACAAATGCTGGCAATCAGCAACCTATATTTCCTTTGAAGCTTGAAATTTAACAGAAGTTATATTTTCAGAAAAATAAGCACTCCATTGCTATTGACAATATCTGTCATTTTACGTACATTTTTCATTCACATTCCTCTAAATTACACCAAATTCGGAGATGTTTTTTTCTATTCTCCTGCAACAACTACAACTTTGGATTTTAATTTTACATTATATAAGAACAAAAAAACATTGGAACGATGCTCCTTGTTACAGTGGGGCAATAATAATGTGGCTACATATTGCAGCACAAAAGCCATGCTTGTAAATACAGTTTTGGCGGTGATGAGGAATAGGGGCAGGATTTATTTTCTTCTTATTGCAGCAATAATGGCAGGAAGAAGAAAATGTGCTCACAGGTAAATACCACCGAGTGGAAAGTAGAGGTATAAAGAGGCGCGCCGTTTTGGGTTGTGGCACAACACTAAAAAGCATATTTTGTATAATTAGATGCTGTCAATATCACCAAACCCTTACATCCAGATGCCAACCGTGTTGGGGGGGGGGGGGGGAGTGAAGGATAATTGCTGTGCAATTGTTCTCAATTTCTGCAGGCAGAAGGGCATAAGAACAGAGAAGTATTCAGAAAAATTTCAGTTTCTGAATGATACACACTGGTAGTTTCCATCAAATCTGATGTCCTCGTACCTGGACTAATTGAGAAATACTGCTTGGAGATCATCATTATACAAATTGTGAGATGTGAAACAAAACTAGTGTAAAAGAAAAGTGGAGGAGTTGTCCACCACAATCAGATTCTACATTTTTTTTTTTTTTAGGTCTTTTGGTTTCCATGGGCACCTCCACCTCTTCTCGTTTACACCAGTTTTGATATATAGAAACATAAAAGATTGATGGCACATAGTTCATCTAGTCTGCCCTTACATTAGTACTTACTGTATTTATCCTAGAATTATCCCAGGTATGTTTACAGTCACTTACTGTACATTTCCCAACCATATCTGATGGAATGTTGTTCCAAGCCTCGATTACTCTTTTTTTTAAATTAAAAACACTTCCCTCCTGAAACTTATTTATACCACCACCATTTTTTGTAGCCCAGATTTGCACCCATTCCATTTTATCTATATCTTTTTGTAGGTGGGGTCTCCAGAACTGGACACCGTATTCCAGATTTGGTCTCACTAGCGCTCTATACAGTGGGATCACAATATCTCTCTTCCTACTGGTTATACCTCTAGCTATAGAACCAAGTGTCCTACTTACTTTCCCAGCTGCCTGCCCACACTGTGCACTCATCTTTAGGCTGTCTGACATCAGGACTAGAGATGAGAGAATAATTGGAAAGTTCGATTTGGCAGATTCGCCGAATCTTACAAAAAAATTCACTTAGTCACGGATTACTTCGTCACAAAAAGCATTTTTTTGTAAGTAGCAGGTGCAATGGCAGGGAGCTGGGATAGCGCAGTCCTCGTCATTGTACTGCTCACATGATCGCTGCATCCGAGTGTAAAATTAACAATAAAAAAAAAATCATCAAACTTACCTCCTCCATTTGCTTGCGACAGGTCGGCCGCCTCCATCTTGCTTGAAGATCTGGAGCGGAATCACGTGCGGCACGAAATTACATAATTACGCTGGGCGGCGTGGTGACGTCTCACGTCACCACACACAGGATTTCTTCAATCAAGATGGAGACTGGCGGCCCGTCGCGAGCAAATGGAGGAGGTAAGTTAGAATTTCTTTGTTTTTTACACTATTTTAGGTTAAATCGATTCGCTGACACTTCGTGGGATTCGATTAGCTCATCTCTAGTCAGAACCCCTAGATCCTTCTCTTCTTAAGTCTTGGCTAATACAGAACTGACAAAATGATAGATAGAGGGTTCCTTCTTCCCAAGTGCATTGTTTTACATTTGGACACATTTATTTCTTTATTTTATGCACTTATATAGTGCTACTATATTCCGCAGCGCTTTATAGACATTAGCATCCAACTGTCCCAAATGGAACTCACAATTACACATTAACCTGCAGTTTCCATTGTCTGGATTGTTTGTGCAGAGAAGTTAAATTTTTTTCCAAGTTTTGAATCCCTCCAGTAATATCAAACCTATGACACACTTTTATTTCACTTGCAGACAGCCAAACCTTGCCCACCAAACCTTCTCCTATGTCACCTACAAATATATTATATAGGACCTAGGACAGACCCTTGAGGTAGCTGTAACTTGTCTCTCCTCAGAATGCACACCATTAACAACACTTCAATAATTTATCTATCAGCTCACTGCTGTATTAAAGGCTTTGCTGAAATGCAGGTAGCCAATGAGGTAGAAGCAGATTTCCCTCAATTTAGCGTTGTAAAATTCCTTCCCAAATCCAATCAGCTGCCTGAAACTGGTTTCTACAGCTTGGTTTGCTGTTCACTAAAATTTCTAAGTCCTTTTCCATGTCAGTGTTAGGGCTCATGCACACGACCGTATTTTCTTTCCGCTTCCGTTCCGTTTTTTGGGTGGCCCGTATGCGGAACCATTCACTTCAATGGGGCTGAAGAAAATACGGAAGTTACTCCGTGTGCATTCTGTTTCCGTTTGTCCGCATGGACGTTCCGCAAAAAAGTAGTGCATGTCCTATTAATGTCTGCAAATCACAGTCCGAAGCCCCATTCAAGTCAATGGGTCTGCAAAAAATACGGAACGCACACGGAACACATCCGTATGTCATCCATACTTCATCTGTATTTTGTGGATCCATACTGTAGAAATGCTATGCCCAGCCCATATTGCTCATGTGTTTGGTGATTAATAAGTTACTGTTTCCGATCCGCAAAAAATTGATCGCATACGGAAACTATACGGATATGTTTTGTGGGATAACGGAACGGAAGAGGACTTAAATCAGATTAAAAAAAAAACTCAGATGCGGAACAAAGGATCCGTGAAAAATGGATTGCAAAACAACGGTCGTGTGCATGAGCCCTTACCCAGTTTTGTACTATTAAATATGTACTGGTGACATGTATTTTTCCTTCCCATGTCCATAACCTTAAATTTGTCAGTGTTAGGGTCCATTCACACGTCCGTAAGTGGTTTGCGGATCCGCAAAACACGGACACCGGCAATGTGCGATCTACAATTTGCAGATCGCACATAGCCAGCACTATAATAGAAAATGCTTTTTCTTGTCCGCAACTGTGGACAAGAATAGGACATGTTCTAATTTTTTCAGGAACGGAATTGTGGATCCTGAAAAAACGGATCCCGATGAAACGGATGCGGTTCCCGAAAAGACAGATGCGGATCCCGAAAATTCAGATCTGCATCTGTTCCAGCCCCATTGAAAGTGAATTGCAGAACCGCAAATTGCAGAACGGATGCAGACCCAAATTATGGACGTGTGAATGGACCCTTAAACCTCATCTGCCACTTCTCTGCCCAAGCCTCCAATCTATCCAGATCCCTCTGTAGCAGTATACTGTCCTTGTTCTGTCTTCATACACTAACACAGTGTGCAGTCTGACATTCAGTATACACCATTCCAGTCTTCCAAATAAGAGGACTGTTCTCTGTAGTCTAACTTGTTTATTGGTCAACAGGAGTATTTAATGTGATTGATCAATTGTTTGGTAAAAATACATTAACACTGGGCACATGTCCAAAATGGCTGCCTATACATAGGATTGCATAGCTAACAAACAGTTAAAACCTCTTCCCTGAGTATCACTTATTCCTAGCTAAACAGCACTGCATAACATAATTTCCCTGAAACAAAGGTAGATGTTTTACCAAATATGCTTGTGCAAGGATGGTGGGGTTTGAAAAGGAGATATGCAAGAGACAGCACTGCTGATGTCCTGTAACATGAAGACTGGAGACTGGGCTTCTCCTTCCCAGACTGTATTACACTCCAATGCTTTGCACCTCCCACCATACAATAATCTTTATTAACAGAAAAACAAGGTGCAATACATTTTTAAGACTGCTAGAAGTTGCTATAACCAAACTAATAACTACAGAATACCAAAACTAAAGGCAAACATGACCTGTAATGATTCCTAAACTCTGGCAAATGAATAAGAAATGATTCAGAACCTCTGCTGGGGCAGGACAGTCCTCTTCCATGTTAATTACTTTACATAGTTTAGTGTCATCAGCAAAAATGTATTTTTTTACTGTGGAAGCCTTCTACACGATCATTAATAAATATATTGAAGAGAATAGGGCCCAATACTGACCTCTGTGATACCTCACTAGTGACAGTGACCTAATCTGAGTGTGTACCATTAATAACCACCCTCTGTTTTCTATCACTGAGCCAGTTACTTACCTGCATACAGACATTTTCTCCCAGTCCAAGCATTCTTATATTATGTACTAACCTTTTATGTGGTATCAAATGCTTTGGAGAAGTCAAGATATATGACATTCATTGATTTGCCACAGTCAAGTCTAGAACTTACCTCCTCATAGAAAATGGTTAAGTCAGTTTGACATGATAGATACCTCATGAAGCCATGCTGATATGGCGTTATTCACATATTTTCGTTGAGGTACTCCAAGATAGCATCTCTTAAAAAACCTTCAAACAGTTTACCCATGACAGATGTTAAACTTACCAGCCTATAGTTTCCGGGTTCTGTTTTTGACCCCTTTTTGAATATTGGCAACACATTTGCTAAGAGCCAATCCTGTGGAACATTCCCTGTCAGTATAGAATCTTTCACATTGGTCTGTAGTCAAAAATATAAAAAAGTTATGGTTGTCCGAATCTAGAGATGTAAAAAAAAAATGTCAAGGGTTTCTATTTTTTAAAAGTCGAACATAGCAAAAAGTATATAAATTTTATAACTGTACTGATTCGTAGAATAAGTTGTCAAGTCATTTTTAGCACACAGTGAACACTGGAAAAACAAAACCCCAAAAACTATGGCGGAACAGTGTCAAGACTTGATTGCATGCTGGGTTAAATTTTTTTATTTTTACCTTGATGCTGAAACTACCGACAATAACATCAGGAAGAAATTCACATAAACAAGACAATGTAGATTAAGATTGTTTTCAAACATATTCATAATCTTGCTGACAAGATTGTGCTACCATTTTGGGGGGAGAAGGGGGGGGGGGGAGTTGGAAAACCACTTAAAGGGTAAATTCACACACATTTGTTACAGAAATCTCTGTGACTGTCTCAGGCATTTGAATAGGGCTTGCAGAAACCCATGTGTTTTCTACCAAAACCATTCCAATTAAAAGAATCAAACTGATTTTCAAATCAGATTTTTAACAAATCTATAGCACATGCATATTTTGTATTTTGATTAGATTTTGACACTAACTTGTTTGAAGCCGTTCGCATTCAAACTTCCAGAATCTGGTGTTTCATTGGAGGTTTTTATGATTGGTATGCCTTTAAATGCCTTTAGTTTCTGTGCCTGTTTGCATGGTATAAAGTTTGTTTCCAGAGTATCGTCCCTAGTCCATTGGCTTTGAATGAGTGCACTGTGGGATTTGTGGTTCAGTAGTTGTGCATTTTATATGTTTAGCTTTCTGTTTGGGTTTTGATTTCCTACTGTCTTTTTGGACTTAGCAGTCCGGGGTCAGTTTCTGCTAGCTTCTATTCCCCTTACCTGCATTCACAGCTCTCCACCTGTATTTCATTGCCATCTGTTTTGTTGCTGGACTCCTATTTTCCTCATCCGTTGCCAGTGCCACCCCACATGCAGATTTCTGTCCTCTATTGATGAGTTTATATTTCTGTATTTCTTGTCCATCCATCTGATATGTGCTTTAACACAAAGAAACAGCAGCACTAGTCAAAGTTGATACAGTGGGTGCAATCCCTTCCAGCCCGTAGGTTATTGAGCCCATATACATTGTGGGGAGTCGCTCTGGTAGATAGCAGTGCGGGTGCAGTACAGAGGCAAAACAAGAAGTCCAGAAAGTGCAATAAACAGTGTTTTATTCACACTTGCACACAATAAACGATAAACAGTCTCTTGGTGTTAATTCACACTCAGCAAACACAAAAAAGCAAAACCAAAGAGTCCAAAACCAGGTTCAATCACCTGTGAGATGTTTAGGTGCGCGTTCGCACCTGGCGGTCGGCCCAGCCGCAGGATAATCCACCTTCAGGCTTCCAGGACGACTGCACGACTCCTTGCTGAGCTCATCCTTCCAGCCCAGAGAGCAACACAACACTAGCAGCAGCTCCAGGATAATCACAGCCACACCTGCTGATGTGGCTGCCTTTAAAAAGCCCCGCAAAGTCCGGCCTGGACCGTGGGGAGTAGGCACCCACCCAACTCTTTGCCTACTCCCAGTAAAAGCCGGCCCGGATTGGCTTTGCAGCCAAACTAACTATCAATGTCAAGCAGCACTAGCTGCTGCTGACACATAAAACCCGGCTCTCACCTCACCGAGGCCAGGAACCTCGGTGACACGTATCTTCCGTCCATGACGGCACCTTGCGCCCTCTTACATACCTCCCCCTTTGTTCAACCCCGACAGGGTGAACACACGCCAAACACTGTACTCGAGACAGTGCATCCGCATTTCCTTGCAAGCGGCCTGCCCTGTGTTCCACTGTGAACTTGAAGTTCTGCAGGGACAAGAACCATCTGGTGACCCGAGCATTCCTGTCTTTCGCCTGGCACATCCACTTTAGAGGGGAATGGTCGGTCACCAGACGGAACTTTCTCCCTAGCAGATAATAGCGGAGAGACTCTAGTGCCCACTTGATGGCCAGGCACTCTCTCTCCACTATACTGTACCTGGTTTCGGCTGGGGTGAGTTTGCGACTCAGGAAAACCACGGGATGCTCCTCCCCATTGATTTCCTGAGAGAGTACAGCCCCGAGGCCCACTTCAGAGGCATCGGTCTGTACCACAAACTCTCTCTTGAAGTCGGGCGTCACCAAAACCGGGGACCCACACAGGGCCGACTTCAGAGCAGAGAAAGCCTTATCCGCCTGCTCATTCCACTGGATCGACACTGACCTGCGTCCCTTTAAAAGGCTTGTCAATGGAGCAGCAATTGTAGCGAAGTTGGGAATAAACCTCATGTAGTATCCCACCATGCCCAGGAATGATTTTACTTGCCGCGTAGTGACAGGTCGGGGCCAATTCTTAATTGCCTCAATTTTGTTTACCTGAGGTTTGACCACCCCCGCCCAATGACATACCCTAGGTATTTGGTCTCTTCTAACCCTATCACACACTTTTTGGGTTAGCAGTTAAGCCAGCTTTCCTAAGGGAGTCCACTACGGCCTGTACCTTCGGTAGGTGACTCTCCCAGTCGGTGCTATGGATAATGATATCATCCAGATACGCTGAGGCGTACCGTCGATGTGGACGAAGCACAATATCCATAAGCCTTTGAAACGTGGCGGGGCGCCATGTAGACCAAAGGGTAATACCTTGTACTGATACAACCCCTCCGGTGTGATAAAAGCAGTTTTTTCCTTGGCAGCCTCCGTTAAGGGTACCTGCCAGTACCCTTTAGTGAGGTCCAAGACAGAAAAATACCTGGCTTGGCCCAATTTTTCAATGAGCTCATCCACCCTCGGCATGGGATATGCGTCAAACTTGGACACCTCATTCAGCTTGCGGAAATCGTTACAGAACCTCAATGTCCCGTCCGGCTTGGGTATTAAGACTATCGGACTGGCCCAATCACTTTTTGACTCCTCGATGACACCTAACTGGAGCATCAGCTGCACTTCCTTCACAATGGCTTGTCGCCGAGCCTCGGGTACCCGATACGGCTTTAACCGGACTTTGGCCTGAGGCTCAGTGATAATGTCATGCTGGATTAGGGATGTGCGCCCAGGGAGGTCCGAGAACACATCCGTGTTCCGACTAATGAACTCCTTAACTTCCTGGACCTGTTTGGAGGATAGGCTATCTGAAATTTTTACGGTGGCTGCTGCTTCCCGGACTTCGAGGTAAGGGGCTGGATCCTTCTCACCTAGAAGCCCTGGCCGGGGACTGTCATCGCTGGACGAGTTCCTATCCTTCCATGGCTTCAGCAAATTCACATGATACACCTGCTCCGGCTTCCGCCGCCCTGGCTGGTGCACCTTGTAATTTACTTCCCCACTTTCTCGAGCACTTCATAGGGCCCCTGCCACCTAGCTAGAAATTTGCTGTCAAGGGTGGGTACCAGAACTAAAACTCGGTCTCCGGGATTAAAGTCTCGTACCCGAGCCTGACGATTATAGACTCTACTTTGGGCCTGTTGTGCTGCCTCCATATGCTCCCGGACCAGCGGTAACACCCTCTCCATACGTTCCTGCATCTGGGTAACATATTCAATTACGCTTTTGTGGGGGACGGGCTGTTGTTCCCACGCTTCCTTAGCGATGTCCAACAGGCCCCGTGGGCGTCTGCCATAAAGCAGTTCGAAGGGTGAGAACCCAGTAGAGGCCTGGGGCACTTCTCGCACTGCAAACATGAGATAGGGCAGAAGCAGATCCCAGTCCTTCCCATCTCGGGACACCACCCTTTTTAGCATATTTTTTAAAGTTTGGTTAAATCTTTCCACAAGGCCGTCCGTTTGCGGATGGTAAACGGACGTCCGCAATTGCTTTATATGCAACAGTTTACATAATTCCCTCATAATCTTAGACATAAAAGGGGTCCCTTGGTCCGTCAGAACCTCCTTAGGTAGGCCCACCCGGGTAAACATCTCCATTAACTCCTTTGCTATGAGCCTAGCCGATGTGTGTCGAAGAGGCACCGCCTCTGGATATCGAGTAGCATAGTCCAGAATCACCAGGATATGTTGGTGACCCCTAGCAGACTTCGATGCGGGTCCGACCAGATCCATGGCAATACGCTCGAATGGGACCTCAATTATTGGGAGAGGGACCAGGGGACTTCTGTAATGTGGCTGGGGGCTATTTACCTGACAGGTCGGACAGGACTTACAGAACTCCTCTACTTCCTTAAACAAACCAGGCCAGTAAAATCGCTGTAGTACGCGGTCCTGCGTTTTCTGCCACCCCATGTGTCCCCCAAGAACATGTTGGTGGGCAAGCTCCATAACAAGCTTGCGATATGCGGTGGGCACCACCAACTGTTCAACTGGCTCACCTCGGATTTGGTTCACCCGATACAACATATCCTGAAGAATAATAAATCGTGGAAACATTAATTCAGCCCCAGGTTTCTGGGGTTTACCGTCAATCATTACAACACTTTCCCAGGCCCTGGTTAGGGTTTGGTCCCGGTGTTGTGCGGTCCCAAAATTTTCCCCGGAGACATTGAGGTCTGCCAACTCAGGTCCCGGGGGCAAGTCCTCCGTGTCTCCCACCATTACACTCAGTGGGGTTGTCTCCCCCTCTACCGCTGGAGCAGTGGTCACCCCTACCGCTGGCCCTTCAGATTCGGGCTCCCAGGGTTCTGGCCTTCCAGTGGTATCAGGCCACTCTACTAGGGTTACCCCTGTCTCGGGCCCATCAGACACCTTTATAGCCGGCCACAGCGCCGGAAACCGGGAAGTCCCTCCCAAGTATCAGTTCATGTGGGAGTTTGGTAGCGACAGCCACCTCGTGGGTCCACTTACCAGCAGCTGTGGACAAAGTCACTAATGCAGTGGGGTAGTCTTTTAAGTCTCCGTGGATGCATAGGACCCCGACTTTACGGCCGGTATACTCCGCAGGCCGTATTAGGGCAGCTCTTACCAGGAGACTAAACTCCCGGAGTCCAGCAGGGCCACCGCCAGAGAATCTCCCACCTCTACCTGACACAGGTGGTTATTGTCCTGCCCCTCACGGGTGCCAGTTGCACACAGCTTCCGTGCATACAGGGAGTGGCGATACCCGTAGTTCACATCCATCGGCTCACCCTGATGCGGACAGTCGGCCCTGATGTGGCCTGGCTCCTGACACCTCCAGCATACCACGGGAGGCGGATCCGCAGGGGATACATTCCGTGCAGGTCTCTCTGTCGCCGGTCGTCGGAACTGGGGTGGAGGCCTCCGGGGTTTGACTGGCCCCTTCCCAGCAAGACTCCCCTGCAGGTTTCTGGTGGCCTCGTAACGCTCTACCAGGTCGACCATCTCCAGGGCACTTACCGGAGACGCCTGGCCGACCCAGTGCTGGAGGGGATAAGGCAGGGCCCTCCAAAGATGTCCGCCAACAGTCGATCCAGCATGGCAGTGGGACTTAGTAGATCAGGCTGCAGCCACTTTTGCAGCCTGTGCAGCAGATCGTAGTACTGCGGCCTAGCAGGTTCAGTCGTTTTAAAGTCCCACTGGTGGACTCTTTGAGCGCGGACCAGCACGTTCACCCCCAGTCTGGCTAGGATCTCTCCTTTCACAGTGTCATAATCGGCCGCTTGGTCGTCCGACAAGTCGAAAAACACCTGCTGGGGTCCGGAAGCCAGGAACGGAGCGACCACCTCAGCCCACTGGTCACGGGGCAGCTTCTCCCTCACGGCCACTTTTTCGAAGACTGCCAGGTAGGTCTCGGCATCATCCTCGGGGTCATCTTGGGAATTGCTGCACGGACCGCTTTCCGGGCATCATGGGCACGGTGAGAGGCTCCAGTCGCTTGCAAAGCCATTACATGTTGCAACAGCAGCTGGTTTGTCTCCTGCTGCTGCTTGTTGGCCTCCCGCTGCTGTAAATTGGCCTCCACGAGAGCCTTTACAACTGCCTCCATCTTGTCAGAGTTCACGTGTTGCAACCTTGCCGGCTTGACATATGACATTCACTTTGGAAAAACTTCGGCGTTTACGCCAGCCTCACTGCGCATGCCCGCATCCGACACCAAATGTGGGGAGTCGCTCTGGTAGATAGCAGTGCGGGTGCAGTACAGAGGCAAAACAAGAAGTCCAGAAAGTGCAATAAACAGTGTTTTATTCACACTTGCACACAATAAACGATAAACAGTCTCTTGGTGTTAATTCACACTCAGCAAACACAAAAAGCAAAACCAAAGAGTCCAAAACCAGGTTCAATCACCTGTGAGATGTTTAGGTGCGCGTTCGCACCTGGCGGTCGGCCCAGCCGCAGGATAATCCACCTTCAGGCTTCCAGGACGACTGCACGACTCCTTGCTGAGCTCATCCTTCCAGCCCAGAGAGCAACACAACACTAGCAGCAGCTCCAGGATAATCACAGCCACACCTGCTGATGTGGCTGCCTTTAAAAAGCCCCGCAAAGTCCGGCCTGGACCGTGGGGAGTAGGCACCCACCCAACTCTTTGCCTACTCCCAGTAAAAGCCGGCCCGGATTGGCTTTGCAGCCAAACTAACTATCAATGTCAAGCAGCACTAGCTGCTGCTGACACATAAAACCCGGCTCTCACCTCACCGAGGCCAGGAACCTCGGTGACACGTATCTTCCGTCCATGACGGCACCTTGCGCCCTCTTACAACATCCAAAAGATTATAGAATATGGCAGCACTCCAGTATGGTGAAAATGGTGGGGTGAATAAAGTGGTCCACCATTTTCACCATTTACCATTTTATAATCTTTTGGAGATATACACTCACCTAAAGAATTATTAGGAACACTATACTAATACGGTGTTGGACCCCCTTGAGAAATGCCTTAATTCTACGTGGCATTGATTCTACAAGGTGCTGATAGCATTCTTCAGAAATGTTGGCCCATATTGATAGGATAGCATCTTGCAGTTGATGGAGATTTGAGGGATGCACATCCAGGGCACGAAGCTCCCGTTCCACCACATCCCAAAGATGCTCTATTGGGTTGAGATCTTGTGACTGTGGGGGCCATTTTAGTACAGTAAACTCATTGTCATGTTCAAGAAACCAATTTGAAATGATTCGAGCTTTGTGACATGGTGCATTATCCTGCTGGAAGTAGCCATCAGAGGATGGGTACATGGTGGTTGTGAAGGGATGGACATGGTCAGAAACAATGCTCAGGTGTCCCGTGGCATTTAAACGATGCCCAATTGGCACTAAGGGGCCTAAAGTGTGCTCAGAAAACATCCCCCACACCATTACATCACCACCACCAGCCTGCACAGTGGTAACAAGGCATGATGGATACATGTTCTCATTCTGTTTACTCCAAATTCGGACTCTACCATTTGAATGTCTCAACAGAAATCGAGACTCATCAGACCAGACAACATTTTTCCAGTCTTCAACAGTCCAATTTTGGTGAGCTCGTGCAAACTGTAGCCTCTTTTTCCTATTTGTAGTGGAGATGAGTGGTACCTGGTGGGGTCTTCTGCTGTTGTAACCTCAAGGTTGTGCGTGTTGTGGCTTCACAAATGCTTTGCTGCATACCTTGGTTGTAATGAGTGGTTATTTCAGTCAACGTTGCTCTTCTATCAGCTTGAATCATTCGGCCCATTCTCCTCTGACCTCTAGCATCCACAAGGCATTTTCGCTCTCAGGACTGCCGCATACTGAGCAGATTGTGAAATACTCAGACCAGCCCGTAGGCACCAACAACCATGCCACGCTCACAATTGCTTAAATCACCTTTCTTTCCCATTCTGACATTCAGTTTGGAGTTCAGGAGATGTCTTGACCAGGACCAGACCCCTAAATGCATTTAGGCAACTGCCATGTGATTGGTTGACTAGATAATTGCATTAATGAGAAATAGAACAGGTGTTCCTAATAATTCTTTAGGTGAGTGTATATATATATATATATATATATATATATATACACGTCTAGTTGTTACCTAAAGACAAAGAGCCATAGTTAGAAAAGACAAAATCAGTAGGTGAAGTCAAATTCTGCAGTCCAGCCCACAAAAAAAAAAAAAGCATAGTTTCCAATTTACAACGTTCATCCCAGAATTAAAGGGGTTATCTTTATCCTCTGAATAGGTCATCAATATCCGATCGTGGAGGTCAGTTACCTGGGGCATCAGCTGATCAGCTGTTAGAGGCTGGCACACGTGAGTGCCATGGCCTCTTCCTGGGCCATGTGACATCATTGTACATCAATCGCATTGCCTACTTACAGCTCAGCCCCATTCAAGTCAATAGGGCTGAGCTGCAATACCAAGCACAGCCGCTATACAATGTACGACGCTGTACTTGGAAAGCAACCAGAGCTACTTGAAACAGCTGATTGGTGGGTGGTGGGACTTGGACATCTGCTTGGGGATAGGTCATCATTATCAATTTCTAGATAACCCCTTTAGTACTGTAATTGGAGTAAACCCTGCTTACATTCAGTTAGACATATACTGTATAAACTCTGCGACTATCCTGGGCATTGGTTGATGCCTTTGCACCCAATGTTGCATAACAGGTTGAAACAGTAAGGTCATATTAGATTTTTATTGCAGCAATGCATTTAGTGAAGTGCATTGGGTAACAGAGCATAGAAGGAGCCCCATCAAGGGCAAAAAGCTGCTAAACAACATATATACCACTCTCTTGATGTACATAATTATGTGCTGATATTGGTGCTTACAATACATTATGAGGAACAATTTGAAGCAGAAAGAAAGGGGCCACTAACCGGCATCCATGTGTTTACATGCAAATGAATGAGAGATCACATTTATTCAGCATCTATGTTAATGTATCTTCACATGACAATAAAGGCTACTTTTAAATAGACTATATCTCCTTCAAGGCACAATACGATAAAAGCCATGTTGCTCTGTAATCGCTAGGCAACTATGCTGTTCCGTCCATTAGTTCGATTTACCCTAGGTACTTTGCTTAGGTCTGCAATACATTGTGTCACATGTGGAACTGAACTGTTTCTGGAAGCATGGAATTTAAAATGCCATTTCTCCTGAGACCATAGGACTCTGGTCCATAGCTTTGCCGTTACCAAGCTTTCCATAGCTGCCTTGGTAATTATGAATAAGATATGCTTAATTAAACCCAATCCATGCACGCCTGACAGAAGAGAAAAATGACTGCTAAAAAATATTATTAAAATGGGAAATGAAAACAGTAGGCCAAGAGGAAAGCTTGCTACTTGTCACCTGAGGGCCTGTTAAGGCACACATGATGGCGTCTTGGCATCAGGACCAAGTGCATTCGTTCCACTGTCATAAATGTGATCCAGAAAATGAAAATCTAGAGGTTTGAGGCAGGATGACTATACTCCCTGCAGGGTTTATCTGCGATACAGAGAATAGACTTTGCAATGCAGCACTTTGTTAAAGCATGGGGAGCTAAGAAAGTTTATAAAAGCTATTAAGACACCAAAATAATTTCTACACTGCTAGCACATTTGGATATTGAAGAGCTGCACTTAGACAGTTATTATAGAAGAATTAATTTATGGCTCAGTCTTTGGATAATTGCAAAAAAAAATTTTTATATGTTCACATCAAACTAAACCAACTTGTCAAAGATGCTACAGTTCATGCTGTGGGGAAAGAGACGATTTTTATACTAATTGAATGTACAAAATATTAAATCAACATATACTATATATTTCCATTAAAGCTGGGTGCGTATGCAAACCTACATACTGTACATAATTCGATCAACAATTGTAGCTAATGATGCACAAGAGCAAAAGTATATAAATATAAACATAACCACTTTTAGGCCTCCTGCACACGACCATATACATCTTGCGGTCCGCAAAATACGGATTCAGTCTGTGTGCATCCCGCAATTTTCGTAGGCCCTACTGTCAAAAAGCCTATTCTCGTCTGCAAAATGGACACGTATAGGACAGGTTCTATGATTTGTGGATTTGTGGCCTGGCGGGATAGATGCGGACAGCACACGGATGACATCTGTGAGCTGTCTGGTTTTTTTGCAGACTGATAGAAATGAATGGGTCCATGTGCGATCCACAAAAAATGTAGATCAGACACGGAACAAAAAGACGGTGGTGTGCATGAGGTCTTACATTAATAGTGGGTGACATGTATTATTACACTATACCAAACATCTAGCTAAACCTATCACAAAAAAATGTAAAAATGCGCATACACAGGATTCTAAAACCAGATATCACTTTAATAAATTCATATACATAAAAATACGGTGCAATAAAAATGGATCCTCAGCCCCAAAGAGAGTCTGATAATATGACGATGCCCCACAAACTCTTAGATTCCACCATCATCCCATGAACAGTTCATCCAGTTCCTCCTGCTAAACACCTACCCCAAAACAGCAGCGTGAATTCCAAACTGTCAAATGGACACAAGACTGGAATAATATAATTTACATTTATAGTTTAGGTAGATTTTTAACCTTCTTAACAAGTTTTCATTGGTGGTCTGTGGATGACCAGGTGAATAAATATGTGGGTTAGAGGGCTGGAGTGCGGTACATCCTTACCTGAAGCTGAGGAGCGTCTGTCCCGCCTGCCCACCCCTTTTTTTTAAAATAGATGTTTTTGGTCACTGTCTTATTGTGTTGACCTGGGGTATTTTATGTAAATGTTTAATTGAGCTCGAGCCTATGGCTGAGCTTGGTTTTTCCTTGATTGTTATGATTGGATTTTATAACATTATGTGGTTCAGTTATATAACTATTGCACAGGTTAACTAATAAAGGCAGTGGCCAAAAGTTGTTAATTTTTTTCCCCAAACAATTATTTGTGTTGTGTCTTTATTTTATTATGGTATTTGGTTAACAAAGAGGTAATGGGTATGACCTATCATCTCATGCCATGATGTTCCAATACTAATCCATCATGGTATGAGGGACAAGTGACACAGCATCCACCCTGACATGTGTTTCATCATTCCAGCCTTGGTCTGGAGGCGGGATGGTGTTATTGCACGGATATATTTTATGTGACCAGACACCAGTTAACCACTAGACTAATCACACTACACAGTGAGGGTACGTTCACATCTCCGGCATTTCTGATCTGACACAAATGCTGACTGTTGGCTGGACAGAAATTGTTGCATGCAATGTTTTTGGGGGGCCGAAAGACCCTTTTGCCAAATAAGAAGGGTAATAAAGTGCATGCTGGTAAAGTTACACCTCTGACTGGAGAGAAGAGGGTGTGGTTTCAATTTTTGCCTCAGGCAGCATAAAGGCAATGTGCTTCCTTGCCCCTGGCCACAAAGCACTGAGGGAAGGGGGGCCCAAGCTGATCTCTTGCACCAGGGGCCATGAGCCTTTAGCTACACCCCTGGATGTGACTGAGATGTTTAGTGCAAGAGGCTGACGTGGCCACTACTGGGAAGCATCCTTCATGGGGTGGGAAGCAGGATTTGGGCATGGCAACCGTGACTTGGAGAATGCAAGTTTCAGCCTCCTTGACTTCAAAGGGATCATTAGCATATGAAGGGAGCAAGATAAAAAGTTCATTTTCTCAACAACCATGAAATGGAAAAACAGAAGAAAGGAGGCATCGGGGACAACATCATAAGGTAATGTGCATATCTAAAAGTGGAATATCGGCATGACAGGTTCCCTTTAAAGGCCCCTGCCCACTATGTCTATAGTTGAATCCAGTTTTGGTGGCATTATACAATCTTTAGTCTATTCATTTGTGGACAACATACTTTGAGCTCACAGTCATATTGTGGAAGAATTAATAAATGCATGCTGACAAACCCTATAATCTCTAACTTGTATCAAGGATGAAAACCAAACCAGCTTTATGGCACTTACAATAAATTTTAACAAACTCAGGTATGGTTGGCCATCTCATTGTCTTCTTTATCTGCTTCATCTATGTTCTGTGAAGACAGAGCAGAGACAATTAAGTTCTTTATTTCTTGTTGGCATAGTGCAGCACGCAGTCATAAAATAAGATGCATGAGAAATCCTATGTAAACTGTATTGCGATTCATTTCCTCCGGGTGTATTTTATACTGTACATGCAAATATTGAAGTTTCGGCCATAATGCAAGATAAGATACCATCTGGCTTTTATTGAAGGCTGCTCATTTTTTCTGTACATAATAATTAAGTTACAGTCTTTTTTACTGGTGTGTAGTTTCCCTTAGTGACACATAAAAGATGGATTAATTGTTTAGATAAATAAGCTTTGGCTTTTAAAGCTTAAAATGTAGATACTCCTTCTGACAACATTGATGCAGATGATATCTATATGCACAGTGGGCTCCAGCTCTCCAGCTGTTGCAAAACTACAACTCAACTGTCCTCCTTTTCTCCTTGCTTGCAAAACTGGGTCATAATGTATAACACAATGTATCTTCACAATTTTCTAAAATATCATGATGTGGTTTTGAAACCACAGAAGGAAACCAAGAAGGCCAGAAATAGAAGAAAAAGGAATTGGTAAGTAAGTACTAGAGATAAGCAAGTTTTGAAAATTTTGTTTTGGCAGCTTCGCTGAAGTTCCCCAGCCAAGTTACAGCCGTGCTGCAGTGAAGAACAGCGCGGCCAATTAGCCCACAGCTGCCTTTCATTTAATTATAAAGACTGCATTGTATAGTCGGTCTTCAATTTAATGGCCGGGCCACCTTTATTGCACATTTAAACAGGGGCTGTTGCTGGTATAGGGTTTGGCTGGTTAGGTGAGGGACAATATGCATATTATTTCTATTCTGGCCTGAAATCTCCTGCAGGTTATCTGACTGTAAACACATAATATTAATCAGCTCTGGCATACCCACTTCTCAAACCCCAGTGCTCTTCTGCCTTACAGGATGGAGCCCTTCTTCTGCCATCTGCTTTTCCTCCTTTTCCACATAATCTAATATCGATGAGAATATGTCATCAGGAACATCCAGCTCCTCCTCTTTCTGCATCTTACGGACTTTTATAGGCCAGCAAAACATGAGGGTGGTCATAATTAAGACCTGGACCCCCCTAAGGGTGGCAGACTGGATGGTATTGGTTGGCACACTGTGCACTGGAATAATAAAGGCTTCCATCTTATTGGTATTGAATTCTTCTATGAATTGCTTTCGCCAACATTGTCCCTAGCGCATGAGTGCTTGTCACGGCTCTCCCTATGCTCAGCTCACAGGATAATGGCGAAGACCTCGCGTTTTATAGGGCTGTGACATCACAGGGGATCACTATCTGCATATTGGCTGGCTGTACAGCATTATGGGTGATCTTGAGATGCCGGGCTTGTCTCCTCTACACTTAGTTTTGCTTTGTAACACGTGCAACTGCCATTTTAGGAAAACCTGATTAGTTACCACGAGGTAAGAGGAAATTTGGACTCTTTGCAAATCAAGGTTTTCCTAAACTTCGGACCAGATTCCTCTACTAATACTTCACTCACCACTGCCAAGTACATTAGAAAGTCTACTATTTGAGGTAACATTGCTTAATTTACTTTATATTGATCTTAAAGGGGACCTTTTCTACAGCCCCCCCAGCATGGACTGACCCATGGTGGTAATCACACTTATCTGTTCCCTGCCGGCTCTGCATGCTCCACAAGACCCAGTGACATGACGCATGGTTGACTCATCACTGTTGCAGCCAGTCATTGGCAGCAGTAGTCAGATGACCTGCGTCAAACTGGATGCTGACAGAGAGAGACCTGGGACCTGCAGAGCCGCAATGCAACAATTAAGACGGAACCCAGCAACACGCATCAGGCAAGTATGATTACCACCATAGGTCTGTATAAAAGGTCCCAATGGGTCAACAACACCTTTAAGCATGTTTTGTAGCACAAATCTTTGTCAACAATTAATTACTATTTTATAACCATTGCAACAAATACAGTCTGAATGGTAAGGCTGGCCATACAGTTCAGATAGCTGTCACCCAAAGAGCTGACAGCTCTACCCTGTGATCCCTACCTTACTTGCCTTAGCCAGAAATGCACATGTTCTCAGTATGGAGATCAGGCAGTTTGAAACACAGCAGTCCAATCCTTTTCTACAACATCTTAGTTAGGACTTTCCCGTCCACATTTGATGGCTGACAGGTTCAGCCAGCATTACTCTATTGCAGGGATCAGCAACCTTCGGAACTCCAGCTGCTGTGAAACTACAACTCCCAACATACAAACATGCACGGCTGTCCTCAAGACTCCCATAAAAGTGAATGGAGAATTCTGGGAGTTGTAGTTTCAAAACATCTGAAGTGCCGGAGGTTGCTGATCCCTGCTCTATTGTGTATGGCCTCCTTAAAGTAATCTGTCTCCAGATACCGTGATATAAATCCATCTGCCATGGGAGAAGCTCCCTGGTTACCACATTCTAATGCTCTTGGTTCAGTCTCCTTCTGAGATCTGCCCAGTGATCTCCAACCATGTAGAGTACTGCACATGTGTCAAAAGCATTGCTGTGAGATTTGTGGGCCAGGCGTGAGTACATCTACACTGTCTGCCCCTGTCAGTCAAAGGGGTGCCTGGAAAGAGAATGAGCTGACTCTGGAGGTGCAACAGCAATGCCTTTGTTGCATCCAGGGGCTAATTTGCATACAAATAAAAGGTTTATTTCTCCACATTGGGGCATGTTTGGAGATCAGACCATGAGTGTTAAAATGTGATGACCAGTGCACATCTCCCATGGCAGATGGATTTAAAGTGGACATGTTGTAATGGACACAAACATGAAGCCTCCAACAGGACCAATAGTCTTAACACACAAAATCTACAAATATCAAATAGTCTTTATAGCGCTAAAGGCCCCTTTAGACTGCCCAATGTTCAGGCAGATTATCGATAACGAACGTACGTCCAACTGCTCATTAGCGTTAATCTGCCAGTGTAAAGGGTGCCGCCAATAAACAAGTGAAATGTGTGGCAGGCGCAGCACTATGAAGTGCCTTTTGCGCTGTGGCATTAGAAGAATTTTGATATCTCTAATTCTTCTAGCGCCATTCTATGGAAACAGTAGGCTTAAAGAGCACATCAAATGCTTAAGATAACTTCTTTATTAACTTCAACTTTTCTTCATATATAACACTGCCACCTCCGCAGCAGATAGTCCATGTACAAAGCACGTGTAAAGTATCACAAAATGGTGTTTCAACCGTTCAATCTTGTCATTCAACATAAAATGGTGGATATATTTCTCTCTTCAGTATCTGTCCTCTCACTTTAAGTTATTTATTCACTTTATGATCTCTCTGAGCGGTATATCTGAGACTTAACCAATAGTTCTACTTGCTCTACTTGGTTTGCAGTTTGCTCTATACAATTGGTTTGAGCAGTTTGTTCTATATAATTGCAGATAGGTCTGGTATGAGCAGTTCGCAGATTAAATGCTTTTATGCAATTTGGTGGAACTATTTTGGCCTCTTTGCTTCCATAAAACAGCTCTTGTGTGTCTGTTCAGCTCCTCTCTCTCTGGTCTATACTGAGGAGATTCAGCTAGGAGATTTCCCACACAGGCTCAGTGCAAGGCTGGCTGTGATTGGTCAAGACTCCTGCTCAGTGTGAGGCTGGCTGTGATTGGTTAAGACTCCTGGGTAGTAACGACAGTTTAACTCTATGGTTTCTGTTGTTAATTCTGCTGTGTCATTGAGCTTACCTTACATTCATTTTACTGAATCCTAAAGGGTTATTATCTTTCTGCTTCTGTGAACACAATATATAACTGTTATTTGACATCCAAAACATGAAGTCAGTGTAAATAACTCTGCTTTTGTCTTTTACATATAAACATATGAACTGTATTAAGGTTATCAGCAGGTCTAGCTGTATATACATGTTAGTCATATTAGCAGCCTAGGACAGGTCTTAGCTGGCCAGCTACACTCCCACCAAAATTATCTATAATTCTATGTTCTCTGTAGTAGGACTTAAACATGAATTCAGGGAATTTTCCATCAGGTTCTCAACTTCCAAGTGTCTGTTATCACTCTCAAGTATAACAATTAACTTCTGTATAGGACGTTTCAACTTGAGTGGAGTAGTGAGATGTTTTCCCTTTTTGTCAAGTTTTGAGTCTCCTATTTGTAACAACACTCTTCTTACTAGTCTGTCTTCATCCTTTTGAACTTCTAGAACTTTGGCTAATTTCCATTGACTTCTAGGTAAATCTTATTCTTTCACTAACACTATTTTACCAACTTGGACATTTCCTCTGGGTTTTTGCCATTTACTTCTTAGCATCAGATTGGCTAAGTACTCTTTTCTCCATCTATTCCAAAACTGTTCTGATAGATATTATACTCTCTGCCATCTCTTTTTGGCATATAAATCCTCCTTGGTGAATTTGCCAGGTATTTAATCAGACTTAAGGTGAAGTAGATGGTTAGGAGTTAAAGGGTCCAAACTTGTTGGGTCATTGATGTTATAAACAGTAAGTGAACGACTTAACAATAGACATTACTTCATAGAACAGGGTCCTAAGTGAAGCATCATCCATTCTTCCAGCGTAATTTTTCAACACTGAACTTAACACATTTCTTACAGTTCTTATTTGTCTTTCCCAAACTCCTCCTGTATGGCTTGCACTTGGAGCATTCATGTGAAAATCGCACTGTTTCTCTAACAAATACTCAGTTATTCTTTCTTTATCAATCTCCTTTAGAATTCATTCTTCGCTCCGACAAAATGAGATCCTTGGTCAGATCTAAGCTCTCTGACGGTACCTCTAATGGCTATGAAACATCTTAAGGTGTTGATGAATGCGTCAGTTGACATGTAAACTGACATGGAACTTAGACATTTAAATATTAGTCCATATCTCTTGTACTCCTTGCGGTTCTGCTTGGTGATGAATGCGCCAAAACAATCCATTCCGCTATAAAGAAATGGTGGTGATGGGTTTACATGATCTGCCGGTAAATCTGCCATTATTTGCTCTTCGGTTGGTCTATGTGCCTTTCTGCAGACTACGCATTTACTTATATACTTTGCTATAACTTTGCTTCCTTTCACAATCCAGTAACCACCTTCTCTCAAACAGCTTTGGGTAAAGCTTCTTCCTTGATGCAAGGATTTGTTGTGGTAGTGATCAATAATCAATCTTGTGAAGGTAGAATTTTTGGGTAGAATTGGTTAACTCTGCTAGGTAACGATGCATTTTCCAGTCTCCCTCCCACCTTCAGTATACCATCCTGCAGAACAAAATTAAGCTTGTACAATGGGTGGTTGTTTGAAAGCCTTTTAGGTTCTTGACTAACTCTCTTCAACTCTTCACTGTAGAATCTCTGTTGAATGAGTCTTATGACTGTTTCTTCAGCTTTCATTCTTTCCTCTACATTCAATGATTATTCCTTCTTTCTGATTCCCTTTGCCAAATGTTAAATTCAAGCTACTACGTTTATGACTGTATTCCATTTTGAACATCTGGCTAGTCTTTCAAGTATGTCATCTTGACACTTGGCAGCAGCGCTCAATGTTTGTACATTGGATCACCCATAGACAATTCTGCATGACCTTTACTGGGTATGATTTCCTTTTCCCACAGGAACTCTGGACCGGTGAACCAGTTTGAATTCTTCAATTCTGTTACATTCATTCAGGCCTCTTGAAGCATGATCTTCTGGGTTATGCTTTGTGTCAATGTGATGCCAACGTTCCAGATTTTTTATTTCCCAAATTTTCTGAACTCTATTGGCGACAAAGATATGTAATCTTCGTGCTTCGTTGTTTATGTATCCTAGGACAAATTGTGAGTCTGTCCAAAAATATTCTTCATCTATTTTCAATTCCAATTCTTCATTCAGAAACTTGCTTACTGACGCTGAAACTACGGCTGCTGTCAGTTCAATTCTTGGTATTGTTTGAATACTGGTAGGTGCAACTCTGGCCTTTCCCATAACCAGGGCACAGTGTATTTTTCCTTCTCCTATAACTCTGATGTAGGAGCACTGACCATAACCATAACTACTTTAATCTGAAAAGTGATGAAGTTCTATTTTCTTGTACTTACCGAAATCATGAGGTACAAAACGTCTAGGTATCCAAACTTCTCTCAAGTTTTGCAAGTCTCTTATCAAACTTTCCCACCTTGGCCTCAAATTGTCAGGTATGGGTTCATCCCATCCTAACTCCTGTCTGCATAATTCTTGTAGTATTTCTCTTGCTTTGAGGATCACTGGGGCCAAGAATCCCAAAGGATCATATATAGAAAACACTGTGGAAAGAATGGTACGTCTAGTTGCAACTTTCTCTTCAATAGATACTTCAAAGAAGAACTCGTCATTCTCTACATTCCTTCCCAATCCAAGTACTTTCTGTACAGGAAGATGACCATAATTGAGATCTACATTCTTCATTGTTGATGCACGTTCAGAGTCACTGATTGATTCTAGTACCTCTCTGTTGTTTGAGATGAATTTATGAATACTACTCTAATCTTATCTGGTTTCTTTGAATGGTAAACACCTTGATGTGGGGTGTACCACACGTCTCCTTCTTTAGGTTGGTTATTAACTTTCTATGCATGTCCTTCTTTGAGGATGACTTCCATGAATTTTAAATAATCCTGCTTGAATTTGGGATCTCTTCCCATCCTTTTCTTCAAACATTTCAATCTTGCTAGGGCAAGATTTCTGTTATTTGGCAGAGGAGATCGCTCTCTAAAAGGTAAGGGCATTTCAAGATGACCTTGTTGATTCTGCTGAATACTTTCTTCTAGAGTGTGTATGAAGTTTATGTCTTCTTAAGCTCTATAATTTTTTGTATAAGCTGGAGGTAGATCTAATGTGAAGTTTGAATGAAGTCCTCTAACTCTCAGTCCTTGGACTGTTTACTAATGTGTCTCATCCTGTCATTGTGGTGAGTTTGAGCTTCACTGGTCATGTAGCCACTTTCTTGCAGATTTCTTGATCAATGAAGGTGACGTCACTCTGGGCATCCAGTAGCGCATAGGCGTATACCTTCTTGTTCCTCCTTTTAGGATTTGAAATGCACACTGGTACAATCATTGATGTGCCGTTGCTTTCTCCTTCCCTCACTCTGCAAGTGAATACCGATACTTTATTTTCTTCCTCAATATCTTTAGGTATTGAGGATTTGTTTTCCTTTGGACGTTCTTCATGTAGTGGTGTAGGATGGCGTCATTTGCAAACGCTACATGTGGCCTTTTTCATACACTCCTTAGTAACATGGCCTTTTCTTAGACATCCGAAACACAGTTGGTTATCAAGTACAAATTTTTTCTTTTCTTCTGGGGACTTCTCCTTCAATTGTTGGCACTTGTCTATACACTTGAAAGTAGTCTGAAGATTTGTCGATTCTGTCTCTCCACTGATCCCAGTAGTGACTTTGAACTTGCTCTCGTAGGTATCTAGACCTTTAGCTGCTGTGTTGGTTGCAAAGCTAGTTGCTCTTGCACGTCTTATATCTATCGCAGGCCTTTCTTCTAAGGTTTTTAAGAAGTAAGATGCTATTACTGAATTACATGCTATTCATACTTCCTTATTGACGAACTCAGAGAACTCTTTAAAACTTGGGAGGTTCTTACCTAGATCCAACTGTTTAGTCACATAGCGATTCCATCTAGAATCCACTTCTTCAGGTAGATTAGCTAGCATCCTGTGGTTTTCTAGATAGCCGTTCAGAACTTCTAGTCCTTGAATATGTGGGGTGGCATTACTGCATGCTAGCAGGAAGTCACCATACTTTTGGAGTCTGAAGTGTTCTTTAGGACCTTTTTTAGGCCAGTTATTCAATTTCTTTCTAAAAGCTCTTTGTACTCAATTTTTCCCAAGCTTGCTTGTAGGCTTGTTCGTCTTTTCTCTACAAGTTACCTTCAAGAACTTCCTCCACCAACATATCTCTGAAGCTAGAATAACTTGTCAACTGGACTGAAGCAATGATGCTCAATGATCATTTCAAAACTTTCCTTCCACTCTATGAACTTCAGTAAGTCTCATTAAAATACAGTAGGTTCTGGAAAGGGAAGTCTAGCTAGGACTGTTCTCTGTTGTCTTGCTGGGACAATGGTTGTAACACTCTCCTGAGCATTGCTGTGACATCTAGAAATAGAATCATCCGGTTATATTTTCTCACTTAGTTCTGAATTAGAGTCCCTTTCTTTATCTTTTCTGGTAGAGATAGAGGGTAAATTCACACACTCTTTTCCTAACACTGGACTAGGCCTCTCTTTGTTTTTCTGAGCAGGGATGGAAGGATATTGACTTATTTCTTCACTACATGCTGGAGATTTCCTTCAATTCTCCTGGATGTATGGGGGAAAGTAGGAGTCTGTTTCTTCACTTAGTACAGATTTGAACCTATGGCTACTCTGATTCATATCCTCTTCGTGTACTCTGAGTCTGGCTTCTATAATCTTAACTTCTTTCTGCCTTTCCAGATTTTTCATCTGTTGACGCTGTGCCTCCATTTCAGCTTCCATTTGACAGCGCTGTGCTTCCATTTGATAGCACTGTGCATCCTTTTTAGCTTACATTTGACAGCGCCGTGCTTCCATTTGATAGCGCTGTGCATCGTTTTCAGCTATCAGTGGGCGCTGCGCCTCGATGGCAGCTTCCATCTCAATTTCTGCTCTCTTGACAGCTAAGCTATGATTTGGCGCAACTATTTATAACTTGAAATATATACACAAATAATTTCTATTAGCAAACCAATATACAACAATAGTGTGTGGCTACAAAACCAGCAAAAAAAGGGAACAATGGGATATATAAAAAGCGAGTCTATTACACGCAACTATAAAATAATGTGCACAATAAAATAAACAGCAGCAGAAATAATCAAATCAACAAATAAAATCTCTGCAATAAGTGACTACAGAAAGCCAGAATAAAATCATAAAAGTTCCAGTGGAGTATCACATAGAAGATATTGCCTGTGACAATAGCTCTGGTGTTTATATTTGTAGGGAGATCCACCTATATGAGAGTCACTGGTTTATATTCACTTTGAATCAGTGTATCTTTGAATAAATAAACATTCTCGTCATGTATCTTCAATAACAGTAAATGAGGTTGTTACAGAGGATTAATAAACATTGTTCTTAATAGTCCCCTTTCCAGCGTTAGGCAAAATGTCTATATAAGCTTTTGAATAAGATGGTACTTTACCAATTGATTTTCATTCGCCTGTACAGGCTAGCGGCAGGCCAAGTTGGTGAGCTGTCGGGACCTGTGATTCTTAATACTCACTTTAGGTTTTGCCCAGCAAGGACCTGTGTAGCTGTATCACCTGACTCACGGAGGGCTCACATGATTGATCAGGTGGTGTGGTGAGTGCGTTCAGTCCTGCCTCTTTTAGCTTGTGTTTGAATTCATTGAGGTCCAAATGGAAAGTTCATCTAAGTTCTTTGGAGCTTTCCAAAAAAATTGAAAAATTGCAATGGTGAAATCACAATGTGCAAATCCCTCACTGTTTGATACCAGACGCGTTTCGGGGTTAAAAAACACCCCTTCCTCAGTGGCCAAACAGTGAGTGTTCATGATCATCCTTATATATGGTATTCTTACATCAAGCGATGCATGCTGGGATGGTGAGGGATTTGCATCAGCTGTGGAATAAGATTTTCAATTGAAATAAAAAATGGATGTTCACAATACCATTGTTCAATTTTTTTTGCTGGTTTTCTAGCCACACACTATTGTTGTATATTTGTTTGCTAATAGAAATTATTTGTGTATATATTTCAAGTAATAAATAGTTGTGCCAATTATTTGCGCCAAATTATATCCGTTTACTGCCAGCTATTGAGTGCCCTCCATCTACAGCTATCATTCAACTCTTTCTTCTGCCACAGCCATTGGGGGTGCTGAGGAGTAAGTACCAATCGTCCTCTGAAAAACTTGGTCGAGAAACTTATACACTTTTACTAAGTTATTCGGTTAATTCCTTTCTTTTGGCTGAAGTACTTGAGGACTCTGATATGTGGCTGGCACTTCTGCTAGCGAAGGAAGTCCCACTTGAGATTGTGGTTCCACCTAAGAATTTAGCATAGTCTCTCATGAAAAGCTCATTCATTCTTCTTGCTTTAACTTCATCATAGTTAGCTGCAGATGATGGTTTTCTCATGAGCTTTACTAAATCTTTAGTGACCGCAGTAAAAGTGTCCATGTTCCTTACAATATCCTGGGAAGGTGTCGTAGACGACCGCAGATTGATATATGCTGCCATATGCTCTGATTTAGATGCTTCTACTGTCTCTACCATATCACTTAAGTTCCTTTTTATACTTTCTTGTTTTAACTTTCAACAAATGCCTTTAATATATAATTTCCACTTCTTATACATTCAGGCAAACCTTTTCTCTTTTAATGCTGCTTCTTGCTCCAAATTTTCCAGCATCTTTGAGGTTGGTTTCCTGCCACGTGATGAACGTCTTACTTCATTTGTTTGCGCTATATTTGTTTGAGGCAAGACTAATGCTGCATCAGACTGTTCTACCTCAGACAGGTTCCCTTGCTCTTCAACTTCTATCCTATCTATCTTTGTATCCTCTAAAAGTGGCATGGTAATACTAGGCTCAATGCTCTATGCTAAATATTATAACAATTAATATGAATATTAAAGGACCTTAAAATGCTATACTGACAAATTCAGAAATAAATGACCTTCACTTTAAATGCAATAACGATAAATGCAGGCAATAAATGACTTTCACTTTAAATACTTTAGAGTCCTTGTACTACAAACTGTCCTTTGTTTTACTTTAAAGTCTTTTACTCCTGAATAGAGATGAGCGAACACCTGGATGTTCGGGTTCGAGAGGTTCGGCCGAACTTCCGGAAAATGTCCGGGTTCGTGATCCGAACTCAACCCGAACTTCATCCCGAACCCGAACCCCATAGAAGTCAATGGGGACCCGAACTTTTGGGCACTAAAAAGGCTGTAAAAGACACCCAGAGGGATAATATACCGCAATAAACGCATTGCGATTACAACTTTGAGCTAACGATCACCATGGGAACGCCTCCTCCAGTAGAATGTACTGTCGGATCTGAGAATTAAGTTGAAATCGCAATGCGATTCTTATATATTTGCTTAATCGCATTGCGATTTCAACTTAGCATTGCTAAATAATTCCATCCATATCGTTAACTTACTGAGTCAGTAAGTTAACGAATATGGATGGAATTATTTAGCAATGCTAAGCTGAAACGGCAATGCGATTAAGCAGATATATAATAATCGCATTGCGATTTCAACTTAATTCTCACATCCGACAGTACATTCTACTGGAGGAGGCATTCCCATGGTGATCGGTAGCTCAAAGTTGTAATCGCAATGCGATGCTAAATACATAAGAATCGCATTGCGATTCCAACTTTTAGTACTCAACTTTTAAAATCGTACACCACTTTAAGTTCCAAAGTTGCAATCGCGTTCGAATAGAACTTAAAGCTGTCTCTTAGTCAGTTTTAGTATTGGTGTGCTGTAATAGAAGTTACATTAGATGCTGTGAATATAACTTAGAGCAATACAGTCAACTTTACACTGTTAGTTTTATTATCGCGATAATACAACTATTCAAGAATCGTGTACGTGCGTCTGTGCGTGTGTGCGTTACCTCGGACACTATTCTATTTTGCCAGCCACAGCTGAAACCACTGATTTATGGTATTGCTATTTTGGCAATTGAATTTAACCTTAGAAAATAATCTATCCTTTGCCAGACAGCAGACAGTATTATACTTGTCTAACCAAAGCTGGAACACCAGATTTAGGGATTGGTATTTGGGCAATTGTATTTAACCCTTAATAAAATATAGAAATTTCTTTCCTGAGTTTCTAGGGGTAACAATTAGCACAGCCAAGCCCCTGATGTAGGATATAGCAAAAAAAAAACTAGTATTGATGGATTGATGGACTTGGTGGCAGCTTCTTCCGGCGCACCACAAGTCACAAAATGGCCGCCGATCAACCCAGAAAATAAGTGACAGAAAAACGCTCTGTGCAGCCTAAAAACCAGCGAGCAAGTAACTAGCAGAAGTTCAATGATTCTCAGCTGTAAATTGATCCGTTCATTAGGTGCTGTTGCTGACTTTAACCTGCCTAATCTCGCCCTGACAGAAGCTGCGTCCTCTCCCTACACTAATCAGAGCAGTGTGACGTGCGGCGCTACGTGACTCCAGCTTAAATAGAGGCTGGGTCACATGCTGCACTTGGCCAATCACAGCCATGCCATTAGTAGGCATGGCTGTGATGGGCTCTTAGGGCAAGAAGTAAAACGCTAGCTGATTGGCTGCTGTGCAGCCCTTCAGAAAGCGGGAAGTAATCGACGAACACCGAACCCGAACTTTTTTGAAAATGTCCGGGTTCGGGTCCGGGTCCCGGACACCCCAAAATTCGGTACGAACCCGAACTATTCTCGAACTGTTCGCTCAACACTACTCCTGAACACAAAAATGTCTCTTCATGCCAAAACTTATGTGCAATGATATATAATAAAAGGAAAGCTCTGACCTTATTCTGAAGAGCAGGAACACATGTCGGTCTTAAAGGAGACTTGTCTTTTCTTGCTTGCAATGCGCTGCTCTGTCCTGACTTGCGATGCGCTGGCTTGGACACGCTGCTGCAGGCTTTGGGCCTAGTGGTGGGAAACTAGCTGGCTGCAATACGTGGCCTCTTCATGGGTAGTGGTGCGGGCACTCTAGCTCTAGAGTTTGGCCTCCCACCATGCGTCTCTTTCTCTCTCTAGGGATCGCGTGAGGGTTGGCGCTCTTTCTCTGACTATCTTGCCTTTGCCGTTCTGCCACTTTAAGGTTGTCTTCAGTTTGACTAATACACACGTTCTATGGCCTCTATGGTAGCTCCACTAAGGTGTCTTTGCTTGCTCACTCAGGGAACAGTTGCCGCACGGCGATATATGCTGGCCCTCCACTGCTCAAATGTGCTCTTTACTGTGCAAGTTGAGGAGCGCTATCACTTCGCCCTCTGAGGTCAATAGTTCCACTGTAAAATTAGTAGAAAGACACAGCGGCTACACCTGTCGTACCTATATTGATGTGAGGTGCACACTCCTTAGCTAATACCCTAAGCTGTATAGAGTTGCAATGTAGAAAATCAATATGGAGGGCACACTCAGCATTTGTGATATATATTGGACCAATTTAATAATAGACAATTCAGTAAAATGACAATGCAATAAAAAACATATAAAAGCATCAAATATAAACCCACATGAGAAGCCCAAAGCTTGTGTGGCCAGGCAGTCACTCAGGTGTGAGAATGTAGTGTTGATGTAAACAGTCAATATTGAATAGCACTGTGCTGGTGAAAAAAAAAAAACAGTCAATATTAAATAGGACTGTGCTGGTGAAAAAAGGCTGGTCCTCTCTGTACTCTGATATGGACCCCTTTGATGCCGTCCTACAAGTTGCAAGTAGTATTGAACTTAATATACACCAGCGTATGCCAGATGGCTCGTTTCAATAAACCTTGTTGGAGAAAAGGTGATCCTCAAATAGTTCATTCGCAAGACACTTAGTATTTGTTAGACAAAACATGGACTTCTTACCCCCCTCCGTGTAGTAGTTCCTGCAGCGCAGCTTCTGGGAGTTCCGTCAGACACCTGCGGCGTCCCGCGTGGTGTCCTGGGCCGTCTCGCGGCGTCCCACGTGACCCTGACGTGAAGCACGCGTCGGGGGTGGAGGTGTCTTCTAGGTCCTACTGCCAGACCTATGGCTTCGATGATATCAGGATTTTTCCTTGTTAGCAAAATAGAAGGTGGCAATAGTTGTAGTGTCTGTATCCAGCTTATTCTTTGTAATAGATAGGGGGCTGTCCCCCGAAACGCGTTTGGGCTAGAGCACGGTGATCTATTACAATGAATAAGCTGGATACAGACACTACAACTATTGCCACCTTCTATTTTGCTAACAAGGAAAAATCCTGATATCATCGAAGCCATAGGTCTGGCAGTAGGACCTAGAAGACACCTCCACCCCCGACGCGTGCTTCACGTCAGGGTCACGTGGGACGCCGCGAGACGGCCCAGGACACCACGCGGGACGCCGCAGGTGTCTGACGGAACTCCCAGAAGCTGCGCTGCAGGAACTACTACACGGAGGGGGGTAAGAAGTCCATGTTTTGTCTAACAAATACTAAGTGTCTTGCGAATGAACTATTTGAGGATCACCTTTTCTCCAACAAGGTTTATTGAAACGAGCCATCTGGCACACGCTGATGTATATTAAGTTCAATACTACTTGCAACTTGTAGGACGGCATCAAAGGGGTCCATATCAGAGTACAGAGAGGACCAGCCTTTTTTCACTAGCACAGTCCTATTTAATATTGACAGTTTTTTTTTTTTTTTCACCAGCACAGTCCTATTCAATATTGACTGTTTACATCAACACTACATTCTCACACCTGAGTGACTGCCTGGCCACACAAGCTTTGGGCTTCTATGGGTTTATATTTGATGCTTTTATATGTTTTTTATTGCATTGTCATTTTACTGAATTGTCTATTATTAAATTGGTCCAATATATATCACAAATGCTGAGTGTGCCCTCCATATTGATTTTCTACATTGCAATAGTTCCACTGTGGCAAGCGCGGCACTATGATGTGCCTGTTGCGTTATGGCATTAGAAGAATTTTGATATCTCGAACTTTTTAGTCCAAACAGACTGTCTGTTATTCTGCTTTAATTCTTCTAGCGCCATTCTATGGAAACAGTAGGCTTAAAGAGCACACCAAATGCTTAAAATAACTTCTTTATTAACTTCAACTTTTCTTCATATAAATCCTCTATCATCCACATTTAAAAGAAGGTCTAAGAAGTCCATCTCTGTTCTGCCCGTTTTGTACGTTAACCTGATGTTCAAGTCGTTGCTGTTGAGTGCATCCATGAAGGTCTTGAGTTCTTCAGTAGTTCCCTGCCAAACAATCAAAACGTCGTCAATATAACGATTCCAAATGTGGACACGGTCAATCAGGTCCACTAGTTCTGTGAGGAAAATCCTTCTCTCCCACAGCCCCAGGAACAAATTAGCATATGAGGGCGCACATGACGCCCTTATTGCTGTGCCCTGGAGCTGTAGGTAGAAGGACTCCCTAAAGATGAAAAAGTTGTGATGTAAAGCGAACTGTAGTAGTTCTACAATCAAGTCACCAAACTAACCTTTCGGTTATGCACTTCCGGTTAGCGACGGAATAGCCAAGACATCACAGGAGGAGGGAACTGAGGATGGACAGGTGTAGGTTATTATTGGGTGTATATGTATGTATATAAATAGGGACAGACTGGAGCAATACCATTCACTGCCTGAGGAAGCATTAGGCGAAACGCGCGTTGGACGTGTGGCTGGTATGGTACTATTACATTGTATACTGTGATTAATGTACCTGCTGCTAGTTTAATCCGTGGAGCGACAGAGGTCTATTATTATTGTTTACACTATGCACTTTACTAGGTAATACCTGAATGTTATACTTGCAAGCATGCAGCTTAAGAACTTTGTAATGCCGACATAAGTGACCCACGTATCCTGTCAGGGCAATTTGTCCTAAATTTTCTATAACCACCAGAGTATTTTAATCATGTTTTTATGATTTTGTTATAATAAAGATATATGAATTAATATAATTCCGGTTGTTGCTAATTTTTGGAGTATGAGCTGTAAGTAGCATCCTTTCTGCATATAATGGAGCACTGGGAGTGGGAGGAGTCAGATCCGATATGCCACGCATCAGCAAATAAATGCAAAGATTAAGCAGCACCCTGCAGAAGCATCTCATATTTGTAATGTTTTAAATTGCATTACTATACTATTTCACCTAAATAATTCTAAAGACACACATATACAATAATCAGATATTTTTATTGAATAACCAAAAATACAGACAACACCTATAATGAATTAATAAAAGATATTGCAGCAATGCAGGCTAGAGCTGCAACAAGCAGCTCTCCAGCAGGTACATAAAGTGACACAATCCTATTTGGGAGTAGCTCAATAAGCCCTCAAAAGAGGGAGCATATGAGGCCTCCCCCCAAGAGTACACAAAATACTCAGCATGATATGGTACAGAGAGTCGCACATCTTCACCACAATTTGGGCAAACAAGGAACATACAAAGTACACCTCCTATATAGTGTGGCAACAAGCAGATATAACTACCTTATAGAGTAGAGTGGAATGAGAAGATCGGACCCAGGACCTGCAGTGGTTTTGCTACCACTTTTTCAAGGGGACATACATTACTATACTATAAATATTACATTCTTTGTGAGAGCCCCTCTGACACGACAAGGCGACCCTTTCTCTGATGAGGCTCCTACACTACACAGTGTATCTGCAGTGTATCAGCTATATAACAGGAATCTTATCCCTTTTTCTTGGGCCTAGGGCAAAAAAATGAACTCATGATCGTTATAAACCAGCTTTATTTTACACTATAAACCCCTTCCCCTTTGTACAATGCAGAAGAATCAGCTTGCCACCAGTGCCTTCTAACAAAATGAAATAAATCAGTAGGTGCAAATAAAAAACTGCAATGCAAAAATGTAAAAGCAAAAAGATGTTGCAGCACCCTGCGAGAGCAAAAATCTATGCAATATTGTAATATTTTTATTATGTTAAGTCACATTACTACTATATTTACTGTACTTCCATTAAGTATGAGGTTCTTAGCTGACATTATGATAAATTATGTGAGCCCACTTGTCCTAACAATGGGCAGAGATGAGTTCTTCATACACTACACATTGTACCTTTACAACTGGAGACTTACCTCCTAGCATTAACCCCTGGACTCACACAAGGTCATAGTTTCCATAGCAACATAAAAAGTAGAAGTGTTCTTGCTGTATTATGGATTCCAAGGCTAAAAACAGTTTGAACTTTGACACTTTTTGATCCAGCGTCAGTTGATTTAATGGCAGTGCACTTTACATCAAGATCTGCCATTAAGGGCTTATTCACACGGCCGTTGTGGTTCCGTTACGTGCATTGGGGACCGCAATTTGTGGTCTCCAATGCACAGGCAACATCCGTGCGGCGGCCGGGATGGATTGAGACCCATTCAACTTGAATGGGTCCGTGATCCGTCTGCACCGCAAAAAAATAGAACATGTTCTATTTTTTTACGGTGCGGAGGCACAGACAGAAACACCACGGAAGCACTCCGTAGTGCTTCCGTTGGGTTCCGAACCCTGCTTCCGTTCCGCATCTTCGTTATTGGGGACCCATTCAAGTGCCCGTGTACTGCAGACCCGCCGTATGCGGGCCGCAATATGGCAACGGAACCACAACGGCCGTGTGAACAACCTCTAAAGGAGGCTAATCCACATCCTAGCATATAGAACTCATTTAAATAGAATGTGAATAGGCAGAAATAGGGGAACCTGAGAGAATCTTTATTCTGCCTGAATCACAAGCAGCATAAAATATCGACAGACTCCCTGGTTACATAGTGGGGGAGAATTATCAAACTGGTGCAAAGTAGAACTGGCTTAGTTACCCACAGCAACCAATAAGATTCCACCTTTCATTTTTCACATGACAAATGTGAAAATGACAGGTGGAATCTGATTGGTTGCTTTGGGCAACTAAGCCAGTTCTACTTTACATCAGTTTGATAAATCTCCCCCAGTATGTTTTATTTCAGAGAAAAGATTGGCTCCGATTGACTAATCTTGTAGATGGTATAAGCTTAGACTGGATGTCTAGACCTGCACCAGATTTATCACAGGGGCTCAGGCTGGATGATAAAATGTGGTGAAGGCACAGACACTTTTCACTATTAGTTGGATTACTTTTAGACAGATTTTTACTCAAGAATTGCAAATGCCATTTTGCTGCAAAATGGCACATATTAGGCCCCGCCCCTCTACCCACTTTCTACTAAGCCCCATCCCCGTGATGAGCATGTCAGAAATAAGTGTAGAAACCTTAGCTCAGGGGTGCACAACCTTTTTTGGTCTGAGGGCTGCATTGTCACATCGCTCTATTTCAAGGGGCAGCAAATAAAATAAAAATGTTGATTGGCGCTCATTTGCATCAGCCTATTACACAGGCCAATGTAAAGTGACTGAGGAGGAATGATCGCTATCACAGTCATTCCTCCTTCATTTAGTTATATTAATTATCAGTAGCACATCCCTGATTACACAGAGAGATGTGTGGCACGATTATACCGGGCATATATCAGGAATGAGCGTTCTTATGAACACCTGTTCCCAGTAATTGACCTGAATATCTTGCCTTGTAATAGGGGCTTAAAGGGGTTTCCCAGTAAAAATGAATTTATAACAAGTTTTTGCAGCATGGCCCCTGAAACCGAAGAGTTATACTTACCTGCTCAGCGCACTGTTTTTACTTGGCAGTGCTTGGCTATGGTCACATGTACCTCTCCAGCCAATCACTGGCTTCAGCGGTGATGTGGCCACAAGGAGCGTGTTACTGCTGAAGCCAGTCATTGACTGGAGCGATGTATGTGACCATGGCCATGCACTGACAGGTGTAAAAGTGCAGGAATCTAGAAGATGGAGGTAGAGGGGGCCAGGGCGTCATAAAGCAGGTAAGTATGAATCTTCTGTTTCAGGTGTCATGCTGCAAGAAGTTGTGAAAAGTCATTTTTACAGGAAAAGTGGAGACATTTCCTTCCTGCCTCCTATTCATAAATCAGCGCTTTCCTTTACTGCAGAGGATGGCGCTCCCTGGTTATTACCACCTCCTGCCAGTTACAGGCGTCAAGTAATAACCAGTAAGCACTTTCCCTTACTAGTGGGGAAAGTGCCTATTGGTTAACACTTTACAAACTAGGCCTGAACACACTTTTTTCGTGATTAAGCGCACGTGGTGGTTCAAACAGTTGTAACGGTTGTTGGCACTACCAAAATAATTTTTGCAACAATTTTTCAAATGACACATAGGGCCTTATAATTAATTTTTTTCGTTTTATTTGGGGGAAACTGTACAAAACATTTTTAACCACCTGAGGACCGCCTAAAGCACGGATGCATCCGGCGGGCGGGCCTCTTACTCTGGCTCGACGCGTCATCTCGCGAGACTAGCTGTGAACGTGCGCGCACGAGCGTTCACAGTGGGGCGCGTCTCGGCGGTTATACTGCAGCTTGCCAGCGATGATCAATCGCTGGCAGGCTGTAGATGCGAAATAAATCGCATCAAAGATGTAAATCAGACGCTGTTTTGTTAACAACGCAAAATACGGACACCGGCAATGTGCTTTCCGCATTTTGCAGATCCGCACACTGCCAGAACTATATAGAAAATGCCTTTTCTTGTCCCCATAGAAATGAATGGGTCCGCAATTCCGTTCCGCAAACAGAATTGCGGACGTGTGAATGAGGCATAAGGGTCCCTTATTACCGCCAGTCAGTTAGCTACTTGTTAGGTAGCTAGCGCCCAGCCCACCGCACCGCAGTCACTGATTTTGGCAGAGATTTGTGCCGTTCATTTTTAAAAAAATCTCATTACCCGTATGCTCAATATAAGGAGAATAGCAGAAACTCCTAATGCTGGCCATACGTGTAATGATTGCGGAGACCCTCAAATGTCAGGACAGTATAAATACCCCACATGTGACCCCATTTTAGAAAGAAGACACCCCAAGGTATTCCGTGAGGGGTATGGTGAGTTCATGCAAAATTTTATTTTTTGTCACAAGTTAGTGGAATACGAGACTTTGTAAAAAAAATATATATATATATATATATCAATTTCCGCTAACTTGTGCCCAATTTTTTTTTTTTCTGTGAACTCGCCATGCCCCTCACGGAATACCTTGGGGTGTCTTCTTTCTAAAATGGGGTCACATGTAGGGTATTTATACTGCCCTGGCATTTTAGGGGCCCTAAAGCGTGAGAAGAAAAATGCGTAAAAATGCCCTCCTAAAAGGTACTCATTGGAATTTGGAGCCCTTTTGCGCATCTTGGCTGCAAAAAAGTGTCACACATGTGGCATCGCCGTACTCAGGAGAAGTAGGGCAATGTGTTTTGGGGTGTATTTTTACATACATCTGGGTGAGAGAAATATCTCTGTAAATTGACAACTTTGTATAATTTTTTTAAAAAGTTGTCATTTACAGAGATATTTCTCACACACAGTATGGGTATATATAAAAATACACCCCAAAACACATTGCCCTACTTCTCCTGAGTACGGCAATACCACATGTGTGACACTTTTTTGCAGCCAAGATGAGCAAAGGGGCCCTTATTCCAATGAGTACCTTTAGAATATCACAGGGCATTTTTACGCAAGTCGGATTCTCACGCTTTACGGCCCCTAAAATGCCAGAACAGTAAACACACCCCACAAATTACCCCATTTCGGAAAGTAGACACCCCAAGGTATTCACTGAGGGGCATAGTGAGTCCGTGGGAGATTTTTATTTTTTTCCCCGGAAGTTAGCAGAAATGGAAACTTTATTATTTTTTTTTTCTCAGAAAGTGTCATTTGCCGCTAACTTGTGAAATTTTTTTTAATGATACATGAACTCACCATGCTCCTCCGCGAATACTTTGGGGTGTCTTCTTTCTAAAATGGTGTCATTTGGGGGGTATTTATACTATTCTGGCATTCTAGCACCTGAAGAAACGTGACAGGTGCTTAGAAAGTCAGAGCTGATTCAAAATGCGGAAGTTCACTTTTTTGCACCATAGTTTGTAAATGCTATAACTTTTAACCAAACCAATAAATGTACACTTATTGGATTTTTTTTTTATCAAAGACATGTAGAACAATACATTTTGAGAAAAATTTAGATAGAAATGTAGTTTTTTTTTTAATTTTACAACAGAAAGTTAAAAATGTCATTTTTTTGCAAAAATTTCGGTCATTTTTTATTAATAGCAAAAAAAGTTAAAATGTCTTCAGCAGCATTAAATACCACAAAATGAAAGCTCCATTAGTGAGAAGAAAAGGAGGTAAAATTCATTTGGGAGGTAAGTTGCATGACGGAGCAATAAACGGTGAAAATAGTGTAGTGCAGAACTGTAAAAAGTGGCCTGGTCATTAAGGGTGTAACAATTTTTTTCATATTTTTTAGTTATATATATATACACTTTCACATGAATAGGGTGATAATGGCGACCGTTTTGGTTGGTGTGGGTGTTTTTTATTTTATGTATTTTATTATTTTTTATCTTTTTTAACTTAATTTTTAATATATTTCTGCTACAAATAATATCCCCCAAGAGGTCATAAAAAGACCTTTGAGGGACACTGACACTTTTTGTTAATTTTTCACTTTTTCTTTTTTACTTTTATTTGAATTTTATTAATATTGTGTGGCAGTGGAGCTGCCAGAAGGCCATAGGAAGGCCATTCAAGTGGCATATCTCACCCAGAGCAAGCTGGGTGAGAACAAGAAAGGTTGGTAAAATAGTTTTTCCCACTGTCTGCAACAGTCAGGCCGGTAATGGGATAATTAGCAGCCAGCTGAGGAGCTTGGATAAATCGTGGCTGAGCTCCTCAATCAGGGCTCCCAGTCTGGGAAAGGAGCAGGCTGTGTCAAGGCCTGTGGGAGCCGGGACCCTCTAACCCTATGTGTAGGGTAAGCACTGGTGATGTGTCTTGGGGAGCTGGGTGGTAGACCCAGATCCTGATAGAGAGGGAAAGACTGTTTAGTCAGTGGCCGGACGGCCGAGGATTTATTTTTATGATTTTGTTGTACTGCTGTTGTGACAATAAAGCTGGTCGTGGCCAGTTTCACCCGAATCTACAGTGGTCGAGCGGCTTCTTGATGTGTGCCAACCGTCTAAGGCGATAAGACGGCGATCTGGAAGAGCTAAATGACCCCGTGTTGTTACAATTGAATTGCATAGTTTTTTTTTTATAATTGGTTTATTACTTATTATTTAAATATATTTTTGCCACATGATATGTCCCCCAAGAGGTCATGAAAAGACTGTTGGGGGACAATGAACACTCTACTATTTTGCACTTTTTCTTTTCTTTTATTAATGTTTTGTATTTTATTTTGTATTATTTTTATAATTTTCTATTTTTTTCCTTTATTTGTGTTTTATTATATTCTTTTTGTTTTCAATTTTTTTTAAAATAATTTTTAACTTATTTTTTTATATATTTTTTCCACATAATTTGTCCCCAAGAGGTCACTGAAAGACCTTTGGGGACACAGACTTTTTTTTGCACTATTTCTACTGTAACTGGGGCATCCAAAGGGGCCCCAGTTACAGGGTAAACCAGCCTGCTGTGGGAGCTTTGTACAAGGCAGAGCTGATCAGGGTCTCCTCTGACCCCAAGACGGGTCCACCCTGCATAGCGCTCACCTATCTGAGGAGAAGGCAGAAGCGCTGATACACTGCTTCTGTCTTCTCCTCAGCTCCACTGCTCTCACCTACATCCGGGACTTGTCCTGCTGCTGCTACAGTGGGGGAGCAGGAGCTGTAATGCTTCATCGTGCGGCGCTGTGGGCAGAAACACAGCTGATCGCACAATCAGATGTGTTTCTGTCTAGGAGAATGGGGGCCGCAAACCTTGGCTGTGGGGGCTGCGGGCCGCGGGTTGTGCACCTCTGCCTTAGATGTACCAATCTAGACCACTTTTTTTGGTGCAGTTTGGTGGCCATAGTTTTCCCAGCTTGATTGACAGGTCTCTCACTATTTGCCGGTTCTGTGGGCGCTACTCAAATAAAAGATAATAAATAAAAAGATTTCAGAGTGGACCCTGCTCCTTCCTCAGATACAATTAAAATGAAGATCTACAGATTGTAAACTCAGACCATATTAAGGGACCCACCTCTTAGTAACCCATACATAACCCTCTTTGTCTATAGGGAGAGACCAGTCAATCTTCCCAAGCTGGGTGAGGAGAAGTCTGCAGAGACCAGTCCAGATGACTATTCTATAGTTAAACATTTGGGTTTTATGTAAAACACCTCAAACAAATTCAATTATTTTTATAAATAGCATTTTTTTTAAGGTCAAGGTAAAATCAAAACCCTCTGTAATCAACAGAAAAAGGTCCCAATTAGTACTACTGACTAATGTTGCTCCTCTGATAGTATGAATTTTTTGAGGCAAGGACTTCACCAATTATAAACAATTTTCTCCATCACGCTGGTGCTACCAACTTTCTCAGAGAGTAGTTTACAGATCAGTTTTGCAGGATGATGTCTTGTCATGGACAATTTCTTTCTTTAAAGGGTAACTGTCATATTTTTTATTTTATTTGCTAGTTTATTAGAGATAGGTATATATACCGGAGTAAGTCTGTCAATGATTGTCAAAAGATCTGTAATTACCTTAAAACAGCTTTCGTTAATGTCCTCTGTCGCTTTCCACTGCTCCCTTAAAAGACTGTTGCTAGTGCTTGTCTGTCTTCCTTTTAGTATAAACAGAAGACGGAGGGGCGTTCCTTCACACTGCATGGCTGCATAAGGCTTCAGAGTGAGGAGGCATGTCTCAGTAATCCAATCTGATTGGCTGGCAGGAAGCTGCTGGCTACAGCAAGTGTGTATGGGAAGTAAGGGAAAGCAGTTTTGGCCTCAGAGAACTGGCAGAAGAGCCATCCTGGGAAGGTCCTCATATTGTAAATGGTTAGCCGTAACTAAGGTAAAAACTCAAGGAAAACAGTGGTATGTGAAGAAACTAATGATTGCTTTATGCATCATGTTGCTGCAGCAGTAACATATGCTAAAATAGATTTTTTGATGAAAACATAAGTTATATTTCCACAATAAATGTTTAGTCATATTGAAATCTAGACTGTTTGCTGGCAATGTCATTGAAATGATTTGTTTTCCTGAAGAAAAACGTTAACCTCCTTCTGGACATACTTGTTGGCATGTTTTACACAGCAGAAACCTAAAGGTAAAGCCTGATCGGCGATGACGCTGATCACAGACATTTAAATCCTTACATGCCATGGACAGTTATGATCTGAGAGGCCTTTCCCTGGGAGCACTGCTGTTTGGGCACCTCCACACGACAAAAGAGGAAGTTGTTTGATTGCTTTGGCAGCCTTTGACCCTCTGAAGGATCTGAGGCCTGCCATAGCTATGTTTCTATGGATAATAACAACATAGCAGTTTCCTATAGGCTGAAAAGGGTTAATCATGTATTGATTGCATGTTAAAGTCCCCTAGGGGGACTTAAAACAAGGGTCAAAAAGTCTAAAAAGATTTAAAAAATTCAAATCACTCCAATTCCCTCATTTTGAAACTAAGCAATACAAAAATAAACATCATAGGTGCTGCCGTGTCCCAAATAGTCTGTACTAATAAAATATCAAATTAGTTTATCACATACAGTGACCACTGTAACGAGGAAAAAACATTTTTTTCATTACATCTCATAAAATTGAATAAAAGGTGATTAAAAAAATAAAAATCACACACACCCTAAATTGGTATTGAGAAAAATTACAAAAAATGAGACTCCGTAGATGTAAATATAAAGTCATTCACGTCAACGGGACAGCTCTGTCCTATGCAAGTGAAATGAAGTTAGCCTTCCTGTTAAAGTGAATGGGACGGAGGAGTTGTAATTACACTGTTCGCTGCTGCGATGTTGGCGGCAAGTAGGAAAACAGTGAGGAGAGCATAGCTTCATACAGCTGACTGCCTAGGTGCCGTCAGTCGGGCCCCCTATCCTGAGGACAGGTCATCAATATAGGAAAAGCAGAGAACCCCTTTAACCACTTGCCGCCACGCTAACGCCGATGGGCGTCAGCGCGGCGGCTCTCTCAGGTCTCAGTCACGCCTATCGGCGTCATCTCGTGAGACCTGAGATTTCACATGAACGCGCGCGCGTCGTGCGCGCGCGTTCATGTGATCGGAGCCGGGACAACTGAAACTACAGCCTGCCAGCGCTGATCATGCGCTGGCAGGCTGTAGATGCGGAAAAAAATGCATTTAAATCGCATATCAGACGCTGTTTTGTAAACAGCGTCTGATATGCCTGCTATCTGCTCGTCTGGTGGTCCCTTTGTTTGGGACCACCAGAGGAAACTAAGGTAAAGTGCACCAATCACTACACACACCCCCCACCCCCATCACTGATTAACCCCTGATCACCCATGTCACCCCCTGATCACCAATGTCACCCCCTGATCACCCCTGTCACCCCCTGTCACTAATCACCCCCTACAGGCTCATTCAGACGATCCGTATGTGTTTTGCGGATCCATGGATCTACGGATCCAGTCACAAAATACGGACACCGGCAATGTGCTTCCGCATTTGCAGATCCGCACAGAACTATATAGAAAATGCTTTTTCTTGTCCGCAATTGCGGACAAGAATAGGACATGTTCTATATTTTTGCGGAGCGGAAGTGCAGACCCGAGCGCGGATCCGTAATTCCGGATCCGAGCGGGACAAAGTCTGTCCCCATAGAAATGAATGGGTCCGCAATTCCGTTCCGCAAACAGAATTGCGGACGTGTGAATGGGGCATAAGGGTCCCTTATCACCGTCAGTTAGCTAGCTACTTGTTAGGTAGCTAGCGCCCAACCCACCGCACCGCAGTCACTGATTTTGGCAGAGATTTTTCATCCACATTGATCGATGCGAATGAAAAAATCTGCGCCGTTCATTTATTTTATTTTTTCAGCCCAGAGGCTGAACGGAAAAAATCTCATTACCCGTATGCTCAATATAAGGAGAATCGCAGAAACTCCTAATGCTGGCCATACGTGTAATGATTCTGGAGACCCTCAAATGCCAGGACAGTATAAATACCTCACATGTGACCCCATTTTAGAAAGAAGACACCCCAAGGTATTCCGTGAGGGGTATGGTGAGTTCATGCAAAATTTTATTTTTGTCACAAGTTAGTGGAATATGAGACTTTGTAAAAAAATATATATATATCAATTTCCGCTAACTTGTGCCAAAATTTTTTTTCTGTGAACTCGCCATGCCCCTCACGGAATACCTTGAGGTGTCTTCTTTCCAAAATGGGGTCACATGTGGGGTATTATACTGACCTGGCATTTTAGGAGTCCTAAAGCGTGAGAATCCAAATGCGTAAAAATGGCCTGTGAAATCCTAAAGGTACTCATTGGTTTTAGGGCCCCTTTGCGCATCTTGGCTGCAAAAAAGTGTCACACATGTGGTATCGCCGTACTCAGGAGAAGTAGGGCAATGTGTTTTGGGGTGTATTTTTACATATACCCATACTTTGTGTGAGAAATATCGCTGTAAGCGACAACTTTTTAATTTTTTATACAAAGTTGTCAATTTACAGAGATATTACTCTCACCCAACATGGGTATATGTAAAATACACCCCAAACACATTGCCCTACTCTCCTGATGCGAGATACCACATGAGTGACACTTTTGCAGCCTGAGTGCGCAAAGGGCCCAAATTCAACGAGTACCTTTAGCTTTACATGGCTGCTCACAATTAGCCCCGCCCAAAATGCCAGAACAGTACAAACACCCCACAAATGACCCCATTTTGGAAAGAAGACACCCCAAGGTATTCGCTGAGGGTATGGTGAGTCCATGAAAAATTTAACTTTTGTCAAAAGTTAGCGGAAAGGGAGACTTTGCGAGAAAAAACAATAAAAATCAATTTCCGCTAACTTGTGCCAAAAAAAATCTTCTGTGAACTCGCCATGCCCCTCACGGAATACCTTGGGGTGTCTTCTTTCAAAATGGGGTCACATGTGGGGTATTTCTACTGCCCTGGCATTTTAGGGGCCCTAAGCGTGAGAAGAAAATGCGTAAAAATGCCCTCCTAAAAGGTACTCATTAGAATTAGGGCCCTTGCGCACCCAGGCAGCAAAAAGTGTCACTCATGTGGTATCGCCGTACTCAGGAGAAGTAGGGCAATGTGTTTTGGGGTGTATTTTTACATATACCCATGCTGGGTGAGAGAAATATCTCTGTAAACTGACAACTTTGTATAAATTTGTTTTAAAAGTTGTCATTTACAGAGATATTTCTCTCACCCAGCATGAGTATATGTAAATACACCCAACACATTGCCTACTTCTCCTGATGCAGCGATACCATGAGTGACTTTGCAGCCAAATGCGCAAAGGGCCTAATTCAATGAGTACCTTTAGAATTTCACAGGGCATTTTTCGCATTTTCTTCTCACGCTTTAGGACCCTAAAATGCCAGGGCAGTATAAATACCCCACAAGTGACCCCATTTTGGAAAGAAGACACCCAAGGTATTCCGTGAGGGTCATGGCGAGTTCACAGAATTTTTTTTGGCACAAGTTAGCGGAAATTGATATTTTTTTTTTTTACAAAGTCTCATATTCCACTAACTTGTGACAAAAATAAAATTTTACATGAACTCACCATACCCTCACGGAATACCTTGGGGTGTCTTCTTTCTAAAATGGGGTCACATGTGAGGTATTTATACTGCCCTGGCATTTTAGGGGCCCCTAAAGCGTGAGAAGAAGTCTGGAATCCAAATGCGTAAAAATGGCCTGTGAAATCCTAAAGGTACTCATTGGTTTTAGGGCCCCTTTGCACCCAGGCTGCAAAAAGTGTCACTCATGTGGTATCGCCGTACTCAGGAGAAGTAGGGCAATGTGTTTTGGGGTGTATTTTTATATATACCCATACTTTGTGTGAGAAATATCTCTGTAAACGACAACTTTTTAAATTTTTTACACAAAGTTGACAATTTACAGAGATATTTCTCTCACCAGCATGGGTATATGTAAAAATACACCCCAAAACACATTGCCTACTTCTCCTGAGTACGGCGATACCACATGATGATACTTTGCAGCTAAGATCGCAAAGGGGCCCAAATTCCAACGAGTACCTTTAGGTTTTACATGGCTGCTCACAATTAGCCCCGCCCAATTTAGCCCCGCCCAAAATGCCAGAGCAGTAAACACACCTCACAAATGACCCCATTTCGGAAAGTAGACACCCCAAGGTATTCACTGAGGGGCATAGTGAGTCCGTCTGAGATTTTTTTTTTTGCCAGAAGTTAGCAGAAATGGAAACTTTATTATTATTTTTTCCTCAGAAAGTGTCATTTTCCTCTAACTTGTGAAAAAAATGAAATGATACATGAACTCACCATGCCCCTCCGTGAATACTTTGGGGTGTCTTCTATCTAAAATGGTGTGATTTGGGGGTATTCATACTATCCTGACATTCTAGCACCTGAAGAAACATGACAGGTGCTCAGAAAGTCAGAGCTGCTTCAAAATGCAGAAATTCACTTTTTTGCACCATAGTTTGTAAACGCTATAACTTTTACCCAAACCAATAAATATACACTTATTGGATTTTTTTTTATCAAAGACATGTAGAACAACAAATTTTGTGAAAAATTTATATAGAAATGTAGTTTTTTTTTAAAAATTTTACAACAGAAAGTGAAAAATGTCATTTTTTTGCAAAAATGTCGTTACATTTTTATTAATAGCAAAAAAAGTAAAAATGTCAGCAGCAATGAAATACCACTAAATGAAAGCTCTATTAGTGAGAAGAAAAGGAGGTAAAATTCATTTGGGTGGTAAGTTGTAAGACCGAGCAATAAACGGGCAGAGTTCTGGCGGCAGCGCACGGTGAGAGGCAGCCAGACTAAAAGTACTGCATGTCGTACTTTTAGTCAGGCAGCCTCTCGCTGTGTGCTGCCGCCAGAACTCCGCCCCCGTTATAGTCAATGGGGCGGAGCGGCAGTCCAGAGGCACACGTGAACTAGCGGCAGGACGGATCCGACAGGATGTTTATCCGCCGGAATAGCCTGATGGACTTCCCTGCCGCTAATGTGAAAGTACCCGAACACTCTTTTCTCTGAAAAATCATCACTTAAACCTATTTTCTATTGATGGAATGAGAAAAATGTTCAAAACTTGTCTGTACACCTTTGCATTGAGTGTTTAGCTAATGACTGTCATCTCCTCTTATGGTTTACCTGACATGCAAACCTATATTAAAAGTGAATAGGGAAATCTGTTCTCTTCAACCACTCATCTTTATTTTATTAGAATGGCGCCAGACAAAAGTTCCAGCATCATCTTCTTGTCCAATGCAGATCCATGATTCATCACTGAATATAAATTTCATCCAATCATCCACACTCCATGATTTGCTTCTCTTTAGCTCTGGTAACCTTGTCTTATTCTGTTTAGGGGTGTGTGCTGGTTTTCGTTTGGCCGTTCTTTATCCCATTTCTTACAGTTCTGACACAAATATTGACTCTTGTTTCCACTCATTTTTTTCCTGTGCATTTTGTATTTTAAAGGCATATTTCTTTCAGTTTCTTATCCTGACTCTTTGAGATCTTCTTTGGTCTACTCAAATGTTTTGCTTTTATGACCTTCCTATTTTGTTTCGTTATTTTACTCATTTACTGTATGTACTGTATATAGCACCAACATATTATACAGCACTGCACTCAGTCCCCGTCCCATTGAGGCTTACAATCTAAATTCCAAATAAACCTTTCTTGATTTTTTTGGGCTGTGCTAGGAAATCTGAGGACAAGGAGGTAACCCAAGGAGAACATACAAACTCGAAGCAGTTGTTGGTCTTTGGTTGGATTTGAACCAAGGACCCTAGGGCTTCAAGGGAAGCTGCTAACCACAGGGCTATCATGCCACTATGCTTATACTTGCTACACTCCATTTTGGATTTTCATCTTCAAAGATGGCGTTTTATAATTATTTCTATCGTTTCAATTAGCCAAGGCTAACAGATCATAAGTTCTATTAGCACACCCTTTAACTGCACACAAATTAGCATTTTTATACCAACATTGCTATTTTAGAAATACAAGGCGATGCCATATTTTTCCTGATATGTAAAACATATGCCATTAATTAAAATAATTTACTTTCATTTGTTTGAGATATGCTTCACAGAGCCAAAATGCTCAGCTAATAATGATTTGTGTCATATCTGTGATTTGTGAGTTTACTATGAACAAAGCCCATGTTTACCATCATGTTAGTGAAATGCAGTTAGTGTGTACATCACAAAAAGCTCCTGTGTAATGATAAGCTTACCCCTAGGGCTCCATTCACCCAAAAGGGGCCAAAAGAATAGCTTGTAGTGCATGGTATTCCAAAAATGGTACAGTATATAGTAAACAGAAACTATATGGCTAACATAGTCCGCTGGATGCCTATACAAGTGGTATACATCATAGTCTTCCATTGAGATATACATTGGGAGATGTTCTGGCACATACTGTATGTCAAATGGCAGTGAAAATGTGATGTGAATGGGGCCTGAATACACTGGATGAACATTTAAGTGTGGTGATTTTTTTTAATTAGGATTATTAAGAGGTATTGTGGTTTTGATGATTACATTTATTTGTTTAGATAATAGAATGTTGAGCAATTTTCTAATATGCATCTATTTAAAATTTTACTCGCAGACCTTTATTATATCCACACATTGTTCTCTCCCTAAAAAAATCTGTGCTGTGTATGAGAGATCATAGAAGAGATGAAAACTACTTCTTTCTTTTCTCTAGAAAGTATCCGGCTGCTGGTCATCTGGGATTCAGCTGCCTGATTACTTCAGCAGCCTTAAAGGAGTTGTTCACTTCTGGTGGCCTTTTGGGCAGACCCTCCAGTGTGGCTGGACCTATACAGGGTATACTTACCTGATTCCTGGCACTGAGTTCCAGCTACTGATCTGAGGTCTGATGGGGGCTGGGGGTGATGGTGGCTGATCTGAGGCTGATGGGGGATGGACAGGTCCAAGCTAGGGCTGGGGTGGTCTGATCTGAGTATGATTGGGGCTGGGGATATAATCTCAGGTTAATGGAGGCTGGGGGAGTCTGATGGGAGGCTGCTGGAGGGTCTGATCTGAGGCTGATGGAGGTTGAGGGGTCTGACTGAGGGTAATGGAGGTTGAGGGTCTGATATATGTTCTGATAAAGGATGAGTGTCTCATGAGGGTCTAATTTGAGGTCTGATGAAGAATGAGGGTCTGCCCTGAGGGCTGATGGAAAATATATTTTTTCTTATTTTCCTCCTCCAAATCCTAGGTGCGTCTTATAGTCTGAAAAATATGTTGTGTGTGTCTATATATATATATATATATATATATATATATATATATATATAGACACACACACATGATGTGTGGGTTTTAGGAACATGGTAACCCATTATACACGTCTTATAGATATCCGATATCCTCGTTAATAATTCCCAGCCTATGATGGTGTCACTTTAATACCACTTAACAAGTCACTACAGCTTTGCTTGTGGAAACTCTTTATACCCGGATTTGCACAGAGCCCTCTGATTCTAGGTTATTTTAATTCAATGGCGTGCAGCTTTGCTGGTATCATGCTTGTTTACTATAGTTTAACAAGGTCACCCTTTCCACATTTCACCTAGGTTTACCTTCCCCCGTGTGCAGATACATTACCAACCAGGGCACTCTAGCATTTTAGCAGATGCTCAAATAAGGAAGCATTTAAAGGGAAGTGGAAAATATTCTATGCATTGTCCCTGTGAGAAGAATCCTCATCAGCAGTACTGTGTCATTGCCTTAGGAGCTCAGAACAGCACTCCTTAATAAGTCAGCGGTCAAAGAACCCCCCTCTCTGCCCACTAGCTCTGAGCTATTCCTGGGCCCAGCAGCTGCCGGCACCAAAGCACAGGGTACTGGTGCTCGCTCTCATACAGATACTGAGATCTGTTTCTCCATAAAAGTTAAGAACCTATGTTAATGTTGCCTTAACCACCAAAGAACATGGCTTGTGGTGGGAAAACTTCATTTTCAGTGGTGCATGTCAAAAAAATTGGTTTCCTATATTTAGATACATGACCTTGGTGAGTCATGGTCTGAATACTGGAACCTCACACTACATTCTTATTCATCACTGATGATGGAAGTTTGCAGGTCACAGATTATCTATAGTAGCATAATGAACAGATAAAACATTATTTGGCTTTACTCTGTATGCTGATAAACAATACAGACAAAAGTGGACAACTGTTTTCTCTCAGGTCAACCATCAGAGATGGGAATGAATAAGGTTTGTGTGTAAACAGGCAGCTTAGCCCCTGTTGAAAACCTTTAACTTAGCTCCATTTCCACATGTTACGAAAAGTCCTCTTTGCTGTGTTTATTTCCACAAAAGCATTTTACTGTACTCTTGGGAATGGTCAATGCTCAGGTCTGGAACTAGGCCACTCCTATTGTAGCTCAGGCAGCGAAACATGCTTCAACGTTCAAGCTTCCAAAATAAAATGGATTTCATGCCCAGTATGCCTCAATCTGACTTTAATGCCGCTAGCCTTTTATTACATTTTAAGATTCAAGCTTGTTTAGAGTCTTACTAAATGGCAGAAAATAACAGTAACATTATCAGAATGATACAGAGTATAAAGTTGAAATTTGAAAAGAATGAAAATGTCTTTTTTTTTTAACCCATTCCCAAAATCCACCATATACATACAGTAAATATGATGGATGTCTGGTATTTAAAGACGGAAACTGCTCAGGAGTTGAGCAGGGACCATATGCGGTGGGTGCAGTGGCGTAGATATAGGGATTGCAGCTGTCGCAATTGCAACCGGGTCCCTAAACCAGGGTGCGCACAGGGCCACCCTTGCCAATGGTGTGCCACAAATTATCGTATATTTCACTTTGTAAGGCCTGTTGCACACTTGGGTTGTGGCTCCCTGGTTTTTGAGATCCGTCAGAAGATATTAAAAATCGGGCCAAAACGGATCAGTTTTGTTCCCATTCATTGTCAATGGGGACAAAACTGATGCATTTAATTCCATTTTGTTGCGTTTTTTGACAGAACACAAAACCGCTGCAAGCTGTGGTTTTGTGTCTAGTTTGCAAAACAGTTTTTTTGTTAGCTAAAACGACTGATCCGACGCCCATTGACTTATAATGATTTTCATACTGGACCCATTTTTATCAGTTTAGATTTGATACAACCATTAAATGGCACAAATCAGTTTAATTCCAGTTTTAACATCTGTGTGAAACAGGCCTTAGACACAGTGCATCTTATAAAGCGAATACTAGTTACTAGTGAGCGCTTCTATTATGGAAGCGCTCACTAGTATGTAGGAGGCGGAGGAGTGTTGAGTGAAGATCTGTACTCACCCCTCCTCCATGGTATACTCTGGGCCACACTGCACTGTACTGATTGTGTAAAGCGTCAGAACGTAGAGCGCGCACTATGACCTGGCGCTGCATGCAGTCAGGTGAAAGTGCAGCCCAGAAAAGAGCGCAACTGCAGGAGAGGAAGTTAGACCTGGAGAGAAGCAGCAGAGCAGGAGAGGTACGTTATTTATTTTAAGGTCTGGTCCGAGGTCTGATATGGAGGTCTAAAATGTTCTGACATGGTGGTGTAATTGGGGATCTAATATGAGGTCTGACATCAAGGTTTAAAGAGGACCTTTTATCAGGGAAAAAAATATGAACTAAGTATGCTGACATGGAGAGCAGCGCCCAGGGATCTCCCTGTACTTACTATTATTCCTGGGCGCCGCTCCGTTCTCCCGGTATTGGCTCCAGTATCTTCCCTCACTTGCTTCTACTAGGCGGAGCCTGCCTGACTTGGTTCAACTAGCGGGAGACTGCCCTTGTTCTCCTGGGAGTCTCAATCTCCCAGGCTGTATCGCTGGCCAATTGCAGAGCAGAGCTCACAGCCCAGGAGAACAAGTGCAGTCTCCGCCTAGTGGAACCAAGTGATCGAAGTTACTGGAGCCAATAACAGGAAAACGGAGCGGCGCACAGGGATAATAGTAAGTGCAGGGAGATCCCTGGGCGCCGCTCTCCATGTCAGCATACTTAGTTCATATTTTTTTTCACTGATAAAAGGTCCTCTTTAATATGGGTCTGATATGGTAGGGTCTGATATGAAGGCATGATCTATTTTTTGTACTGGCACACATTATAAGGGGTATTTTTGTACTTGCACACATTAAAAAGGGTTATGTTTGTACTGGCACATATTAGGGGTTATGTTTGTACTGGCACACATTATAACAAGAAATATTTCTACTGGGGGATATGGGGAACATGATTACTAGTATTGGCACAATAGGGGCATTATTACTATTGGGGGCACGGTTAACACTATGTACTCTGGAAGATAATTAGTTCTATTAGTGAGACTTTGGGAGCACTATTACTGTTTGGTGGTGGGGGGGCACCCTGGCACAGTATCAGCTTAGCGCAATTATTTTTGCGGGACACTATGTTTTTGACACTATTACCATTTGCTGTGCACAGTTTTTTATTTTTATCTGTGTGGTACTAGTATTTTAAGGGGGATTAATGGTTTCTGCAGTATAGTATTGGAGAGCACAGTAGGAACAGTATTGGGGTGTTGAGAAGGTGGAAGGATGATGGAAAACTAAAAAACTAAGATGTCTGTTTGTCAAACTCTGCAGAGGCAAGAGATGGCTGAAAGAAATCATCATAGCGGTCTGGTCTGAATGGAGAACATGAGGAAAGAGAAAGTCTACATAAGAGGAGACATCAGTGGATGTAAGAGGTATGTGGTAATGTATCATTAGAAAGTGCAACATGTCCCACAAAAAAGTCTTGATTTGGCTACGTGAACAGAAAAATATAACCGTTATGTCTCCTGGAAGGCAGGGAGTAAAGAAAAAAAAATGTCTGTATCAGAAAGGTCTTATAAGTATACCATACTATATTTTTGGTGCTTTGTGCAGGTAGATGTCTTGTAGCACACAGAGGGGACTGCTATAAATATAGCCCTCCCCATCTTGAAGGTCTCCAAATGGCAATAAAGGAGAAAAAAAGCAAAAGAATGAAGGTAAAAATCAACTTCTGTCATCGGCAGGGGTGGGAGGGAGGATGACATTCTCCCTGCAGCTCACGCTCAGACAGCACTGTGCTGCTGTCTAAGAGTGAGCTGTTCAAAAGGACATCTCAGGGAGTCTGAAAGCCGGACTATCTGGACTAAAACTCAACCTCTGGCCACCCTAGGGTCAGACTGCTATGGAGGTCACAGTTAAGGGGACGGCCCGCTGTGGAGGTCAGTGGTAAGGGGCAGATTGTTGTAGAAGCCACTGTTAAGGGGACGGGGTGTTGTGGAAATCACTGTTGAGGAGATGGGGTACTGTGGAGGTCACTAATAAAGGGGAGGACACCAGTGGCGTGGCTAGGGCTGGTGTCAACCAGTGTGGTAGAAAATGGTGTCACCCCACCCCCCACCAAGCACAACACCCCCCCTGTCGGAGATTTGTCTGCTTAGCCCCCCCCCCCCCCACGTCAGCTGTCTGTTTACTATCCAAAACCCCATCCATGTTATCGCTTGGGTTCAAAATATAGCACCCCCAACAGGCCCCCCCACCCCAACCCCCGGCGATTTGTCTTCTGTCTGCTTAGCACCCCCCCCCCCACATATTTGTGCATACATATTATATTCTGTGCTATCCAGAATACAGCACCATATACCTTACATCCAGTAACTTCTCTGATGCAGACCTTACCTTTCCTCATCTTCTCCTTTCAGACCAGACCGCCATGATGATTTTGTCTCTGTAGTTTGACAAAAGACATCTTAGGTTCCTACTTTTCCATCATCCTCCCACCTTCTTATCAACTCACCTGCCACCTTCAATAATAATAATAATAATGATGTGCACTAATTCAAAAATGCTCCTGTTCTGTGTACCAGTGCAAAAAAATTCCCTCAGTGCCGCCAGTTGAGCTAATGTTCTTATAATGTGTGCAAGTATAAAATACCCCTATATAATGCCCCTAGTAAATGCCCACATAGTGCTCCTCTCCTCTTCCCCATAGTGCCCCCATAATGTGCCAGTATAAGATTCCCCCATAGTGTTCCCCAGAATGCGCCAGTATTAAATGCCCCTTCCTAGTGCCCCCATACCGTGCCTATATAATATACCCTCATAGTATTCTTCTCCCCTCCAACACCATAGTGTCCCCATAATGTGCCAGCAATGCCCCCAGTAGATTCCCCCATAGTGTTCCCCATGTGCCAGCCATGCCCCCATAGTGTCCCCCATGTGCCAGCAATGCCACCATAGTGTCCCCCATGTGCCGGCAATGCCCCAAAGTGTCCCCTTTATGCCAGCAATGACCCCCCCAGCGCAGCTCAGCCCAGCGCCTCACAGAAAAAAAAACCAAAAAAAAAAACACATACTTACCTCCATGGCAGCGATGCAGGCCTGAGCATAACGGCAGCCTGCGCCGGTCTCTGATAGTTTGCTGACTTTGACGCCTCTCCCTTGCCCTGCTGCAGTGTTCATCTAGCTAGAAATAACTGGGCCCCACAGCTAAAAAATGAATCCCCATCCCATAGCTAAAATTTTTTATGGGCCCCCCCTCCCGGATCTCCCACCCCCACATACTTATCGGACCTCCCACCCCTTCCAGAGCTTTCACCCAAACACCCCTCCAGGACCTCCCATCCCAACATCCCCACACCCCTCCCTAAATCCCCCCCAAGTGTCATCCACACATCCCCCATCAGTGTCCTGCACACATTCCCCATCAGTGTCCTCCACACACAGCCCTCATCAGTGTCCTCCACACACAGCCCTATCAGTGTCCTCCACAAACACCCCTACCAGTGTCCTCCACATTTTTCAGGGCCACTAAGCTGAAACTGTGGTTTGATGTAAACCAAACCACGGCTCCCGCTTTGGCAGATACTAGGTCTGAATTGAAATTGGATGATGTACAACTGTATGTGAAAAGTGATTTTGTACCCCAGATTAATCATGTGGCTCTAGACACCTTCATGAATGCAGTGAGGTCTGATCTAGCCGGTTTGAGATCTGCAGATATGCAGGGTTTTCACATCAAAAATAACTTGTCTAAACATGAGTCAATGGCCCTTAAAGAATTAGCCCAAAATCCTGAATTAACTATAAAGCAGGCAGACAAAGGTGGGGCGGTGGTGGTCATGAATACCTCAGATTATGTTAAGGAAATTCTTAGACAACTTAGTGACCAGGAGGTATATTGCAAACTCGCAAATGATCCCAAATTCAATTTCCTTAGACGTGTCAGAATAACACTTGATACGGCTAGGGAACAAGGCATCATTGATGAGAAGTTATGTGCATTTTTATATGTGGATCTCCCGAGAACTCCGGTGATCTACATATTGCCTAAAATTCACAAATGCCTCACTTCCCCCCCTGGACGTCCAATTGTCTCTGGAATTGGGTCTCTTTTTTCACAGATTGCTATTTTTTTGGACAAAATATTGTCACCATTTGTGAAATCAGCAAAATCCTATGTTAGGGATTCTGCACACTTTTTGAACATTGTGGAACAGATCCAACTTCCAGAACATCCTATACTTGCCTCATTTGACGTAGTAAGTCTTTACACGTCAATTGCTCACGCTAGAGGATTAGAGGCGGTAAAGGTGGCCTTGGCTGGTACTCAATATTCCAGACAGTGCCAGGATTTCTTTATCTCCCTACTGAGCATGGTTCTCACCTGTAACTATTTTTTGTTTCAGGATGAGTTCTATGTTCAGTTACGAGGGACCGCCATGGGTTCAAATGTGGCGCCAAATTATGCAAACATTTTTATGTCCCACATGGAGGAGCAACTCATCTATGTTATACATACAAAATTGGACCAACTGGAGTTATCCACACCACAAATTAGGTGTACTCCCTTTTAGAATGTTATACCACTTATAAATAAATTAATAACTCAACAAAAACATTAAAATGAAAATACTTTATTGAATAACCCATAAAATTAAAAGCATATTCTCAATGGGTGGGGACTATCAACATATTGACCGCCCCATCAATCACAATAACACAGTGGTAAAGCCTCACATATCATAGATATCACATGAATATTGGTTACCTGCCTCTGAATATGACTGCTGTATCCAGCTTCTATACAATTTACCGGGGGTGGTGCACCATTAACATTGCAACCTATAATGTGATCATGAGGGCTAAAGTGACTGAAAGTCTACCTATCCTAACTGCGGGCATGTACAAATTAAACAATATACGGGCTAAACATAGCTCCAATCAATAATAACATACCTAACACAGAAGGGAAATGGAAGAAGGAGACTGTGGCGGTGGCGGTAACTGGCGCTCCTCTCTCATCTATGTTAGCCACCACTTTGGTCATGTCCTACAGTGGTGGCGTTACATAGATGATGTGTTCCTCATATGGGCAGGCGACATGTCGGGTCTTTTGGAGTTTAGGGATTTTCTCAACGAGTTAGACCCTGATGTCAAATTCACGGTTGTAGCATCTGAATATGAGATCCAATTCTTAGATGTCATGGTTAGGAAAATTGGTGGGAGGTTAAGTACAGATATTTATATCAAAACGACAGACAAAAATACACTCCTAAAGTTTGACAGTTGCCACCCGAAACCATGTTAAAATCACTCCCCTACAGCCAGCTACTGCGAGTAAAAAGGATCGTACAGGATAGTGACCTTAGTTACCAGAGGCTGGAAGAGATGAGTTTGAAATTTCGGGCTAGGGGTTACCCCAAAAAACTGGTGCACCAACATGTCAGTAAGGTGAAAACTTTTTCCAGACAAGAACTATTGTTGGATAGGGAGACAAGCGCTTCACATAAAATGCGTATCCCATTTGTTTCTGGCTAATCGCCTTTGAGTGTCAAGATCAGTGAGATCTTGAGGAAACACTGGCAAATTTTGGGCAGTAGCTTTAAACAAATTAAGGAATTCAGTAACCCGCCCTTGATGTCTTACAGACGCACACAGAATATTAAAGACCAGGTGGTACGGGCTGATGTGGGTACCAAGAAAAACTCATTCCGTGCCTACTTTGGAGCTAGACGCACTGGTTGTTTTCCCTGTCATGGATGTGTGAATTGTTCCTTGATGCTGAGGGGTTCAACATTCGCACATCCTGAGACAGGTGAGAGTTTTTCCATAAAACAACATCTCACTTGTGACTCCGCTTATGTGATTTACTTGTTGGAATGCCCATGTCGCCTCCTCTATGTAGGGAAGATGACATGGGACATGAAAACAAGGCTCAATAACCATAGATACAGCATTAGGGAGAAAAAAATGGACTTACCGGTCTCCAGGCATTTCATGGAGGCCAAGCATAAAGAAAGGGATTTGAGATTCCGCATTATTGACCAAGTACAGATGCCTAGGCGTGGAGGTGATAGAGTGACCCTGCTAAAACGTAGGGAACTCTATTGGATATTCCGCTTACAAACATTAAAGCCTAAAGGGTTGAATGTTGAATTTAAGGTGGTCTGATCCCTCGCCGTGCATGAGGAGGGTCCGTTCCACAAACCTCTGTAGTGTGTGATTATGGTAGTGCAGAAGACATTATGTTAAATTCTCTTTTCTGTCTTTTTGTTTTTAGTCGAATCTGGAATGGATTTCCACATCTACATTAAAGGACAAGACGCAGCATGAAACTTCCATATAAACGGATGTGTAATTTTATTCGTGGTACAACTGTTCTTTACTTCTCTGCTGTGATACTCAAACGGACCGCAATGCCTTCATAATTTAAGCAACTCATCTTTCTATCTTTAAGTCATCCTTCTTTGTATTATCCCATTGTAGGAGTGGTTTGGGTGATACCCACTCCCTCTTCTGATGCTTTGGATTCGGATAAGGTGTATGGTGCAACATGCACCGAACCCGGACCTTTGGGAGTCTACACTTAAAAGGATGCCTTAGGGAACTCATGGGACAGGTACTGATGATTATGGGTAGGTGTTAATAGGCATGGAGCTGATTTGACCTCTACTTACATCTGGGGATGACACGTGAAACATTGGTGTGTTTTGCGGTTGCCACCCGTTTCTATAATTCAGTACCTGGATACTCATGTTTCCCTTCCATTTTGATAATAGATTACGCCCTTAGTGTATTATTTCAATGATTGTGATTAGTATATTGCGATCCGGTTTGATCATGCGCAGTATGATCTAGAAACAAGGGTCTCCATCTTTGTGATGGGCGAGAGGAGAACCCTGCGCGCTAGTGAGCGGGCAGCGTCATACTCTCGCGACATTTGACCGTGCGCAGACGCATTAGGTACCACGCCAAGCCCGGGATACATGGAAGCTTCTGTGATTAGTGTATGTCCTTATTTTATTTTATTATGTCTAATTATCTACACAGATGCACGTGATTGAATTAAGGAATCGAGTTATTCACTTTACACTTTAGGAAGTTTATTTCCCATATAACGATTTTTATGTCGCTCATTTAATGAATTTAATTTTTGTACCAATCATGTATTATAATTGAATATATCACGTAATCATGTTAAAAACATTTTTATACACTGTATTTTTTATCACTATGAATATTGATTGATGATTAAGTGATTAATCATGGGTCTTCACTATATAATGTTCACTTGAGCACTACACTTTGCTTGACAAAGGCTCCATTGAGGCGAGCTGAAACGTTGCAGTTGTTTGGGTGTCAATAAATCCCACGATATTTTCACAAAGTCCGGAGTGCTGCCTGCTTTTTCCTGTTTTCTATTGCTGATCCCTGGTCCGGGACCCTACAGTGATTTGCACCTGGCATCATTACGAGTGCTGCTGTTCATAATTATTGTTTTTATATATATATATATATATATATATATATATATATATATATAAACCAAGAAAAATAAGGCAGCACTCCGTATATAAAAAAGATGTGTCCCGGCACCCGGCTTGGAACATTTGGATACGGTGCTGCCATTTTCTCTACACGTATATATATATATATATATATATATATATATATATAGTAATTACACATTTTGTGTCATACATTTATTTTACAATTACAAAAAAATATATAAAATTATACTTCTGCTGTATAGGAATACCTAATTACTTGATAAGCTACTATGAGGTTTTTCTAACACAGTTTACCATTGAGCTCCATAGCTCAGTGGTTAGTGTTCTTGTCTCTGATGTCAAAGGTTGTGAGTTCGAATCCTGGTGGCAACCTTTTAGAAATAGAGGCTAAATTAAATTAAAATACATTGGGTGTCCCCAAGCATAAATTATCTTCTGCCAGCACTGGTGTCACCCGATGCGGCCCGCACCCACCGCACCCCTCTCGCAACGCCACTGGCGGATGCTGTGGAGGTCACTGTTAAAGGGGCAGGCTACTGTAGATATCACTGTTATAGTCGATACTGTCGATATCTTTTAACGAAACACACACACAAACATTAAATTAAATAGATGCGCGAAGCCGGGTCTTTCTGCTAGTGTATATGTGTGTATATACATATATATATATATACACACACACATACTGTGTGTGTATATATATATATATATATATATATACACACATACACACACACACACTGTATATATACACACAAGCACACATGGTCACTGAAATAACCTGAAACTGACAAAAGTAATAAATAAAAATTTATTGAAAATCAGCTAATGAAAATCAGATATTTCTTTTTAATTACCGTATGGGTCAACATATTAAAACCCATAAAACTCAAAATGATGAAATGACAAAATAGATAGCAGACCAGTCTCATTAGTTTGATTTTCAGTCCATTTTTATTTATTATTATATTTGTCAGTTTTAAGTTATTTAATTGTTAAACCTATCTTTAATAGAAGGGCACCATCAATTTTGTCTGTGTGTGTGTGTATATATATATCTATATATATATATATAATGTGTTTAAATGTCTAATGTGTGTACTCTGCAAAGCTGTGTATAATGTGTGTACCATACTGCAGCAGGTGTGTACAAAAATCTTCAGGATAGGTCATCAGTACCTGATCGGTGGGGCTCAGACACCCAGGATATATAAGCTCTTATAATACACGCACTGTTAAAAAGGTTAAGGAGAAGCTTGGGGAAAGAAAATTCCACAATTACTGCATGATCAGGCCATGCAGTTTAAAAGAGGGAAGGAGAAAAGTAACAAACTATCAGTCACTATCATTCACTAAGAACATGTTCTATTGTGTCCATGTGTTCCTTTATCCATGCTCTCCACACCATATATAAACATACTCTACAGCTCGGCCTACTCAACAAATATTTGGATTTTAATGACTGGCTCCTGCCTATTTTAATTTGAACCTTTGCAAATGTGTTATTAAATAAAGAACTATGCATACATTATACTAAACCAAGTCTAGTTTCATACCTGCGGTAATGTTTTGGTCTGGCCTAGCCGGATACTGCAGTTCACCGCAAGAGCCCATTGACTATAATGAGATTCGACTGGTTCTTCGCATGAGCGCCGGATGCCATTGTAGTCAATAGGTCCGGCAGTGCACAGCCCTATCTGGTTATGCCGAATACAATGAACTCTGGCAGGCTGTTCCTCTACCAGAACAGCCTGCCCGATACAATTACCACATGTGTGCAAGTAGCTTTATGTACTGCAGTTGGCTCTGTTCTGGTGGTAACGAATCACATTTTTTCCTAAAATGGCTGCTGCACGTGTAAGGACAGGGGTAATAAACTTTGGGAAGGCGGGATCACCCATAATGCCATGCATGCAGCCAATCAGCAGTCAGCCAGCCCATGTCACAGCCCTATAAATAGCCTCAGCCATCTTGGATTCTGCCATTTTTCAGTGTACTTAGTGCAGGGAGGGACATCAGCAGGCGCTAGGGACAGTGCTAGAAAAAACGTCATTGTGCTAAATAAACGATTTACAAATGCAGGGAAAGATTATTCAAGGTGTAGGGAAAGGATAGGGAGTAATCATTCCACAGCATTTATGTTGAACAGGGTTCAGTAGGAGAGGCTACAGCCTGGGTAATAGGAACAATCCTATTACACCTTGCTGCGCTGACTTGGGGACCCAAATTGCCATTATAGAGCTCTAATTCCATCAAACCGTTCTTGCCGTGTATTAGTGGCAAAAGAAACATATATTTGCGGTTCAGCGCGCAGTTATATGTTCTAAAGCCTTTTGTGGCGTGTATTAGTGGCAAAAGGAAAATATATTTGTCATCCAGCAGTTCTTAAATGGATGACTCGATCTTTGACATCAGACACCCCCAGCCAAGAGTCAGTGGGTTCATCAGACACAACCCTTAGTTTGCATGGCCCAGGAGCAGGCCCTGTGCCCTAACCTATCCTCAACCTGCCTCTGTCCTTTTCTGTTCCCTCAGCCAGAGAAGTATTGTATACTGTGGGCTCCACTATACAGTAAGGACAAGCTACTAGAAGACAGTCAGCAGCTACTGGCAAGCTAAGATGTGGAGGAGACATCCGCCGCTTCCTCCACTAGGCGGGCAAGTAGTGATAGGGAGAGTGGCATGGGAGCTGGTGTTGCGAGTGGTCAGGCTCCTGACAAAGAGACGGTTGAGGAGGACATCAGTGAAGTGCAGACAGTACTCGATGATGATGATGTAGCTGATCGCACTTGGGAGCCAGGTGACAAAGGAGCTTCATCATCATCATTAGGAGAAGAGGGTGGAAGCTTGCTCATGGGGCAGTGGCGGAACCAGCAAGTCGCTAGTGTGGACGGAAGTCAGCAGGGTGGCAGCAATGGGAGGTAGGGAGCCAAAGTGGCCGGGGTAGACCACCCGCTTCGCAGGAGCCTACCTGCCCGGGAAGTAGCTGAGCATGAGATCACGGAGGCAGCAGCGGTATCAGTCTGTCAATGGGTAGTGTTGGAGGTAAAATCGACTTCTCGGCGGTGTGGCAAGTTTTTGTTAAGACGCCGGAGGTGAACATGCCCATATGTAGAATCTGTGGGCAGAAGGTAAAGTGTGGCCAGGGTGCCAATGTTGGCACCACGGCCCTGTGTCAACATATGCAGCGTCACCATTAGGTGGCCTGGGAGAACTGTAGCTTCGAAGTGGTAGTCTAGCCTACTGCAGCAATCACTGCATCACCCAGGTACGCAGCAGATTTCAGGCAGTCAAGGCTCCACTACCTCAGCCAAAGGGAGCTGACTGTCCGCCCCATCATCTGCTGGTCCTGATGCTTCTGCTCCTCCTCGTCAGTCATTCCGTCAGCAATCAACAAAGCAATTGCCAAGAAACAACAGTATGCGTGCACTCATCCAACGGTGTAGAAGATGAATGTGCTCTGGACCAAGTTGCTGGTGCTAGAGTCCTCCCTTTCCAAGTGGTGGACTCTGCACTTTTCAGAGAACTGATGGCTTGTGCCGAGCACAGGTGGAGAGTCCCAAGCCATCATTTCTTTGCCAAAAAGGCAGTACCAGCCCCGCACACAAATGTAGAACAGAAGGTGGGCCAGTCCTTGAGCTTGTTGGTGTCTTCCAAAGTGCATGGCAGCGCAGACGTGTGGAGTTCTAACTACGGTCAGGGACAATACATATCCTTTATGGCCCACTGCATAGCCACAACAGCAACTTGGCCAGGTGACACTGCTTCCAGCTCCACGGTCTCACGCCGTTGGTCCTGCGACAATGTTCGCCTCTGCCTCCTTATCCTCCACCGTGTCCTAAGCCTCCACTGCAGGGACAATTCACAGTGCCCCTCTAGCATACCATATGTGCAGGGCACAGCAGTGTCACGCTGTTCTGCACCTCGTTTGCCTGGGCGAATGGAGTCACACAGGGGAGGAACTCCTCAGTGTCTTTCATCAAGAAATCGAATTCTGTCTTTCTCTGCAACAACTCAAAATCGGAACCACCGACAACGGGAAGAGCATGGTGTCGGGGCTGCATCAAGGAGGGCTGAGCCATGCGCCCTGCATGGCACATGTGTTTAATCTGGTTGTCAAGCGGTTCCTAAAATCTTCCACTAAGTCACAACAATAGACAATGATGGTCTGATTAAACTAATAACACACAAAGAATTAAATGTTACCAGGTTTTTATTGAACACACCATGTAAACATTCACAGTGTAGGTGGAAAAAGTATGTGAACCCCAAGACTAATGATGTCTCCAAGAGTTAATTAGAGTGAGGTGTCAGCCAACTGGAGTCCAGTCAATGAGATGAGATTGGGGGTGTTTGTTACAGCTGCCCTGCCGTATAAAAAACACACACCAGTTCTGGGTTTTCTTTTCCCAAGAAGCATTTCCTGATGTGAATGATGCCTTGCACAAAAGAGCTCTCAGAAGAACCACGATTAAGAATTGTTGACATGCATAAAGCTGGAAAGGGTTATAAAAGTATCACCAAAAGCCTTGCTGTTCATTAGTCCACCGTAAGACAAATTGTCTATAAATGGAGAAAGTTCAGCACTACTGCTACTCTCCCTAGTAGTGGTCGTCCTGTAAAGATGACTGCAAGAGCACAACGCAGACTGCTCAATGAAGTGAAGAAAAATAATTGAGTGTCAGCTAAAGACTTACAAAAGTCTCTGGCATATGCTAACATCCCTGTTAGCAAATCTACGATACGTAAAACACTAAACAAGAATGGATTTCATGGGAGGATACCACAGAGGAATCCACTGCTGTCCCAAAAAAACATTGCTGCACATTTACAGTTTGCACAGGAGCACCTATATGTTCCACAGCAGTACTGGCAAAATATTCTGTGGACATATGATATCAAAGTTGAGGTGTTTGGAAGAAACACAAAACATTATGTGTGGAGAAAAAGAGGCACAGCACACCAACATCAAAACCTCATCCCAACTGTGAAGTCTGGTGGTGGGGGAATCATGGTTTGGGGCTGCTTTGCTGCATCAGGGCCTGGACGGATTGCCATCATCGAAGGAAAAATGAATTCCCAAGTTTTTCAAGACATTTTGCAGGAGAACTTAAGGTCATCTGTCCACCAGCTGACGCTCAACAGAAGATGGGTGTTGCAAAAGAACAACGACCCAAAGCATAGAAGTAAATCAACAACAGAATGGCTTAAACAGAAGAAAATAAGCCTTCTGGAGTGGCCCAGTCAGAGTCCTGACCTCAACCTGATTGAGATGCTGTGGCATGACCTCAAGAAGGCGATTCACATCAGACATCCCAAGAATATTACTGAACTGAAACAGTTCTGTCAAGAGAAATGGTCAAGAATTACTCCTGACCGTTGTGCGCATCTGATCTGCAACTACAGGAAATGTTTGGTTGAAGTTATTGCTGCCAAAGGAGGTTCAACCAGTTATTAAATCCAAGGGTTCACATACTTTTTCTATTGTTGTGACTTAGATGAAGATCAGATCACATTCTATAACCAATTTGTGCAGAAATCCATATCATTCCAAAGGGTTCACATACTTTTTCTTGCAACTGTATACGACAATATATATATATATATATATATATATATATATATGTATACACATATATACACACACACACATATATATATATATATATATATATATATATATATATACACACACACACACGGGACATCCCACACATGGGATAGGCATAAGGCCATCCTTCATATAAGATAGGGCCTGTGGTTATTCATAGTATTCAGTATATTGGGCAGACTAGATGGGCCAAATGGTTCTTATCTGCCGACACATTCTATGTATTTTTTTTTTTTGCTACACCCAGTGCATGAAAAAAGAGGAACCATGAAAACCCAAGGGAGGGAATAAGGAAAAGTACTGTCGTGGGGTATGGAAAATCCATTTACAGGTAAGTGTAATCATAATTTTTCCCTTCCCCCACAACAGCACCACAGAGAGAGATTACAGAGAACACTCCTTTCTTACAGGGGGCCACCACTTGATAGACCCTGGTACCAAATAGGAGATCAGGGGAAGAATTCGGTTGGAGACGACAGCCTTTCAGATTTGTTCAATGGAGACATTAGATCTTTCAGCCCAAGATGTGGAGACAGCCCTAGTGGAATGTGCCTTAAGAGAGGTTGGAGGGGGACTACCAGACAAAGAATAAGCTATGCAAATGACTGATTTAATCCATCTAGCTAGAGAACCTTTTGAGGCTACCTTTCCCTTGTTCCCCCCCGAAAAAAGAACAAAAGAGAAGAGGATTTCCTCCAATCCTTAGTTACTTCTAGGTAATGCAAAAGGCTTCTCCTAACATCTAGACAGTGTAACCTACTTTCCTCTTGAGTCTTAGGATCAGAAAAAAAAGTTGGGAGTACAATTTCCTGAAATCTATTAGTCCTGGATGGGACTTTTGGCAAAAAGGCAGGATCTGGTTTCAGGACCACCCTATCAACAGCAATTAACATATAGCCTGGATCTCGCTGATCCTTCTGACGGAGGTTAAAGCTATTAACAAAACTAGCTTGTAAGTAAGGAGTTTTACAGAACAGGAAGACAGTCTAATGGTTCAAATGGTTGATTGGTCAAGGCATTCAGGACTAAGTTTAAATCCCACGGGGCCATACTGGGAGATTTTACCTGTAGAAGTCTGTCCACTGCTTTAAAGAACCCATGGGTTAGAGCAGGCATCCTCAAACTGCGGCCCTCCAGCTGTTGCAAAACTACAACTCCCAGCATGCCAGAACAGCCTACAGGTATCAGCCTACAGCAGGGCATTGTGGGAGTTGTATTTTTACAACAGCAGGAGGGCCGTAGTTTGAGGATGTCTGGGTTAGAGGCAAAGTTTCTATGAAAAAGGGCTGAGAGAGCACATACCTGAAATTTTAGAGTGCTTTTAGCTAGTCCCCCTGACGGCCCTTTCTGCAGAACTTCCAGGACCTGGAAAACAGAGGTTTTCCGATGGTACGGAACCTGACATGACCCCTAAAAATTCTAGGTATTTTCTTCAAACCCTAACATAAATTGACACAGTTACCTCCTTTCTACTTTTCAACAAGGTGGACACTAGGGCCTCAGAAAACCCCTGTTTAATCAATAGCGCCCTTTCAAATTCCAGGCCGTTAGATTCAAACCCCTGACGTCTGGATGACACACTAGCCCCTGCTTGAGAAGATCCGGAGTCTCTGGAAGGACGCACGGTTCTGATATTGCCAGAAAGGGGCTATTAGTATCATTCTCGCTCCCTCGTTCCTGATCTTTTTGAGGAATCAAAGGGAAAACCAGAAAAGCATAACCCAAGGGGAAATTCCACTTCAGGAGAAGAGCATCTACCCCATACTGGGATTCCTTCGGGTTGAGAGAACAGAAACTGTCCACCTTCCTGATTGCTCTGGTGGCAAACAAATAGATGGAAGGAAGACCCCATAACCTGACTACTTTTAAGAAGACTTCCTGATTTAGTGACCAATCCCCCTGTCTCAACTGGTGTTGACTTAGAAAATCCGCCTTGACATTCTCTTTGCCAGTTATATGGAGGGCGGAGACGTGATTGACCCTTCCTTCTAGATACTGGAACAAAAGGGTTGCTTCTCTCATGAGGGATGTAGATCTTGTTCCCCCTGGTGATTTATATATGCTACTGCCCGATTGTCCGACATTATCCTTATATGATCTGAATAAATTAGGGGTAACACTTTCTCTAAAGTTAGCCTTGCAGCCAGTAATTCCTTTCTGTTTGAGGAAAACGTCTTCTGCTTCAGAGACCATCTCCATTGAATGACCTGGTCTAGAAAGTGGGCCCCCCATCCAAAGGGACTGGAGAAATTCCAAGGGATTCCCTGATCTAAATTTGATTTAATCTCCCGCCATGTCAGACTTCTTAATGTTTCCTTTGAGAACCCTTCTTTTTTACTCCAAAGAGCTCCCCCGTTTTTTTTGAGCAAACAGGATCTCCAACTGTAAAGCTCGAGTATGGAACTGAGCAAATGTTACTGCTAGTATTCGAGAGGTTAGTACCCCAATACTGACATGGCCATTCAACTGGACAGACAATTTGATGTTTTAACATCTGTAGCCTCATCTGTATATGTGCGATCTTTTCTTCAGTTAGAAAGACCCTCTGGGCTATAGAATCCAAGAAAAGACCCAGGAATAGCTGGTGAGTCTTTGGTTCAATTTGGGACTTCTTCAGATTTATCATCCACCCAAATTGTTTTAAAATTTTTGACACCTTCTGTACTGCTGTTATACAACTTTGTTCAGAGATTGCAATAATCAGAAAATCGTCTAGGTATGGCAGGAATAAAATGTCTTCTTTTCTTATGAAGGATGCCACATCTGAAATTAGCTTAGTGAATATTCCGGGGGCCATGGAAAGACCAAATGGGAGGGCTTGATATTGGAAATGACGAATCTGACCTCTGACTAGTACTGCCACTAGTTGATGAGACGGCTGAATGGGGACATGGTAATACGCGTCCTTCAGGTCGAGGACTGCCATGAAACAACCAGGGTAAAGTAATTGGATTGCGGAATTTACAGTTTCCATCTTGAATTTTCTCAGAACAAGGTGTCTGTTTAGTTGTTTCAGGTTTATAATAGTGTAATATTAAGAGGCGTCAGGTCAACGTTTCTCCCCCCCCATGCCCGCCGCCTCACTAATAGATGCGTTCCATCAAAAAGTACTACAAAATGTACGAGCACTGGTATATACGCTGGCTCCGTCTAATAGTAGCGAGGAAAGAAAAGCACTTAGTTGGCTTAGTAAGATGGAGGACATTGTGGTGAAGCCGGCGGATAAGGGGGGAAATGTGGTCCTGATGTCACGGAAATATTACTTGGAAGAGGCAGGCAGACAGCTTAGCGATAGCAGTACTTATGAGAAATTACGGACCAATCCGGTCCCCGACATTATGGTTAAATTGGAGAGTCTGCTTCGAAAATTCGTTGAGCTGAGGTGTCTACCCACCAATATATGTGACAAATTGATCCCTAAAAATCCCATACATCCTAAATGGTATTTCATACCAAAAATACACAAGTTACGCGATTACGCCCAAGTAACATATATAGGTTACCTTGATATTTACTGGTTCTTAAGGGACCATTATTCAGGACAAGGGGCGTGTAGTAACCGGCAGGGGAGGATACATTATTAATTTACATCAAAGCATAAGTTTAACTAAAGATCGGGGGATGTGGTCATCACGTGACCATTATTCAGGACAAGGGGCGTGTAGTAACCGGCAGGGGAGGATACATTATTATGTCACATCAAAGCATAAGTTTAACTAAAGATCGGGGGATGTGGTCATCACGTGACACCGCGTCACAGGGATTTGACCACATGACCCTATGACACGGCCATCATGTGACGCGACGTCACGAGTATGCGGTCACATGACCGCAAGACTACACCTCCGGATCCCGGTGTTCCATGTTCCTCATCAGGAGCCCTATTTAAACTGCGACCTTACACAATGTCACCCATCCCCTGACGAAGCCAATCGCCGCGAAACGCAGGTTTTGAGACGTGTACCGACCATTATTCTTTATTACTCTGTGACATTTGACTTCATTACGGCTGGTCCAACGTCTCCATATGTGCACATGCTCCAACAGCAGAAACGGTTTACTCAAGGTAGTGATTGTGTGTGTGCGCCTGTCTGATCGGACACCACCTGCCGTCACTGGCGGTGCTGCCTGTTTTAGGCATGCGCACCACTCTACTGCTCCATTTAACTTTTGTGTAGCGATTTGTGCCCTCCTGTTCTTTGTTTCCCCAGTGCACCCCCTGTTTGTGTACCACAATGGATGTATTGTTTTGAATACATAGACATATACATGTATTTTATAAATGTTTTTTTAATGTAATTTAATAAAAATTAATTTTACTATCGTGTTAAATTTGTTTGGGTTATACACATGTTTCTCTAAAAGGTAGTCTAATTCTGGGCCAAACAAGAATTCTCCCTGACAAGGGATACCACATAGTCACTGTTTGGAAGACAGGTCCCCCCCCGCTCCAATTCATTAACCATAGAGCTCTCAGAGCTGAATTGGAAAGAGAGGAGGCCTGAGCTAACAATCTAATAAGAGTCCCCAGAGGCATCAGCCATAAAGTCTGCTGCCCTCTGTAAGGTAGGGAGATAGGCTAAGATTTGTTCTCTGGGGCATTTATCACAAATCTGGTTTTCCAATCTCGCTAACCAAATAACCATGGATCTGGCTGCAACCACAGATGCTACACTAGGTCTAAAAGAGGAGGTGGATGCCTCCCATGTACTTTTAAGGCAGGAGTCAATCTTATCCAATGGATCTTTAAGAAATCCCATGTCCTCGAATAGAAGGGAGGAATTTTTTGATATCTTGGAAATGGCAACATCAATTTTTGGTGCCTTATCCCAAGAAGCAGAGGCCTCCTCCTCAAAGGGATATTTTCTCTTAAAGTCCTAGGGGTAAATACCTTCTTATCAGTTTTTTTTCCATTCTTTATCAATGAGGGCCATTACGCTCTTATGTAAAGGGAAACATCTGTGTTTCTTCTCTTGAAGCCCTTCAAATACCGAATCAACCATTGATTTATCATCTTTTACATCCTCAAGTTCTAAAGTAGAACGAATAGCCTTTAATAGTTTGTCCATATCTTCCACCAGAAATAAGCTTCTTTTGTCTAACTCCTCTCCAGAGGATGAGGACTCTGTAGATAAAAATGTTTTCTGCTCCTGATCACTGTCTATGGAATCCACTTCTGATGACCAAGCCTCTGTGTTTTTTTTTTACGTTTACAAGATTTCAAAGAAGATCTAACCTCCGATCTAATAAAAGACTTAATATTCTTTAGGAAATAATGGGATTCTTCCAAAACTGTTTTATCCATGCATTGCTGGCACAGCCTTTTAGTGTAAGAGGAGGATAAAGGGCATCTGCATAGCGCACATTATTTGTTTTTCTGTTTTGCCAAAACCTTTCTCTGTCTTGTCTAAAAATAAATAAATGACCAAACATCAGTTCATTAAATAGAACTGGGCACTTACCCCATATGTCTTCAAACATGAGCTTAAGTACCCGGGCAGGAACCTCTCCTTCTGCCAGGTGGGTCTTTTCTCTTACTCCATGAGGCTAGGAAGATATTAGAATGTGAGACAGAAACAATATCACTGAAACTCTGTAGATATGGAAGGAGAACCCAATAATTAGGATTTATCAGCAGGATCGGTATTAAACAGGACAGCAGAAATAATCTTCATGGGAGGCAGTAGTTCAGGACCCCACTGGACCTGCCAGCGTGCACTGTATTAAGAGATCCCCCCCCCCGGAAGCCATGCGCATCAAGCACGATCCTCAAACCGGAAGCGCGCCCGTGGAAAGCACAACCACCTGAATGCGCCATATGGAACGCACACACCTTCCAAAAGCGTGCCCTTGGAATGCGCTCCACTGGAAGTGGGTCACAAGGAATGCATCAGCTTACTGGAAGTCCTCGTGAAGCGCACTTAGCCGTTCTGCCCTCAGAATTCACACGCTAGGAAATGCCCCGATCAGGCTGCGTGCAAAGGAATGCATCACCCCCCTGGGGCAGCTTCCTTCTCTTACTGCAATGTCGCATGGCCTTACTCCCCTGGATGTAAGTTGTGAAAACAAAACAAACCTCTTCTGCGGGCGCTGCCAAGGATCACATCAACTTCGGGTGTATGTTCCAATAGGTATATTGTCTACGCATTTCAGGGGGGGATAACCCCCATTCTCAGGACAGTGATACATATATAACAGACAACATTGACATATATAAAAAGCATTTTTGGCGCCAATAGGTCGGGAGAAAGGGGTGTGTCAGCGGGAGGAACACCCAGAGAGTGACAGAACTAGTCAGGACGCTCCTGGTGCTGATTGGGCTGCTCTACAGTTCTAATATCTTTCTACAGGGCGCTGGAGCTCTCGGATAATCAAGGGGTGTAGCTTAATGTCCGGCTTCTCTTCAAGCTCAGCGCAATAGGTCGCGCTTCCTTCACTGGTGCCAAGATGGGAACGCCCCTATCCTGAGTTCAGCACTCTCCTGAACTGACAGGGGAAATGTCCAGAGCTATGATCTGACAGTGCATTTTCAGGAGCGTTTATCCTGCTTTGCAGGGGCGCTGATTCTGTTGTGAACTTCATTTCTGCTGTGGCATCACTTCCAGTACCAAAATGAAATACTATAAAACATATATTACAAGATATATTATGATGACCTGTTCCCTGATCTACAGGACCTTTTTTTATTATTTTAGATCGGGACTGTTTTGTTATGATATCTGGGGTAGGCATTGAGAAACAAAGGCTGAGTATGGGGACGAGCAGATCTACAATTAAATATATATATAGACGTGTATGTATATATTTAGATATACATAGGCATAGGCAGTGGAAAGGTTTACTGTCATGGGTAGAGGGACCAGATCTAGAAAAACCCCAAAATACTCGAACGGATAATATTTCATAGAAACCCAAAAAAGGGTAACAGGGTTAGCAGTCAGGGATCGATGTATATTGAGTGCTGACACATACTGGTGTATTGGTTCCATATTTATGTTCTATTGTGGAGACCCTAGGGGCAGGCATTATGACGCTTTTCTGCCCCTCCTTTGTGGGTAATGTCCCCAGTGCATGTTATATTATCAGTGGTATCGCTTCCATCTTTTTTCTCTCCCTTTGTACACGCGCCTGCCACAAGCACCGGACAGAGGCCCTGGACCTCCACCGGCACCTAGGGTCCTGCCAACCCAACCTATGGGCGATAGACCCCAGCAGGTATGTTACCAACTGAACCTCCAGAACCTCTGGGACTTGCAGACTAACAGTACCTGAAAGAAAAATGTAGGTTCCCCGCTGCAGGGACAGGAAACCACTGAGGTGGGAGAGAGGCTCCACCTTTTATTCTGTAAGTTTCCTGTCCCTGGGGGACAGATCCTCTCTCTGTGGTGCTGTTGTGGGGGAAGGGAAAATGGGTAGTTTTTCTACACAGGTGACAGGAGAGGAGGAGCAGGAGCAGCCAGTGGAGCTACAGGGCGATGAGGAAGACGAGGCAGAGGACCCAGAAACACTGTGCAGTATGCATTGGAGATGGAGGCAGGGATCCCCTCCGAGTCATTTGCACAAATGGTCCGATGCATGCTCACTTGCTTGGGTAGTGACAGCCGAATTGTCACCATTCGGCAGAGGGATGACTTCTGGCTCTCCACCTTGTTGGACCCTCGATACCGGTCCAAAATGGGAGCCTTTTTTACACCCACTGAGAGGGAGGACAAACTGAACTACTATAGAGACATCTTATGTAATCAGTTGGCCGCTGCCTATCTGCGCCATCATCCATCCTCTCGCAGGTCTGACCTGAGGGGGGGCCCTTTGCACTCACGTTCCACTGCCATGGCTGCTGGGGAGGGGTGGGGTGGCAGGAGCAGTACCAGCTCCATCAGCAGCAGCCTGAGTCTAGAGTCGCTGATGAGCAGCTTTCTTCAACCACATAGTGAAGAAACTATTCACCAGAAGCTAGACTATTCACCAGCAGAACCAGAACCAGCAGGTGGTGGCATACTTGAATTGCAACCTTCCAGCCGTCATTGAAGATCCGCTGGACTACTGGGCAGCCCAACTGGATTTGTGGCTGCAACTAGGTGAGTTTGCCCTGGCAAAGCTGTCCTGCCCGGCCAGTAGTGTGGCGTCAGAGCGGGTGTTTAGTGCGGCAGGGGTCATAGTTACCCCAAGAAGAACTCGCCTGTCCACCCAAAATGTGGAGAGACTGACCTTTGTCAAGATGTATCAGGCGTGGATCAGCCAGAATTTCCACCCATCAATGCCTGATGCATCAGACTACATCATCCATGGTGCCACATCAACACTTTGACAAAAGAGACCGGTTCCTACCTGCCAAAGCTACTATTCTAATGCTGCCAACCGCCAGATGCCACACATCTGATGCCAAGTGCTCCTTCTTTCACTCACCATCTTCAGCTGGTACTGGTATGGCCACCCACCTCCCCACTCCGTCACCTGGTCACTCTGTGGTCTCCTGATGCTGCTGCCACATCCACACAATGTCAACGGGTTACTCTGTGGTCTTCTGATGCTGCTGTCACCTTTGCACTCTGTGGTCTCCTCTTGCTGCTGCCACCTCCACACTATGTCACCTTGCCACTCTGTGGTCTTCTGATGCTGCTGCCCCCTCTAAACGATGTCACCTCGCCACTCTGTGGTCTCCTCATACTGCTTCCACCTCCACACTATGTCACCTTGCCACTCTGCAGACTTCTCATGCTGTTCCCACCACTTCATGACTGGGCCACTATTTTACCTTTCGGCCTGGCTGACATATTTTTTTTACCTTTCTTCTGATCTGTCAGAAGAAAGGAAAAATGAGACGCACAACGGATTCTGTCTGTGTAGCAGCTTTAAGGCCTGTATGGTCCCTTCAGAATTGGCTTGTGTTTTGGTAGCCAAAAGCAGGAGTGGGTACAAAACACAGAAGATTTGCAAATATTCCATTTGCGTGGCATCTCTGTTTTGGATCCACTCCTGTTTATTTTAGCATTAGCAATACTGATGGAATACTGACCAAATGCGACCGAGCGACAGCGGTTGCTCAACAGACAGGATCCGTTTTTTGGGGGTTATTGTTCTGACGGATCAGAGGAAGGGCAAAATAATCAGTGATGTCAACACAACCTTACTGCTGACACCCTCTCCACACTGTCGGGGGCCTCTACTTGTGTAAGCGTTTAATAGAACAGGTTCTGTAGACATCTATGTGGAATCAGCTGACGACGGTGTAAAAGGAGTGCACTTCTTGGCGCTAGCATCAACCTGTAAGGCTGAGTTCATACTTGAGTTATTTGGTCAGTTTTGCAGTAATTCCTGTTATCTGCATGTCATACTGACTCACAGCATTATTTCACTACCACAGCAGACTTCCTATGTGTGTTACTGCAAGACAGTGTTCTACACCACTATAAAGGCTCTCTGAAGCCAGGAAATAGCAGTTTTTTAACATGATTCGCAGCTAATAAATTCAGATCCAACTAACTGGCCGAATCGGATTTTTGAAAAATTCCCTTATCTCTAACAAGCTTAACCTGTTTGTACTTATCACTTACAGAGGAACTTTCTGTTTAGAAAGGTTCAGTTCAAGGCTAGGTAGGTGGCTCAAGTTGATTTTATTAACAGCAGCTGCCATTAAACCATGTAAGAATGCTGCAATTTTGCTAATAGGCTGCACTGTGACACAAATAGACTGCACTGTTTGAATTAACTATAAGTGACCAGGAGGGTGAGATGGTAAACATATCCAGATTATGGTGATGGGTGTGGTTCATACACAAAAAACCTGCTCACTGCTAGGTGGTGTGGAACTACGGCTGCCAATATAACCTGTGACCAGATCACAAAAGAAATAAGAATAGTTCCTCATAATGACTCACTATCTTCTGAAGATCGGGCTCACAATGCTGAAAGTAGTAATACTTGCATTTTATTTTTATACGCTACCATGAACATTGTGTAGAGTAATTGCCTAGTACTGTTCCTTGTATAAAATTCACTACTTCAACAGATTTTTGCTGTTACACAATGTCCGATACTTCAGTCACACCTAGAGCTGCATTTACAATCTGTACTCAGGGAGGATCCTGTTGATTCCAACATGTACCTTTCAGCCCTACCACTCACAGGATCAACACACTGCAAATATAATGAGATCATGGGGATCTTGCTTCTTTTACTATGTAACCCTTTAGGCTAGTTTCACACTAGAGTTTGACAGCTCCGGCAGCAGTATTTGTCCGGCCGATTCTCAGCATATTTGCCGGGTTGCAGCCGGATCTCTGCCGGTCCCCCGGAGCTCTCAAATGCTAGTGTTAAACTAGCCTTAGTCTTTGAATTTCAACAAAGCATTTAACATATGAAAACTATGAACTATGTACAGTGATAGGTGTGGATAGATAAATGTATGATCGGCGGTGATCGCTTATGACAAGGAGAAGGGGTTCCCGTGTCCCCTTTACTCTCACAGAAATTAATGGAGCAGTGGACAATCATGTGCACAATGGCTCAATTCGGATGGGAGTTGGGGAACTCTCTTTCATGGGTGATAGTTTTTGTGGGATAACTTTTTACATTTTACAACTTTTTTGCAATAAACCCCCCCCTTTTTTTTAAAGAAAAAAATGTTTTTGCATTGCCGCTTCCCAAGACCCATAACTTTTTTTTATTTTTCTTTCTATGGAGTTGTGTGAGGACTTGATTTTTGCGGGACGACTTGTATTTTTCATTGTTATCATTTTGGAGTAAATGGCGCTTTTTAACCGTCGTTATTACGTTTTTTCGGTGGCAATTAACAATAAATTAGCAGTTCTGTTTTATTTTTATTTATTTATTTTTTTACGGTGTTTACCATAGGGGATAATCTATGTGATATCTATGTAGTCCGGGTCGTTACGGACACGGCAATACCAAACATATGGGGGAGATATTTTTTTTTGCAATTTTTTTAATTGAAAAGCGTATTCAATATTTAATAAATGTGTTTTTTTTTTCTCTTTTTTACCACTTAATAGTCCCTCAAGGGGACTATAAGAGACAGTATTTCGATTGCTTTTAAAATGCAATGCACTTGTGCATTGCATTTTAATGGCAATGCTATTCTAACATTGACCAGCAGGCTGCGCCCATTACTAATAGCTGGGCTGGGACCTATATCAGACCTCTACCAGCTTTCGCACATATCGGCACCCCGCGATCGCATTTGCGGAGTGCTGATTGGAGACAGAGTCCGCTTCCTCTGTCAGCACTTTACATCCGGCTGGCACCATTGACCACGGCATGTAGAGTGTTAAACAGCCCGGATCGGCACTCCTACCCGTCCGGGCTGTTAGAGGAGGGCCATGGCTCCATACTGCACGGGGTTAGTATTATAACTTTTATATGTTCTTCATTGTGTCCTGGACTACAAAAATGCTTAAGGCACAGGAAAATTTACCTTTTCTTTTTTAATCGTGTGGTGATAAGGTTGAATCCTTGCTTTAAGTTCCTGTCCTGCTTCTCCAATAAACAGATCCCCAACAGGAGATTTAGTGCAGAGAATCATTTGGATTGAAGGTACATGGCGGTTTTCTTCTTGTATTGGAGAAGTTGACTATCCTAGTGTTCCACGGACGTGTGAATGCAGCCTTATGGATTGAAAGAGATGCAATTACATCTGATCACTTGACCGTAGATCATGGACTTTTACACGTTTTTGGGGTGAAAGCTGTCCCATTTGAAGTATGTTGGTCAATTGAGAGGTTTTCTATACATGGATGTCTGTAAGGGGCAGATTTCGGTATTTGAATAGTTAAGGATCGTGTTTATGGTGGGATGAAATTCATTGAATCGTTGGAATTCTGTCAGTTCACGTTCAGAGTATGTCCAGATTACTAGAAGATTATCAATGGAAGGGACATAAACCCAGGGTTTGATTGATGGGACGGAAAACCAAGTCATTTTCCAGTTTTGACATGGCACGGTGTCACATTGCAGTACCAATTTTCGGCCCATGGAAGTTCCATTGTGATATAGATATATGTCTTTGCCAAAATAGAAGTAGGTAGTCATGGTGTGCTAGCATAATTAAAAAAGTTATAATAAGCCCGACGGCTATTGTTTGTTGTGATGGCGCACATGTTGGGGGGGAACTGTTTCTTGTTCTTCTTATGTTCCTTCTTGGATATTCGCTCGATGTATCTTAATTCAGCAAGATGCAATGTATTTCTTTGTCTAACTGTTCTTGTATCATTCTGCTTTGCTGCAAAACTTATAAAGTTTAAAAAAAAAAAAAAGTTATAATAAGTATGTGTTGCTTTTTATTTTGTGTTTTTTTTGTGAAGGTTTTTCATCATTTACATATTTTTCTATGAGCACATTATAATCAAGAATATATGATAATGCCGTATTAGCTCTCAATGTTGGTGGATTAAAGGAATTCTACTGTACTAAAGCAGGTACTAAAAAAAAGGAACATACTGACAACTATATTAACACTTGTTGCTTCCAAGTGTATCTTACAATGACACGGGATTAACAATGAATTGAACATAAGGAACTACTGTTTGCACATTGCTGCTGTGACTGTTTTTAAGCTTGGGGAATTACTGCCTGGAAAACAAGTGCAAGAAAGAGCTAGTTAATTTGGACTGCAACACTGACTGCTGGCATTACACTTGGTTACCTGGAACAAGCACAAAAAAGCACTAGCAAACAAATCCAGATTCAGAGCCAAAAAAGCTTGAGAGCTGAACAGAAGATTACGTGGAACTAAATCAATGTCCTATCATTTCTCAAAATTAAATCTTTCTGCTAGAACCTGATCTGAGATTTGTACAGCTTCATATCAAACATAGCCCCCTTTTTAAAATTGCTTTCAAATTCTGAATTTACATGAAGGCTTTATAGTGATACACTGCAGTCTGAAACTGAAAAAAAAAAATACATTTGAAAGACTTGGCTCAATTATTCTCTATATTTGTGACCAACTCTTACAAGAATAGAAGTCTTTCATGGAGTGCCTACTCATAATCAATGAAAAGGAAGAATGCAGTTGAATACCTTGTATATAGGTACACAAACCTATTAAAGGACAAATGCCAAGGCCAGTCTTTACCATTGTCTCTGCAGACGGAACAAAAGTAGCCTTACAGACCCAAATATTAATTTGTCCTAGGGAAACAACTGCATGGATTTTGTATGTACTCTCCATGTTTTTTGCAGGTTTTCTCCCACATTCCAAAAACTTACTAATAGGTTCATTTGAAATTCACAAAATAGTAAAGTCAATTAGGATGGCTCACTCAGCTGTAGAAAGGATTGTGGTATGTGAGTGCTTTATTCTGAAGGGGATCCAGGCACAGCTAAGCTAAAATGTGAAATATACAGAAATGTATCAGCACTCCAGCAAACCACATGGACTTTATTGCATTAATTATTAAAAAATATACAACAGATATTTACCTGTTGGATACATAAAAGATATATAAATAACAAAACACATGAATAATCTAATTGATAAACCCCATTAATCTTATAGTCCTGGTGCAATCTAGTCTACTTAAAAATAAAAATTAGATTAAAACATGTTCTGCGGGGCCAGTGTTCCCACAGAGACTAAGTGGTGACCGCTGGTTTTTGATGTGCGAGCGCTGGCCCTGAAGCACGTTTTAATCAAAAAAAATTTTATTTTGATTACCTAGATTGGACCAGGATTATACGATTAATAACGATTTATTTGTTTATTCATATGTTTTGTTATTTATATATCTTATGTCTTAAGCTACTTTCACATCTGCACTTTCCCTTTCCCAGGGCCGGGGCTTCCATATAGGCAAGAGGGGCAATTGCCCCCGGGCCCCCAAGTCCATAGGGGCCCCCAAGCCCACCACCCAACACCGGCCCGCAACTAACTACAATATAATATTTTCGTGGCGGGCACTAACAGCGCTAAGTAGATGGACTACAGAAAGAGGCTGAGCCAGGCGAGCCACAATGCAGAGGGGACCGCGGCCGCTCTGAGCCCCTCTTTGCCTCTTTTAAATGAGCAGTGGCTGCTGGGGCCTGGAGCGTGTCGCCGCATAGGCACGTCTTCGCGTCTGTGATGTTGCGAGCTCCACCCCCAGAAAAGAAGAAGGAGCGAGCACCAGGCACTGCCAGGGAGGCTCTCTCTCACGGTGGCTGCCGTGCCGTTCAGCTTCTGTCCACATACAGCCAAGGTATAAATAACAAGATCTCTCCCGTCCCAGTGGGAGCAGAGATGTGCTAGCCTGGAGAAATGTGCTATTGGGGGGGTGGTTTGGGGCCCTGTTAGAATTAGAGATGTGCCAATGGGGGGGAGAAGGAGAGATGTGCTGCTCTGCTGCCATTGGCCTATGGAGGGGGAGGAATGTGCCATTCGGGGGGGGGGGGGGGAGATGGAGTTTGGGAAGTGTGCTGCCATGGAGGGGGGCGGGGGGAGAGAAATAATGTGACGCGTAGGGGGTTATGTAAAAAGGAACGGATGATGATGTGACATGGAGGGGGAGAAATGTGACATGGATGAAGCTGGAGGGGGGGAATGAGATTGAGGGGGTAAAATGTGACATGGAGGGGGAGAAATGTGACATGGAGCGGGAGAAATGTGACACTGAGGCGGGGGGGCATCATTGGGGGCACTTTTTATTGGCACATTGTTAGGTTGCACTATGGGGGCACTTCTTACTGGCACATGATTGAGCGGCATCTTTGGGGGCACAGTTTACTGGCACATTATTGGGGGGCAACTATGGGGGCACTTATTACTGGCACATTAGGTGGCACTTCTTGCCGGCACATTATTGGTGGTGGGAACTATAGGGGCATCTACTGAGGCTACAAAAAGGGTTATGTTATATGGGGGGCTCTGTACAGTGGCATTTTATACTGGGACACATTATTGTGGGTACTATGGGGAAGGGGGGAGAGAAATACTATGGGGTCATCTATGGGGGCACTAAGAAGGGGTATTTTATGCTTGCAAATTATGGGGGACACTGAGGGCATCTAGTGGGACACTATATAGGTGCATTTTATACTGATACTCGTAATCATTTTTATTTGACTATTCACATTGTGTTTTTGTTTGTAGTGTGTTATGTCCCCATTTGGGAGAAAATAACAAATTTTTCTCTACAGCTGGGTTTTAAGCCTACCCAAAAAATCTAACTGCACTGTTTATTTAGAAAAATACCTTGGTACTTGGAAATTTTTATATTTGATTCCTTTTTTGTTGCATTTATTTATTGCAATAATAAATATTACAGAAATGTTTACTTGTACATGTTGCTTTGCCACTTGCATTTGTTTACAATACGGGAAGTTAAAGTCAGCAAGTGTCATGGGAAAGTGGGGGGGGGGGGGGGGGGAAGACTTATTGTTTTTCACACCAGGGCCCTGTTTCACCTAGAACCGGCCCTGCCCTTTCCACTATTGAGATCCGTCAGAGGATCTCAATAGCAGGGCAAAAACGCTTCAGTTTTGTCCCCATTCATTGTCAATATCAAATCATTACCCATATGCTCAATATAAGGAGAATAGCAGAAACTCCTAATGCTGGCCATACATGTAATGATTGCGGAGACCCTCAAATGCCAGGGCAGTATAAACACCTCACATGTAACCCCATTTTGGAAAAAGAAGATACCCCACGCTATTCGCTGAGGGGCATATTGAGTCCATAAAAGATTGAACTTTTTGTCACAAGTTAGCGGAAAGAGAGACTTTGAGAGAAGAAAAAAAAATAAAGTCAATTTTCGCTAACTTGTGCCAAAAAAAATAAATCTTCTATGAACTCGCCATGCCCCTCATGGAATAGCTTGGGGTGTCTTCTTTGCAAAATGGGGTCACTTGTGGGGAATTTATACTGCCCTGGCATTTTAGGGGCCCTAAAGTCTGGAATCCAAATGCCTAAAAATGCCCTCCTAAAAAGGTACTCATTGGAATTAGGGCCCCTTTGCGCATATTGGCTGCAAAAAAGTTGCACACATGTGGTATCGCCGTACTCAGAAGAAGTAGGGCAATGTGTTTTTTTTTTATCAAAGACATGGAGAACAATAAATTTAGAGAAAAGTTTATAAAGAAATGTAGTTTTTTTTTTTATTTTACAACAGAAAATGAAAAAATGTAATTTTTTTGCAAAAATTTCGGTCATTTTTGATTAATATAAAAAAAAAATTAAAATGTCAGCAGCAATGAAATACCACCAAATGAAAGCTCTATTAGTGAGAAGAAAAGGAGGTAAAATTCATTTGGGTGGTATTACAGTAGCGTAGCTAACAGCTCATGGGCCCTGGTGCAAGAGTTCAGCTTGGGGCCCCTTCCCTCAGTGCTTTGTGTGTCTTCTTATGCGGCACAAGGGTCTTTGGGCCCCCTCAGGCTCCTGGGCCCGGTAGCGACTGCTACCTCTGCACCCCCTATAGCTACGCCCATGGGTGGTAAGTTGTATGACCGAGCAATAAACTGTGAAAGTAGTGTAGTGCAGAATTGTAAAAAGTGGTCTGGTCATTAAGGGTGTTTAAGCTAGGGGGGCTGAGGTGGTTAAAGATAATACAACCGGATCTGTTCATAACGGATGCAGACGGTTGTATTATCACGACGGAAGCGTTTTTTTGCTGATCCACTGGTGTGAAAGTAGCCTTAGACAGGTAGATATCAGTGGTATATTTTTGATAAATAATTAATGCAATAAGGTCCATGTGGTTTGCTGATACATTTCAGTATATTTCATTTGGAAATCAGATTGTGAGTCTCAATGGAGACCCTACGTGAGTGATGACAGCACTGCTGAATACCTTAAAGCAATATCAATTAATAAAATAATAAGCTCCTATAGTAAGTTCCTCTTGTATGTACATTTACAATGCATACACTTGCTTAGAGCATGTCCATAGGACATTACTTGATAGGGAGAGGAAACTCTTGGATGAAGAAATTAAAATCACCAATCATGGAGAGATCTGGGTACCACTATTATCAGTAAAGCTGCTGAGGCACCTCTGCAATGCTGTAAGAGTCTTGTGTTTTAACCCTTTCACCCCTTAGAGGATTTTTTGTTTTTGCATTTTCGTTTTTCACTCCCTGCTTTTCTGGACAATAACTTTTTTTTAAAATAATTTTTCCGTTCACATAGCTGGATAAGGGCTTGTTTTTTGTGGGGCAAGTTGTACATTATGGTACCACTTAATGTTGCATACAGGGATCTGGATAGATTGGAGGCTTGGGCAGAGAAATGGCAGATGAGGTTTAACACTGACAAATTTGTAAAGTTATGCACATGGGAAGGAATAATGCAAGTCACCCGTACATATTAAATGGTGAAACACTCGGTAACACTGACATGGAAAAGGATCTAGGAATTTTAAAAAAAAAAAGCAAATAAAAAAAAACAGTGTCAGGCAGCTACTGCCAAGGCCAATAAGTTAATGGGTTGCATCAGAAGGGGCATAGATGCCTGTGATGAGAACATAGTCCTACCACTTTACAAATCACTAGTCAGACCACACATGGAGTACTGTGTACAGTTCTGGGCTCCTGTGAACAAGGCAGACATAGCAGAGCTGGAGAGGGTTCAGAGGAGGGCAACTAAAGTAATAACTGGAATGGGGTAACTACAGTACCCTAAAAGGTTATCAAAATTAGGGTTATTCACTTTAGAAAAAAGACGACTGAGGGGAGATCTAATAACTATGTATAAATATATCAGGGGTCAGTACAGAGATCTCTCCCATCATCTATTTATCCCCAGGACTGTGACTGTGATGAGGGGACATCCTCTGCGTCTGGAGGAAAGAAGGTTTGTACACAAACATAGAACAGGATTCTTCACTGTAAGAGCAGTGAGAATATGGAACTCTCTGCCTGAGGAGGTGGTGATGGTGAGTACAATAAAGGAATTCAAGAGGGGACTGGATGTATTTCTGGAGTGTAATAATATTACAGGCTATAGCTACTAGAGAGGGGTCGTTGATCCAGGGAGTTATTCTGATTGCCTGATTGGAGTCGGGAAGGAATTTTTTTCCCCTTAAGTGGGGAAAATTGGCTTCTGCCTCACAAGGTTTTTTTTACCTTCCTCTGGATCAACTTGTAGGAAACAGGCCGAACTGGATGGACAAATGTCTTTTTTCGGTCTAGTATACTGTGTTACTATGTTACAATGTAGTGGGGAACTGTAAAAAAAATCCAAATGGGGTGCGAATTGGAAAAAAAAAAAAAATTCACTACTGCCACAGTTTTATGGGTTTTGTTTTTACAATGTTCCCTATGCAGTAAAACTGATCTGTTATCTTCATTCTCCTGTCAGCACAATTATGGCAATAACACAATTAGGCGTCATAAATTGCCCATGATCTTCAGATTTTTTATTGCTTATTTTTATTTTGGAGAAAGGGAGGTGATTTGATTTTTTTTAACCTCTTAAGGACATAGGACGTATGGGTACGCCCTAATGTCCGAGTCCTTAAAGACACAGGGCGTACCCATACGTCCTAAATAAAATCGCATGTTAAAAAAATAATAATCGCAGCAGGAATCATGTTTCTATCGTGCAGCAGGAACAATGTTCATATGCCGAGGGGGGTCCTGTGACCCCCCCGTATCGGTGATCGCTGCAAACCGCAGGTCAATTCAGACCTACGGTTTGCAGCGCTTTGCGATGTATCTGATCCCCGCAGTCGATCAGAAACTTTAAAATGCTGGCAAATGTTTTTTTTTTTTTATTCCTGTAACCTCCCCCGTGCCCTCATTGTGATGGGCGGTGCGGGGAGGGGGGAGGCTTGCGGGCGGTGCGGTGGGGCAGGCGGTGCGATCCTCTGCTCGCCCCTCCGCTCAATTTCAGGATGGCCGAGGATTGCCAACACTCTGCTTGTAACGGCTGACATTCGTGCAGGCACGGATGTCAGCCTTTTAACCGATTCCATGCCACGGTCCGTAGGGACCGCTGTATGGAAGTGGTTAAGAGGGAGGGAGCTGCTGTGGGGGGCTGCTGTGCCTGGTGCAGCCCCTCTAGCTCCAGTCCCCAGCTTCCCTCCCTCCCCATCCTCCGCTGCTCCATTATAGCAGCGGATGAGGGTAACCATGGCAACAGGACGCCTTCAAAGGTGTCCTGCTTGCCATGGTAACAGAACTCTGATCAGACTTTTGCTAAAGGCAAAAGTCTGATCAGACTAAGTGTCAAGTAAAAAATACAGTACAGTACATTATATAATGTACTGTACTGTATTATACAGACACCAGATCCACTGGATCTTCAAGAACCAAGTGGATCTGGGTCAACAAAAAAAAATGTAAAGAAGTGATAAAAGGTAAAAACAAAAAAAACACATTTATCACTAATAATAATAATAATAAAAAAAAATACACTACACATGTTATATATCACGGCGTCCGTAACAACTGATTTTACAAACTTTATTAACCCTTTAGGTGTTCCACAAGAAATAAAGGAAAATGGAGATGAAATTTCAAAGTTTAACTTTTTTGCCAGATTTTCCATTTTAATCCATTTTTTTCTTTAACACATCGAGGGTTAACAGCCAAACAAAACTCAAAATTTATTGCCCTGATTCTGCTGATTACAGAAACACCCCACATGTGGTCGTAAACTGATAAAAGGGCGGACCGCAAGGCACAGAAGGGAAGGAACGCCATATGGTTTTTGGAAGGCAGATTTTGCTGCACTGATTTTTAGATGCCATGTCTCATTTGAAGCCCCCTGATGCACCTTTACAGTAGAAACTCCAAAAAATTGACCCCATTTTGGAAACTAGGGGATAAGGCGTCTTACAGTGTTTTTTTGGGTACTGTTTTGGGGTACATATAATTTTTAATTGCGCTATATTACATTTTTTGTGATGCAAGGTAACCAAAAAAGGGCTGTTTTGGCACTGTTTTTATTTTTTACAAGATTCATCTGACAGGGTAGATCATTTAATATTTTTATAGAGCCGTTCCTTATGGACGCGGCGATACCCAATATGTATAACTTTTTTTTATTTATTTAGGTTTTACACACAATTAATATTTTTGAAACAAAAAAATTATGTTTTAGTGTCTCCGTAGTCTGAGAGCCATAGTTTTTTCAGTTTTTAGGCGATTGTCTCAGGTTGTGTATCATTTTTGCGGGATGAGGTGACGGTTAGATTTGCACTATTTTGGGGGTCATATGACTTTTTGATCACTTGCTATTACACTTTTTCTGATTTAAGGTGACACAAAAATGGCTTTTTGACAAAGTTTTTATTCAATTTTTTTTACAGTGTTCACTTGAGGGGTTAGGTCATGTGGTATTTTTATAGAGAACGTTCTTATGGACACGGCGATACCTAATATGTATACCTTTTTTAAATTTATTTAGGTTTTACACAATAATATCCTTTTTGAAAAAAAAAAAAAAGATGTTTTAGTGTCTCCATAGTCTGAAAGCCATAGTTTTTTCAGTTTTTTGGAGATTGTCCCAGGTTGGGTATCATTTTTGCGGGATGAGGCGGTGGTTAGATTGGCACTATTTTGGGGGTCACATGAGTTTTTGATCGCTTGCTATTACACTTTTTGTGATGTAAGGTGAGAAAAAAAGGCTTTTTGACAAAGTTTTTTTTTTTTTTTTACAGGGTTCAGGTCATGTAGTATTTTTATAGAGCAGGTTATTACAGACGCGGCGATACCTAATAGGTTTACTTTTTAAAAAATTTTTTACATTGAATACAAAAAAGCATTTTTGAAACTAAAAAAATCATGTTTTAGTCTGAGAGCCATAGTTTTTTTATTGTTTGGGCGATTGTTTAGTAAGGCATCTGGTTGCCATGGCAACGATCGCACCGCTGCGATCACAGCAACAGCACGATGGCACAGAGAGGGAGCTCCCTCCCTCTTAACCCATGGATGCCATGGATGAAACAGGCATCTTACACTAGAGAGCTCCGATTGGTTAGTCTGCAGAGACTAACCAATCGGAGTGATCCCTGGCAAGGGACCACTCCGTGACAGCAGCAGAGCAGGGAGAGAAGCTTTAATCCAAGCGCTTTGCAGTGCTTGGATTAAAGCTCCGCCATGACGTCTATACATGTGCTAGCTGCACGGGGTATGTGCAGATAGGACGTATATAGCCGTATGGCAGACGTGAAGGGGTTAATATGATCCTTGCTGTTAGGGGCATGTGAGAGAATTAAATTATAGCATCACTTTAAATGAACTGCATACCCAAATAATTGTAAGTGACTACCGATATTTAAGATGATTCTCTTCTAGTTTGTGGTTTCTAATATTACTGTTATCTTGATTATCTTACTGTATAGAGACAAAATGCAGTATGGCCACAGTAAGTGAAGACAATTTTACATAATTGGCTATGCTACCTTACTCTTGGCTGTTTTAAGAACAGTATCACAATAGATGTTTTTTTTTTATCTCAACTACCCCACCACCGCCAATGGTCAAATTGCAGTATGGTAGTTGGTTACTAATGTCAGTAGCTCAAATGCATCTGTAAGCTAGTCCATGTGCAAGCATATGACCATACTCTTGGTGTTTCAGTCCTGCTTGGGTTACCTTTGCTCTCCCCCGCACAACACATGCCTTTTAGTCTCACTGCTCTTCGCTCTCACCCCTCCAGGTATGAGAAGGGTTTTGTGAGTAGTAAGTAGGGGAACAACAGAGAATTGTAACCACCTCACACCTTGCAATAAAGAGGCAGGCTGTTGTACATAGAGGCAAGATCTATGATAGGGTAGAGGAATTATGGGAAATGCAGTCCCTCGAACTGGTATTCCCAACCACAGCAAACCCTGTCAGCATCAAAACAAAGGTGCTAAATATAGAAAAAAATATAAACAAATATATAAAATCTAGAAAGGAATAATAAAAGTATACCCATATATTTGTCCTCTTGTAGAGAATACAGGTGTTCATATTGTGATGTATTTTTCCATTTTCATTGGAGACTGGTTGAAGGGGCATGACCTAGAAAAGGAGGCAGGACTTACTGCTGTTGGTACTATGGTGTTTCACTCGTTGCCACTGTACCATGTGCACCAGCAGCTAGTAGGTTTGAATTGGGGCCACTGTGTTAAATGGCGGTTCATGTTACCACTGCTCCATGTATCCTGGCATCAGTTACTTGTGGTGTGAATTGTCCCTATGTGCTGGTATCTCACCTTAGTCCTGTATTGCGAGTGTTATTCATTCCCTAGCTGACTGTGTGTGCATTTGCTTGTCTAAGGAGTTTGTTAGTCTGCGTCAGTCTGGTATATGTTTTTTTTTTTAGTTCTGTGACCTGCTCTGAAACTGCTGGGATTCTGTTTTTGTCCTGTGTTGGAGCTTTGTCTGTCTGAACAGTTTCTTAGGGCTCATATACATGAGCGTGTGCCCTGGGTCCGCAATATATGGGCACCGGCCACGTGCACTCTATCACGGATGCGGACCCATTGACTTAAATGGTTGCCCAGTCCTCAAGAAACACAAGGTGCACAGAAGCCCACGGATGCACTACGAATTGCTTCCGCAGGCTTTCAGTCAGTGCCTTTGCACCACAAAAAAATAGAACATGTCCTATTTTTTTTTTGCAGTGCGGACCGTCTCTTGCAGATCGCAGATCCATTAAAGTCAATGGATCCAGATCCACAAACGGCGTGCACGTTGACGGCGCTCATGCATTACGGACCACTATTTATGAGCCCTTAGCGACAGTGTGAGTGTCTGGTGCTTACTTCCACCTACACACCTTGACCACTGCAGTCCAGTATCCATTATGTCTGTACATGTTCCTGTTGCCCATAAGTTTGGTTCTTTTAGCCTGTTTGTTTGGGTTCCTGATTATCCTGTCTCGTGCCTGTATCTGTGTTTGCCTTGGATTTGCCTGTATTCTGCTTGGTGATAAATTTGTGCCTTGCTTGTGTTAGTGGTGCCTTGAACTAGTGTCTCTGACGATCAGTTGCCAACTACACCGGGACTATTCCAAGAGGTAGCAGCCTGGTGGCTCTTCTGCAGCTTTGATGGGTGAATACCAGGTGATTGTCAGGATAACACCCTTGGGTGTAGCCCAGCACCAAACCAGTTAGTTGGTACAGAGGTTAGACAACCACTGCATCACCTGTCCGTATCAGCTACTTTGTCCTACTGCAGACAAGGCACAGAATGGAGACTCCTGTTGCAGCCAGTCGTCTTACAACCAGGACAGTAAGGAAGAAGATGATGAACATGGTTGAGCTCTTGGGACACAGAGAAAAAGATGATAATTACACTTACCGGTAATTGGATTTTCCATTTAGCCTCCACAACGGCACTAAGCAGGAGGGTTCCCGCCTCCCAGGAACAGGAAACAACGTGGAGAAACAAAGGTTTAAAAGCCTCCTCCTCTTTACCTTGTCCAGTAACTATCCAAGGAAACATAGGTGATGCCGAGTAGGAATATTTATATAGGTTTCTGATGAGAAGGTATACATCATTAGCAAAACACAGCAAAAACATATAAAATATGCAACATAACATGGGGTGGGAACTCCCAGTGCCGTTGTGGAGGCTAAATGGAAAATCCAATTATCTTCTCCATACGCCTCCAACAGCACTAAGCAGGAGGATTAACAAAAAAAAAAAAACTATTTAGGGTGGGACTACAGCAGATAAGACTTTACGACCGGAGTCTGTAATGTTTAAAGAAAGTGGACAGAGTGGACCAGGTGGCAGCCTGACAAATCTGGGCCAAGGAAGCAGAGGCACCTTCTGCCCAAGAGGTTGATATCGTTCTTGTTAAATGAGCTTTTAGATTCAAAGGAGGGGGGACACCCTTTAACCTGTAAGCCATAGCAATAGTTATTTTAATCCGACGGGAGATAGTTATTTTTGAAGCCCCCTGACCTTTGTTTTGCCCTGCATATTGGATTAGAAGGTGATCTGACTATTTGTCTAGTAGCTTCCAGGTAGGCCAAGACAGATCTCCTGATGTCTAAGTTGTGGAACCTAATTTCTCTGTCGGACTTGGGCAGAAAGAAGGTAATGAGATTTCTTGTTGGCAATTAAATTTTGAAAATACTTTGGGCAAAAAGGAAGGTTCATGTTTTAATATTATTCTGTCATCCAGGATGGTTAAATATAGCGGTTTGCAAGATATGGCCTGGATCTCCCCCACTCTCCTAGCCGAGGTAATAGCAATCAGGAAATCCGTTTTTAGAGAGAGTAACCTAAGAGGGATCTCATTAAGAGGTTCAAAGGGAGGATCCATGAGTACCAAGAGCACCAGATTAAGGTCCCAAGGAGGTACAGTGGAACTAACTGCAGGATTAGATCTAAAAGCTCCCTTAAAAAACCATCTTCGAGGCCCTAAAATTATTTTAATGTCCGGAGATAAAGTGGGATTCCACGAGTTCCCTGCAAAATGGAGGAAAGCATTCCAAATTCTAAGGTAAATTTTTGACATGATAGGTTTACTACTCTTCAGTAGGGTATTGATGACTGTATCTGAAAGTCCCTTGGACCTTAGGATGGTTCGTTCAACATCCAGGCTGCTATACTCAACTGTAGTACATCTGGAGCCGAGCCGGTCCTTGTAGAAGGAGCTCCAGGATCTGTGGGAGCAACCAAAATTTCCCTTTTGAGAGACTCAGCAGAAGTGGGAACAACATCCTTTTGGGCCAATAAGAAGCTGTCAGAATCAAACGGCAATTTTCTTCCATTACCTTTGTCAGAACCCTGGGAATCAGGGATATCAGGAGAAAGGCATACAACATCGCCCCAGGCCATGGACCCGAAAATGCATCTACCCTGACTGGATTGTCCCTGTAGGATAGGGAATAGAACTGATCCCCTTGCCTGTGTGCTCTTGAGGCAAAGAGGTCCAAGATTGGGGTCCCCCATCTATTGCATGAGAAATATTTTCTTGTTTAAAAGACCAATCTCCTGACTTTAGACTCTTTCTGCTCAGGAAATCTGCCAGGGTATTCTCTTTTCCTTTTAGATAAACCGCTGAGATTGAATTTATGTGTTTTTGTGCCCATGAAAATAGCTGGAATGCCGTCTGACACAGAATTCTGCTCCTTGTGCCCCCCTGCTTGTTTATATATGCTACTATGGCCCCGTTGTCTGACAGAATTTTGACGTCCCTCCAATGGATAATTGAAAGAAAGGCTCTCAGGGCTAGAAAAAAAACTCAAAAATTTCCTTTGAGTTTAGTGGGAGGAGACTTGGACTCCAGACTCCCTGGTCTAGCTGATCCCCACAATGGGCCCCCACGCCTGACCCGCTTGCGTCTGTTATGATCATTGGATCTGCTGATCTCCATTGCACTTCTTGGTTCACATTGTCTGGATCTAACCACCACTGTAGAGAATACCTCACCAGAGTAGGAAGAGATACTCTTGTGTTCAGGGATAATTGGCTCTTGTTCCAAGCAGTTAAGAGAAAATCCTGCAAAACTCTTCATTGAAACTGAGCCCACTTGACTGGATGGTTGAGGTCATTAGACCCAGAACTACCATTATGTCCCTGAAGGACACTTTCAGATGTGACTGGAAAGTTGATATACTTGATATTATGTCCTGTTTCTTCTGATCCGGAAGAAAAGACTTCATAAGGTGAGAGTCCAGAAGAATTCCTAGAAATCTTCCTGTTCCTGGGGGACAAATCAGACTTATCTAGATTTAGTTTCCAACCTAGGGACTGATAGACGTCTCTGACTATTTGTAAATTTTTGATTAGAATTTCCGGAGAATAGGCTGCAATAAGAAAATCGTCCAGATATGGAATGAATAGGATCTCTTTTTGATGAAGAAATCCTGAAACCATGAGCTTCGTAAAAACACTGGGAGTGGTTGACAGACCGAAAGGGAGGGCTTGAAACTATAAGCGAACCAAGCAATTTTCCAGGTAGACTACAAAACGTAGATACTTCTGATGATCACTGTGTATGGGAACATGGTAGTAAGCGTCCGCCAAGTCTAGCATTACCACTTAACAGTCCTGGGGTAGTAGGTTGATTGTTTACTTGACTGGCTCCATCTTGAAGTTTTTGTAAGTGATAGGTTTGTTGAGACCCTTCAGGTTTATCATGGCTCTGAATGTCCTTTCCCTCTCTGGTCTAGTGGTACTGGAACAATGACTTATTTTTCTAGTAATGTCAGAATCTGTGACTTCCCAGGCGGAAACAAATTTTCTTAACCTTCCCCCCACCGGGTCTCTGGTGTCATTAACTGGGCTGTTTTGAAGACTTCTCCTCGTAAAACAGGAAACCCCTGCCTCTGCCTTTTGTGGGCTGCCAGGAGCCTGAACTCTCCTTTTTCTGATCTGGCCTATCCTTCCTTTGGTTATGAAAGGAACGGAGATGGTGGAAAAACCTAGACTCTGCTGTGAATCCCTTCTTTCTATCAGATGCTTTATCTAAAATATGATCTAGAACTGACCCAAAGAGTCTGTCGCCTTCACAAGGAATACTACACAGTCTGCTTTTAGAAGTATTTTCCCCTGACCACGATCTCAACCAAATAGATCTTCATGCGGAATTTTAAAGGGCCGGAGATCTGGCAGAGAGTTTCACCAAATCCGCTGAATCAACTGATAAAATATCCTCTCTGGGTGTTCCTGAACCTAAGTGTTCTTCTAGCTGAACTAACAATAAGGAAAAGGTTCTGGCAGTGTAAATATCTGCAATGCTGAGTCTCAACATGGATGTGCAGGTCTCCCAAGATCTTTTAAGAAGCAATTCACATTTTTTATCCATAGAATCTCTTAAAAGCCTTACGTCTTCAAAAGGTAAGAAGGACTTCTTGGAGATTCTAGCTATAGGGGTGTCAACCCTAGGAGTTTTATTTCAGTGGACGCTGAAGGGATATTTTCTTTTAAAAACCCTGGAGACTCCTGATCTTTTTTTCTGTGTCTCTCCACTTATCCGAAATTAGTATTTTTATACTTTCATGAATGGGAAAAACTTGTTTTTTTTTTCCACCAAAACCTCTAAACATTTGGTCCTGAATGTAATGGGTTTCCCTGGATTCTTTAATATTCATGGTAGCCCTGATAGTCTTAAGCAAAGATTCGGTTTCTTCCACAGAACACAAGGGTCTACCAGACAGTTGTAAATCACTTTCTATAAAGAGGACAAAAGCTTCTTCGGGTTCCTGAATAGCACACAGGTTAGGCTACTTTCACACCCGCGTTTTCTCTTTCCGCTATTGAGATCCATCATAGGATCTCAATAGGGGAGGAAAACGCTTCAGTTTTGTCCCCATTAATTGTCAATGGGGACAAAACTGAACCAAGCGGAGTGCATCAGAATTCATCCTGTTCCGTTTCATTGCATTCCCATGACGCGCACAAAAGCACTGCAAGCAGCGTTTTTGAGTGCGTCCTAGGATGTAGAGCAAGAAGGATCCGACGACACAAAAGGAAATGGATCCGTCGCCCATTGACTTACAATGGTTTTAGAGACGGATCCCTCATGACTATTTTAGAGATAATACAACCGGATCCGTTCATAACAGATGCAGACGGCTGTATTATAATGATGGAAGCGTTATTGCTGATAAGTGACGGATCCAGCAAAAACGCAGACGTGAAAGTAGCCTTACCAGAAAAATAAAGCGAAACCACTTTCACCTGCTATCCAAGGGCCCCATTAATCCTGGAACAGACAAAGGGCACTACAAGATATGTAATACCGCACTGTACTGTAAGGAGGAGCTACTACTACTACTTCTAAACATCATTGTATGTTAAGTCTGAATTCAGCTTACGATGGCCCAGGAGAGACCACTGTAAAATATTGTATCTTGAGGCACCACTGTACATGCTGCTGTATGCATCTAGCATTGATCCAAAATATTTTAATAAATCTTCTGTGGTGGAAATAAATTTATACAAATATACCGCCTCCACATTATAATGTGGCATGAATATTGTGAAAAACTATAGCAGGTAAAAAAAAAAAAAAAAAAACAACAAAAAACAAAACACACCCATGTTAGAGCAAAGAAAGTGCATATCCGTGTATTTATAGAACCCAGTATACATTTTCAGGCTGTGGATACAGAGTTTTCAAGCTCCTTTAAACGAAATAATAATTTAAAGTTGCATTATCACAGTAAAAAGTATATATCACCAATGCTCTGTGAATCCCTGTGTACTAGTAACACTTTCATTGCCAGATAATCTGCATATTGCTGCATCCCAGATTTCTGCCAGCACAAAGATAAAACATTGCTTAAAAATAACATTTTAGGATTATGCCTATACAAGCCCACTTATTAGTGAGGCCTTTAACATAGATTTGGTGCTCGACTCCAGCCTTGTATGTGGTCTTCTCCGTTAACTGATGTAAACTTCATGTGTGTTACACAAGTGTTAGAAGTATACTTACCACATTTACACTTTATTTTTCTTAGTACTGCATCTCATGAAGGTGAACAACAATTCACAACTTAGAATGAAGTTTAGTAAGCTGCCAAGTTAACCATCTGACTCAAAATGAAATGGCATGACAAAATATTTCACCATCTTTAGACCTTCTATCGGCCTGTAACCAAGCTGTCATCTTCCGTATTACATTTCAAAAACACGTGGCTAACTTAGGGCTTCCAATCAAACGTTCAGTCTAGTGAGTCCATGATTATAATAAACATCTCTGGTAAGAATCCAAACAGCATTGCATATATTGTTAGAAATATTCTGAAATTTGTGGGGGAAAAAAAGAAAGAAAATAAAACAAATGCCCCATAAAAAAAAAAAATCACACGTCAAAAATTTAAGAAGCGGGAGGAGTAGTTTTGAGGCTGTTGCTGGCTGGATGCTGAGATGGCATTACATCGTAGGGGCTGGAGGTAAACTTTTGTATCAGTCTGCAGAGAGAGGGCACAAAACCTGTTTAATGGTTTCCAGATTCCTCCCCTATATGGCTCTGGAGACCCTACAGAAAGAAGGTGGCCACTTCTCTCAACAAGGCGATCTGAGACTTAAAGCTGGCATCATCTGGCATAACGCTTGATGTAATCTTCCACTTTACTACGATACTCTTCCTGTAAGAAATAAAAAAAAAAAGAAACATCTATAAAACAAAATTCATTGGGCTGGGTACCGAGTTCTTTGAGAGGGAAGTAACACAATGGTGATCACGATAGGGAGTGTGAAAATAATTATTACTGAAATATCAGTGACTATAAATACAATTACTGGTCCATTAAAAAAAAACTTTTTAATCACTTCTAGCTCATTATAATAAAAAGGCCTGGAAATCCATGTTAGTCATGTTTAATATAAGCAGACTTATTCAGATCTCAGACAGACTTGGTGGTGTAGTTGTTATATTGCTGCCCATAAAAATATGTCTTCCAAAATGGCGTTAAAATAGTAGTAGAAATTATATAGGAATATAAGGAGGGCACCACGGAATCATGTGCACAAGGGCCTCTACAAACCTGGGTGACTCATAGCTGCCAGCTTTTGATAATGTATTTTATGGACACTTATTTTTCACCCCATAAGACGCACTTTCCCCCCAAAAAAATGGGGGGGGGGAGAAATACCTCTGCGTCTTATAGGGTGAATGTTGACATTGTTGCATCGCAGGCTGCGATGTATGAGCAGGGAGGGACTGGGAGCCAGCAATTGCGGCGGGGCCGATGCGTTCACTGTCCTCCGGCCCCGCCACTCACAGTGCTGTAGTATATAGTTATAAAAAGTCCCCTCATTCAATTAAACATGCCCCCTCACTTATTACGGTACCTTACATCCTAACAGCTTATGAATAATGCGGGCAGGCCGCCTGGGCGGGCAGCAGCGTGACTCCCTGATGTCACGTGCCTGCGCCGCCTACTTTTTGAATGAAGCAGGCCGGCGCAGGCACATGACATCAGTGAGAAAGGAAGTACGGATGAAATTAATGAGTCCGCATCTGTTATGCAAAATTGCGGAACGGATGCAGACACAAATATACGGTCGTGTGAATGGGCCCTTAATTGCATGCTTCCAACTTTGTGTTTTTTTTTCCATCATGAGTGTGCCCCAGTGCACCAAGCATGGTCGATAAATGCCCCAGTGCACAAAGCAAAGTCGATAAAGGAATGGCGTGTGAGTTTGGTGTGCAAGAACCTGACTGGCCCGCAAAGAGCCCTTGCCTTAACCTCAACCAACACCTTTGGGATAAACCACAATGGAGATTTCAAGCCTGGACTTCTCGCCAAACATTAGTATGATCGTTTGCTGGATGAATGGGCAAAATTATCACAGATGCACTCCAAAAACTTGTAGAAAGCCTTCCCAAAAGAGTGGAAACTGTTCTTGCTGCAAAGGGGGGGGGGGGGGGGGCACTTTATTGTAATGCCTATGGCTCCTGGAGGTGTAATATCTATCTATCTAAATAAAAAGTATAGGAAAACAACACTTGGTAAAAATGCTACCACCATGGACATAAATGAATAAACGTATGTTTTTTTCTGCATGAACTGCCGAGTGCTGTGATCCCTTCTATTTGTATCTATCTACCTACCCTCACTCGTCAACATTGAAATTGCAACACCAGGAAGGAAAAGATGTGGAATTATAGAAATCACAGGATCAAGACATGTTAATGATATGCATATGAAAAATTAGAAATAAAATGTTCTAAATATCTTTATTTATTCAGTATCGAGTACGATTATCCCAAGCAGGAATGAACACATTTACATGCCTTAGCATGCTATCAATGAGGTTATTGGTGGTTGTCTGAGGAATGTATAAATCTGAATTGGGATGAGCACACCTCCCACTGGTTTATGAGATTTAGGGTATGAGATAAGATAAAATAAAATAATTATTTTATTATATTATATTATTTTATCTTATCTCATACCTTCACTCTCATAAACCAGTGGGAGATGTGCTCGTCCCAATTCAGATTTATACAGTCCAACACATTTCTAGGGTTGGGTGAGACCCATCAGGAGACTGAGCACCCACTCAATATCTACCTTAAGTGAGCCACCTAATATTGTCTTTTGCTTTCCTTGTCTGAGGAATGTTCTGCCATGCTGAATGCACTTTGGGCAGCTGCTGGATACTATACAGCGGATGGAGCAGAAAGCATGTGTAATGGTCATATCTAGGTACTGCAGCTCAACTTCTATTCAAGTACACCGACACCAGAAACTACTCAGTATATGGAGCCTTCTATCCTCGGTACAGTTTCGGAAACCTGATCAGAACAGCTGATCGGTGGGGCTGGCGGGTGTCGGACCCCCTCCCCCATATTGATGAGGATAGTTCATTAATATCTAAGTACCAGAAACCCCTTTCCCATTGATTTAAAAGATACCAAGAAATTATAAGCCACTATGAACTACCAATCACAAATGTCAACCATTACATCTTTGGTAATAAATCTATATTGCTGTGAAATGGTACCCTGCGACATTCTCATGCTACCCTGAGACATTCAGCCCTTTGAAAGCAGAATGAGATCTTAAAGGGGACAGGGCTCAGTTCTAAAGTTCTTAAAAAGGAAGAAACCAGGTACTTTAACTCTTTCCTGACATGTGACATACTATTACGTCACAGGTTGGGTCTTTAAAGATAGCGCTAGCTGCTGAGCAGAGCGGGCACCATAGCATAGACCATACAGCAGACACCGGCAGCTAAGAGCCAGAGCTTATATGCAGCAGCACCTCATAAAGAATAACAGGAGGCTGCTGCACAGTGTTTCCTATGGAGTCCTTGCCTGTAGCAAGGCTCCATAGGAAACTAGTAAAATAATCAGACTCCAGTGCATCTAATGATTGCTTGTTATAGTCCCCGAAGAGAACTATAAAAAAAAAAATAATAAAAAAAAAAATAATAATAAAGTTTTCATAAATAAAACAAATGTAAAAAAAAATCCAATCACTCTCCCCCCCAAAATGAGAATAAAAAATGTAAAAAAAAATAAAAAATCGTATCATGGGTATTCCCGCGTGCAAAAACACCTGTACTATCAAACTATAAAAGTATTAATCCCATACGGAAAAAGGCGAAAAGAGGAGAAGGGTCACAATGGCCGGTTTTCCGTTTTTTGATCGCTTCTCCTCTCACAACAAATTAAATTAAAAGTGATCAAAAAGTTGTACACACCCCAGAACAGTATCAATGAAGAGCACAGACCGTCCTGCACAAAATGAGCCCTCATACAGCTCCGCACACAACTACCAAAATGATATAGGGATCAGAAAATTACAGAAAAAAACCAACTTATTTTTTACATTTTTTTCAGTATCAAAACACCAGAAAATCTATACATATGTGGTATCGCACAAAACTGTGGCAAATTTTTTATTTTTTTCCAGTTCTACCACCTTTGGAATTTTTTTTCCCAGTTCCCAATACATTCTATGCAATATTAAATAGGGGTGTTGGAAAATACAACTTGCCCCGCAAAAAATAAGCGCTCTTAAGGCTATGTGTATGGAAAAAACTTTTGGCTCTGGGAAGGTGGGGAGAGGAAAACAAAAACGCAAAGTAAAAAAAAACTCTGGTGTAGAAAGGCTTAGCCACTTTCTGGTCTTTTGATACCAATAACTACATGGATCTTACTAAAATAGTATTTGTTGATATTTTGTGCCGTCTGCTATATTTCAAAAGTCATCCTACCTTGTTAGGCAAATATTTACTGTCTGCATAGAGGTCCTGTCCATAAGATGGCCGCTGATGGATCAGTCAGTCTCCTCCATTCTAACACACTGCCCCCAAACTAAACTCTCAACACTGCAAGTGCAGATGACAGGTGCAGTTTATTTGAATGGAGGAGACATCACATGGAGGTCATTCTCCTGGTCACTTCACCCTCGATCAGCAGCCATTTTTATGGACAGAACCTCTTTTTGGAGAGCACACAAGACTTGGTAAAAAAAAAAAAAAAAAAGGTGCATTTCATCAAAGACTACATTAGTAATTGCCATATACTCATCTTACAAACACAATGGTCAACAGTAACCAGAAATTGGCCAACCCCTTTAACTATGTTCTTTTAGGTCTTTCTTATTAATCCAAGTCTTATAGCAAGTCTTCCATCTACTAAACCTCGGGATTTAGTGCTTGGAAACTGCACATTATCAGGAGATAAATGACTTGCATGTGTTGTTGGAACCACTGGTATATAATGTTAGTAGATTGATCACAGGATGAACCTAGTCAGACACTTACATTTGGCAGAAAGCATACATTTTCTGCTCAAGCTTAGATTTTTTTCATTTTTTTTAAAAAAAAAAACCTTTTCAAAAGCGTTCATGATGAATAAAAGGAACAAAGAGGTAAAAGTCCCTTTTGAAAGTCCTAGCTACACATTATTTACGGCTTCTTTTCATATGGAATAAAAGGCCAGTAGCATGAGCTAATGTACACACTCAACTGGCAAAGTTTGATTGCTGCAGACTATTTTCGTTACCATGCTCTCACAAGAGGCTTAATTGGCCTAATAGTAGAGATGGAGAACAATAATTTTGCAACTGCTTTCATGTTTACTGACAGAAACGGTCTGGCGATGAATCCAAGCTTAAGCTGGTTCAAGCCCAAGTATAATGTACCCTTAATTTAAGTGTTTAGTTTTATGTAGTGGCTCTTAACCTTGGCTAATGTAGGGGGATGAGCAAAAAATATTTTAAAAGAGAACTGTGCCCTCTGAGTACTGGATTTTCAGAAAAGCAACCATATTTTTTTTCTTAGAACAATGAGGACCTCCTAACTTCTATATTCCTGCACAATAGTGTTTTTTTTAACTTTGCAATAAATGGTAGCCACCCACTGTATGTCTTTAATCTTTATGCATAGAAGGGTGAGTCTTTCAGAGACAGTTCACAAGGCATTGCCTTCACTTTTCTATAATACTTTAAAATGAGATTCTGGCCACACTGTGTTATTTTCCTGGCTGTACTGACTGAGTACTGTATGTATGTTGGAGAAGGAGCCAGGAAACACTAATGCTGCTCGTGCTCTGTCTGCTCATTGTCATTTAACTCAATATGGTGGCACCCACTGCACAAGCTACAATGCAGATTTGAAGTAAAAAAAAAAAGAAAAGAAAAAATTTGAGTTCAAATAGGCCACCGTAAGAAATTCTGAAAGAAATAGAGGGTGACAAATCCTAGCACTGCTTTAACAAGCCACATTGGCCTCAGATTTTGTCCATTAAAAAATCATATTGGAAGAAACATCTCAATAATACGAGAGGGTTGGGCACAGAGCAGAATAGCACAGCATGTGTTATCAGTTCCGTCAGTGTGCTAAAACAGCAGCACAAACAATGCAAAATTGGACCATTATGTAAAAAAAAAAAAAAAACACCTTGCAAAACTAAAAATTATAGCTCAAAATAAAAAGCAATTTCAAAACATATGTATATTGTGTTTGTCAATGTCTATTATGCTACAGTATACATTTTCTTACATGACGCCATGAAAAACAGCTATTCTTTACGTATCTGGTTGCAGTCAAAGAGCTACAGAATGGGTAACAATTAACAGATTACTTAGTAAATAACATTTAAAGTCCTTAAAGTGGCTCTGTCACCAGGATCAACCCTATTAAATCAGACCTACTGCCTGGTAGGGCTCATCATGCTGATTAAAACGATAACTCTCTTTTGTCTGCATGCTAAACCGAAGCAGAGAAAAGTGTTTTATTCATATGCAAATGAAGTGCTTGGGCACCAAGAGGTGTGTCTAAATCCTTTGAGCACTGCTTTGTAACACCCCCTTGACAGGGCTTGACATGCTGAGGGCAGAGCTGTGTCCTAGCATCTACGCATCATATACACTATGTACTATAGCTTCACCACATTCAGATCTCAAATTTTAGCTTTATTCGCAGGCACAATATAGGATTATAAAGACACCAGTAATATGTTGTTTTTTTTTTTTTTTTTATTGTTTTGCAATACATCCTTGGAAATGACTGAATGGGGACATTACTAAACCTTGCAAAACAGCACCAGCTCACCAATCATGAGGTGTTATGTCCTATGGTAGGCAGATTGACATGATAGCAGCTCAAGGGACTGCAAAATAACATATGTGAGATCTTCATGACTTTAGTGACAAATAATGTATATAGTACTGAAAGGGCAGAAAAATGGGACTACAAGTGCTACCTACCTTAATTAGCAAGTCAATAATGCAGGGCTACAGTACATGGCATTTACATAGGCAGACAATGGACTTCAAGATTCCCATGTAGCGACAAGTAGGATTTCTAATATGTTTTTACAGTCTGTAAGGGATTTGCATTTCTAATTTACAGTAAAAAAAAAAAAAAATTTTTAAAAAAAACAAGCAGTTATCAAATTCATCTGCTTTGTTCGGTTTTGCTACAGCAGTTACATCTTTGTTTCTTAGGTCACATTTTAATTTGAGTCTTAATGGAAAATCTCCAGGCTCTCCAGGAGGTCAATGATCCTAATTATGAAAACTGACATTAATTAGCCCTCACTCTGACAGCAAACACCTTATGAAAGTCTGTTTATATCGCTTGCTTTTGTTGACAGTGCATTAACTTTTTGGGTCATGGTAGTTAAAGTTCATGGGTGAATCTCATTATAAGAAATAAGAAATAATAAAAATTCCTTTAGGGTCCATTCACACGTCCGTTGTGTTTTGCGGATCCACGGATCCGCGGATCCGCAAAACACGGACATCGGCGATGTGCGTTCCGCAATTTGCGGACCGCACATCGCCGGCACTCTCATAGAAAATGCCTTTTCTTGTCCGCAATTGCGGACAAGAATAGGACATGTTCTATATTTTTCGGGAACGCAATTGCGGACCCGGAAGTGCGGATCCGCAATTGCGGACCCGGCCGGGACATCGTCTGTCCCCATTGAAACTAATGGGTCCGCAATTCCGTTCCGCAAAATGCGGAATGGAATTGCGGACGTGTGAATGGACCCTTAATCTGGCATCAATGAGCCGTGACAGTTGTTGGATTTTTACAATCTGGAATATTGTTTGGCAATATTAAAATGCATAAAAGCGGAAGAAAAAAACCTGAAGCAAGCAAAACCCAAAATAACCTTCAAAGCAGAGAAAGTTCCAAGGTGGTTATTGATGCGTGGGCTTTTGCTTCAGATTTTAATAAAACATACAGTCGTGGCCAAAAGTTTTGAGAATTACATAAATATTGGAAATTGAAAAAGTTTCTTCTTAAATATTTATAATATTTATTTATAATAGCAATTTGCATATACTCCAGAATGTTATGAGTTTATCTGCCAGGTTAGGTTTTGCTCATTTTTTAGAAAAGCCACACACAAAAAAAAAACTTTAAAAAAAAAAACAGCACCGCTCTCTGAGGGCCCAGCTCATCTGTGCAGGTAAATGAAATGGCTCATCAATTGCAGATATCACTAACTTCATAAAGGCCCCCGCCCCCAAAAAAAAAAAGAAAAAAAAGAAAGAAAAAAAATTACCTTTATTTTTTTATTTTGATCAACTAAGAGTATTCCTGTATTTATAGTAAGGAACGAAAACATAAGAGAAGGGTACTGCACATGCGCAGATATATAAATAAATGGCACATGTGTGAGAATACAGAGCCAGGCGAGATTACATACCTACTGCCTGGTTCTGTCAATCAATGGTCCGAGGGAGAGGCTGGCTAAAGGGAGCAGGGCTTGGGTACAACTAGAGCAACGATGATTTCATTGCACTTAAACACCTCATTTGCATATTGCTAAGAAGTTGAATTTCTCTAAGGCTGGGAACACACCTAAGCGTTTCTGAATCGCGCGTATGACGCGCGTTTTTGGATGCGCGTTTTTGTAACTAAGAAACGCGCATCATACGCGCGATTCAGTGATTCTCCCCTATTTCAGCATGGTCCATAGGCGCGTTAAAACGCCCAAAAGAAGCTCATGCTGAAGCGACAACGTTTGGCGCTTTTCAGCGCGTTCAAACGCGCTGTAAAACGCCCAAATGTGAACCATGCCCATAGGGAAGCATGGCTTTCCACAAGTTGTGCGTTTTACAGCGCGTTTGAACGCGCTGAAAAACGCTTAGGTGTGTACCTAGGGTAAAGGGAGCTGCAAATCAACAAAACATGGGCACCACTGTAATCAGGTGAGAAATACCTACATATTTGACACTGACCTTGGTTACACAGTAATGTAATTTTTTTTTTCTATCTCTCCATGTATGCCACAAAGACAGAGACAAGGTGAATAGTGACATTAGTGGGGGAGAGAAAGTGGGCATGCCAAGCTGATTTAAAATTGCCACTAACTTTTCACACAACTTGTCCTAATTTTAGTATACGTGATATTTAGCAACACCGCAATTAACTTACTTTACAAATCTCTGTTTTTCACTAGGTGTTTCCTTTCCACTAAATCTGCTGTCCAACCCCCATTGTCATGCATGATTTTCTAATCCTTAGTAACCTTTCGGGTGGTCATACACATGAGATAAGATGTCCTAAATGGCCGATTTCGGCTGACTGTCATTTGAAAAATTTGAATGAATGATCGTTTACGATAGCCAACGGCAGGCTTTTGTCTGCTGAAAATGTAATTGGCAGTGCTGAAAATTTTGGGCTGTTGGCTGAAACGCGTGATTGATCATTTGCCATTGTGCTCATTATGATGGGACAGCTTAGCTTGGCATGCTGCTGGTGGGATCATTCATACAAATGATTCTACAGATAACCGATCGGCCACAATGCAGACAATCATTTTCACAAATGTATGGCCAGCTTTAAAGAAGAGAGACCGACTGGAAAAAGTCTTTGTGTGCCTATATGCTAAAGTGTGCTCCTATTTGCTCACAGACAACCTGCCTCTCCTATTTGCCAGAAATGCAGCACTGCAGCAGCTCATGTAAGCAAACTGAACTCTTCCAGCTGCTTAGTTCTGTATCGTGTCTCTTATTACTCTGCAATAACGGAGTGTGAATCAGGCTTCTGTTTTCTATGTAATGTAAGTGTTGGAACAAAAGTCTTCTCAGTACAGTACTGGCAGACTGACATCTAACGGGCAAGATCCCTGCTATGGAGATGATAAAAAATTTGCAGTGCAGCAGAAATGGGGAAGGGGGGTGGATGGGAATAAGACAAGAAAAAAAAGCAGGTGGCAGCAGTAAGAAGAGGAGCTTTGGACACCGAGTCGTTGGGCAATCAAAACCCAGAATAATTTGCAGTTGTTGGTGAAAACACTTTAAGCCAAATGTATCAAACCTATCAAATTTAAAGAAATTGAACAAATTGTAAACTCTCTTAGGCCCCTTTCACACCTGCGTTCTTCTTTTCCGGCATAGAGATCCGTCGTCGGGTCTCTATGCCGGAAAAATCCTGATCAGGATCATCCCCATGCATTCTGAATGGAGAGAAATCCGTTCAGGATGCATCAGGATGACTTCAGTTCAGGACCGGAACGTTTTTTGGACGCAGCAAATACCGCAGCATGCTGCGCTTTTTGTTCCGTCCAAAAATCCGGAACACTTGCCGCAAGGCCGGATCCGGAATTAATGCCCATTGAAAGGCATTAATCCGGATCCGACCTTAAGCTAAACATCGTTTCGGCGCATTGCCGGATCCGACATTTAGCTTTTTCTAACTGGTTACGCTAAAGTCCTGGTTACCATGGTAAAATGTAGCAGGGAGCGGGGGAGCGGCATACTTACATTCCGTGCGGCTCCGGGGCGCTCCAGGATGACGTCAGGGCGCCCCAGTGCATGGATCACGTGATCGCATGGATCACGTGATCCATGCGCATGAGCGCTCTGGCGTCATTCAGGCGCCCGGAGCCGCACTGAGTATGCCGCTCCCGCTCCCGCTTCTATGGCAACCAGGGCGCTAGTAGCGTCCTGGCTGCCATAGTAACCTGAAAGCAATTCGAAGACTGATGAGGATCCTGATCAGTCTTCTAATGCTTCAGGTGACTTGCGTTCTGACGGATCCGGCAGGACGGAAGTGCCTGCCGGATCCTCAGAACGCAAGTGTGAAAGGACCCTTACTCCAGTAAAGGGGTGGCATTAAAAGTGGAATAACATCTCAGGCCAGATGTGTTAGACATAAACATGGGGCAAATTTAAAATTTAATACATTTGCAGTAAATTACAGCAACACAGCCCCTTTGGAAACAGGCTTTAACCCTTTTGTTACCAGCGCAGTACATGTAAGGCACTGGAGCGATGTGGGGGTCAAAATATGGTTATGTAAAAAAATAAAAGTTTTTTTTTTTTAAATTTTAATTTATTTTTAGACTATTTAGTCATAAAAGTTTTTTTAACTATTCATGTCTCTTTCCCTGCTGGATTTATTGAGTATTTGTTTACATTGACTATTTCACCCCAGTATCTGGTCCTCCCTTCATTAGGCCATAAGTAGCCCCCTCCCCTCTTGTTCACACCTGATTGAACACGGAGTGGTATAAATCTAAGTCCTTAGGTCTTTCAGACCTTGGTCTTTTTAATGCAACATCATTCAAGTGCAACTCGTTAAGTGCACATACCGGATTATATCAGAATGGAACCAGAAGGGGACCAAAAGTAATAACATAAATATTTAATGCAAACAATGCTTCAATCTTTCACATCTTACTCTTCCCTCTTTTCCTAAACCTCCTGAAATACCCCCACATCTATTCACCCAGCAAGGAACTATTCATCTATCCCTCCATCTTACCTTCTCATCTGCCCGCTTGCACAAACCTTTTTGGCAACATAAAAACTTTCTTCCAAAACACACACAGATACCTCATGCCCTCTCTTATTCTCACCTACTAACACTTTCTCTACTTCTGCTTATTGCTGGCAATATCTCTCCAAATCCAGGCCCCCCTCAGCAAATCCCCACTATCACCTCTACCTCCTACTACAAATCTCCTTCGACTAATTTCTGCAACCCCTTCAACCTAATAACCATTCCTCTGATCCCTGCTTCTTTGGTTCCTCTTGCAGGAGCATTATGGAATGCACGTTCTGTCTGTAACAAACTGTCCTACATTCATGACCTCTTTATCTCTCGAAAACTTTCCTTTCTGGTTCTCATAGAAACATGGCTGGCACCCTCTGACACCTCCTACCCTGCTGCACTCTCTTATAGCGGATTTCATTTCACTCACAACCCCCGCCCCGGCAGCACACATGGTAAAGGAGTTGGTCTTCTCCTATCAGAGACCTGCTCCTACAGCCCAACTCCACTGCCACCCTCCATTACACTCACTTCATTTGAAGTACACTTGAAGTACACTCTGTTCGCATCTACTCTCCCTCCAACCTCCAAGTAGCTGTCATTTACCGCCCCCCAGGCCCAGCCACCATCTTTCTTGACTACTTTAACACCTGGCTCCTACACTTTCTTTCTGCCGACATCCCCACTATCATCATGGGTGACAACAACATCCCTATTGACATCTGCCACAGAGCCGCCTTTAAACTCCTATCGCTATCTTTCTCCTTCGGCCACCCACAGAGATGGTCACACTCTGGATCTGATCTTCTACAGCCTCTGCTCCCTATCTAACCTTTCCAATTCGCCTCTTCCCCAATCGGACCACAACCTCCTTACCTTTTCTTCACTGATTTCTTCTACTGCTTCTCCGGTCCACACCCGAGCACACCCCCGCAGGAACCTTAAACATCTCGACTTTTGCTTGCTTTCTGACTTTCTGCCACTCTCTACCATTTGTTCCCTCCAAGACCCAGATACTGCCACCACCCTATATAACACCACAATAAGTACAGCTCTGGAAATTGTTGCCCCCCTCACACACAACAAAACCCAAAAAATCAACACGCAACCCTGGCACACCAACCTGACCAAAAATCTTAGACAAGCTTCCAGGGCAGCTAAGCGGCGAGGGAAGAAATCCCACTCTAATGATCACTTCACCACATACAAGCAATCCCTCCTCATTTTCAAATCCTCACTCGCTGATGCAAAACAGGCCTACTTCTCATCTCTCATATGTTCTCTGTCCCACAGGCCTAAACAACTTCTCAACACCTTTAACTCCTTTCTCTCTCTCCGAGCACCCCCACCCTCTCCTCTCATCTCAGCTGAGGACTTTGCCACATACTTCAAACAAAAAATAGTCATCAGAGAAAGCTTCTGTGCACAGTCCCCACAGACCCTCTACACAACTGCTCAGCCCTCTTCTCCCAAAACCCACTTCTCCACCATTACAGAAGAAAAACTCTCCACTCTACTCTCCAGATCACATCTCACCACCTGTGTACTTGACCCAATCCCATCCCTAACCTCACCACAGTCTTTATCCCAGCCCTAACTCATCTCTTCAACCTATCACTAACCTCTGGTGTCTTCCCCTCTGGTTTTAAACATGCTATCATTACACCCATCCTCAAAAAGCCTTTACTTGACCCATCTTTGTCCAGGTATCGCCCCATATCACTTCATCAGTATGCCTCAAAGCTACTTGAGCAACATGTCCATTCTGAACTGTCCTCTCACCTCTCCTCCTGCTCCCTCTTTGAACAGCTACAATCTGGCTTCCAACCCCTCCATTCAACTGAGACTGCCATCACCAACCAAAAAACATTACTCTGTCCTCCTTCTCCTTTACCTGTCCTCTGCCTTTGACACTGTCAACCAGTCCCTTCTATTGCAAACTTTCTTATCTCTTGGCATCACTGACCTGGCCCTCTCCTGGATCACATCATACCTCACAGAGCAGACATCTAGCTTCTCACACCACCTCCTTGTCTTATTCCCTCTCTGTTGGTGTCCCACAAGGCTCTGTCCTAGGACCCCTGCTCTTCTCTATCTACACTTTTGGCCTGGGACAGCTTATAGAGTCCAATAGCTTTCAGTATCACTTTTATGCTGATGACACACAAATCTACCTCTCTGGTCCAGACATCACCGCCTTACTATTCAGAATCCCACAATACCTACAAGGCTGTCCACAATCTGTCCCCTACCTACATCTCTGAGCTACTTTCCCGATACATCCCCATACGCAATCTCCGATCCTCACAAGACCTCCTTCTCTCCTCTTATCACCTCTTCCCACAATCGCCTCCAAGATTTCTCCCGTGCATCCCCCACACTCTGAAACTCGCTATCCCAACATATCAGACTCTCACCTACAATGAAATCTTTCAAAAGAAACCAGAAAACCCACCTCTTCAAACAAGCCTACAACCAGTGACCCTGCTGCCTCTATACCGACATGACCAGCTTCACCCTCACCTACTGTGTCCTTCTCCCATGCCATGTAGATTGTAAGCCCTCACGGACAGGGCCCTCTCTGCGTCTGTACCAGTTTTTAACCTGTCTTGTTCATGCTTAGTGCAATTGTCTGTTATTTATGTGCACCTATCATCATATGTACAGTGCTATGGAATGAATGGCGCTTTAATAATAAAAATATTTAAAAAAATATATACATATAGGGTATTGAGTATTGACGCAATTGTACTGATCCAGAGAATAAAGGGCATAGGTCAGTTTTGCTGCAAACAAAACGGCGTGGGAACAAAACCTGCAAAACTGTGGAGGAATACAGCTATGTGAAAGGAAATATAAAAAAGTTTTGGCTCAAGGAAAATAGGGAAGAAAAATGTAAATGCAAAAACTAAAAAAAACTTTGATATCCTAAGGGTTAAAATCTTCGCCCAATCTCTGTACAGTTCTCTGGAGTAAGTTGGTGATCTATAAACAGGAAATAAGTAATGCCATTTGTTCTCTGGAAGTGCAGCCATATTGGTTAGCATTTTTTAATCAGCTCTAATTTGCGCCATAGCTGTCTGGAGAACATAACTCTTCACCTTTGTTTAGCAGATGTCAAAATCAGACTGCACTTTTTCAATTCCTTATTCAGTGATTGCAACTAACATGCCTTTATAAAAGCAGAGCACAGTAATGTAATTCATACTAGAGAGAAACTACGGCTGCATACAGTTTATCAGTACTCAATGATTTACATCATATGTGCATGAGAGATAATACATCACAAAGACTTTTTAATGACACCAAAGAGCAAGTCAGTGATCTGCTAATCGACTTTTTATTACCAAATGTCATAAATCACGAGAAATCTTGCATAGAGAAGGTAACACAAGCTCTGGCTTATGGGATTTCACTGAATAGTCAGAGAAAAGCCAATAAAAACAATACAATGGTTACACGCCATATATCCAACCTGCTATAGTGAGCTCATCTGAAAGTTTCTCAAGGGGATATATTTTTACTATTTTAATGCTGAGAGCTGTCACTGTAAGGTCATTCTACAGTATTGGCTTTGTCTGTCTGTAAAAGGCAAACAAATGGAAACTTGCTTAGTAAATATAAAGGGGGTACAGGGAGATCCAATATACAGGAATATCATAACTCCATAGAAATAAAATCAATTAACTCCACAAATAAAAGTGCCGAAAACACAATAATGTTAGAGACGTCGTATAAAGTATCACTCTGCTGGTATTTAGTTCCATCCAGAATAGCCTACGCAGTATCGGGCTACTCTCCCAATATCTGGAGGGTCTGACCTCGGATGAAAAGACTTTGGATCAGAGTTTATAACCTTATTAACTGAGTAACTGGTTATAATAACCGCAAGGACCCGTGGAAAGCATTACTTAAAAAGAGAATTCACAGCACTCCCAACAGTTTGGTTTCTTTTTATTGGCCACTAAATTATTGCAGTGGACTGGAAAAAAACCTCCCTGGACTTCTTCGAAGTGAAGCACAGACTACATTTTTAGAAGGTCAACAAAAAACTGACCTCCATTTTAGAAGAGTGTCATGAATAAATGCTTAAAAATATGGACACCTTCTTGGGTGGAATACTACTTCCCTGCCCCTCCTAACAAGACATCTGCTGTCTATTTAAAAATCTACGTATACATGCTAGTAAGTGCCTAACTTGAGTCTGCCACCCCGCAAAATATCCCCCCACCAGTAAAGAGATGATTCGTCACTACTGTGATCATTCATCCCCATGCAGATGTATTCTTTGTTGGAATATCCATATCCTTATTTACACAGGGAGATAGATGTGCTGCTGAGAAACCACAATTTTAGGTGTCGCATAATGATGCATTCCCAGATGAAGAAACATTTTTTGTTTGTTGGGTAGCCGGTGACGCATTCACACAGTTCAATTAGTTCAATTATTGGGAAACGAACATCTGTACAAACGTTCAATCCCAATAATTGTCTTGAGCCTTGTTCCATGTAAAAAAAAAGGCCCTAATTTATTTCTGTAGCTCATTCACCATCCACTCAATCTGTCTGGACTTTTCAGAAGATCAAAGGCAATTAGTCTCCTGATCACTTCAATAAGTAGCACAAATAATGTATCTGTCAATGTCTTTGACATTCTCATCTCAAAAAGGTCTATTGATCTATTATCGAACCTATCCTTATCTTACGTTTGTTAGTTTACTTTAATTTTAATATTTTTGTTTGCTGGACAGATAGATGAATATTAAAAAACTTTCGCCCCAAAGTTTTAGGGTACTTTCACACTAGCATTAATATTTTCCGGTATTGAGATTCGTCATAGGATCTCAATACTAGTAAAAACGCTGTAGTTTTGTCCCTATTCATTGTCAATGGGGACAAAACGTAACTGAACAGAACGGAATGCTCCAAAATGCATTCTGTTCCATTTGGTTGCGTTCTCATACCGGAGAGAAAACCGGGGGTTTGCTTTCCGTCATGTAATGCGGAGAAAGACAGATCCGGCATGACCCACACTGCAAGTCTATGGGGACGGATCCGGTTTCTCAGACAATAGAACGGATCTGTCCCCCATGGACTTTCAATGGAGTTCATGACGGATCTGTCTTGGCCAGCCTAAAGATAATACAACCGGATCCGTTTATAACGGATGGAGATGGTTGTGCACCCAAGCCGGATGCGGACCAGAAAAACGGTCGTGTGCATGAGGTCTAAGGCAAAGAGAGGACAGAAACTGAAAAAGAGCGCAAGTATGGTCTTAAAAATGAAGCAAAATGTGAATTTTACAGTAGAAATCTAGATTTAAACTAGCTGGGACCAGGACGTCAAAAAAAACCTCACATCCTCAGGACTACTAGCAAATGCTGCAATAAACCATATACACGTAATTACTGCTATACCAGAAGTAACATGTTTTGTCTTTGTTCTACTGTGACCACATTATTTCTTTATATTATCTGCCAGCATCATCATGGTACACAATAAAAGAATGAGGTGATAGGAATCACTGGAGTATTTGACCTTGATATGTAGTGTTTGTGAATCCTGCACGGCAATGGAAATAGGACTTGCTGCATTAATTATGACATGACTTTTTCATGCTCTTTTCAATAAAAGTTCATGTCAAATAAGGTCAGAGAGGTGAATACACATGCAATTGATAAACAGAATGTGTGAGATGGCATTAAGGACAGCACTCCACCTCCATTCACTGATCCCTTACTGATTGTTGTTAGGCTACATTCTGCAGTGTATGTCGGACATTGTCTGTATAGAAGAATTGTATAAAAGACAACATAGCCTTTAATCTTTTAGTCACTTCACTGGTTCATGATCATTTGTGGAACACAACTACAGCTGGCAAGTTGGCCAAAACAGCAATCATTAGTAATGAACACGTAAATATTGTTTGCAGGCCTTTAATTTATCCCCTATACTCAGAATTGTGTCGGGGGTCAACCACTGGGTTCGGCACCGATCGCTAGAATAAGAGCCCCAGGGTCATCTGTGTGATTGGAATGATAGTACATGTGTCACTACCTCTCCATTAGTAACATTATTATTTGGTAGGCTATAGTCACATCTGGCAGAGGAACAGACTACTGGAGTGCAGCGTATGTAGCTCGGGCAGACACTGTTTGATCACATTGACTATTATGGGCTCTGATGAGGATCTGGCGGGTTTCTTGCACAAATGCCATCTTTATACCAGATAAATAACGCTGCGTGTATCCATGGTTACGACCACCCTGTAATCCAGCAGAGGTGGCTGTGGTTGCACTCATAGTGTGCAAGCACGGCCACTGCTGCTGGATTACAGGGTGGTCAAAACTATTGATACAAGCAGTGTATAATGTGAGGAAAAAATAAGGAATTAAGCCAGGAAAAGAAGGCAACATGAACAATAATTCATTAGTAAGTGCCTTGTATTAGCTGTGTGTACATGATTCAACCCTTTAAAAACTACACTTGCAATGAGCAGACACAGTTTTGTGCTAGTTTTTGAGCCATTGTCTGTTTCAAGAATGAATAAATCTGTTGGAAGCTAGCAGCTTCTTCAGGCGTAGAGTTTGTGTATTGCATACTTTTGAGTTAGGGAGGAGGGAATTTTGACTGACTTCTGAGGGAGAAGGGAGTTTTGTCTGACATCTGATGGAGTTTTGGAGGAGGGAGGAGGGCGTTTTGGCTGAGGTCTGAGGGAGGAGGCAGTTTTGGATGAGGGAGGTTTGTCTGAGGGAGGAGGCAGTTTTGGCTGAGGTCTGACGAAATTTTTGGCTGATGTCTGAGGGAGTTTTGTCTGACATCTGATGGAGTTTTGGATGAGAGAGGAGGGCGTTTTGGCTGAGGTCTGAGGGAGGAGGCAGTTTTGGATGAGGGCATTTTTGGCTGATGTCTGAGGGAGAAGGCAGTTTTGGATGAGGAAGAAAGGAGTTTTGGCTGACAGAGGATGGAATTTTGCCAGAGGAAGAGGACTGATGGAGTTTGGGCTGACGAAGGAGGGTGTTTTGCCTGACGGAGGATGGAGTTGTGGATGATGTCTGACGATGTCCTAATATGGACACCGTACTCTCGCAATCGGACGCCATCTTTAATGGCCCGCCTTGCGCTTTATATGTACGGCGCTGGGTGGGAAGGGATTAAATACCCAGAAGTAGGATAATTTAAAGGGATTTTCCAGAAGTTCTCGACCATACCTGATTGGTGGAGGATCCAGCACCTCACCGATAAGCTGTTTAAAGAGGCTGCGGTGCTCACTGGCCTCTTCCTAGACTAGTGACATTACGTTTATCGGTCACATGGCCTAGATGCAGCCCAGTTTTATTTACATGACTAGGCCTAAGCTGTAAAACCAAGCACAGCCGCTATACAATGAACAAAGCTGTACTTGTAAGCTATGAAGAAACAGCAGCGCTCACAGGAGTGCCACGACCTCTTCAAACAACTTATCAGTGGTAGTGCCAGGTATCAGAACCCAGACCTATCCCTAGTATAAACGTAAAAACAAAGGTGCAATGGCACACTGCAGCTAGAGCTCCGTCCTGCCACTATGCTGGATGTTAGATGAGGCATTAGTTTATATTTTGGCCAAATTATGTAAGCCACCCACCACTTCACGGTTGCCTCTCGAGTGGTCCCTAACATTAATTCTTACCTTTCATGGGCCATATCAGCCACACAAAACCCAGGGAGTGCAGGTGCAGCATGCATGCCAGATACACTCTGCTTGTAACCCCGTCTGGTGCCATACAGCGTTCATCAGATCAAGGGATGCAAATACCAACATGCATGCTGAGCCCACTAGTACTTCTCCTGGAACCAAATGGCTTCTGGTAAGTTCAATAAAGCAGACTCAGTTTTATACTGACTTTAAAACCAGCCTACAGGGCGGATTCACTAGTCAGGTGTGCATGACTGCATGGAGGTCACCACGCCTCCCATATATGCTACAAAGGAAAAAAAATGGAGATTGCAGTCAGCACAACCCAATACGCAGGTGCACGTTGCTATGGTGAAATACACATACAAAAGTAAAAACAAAGGTGCAATGGCACACTGCAGCTAAAGCTCCGTCCTGCCACTATGCTGGATGTTAGATGAGGCATTAGTTTATATTTTGGCCAAATTATGTAAGCCACCCACCACTTCACGGTTGCCTCTCGAGACGGGGTTACAAGCAGAGTGTATCTGGCATGCATGCTGCACCTGCACTCCCTGGGTTTTGTGTGGCTGATATGGCCCATGAAAGGTAAGAATTAATGTTAGGGACCACTCGAGAGGCAACCGTGAAGTGGTGGGTGGCTTACAAAATTTGGCCAAAATATAAACTAATGCCTCATCTAACATCCAGCATAGTGGCAGGACGGAGCTCTAGCTGCAGTGTGCCATTGCACCTTTGTTTTTACGTTTGTATGTGTATTTCACCATAGCAACGTGCACCTGCGTATTGGGTTGTGCTGACTGCAATCTCCATTTTTTTTCTATCCCTAGTATAGTCCATCAATATTTTCCTCTCGGGAACAAATTTTAAGTACCCCTTAGAGATATTATATGTTTCCTGTGAGGTTCATGTACTGTACCATAGGTTGAAAAAAAGATTCAAAAAGGTCATAGCTTGATAATTTGATTTTACCTTGGAAAATAGTCCTGGGCATCACTTATACAAGTACAATAGAAAAATGGACCTATGACAATGTAAATATCATACTTCATACTATCATACAAAGTTGATCTGTAGTTTTTGTTCAGCATACAAAAAAACACTGTATAGTCATTAGGATATTTAGAGGAGCCCATCATCCAGGACATGCACCCTTTTCCCCACCCCTCCTGCAGAAAGCAAGATATAAAGATATCATACACATGCCAATGTTACATATGATTTGATTTATTAAAAGAAAAAAAAAAGGCAATAATAAAGAGATCAGGACGACAGTAAGACTGCACTTGTGCAGGAGCCCGAACCCTTACCTTATCTCTCAAATGGTGTTCTGCTGCTTCAATGTTCAAAGGATCATCAAAATTTAATAGATCCTACAGGAACAAAGACAAATCTTTCACAAAGAGGAACAGATTTCACAGAAAACTGAATTCTAAACTACTTGTCCATGGATACTTTCTACTTTTGGTAAAGTTTTCATCTAAACTGTCAATGAAGGGTCAAATTTTATAACACAAACTGTGCCTTCTGTTAACTTGCCCGAAGATGGTTCTGCAGAGATGCCCATTACCACTTACTTCTGTCATGAGATCCTAACAACATGTTACTGCATGGAACAATATCACTGCCTAACTTCTAAACATAGGGCTGCACTTTACGAAATGAAGGCATACGAGCTGTAGTTAATATATACATATGCCAAACAGCAGAAAGATCACATCCAGAATTCTCTGGAACACGGTGTGTACTGGAGGGCATATGTATGGGCAGCTTTAGGCCTCTTTCACACGAGCCAGTTTTCCACGCGAGTGCGATGCGTGAAGAAAACGCATTGCACCCGCACTGAATCCCGACCCATTCATTTTAATGGGTCTGTGTACATGAGTGTTTTATTTCACGCATCAGTTCTGCGTTGCGTGAAAAACGCAGCATGTTCTAAAATCTGCGTTTTTCACGCAGTCCTGGCCCCATAGAAGTGAATGGGGATTCAGTGAAAAACGCATTGCATCAGGAAGCAAGTACTGATGCAATGCATTTTTCACAGATGGTTGCTAGGAGATGTTGTTTGTAAACCTTCAGTTTTTTATCCCGCGCATGAAAAACGCATCAAAACGCATTGCACCCTCGCGGAAAAAACTGAACAACTGAATGCAATCGCAGACAAAACTGACTGAACTTGCTTGCAAAATGGTGCGAGTTTCACTGAACGCATCCAGACCCAATCACTCACGCTCGTGTGAAAGAGGCCTTACAGGTGCAAATTTGCCGGTTTTCAGGCATCACTTTAACTGTTTCGGCACAGGGCCAATTATCATTTTTGCGTTTTTCCTTTTTTTCGCCTAATGGCTTCGTCAGGGGAAGTCCATCAGGGGAAAAGCGTTGGGTAAGTGAGGGACACTGGGATGGGTGATGTGGCTATATATACTATTTTTATGATTCAGTGAGGAGCTTTACGGTTCTGTTGGTTTTCCTAGGCACTATTTTTACGCACTTTATTTGGCTAGTGGCCATTATGTGGAAACTGCTTTCTTGTCTACTCCATGTTTGAAAGTAACGGAGTTACTACTTTGTATACTTTTTGGTGATAATCATGTTTATTATAATCTTTGTTTCTCCTATGTATATGATTAACTAATGGCGCCTCCCCATCACCCAATAATCACTCCCTTATGTATGTTTTATCCCATTGGATTTTTTGTGGACTCCATTATATGTGTTTTTTACTGAATATATCTAAAAGATTTTTTTGCTTATGAAATGGTCGTTTGTATGTTCATGACCTGGGTATGCACATATCATTTGTAGGTTTGTCTTGTTAAAAAAAAAAAAAAACTTTGAAAATAATTGAAATTTTCCCTGCATTGCCATTTTCTTGCGCCCAAAACTTTTTTATATTTCGCTCTACAGAGCTGTATGAAAGCTTGTTTTTTGCATGTTTTTATTGGTACCATTTTTGGGGTAAGTACAACTTTTTAATCACTGTTAGGGCTCATGCACACAAACTTATTTTCTTTCCGTGTCCGTTCCGTTTTTTATTTGCAGACCGTATGCGGAACCATTAATTTCAACGGGTCCGCAAAAAAACGGAAGTTACTCCATGTGTATTCCGTTTCCATACGGCCGTATTTCCGTTCTTGAAATTTCTCTTAATATTTTAATAAACATTCTTGAACACGGCGATACCGGATGTTTATTTTTTATTGTTTATATACTTATGGAAGTTACTCCGTATGCATTCCGTTTCTGTATGTCCGTATTTCCGTTCTGCAAAAAAATAGAACATGTCCTATAATTGTCCGCATTACGGACAAGAATAGTACTGTTCTATTAGGTGCCAGCTGTTTCGTTCCGCAAAATACGGAATGCACACGGACGTCATCAGTATTTTTTGCGTATGTTTTTTGTGGACCGCAAAATACATACGGTCGTGTGCATGAGCTCTAACTGAGATCTATTAGGATGAATGGCATTCTGACGTGCTCCCTGCTGAGCTGCGCTTTGTGCACAGCTTAACATGAAGCTTATCATGGCCGGCCTGGGAACCTCCAGAAGGCGCACCGCAATTTGACTGTGGAGGCTCCGACTGGAAGGCAGAAGGAGCTGCGTCTTTCTGCCTAAGCCTAACCTCACAGATGTCGCGATCACTTTTGAACGCGGCATTTAAGTGGGTAAAATGATGGGATTCGGCATGATCGCCATTCCCCATCAATGCAGGCCGTGTGCCTGTGGTATTATACAGCCGGCACCAGACGTGTTTGGAGCGGGTTCAGTTTATATTTACTTTTTTTTTAGTTTATTTTTACATTTAAAAATTGGTAAAGTTTTTTTATTTCTTTTTTAAACTGTACTTTTTAGCTCTGTTTAGGGGACTTGAACATGCGATCTTCTGGTCGCTTGTCTCATAGACTGTAATAGAATGCTATTGCTGTCTATGGGAGTTTCACTGGCTGCCTTTCAGGGCGTGCCTCAGACACAGCTTTGCAGGCTGCTTGCTATGACAGTCCTAGGAGCCTTCAAAAAGCCACAGACTTTCACAGCAATAAATCGGAGTGAAGCGATTTTGCCGTGGGGGCTCTGATCAGAAGGCAGAGGGAGGCCCAACCCCACAGATGCTGCAGTCGCTATTGACTGACCGCAGCATCTGAGGGGTTAAGCAACCGGGAGCAGAGTTATCTCGTGATGGGTTAAGGAATCATGCACATGGATCTGCAATTGTGGGTCTGAGTTGTACAAGTCTCTAAGATGACAAGTCTCTGAGTTGTACAAGTCTCATAAAATTCGAGGAATCTATTCTGTATGCCAAACATTTATACATCATATTATACTATAAAACACTACATACAAACCACATGCTCCTTTAAACCAGTCTATCACAGTCTTTATAATGTGGTTCCAGTATGCGTCCCTTCCTGGCCATATACCTTATCAGTAGAACCACCAGCACATGTGCACAGATATAGCCATTCCTGCTCGCTATTACTCATATATAAATCAGAAGAGCTGGAGATTTATCACATTAGATCTGTACTTACTGTAAACAACGAGTTCAATCCCCATACAACATCCTGCAAATAAAAGGAGAAAAAGACAACAATCAAACACCGGGAAGATGTCAGCAGAGGATGGTCAGGTCATTTATTTGCTGGTAACATGGTTTACTTATCAGGAGCAGAGCCCCAGGACAAAGAAATGTGTCTGAGGTAGTGGCAAGGACATCACGTGCTGCCAAGCATCAGGCAATGGAAAAGCGGTGCTTAAATGAAATACAAATTAAAGCCTGCGTAGAGAGACTGCAGGGAAAAAGAGATTATTATCGGATTTTACAGTCATAAGGTAGAGAACAAACTGGTGATGATCACAAGGGGCATTGAAGAATGAAAGACAGCAATAAAAGATATGGATCCTGGCTACTGCGAAAGAATGAGATGGCCGCTGTAGACTGCTGGAAAAAAACAAGATATGCTTTGGAAAGTGCACCGAAAAAGTTAAGTGCGACACAGCTTGAATTTGCTACCTACTTTTTCTGCCATTATTTAAGTGGTGCTGTCAACCACAGAAACAGACAGTCAAACAGTAAAAGCTGATTATTACTGATCTATGTATTGTGATAATGGCACTGCAGTCTAAACACCACTGTGAATGATGTGAGCGTGCAAAAGACTGTCCAAGTAAGGCTACATGCACACAAACGTTGTTTGTTTCCGTGTCCGTTAGTTTTTTTTGCGGATAGAATGCGGAACTATTCATTTCAATGGGTCTGCAAAATACGCGGACAGCACACCGTGTGTCCGTTCCGTAGCCCCGCAAAAAAAATAGTGCATGTCCTATTGTTTTCCATTTTGCCATACGGACGTCATCTGTTTTTTTTTTGGGCGGATCCGCAATTTGCGGACCACAAAACACATACGGTCGTGTGCATGTAGCCTAAACATGACACTGGAGGAGAGGCACTCACTAGATTCTACATATGGTCCAAGTTTACACCTAGCATATTTATTCACCATGGTCATAGACCTATATCCGTCACATAATCCCAACAGATGGATTTCCTCCAAAAATGATTTATCTGCACTACAGCGTCATGTCATATGAAAAAAAAGAAACCAGTGCAGAGTTTCTAAAATGTTACACATGGGTATTAAAGGCAAGAAAAACTCCTTTCTTGGCGCTTCTCCACACATTTTTTTCTGCTTTATTTCTGCTTATACTGAAAACTACAAATTTCAAGTGTTTTCACAGTTTTTTTTTTTTTTTTTACATTGTGGTTTTGAAAGGATTTTTTTTCTATACATTACATGATTAACATGTTTTATCTGGCTATTTCTAAGTCTTAAAGAATAGTCTATGAGGAAAAAAGAAAAAATTTAAATGCTGCATGAAAAAAAAAAAAAAAAATAAGCCAACGACCAGAAAAAAAAACATACCAATAGACAAAAAAAAAGCACAGACAAAACATTGTTTGCAGCGCATTTTAGAGATCACTTAAGTTTCGAGTAATATTTAACCTGTTTTTGGGTACACCTTTAATAGCTACTGGTCAAACAAGCTTTCAGCCAATGATCGCTCTCCTGGCAAGGCTAGACACCCCACCCCCATACTGGCAGAAATCTGTGTATTGGAGATGAGCTGCAGCACGCCGGCAGAGCTACTACACACTGCACAGGGCCTTCTGCATCTGTCCTCGGTTTTGTTTCCGGCAGCTGCTGAAAATAGCTGACTGGTGGGGGTGCCAGGTGTCAGGGCATTTTGAAAATAGATCATCAATACGTAGAAACCGGAGAAACCCTTTAAGCTTTAGCAGTTTCCTCTGAATTGAAACTTTACTATATTTCTATGACATTAAAACGTTGTGATCATACTAATGATGTAATTGGTTAAAAAGAAGAAATAACTCAAAACTACAGTTGACATCAAAAGCCTCATGCTGCCTGCACAAGATAATCGACGAAACATTTTCATGGCTTAGCAATTAGTTCTTTGAGAAATAATTAAATGAGCGGAAAAGGTCACAAGGCGAATAAGGTGTATTGATAAAATTAAGCATGGTGATTGTGTTGTAGCAGCAGTCACCGCTATCCTATGTACGCATTCATCCATCCATCACAGGTTAGCCGGATCACTGCTAGCACCTGCCATCTCCTGGCAGGGATGTACAAGAATGAATTACAACATCTATCACTGCCTTGCTGTACAAAGCTTGGTTATATGAGGAAGCCCTATACTATACAATACTAGATATACATACATTACAGAGCAAATCTGCAGTATATAAATTAAAAATCAAAAAAGGGAAAAAATTATTGGTATAAACAGATTAGATGTCACAAATCAGATGGGCCCTGCAGTCAAACTGTAAAAGGCTAGACAGTAATAACATACATAAAAGTATGGCCAGGTCCACATAAAATAGACAAGCACTAATATAGAGCTGCACGTAGGTCAGCAGCATCAATAGAAAATACCCTGGGGCTCCCACAGCTCCTCAAATACAGAATCGGGTTGTTTGTGAAGTTGGTCCCATACCACCTCTACTGTCCGCACTCGGGTACACTATAACATGACAAGCTTATTTATACTTCCAGTGTCAGGACCTAAAAGTATTCACAGTATTAAGAGGGTTATCCCATGACTACTGTAGAAAAATGAAGCTCAGACGTCATATAGTACACAACTGTCTCTTTCTAACAAAGCTAGAACCAGCCCTGTATCTCACAAGGATCCAGAGATCTCCCCATTCATTGCTCCGAATGTTCTGCTAGATTTATATCAAACTGACAACTGAAAGGGAGTGTTTTTCTGCTGCAGCTCAGGGGGCGTGTTAATGCTCTACCTATCACAGCTCAGGGGGCGTGTCCATGCTCTCCCTATCACAACTCAGGAGGCAGTTGAAGGATGGAAACTGAGCATGTGCGGCCTTCTCAGTGAGCAGGACACAGAAATAAGAAAAAATACAAACACCAGAGCGCTTTTTACCAGAATGTGCCAAACTGTTTATTTGTCCACTCCTAACATTTCCGCTATCTCTCTGATGGATTTCTTCTTTTTTTTTCCAGCCTAATGATGGTCTGTTTCACTTCCACTGACAGCTCGTTTGACCGCAAAACCCCAAATGCAAATGTCCTCAGACATTACTTTTGTAATAATGAGCACATTTATTAAGGATGCCGTTTTAGACGCCGGTCTTAATACCCCTACACATGGCGGAGGATCCACCAAAGTTATGAAGAGGGGCAAAACTCCCCATGTCAAAACATCCCGGCGAAAGTTCTAAGTGTAACATAGGCATATTTTAGTATAATAAATGACCCCCAATCTCTTTATTCGCAGATCAATTTTATTGCGCTTTTTCCTGCACAATAGTGGATAAGGGAAAATGCCAGCATTATCAATTGCATTAATATTCTATTCAGAAGATTCCAAATTGACAAATAAAGCTCGTTTCCTGAGAGCAAGGTAGCCATTGCAGCGCTGTTTAACATGGTCACCTGCACAGGTACCAGAGGTGTTATGGAACGCTACATAACATGTGGGTTTATGGGAGGCAATTACCTTTGGACTGAGTAATGATCGAGTCAATGGTCCTCACCGAGTGACACTCATGTGTAGACTAGGAGAACTCGAAACAACACAGCGAATTGTGCAATAAAGCAATTTCATTTTAAGGTGAGATTATAATAAAATACCTAGAAGAATGAAATCTAAGGGTAAATGCACACGATCAGGATTGTGTGCGGATTTTCGGCACACATTTGTGTGTGGAAAATCTGCACCGTACATCATGTATATTGTATTCTATGAGAATTTGAAATTCTCATGCACGCGATGGGGATTTTTTTCGTGCAGATTTTGACTTATGGTGCGGATTTTAAAATCTGCAGCATGTCAATTTATTTTATTTTTCCTGACCGGATTTTCTCCATTCACTTCAATGGGGAGAGGAAAATCTGCACCAAATCTGCACCAATTGACGCGCACTTACTGCACGGATTTCCCTGCAAAGACCTGCGGATTTCAATGCAGATTGTCCGCACATAAATCCACAACGTGTGCATTTACCCTAACATTCCGGCCTTTAAGGAACCACAAGAAGTATGGCCATATTGTTTGTCTCATTTTATGTAGCTTTTTAGAAACTGATGGTAAAACTATCATTCTGACAGCATGATCTATCCCGGGGGAAGCACAAACTAGTGACAGATCCCCAGAGTAAAATGCTGGGTCACTTTACGTAAATTGACCTAGCCATTTTGCCAATATCTGTATTGAACAGTTCCAGAACTGGAGTCTTCTCAATACACAGAGCACCAGGCATCCCTTGTCTTCATGAGGTCTCAGCCCTCCCCGACGAGGGGCTCAATTCAAGTATGTGACCCGGCGTTTTGCTCAGGGTAACAGTGGTAAGTTTACACTGTTGTCAGGTAGGGCAGCACAAAACTGGTGACTGATGCATTTTTAATAAAATAATTTTACCATCAGTTTCTGAGAAGCTTATTCAAAGATCAGAATGATATGGCTGCAGTTACTGCTGAAACGTCTGCAAAACCTGCTGCAACAAGTCAAAAATTATAATATATGTAAGCCATCTTGCCCAAGCGGCTGCAAAAATGAGTTCCCGATATTCACTTTACAACAGACACCCGGACATGAGGGAAGTCAATTTAAGAAAATACCCGTGTTGAGGGCATGCTCTGGCATGTGCAGAGGTCACTGTGCTATAAGGAAGAGGGAGATAGGGGCGGAGAAGAGGAGCTGATCTGTCGGCATCCTATAAACTAATTCAATTCTAGGTTATATGGCTGACATAATAAGAGTGCGACCTTTCAATGTAACCCAGCTCAATGATGCTAATGGCACGGTTACGGACCCTGTCTCTACACGGCTACGAGCTGAAGTCATCCCTGCAAAACAGACTTTACAGTCTGTAGAGATGTTCTGTAAACTGGTCTTCAGAAATGAAAAGAAAATTTTTAATGACCTGACACAAAAGGACAACTCAAGTATTATTATGTACTTTGACGAGCACTTTAAAACTGTGCAGCCATTTACAGTTCACAAGTGTACAGTGTACAAATCTCCATTATCCCCTCATTCTGAGCAATTCGTGCCACAGGTAGAATCATTTCAAATGTTTTTCTCTGTGAGAACGTGCCGATTCTTTCAAAGACTTAAAATGGATGTGAAAAACTAAGATTTTTTTTTCTGCTTCATTATCCTTACAGATATAAAGAAAAAAAAAGAAGAAATGGCATAACTGCATCCTCGGGAAATATTACTTCAACAAAGCCTTTCTCGTTGTTTCTAGCAGGAAAGAAATGTCATGTAGTCACCAGAATCCATGTAATTATAGCCTTATCTCAAGGACTTTGCCAATTTCTGACAATTTGAAAATAATTGTGAAAGTTATTTATGAGGCAACTAAAAGGTTAGTTTTTAAATTAGGACCCTTAGGTTGTTATCTGCGCGGTGGTTTTGCAGCAAGCCCCAGAGGAGCTGGTGCAGAGGATGGGAGTGGTAGTGGCCCTGATGAGATGCTGTGTCACGGGGTACTCCCTCAGGCCTCCTGGGGTTTGATACAGTGAATAAATAATGTGAAGAAACCAGGCAGAGATTACAGAACAAAGAACGTCTTTCTTTACCGAGTGCTAAAACAAATAGCAGCGTATCCAGCAGCAGTTCATACAAAGTGCAATTTCTCCTCTCAGATAATGGGATATGGTGGCTGACATTGTGGCAGAATTTGACACTCAGAGGTTTGCTAGCTGACAATGTCTCTCTTCTGATTTCCAGGTGCCCACCACATGAGGCAAGCTTCTAGCCATACCTTTCCTGAACTGCTGGGGCTGGTGTCTTAACCAGTTTACACTCACCTTGTAGCGGAGTCAGTAAAACCTGGTTACTCTGCTGACAATACGTTGTGGTTTACAGATCTTCTGAAGCCTGCGGTGTTGCAGGCTCTCTGGATTAGTGGTCTTTCCAGAAGACCTGGCTCTGTGGTCCTCATGGTCCAGAGGAGCGGGAGCTGGACTGCAGACTCCCTAACTCCTCGCTCTCTCCCTAAATTATCTCTTCCCCTCGCTTTGCAGGAAGTTGGACCATCCCACTCCTACTAAGAGGGGAGGAAGAGGACGGTAAGTTCCCATTCAGTTGCCAGCCACTGCCAACCATACCTCATCTGCTGGTGTACAAAGTATATACTGTAAATACAAATGCCCAAGAAGGACCCTATCTGGGTATGGGTGTATTTAACAAAACTCACTAAACAGCCTATTTAGGCCAACTATGCAGCTTGACCCAGATATATTTAGCTATGTTAAATTGTAACTTTTATTTGCTTGATTTTAAAAATGAAAAAATGTGAGCTAACCAAAGAGATAATAAATATAGCTGTTGACTGTGTCCCAAACTCGCTCGTCTTTCAAATGTGAGTGAATTTATGGTGGTAGGGATGTGCACACTCCATAAACTTCCACTTAAAGAGGATCTGGAAAAAAAATCTGAACCATGTATCATGATATGCAGAGCGACGCCCAGGGATCTCACTGCACTTACTATTATCCCTGGGCGCCGCTCCGCTCTCCCGCTATGTCCCCCGGTATGTTCCGTGACTTGGTTATACTGGATGGAGACTGCCTGACTTGTTTATACTGGGAGGAGACTGCCCTGGTTCTCTTGGGCGTCACCTTCTCCCAGGCTGTAGCTTTGTCAAAATGCAGCGCAGAGCTCACAGCCTGGGAGAAAAAAAAAACTCCCAGGCTATAAGCTCTGTGCTGCGATTGGCCAGCGCTACATCTTGGGAGAAGGTGACACCCAGGAGAACAAGGGCAGTCTCTTCCCAGTATAAACAAGTCAGGCAGTCTCCGTCCAGTATAACCAAGTCCCCAAAGATGCTGAAGGACAGAGCGGGAGAACGGAGTGGCGCCCAGGGATAATAGTAAGTGCAGGGAGATCCCTGGGCGCCGCTCTACATAGCATGATACTTAGTTCAGAATTTTTTTCCAGATGAAAGGTCCTCTTTAAGTGATGCTAACAACTCAACTTATGGCCAGTTGATTCACTGGCTCGCTAAGAAGACGGATCAACCTAGTATAATCATTACTGCTGCATGATGCTAGACCGAGAAAAACAGTCGACAGATTCCTAAAACCGCCTCCCGACATGTTTCGCCAGCTAACCTGGCTTTTTTAGAGGTTTGAGGCAGACTGCCTCACACCCTTGAAGAAGCTAGGTTAGCTGGCAAAACATGTCGGGGGGAAGTTTTAGGAATATGTCGACTGTTATCCTCGGTCTAGCATTATGCAGCGGTAATGATTATACTAGGGTGATCCGTCTTCTTAGCGAGCCAGTGAATCAACTGGCCATAAGTTGAGTTGTTAGCATCACTTAAGTGGTAGTGTATGGAGTCTGCACATCCCTACCACCATAAAATCACTCACATTTGAAAGACAAGCGAGTTTGAGACACAGTCAACAGCTATTTTTATTATTTCTTTGGTTAGCTCACATTTTTCATTTTTAATATTAAGCAAATAAAAGTTACATTTTAACATCGCTAAATATATCTGGGTCAAGCTGCTTAGTTGGCCTACATAGGCTGTTTAGGAAGTATATACTGTAACATGACATTACAAAACAAACCATTTACAGAAGTAGTACCCCCAGGTCTGAGGTATTACAGTTCCAGTTAATAACAGAAACCAGAATGCACTGCCAGATCAATCAATGGATGGACAGACCCAGAGCCCAATAGACTCCACTGACTTATGATAGGGCCTGTTGGGTTCTGTCGAGGAGTATGTTCAGCCTGTGGTACTGTTCTTTTCATATGGCATGCAGCACTATTTTTGTCAAAGATGACAATCTGAAATGTATGCTCCCGAGACTCTGATACAGATGTGAACAGAGCTTAAAAGGTGAAAAAAAGGCACAAATGTTAGGAAATGGCAAACAAAAATACTACTTACCTCTTCAATCCCCACCGATCCAGCGGCTACTCTAGAAGTGCCTCCTTGTTGTTCATTTATTACCTGCCATCGATTACATGCTACAACAGCAGATGATTACTGAAGCCAATAAGTGGTCACATGCTGTATTCATCGTGGTTAGCAAGCGGTGATGGCATTCGATCGATAAAGCTACTGACTGGCTGCATCGGTCATGTGCCAGATTAATGGCAGCTGACCGCTAGGGCATCTTTACTGGATCAAGCAGGGGATTGAAGAAATGAGTTTGATGTTCTTAAAACATTTACACCTTCCCCCACAAAGACCAGACAACCTCTTTAATCTGACTCACATATACATTTACTGTCAACTTTTTAAAGTCCCAGAAAAAAAAATTATGTAACAAACAGGGTTTCAGCCAACCTATTAAGGCCACAGATTCAATATAAACCAATGTGACTTAAAGAATTTAAGAAGGCTGTAAGACATCAAGCAATCCTAAATGAATAATTAACTACAAATGATGACATGGGCTAGAGACCTTAGAAAAACAAATTTTTGAGGGAAATGTACTGAACCAAAAACCAAAAAACTGTTTCTTGCCAGAAAACATTTTCAGTAGTGTTAAAATGAGTTCAAGTGCTTCGCACATTAAATGTCTTGGGAGCATATATCTACACCATAATCCATTCCATAAAGTCTTTATTATATCAGAAAAAATAAGTGCTAATGTAGATTCCAGGAACCAAAGAACACTTAGGAGGCAAAAAGGTACTGAGGAGGGATCCTACAGTGTAAGAAAACAGTACAAAAAGCCAATATTTTAGAGCTAACATACAGAATTACTGTATTTTTTGGACTATAAGACACACTTTCTTCCCCCAAAAAAGTGAGGGAAAAATGGCAGTGCATCTTAAAGTCCGAATGCTAATAAACACGTCCATTATGGTCATGGAAGTAGTCATCAGCAGGCAGTAGGTGTGGAAAGTACTGCACTGGCGCTACTCATCTTCTCTGATCTTATTCCGAGCCCAGATCTGCACTGTGTCCTGACTGATTACAGAATCAGGAAGTGTTACACATAGGCGCACACTATGACCCGACGCTATGACCAGCGCCGGCCGGAAGAAGACCAGGGAGAGGTGAGCGAGTGGCAGCGTTGTCTGAAGCAAGTGAGGTAAGTGTCTGATCTGAGGTCTGGCGGGAGGGCGGTCTGAACTGAGGCTGATGGAGCTTGGAGGGTGGGGGGTCTGAGGGTCTGTTCTAAGGCTGATTGAACTTGTGGGTTTGAGGAGAAGACTCTTTACAAGCTGTTTCTTAGTACAAAGAAATATCTTTTCCTACTAATGTGTATTACAAAAATGTTTAGCATCCATGTCTCTACACTATCTAAAAATAAACCCTAAACAATAGTTACACTAATGCAGTGACAATGACATTTATGTATGTCATCAGTAAGATGTGGTTCCCACAGGATCGCATTTGAGTACATCATTGCTGTTACTAGATCAGAAGTATGGCTGTGATTGACAGTCACATTCCTGCATTAATGGCGTGGAACGGAGAAAACTCACATAACAGCTATTAAAGGTCTTCTCTGAGACCCATTTGCTAGATAAGTCATCAGTATCTGATCTGTGGGAGTCCAACTCCCGGAACCCCTGGTGATCAGCTGTTTGAGAAGGCACCGATGCTTGCAGTAGCACAGTGGGGTTCTCCTGGCAAACCAAACACAGCACCGTACATTGTATAGTGGATGTGCTTGGTATAGCAGCTCAGCCCCATTCACTTCAATGGGACTGAGCTGCGCCTAGGCCATGTGATTGCTACTGCGAGCTCCACTGCCCTTTTCAAACAGATGACTGCCAGGGGTCGGGGTCTCAGATCCCCACCAATCACATACGTCATCATTGGGCTGGGCCGATAATCAAAAAAAAAAAAAACAGACCCTCAGCCTGATTAACCGACAGCACTTTGCCTATGTTGTTTTTTTTCGGTTTAGTTTTTGTCACGTCATATGGGAGTCGGGTGGCAGTGTTCCCTCTAAGCTGCATGGTGGCACACTGGAGAAGGAGGATGGGCGTCCCTCCCTCCTCACTGTGCCATCCACTGCCACCAATGAAAATGTTGAGTGGTCCGATAGGGAAGTGTCTTTGAGGGAAGGAGCAGGGGAAAATAGGAGGGCAGTGGAGAGGGAAAACTCACTGCATCCTTGCGGTGCTGATTGCTGATAAGGTAAAGGACCTTTGATGATGTTATTGTCATGTGACCAACATGGTGATGACATAATCAAAGGTCCTTTAACTTAGCATCCAGGAAGATCTTGCAGGAGAAGGTTTCCTACAGTTTTACAGGTATGTGCTTTATGATATGTGTCTAATGTGAGGCACATGGTTTTATTACATTAGTATCTCCACGTGCCTCATATTAATAGCAAGTGACCCCATTATGTCCTCATATAATGGGATACATGGGGTTTATGATGGTGTCACTTACTATTTATATGACGCACATGGGGGTTTAAAATTAACCATGTGCCCCCAATTAACCCTTTACTGCATAATGCCATACATGTATGGCATTATGCAGAGGAAACTGTATGGAGCAGGCTGCTGCGCTAAGCCCGCTGCATATGTGGTGATTGCCGACTGTATAATACAGCAGAGGTCCGGGCACAATGACGAGTAATGGCAATCAAGCTGAATCCAGTCATTTAATCCCTCAGATGATGCATTCAACAGTGATTGTGGCATCTGGTAACCTCAAGGCACAGCTCAGCAGGGAATGTGTCAGAATCCCATTCACCCTAATAAATCTCTATTAGGGTGAATTGGACAAGGAATCTAAAGATCCGGAGTTCTAGCCCCCTAAAGTAAAAAAAAAACAAAAAAAAAAAAAACACAACACATAAATATTAAACGTTAAAATCATCCATCATTTTACATATAAAAAAATAAACATGTCAGGTATCGCCATATCCGAAAATGTCGGAACTATTGATAGCTTTATATTATGTGCCAATGCGGTGAATGCAGTAATAGGGGAAAAAAAAATAAAAAAAATATAAAAATAAGCAATTCAACATTTTTTTTTAGTCACCTTGTCTCCCAAAAAAGAAAAGTCGTATATACCCCAAAAATGGCACCAATAAAAACTTAATTTTGTCCCACAAAAAACAAGCTCTCATTCAGCTGCGTTGAACGAAAATAAAGTTATGACTATCAGAAAATGACAAAAAATGCAAAAAGTCCCCAATAGAGAAAAGAAAAAAAAAATCCTTATTTGTTTCTTTAAAAGCGCAGAACTTAAAATATGATCAAACCACTAGTGTAGTATAACACTCTGTGCTAAGCTGTGCCCCAAGCCACACCCCCAAATAAGCATTCAAAAATCAAAATCGAGTTTACATGTTCAATTAATCCCCTTTAACACCCTGACCAGTGCTAATCGCAGTGTGGAGAAAGGAAGGGGGCACTCTGTGCTCTGTCTATGCCAGCCCTGGCTGCAACAGTCATATGAAAATACATTTTGTGAAAAATAAATTAAATTGTAAAAGCTCAGTAATCAAGACTAAAAAATGCTAAAACACAATAAAATAAAATTAACAAACCATAGCTCAACACAAAAATATACTTTTTTTCTTTTAAATCTATTTTAGATCATCAGTTAGGATACATTCACAGTTGCGGTTTAAATCTGACAGGCTCTTCTAGAAGCCTGTTTCGGCAGAAAATGCTGCTGCTGCAGATGTTACCTGTACCCTTACAAAGCCATTTTATATCTAGAATAGAAAATCCCTTTATTGTCCCTCAGTGGGATAATGTTGGCATAACAGCAGAAGATATAATTTTTTTTTTTAAGAAAATGTAAAAAAAAAAAAAAAAAAATACAAATGCTTTTCTCTGCTTTGTACTCCCCATATTAACAAATTCTTCATATAAATTAAACACTACCATAGATTCAAATCATGCCCACTGAAGGAGTCAATAGAACTCCGAAACGCGTTTGGTATAATCGATACACGGAGCCCAGAACCCACCAAAAAAGAACCCACTAGACCCAAGGATAAAAAATACATCTTCTTATGAAGCACTTCAGATATAATATGTGAGAACTGCTTTGGGAATTGAATCCACTCTAATATGTTAGCTTTACAATCGCCGAGATTCCATCAATAAGTGGGACGCCGTGTCCTAGCCGGCTTTGTGCAGGCTAATTGCCTACATTGGAGAAATCAGCCACTGCTACATTTGAGTGGAGCGTCATCTCACCGCTTACTACGTTATCACCGTACCGCCTGTACCTAAGTGAAACGCCACTGTATCACTCATTTCCACGCTGCCTGTCACCAAGTGAGGGCTGGAGAGACTGACAGTATAAGATCGTCTAACAGCGAGTAAAGGCTGCTCAGCAACATTAATGCAATATGTTACCATAAACAGATTGATACAAACTACTATAAATTATTTACAAGAACTATCTGCCTAGTTAAGAACAATACAGAAGGTAACAGTTCAGAACAGGAATAGCATAAAAAAACATCAATTCATTAATTAAATATATGAAGACGAAAGAGACCAGTGTGCTGTGTTTATAAGCACAATAAGATTATAAACATCTATAGTTGTTTCAATCCATTCAATTCATCAGTTTTTACATATTGAGGGATGTGAGGAGAATTAAGTAGTCTGTTGTGCAATATATTTACTGAATTGCAATTCATATATGCCATTTTTATTATTATTATTAAAGTGCCATTCATTTCGGAGTGCTGTACATATGAAAAGGGGTATATATACATAATATAGACAATTGCACTAAGCATAAACCAGACGAGTTACAAACTGTTACAGAAGGAGAGAGGGCCCTGCCCGTGAGGGCTTACAATCTACATGGCAAGGGAGAAGGACACAGTAGGTGAGGGTGAAGCTGGTCATGGCGGTATAGAGGCAGCAGTGTCACTGGTCGTAGGCTTGTCTGAAGAGGTGGGTTTTCAGGTTTCTTTTGAAGGATTCCACTGTAGGTGAGAGTCTGATATGCTGGGGTAGCGAGTTCCAGAGGATGGGGGATGCACGGGAGAAATCTTGGAGGCGATTGTAGGAAGAGGATAGAAGAGAAGAAGGTCTTGTGAGGATCAGAGATTGCATGTGGGGATGTATTGGGAAAGTAGCTCAGAGATGTAGGGAGGGGACAGGTTGTGTACGGCCTTGTATGTATTTGTTAGTATTGTTAGTACTATCTATATAATCAGTGTTTTTAGCACTATAAATATTTTTGTACATATTTTTTTATATTTTTATATTGTTTTTACGTGTGAAAATAATTTGTTTACAATGGATAGGATTTTTCTGGATCTCTCCAAATGAAGTGTGCCTGTCTACAGCTACGGTATTAATATATTTGCATAATACATTGCTTGCGTGTACAGCTGGGCAGCACCGGAGAATTTCAATTTACCAAAGTGAACCTTAGAATGGGTCAGTAAGCTCTAGACTGCAGGGAGAGAGCACATGATGCTTTAGTTAAATGAGCCTTGGATGAAATAGAATTGACCGAGCTGCCATTGCAGCTAGGAATCTGACGTGGATGAGCAGGAATGTGAAGTGTAAACAGGATAATATGAGCTAACAACCTGAAATTTACATTATGACCTACTGCATGCACTAACAAAGGTGTGATGGGTTTGTAAAGCGGACTAATGCAGGCATACTAGAAGACATTCTCTTAGGCAGCTTTTCTTCTTGGTCATGCCCATAACACAACAGGAGTCCGTCCGAGCTCTTAAACACAATGTTCTTACTGTACCTGGCTCCCCGATACCAGCTTCGCTTTTGACGCCCGCAAGGTCGCCGATGCATCTCCCGTCACGCAGTTGAAAACATCCAGTGCGCGGGGGGGCTGGCAGCCAATAGCAGACCGCAAAGTGAACGAGCCTCCCTAGCATCACATGTTATGCTAGGGAGGCTTGTAGACTCCGTATGTTTTCATCCGCGCGACAGGGAGATGTAGCGGCAGCCTTGCGGGCTTCAGAAGCGACGCGGGTGGTGGGGAGTACATTGTGTGCGAGGGGCCCAGGCATATGGGGGGGCATTTCAGGGGTTGGATAACCCCTTTCATGATAAATAACGAGTACCACCACATTAGGTACTGAGGGGTTTGGCAATTTTTGACAACTGAAAATAGATTGCATAGTCAATATACTGTTAATTGTGTGCGCGCACAGTACTGGTTACATTTACTTTTTAAATTTGTTTATTTATTATACCTAAAAAAAAGAAACAGCATCTGTTTCCATGTGCGGGTCTATCAATTGATGATTGACTACTTTTCCTTGGTGCCAGGCTGAGGGGTAAGCAGGCAATCGGACTTTTTCTGAATGACTGAAATTGCATTGTGCTACCAGCTTAAACCCTTTACCCAGAAACAAAGAGCCAGTTCCCCCAGTGCCACTCTTGTAAAATAGGCATTTATTTTAATCTCAAATTACTTCAGCACTTGTGCTTCTGCTCAGAACAACTTCATTCATCTGACCACAGAAAACCCTGCAGGAGCCACTTCACTGTCCCAATGGGGAAAGGCAGCAAAACAATTCTGTTCAGAAAGCTCAAAGTCAAGTGTTTGGGCAGCATAAATGCGTAAATCAACGATATAAACTATCTGAATAGATGAGAAGAGCCTGCAGGGAATTATGAAGAGAAGATCCGGGACAACAACATAAATTAAGCTCACAGCTCCTTTCTTGTTACAAACACAATGGTAAAGCTCCAACGAACAAGGCTTTACAAAGATATTTAGTTAACCCATTTGCCTGCTGAATACAGAGCCCGAATCTTTACAGAAAATGTCTTTCACGATCCCCGAGATTTAACCAAAAACAGATTAAAAAGCTTGAACTAGAAGACAACCTAATTGAAATGGTCCATTACTAATCCATTGAATCAGATTTGCTACTCAGTCAGAATTACATGGGATCTTTAGTTGTGCAATCCTGGCTACAGGTAGACTGACTGACTGACCTAGGTTTAGCACAATTTAAAAGGGTTTTCTGGATTTTGAGTCTTTGCTGCCTGATCTCTATACTGAACCTAAGCTGCCTGCCCTGACCTTGGACTTTTCACTGGATATCATGTCCTCTGACCGCACGACCTCCGCCTATCCCTGACTATGGTTTTGCTTGATCCATCTGTGTTCCACACCATGGTCTCTGGACCCACATGGGTGAGAAGTCAGTAAAACAGAAATTTTCTTGAGAAGTAGTGGGTCTCGTGCAGCAAAGTCCAGATTCATGTATAGAGGTTAAAGAGTAAAAAACAAGGTGTGTGTGTGTGAGGGGGGCACATAGATAATGCCCTTGGGAGTAGCCCCAAGCCAAGTCTCTTCCAAGTGACATAGTGGGTCCATATCTGCGTCGTAGCAGGAACTGCTTACTCGTAATAGTGAAATGGTCATATACATGACAATATCCACGGAACAGAACAATATATTGCATGTCTAGTATTGTACGGTCTAGTTTAAATATGCACCTTTTAAAAATGATACAGAATTAGTAAATGTGCCCCAATATTTCTAAATTTTAAAACAGACACATGTTATTCTAGGGGTTTAATATTTACAGCTATTAATAATTTTAAAAAATAAATAAATTTGTCCCTAACGAACTTAATTCAGAACTTGATGTGCATCAGCGCACATACACGCCCTGTGACCGGTCTTACTACACCTTCAACTCTCCATGCCTTTAATGTCATTATTGCATTCCACATACTGTGTGTTTTACGCAATTGTAGAATTACCACTGCATGAAGTATGAGCAATCCTGTCATATGTTTGATTTTTTATGCTATATAGCAGTGATGATGAACCTTTTAAAGGTGCCTAAACTGCAACCCAAAACCCACTTATTTATCGCAAAGTGCCAACACGGCAAACCTGAATACTACAGTCCAATATAGTATATCTTCCATGTACTTTATCATTTAGCTATAATATCCTGCCTACATTAACCCGTGCAAAGGTTTGTCACCACTGCTATATACTGTTCGTCTGGTTCAAAGGCATTATCTACCAAGATTGTAATATTTGTGAGGATGTGCTTTTAATTCTTGCTTCCTTCCTTTTATTGTTTTAGGTTACTGAGTACAAGTTGATCACCTAATACACCAGGTCCATTTCAGGTTTTTTATATGGTCCAAATCAACTATAAATGGTAACCATAATGAGGATGCATTAATGATGAGAAAGAAACCTAGAACACCTTGAAAATTGTTGACATCTAAGGAGACCTCCTACAGTATATCGCTATTATTAGACCCTACTGTATTTGGATTATCTACATATCCCTGCTGCCTGGGAGAACAGCATCTGGATTATAATCATATCGTTCCCGATTGGCAAAAATCCAGTTATTTTTATTATAAAGGGCAGGCGTGCAGACTACAAAACTGAATTGTCATCTGCATGGCCAGATCATCAGAACTACAGATATAACAATAGAGCTGGGTCTTCCACATTCAGGTTTTTGATGCAGTTATTGTAGCCAAAGCCAGGAACAGATTATACACATAGGACAATTTGCACATTCTTCTCTTTTTCAATGCACTCTTTACCTTTAAAAAGTGCATCATAAAAACCTGACATAGAAACCCAGCCTAAAGACTGCCCCAGCCCAGCCTCTACCTACTAGAAGGGGTACAACGAGAATCCGCACAGTCGCTACTCAAGACAGCACATGTCCTGGAATGGAGTCAATCAGGTATACGATGTAACAGCAGCTGAAGTTTAGCTGGAGAGTGCCATAATCTAAATTACCTATTGCGACAGCTCCATGGGATTACTCCAGGACTGGCAAGATACTGATTTATACTGTGCTGTGACCAAAATACATAGAGTGGTCTAATACCATCCCAGAGGCACCATGTCTGAAGGTATAAAAGGAAACCTTTGTTTAGTATCTGTACTTGAATGGAAGCTTGAGATGTGCAGGCTAAGGCTCTGGTGATTATACAGGGGTGATGAACACCTATAATAGTCAACAACTAGACTTTTTTTTTTTTTATATTTTTATTTCAGTCATCTCAAAAGACACAATTCATAGAACAAAATTACAAAAGAGCCTCCCCATTCCTCGAGCCTCCCCATTCCTCCCGCCCCCCCCTTAACCCACCCCCCACCTGCAGGGAAGAAAAAAAAAAAAAAAATTTCCTCAACCATCCCAGTCCCTCCAAACATTGCCCCATTTCGCGTAGGACCCTCTTTGTCTGTACATAATCCTCTCATAGATTTTCACCTTGTCCACTAAACATAGCCAGTTATTACAGTCTGGAGCAAAGGGAGAAAACCATTCTCTGGCTACAAGAAGCCTGGCCAAAAACACCACTTTGGTCAACAGTCGGCCCTTCATGGGCCGGCAATTAACCTCTGATAAATCCCCTAAAACCCATACCTTAGGAGATAGAGGAATATCTATTTTAAGTCTCCGAACCAAGGTTGTTTGAATCGTTCTCCAATATTTACTAACTATCGGGCAGTCGCAGAACAGATGTAAATGATCTACCCTGGGATCCCCACAGCGAAGACAGTCAGAGGAGGCTCTAAATTCCCTCTTATGGAGCCATAAAGGTGTCACATAAATTTTGTGTAATATATTAAACTGTACAACAGTGTGATTAAAACTGTGCGAAACCCGACTTAAATTCCCTATATTCTCCCAGTCCGGGGGACCCACCTCTGACAATAAAGCAGACCAGGATCTCTGTCCTGGAGAAAAACATTCCAAAAAAAAACTTTTCATCAAGTATCTATAACAATGTGATAATTTAACTTTCATACCACCTTTATTACAAATCAAATTGTGCAAAAATTCCGGAGTGTCTACCTCAAGTGAATAACTATCGGCAGTATTAAGAAGTGCTGACCTCAATTGAAAATATGCATACCAAGCCACCTCACCTACGTTTAAATTTTGTTTTAGCTCCATAAGAGACAGGATTTGTCCGTCTTTAACCACCTGATTCAGATATTGAATATTTCTCGTCCTCCAATATTGCCAACAGATTAGATCATCTAATTTCAAAAGCTTTGAATTATGCCATAATGGGGTACAGATAAGTGATGCCTTAACTTTAAACCAGCTCTTTATAACCAGCCAGGCCTTTGTAGCCATTCTGCAGAAAGGTTTATATCCGATCTCTGTATTAAGTAAATAGTCGGACTCTAATACTGTAAAAAAAATCTGAAAAACCTGAGTCTTTCACCAGTTTTCTACAGAGTTGGCTATTTTCCCAGTCATTAAAGAAGCAAAGTTGAGAGGCCATAAAATAACCCCTAAAACAGGGGAGGTTAAGACCTCCCCTGTTATAGGGCATAGAAAAATAAAGCGCCTTTAGTCTCACCCGCTTCCCCCCCTATAGTAAATCGTTAATCATCCGTTCTATCAACCTAAAATACTTATCTTCAATCCAAACAGGCGAATTGCGAAGAACATAGAGAACCTGGGGCAGCACCACCATTTTTATTAATGAAATTCTGTCCCCTCTTGCAGGCAGAATTTTTTGCCATATCTTAATTTTTGATCTCACCTTTGACAATAGAGGAATCAAATTAAGTTGGAGATAGTCTTGGATTTTGGCAGAAGCTGTTATCCCCAGATATTTTATCGAATCGGAGATCGATACCCGATTAGCGAAATTATCCGCAGACCCTCGCAATTTGTCTACAGGGAGAAGAACAGTCTTCCCCCAATTAACCTCCAGGCCAGAAGGATAAGAAAATAGGCTGACCAGTTCCATTATTCGAGGGAGTGTTTTTTTCTGTTATTCTGGTGAATAAAAAACAAGATATCATCTGCATAAAGAGATATACGATCCTGTTTCTCCATTACACCAAAGCCAGTCACTCTCGAATCCTGCCTTATACTAGCTGCAAGAGGTTCAATATAGATATTAAATAAGAGAGGGGAGAGAGGACATCCTTGACGAGTACCTCTTCCCAATACAAAACTCTCTGTCAGCATATCATTAATCCTGATCCTGGCCACTGGACATGTATATAACAACTGAACCATCCCCATGAATTTAGGGCCAAAACCCATACTTTTCATCACCTCCCAGAGAAACGTCCACTTGACCCAGTCGAACGCCTTAGTAGCATCCAGTGACAGGACCGAGCGGGCGCCCCCACTGGGAGACTGAATATTCGTGAAAAACCTATGCAGGTTATGGTGGGTACCTCTTTTTGACATAAAGCCATTTTGATCTGGATGAATCAGAAAGGACATAACTTGAGAGAGCCTCTTAGCCAGAACCTTTGATAACAACTTAACGTCCGTATTTAATAGGGAAATTGGTCTATATGAGCTCAAGTCCGACAGGTCTTTATCTTTTTTAGGAATTAAAACTATCTCGGCTTCCATCATAGACTGTGGCAGAGCCCCTTCCTGCGATGCTTGAGAAAACACTTCCAGTAAATGAGGGAGGATGACATCGCTATACTTATGGTAAAATTCATATGGAAAACCATCTGACCCTGGTGATGAGTTCCCGGAGATAGACCTCAAAGCCTCTTGAATCTCCACAAGAGAACTCTCCTTCCAGAGATTCTTTTTGGGCTTCCGTTAGCATCGGAAGAGAAATGCTCTCCAGGAACTGTCTCGCCAGGTCGGTTGGCAGACCAGGAGAAGCTCTATATATTTGGGAGAAGTATTGCAGAAAAGTGTCTCTAATTCCCTCTGGGTCTGATATTATTACCCCATCTGAATTGCGAACTAAAGTAATAGCTTTCTTTTTTTTGTCCTGTTGTGAAATTATTTTAGCTAAAAGCTTACCAGGACGTCCAGATTCTGAGAAATACTTCTGTCCCTTAAAAAGTAACCTATGATTTGCTTTCTCAATTACATATTCCTTCAGAGAACAACTAGCCTTCTGCATCTCTTCCTTATTATATTCAGTAGGTTGATCAATAAATCGTTCCATTGTGAAAGCCACGATATCAGTCAAGTCCTCCTCCCTCTTCTTAAATGATCTCCTCATAGTGGTGATATCACTAATAAGAACCCCCCTCAGATATGCTTTCAGAGCGTCCCAGACCACATTAATGTTAGCAGAGGAGAGATTCACCTCCCAAAAGGAAGATACATGTATTTTAATGGACTGATAATTATCCATGATAGTAAGCCAATACGGGTTCAGCTTAAACCCAAATCCCCTATTGTCTTTATTCTCCACAATGCGAACCTCAATTAAGACCGGTGAATGGTCTGAAACTGTTCTTACTCCGTATCGTATCCTTTTAATATTATTCAAGTTGTTCTCATTAGTAAGCGCCAACTCAATCCTAGACATTGCTCTACCTCCTCTGCTTACACAGGAGTATACTCTCTTTCCTCCGCCAACATATTCCCATATATCCACCAATCCAGCCTCCAAGCAGAACTGTGGCAATGGAGAATTACACATGCTCCTTCTCCGATCTGCGTCTAAAGTCAGTCTGTCCTTTTTGGGATCCATAACAGCGTTAAAGTCTCCCATCAGAACAAGCCGGCATTCTGTTTTTTTTCTCCAAAAAACGCAGTAGTTGGATGAGTGGATACATAGAAAATGGCGGAGGTATATAGAAAAAGGCGAGAATGTAACTATATCCATGGAGCCTCCCATACAGAAAAATAAATCTGCCTTGGTTGTCTATGTTAGATTCTATTAAGGAAAAATCTATAGAATTATGAATCAGAACCGATACACCCCTAGAGGCACTGCTAAAAGTAGAATGATAGGATTGGGAATGCCATCCCGTCATCAAACGGGACACGGTCTCTTCAGTGAGGTGAGTTTCAACTATACAAATAATTGCAGGGAGATATCTCTTCACTGCATCCATAATAGCTTGTCTCTTAACCGTCTCCCCAAGCCCTCTAACATTCCAAGAAACGATTCTAACAGACATTAATTAAGGAGGGTGAGAAAAGAAAAAAAAAAAACCCCCTTCCCTGCAAGTTGAATTCCCTCCCCCCCCCCCCTTTGGTCCGCCCGATCTAGTCAGCAAAACCTCTACCTTCCGGTCATTCTCCCCCCCCCCCTCTAGTCCCCTCCTCCCTCCGTCACTTCAAAAAATATGAAAAATATTTCAAATGCCAATTTGCTCCATCCAATCCAGCACTTGTTGCGGTTTCTCAAAAAATTGAGTAGTCCCATTATAGATTACTCTTAATTTCGCTGGATACTGTAAGGAATATTTAATGTCCTTTAACGCCAAACGTTTCTTTAACTCACTAAAGCTTATTCTTTTTTCCTGAGTCTGTCGAGCAAAGTCAGGGAAGAATAACAGTCTAGTGCCTTGATAGTCAATGGGTGAGCATTCTCTTGCCCTTCTCAATATCATATCTCTATCCATGGTGTGGGGAGTCGCTCTGGTAGACAGCGGTGCGGGTGCAGTATAGAGGCAACAGGGAGTCCAGAAGGTGCAGAAAACAGTGTTTTATTCACACTTGCATCAAAATAACAGCAGAAAGTCAATTGGTGTTAAGTCACACCCATCAGCAAATGAAGGGGAAAACAAAAAGTCCAAACACAGGTTCCATTCACCTGGCAGGTTTGATGTGCGGGTTCGCACCTGGCTGTCAGCCCAGCCGCAGGACAATCCTCCTTCAGGGTTCCAGGACGGCTGCACGCCTCCTTGCTGGGCACGTCCTTCCAGCCCAGAAAGCTCCACAACACTAGCAGCAGCTTCCAAGACAATCACTCTCCCAGCTGCTAGTGCTGGCTGAGTTTTTAAACCCAGCCCAAAACCAGGACTGGGTCGTGGGGAGCAGCCACCCACCCTACACTTTAGCTGCTCCCGGTAAGAGCCGGCCCGGATCGGCTTTGCAGCCATGCTATCTAGCAAATGTGTCAGTAGCACTACCTGCTACTGACACCAACAAACGGCTTTTACCTCACCGAGGCTATGAACCTCGGTGACACGTACCTGCCATCTAGGACGGCACCCTGCACCTTACCACATACCCCCCTTTGTTCAACCCTGAGGGGTGGACACACGACAAACAGTGTACCCGGGAGAGCGCGTCTGCGTTTTTAACAACCGGCCCGCTCTGTGTTCCACCGTGAATTTAAAATTCTGTAGGGACAGAAACCACCTGGTGACCCGGGCATTCCTCTCTTTGGCTTGGGACATCCACTTGAGTGGGGAGTGGTCGGTCACCAGGCGAAGCTTCTGCCCAACAGGTAATAACGGAGGGCCTCGAGTGCCCACTTGATGGCCAGGCACTCTCTCTCGACTATGCTGTACCTAGTCTCGGCTGGGGTGAGCTTGCGGCTGAGGAAGACAACGGGATGCTCCTCCCTGTTGACTTCCTGCGATAGTACCGCACCAAGGCCAACCTCAGAGGCGTCGGTCTGGACTATAAATTCTTTCCTGAAATCGGGTGTCACCAAAACCGGGGACCCACACAGGGCCGATTTCAAGGCGGAGAAAGCCTTTTCCGCCTGCTCATTCCAGCGGACCATCCCTGTCTTACGCCCCTTTAACAACTCTGTCAATGGCGAAGCGATAGTAGCAAAGTGGGGCACAAACCTCATGTAATACCCCACAATCCCCAGGAACGACTTTACCTGCCTGGTGGTGACCGGTCGGGGCCAATTCCGTATTGCCTCTACCTTATTTACCTGAGGTTTGATGACTCCCGCCCAATGACATATCCCAGGTATTTGGTCTCTTCCAACCCAATCGCACACTTCTTTGGATTGGCGGTTAGACCGGCTTTCCTCAGGGCATCCACTACCGCCTGCACTTTGGGTAAATGGCTTTCCCAGTCGGTGCTGTGGACGATCACATCATCTAAGTAGGCCGAGGCGTACCGACGATGTGGTCGCAGCACTATGTCCATTAACCTTTGGAAGGTGGCGGGAGCGCCATGCAGGCCAAAGGGTAACACCTTGTAGTGATACAGGCCCTGCGGGTAACAAAGCGGTTTTTCCTTAGCCGACTCCGTTAAGGGTACCTGCCAGTACCCTTTAGTGAGGTCCAGCACAGAAAAATAACGGGCTTGTCCTAAATTCTCCACAAGCTCGTCTACCCGGGGCATGGGATACGCGTCAAACTTGGACACTTCATTTAACTTGCGAAAGTCGTTGCAGAACCGCAACGTCCCATCCGGCTTGGGTATTAGGACTATGGGACTGGCCCACTCACTTTTCGACTCCTCAATGACATCGAGCTTCAACATTAATTTCACTTCCTCCGCGATGGCTCGTCGCCGAGCCTCGGGTACCCGGTATGGTTTTAACCGGATCTTGGCCTGAGGCTCAGTGACGATGTCATGTCGGATGAGAGACGTGCGGCCAGGGAGGTCCGAGAACACATCCGTGTTCCGACTGAGGAACTCCCTGACTTCCTGAACTTGTTTGGAAGACAGGCTGTCTGCAATTCTTACCGTGGTTACGGCTTCACAGGCCTCGAACGGTGGGGCTGGACCCTTTTCACCTAGAAGCCCTGGCCGGGGCTGTGGTCGTCGGCCGTGTCCCTATCTTTCCACGGCTTTAGTAAATTCACGTGGTACACCTGCTCCGGCTTGCGCCGCCCTGGCTGGTGTACTTTGTAATTTACTTCCCCTACTTTCTCGATCACCTCATAGGGGCCCTGCCACCTAGCTAGGAACTTGCTGTCAAGGGTGGGTACCAGAACCAACACCCGATCTCCCGGCTTGAAGCCCCGTACCCGAGCCTGACGATTGTACACCCTACTCTGGGCTTGTTGTGCTGCCTCCATATGCTCCCGGACCAGCGGCAACACCTTTTCCATCCGTTCCTGCATCTGGGTGACATACTCAATGACACTTTTGTAGGGGACAGGCTGTTGTTCCCACGCTTCCTTGGCGATATCCAACAGGCCCCGAGGGTGTCTGCCATAAAGCAGTTCGAAGGGCGAGAACCCAGTAGAGGCTTGGGGTACCTCTCACACTGCGAACATGAGATAGGGCAGAAGCAGGTCCCAGTCCTTCCCATCTCTAGACACCACCCTTTTTAACATATTTTTTTAAGTTTGGTTAAACCTCTCGACAAGACCGTCCGTTTGTGGATGGTAAACGGACGTCCGCAATTGCTTTATACGCAATAATTTACACAGTTCCCTCATAACTTTGGACATAAAAGGGGTCCCTTGGTCTGTCAGAACCTCTTTTGGCAGGCCCACACGGGAAAACATTTCCATTAACTCTTTGGCAATAAGTTTAGCTGAGGTATGTCGCAGAGGCACCGCCTCCGGATACCGAGTGGCATAGTCGAGAACTACCAGAATGTGTTGGTGGCCCCTGGCAGACTTTGGTACAGGCCCAATTAGATCCATAGCGATTCGCTCAAACGGGACCTCAATAATTGGAAGCGGTACCAGAGGACTACGGAAATGTGGCTGGGGGCTATTTATCTGACAGGTGGGACAGGACTTACAATAATTCTCTACCTCCTTGAACACACTGGGCCAATAAAACCGCTGCAGTATGCAGTCCTGGGTTTTCTGCCACCCCAGGTGTCCCCCAAGAACATGTTGGTGGGCAAGCTCCATGACAAGCCTGCGATACGCTGTGGGCACCATCAAGGCTCACCTCGGATTTGGTTCACCCGATACAACATATCCTGAAGGACAATGAATCGCGGAAACATTAATTCAGCCCCAGGTTTCTGGGGTTTACCATCAATTATTATGACACTTTCCCAGGCTCTGGTTAGGGTTTGGTCCCGGTGTTGTGCGGTCCCAAAGTTTTCCCCGGAGACATTGAGGTCTGCCAACTCAGGTCCCGGTGGCAAGTCCTCCGTGTCTCCCACCATTACACTCAGTGGGGTTGTCTCCCCCTCTATCACAGAAGTGGTGGTCACCCCTACCGCAGGCCCTTCGGACTCGGGCTCCCAGGGCTCTGGCCTCCCACAGGAACCAGGCCACTCTGCTAGGGTTACCCCTGTCTCAGGGCTATTAGTCACTTTCACCTCAGGCCATAGTGACGGAAAACCAGGGAAGTCTCTCCCAATTATTAGTTCATACGGTAGCTTGGCGGAGATCGCCACTTCACAAGTCCATGTGCCGGCCGCCGTGGACAGAGACATTACAGCCGTGGGATAGTCCTTTAAGTCTCCGTGTATGCACACCACCCCAACTTTCCGGCCCGTATACTGGGAGGGCTGTACCAGGGCAGCACTTACCAGGGTTACTAGGCTCCTGAGTCCAGCAGCGCCACTGCAAGATTATCACCGACTTGCACCTGGCACAGATGACGATTGTCTATGGTCTCGGGGTGCCGGTCGCACACAGTCTCCGGGCATACATGGAAGCCCGGTACCCATAATTGGTCTCCATGGGTTCTCCCCACTGTGGACAGTCGGCCCTCACATGGCCAGGCTCATGACACCGCCAGCAGACTATCGGGGCCGGGTCTACAGGGGTACACCCGAGCAGGTTTCTCGGGTACCAGTCGTCGGGACTGGATGGGAGACCTCCGGGGTTTGACCGGCCCCTCCCAACAACACCCCCTTTCAAGGTTTTGTGGCCTCATAGCGCTCGACCAGGTCGACCATGTCCAAGGCATTAGTGGGTGACACCTGGCCGATCCAGTGCTGCAGGGGGTACGGCAAGGCCCTCCAGAAGATGTCAGCCAGCAGACGGTCCAGCATAGCAGCCGGACTTAGAACCTCAGGCTGCAGCCACTTTTGCAACCTGTGCAGCAACTCATAATACTGCGGCCTGGCGGGTTCAGCCGTATTAAAGTTCCACTGGTGGACCCGCTGAGCCCGGACTAACACGTTCACCCCCAGTCTTGCCAGGATCTCACCTTTCACGGTCGGGTAGTCAGCTGCTTGGTCATCTGGGAGGTCAAAAATACTTGCTGGGGTCCAGACGCCAGGAACGGAGCGACGACCTCTGCCCACTGTTCTCGGGTAATTTCTCCCTCACGGCCACCTTCTCGAACACCGCCAGATAGGTCTCCACATCATCCGAGGGGGTCATCTTAGGGATCGCTGCACGGACAGCTTTCCGGGCATCGTGGACGTGGCGGGACGCTCCTGCAGCTTGTAATGCCATCACGTGCTGCAGCAGTAGCTGGTTGGTCTCCTGCTGCTGCACGTTAGCCTCTATGAGGGCTTTCACAGCCGCCTCCATTTTGTCAGGGACCACAGGCTGCAACTTTGCCGGCCGAATATAGGACATCCAGTCGTGCCCAGCAAAAACAAACTTCAGCGTTCACGCCAGCCTCACTGCGCATGCCCGCATCCGACACCAAATGTGGGGAGTCGCTCTGGTAGACAGCGGTGCGGGTGCAGTATAGAGGCAACAGGGAGTCCAGAAGGTGCAGAAAACAGTGTTTTATTCACACTTGCATCAAAATAACAGCAGAAAGTCAATTGGTGTTAAGTCACACCCATCAGCAAATGAAGGGGAAAACAAAAAGTCCAAACACAGGTTCCATTCACCTGGCAGGTTTGATGTGCGGGTTCGCACCTGGCTGTCAGCCCAGCCGCAGGACAATCCTCCTTCAGGGTTCCAGGACGGCTGCACGCCCCCTTGCTGGGCACGTCCTTCCAGCCCAGAAAGCTCCACAACACTAGTAGCAGCTTCCAAGACAATCACTCTCCCAGCTGCTAGTGCTGGCTGAGTTTTTAAACCCAGCCCAAAACCAGGACTGGGTGGTGGGGAGCAGCCACCCACCCTACACTTTAGCTGCTCCCGGTAAGAGCCGGCCCGGATCGGCTTTGCAGCCATGCTATCTAGCAAATGTGTCAGTAGCACTACCTGCTACTGACACCAACAAACGGCTTTTACCTCACCGAGGCTATGAACCTCGGTGACACGTACCCGCCATCTAGGACGGCACCCTGCACCTTACCACAATGGATAGTAATAGTTTCATTAAAATTACTCGCGGCGGCCTCCCTGGAGTGGGTTTCCCCCCTGGCATCCGATGGGCTCTTTCTATTTGAAACATGGAGGAAAAATGTTCACTGCCCAGATTTTTCAAAATTACATCCTTAAGTTGTTCAACTAGCTGCCAACCCTCAGCTCCCTCTGGAAATCCGACTAAGCGGATATTATACCACCTTGATCTGTTTTCCAAATCCTCCAGTTTATTTTGTAGGAGGTGGTTTCCTGAAGAAAGAGACAGATTCTTAGATTTAATCATATCCATGTCGGATTGAAGGGAGTCGACCGCCTTCTCCATATTAAGTACTCGATCCCGGATTTTAGTCAGATCTTCTCTTATTAGGGATATATCGCTCTGCATTGACCCAAGTTGAGTAGACATCCCTTGCACTAGCATGCCATTATTTTCCACAGCACACAGGATTTTTACCAGAGCTGAAGGGTCATGCTCAATTTCTGTTCGCGCTGGAAGACTTTCCTCCCCTCCTTCCTGATCTAATGACCCATCCTCAGATAGTTCTTCAGCTTGAGGGATTTTAACAATTTTCTTGGAGTTAGTACTCATTTTCACTTTGGTTAACCCCTTTTCATTAAGGGAGGGAGATTTCAAAAACTTATCAATTTTACCCTCTGGTATCTTAGTTCCCAGCTTTATTCCAGAGGAGTCCACCGACCGCCGCTTTGGAGCCATTAAACATTAAAAACCCCTTTCAATATATATATTGTGGTAAGGTGCAAGGTACTGTGGTCGACGGGAGGTACGTGTCACCGAGGTTCCTGGCCTCGGTGAGGTAAGAGCCGGATTTTTGGTGTGTCAGCAGCAGCTAGTGCTGCTTGACACCTTGCTATTTAGTTTGGCTGCAAAGCCAATCCGGGCCGGCTCTTACTGGGAGTAGGCAAAGAGTTGGGTGGGTGCCTACTCCCCACGGTCCAGGCCGGGTTTTCCCGGGCCTTTATAACACAGCCAGCAGCTGGGTGTGGAGGAGGTGATTGTCTTGGAGATGCTGTTAGGCTGTGGAATCACTTGAGTCTGGGAGTGCTGATCCATGCTGTGCTGTGTGGAGTTCTCTGGGCTGGAAGCAAGACCCCAAGCAAGGAGGAGTGCAGACGGCCTGGAAGCCGGAGGTCGATCGCCTTGCGGCTGGACTGACAGCCAGGTGCGAACCTGCACCTAAAGCCTCTCAGGTGACTGGAACCTGTTTTGGACTATTTTGTTTTGCTGCACGTTTTCTGTTGGGTGTGAATTAACACCAAGTGACTGTTTGCTGTGTATTTGCTACAAGTGTGAATTAAACACTGTTTGCTACACTTTCTGGACTCCGTTTTGCCTCTATAATGCAACCGCACTGCTATCTACCAGAGCGACTCCCCACAATATATATATTTTTTTTCTTTTAATATTTTTTAATTTTTGATTTTAAGAAATCCTTGAGTGCTCCCCCCCCCTTTAACAACATACATAAGGAGGTGTCAGGAGTATTTACACCGCACACAGTTGTAATCAGGGAGCGGTGCTGCAGTAACTAGGCACAGACACTACATAGTGTGCAGAGCTGTGGTATGGCAGTGCCTGGTTTCAGTGCAGCAGCTCCTATCAACAGTTGATTATCAGGGGTGCCATAAACTGGATCCCTGTTGATATTGATGATCTATCCTAACATAGGTCATAAACACTAAATCTTCAGAAAGCCCCATTAAAGGGGTTCACATGGATTTACCAATGGATAACGAATTCCTAGGATGCAGTAGGTCATGAATAACACCAGTGCTACTTTGCCCCCTGCCGATAAGCTGCTTGGGAGTAGCTTTGGCACTACACAGCGCTGTCCACTGTGTAGTGGACAAAGCTGGCTACTGTAGCACCGCTCACCAGCTCCACCACCTCATAATGGACAGAGCTATGTAGTTCTGGACACCCGCAGATCTGCTACTGATAATCTATCCTCGGGACAGGTCATCAATTGTTAAATCCTAAAGGACGGTTTTAAAGAGGTGTTAAATTGCATTCTTTGGCGATAAAGAGGTTTTGTGCAGTGCATATTGATACAATTTGTGTGCATTCTACTATTCACATCCAACCACCAAACAGCCAGAAAAACGGTCGTTCTAGTGATCACTTAATAACTTGGTCTGAAAATATTTTACAGTCTTAGGAGGAGAAGTCTCTGGACAAACATGTATTCAATTGGGAGAGGGGGGAAAGCAACTGGCAGACACTTCTGTTGCAGTTTATCTCCAGGTAGAACAAAAGATCCGCAAAACAATTACGGACGTGTGAATTAGACTGGCGTCGGCTGCAGCTAACATTACACTAATGTATATAGGGGCCTTAAGAGGGTTTTCTGAGATTTTAATACTGAGGACCTATCCACAGAATCGTTCCCAATAATCTGCCCATCCAAAGGTGCTTTGAGCGAACCACTTGTTCATCGAGTGAAATGATCTGTGGTGGACACCTAAATCATCGTTCCTGGGCAGCAGAGTATGAGTGGTGGCATGAGCAAAAACAGCAATTCTAACAGGTTGTTTTATTTTTAAGACCTTCACCATGCATCTTACATAATGTGATAATTTAATAGTTCAGGTACAAAACCAAATTATTACTACTTTAACGTATAGACGTTGCAGACATAAAATAATAGGGTGAATACAGGAAGTCCTTCAAGAGCAAAAATATGAAATATATGCATAGAGAACAAAGATAAATGCGGCACTGAATCATATTATCTTAAACTACATCTGTAAAAAAGTGGGAATCCATTAAACTGTTCATACAGGCGTAAACCATATGAGCGGGGACGATCAATAGGGTATAGTCTATAAATTAATAAAGCAAATGACCAGCTCACCTTCAGGTGGCTGCAGGGACGTGCAGGACAAACAGTAAATGGAGTATGAAAAAAAGGTCCAGCCTCCTTATACAAGAAAGAATAACTGGAATTGGCAAAATGCTGCATGTTATATTGCTGTGCAGTAATGAAGATGAAAAAGTTTTATATGTACATATATGAATGAGATTACAGCACATGCATTTGCTATGGCCACGTTTAAATGGTCACTTTTGAGAGAGCCACGATCTGGAAGGAGAGTCGTGCAAATTAAATAAACTTGGAGACAACATATGTCCCAATGTAGGAGCTTATCTGGCCACACATTTGTAACGTGATGGACACGTGAAAAATGTGGATCTTGATGCAACGTAGGGAGGTATCTGTGTATAAGTTAGGGATATCTGGCTTTCGGGTGAAATTTATGGAAAATGTAAAAAGTTCACGCTACTGTGATATTAAATAATGAAAGTAGGGGATTTAAGTAGAAGCAGCAATGGTGATTTCCTCATCTCAAACAATTTATTGAAACAACACCAGTAGTGGGTATACCCCTTCCCCCCCACAAAAAATATCAGTGTCTCAATAACTTGTTACGTGGTCTTGAGCATCAATTACAGCGTGACAATGACATCTCATGCTGTTCACAAGTTGACTTATTGTCTGCTGAGGTATGGCATCCCACTCTTCTTTTAGGGTGGCCCTCAGGTCATTGAGGTTTTGGGGTACACAGTTACGAGCCTCTACACGGCTACTCAGCTGATCCTATAGGTTTTCAATAGGATTTAGGACTGGAGAAAGTGTAGGCCACTCCATTTAAGGTACCTCAGTCTCCAGCAGCTGTTCTCTAATGATGCGACCTCGATGAGCTGGCGCATTGTCATCTATGAAGATAAAATCAGGCCTGTGTTGTTTATGCAGAGGCATAATGACTGGATTAATGATGTTATTCAAGTAGTATGGGCTTGTCACTGTACCATTCACAAAGTGTAGGGTAGTTCTGCATTGACTAGACACACCTGCCCACACAGTAACACCACCGACACCAAAGGCTCACCTGGGGATGACAGTGGCTGATGCATAGCACTCTCTTTGACGTCTCCAACAACGATGGCGGCAATCAATTCTGCTCAGCGTCAATTGACTTTCATCAGTGAACAGTACTGAGGCCCACTGGTCCCTCGTCCAGCGTAGATGCCTCCTGCTCATGCAAGACGATGACACCGATGGTCAGGTACCCTTGCAGGTCATCTAGCATGCAGACCACGCTGATGTAAACGGTTTTGAATGGTCTGACGTGACACTTGAGTGCTTCTCACCTCCCTAAAATCTGGAGTTGTGTGGCATTAATCATTTGGTTCCGCAGGGCATTGCTCACAATGAAGCAGTCATCAATGTGGGATGTGGCCAAAGGACGTCCACTTCCAGTGTCTCTGTATCTCTGTTGCAACCTGCTGATGACACTCTGTCACACTCTAAGCTCAGTGGGTACTTTCATCTGAGAACATCCTGCCTGAAGCCTCTCAATGGAGAGGTACTGTTAACCTCTTAAGGACGCAGGGCGTACATGTACGCCCTAGCGTCCTGGTACTTAAGGACTCAGGGCGTACATGTACGCCCTGAGAAGTTCCGATCACCGCAGCGCTGCGGGTGGTGATCGGAACAGGATGCCTGCTGAAATCATTCAGCAGGCATCCTGTGACAATGCCGAGGGGGGTCCTGTGACCCCCCGTGTCGGCGATCGCAACAAACCGCAGGTCAATTCAGACCTGCAGTTTGCTGTGCTATCTGTAGTCTCTGATCCCCGCGGTCCGATCAGAGAGTAAAATCTGCCCCGAAGTGTTGCGGGCAGTGCTGCGGGTGGGCGGCGCGGGAGGCCGCCTGCTGCACCGCCCGCCTACTTTCAATCGATTTCCGTGGTGTCTAGTGGGTATAGCAGGGGGTCAGCACATTGCTGACCCCCTGCTATAAACTGCTGACATCTGTGCTGCAGATGTCAGCAGTTTAACCCCTTCTATACCGCGGTCCGTACGGACCGCGGTATAGAAGGTGTTAACATGGAGGAGCTCCTCCTCTCCCATCGGGGGCTGCCGTACCTTTGCAGCCCCCCCGACGGGATAGGATGGTAGAGGGAGGGAGCTCACCTCTCTTCCCATCACCCGCTGCTCTGTAATGGCAGCAGGTGATGGTTACCATGGCAGCAGGACGCTTTCAGAAGCGTCCTGCTTGCCATGGTATAGTAACTCTGGTCAGACTTCTGCTAAAGGCAGAAGTCTGACCAGACTGTGAAAAGTAAAAAAATACAGTGCAGTACACTATATAGTGTACTGTTCTGTATTATATAGACACCAGATCCACTGGATCTACAAGAACCAAGTGGGTCTGGGTCAAAAAAATGTCAAAAAAGTGAAAATAAGAAGAAAAATACATATCACTGAATAAAAATTAAAAAAACAAATAAACTACACATATTAGGTATCGCGTCCGTCTATAAAAATATCACGTGACCTAACCCCTCACGCAAATATCGTAAAAAAAAAACACAAAAAAAGCCATTTTTTGTCACCTTGCATCACAAAAAGTGTAATACCAAGTGATCAAAAAGGCGTATGCCTCCCAAAATAGTACCAATAAAACCGCCATCTCATCCCGCAAAAAATGAGTCCTTATATAGGACAATCGCCCAAAAAAATAAAAAAATATGGCTCTCAGACTATGGAGACACTAAAACATCTAAAATGCTATTATTGTGTTAAAGTAAAATAAATAAATAAAAAGTATACATATTATGTATCGCCACGTCCGTAAAAACCTGCTCTATAAAAATATCACATTATCTAACATTTTTGTCACCTCACATCTCAAACTGTAATAGCAAGCGATCAAAAAGTTATATGCACCCAAAAATAGTGCCAATCAAACCGTCATCTCATCCCGCAAAAAATGATACCCCACATAGGACAATCACCCCCAAAAAAAATTAAAATAGGGCTCTCAGACTATGGAGACACTAAAACACGATTTGTTTTGTTTTAAAAAATGATAATATTGTGTAAAACTTACACACACAATAAATAAATAAAAAGTATACATATGTGGTATCGGCGCGTCCGTCGCAACCTGCTCTATAAAAATAACACATGACCAAAACCCTCAGGTGAACACAACAAAAAAAATAAAAATATACGGTGTCAAGAGCCATTTTTGTCACCTTACATCACAAAAAGTGTAATAGCAGGCGACCAAAATGTCATATGCACCCCAAGATAGTTCCAATCAAACCGCCATCTCATCCCGCAAAAAATGAGCCCCTACATAAGACAGTCGCCCAAAAAATAAAAAAAATATATGGCTTTCAGAATGTGAAGACACTAAAAAAATAATTTTTTTCAAAAATGCTGTATTATGTAAAACTGAAACAAACCCCCCAAAAAGTAGCCATATTTGGTATTGCCGCGTCGGTAGCAACCTGCTCTATAGAAATAGCACACAATCTAACCTGTCAGTTCAACGATGTAAATAACAAAAAATAAAAACGGTCCAAAAATAGCTATTTTTTTGCAAATTTTCCATTTTAATCAATTTTTCCAGTAAAAAAACAAGGGTTAACAGCCAAACAAAACTCAATATATATTGCCCCGATTCTCTAGTTTGCAGAAACACCCCAAATGTGGTCGTAAACTGCTGTATGGCCAAACGGCAGGGCGTAGAAGGAAGGGAACGCCATATGGTTTTTGGAAGGCAGATTTTGCTGGACTGGTTATTTGACACCATGTCCCATTTGAAGCCCCCCTGATGCACCCCTAGAGTAGAAATTCCAAAAAGTCACTTGCATCTGGGGGCTTCAAATGGGACATGGTGTCAAAAATCCAGTCCAGCAAAATCCGCCTTCAAAAACAATATGGCGTTCCCTTACTTCTGTGCCCTGCCGTTTGGCCATACAGCAGTTTACGCCCACATATGGGGTGTTTCTGAAAACTACAGAATCGGGGAAATAAAAATTGAGTTTTGTTTGGCTGTTAACCCTTGCTTTGTTACTGGAAAAAATGGATTCAAATGGAAAATTTTCCCAAAAAAATCGAAATTCAGAAATTTTATCTCCATTTGCCATTAACTCTTGTGGAAAACCTAAAGGGTTAATGACGTTTGTAAAATCAGTTTTGAATATCTTGAGGGGTGTAGTTTCTAGAATGGGGTCATTTTTGGATGGTTTCTATTATGTAAGCCTCACAAAGTGACTTCAGACCTGAACTGGTCCCTAAAAAGTGGGTTTTTGAAAATTTCTGAAAAATTTCAAGATTTGCTTCTAAACTTCTAAGCCTTGTAACGTCCCCAAAAAATAAAATGGCATTCCCAAAATGATCGATACATGAAGTAGACATATGGGGAATGTAAATCAATAACTTTTTGGGCAGTATTACTATGTACAGTATTATAGAAGTAGAGAAATTGAAACTTGGAAAAATGCTAATTTTTCCAAATTTTTGGTAAATTTGATATTTTTTTTTATAAATAAAAATGAAATTTTTCGACTTAATTTTACCAGTGTCATGAAGTACAATATGTGACGAAAAAACAATCTCAGAATGGCCTGGATAAGAAAAAGCGTTTTAAAGTTATCACCACATAAAGTGACAGTGGTCAGATTTGCAAAAAATGGCCAAGTCCTTTAGGTGAAATAGGGCTGAGTCCTTAAAAGGGTTATTCAACTGTTAGATGTCATCTTGGTCTCATGATGTCGAATTGTGAATACCAATTCTAATTAAACCAGTAAATGATCCATGAATCGCCCAATACAAACACCTGTAGTGAATTTTAAGCTCCTTGTTAGAGAACAGGAAGTTATGCAAAAGTACTAAAAACACTGAACAGTTGGACATGTGCATTCAAATGTTTACAGATGGTCACATTAAGTTCACCTGTAAAGGTTAGGTTCATCCTGAAATTTCACCCAAAAGCCAAATATCCCTAACTGTTTGTGAATAGTGTACACACAGGAAGAGAATTCAGGACTGCATATGGTCCCTGAGAGAGGGGTGAAGGGTTTATCACTCTAGGGCAGGGGTAGGCAACCTCCGTCACTCCAGCTGTTGAGAAACTACAACTCCCAGAATGCATACTTCTCTTCTAAGAGTTCACATAGAAATGAATGGAGCATGCTGGGAATTGTAGTTTTACAACAGCTGGAGTGCCGAAGGTTGCTGATCCCTGCTCTAGGATGACAGCTGAGAAGGATAAACAAGGCAGCCAATTAGTCGAACTCCTACCTTAAATATGTATAGGAGGCATAGCAAAGTGAGAGTCATTTCTATATGCCGCCCAAGAAGCCAGACATTATTTATTTTTATTTTTTAACAAAAAGCATCCTTTAATATTTTGAAACATTTTATTTAAACAAACAAACAAAAAAGAACTATAAATATCATTTTTTTCTCAGTCCTGTTCGGGGATGTAAACATATGAGCCTGACTGCTCATATAATACACTATAATGGCAGTCTACCAGGTCCTATTAGATGTACCAAGATGGTTGACTTCAGGGGCCATTGCTAAAGGGGTATTCCAATTTCAGACAATGGGGGCATATCACTGGGATATGCCATCATTGTCTGAAGGGTACGGGTCCCACCCTCTTGGTTTTCCGGGGTCCGGCCACCGCCAATGCTCTCCACACAGAAGCTAATGGGTGCACACCGCGCTTGCGTGGCCACCGCTCCTATTCATTTCTATGGGGCCTACAAATTTTTTTGGCAGCCCCATAGACATGAATGAAGGGTGGCTGCGCATGCCCTCCACAACCTTAAGGGACCAGTTCTCGATGTAGGCTTTGGACCCAGAGGTGGGACCCTCATCTATAAGACAATGGGTGCATACCCATATCACCAGATCAGGCATTTCCCGATTCAAAAGATCACCGGCGGATCCCTATTGACTACAATAGGATCCGGTGGTGATCTGGTCGCTTTCCGGCATAAACGGCGGGTCTTGGCTGGACAAAAACTGCTGCATGCAGTGCTTTTTGGTCTGGCTGACAGCAAGCATTTGTGCCAGATCAGACAGGCGGATCCTCTTGCCACAGATGCGAACGCAGCCTAAAGGACCTTTTACACTGGCCGAGAATCCCTAAGATAATCACTAATGAGCGTTCATAGGAAACACTCGGGAAATTCGATCCTTTGTGCACACACAAAAATGATCGTTTACTGGCAGCAAATCGTGCTGTGCAAACACGATCTGCAACTGGCAAACGAGTCAGTATGGGGACAAGCGATGGCACTAGCGATCACTGGTCACCATACTCTGGAGGAGATAGCAACATGTAAATACAGCACTCTTCTTCGCAGACGAGCAGGCAATTGTTGGAAAGGAGTGCTTCTTTCCTGACAGTCTGCTGCTCTGTCGTCCGGTGTAAAGGGACCTTACCAAACATCTCCTATAGTGGTGGTTCAATCCCCAGGACAGGCCATCACTAGCTGATTGGAAGGGTTGGACTTCCTGCCCGACTGCCGTCAACTGTTCCGTAGTAGGTCTGGTAGTTCGAAGCTCGGAAATGGAGCTACACTGCTCCGTCCATTATGTAGTGGATGAAGTTGATTAACCCAACGCTGCTCCCATTGTCAGACCTCCAGTGATTAGATAGATGATTACTTGTAAAGAGTTTTCCAACCCCTTTAAGGTGGCATACACCTTAAAAAGATATTGGCTATTACAGCTCAGGGGGCGAGTCCTTTCTCAGTAGGGTGTGCCCTACACACACATTTTTGGTTTAGCTGAAAGGACATATCTTCTCAATGGGAAGAGGTGCATGAATCAATGTCACACCTCCAGTGATGGCTTATCTCCTGTGATGACAAAGCAGGCAGTTTTAAATCTAACAAATGCCTAATGTTGCGGGAGGGAGTGGGACACCCTATACATATTACATGTTCAGACGATCATGAGGAAATCAGCCAGCGTTCATCTAAAGCTGATAAAGTACAACCCAAATTTTGCCATAAAATAGAGCAGATGTTAGCAGGTATATTCCAACAAACAGAAAACGGTGGAATATCTAAGCCTGCTTTAATAGCTCTGTTTTTCCTACAGGCAAACAAGATATTATCAAAAAGAGATGCTGGATGATCTCGCTTTGACACAATGCTCTATGACAGTCAGATGAAAAACAGCAACAGGTAATTACCTTTCAAGCAGGTCCTATTGTGCTGTCACTTGATTATCAAAACTTGTCACCTAATACATAATAGAAACGCAGACAAAGCTGACCTTATCTGACAGAAATGTCTATATTTGTAGCACAAATCTGCCTTTTACAGAAACTTCCTGATTTTCAGTTTGCAGCGGGTAACACACGCTATGTTGTGGTCTCAGACGCTGGCTGCAGTATGCGATAACAGTCAGACGGGTCCTTTAAATTCCACGCTTGGAGGCACTGATGCAATATTTACTGGACCTTAAATTACAAAGTGTGCTCGGGTTGCCAGCTATTTAAAGTGTTATCAGTTTGCTCAAGTAACAGATGTGCCATGAGCTAACAAATGAAGGACTATAAAAAAAACAAAAAGTAAGTGCTAGCCAAGGTCAGAAATTGTGTCTGTTTGATCCGACAAGTTCCGGATGTGACCCAATATAACACAAGTAGGATGTGGTATGAATATGAAAACTGCACACTGGGCAATGCAAGTGTAACAGAGAAGAGAAATCGAGAATGCAAGCAAAAATCCCATGACGGGTCCGTGCTGAACCTATATAAGCTACTAAAAGAGGCAGTCATACTGTGAACGAAGAATGACCCCAATTGTTAATAAAGATTAATTACTTTGGGTGTTCCAACAAGTGGTTACAACACGTCGGAGGAATTTAAAGTCTAGATTTACACTTTGTTCAGAACACGACAAAATGATGAATTTCTTGATGAGTAAATGGCCAAAAGTAAGCTGCTAGGAACACATGTACAAGTGATTGTGATACATAATGTAACGCCCTCATGAACTCCAGAGGTTAAAGTAGCCTGCCTTCCTTGTCTCCAACAAAAGTGAATGTAATCGGAAGCCAGACTTGTGTTCTTCACACCCTTGCACTGGGGCCTCAGAAGCCGGCAAATACTTTCCAAACTATCCTAGTTTGCCGGGTAGAGTTTCTCTGTGCAGCTGCCATGTGTCAGGATAAGGCCTCGTTCCGAAGAAGCAATGAAGAATTTCCAGTTTACCTTGATGTTACGGAGGAATACTGCCCACAGATTTCTTAGGTTCCAAATCTTGAGTGTTAGGAAAATGTTCACTTGGGGACAGAAACAAGATACACTTTTCATAATGACAAAGTAAAAACTTCATGCAAGGATCTGTGTAACCAACCAATTCACATTGGTAGGTAAGATGTGTGAGAACTAGGAGGCAATTAAACAGATGAGTGGTGCTACATAGGTGCTCCTTATCTTTTTGCAGACCAGGCCCGCCCTGGAGCGCTCCATCTCTTTAAAAGAGGTTCTTCAGTATTTTATGTCCCAGCAGCTGGAGAATATCATGATACACACCCCACATGCTGTAGGGCATTTCATATCACTGAGTCAGTGGTGAAGACAAATCTGAGGTGTGTGCTATGTGAAACAAAGCACTCTGTACTGCAAATTATTACAGACTGTTCCTCAGTAGGTACTTTAGTCTAGAAAAATCTTCGCTACTAAATAACCACTTGCAGATCACCTAACATCTTAGGCTAGGTTCACATCTCCATTTCATTTTCCATTCTTCTGATCCGTCAGAAGAACAGAAAACAAAAACAAAAAAATGGATCCTTTATTTTGAGCATCTGTTCTGCTTATTTTGCATCTGCCTTAGCCATTTCTCCCTGAGATGTTATTTTACACAGAAAAAAGTTTATTATTTTTCCGCCTAAAATAACAGATCTCAGGCGGAAATGGCTAAAACGGATGCAAAAAGAGCATAACGGATGCTCAAATGAAAGTATTCTTCTAACGGATCAGAAAATCAGAAAACGAAAAGGTGATGTGAACCTACCCTTAAACCGCCCAGTTGGTCTGCATATAACTCTGCAAAGATGCTTCTAGATGAGTGGCAAATTGTATATAAAATAAAACAAACATAAGATAAATACAAAAAGTACAACTACAAAAAATGCTACAACTAGCACAAACTATGAGTTACAGCAGCAGAACTATAACCGATGGAAAGGAAAGACGAGACTAAAGAAAATAATTGACTTAGTCACAATTTAATAGACTGGGAATTTACCTCCATAAGCCTGTAAGAAGTGCACCATGGGTATGTATGAATTCTGCGGTGTTTAAAATAATGGAATGAATACAATTGCACTTACCTATTTGAAAGTCAGCTGCCTAGCAACCGACAGAGGTGACTACACCAAGTCTACTCCAGATGGAGTGAGGGGCTAGAGTAGATGAGCTACGGCTTTTTCTGGCATGAGGTATAATAAATTCTACGGGCCGCATGAAGCCCAGCCTCTTTTCTCTCCGCAAGTGTCCAGAAGCTCAAAAAGGAGCCATTTATGGCACAAATATGGCATGTGTCATAATTTGCAACTTGTTTAGCTCACAATAGTGGTGTAAATAGCTTTAGAGATGTCCCCTATTGCCTTGTCTAGTTGCACACCTTTCAAATGCAAACTGCTCACTAAATCGTTGCTTGCCGCTCGTTAATGAGAACGCATCTGCCCACCTAATAGGACCCTTTCACTGGATAGATGATGATTGTATGTTAGTACTAGAAATACTAGTAGGAAAATACTAAGGACTGCTGGTTAAGGAAGTGAAAACCTTCTCTTGGGACCTCAGGTACAGTGAGAATCTTAACGAGACCTGAGCGAACACGTTTTATAACCCCATGGGTTGTTAGTTTGCTTTCCATGCAAAGTGTCTACAGCGATGCACCACACATGTTCGGAGCTGTCTGAATATGGCACTTCGAATTTAGTACAATCATTAAAATAAAATTTTGGGCAACGACTAAAGCAGCTGAATAAAAAAAAAAAAAAAAAAAAAAGGCAATTCACATTTTAATTATCCGACAACATCCATCCAGTACAATATGGCAGGATTTCATAATGAGACTTCCAAAAAACACAGAATCTCAGTATTATCTGTCCAATGCCTCTGTCACTACAGCTCTTTCTCAAGCTGATTAATGCCTTCTGTGTGCCCCTCAACTCTGTCTATTTTAGCAGCACAACATAACCTCAGGCAAACTCCACACTGAAGCCATGATAGGCATTATGCACATCTGGTGAGGAAAATTAAGGTATGCAATCTGCGCAGCTATTCTTGTTTGGAGAATATGTACTGGAAGATAAAATACAAAAGCACACTGCACGTCCTATTAACACACCTCGGTAATATTACTAAAACTATTTCACACAATCTCAAATCAGACTTCACAGCTTGTACCCCATCATCATAATAATCCTTCAAGGTGATCAGGACCTAGTGCATGCAAAAGAGCTTTATTCCATTTTTATCAAGTTGTCCACAGATTTCTTCCATTCTATCAAAGTATCAATCCATTTCCTAAAAATAAGCAATCTTGCTTGAAATAGAAACTTACAGAGTACTTGTCCCTAAAGTTTTCGCAACCCTAAATGTGTTGTACCCCCCCAATATACAAATAGCTGGATCACCATATATTCGTACTGCGAAAACTGTATTAATAAAAGTTGCTGCCTTCAAAGTAGCAGTGAGAAGGGACAGGAGACATCAAGGTATTATAAGTGTATACAGACCTGATGAAGAGGGCAATCCAGCCCTCGAAACGCATTGACTACCCTGGAAATAAAAGTTAATCTCTTATCTGTCCGATGATTTGGGTCTGAATCCTTCCAAGCAAGCGGCGGAAAAAGAGGTCAAAATACGGTTTTTACCAGTTTTCCTTTTGAAGCCAGTATCTGAACAAGTTAGGAGGCCTCCAAATTAAAAGGACTAAACCAGCTTGTTCTCAATAAAAATGGAAAGGATAATATATTGCAACAGGGGGGAAGAATGACCGGTTTAGGCAAATATGGAATTATTGACTTAATAGCATAGAAGTTTGAAATTATAAAGTTGAGGGTTTTTCATTTTTTGATCTCTCTCCTCATAGGGGATTATTAGTGGGTGGGGGGTGGAGTTGGGTTAAATAAGATGGGATTGATGTGATGTTTTTGTCTCTTTTATGATATATTTGAAAATTGATAAATAAAGTAAAAAAAACAAAAAAAAACAAAAACAAAAGTGCTTTATTATCTGCTTATGCAGCAGTAACATGCACTCCACAGTGCTGTATCGGGAAGTTTCACAGTCAGATCTTACGTTGTTCCTAAATGCTGGAAAACATATTTAGGGAATTTATTAACAGCACCATGCACTGAAGTGCATTGGAGTAAGATTTGGCAAATTAAATGCACCACAGAAGCAAATCTGCATCAGTTGACATGACTTTCTTTTCCGTCCTGCATGACGGAAACCAGGCTAATCTGTTATGCTTGCCCATAGGCTTCTATGATGACGGATCAAAATAGAATGCCTCTAAAGGTTTCCATTTTAAATTCCGTCTTATGAATTAGTTATTTTCATTTATAACCATGTTATGATGGAAAGTAAAAATGGAAATCATAAAGTTGATGTGAACCTGCCCTAACAGAGACTCAGAAGATGGCTGAGAGGAAGTGGAGGCATGTCAGAGCTAGTTGAGATCCTGAGACTGATAAAACTGCTTCTGAACATCACAGGATCCACCTGTGTGTTTATAAGTGTGATTTATCCCTCCTTATCTGTTCTGTGAGCTCCAGAGCTAAAAACAAACATAGTGGGAAGTAAGGGAAAGGATGTCACAGCAGTACAATGCTGGAAAAAGGGAGACATCCGCTTCTGAGTGAAATGCATCTAGCTGTGCAGCTGAAACAGGAAATAATAAGGCTGAAAAAACATTAAGGAAGCCCAAACATAACTGTTCCTTCATGTACAAAGAAGCAGCCATCATGCAAACTTTTTTTGAAAACTCAGATATAAGTTAAGATTGAAAAAAAGTTGTAATTTTTTGCATAAATTGCTGCTTGTGCAAGAATTTGTGCCTTTTGGCTCACAATAAAATTGGTACACACCATTTGAGAAATGCTCAAAAAGAAATCCCTCACTTGGCAGAGCAGAACATCTGAATGTATAAGATTATAGAACAGATAGAAAAGAGTGCTTGGCAGCACAAACATTCAACAACCATTAACTTGGACTGAATTCACACATGCAGCTTTTGATGCTCATTTTAAAAGGGAGCCAGTCACGACTCCTGACACGTCTGTTTTACAAGTCTGTACTACAACTGACCAAATTCATCCTCATCCATAACTATTTCTCTTTTGACAAGGAGATATATTTACAGTGTATAAACATGTGAAAGAGTGAATCTGGGTCGCACATCCTCAAACACCATGCTTTTGATATAACAACTGTTTCTTACCATATTTAAACGGGCTTCTCAGCACAATCCATAACTCATGTCAAAGTATGCTATGCATAAACAGGAGGCATTGGTATACAGTTTGATCAAAGCGCATAGGCCCACTTACCACGACAAGGTGCCTCTATCAAGTGGGAAACTACTCTAGCTATGGCGCAGCACTGCGCCGCGACCACAGACACCATAGCACCGCACAAGCGGAGGGCAGGACCCAGACACCATGGCCCCACCAGCACAGCACACAGGCACCAATGGCCGCCACGCAGTAAAGCACTATGTGAACAGGTGCCTCCCAGGAAATCCAAATGAGAGGTGGTAGAAATTTAAAGACCACTGACTGACTAAGGCAAATTATTGTTTCTCCCCCCCCCCCCCGGTATCAAAACTCCTCCCCATTTGGACTAGGTGTTTTTAATTAGCAGGAGTCTGCAAAGGGTCTATAAATTCCTACTATCTCTTAGATTGATTTCCTGGGGGTTGTGACTGGGTAAACTCTTTGCACTCGTTCACATGGTGCAGTACTGCCTGGCTGCCAGTGTTGCCTTGGTGCTGTGCTGATGGAGCGGTGGGGCCCAGAGCCAAGGTGGCTTTGCTACACAGTGGGGGCGCTGTGTGGCTACTGGGTCCCGCCGTCTGCTGGTGCGGTGTTGGGGTGCCGGTGGTCACCGCACATTGCTGCGCCATAGTTAGAGTAGGTCCCCACTTGTAGAGGCAACCTTGTCGTGGTAAGTGGGCCTATGCTCTTTGATCAAACTGTATACCAATGCCTCTTTCATGCACAGCATAAAATGTATTACAAATTGGGCTAAGATACCATGTAATTATGCTGAAGGACAGTCGTTATATCAAAAGCATATTACTTAGGATGTGTGATCCAGATTCACTCTTATATGCTAGATATATTTACAGTGCACTGGGACCGCCATGGGCAGTAAAATGGCACCGCAATATGCAAATCTCTTCATGGCAAAACTGGAAAATTAATTTTTGGTATCTTGCCCCAAAAAACCCTTGGCCTACTTCAGTTTCATTAATGACATCCTAATAATCTGGACAGACTCTGAACATGAACTGATTAAATTTAATGAAAAATTCAACAAATTCCATCCCACCATAAACCTGACCCTCAACTATTCACACTATTCACACATAGTCAGCTTTCTGGACACCACCATGAAACTTCAAGACGGCTCAATATAGACATCCCTGTATCGGCGTACATACCTCAAATGGGACAGCTTCCACCCGAAACATATTAAAAAGTCCATCATCTATAGACAAGCCATCAGATATAACTGAATCTGTTCCAGCCCATCAGACAGAGATGAGCATTTATAGTATATGAAAAGGACATTTTTATACCAGGGCTATCATCCTGCTTCAATTGAAGATCTGATCACGAGAGCCACCAAGATCCCCAGAAGTCAACTTTTCCAATACAATGAAAAGAAACAGAACCAGTGTGTACCTCTGGTTGTGACCTACAACCCACAACTAGAGTTACTGAGGAAAACTCCCAAAAAAATTACATCATGTCCAGGGCCGGTGCAAAGATTTTTGCCGCCCTAGGCAAAAGAAAAGTTTGCCGCCCCCCCCCCCCTTATCATTCTTCTCCCCCCCCCCCCGTCATTCTTCACCCCTCCTTCTTTGTCATTCTCCCCCCCCCGTCATTCTTCACCCCTCCTCCTTTGTCATTCCCCCCCCCCTTGTCATTCTTCCTTCCCCCCTCTTGTCATTCTTCTCCCCCCCTCTTGTCATTCTTCCTTCCCCCCTCTTGTCATTCTCTCCCCCTTGTCATTCTTCCTTCCCCTCTTGTCATTCTTCTCCCCCCTCTTGTCATTCTTCCCCCCCTCTTGTCATTCTTCTCCCCCCTCTTGTCATTCTTCCCCCCCTCTTGTCATTCTTCCCCCCTCTTGTCATTCTTCCTTCCCCCTCTTGTCATTCTTCCCCCCACTCTTGTCATTCTCCCCCTCCTCCCCCGCCTGTAATGTAAGCGTGGCCGAGCGCTTTATGGTCCACGGGTACAGGAGCTTTAGATTCCTGTACCTGACGGACTGACAGGAAGTGCACACTGTGTGCGCACTTCATGTCAGTCCGGCCGGGTACAGGAGACACATGCTCCTGTACCCGCGGCCATAAAGAGCTCGGCCGCGCTACAATGGACTGACAGGAGGGAGCGCTGAGCACTTCCCTCCTGTCAGCTCCTCTCTTCATGCTGAGCCCGGGCGGTGCGTCCTCATGGACGCGCCAGCCCGGGCAGTGCTGCAGCCGCCTGAGGCTCAATTCAGAGCGCTCGGGCGGCTGCAGCATGAGGCAGGGCCGGCGCTCCTAGCAGCGCCCCTTGCCAAGGGGCGCTCTACGCGGCGGCCTAGTCCGCTTATAGGACGCGCCGGCCCTGATCATGTCCTACATAAGGATGATCAACTAAAAACAATCTTCCCAGATCGCCCCCTACTAGCTTACCGTCAACCTCCAAAACTAAGGAATATTCTGATCAGATCAAGTTCAAGGCCATGTACCACAGAAAAAGGAACCCATCCCTGTAATATAAGAAGATGCAAAACCTGTTCCCATATAATGACAACAGATAAGATCCGGATCCCTAACACACAGCAGGACTATAGGATCCCTGGGACATTCACATGTTCTACATCCAATGTTGGTTATCTGATTCTCTGCAACAAATGTCCTGTTGGAGGCCTCTGCCTTGGAGAAACAAGACAAACTCAATGCAAGAATGAGGTCCCACCGCCACTCAATTAAAGAGAAAAAGCTACACTTTCCTGTGGCTAAGCATTTCTGTAGCCCTGGACACAATGAAGAACATGTGAAAGTTCTCATATTAAAGAGTAACTTCTAATCCCAGAGAGCTAGACGAATTTGGGAATACAAATTTATAACACTGCTTGACACACTGAATACTGGACTGAATTTGTCCCTGGGATTTATGACACACTGCAAGATCTAAAGAGTCTTCTATAGACATAGTCAGGGCACCAGGTCTCCGAGATCACATCAATTTAGAGACCATAAAACTTTCACACCCCTTATCTGTAAGATAATTAAGAACTCATTCTCAAGATCTTTGATAGGTTTGTTCTGTTATTTTTCAAATGTCCATTCATTCCCCCATGTCTCTGTTCTTATTGTATATATATTGCCGTTTCTTCATCTATTCTTGTAGTACGCCTGATGAAGGGAATGGTGATGTCTCGAAAGCTCGCTATGTAATCATTACTTCTAATTTTGTTAGCCATTAAAAAGGTATCAAACCTGCAATACTCTAGCACTAAACTTGAGTCCAGTGTGTTTGTGAGCAGATCGCTCCACTTCAGTAATTGACAGCTTCCTGATGTGTAACTTAATAACGATTTGAGGGGCAGTTTTCCAGGCTCTTGATATTGATGATCTGTGCTCTGGATAGGTCATTAATATCCAATCGGTCAGGGTCTGTAGTGATTTAAAGGGGTTATCCCATGATTAATGTGAAAAATTAAAATTCAATATCATATAGTACATGACAATCTCTTTCGAACAAAGCTAGAACCAGCCCTGTACCGCACATGGAATCAGAGATCATTGCTCTGCTAGATAAAGCTGACAGCTCAAGGGGTGTGTCCTTTCTCAGAGGGCATGGCTTTCTTCTGGAGCTCTCTCCCTATCACAGCTTAGGAGGCGGTTCAAGGATGAAACTGAGCATGTGCGTCCTCAGCAAGTAGGACAAAGAAATAAGAAAAAACACAAACAGCAGGTGGCGCTATACAGAAACATTTTACTGAATAGCTCACTGTCTATACTACATTTTTAATTACTTGCCATTACAAAAGAATTCAGATCCAGGTGCTGGTGTGAAAATTGTAGAATATTTTTTGTGGGAGCTGACCTACAGTAACCCAGCACGGCCACCACACTTTGAACAGAGTTGTGCTCCCCGTTTCATTCAAAGTGCTAGTTACAGCACTGGAGACTACAGGGAACAGCTGATCAGTGGAGGTGTGGGGTGTCAGATCCTCACTGATAGGATATTAATGACCTCTCCTTTAACATCATATTTTATTCTTTATACTTGAACTCTGCTTATGTCATTGCTTTAGGTGTTTCTTTTCTGTTCGATGTACTCCTGGCCTTTGCTCAATAAAAAATTTTTTTTAATCAAAAACTACATATGTGAATACAGCTCAAGTGGGTGGTTGGCTTTGCAATTTGGTCTAATTAAACTCAGATGTATTAGGTCCAGCAGGGGATCAGCAAAAACGCACCCGATCATAGCGGAACCCGGTTGTATTATCTCTAAAATGAACAAGACTGATCCGGCACTAAAACCACTAGGCGCCGCATCATATATATGTTTTTTTCGTGTCTGAAAAATGGATCTGGCACCATTGACTTACATTGCGTTTCATTCCGGATCAGTCTTGATCAGTATTCCATGACGCACACAAAAACGCTGCTAGCAGCTGTTTTGTGCCTGGAATGGGAACGCAAGAAAACAGAACGGAATGCGTTCTGGTGCACTCCGCGCCGGTTTGTTCAGTTTTGTCCGCATTGACAATGAATGGGGACAAAACTGAAGCGTTTTCCTCCAGTTTTGAGATCCTCTGACGGATCTTAAAACCGGAAAAGAAAAGGCAGATGTGAAAGTAGCCTTACTTGAATTTTAGACCAGTGACAGGATATTGCTGTTGAAATTTTGGTCAGCAGAAGACTTTGATTCACCAGTGACATACTGGCTTGGGAAAAAAACCAGACAAAAAGCACACTGGTTAAGAAGGAATACAGGAAATCATTAACATAATATGAACATTGAAAGTCTTGACCCTAGTTACAAAGACCAGGAGAAAATAGGGCAAACTGCAGATCAAAACAGCCACATCTATTACAATAAGAACTGTCAAGGGAAACTACAGGACGGATTCTGGCAAAGCCCTCTGAAATTCATTCTAAATTAACCATTTTTTCCCCCTTTTTTTCAAAGTTGCTCAGCGTGTTGCTTCTCCAGTCAGACGGAGACAGAACGGAAAATTATTTGAGGCGGTGGGGGCACTTCATGCAGGACAGGTTTGTGAGCATACATTTAAAGATCATGTTCATTGGGTTAACACCATTCCAATCAACAAGAAAATTCTCAAGAGATGCCAACAAAAAGAAGGAGATTATTGTGGTCGACCCTGGCTGCAATTCTCAAGTGACATCATTCATTTAATTGCATTTTCAACTCTGCACAAATGGAGAAAGCGTTCTGAATGCTCCCATGGTTTGATAGTTTGCTCATTAGAATATGAACACAATAAAAGTTGCCTTATTGCCTTATTATGTGGGAAGAAATTACTGAAATACAGAACAGTGCGGTGATGTGACACACATGGAGCAGTATGCCTAAGACATGAGTCGTGCAGTGTAAATTTTGATTCAGCTGGTACAGCGCATGTGCTCTCTCAGGTCACTGAGGACATCGCTGCGGAAGATGGTGTGATCATTGTCATGCTGACCGTACTGCATGCTAGGAATAAAATGTAACACGTGGGACACAAGCCTTTCTTTTTCCAGATAGTTAGTACAATGTCCTGAAAACTATTGTAATCTATTTGCTTTGCTTGTGCAGTGGTGAAGTGTAGAAGGGTTGACCCATCTGGGACATTGATGACATATTGATAGGATATGTCATAAATGTCAGATAGGAGAAGGTCCCACACCTATCTTCAAAACAGGTCCCCAAACTTAAAGGCTATGTACACCTTCGGAGGCAATTTTTGTTTAAGATTGTATTTTTACTCATTTTTGGCTAAAAATCACATTTTCAATTGGCCTTCATTAAAAATATTGAGCCATTCTGTCACAAAGGGTTAACTGTATTTTTCACCGTGTGACTGGTACCTTCAGTTTGTGGGGTCATCTAATAAACCTCATCTCTAAACTACTAAGAGGCTATAAACACTTATTTAAAGGGGTATTCCAGTTACCAGAAATAGGACTTATGTTTTAGACCAATTCATGATCAATAATTAACCTAATGTAAATTTCAAATATTTACCGTTCAGTAGTAATAAGAGTAGTTTCTTCCTCTGCCACCCACTGTGTTTCCTCATAAATTACCATGGCATCGACCAGTAGTTCTGAGCATTTGTTAGGTCGAGCATGCTCAGTGTTGCTATCAGTTCTCTAGCTTAATGTCTTGTGAAACAAAGGGAGCGTGCACATTCAAGTAATGAGATGCAACAGGTCCTCTCTCATTGGTTGCTGTGTAGTAGCCTGTGATTGGTGATCAACCACTTCCTGGCTCCCTGCATATTCCCTCTGCTTGGCGGCTGGCTTGCGTCTGGCCTGCCTAAATGTGTACCATTTGGTGAGATATATTGTGAGCAAACACCCCACCGTCACCACCCTGTTATGAAAAATGTACATTCCTTTACTAGAACTGCAGGGCGCTGGGCCCAGCTCTGTGAATGGGAGCGCACCCTATCTCTGTACACTCCCATGCCATGGCCTCCAGGGTACAGGAGTGATGCTTCTGTTTACTGGAGTGCAGGACATCACAGTGTTACAGGGATGCTGTGCTCTCGAGGGTACAGGCAGTGAAAGGGTAGCCAGCAATAAGATAACCTGCACCTAGTCAAGCAGCAGGCAATACCCGCCCTCCCCCTCCTCCTTCCCCCTACAGGGAGCTCTTCTTGCCTGCTATCTGTGAATGGGAGTGTACACACTGATGCCATGCGCTCCCATTCACAGATAGCATGCAAGAGGAGCTCCCTGTAGGGGGAAGGAGGAGGGGGAGGGCAGGTATTGCCTGCTGCTGGACTAAGTGCAGGTTATCTTATTGCTGGCCACCCTTTCACTGCCTGTACCCTCGAGAGCACAGCGTCCCTGTAACACTGTGATGTCCTGCGCTCCAGTAAACAGAAGCATCACTCCTGGACCCTGGAGCGCACAGCATAGGAGTGTACAGAGATAGGGTGCGCCCCTATTCACAGAGCTGGGCCCATAGCAGGCAAGAGGAGCTCCTGGTTGGGAGGAGAGGGGTGAACGCCGGGAAGGGGGGATTCTGTTAGGGAGCTGTTGAAGAGGGTGTTTTTTTTTTTTTTAAACTAATACAGGGCATAGGGACGGTAGTCACATTTAGGAAGACTCGCCATCTTTGCACTAATTAGTGATGGTTATTACTGAGTAGAGGGGGCGTGACCAGACAGGAATATCAGGCAGCCAATCAGTAAACATCAGCACTCATGAACTGACCAATTGACCCAAACTGCAGACAACAAACGTTTCTTCCCGAGACAGAAATATTTTGAAGCAGGTGAAAGCGCAGGCAGTTTGTTGGCCAGAGTGGTCCGCTCGCAGGAGGGCCCATCTAGAATAATGGCTATTAAAACTAGAGAGGGGGCTCTTTCTACAGACGATTTAGGTATCCTCAATGAGTTTTATAGATACTATAAAGAGTTATACACCTCAAAACTAGACATGGAGAATAGTGATATCAAATCTTATCTAGTCACTATAACCACCACGGTGATGTCACTGGAATCAGCCGGATATCTAGATGAACCCTTAGAGTTGGAGGAACTTAAGGTGGCCCTCGGTTCTTTTCCCAATGAGAAAGCCCCGGGTTTTGATGGCTTACCATTCTGAGTTTTTCTAAAGATATCAGGAAACCCTTCTCCCTTATCTATTAGACATGATGCTTTACGATTGAGGAAACTGCCGGCATCTATGAGGGAGGCTGTGGTGGTAGTGCTTCCAAAACCTGGAAAGGACCCAACTTTGCCTGACTCCTATAGGCCCATCTCCCTTCTGTCGACAGATGTGAAAATACTGGCGAAAGTACTGGCTAATCGTTTGAATAAGGTTATTAACTCCCTCATGCTGGACAAAAGCACTTCCATTAATCTTCTAAGACTTTTCTTTAAATTTCCAGAAATCTGTGGACACTGGGGGCTGTCGCGCAGTAATATTCCTAGACGCTGCCAAGGCTTTTGACAGCGTCGAGTGGGAATATTTGTGGGAAGTTATGGGGGCTATGGGGTTTGCACAGGGTTTCATGTCATGGGTCAAGCTTCTCTACTGCTCGCCAGTAGCCAGAATTAGGGCAAACGGGGAGTTATCTGCACGTTTTCCATTACACAGGGAAACAAGACAAGGTCTTCCACTATCCCCTCTCTTGTTCGCTCTCGCTATGGAACCCCTGGCCTGCCTCCTGCAGGCATCTCCTGATTGGAAGGGGTTTCCATTGGGTTCTCAAGAGGAAAGAGTCTTCCTGTATGCCAATGATATGCTTCTATATACAGGGGACATAGCGCATTCTATTCGCCCAATTATGAGGTGCATTAACGAATTTGGAAAGCGCTCTGGATTAACAATTAATTGGGACAAATTGGTAATTCGTCCTTTTGATCCCCTTCCATTACAGATGGACTGGATGCTAATCCATTTACCAGTAACCCACAGCTTTAAATATCTGGGTGTGGTGATAACACCAACAATCACAGACTATGTTCAAGTTAATATGGACCCCTGCTTCATAAATTTACAGGCAAGGTTAACTTCTGGTGTAAACTCCCCTTGTCAGTTGTTGGTCCTTGCAATCTAATTAAAATGATATTGATGCCTCAACTGCTCTATATATTACATAATTCCCCCATGTGGATTCCTCAAAGGGTATTTTATAAGATCCAGGTAATTTTTCGCTCCCTGGTGTGGAAAAAGCAGCAACCTAGAATTTGTATGGAGACGTTACAGAGGGGCAAAGAGGAGGGAGGCCTCTCTCTCCCAAATCCATGGTTATATTTCGTAACCGCACAAATACAGCACCTTAAGGTATGGGAACAACGTGTAGGTTTTGGGACCCTCAGCTAGATTAGCGTCAGTTGTTATGAAGCAAAAGACACCCATTGCTATGGCAGAGCTGGGAAAGCCACATACATATTCTGGGAATTATCCAACAATATTTAAAATAACTAAAATCTGGTCTAGGTTTAAGGAATTAATTGATCTCCGAGGATTATAGGACAACACGCCTTTGTGGAGCAATTCCGTGTTTATCTGAAATGTTTAGACCAGAAGGTTTTTCTGGGAAGAAAAGTGTATTCTTTTTCTTCATGAGATTCAGACAAGAGGTGTTATGAAACCGTTTGCACAATTACAACAAGAATTTGGTCTCCCACATACTGTATTCTACCAATTCTTGCAGCTGAGATATGCATATCCGGCGCAGTTTAAGGAAGGCATGCAAATGTCAGCTTCCCCTCCGATAGCCCAACAGGTATGGTGGCAGTTCTAAGGGATTCATTTCTATGCTCTATAGGCATCTATTCGATAAATCTACCTACCGCTGTTCACCAATCAAAGATAAATGGGAACGAGACGTTGGTATTATTACGCAGGAGCAGTGGGACACTGTCCTGGCTTTAACTCCCAGCCTAACACTTAGTGAGGCTCAACATTTATTCCAGCTATAACCAATATATAGAATGTATAAAACCCCTGTATTCTTACACAAGATAGGGCTACGGACGAACTTGTGCTGCCCCCAGTATGGAGCGGAGGAGGCTTTCTTGATGCATATGTTCTGGGAATGTCCTGGGTTAGGGGTCTACTGGAAGGAAGTTTTGCAGATAGTTGCCCAGACAATTCAGATACAGTTACCAAGTGATCCCAGAGTCTGTGTACTAGGTCTCGTAGACCTGCCGGAATGTGATAGCAGAATGTCTCTGAGCATTCAAAGAATGCTCTTCCAAGCTAGAATCTTAATAGCCAAACACTGGGTAGAACCCACCCACTAAACGGGAATTTGTAAACCGACAACAATATTCTGAGATACCGTATGAAAAAGGAATATATTTGAAAAGAAGATGCCCAGCTAAGTTCATGGCTATCTGGCAGAGATGGTTTGAAATCCCTGGACTGGCGTCACAAGCTTTAACAAGAGATTGTTTACGGGGTCAATTTTCCGCACTAAGGCAAATGGTGTGAGCCTGGAGGACTCCTACTATGGCTCTGACATGTGACCATGGTCAGACCCGGCATTCTGGACTAGGCAAATAATTGTACAGACAGCATTATATTATACCGGCCAAACACCGTGATACAGTGCTTTCCTAACCTAAGCTAATGTAGTCATCTCTCCGCAAGGAAATTAGGGTTGCTTGGGGGGGGGGGGGGGTTATTATTAATGTATGTACTACCTGCTTTGGGATTCTGTAAAAAGGGATATTGAAATAATGACAAGATATGCAATATTTGTATTAATGTAATACTTTATTATGCTTTGACTCTGATTTATGGACCAATGTATAAGAAATATTTTTTCTTTCAATAAAAAATAGACTATGTGAAAAAAGAAAAAATATTACATTTCTACTTTTAAAACCTTTTACCGAACTCAGTTACAGTTTTCAAACCAGCACCTGGATCCGAATACTTTTGTAACTGCATGTAAAATTTAGCATAGCAACTGAGTTATTCAATAAAATGCATTTGTATAGCGCCACCTGCAGTTTGTTTTATTCTTATTTCTTTTTCCTATAAGAAGGCCGCACACGCTCAGTTTTATTGATCAACTGCCTCCTGTTGTGACAGGGAGAGAGCTGCAGCAGAAAAGACACTCCCTTGAGCTGTCAGCTTGATATAAATCTAGCAGAGCAATGAATAAGGAGATCTCTGGATCCATGCGAGGTGCAGGGCTGGTTTTAGCTTTGTTAGAAATAGATTGTCATGTACTATATGATGTCTGATTTTCACGTTTTACATTAGTTGTGGGATAATCCATTTAAGCAACAGTTGAATAAAAACCACTTATGTGGTCATCATTATTCCCTTGTTATAGAACCATAAAAATCAAGGTTATTTCACAAAATATTGATTTCTGGACTCTACCCAAGTTGAAATATTAGTATTGTGCTGTTTAAAAGTGAATATGAACTTATTTTCTAAGCAAAATTTGAGGTCTGATATTGCTTCGACTGATTTGTTTTTTTGACAAGTTGTCATTTTCTAAAAATAAAAGTTGCTTTAAATTACTATATTTTTAACTGTAATTTGGGAGAAATGTGGTCAGTAGTTTACATAATAAAACAAAAACTGCTCAGTTCTGGAAATGGGTCATTGAACCTGGGATTTATTTTGAATGTCTTATTTGTACACAGGAAGGAATATCTCCATGTATGAAATAAAAAGGCTGCTTGAAAAAACTGACTTTTCCTTACCTTTAACGTTCGTGTCGGGGCCCAGCCCGTCCCATCTATTGAATGCTCTCTCAGTAAACTGAAAAATAAAAAAATCAAACAAAATGTCAAAATAATGAAGATGCCGAGCTGTGCTATTTAATCTCTACTACAAAATGGAAAATGAACACCTGGAAAACTTAAAGTGATTGAGCTGATATTGACAAAGTATAAACTGCTTAGGGGGTCCTTGGTCAATGATCACACAAACAAGGTCATGCACCCTTCATTTTGGGTTCTGCAGCAAGGTATATGTTGAGGTAGGTTCACATTAATATTGGGTGGCATCTCCCATTGCCACAATGCAGGCACTTTGGCTTGGTAATGGCAATACAGATGTTCTCCCATGGTATGCCATTCCAAGCTCTTTCAACTTAGAGCCAAAGTGAGCCAAGGTGGTTGTTGGCTGTTGTGCATGGGAAATCAGTCGCCCAATCCAGTCCCAGACACTCTTGATGGAGAGAGGTTTGGTAATCAAACTGGACAGGGGAGCTGCTAGATGTCCCAAATAATTTGTTCTGTAACATGGGCAGTGTGAGGGCGGGCGTTACCTTATTGGAATACCATGCTTCCTAAGGCTGCTTTCACACAGTAATTTTTATCAGTGATTGTGAACCAAAACCAACAGTGCAGGCTACACAGAGATGAACTATAATTTAATGATTTGCAGTTGGTTTTGTGTTTTCGACCTGCACCTGGTTTTGGCTCACAACCACTGATGGAAATCACAGATAAAACACTGTCTGTATGAAAGTGGCCTGAGTTGAGCCTCATTCACATGTGTGTTTTGTTCAGTGATTTTCATCAGAGATTATGAGCCACAAAAATGATTGGAGCCTTCACAGACATAAGTATAGGGGCTCATGCACATGACCGTGTGCTGGCCGTGGTCATATGGTGGCCCGCATACAGCGGGTCCGCAATACATGGGCACCGGCCGTGTGCATCCCGCATCACGGACCCATTCACTTGAATGGGTCCGTGATCCGCGAGATGCGGTGTGGAAGTACGGAGCGGAACCCCACGGAAGCACTACAGAGTGCTTCCGTGGTGTCTCTGGCCGTGCCTCCGCACCACAAAAGAGTAGTGCGCGCACTACTTTTTTGCGGAACAGACGGATCACGGACCCATTCAAGTTAAATGCGTCTGGATCCGTCTGAGGCAGCGGCACGTCCCTTAGGGCTCATGCGCATGAACGTGTGCCGGCCGTTCTGTGCAACAGTGGTCCCCAATGCACAGAACAGCCACATGTTCGTGTGCATGAGCCCTAAGGGAAAGGTCTGCACTTGTTCCGTGTTTTAGGCCGCAGCTGTTTTGGCTCACAATCCGTGATGTAAATCACTGACCAAACACTGACGTGTGCATGAGGCTTTAAAAAGGCAGTAGGATTGTTTCCGCAATGTCCTAGACATACCGAAGGCTGGTCAATGTTCCATCCATGAATACCAGATGGGAACGTCCATGGTAACTGATTGCGCCCCATACAATAAAACATGGTATTGGTCCTAGGTGTGTCTGCATTATGCATGATGGCTGTACATGCTTTCCAGCCTTCCTGAGAACTCTGATGTGCAATTATAAGTACCAAGACAGAACCTGCTTTCATCACTGAACACTACTCTCTACTATTGATGGCGATCAGAGTTGGCAGGAGAGCGTGTACTGCCTTCATGCATAGTGCAGAAACACACAGGACCAACACCACGTATAGAGAACATTAACCAGCCTTCGGTATGTGTAGGACATCATGCAACCAGTCCTACTGAATTTTTTATTCCATAAGGAGTACTGGTGTTTTAACAAGATAACACCCGCCCACACTCTGCCATTGCTACACAACATGCTCTTTAAGGTTTCCGGCAGCCAGCTCAATCGCCAGATTTCTCCCCTATCAAGAATGTCTCGTACTGAGTGGGACAACAGATCTCCTATGTACAGCAGTCAACAACCACTTTGGCTGAACTACAGCGATTTGAAAGAGTTTGGAATGGCATACTACAGGAGGATATCCAGAATCTGCATATCTATTACCAATGCCAGAGTGGCAGCCTGTGTTTCAGCAAGGGGAGATGCTACCAAATATTAATGTGACCCTGCCTCAACATATACTCTACTGGAGAGCCAAACATAAAGGGTGCACCACCTTAGTGGTGCTTGGGTCAATGATCACACAACCAACAGTTTATATTTCTCAGTGTATTATGTTTTGCAGGTGTTCTTTTTTTAATTTTTTTGGGAGCCCTATAAACATTACAAACACCACAAGCATCGTGCCCCTCATAAAACAATTCCCTTCAAAGTTCAGCCATTTGTGCTGGAGACTTCTCTTTTCTAATTCACTAATAGGAAGTTGTTGTTGACATGTTACAGATGTAAAAGAGCTGTAGCCAGTCCCAGTCATTGCTTTTACAAGCTAAGTAGTGCCTCCCCCCCCCCTCCAATTGGTACAATCATCCACAATGGTGCCTCCCCCCCCTCCAATTGGTACAATCATCCACAATGGAGAGAGAAAAAAAATCTTGCTTAAAACAATGTAGATGCTGCTGTAATCACAGCAATTCACTAAGCTACAGTAGGATAGTAACAGTATATGTTCTGCGAAACTGCTCGGTTCATGCCTGAATAGAACTTTAAGTAACATAAAATAACAATAACTTTATTGATAAATATCTAAAAATCAGGCAGCAGCCCAAATAGAACTGAGTCAGGCATAAAGGGTATATTGCAGCCACACTGGGAAAGAAGCATATGTTACCCAGTGATATTGTGCTGCTGGTGTGCTTCAAGTGTTCAAAATACACACTGTGGTGCACCAGGAGGTAATTGAGATGTTAGGGTTCCTCCTTGTTGGTGTAACATCACTACTCTCACAGATTAGCCAGGCAGTGGGTCCGGGGGAGCACTAAGGGCTACTTGTACCCCTGCAGCCAATGCCTTGGAATACATGTGCACAGAATGACCCTCTGCTGTAAGTAACTAGCAGCACTAGTCAGTGTGTGTCCCAGTCGCCACCTTTAGCATCGCAGGAGCAACCTCTCTGCAATGCTTTAGCCCTCGGGCACACTGCTTATGGCACTGATGAGGATTACTCTCATGCAGGATTCTCTCTGCACTGGGGATCGCACTTAGTGCCAGGTGATCAGCAGAGCACTGCAGGAGACCTCTCTGCAGCGCTGTGACTAGATTCAAACTAGAAATAGAACAGTTGGCCCAGCGTGGGGTTACAGTCAGAACCACCCCTAATAGCTCAAGCAGAATAGTATTAAACATACGTTACGGAACCCATTTGCCGCGATTCAGACCTTTTCTTTTTGGACATCCAGATCTCTAATGACTTTAGGGAGTATATCTACAATTAGGAGAGAAACTGTCCCTATTATCCAGTCTAGCACTGTCCCTTTAACAAAAAATAGGGTGCGTTTCCATAAAGGAGACACTATACAAGAACCTATCCCTCTTGCGTCCATTTTAAGGTCCTTTCCCGCTAATGTGTTTCCTTGCAGAACAGGTGAATCCATATTCTTCATCCTTGCTTCTTATGGCCAGCTTTACGTTTACCACCCTCAAACTTACTGAGTTTTGCACTATATAGTACTTTTCTATAACCATCAGATAACCTACCAGTTCAACTACCTGCCATCTGTTCTTAGGGAGGGCAATATCTACCCATCATATGACCAATAAGAATTTTTACGACAGCATGATGGAAGTTGATCAATAATAATGCATTAGTTCAAAAAGTCACTAGACTATATATATATATATATATATATATATATATATATTTGCATATATATACTGCAATCGATATGACAAAATAATAAAACCACACATTGTATGCAGTTCCCTGCCCAGTATAAAAGGCATAGCATCCGCAGTACATTCTTCTCATTAGCAGAGTATTGTAGAATTGCCGAGGAACAGCTACAACATCAGTTTCTCCAACTCATTTTTTCTGTGGTATTCCAAATTACTAGATTCATGAAAGAAATCAATAAGTTATATGACCTTTGCTTAAGAAATGTGATCTTCTGGGCATCAAGACCTGACTCAGCTTAAAAAGAAAGAAAGAGAAAAAATAAATAAAAGTACAACCTTCACAAAGAGCAGTTCTCACCTTAAACAGATTTCCCCTGTCTCAGTGATGTTCGGATGCCAGATCCGGGTTAAGCACTTCACTTTTGGAGGCTGCATACAAAGAAGCGAAAAATAAACGTCACAATGTTATGATATATGTGAGACACAAAATCCATCACATATGGTAGAGTCTCTGTACGTAGCAAAAGATAGATTATTATTTTTTTTTTTTTTACTTCATTAGAATGAAATAAAATAGTTTCAGACATATTTTATGAGCCGGCTCAATCTTTGGTACTGGTTCTGTTATGAAGGAAATCAGGCGAGTGCTGGGAGGTTGTAGGTGAGCTGAGGTGTGTAAAATTCCCATTTCCTGCCAATAAAAGCTGTAACAGTCCCTTGGAGATTTCAAACAAGATTTCAATTTATGAGATCTGATGCAGACAAATGTAACTATCATGTGACTGTCTCCCTCTAGACCTATGCATATACAACAGGGCCTGACTGGAAAACTTCCTTCTTATTGCTCACGTTTTATGTATGTCTTCCCGTGACATCTTTATGACAACTGTAGAGTCAAAATCATAACTTGAATAGTATTAATATTTCATCCAAACAGTTCTATAAAAAAACTTACAATATTCTAGCAGCGTAATTTGCTTCATAACTCAGTTGCATACAAACATTTTGAACCTTTTCAATAAGTGTATACAGTGATTAGCTGCAGTTATATAAACCTCCCGACATACAATTGCCTGTCTGTAATATCTGTGTGTGCTGACTCTCCAGTGTAGTTCTATGAGATGTAGCTTTACACTGGTTTCCCTGCCTCCTGCATGTAACAACAGAGAGGGGAAACAGAGATGACAGGGCAGACATCTCAAGCTGCATCACATAGGAAAGCATGGAGACCCTGCAGTGTGAAGGGACAGCAGCTCTGTGTTACTGACCTGTCATTGCTGTCTTTACACAGTGCAGTGTGATGAGACCCAACTCCATCTGGCTCTGCAATGCCAAGCATGATGAGAAGTGTGGGGAAGAAGGACTCAAGTTGGCAGACAACCCACAAATTACACATCAAATAAAATAGGTATACGCAAGGCAAACACAATAGCCTCTATGTTATTCTTTTAGGCCAATCCTGCACTATATAGACAATGAAAAAATATCCTCGAGTGCTTTTTGAATATAAATATGCTACATTCAAAGCTACTGTGTATAGATACTTAAGCATGTATTTTCAAGTCCCAAGCATGTGAAGCATTTGTGCTTTAGGCTCTGTTCACACTGCAGTCAGGGGCTCTGGAGCCTCTGTTGGCAGCCTCAGCAGAACTGATAAAAAGAATAAAGCTGTGAGTTACTCTTCCTGTTAAAATGACAGAAACCACAACATAGCCCTATGGACTAGGGCTGAAACGATTCATCGATGTAATCGAGGCAAAAAAAACCTCAATGTAATTTCCCTGCATCGAGGATTTGTCTAAATCACATCACCACGGAGTGTGAATGAAGTGAAGCCTCTCACTCACCGCTCAGTGGCCTCCCGACTCGGCACTGCGCTGTAATGGCCAGGGCCTTGCGTGCACACATTGTCAGCACGCTGGCTGACGCTGTGTGTGACGTCAGGTCCCTTCGAGCCAGGAAAGTTAATGGGCGGGGGTTGACGGATAGGTTTTAAGGGGGCACCTGTGATTTGAAGGGGCTGATGGTGCTGATGAACATGGATGGCAATGGCATGAAGGAGCTGATCTCATGGCACTGGAGGACTAAGGGGACATGTGGATGGCATGGAGGCACTGGGGGAGGGGGACATGGCAATGGATGGCATGAAGGCACTGGGGGAGAGGGACATGGCAATGGATGGCAAAGAGGCACTGGGGGAGGGGGACACAATGGATGGCATGGAGCGGCAGATGACACTGGGGAGTGGGAGACATGGCAATTGGGCTGGCAATGGGAAACCACTTTAAAACTTGAAACCAAACTCAGCTTTGGTTCCAACTAGTACCTTGGAACCAAAGCAGAGTTCGGTTTCAAGTTTTCAAGTTTTCCACTTTAAAAATCAACTACCGAAGTTAGAAAGTCACAATCGACTTTGTGAATAACTTACTTCGGGTCATTGGAGCCTATACATTCTAATACTGTACTGAGACGAAGAGTAACCATGTAGACCAAGCTGTGCCCCAAGTATATTAACGGGAAAGACAGCTGTGCTACACCAATACATTTGGCTCTCTTATGAAAACTTTTCTCTCCTTGTAACTGCTTTCGGCTGTGCTACTATAGGGATGTGATGAATTGAGGAGCCTTCCTCTATTAAAGGGGTCTTATGGGTTCGGGCTAAACCTAGATATAAACTGCTCTTTATTCCCAGACTATATATGAGTGGAGTATCAGTATTCTTCTGCCATGCTTTATGCCTTCTGTTGGACATTCATTTATATATTTTCGCAGAGGTGGTGTCGGAATAGAACATCAATCAGTGTTTTTTTTTTTTTTTTTTACATATTGTAACAGGCGAATGAAAGCGCTTTGTAACGTAACCATGGAGGTACTTGCTGAACTTGCTAAATAAAGTATATCTATAGCAACAAAGTGTAGGTGTAGAAGTAGTCACCATCTTAGAAGCTGCAACCTATAGAAACAGGTGCTCTTTAATCTCTGTGCATAACATCTGTTGCACTGCGTCATCACCTGGAAAACATTCATATATATCTAGCTGATATCCAAGTAACAGCATCTATGATAACTACAACAATGGTAAAACACTGCAACATCTGCTATGAACGCAAGTCAAAATTTAATGGATTCATAGCCATAGTTATAACAAAGGGAAGAGTTATTTCCCAGAGGAAGGCTATATTTAGCAAAACGCTTTGGACAGGGCATACGTACTTCGTTAGAACAAGGGAGCAGATCTCTGACTGCTGAATGAGTAAAAGGTCGATTAACTTTGTATTCTTATTATTTTATTGATCTGCTTGGAAATTGGATTTTTTTTTCACTAAAATATTTGCTCGGTTTATGCAAGATGAACACTGTAGATTTATTATTGGTTTATGTCATTTGCCAGAACGACACTGGAAAACTTAATAATCTGTCAGCAACACTTCAATACGATGCACTAGTAAAGTTATACTATAGCAAGTAAATTCACCTAAATGACTTTTCCTAAAAGTGACAATAATGATTAGTGTTGAGTGAACTTGTGGTTTCAAGTTCGGCGTACAAGGTTCGATCCATAACAGAATTCTGAGATAGTCCAAACATTGCACGCCAAACTTGAAACCACAAGTTTGCTCAACACCAATTATAAAGAAGTCGGGCCTATGAATCAAAGTCTCTAGTATTGGAAAGATATCTTAGATATATTGCACACTGACTATATATTAGATGTATTGTACATTGAAACATGTAAAGGAATGCAAGCATTACATACAGTGCATTCGGGAAGTCTTAAGAGTCTTTAACTTTTCACATTTTGTGCTAAAATTAAATAAATCAATTTTACCCCTATTGTTCTGTAGTCAATCCCCCTCAATGAGAAAGTAAAAACAGAATTTTAGAAATGTTTGCAAATGTATTAAAAAGGAAAAACTAAAATTTTGCATGGACATAAGTATTTAGACCCTTTACTATGACACGCGAAATGTAGCTCTTATGATTTGGAGAGATACGCCCCTGTCTATTTGAGATCTCACAGCTGGTATTGCATATCAGATCAAAAACCAGGCCATGAGGAGGAAAGAAATGTGTGCAGTGCCCAGGGGCATTACCTTATGGAGACACAGACAAAAATATCTACTACACTGAAAGTTTCCAAAAGCACAGTTACCTCCATAATTCTTAAACAGAAGATGTATTGAACAACTATGACTTTTCATAGAGCTGGCCATACCACACCTAACTAAATAATCGAGGAGAAGGTCCTTTGTAAGAGAAGTGACCAGCTGAGTGTCAAAGATCCTGTGTGCAGATGGGAGAAAATTCCAGAAGGTCAACCAGCAGCACTCTCCTCTGTAAATGAAACAAACCAACTCAAGGACACTCAGACTGTGAAAAACAAGATTCTCTAGTCTGATGAAACCAAGACTGAACTTTTTGGCTACAATTCTAAGCGTCATGTTTGGAGGAAACCAGGTACTGCCCAATACTATTCCTACAGTGAAAGATGGTGGTGGCAGCACCATGCTGACAGGAGGTTTTTCAGTGGCTGGGACAAGGAGATTGGTCAGGGTAGAGGTAAAGCTGAATGGATAAACAGATACACAGTATTCTTAATGAAAGCTTGTTCCAGAGTGCTAGGCCGAAGGTTCACCTTCCAACAAGACAACGACCCTAAGCACATAGCCAAGACAACACAGGAGTGGCCTAGGGTCAACTCTGACTGTGCTTGAGTGGCCTAGCCAGAGCCCCTGACTTGAACCCAATCAAACATCTCAGGAGAGTCCTCAAAATGGCTGTCCATTGACAGTGCCCATCCAACTTAAAAGAGCTTGAGAGGATCTGCAGAGTAGAATGGCAGAAAATCCCCAAATCCTCCCCCGCCAAACCCATTTTCAGGAAAGTGTGGAGGTTGGCACAGAAACACCACTTGCAAAAAATGTTGTCGCAAGTGGCATTTAAAAAGGTACAACCACGAAGTTTGTGACTATTTTGTGCCAAAGAGAGGTGCAGGGAGATGATAAATCTCCCCAATTATGTTTCACTGTGTAGGTACTTAGGTATATATAGTTTTTTATCAGAGAGGGATGCCACCATTACGCAAGTCCCTGTTTCTAATTAGGCTGACAATCAAATTTAACTACAGTATTAGGCAAACACACAATTCATAGAAAGCCAATTTACCCATCAGTATGTTTTTGGGTTGTGGGAAGAAATTGGAGAACCAGATGGAAACCCACACAAGAACAGAGAGAATCTACAGACTTCTGGGCAGATTTGTACCTAGGACTTCAGTGCTGCACTGTGAAAGTGTTAATCGGTGAGCAACAGAAACAATATGCTTGATTAGATGATGATGAAAAGGGCGAAAATCTTGGTCACAAGTGATAAAGTGTTGTAAGAATATGCTTTTAATTCAACTGTGGACATGATGAGCAGTGAATAATAGCAGCATCCAGGGGTATTTGAAGAGATAAGGATTCCTGATTGAAGAACGATGAATGTAATTTTCATGACGTTTTGGTAACCTTCAAATGACAAGAAAAGGATATGACCCCAAAATGAATCCAATTACCAACAAAATCACTAACTTTATTAGCTTCAAAATCATTGATGGCAGAAGAAAAGACAAAACTTTCACAATCTTTTATTACATAGTAAGATAGGAACATAGTTTATAAGGCTGAAAAAGACATCTGTCCATCCAGTTCAGCCCGTTATCCTGCAAGTTGATTTAAAGACAAAAACAACAAATCTGTGTGAGAAAAAGGCTATTCATACAGTACATGGTTTACAAAAAAAATAATAATACACCCTTCTCCCCTTTTGACCTGGCCAGGAGTTTCATTGCAGGATTGGAGTGTACTGGTCACTTGCACCTGTCAAAGGACCTGCAGATGACTGTCAATTTAGCCCGACTGTACATTCTCCATCCCATATAGTGATCAGAAACAAGAGAGGGTGAACAATTTAGTATGTAGGCTACTTCACACTTTATCACCAACTATTCAATCACCACCATCACATTCTCCTGATACTATAAGTTCATGGGATGTTCTAAAACCTGAACAAAGGACTAAAATGATAAAAACCTGTTCCGGATAATAAATCACATAGTTCGTGGTTCCTCCTCCATCCAAGGAAGCAGAAGAGACCAAACATATTTTTAAGTGCTAGGTCTGTCTATTTTTTCCGTCCATAACCAGCTTAAAACTTTAATAACTTTGTTCCCGTATGCACTGGAATAACCAGAACCTTTTCAAAGGTGTTTAATCCGCTAACTGCTTGGAATCACTGTGTGCTTTTGCTCAGTTTTCAAAAAGGTGGCAGAAGAATCCGACGGGGCATTCACAGATGGGGCCCACTGACTATTATGGGAACCGGTGGGGATCCAACCGCTCCCTGGGTATTTATGCCTTGATTCAGCCAAACTGTTGCATGCAGTGATAATTGTCCGTCTGAATCCTGCCATAAATGCTGGGGAGCGGCTGGATTCCCACCATATCCCAATATAGTCTCGCAGGGATGCAGTACTATCCGGCTAGGCCAGATCTGGAGACCTCCGGCAGGCTGCTCACTGCCATCTGTGTGAAAGGAGCCTAAGCGATGGCAGCATGTATCAAGGGTGTGTGAACTATGTTGAGGTGTGATTTCTATCAATTAACAGCCTAAGTGGAACATGAATGCATGCTTGAGTGAGTGGAAATAGATTGTCCCCTTGCAGACGCATCCATGTCCTGTGTTGGGGCAATGTATGTGACAAATATGACAACACATGCGAGTTGGCACTACAGCAAGCCAGCCAATGGTTGAACTTTGGCATGTAGGACATGAACCCCGGGTACTGGGAATGTCAGCAAAACAGTGATGACTATATAACAGAAGTAGCCACAGTGTCTCCTGAGAGAAAGTGTCCCATATAATTCAGTAACAAATCTGGGAAGGTGTCAGGGCTCCTGTGGGCCTATGACTATCTGGGTAACCATTATCCTATCCAAGACAGGGACTAATGTAAAATTATTTTAATTAAAGATACCACAATTATTATGTAGGAACGTTCAGACACATTTATGTAAGCAAGAATATGGACTCCAGGAGGAATAACTTAGAGTAGGTTGCTCACCGCTATATAATGAAGGCTAATCGAATTTGGAGGTTAAGTCATTAACGTATGTCCTAATGCGCTCTCATCACACTGCTAAAATGAGATGCCTTTATTCCCGATAGCGAGGCAGGAAATGCAATGACAGCATCTCTGACCCGCACGTCAATAGGAAATGAAAAAGACCTTCGCTGCGCATATCACAGAACCACAAAGGAGAACAGACGGCTCATTTATTTCCTGCGAGAAGCACTGACCAGCCTTATCTTCACAGGTAACAAGGGAATTACGGAAGCCGCTTCTGTAAAACTGGCAGAGGCCAGGACAGAATGTGAAATTATGGGCAAAGGCACAGCTGGGAGTTTCAACCTTTCAAAATGTTCAAGAAAAGGAGTCAAATGTCTCTTCGGCAAAACCATTAAATTACTGACAAAGTTAGAAGCAAAAAACCTACCACTCATAAGAAGAGAAACTTATCATGACATGACCACGTCATTGCTTTCAAGGCTTTATAGTTAAAGGGATTATCCGGGAATTTAATACTGATGACCTATCTTTGGGATGTGTAATCATTTCTTCAGTTCTATCTGGATCATGTTGATCAGTTGAATGGGAAGCAATTAGAAGTGCCCCATAATATGGATGAAGAATAATAAATCAGGCTAGTTACAGATCCTTGCTCCTCTACAGTTTCATAAAAACAGAAATTTATTGTTCAGGTCATTATGAAAGCTGTAATGGAGGTCAACGTAGGCGTTGAGAAACAGCTATAAAGACATGACAAAAGAGGACTATTCAATAACTCCATAATGCTTAAAGGGAAGCTGTCATCAACTATATGCTGTCCATACTAACGGCAGAATAAAGCAGAGACAGGTGAGTTGATTTCAGCGGTCTGTCATTTAAAACTTAAAAGTAAGTTGTTGCCGAGAACCAACATCACAATCATTAAAGACTGGGCCTAGAAAAGAGTCACGGCCTCCTGAGAAGAGTCCTGGTTATTCATGAATTCCTGCTGATGACTGACAGTCTTCTACCTAGTTTTCTCCCTTTCTCACTAGGAGAGAACTGTCAATCATCATCAGATGGGTGAGAGTGCAGGAGATTATAATGACCAGGACTCTTCTCAGGCAGATTTGACTCTTTTTAAGGCCTGTGCTGCAATGATTATGATGCTGGTTCTCGGCAACCACTTACTTTTAGCTCACGAGTGACACACCGCTGAGATCAGCATTTCTATTACTATTTTATGCTGCACTCAGTGAGGTCAGCATAAAGTTGATGACGGGTTCCCTTTAATACAATGGAGAACAGTGCGATTTTTTTTTACTCTGTCGGCTTCAAATGGAACTGATACTCTATGAACCTCTATGGGTGCCTTAGACAACAAAATTTTGGGGAAACAAGCGTTCAAAAGAATGCCGGTTCCTGATTGGCCCATATATTGAAGCAGCCAATCAGCTGATGAACGAGCAAATGCTTGTTTGTCGGCTGATGGGCATCTTTCATAAGGATTATCGGCAGCACATATCTATGTGTCCTCAGGAATGCACTACCAATAATCAATAGAACAGAATTGAGTGGGAAGGGGGGGGGGGGGGGACGAATGCAGTAGAAATTGTTTCTCTCACATTCAGTTTGCATCGGTCTGTATAATCATGTAATGTGTTATTATCCAACGGGCAGTTTCGGGCAGATTATCAGGAATGACCATTCGTATGACGCTCGTTCCCAACAATTTGCCCAGCTAAATGTGCCGCTGATCACCCGCTGAACGAGCGAAACACATCAATAATTTCTAGGCAGCAGATGGTGCTGTCTAAACAGCTATTTGCTGACCAAAAACAATGATTCTGTATGAGGACAAACAATCACAATTGCCATCCTTCATCACCATACTGTGAAGGAGAACGCTGCATGTAAATGTGCAGTCTCCTTCACTGAACGAGCAGCCGACTATCAGGAGGGAACGCTTCCTTCCCAACAATCGGCTGTAACATTGTGCGGTGTAAAAGCTGCCTTTACAGGTACGTACAACACAGATGTGCAATTCAGCCACATTCAGAAGGGCTGATAAGTAATAGTGTTTGATAGAAGGGACAAAGGCTCTGAAAGAAACAAACTACTGCAACCTGCAAAAGGGTCAGATAAAAAAGACAAAAGAAGCAGTGGTATTTTACATATAGCGCCAAGTTATTCACTTCTTACAAGGAATCTGGCAACGTGTCAATACTTAGGCTTATATTAGATGGGCTGATCTTCAAGGTGATTGTTAGGAATGAAGCGTTCCTTCCATGCCATCGCCTGCTCGTTAGTGGGGGAGACCACTGCAGTGGTTAGGCTACTTTCACACTAGTGTTAATATTTTTCGGTATTGAGATCCGTCATAGGGTCTTAACCCCTTAAGGACTCAGCCCTATTTTACCTTAAGGACCAGGCCATTTTTTGCAAATCTGACCAGTGTCACTTTATGTGGTGATAACTTTTAAACACTTTTACTTATGCGGGCCATTCTGAGATTGTTTTTTCGTCACATATTGTACATCATGACAGTGGTAAAATGGAATCGAAAAATTTCATTTTTATTTATCAAAAAACACAAAATTTACCAAAAATTTGGAAAAATTTGCAATTTTCCAAGTTTCAATTTCTCTACTTCTATAATACATAGTAATACCGCCCAAAAAAGTTAATGATTTACATTCCCCATATGTCTACTTCATGTATCGATCATTTTGGGAATGCCATTAAATTTTTTGGGGACGTTACAAGGCTTAGAAGTTTAGAAGCAAATCTTGAAATTTTCCAGAAATTTTCAAAAACCCACTTTTTAGGGACCAGTCCAGGTCTAAAGTCACTTTGTGAGGCTTACATAATAGAAACCACCCAAAAATGACCCCAATTCTAGAAACTACACCCGTCAAGGTATTCAAAACTGATTTTACAAACGTCGTTAACTCTTTAGGTTTTCCATAAGAGTTAATGGCAAATGGAGATAAAATTTCAGAATTTCGATTTTTGGGAACATTTTCCATTTTAATCCATTTTTTCAGTAACAAATCAATCCAAAAACCATAATGCGTTACCTTCCTTCTATGCCCTGCCGTTTGGCCATAAAACAGTTTACGACCACATATGTGGTGTTTCTGCAAACTACAGAATCAGGGCAATAAATATTGAGTTTTGTTTGGCTGTTAACCCTTGCTTTGTTACTGGAAAAATGGATAAAAATGGAAAATTTGCAAACAGCTGTTTTGGGACCGTTTTTATTTTTTGTTATTTGCATAGTTGATCTGACAGGTTAGATCGAGTGCTATTTCTATAGACCAGGTTGTTACGGATGTGACAATACCAAATATGACTACTTTTTGGGTTTTTTTCGTTTCAGTTTTTCATAACAAAGCATTTTTGAAAAAAAAAAGATTTTTTTTTAGTGTCCACATTCTGAAAGCCATATTTATTTTTTATTTTTGGGGCGACTGTCTTATGTAGGGGCTCATTTTTTGCGGGATGAGATGACGGTTTGATTGGCACTATCTTGGGGTGCATATAACATTTTGGTCGCTTGCTATTACACTTTTTGTGATGTAAGGTGACAAAAATGGCTTTTGATACGGTATTTATATTATTTTTTTGGCTGTGTTCACCTGAGGGGTTAGATCATGTGTTAGTTTTATAGAGCAGGTTGTTACGGACACGGCGATACCAAATACGTATACTTTTTATTTATTTATGTTTTACACAATAATATCATTTTTGAACCAAAAAAAATTATGTTTTAATATCTCCATAGTCTGAGAGCCATATATATATATTTTTTTTTTTGGGTGATTGTCTTATGTGAGGTATCATTTTTTGAGGGATGAGATGGCGGTTTGATTGACACTATTTTTGAGTGCATTTTACTTTTTGATCGCTTACTATTACAGTTTTTGTAACGTGAGGTGACAAAAATGTTTTTTTTACATTGTTTTTATTTAATTTTTTTTACGGTATTTACCTGAGGGGTTAGTCATATTTTTATAGAGCAGGTTTTTACGGACGCTGCGATACATAATATGTATACAGTTTTTTTATTTATTTTACTTTAACACAATAACAGCATTTTAGAAAAAAATATGTTTTAGTGTCTCCATAGTCTGACAGCCATAATTTTATATTTTTTGGGGCGATTGTCCTATGTATGGCTCATTTTGGGCGGCATATGCCTTTTTGATCGCTTGGCATTACACTTTTTGTGATGTAAGGTGACAAAAAATTGCTTTTTTTTTTTTACACCTTTTTTTGTTTGTTTTTTTACGGTATTTACTTGAGGGGTTAGGTCATGTGATATTTTTAGAGCAGGTTTTTACGGACGCGACGATACATAATATGTGTAGAGTATTTAATTTTTTTTAATTTTTATTCAGTGATGTGTTTTTTTTATTTTTACATTTTTTTTCACTTTTTTACATTTTTTTTTGACCCAGACCCACTTGGTTCTTAAAGATCCAGTGGATCTGGTGTCTGCTAAAAACTGCTGACCTCTGTACTGCGCAGAGTGTCAGCAATGTGCTGAAACTCTGCTAAAACCACTAGACACCAGGGAAACATTACAGAGGTCTGCACTCCCGCCACCACAATATGATTGGGGGCTGCAGGGGGATTTCGCTGCGCCTGGAGAAAGAAAAGCTGCCCAGTGCAGTGAATACTAATGAGCTGGGTGGCAGTTGGGGCGCGGCTGGGCACAGAGCTGAATGAGGGACAGCCCCTTGTGCCCAAAGACAGGTCATCCGCATATTAATAAAAGCGTTATTTATAAGTATAGGAAAGGCATCCAGGGGTGATAATGGTATAATTGGACTCAGCATATTAAGACCAATAGTAGCATATAGAACACTTTATATGCTGTAACGGCCTGTCAGTGTCCCTTTAAATCTATGCTCACTTTTGCGTCAAAGGCTTCCCTTATAAAAGTGGGATACAATAGTGCAGTATAATGCAATATTTTGTCCAGAAAATCAGTCAATCAGCCTGACACAGTTGGTTTAAATTGTGTGCCGGATCCAGCACTTCTGTTATTTTCCTTGGTCTGCTTCTATAACAGAACAAAACAAGGGAAACAACAATGCTGGCATGAGCCTAGCCTTACCTGTAGAGAAATCCAATTCCAAGTGCGCCTCTTTCCAGTCAGACTAAACAACTGTTCAGTGTTATTGATTGAATACGAGGGCTTTCTGCAATCTGCTCCATTAACACTCACTTGTTTCATTGTATGTCTGGGCTATGGGGGCTGATGGAAACATTGGATAGTAATCTCTATGGAGTAGGACAGGACCTGTGCACACATGAGCTAATGAAAGTAGACATAAGGGCAACAAAGGAATCAGATAAGGCTAAGAGGCCTTTCTATGTTATAATGAATCTTATACTGTGTACCTTTTTCAGAATGTGGTCATGTAAACGTTCTTGACCAAAAAAAAAAAAAAAAAAAAACATAGCTGCAGCATTTCATTCTAAAAAGTGAAGAGGCTGAAAGATTCTACGCTGTACTCAGACCGTCCTGTTCGTATGAGGTCTATTACAGTTAAGTGCTACAGAGAGGTACTTTGAGACAAAACTCTCCAATGCTGTATACTGTAGACTCCAAATTCGAGCAGGGCAGATAGATAAACATATCTACATACTGAGGACTCGTTCACATTTCCTATTGATTTAAATGTGTCTGTTTTTTACTGACCGTGGGACATGCACTACTTTGATCTGTGATGCGGACCAAGCACGCCCATTGCAGTCTATGGTCTGTGAAAATCACTGACACAACATGGATGGCATCAGTGTTGTGTGTTTTTCACTGAAGACTAACAGGAGGTTCTTTGGAAATTAATTTTCAGCTGAGCAACTTCTGTGAATTACAGATGACACACGGTGGTTACAACGGACACACGGACCAACCACGAACATCTTCAAGGATGAAACACATATACGCTTTTTTTTCATGGACGTGACACTGACACGGATATGTGAACGAGGCCTTACAGGGGTTGTCGGAGATTAGAAAAAGGGGTGACTCTGTGGAGCTCAGGGCAACCCAGAAGGAATCAAAACAAGGTCCCCTGTGCTCTAAGGGGCTTTCCCTACAAAATGATATTTATCATAGCAAATGATGTATACATTTATTATCTCATGTAAAGTAATCATTATCAGAATTCTTAAAGAGGTTGTGCCATAAACTACTTTTACTTTCATCAAATACTCTAGATCCCAATCCTCCTTGGATTTTTGTCCCCATCTTTTCTAAATTTACCTCATTTGCAGTTTTCTCTTATCCCCCATGCTTGAATTTTACTTCCTGGCTTGTCCTGACTGCTGTCCCATCCCATCATGAGTTAGGACAGTGAGATAGGTCCTGATATCAGAAGGACATGTGACAATAACCAGTTCATTTCCTGCCTCCACATATTCAAAATGCTCTGTTTAAATGGATTTATAACAGACACAACTTGTGCTGATGTTCATCATTTGCAAGACCAAAATTCATCATTATGTTTATCTGTCTGTCTGTTATCTGCCCGTCTGTCCATCCATCCATCCATAACTGACTCTGTAAGGGACATGTAACTGATTCTGTCCACAGAAGTGGTTATTGAAGAGACGGAAGAGAAGTGCTGTGAGCATGCGCGTCCTGTATTACAACAGGACGTAACCAACAGCAACTGTAATCAAAACTTATTTGTCACAGGGTGCAATAGTAGAATAATAACTTTAGGTAGTTTTGATAAATGGTGGTATTTGTCTAAACTGACATAACGATATAAACAGCAATATCTGTTGGACGGGATACATTTATATTCATGGCACAACGCCTTTAAGTAGCACATGCTCCAAAACAATTTTCAATCGGGAAAGCAACAAACGAGAAATACGACAAGTAATGAAAAAAACTGAGCATCAAGCAAATGGACAAAAAAAAAAAAAATGTATCCTGCCAATAATAGCTTACAGTCCAATTATAGTATATCTGGAAGCCCTGAAAGGTGTTCTCTCCTGAAGATAATTCCTTGGATGCATGTCTTGGCCAGAGCAGAAACCACTATAAGGGGCTCTTCACATTTCATTTTCAATTTACGTCAAGTGTATGTTTAAATCCAGTAAATGTACCCATAGACTGTAATTGGACAAATGTTGTTAAAAAGTGCACACTTTTGTCTCCATTTGACCCTGTGTATGTTTGCATCCTTTTTTTGTTTACACTGTAGTCAATGAGAGATAGATGGAGCCATAAGAGAATACCCTTTCAACTGGTAAATGTATCAGTTTTTTCCTATATTTAATAGCAGAGGAAGTTTACAAAAAAATTATATCCACCCCTTTTGAAAGAAACCTTTTCATTAAAAAGGTTTTTACATAAAAATCAGACAAATACATACCAAACCATATGCGCATTCATTAAATGTAAACAGTAAATTAAAAAACAAAAGAACCACACAGATGTATTCTTGAAATCGTATACTTTATGTTCATTTAATGTACATGTTAAACAATTAAAACATAGCTTTATTTTACACAGTTATATTGATGCGTTTTTGCAGTTTATTAGCTTTTCTTTGTGGGTTTTTTTCACGTTTTATTACGCAGCAAGATATTAAAGTCTGTAGTTCATTATGAAATGCACTGCAAAAAGCAATTTGCAGACCACACACGGCCGTCGCTACCATAGAAAATGCCTATTCTTGTCTGCAATTGCAGGCAAGAATAGGACATGCTCTATCTTTTTTGCATTGAAGTGAATCGGTCTGCACCCGTTCTGCAAAATTGCGGAACAGATGCGTACTCATTCATACAGTCGTGTGAATGTAGCCTTAACAGAAAATGCTAGTGATGGTGGCCTACAGAGTTCTTGGTGCTCTACACCAGGCATGCTCAACCTGCGGCCCTCCAGCTGTTGCAAAACTACAACTCCCATCATTCCCTGGCAGCCCACAGCTATCATCCTACAGAAGGGCATCGTGGGAGTTGTAGTTTTACAACAGCTGGAGGGCCGCAGGTTGAGCATCCCTGCTCTACACCATTTTAAAGGGGTTCTCTGGGAATTAAGAAAATGAAAATACTTAAATGTTACTTTATGATAAATATATTCCTAAATACCTTTCGTTAGTTATAATGACTTCTTTTGTCTAGGGAGCAATCATTAGAAGAAATAAAATGTCCGCCATTCTATTAATACGCACAAAACCTGTCCTAATCACACAGCAGGATAAGTTACTTTACAACACTGAGGTAAAGAGCTGCTTCAACCTCTTCTCTGCTTGTCAGGGATTATGATCCTGAATACAGGTGAATCTCTGTGGGAATGGAGATAATGAAGAGACATGAGAGGAGGTGGGGTGTGGATAATGAGCAGCAGCTCTTGTACGCAGTCTACATTACCACAGCCCCACATCACCACAGTCAGTCCTGTCCATCCTCTCTGTATTAAATTCCCCAGAGATACAGCTAAGTTCTCAGCTGTATAATCCCTGACCAGTAAGGTAGAGAGGAGGATGAGAAAGCTCTTTACCTCAGTGTGGTGAAGTAACTTGTCCAGTGTAATTAGGACAGGTTTTGTGTGAAATAATGGGGTGGCGGCAATTTTGTTTTCCCTGATGATTGCTCCCCAGACAAAACAAGCCATTATAACTACTGAAAGGTATTTGGGAATATATTTATTATAAAGTAATATTTAAGTACCGTATTTTAAATTTTCTTAATTCCTGGAGAACCCCTTTAAGTCAAACCCTGTATATTCAAAGAGGACGTGGTCTAGCCGAGCATGTAAGAGGACGCAGCACTGAAAGGCTCCTGTCCTACCTCCTTCAATTCTCCTCCATCCTCCTCCTGCAGTGGACTAAAAAGGTCCTGGGTGCCACCAGACGTCATCGGCAGCCAAGCGGATACCTCCTGTGTCGATATGACACGAACAGGGGAGAGAGAGAGGGATCAGAAGGACGCCGGGCCTCCTGCTACTCCGAAGCAAGATGGCACCGCATCAGAAGCACGGGCAGCGGAGGTTGAGGCCTGCTTGGGTAAATATGCCTGCTCATCCTTAGTGCCCCCCCACACCTGATGCGATACATGCCACCACTACAGACATGGTGGCTGAGCCCCTGACCCCTCCTGCAGGCCCCCAGATAACGCCATCAACCTGCACACACCATCCTGCATACTTGAGGGTGCCTCCACTGGGAATGGTCATATACCTGCTGGTGAGCCCACTATAAAAGACATATTTGCTGCTGTACAGCATTGCAGCAGCTCATTACCATCCTTAACTCCCACATGGGCAATCTACAGGAAAATGTCTCCATTATCAGACAGGATCAAGAAAAGTCAATGACAGGATTACAGAGGTGGAGGAAACAGTGAGCAATGTGGAGGATAATCGGCAGGATTATACATAATGTGCCTTTATTGATGTCCAAAACTGATAACCTTGCACAGAAATAATCTCAGATCGGTGGGGGTCCCTGAGAGGGCAAAGGGGTCCAAACCAGTGATGTTCTTTGAAGATTGGCTGACACACAAGTTTGGCAAGGACTCATTGTCTCATGTATTTGCTATTGAACGGGCACATAGAGTGCACATAGAGGTGACTTTAATACATGCCCCTCACCGCGGTTGGATAGGTTGGGGGTGGCAGAATCGGCAGGGGCGAATGGTGACACGGTATTTGCTAAGCTTCTAAGAGAATTAGATCTGTGTGATATCTGGCGTGTGAGAAACCCAGAGGCGCGTCAATTCTCCTGCTTCTCTAACTCATATCATTCTCTCTCCAGGATTGACTTGGCTATAGGGTCGTCAGACCTATTGTCCTTTGTGGCGGATGCTGCATATCTTCCCAGGAGTCTGTCCGATCCTTCCCCTATACAGGTGGTTTTCAAATTGGGTGTTAGAAAGTAGCAGATAGTTTGGCTTCACACAGGCATCTTCTAATTGTAACCATACTCCCAGATAACTTTAGACATTCTTTGATCTTCCTGGAGCTGATTGTTGGCCCGAGTCCTTGCAATTTTGGCTATTCTTCTATCCATTCGAATGGTAGTTTTTCGCTTTCTTCTATGTCTTTCAGGTTTTGGTTGCCATTTTTAAGCACTTTGGATCATTTTAGCTGAGCAGCCTATCATTTTCTGCACTTCTTTATATGATTTTACTGATTGTCAGATGAAAAGTATTACAAATGGTGGACAGTCTCTTCGCTAGGGGGTGGGGGGATTGGGAGGGTTTTTTTCTTTTTTGTGGAGGTTTAAGTAATGGCTCTGTATGTCATTTATATGACCTGCTATATTACTATTTGTAAAGAAGTAGTCCCTGTCTGTATAATTTTGAAAAAGCTGTTTAATAAAAACTATCTGGTTTAAAAAAACAAAAAACTGTATATTCTCGTCACTTCTGACTCATCACTTATGGGAGCTGAGACAGATCTTGGCAGCTTTTGTGTCAAATCCAGTTTGACTATCAGTACAACCAGCCAACTGGTCAAGACGTCAGAGATATGATCTGCACTAAATCCTGTGATGTAGACTAAGATGCAGCTTCACAAGTGAGCTTTCCACCAAGACTGCATCTACAGTGTGGTAGAAATATCAGAGATCCGGGAGCTATATGTTCTCTCTTCAGCTATAAAGTTACTCCACAATATGGTGTTTCGGACAGGAAAATGTTAATAACATCCAGGTAAAAAGACATAGCCCCTCTCTTGGTTGTTGAGAAAATGAAATGTATGTAATTTGCCAGAGGCCAAGAATGTCACGTGGAAATAATTTAGAAAAACAAGAGCAGTAGGGATTGGTAAGGTAATTTTATTTTATTTTTTACTGGTCTTTAAAAAAAATTTAAGTGGCCAGACAACACCTGTAAAAGAACCTGTAAGCTCCAACATCTTTTCTTCTGACTTTTCTTTCTTTCTCTGCTCTTCCTCTTTGGAAATTTATGAATACATTGACAACTAGGAGCCACCAATTCCCTAGGTCAGAGATGGGCAAACTGCAGCTGTTGTAAAACTACAATTCCCACCATGCCCTGCTGTAGGCTGATAGCTTTAAGCAGTCTTTGCATGCTGGGAGTTGTAGTTTTGCAACAGCTGGAGAGCCGCAGTTTGCCCATCCCTGCCCTAGGTAATGGAATGTTTCCTCCAGTCCATCCAGGGCCGACCGTGTCTGAGACTCCTGGCAATGCGCAACGTCCTGTAGTCTATATATTCCTCAAGACATGTCAAAGCACAATTCTAAGAAATAATGGTTAAGAATAGGGCTGCAGCTAACGATTATTTGAATAATCGATTAGTTGTCGATAATTTTATCGATTAATCGGGAAAAACACCAAAATGACAAAAAAGGGGTTTATATGATTTTACTTGAAACATTATGTACAAAGGCCTTATTAAAACAATTTTAGGAGTTACATAATTTCAATATTTTTGCATTAGAATGTAAAAAAGACAACATGTCCACATGGTCAGGGCTGACCACTGCACCACACCACTGGACTCTGGTCTGAAGGTATCACGCAAAAATAGGCAGAGAGGCAGCCAGACAAAAAACGCAGCGTGCTGTACTTTTTGTCCTGCCGCCTCTCGGCCTATTTGCCGTACTGCGGCCGGACCTCCAGCCCGTCCCAATTATAGTAAATGGGTCTAGAGCGGACTTCCAGCAGCACAGTGGGCTAACGTTAGCACTGATTCGCCAGGCTGTTCTACGCCGGAAAAGGCTACCTCAAGTGTGAAAGTAGCCTAAGTGGCCTGTATTCTGTAACTCAGTCACATTAACCCCATGTTGTCCATTATGTGAGATGGTACACTACTTTGGGGGTCACTCACTATTAATGGGAGGCACATGGGGTATAGTCCAAAAGCATGTGCCCAGCCTGACATTAAAAATAAGTGACCCCTATCATGTTTAAAACATGGCAGTGGCAAGATTGGCGTTATTGAGTCACATTAACCCCAATCTTGCTGGCTGCCTGATACAAATGTTTTTTGCCTACCTTTATTTTGAGGCAGGCTATTTACTCTAGGTGTGGGGTACCTTCTATGCTGGCTGTTCAGGGCACTGGTGCTCGGGCTGACACTGAGCTGTGCACTCGGGAGGAGGAGGATTCTGCCACTGCTGTTATTCGCTGAGCTCACTAACTCAACCGGCGCTGCTGTAACTTTATTACCTCCCCTGGCCCTCCTCCTGCTTTAACTGCCACACATTCATTGGCGCACCGTGGAAGTGGTGCGGACAGCTTCAGAGCCCGCTAACTTCATTGGTCTCAGTGCGGCTGCGACATAGGAGGGATTCCCTCCCTCCATCCCTCCTTCTCCACTGTCTGCCGAGCGCAGCACATGCCATATTCTCAGCGTGCGAGATATACGGGACCTGCAGGCATAGCACCTGACCGCCCGCTCTTGCCCGCATAGCAACAATTCAGCCGATTATTCGATAACTGGATTCGTCGACAAAGAATCCCGTTATCGAATATTATAGATAACGTCGATTAATCGTTGCAGCCCTAGTTAAGAAGAGCAATTTCATAGAGGATACAAATTTTTACTAAAACAGACATGTCAGGAAAGGTGACAGGTCATCTTAAAATTAAATAAAATAAAAAATACACCACCAGGGAAAAGAGAGTCCTTGCATGCATCTACTACGCCAAAAATGCACCAAGTCTGTAAAAACGTAACCAAAAATACACTGTTTAAAATGCTTTTTGCTGAAGCAAAAAATAAAAATAAAAAGCACCAGAAAAACACCTTAAAAGCACAGTGTATGAAACTATGAAACTACCCTAATGCCAGCAGACGACCCTTTTCATAACAGGTTTAAGCATAGGAAGCAGTTAGCAAGTAACTTACAGCACAAGGTCTGGAACAGCGCAAGGCTCTCTACAGTGTTGGGTAACCTTGTCCTTTCCTTGACTAGATGTGAGCAAAATGTGCAGTTCAATGAATCCAATTTCTTAACTTGCCAACCTTATTTACTAATTACGTAGCATCATGAGCGGCATCGTCTGCTTCCCATCATTTCGGGGAGATGATGCCCTTGGGAACACATTTAGCATCACTGAGGAAAACAGTCAACACTTAACGCAAAATACAATATCTGCTGGCAACAGTTTGTTGACAGGTCCTGGAGCTATACCTTGTAAGCCAAAAGGTTTGTCAAGGTTAGGCTACCTTCCAACGACAGTGGGGAAAAAAAAAAAAAAAAAAAACATAAAAAATGACCATTTTGCATCAATTTGTGCATTCATTTTCAACCATTTTTAAAGGCCGGTAAAAATAGATTCATTTCATTGGGTTTTTAGTTAACACCAACACCTGTGTGTGTGTGTATATGTGTATATATATATATATATATATATATATATATACACACACACATACACACACACACACAGCCGACATTAAAAGTAATTTAATCCCTGAAAGGCCCGTTTTTACTGGCCATTAGACAGGTGCGTTTAAAAGGCCTTAAAACTGTCCCATTTATTTCATATCATATTTTTTGATGTCCGCTATTCACAGCCATGTGAAAAGCACCATAGACTTCACTCGATTGTAAAAATCGCCATGGTTTAAACAGCTGTTACACTGCCGTTTTTAGCATTAGTGTGCATGAGGCCCCATGTACGTAGCGCTAAAACCCCACATAAATATAAAAAGTTTCTATTAGCAAAAATAGTGTAGGTAAGGATTATAGTCTATTTTCTCCCCATAAGTGATCACTGCTGCATGTTGAGAAATTATTCTTTCATCCATATCTATTTTACGTTCACAAATTTGACCATGGGCACTATGCTTTCTTAAGCCAAAAAAGTAGAGTTTTAATTAATATTATTATTATTTATTATTATTAAAGCGCCATTCATTCTACAGCGCTTTACATATGAAAAGGGGTGCACATAAATAATACAGACAATTAGGCCTGCACAATATATCGCGAAAGCAATCGCAATTAATCGCCATATCACAATCGCAATTTGCTGACCCAAAAATGCTGCAATTATATTACAGTACATTTTGCTTTATAAGACACACTTTTTTCCCCCCAAAAGTGTGTGTGGAAGGGGGGGGGGAATGGCAGTGCGTCTTATAAAGCGATGGTTGACTTTCTTCGTGACACTGACACTGTATCTCCGGCCGCTATGCTGCACAGCGCGGCCAGTGATACATCGGTTACAGTGCGGGGAGGGAGGAGGGGCTGGTGGAAAGTCGTTATTTTAATGAACATGTTCTTCTATCTATTTTATTTATCTGTTCTGTGCAGGGATATTAGGAAAATGGCAAGTTTTGTATTTTGTACTTTTGCAGTAATGCAAATATGTATTTTATTTTGAAAAACACTGCGCATTTCAGTTCTTGAGTTCAGCATAACTACATTTCACCAGTATCAGTCATCTGTGTGCGCTTTTACCTCCAAAATCCAAGCAGATAGACCTCTAGCACAATTCCCTTAAAATATCGCATCGCATATCGTTATCGCAATTTTTAGGGCCCTAATCGCAATCGCACAAAATTCCCATATCGTGCAGCCCTACAGACAATTGCACTAGGCATGAACAAGACGGGTTACAGACTAGTAGAGAAGAGAGAGGCCGTGAGGGCTTACAATCTACATGGTATGGGAGAAGGATACAGTAGGTGAGGGTGAAGCTGGTCATGGCGGTATAGAGGCAGCAGTGTCACTGGTCGTAGGCTTGTCCGAAGAGGTGGGTTTTTAGGTTTCTTTTGAAGGATTCCACTGTAGGCGAGAGTCTGATATGTTGAGGTAGGGAGTTCCAGCAGATGGGGGATGCATGGGAGAAATCTTGGAGGCGATTGTGGGAAGAGGTAATAAGAGCAGAGGATAGAGGATAGATATAAGGAGGTCTTGTGAGAATTGGAGATTGCGTGTGGGGATGTATCTGGATAGTAGCTCAGAGATGTATGGAGGGGACAGGTTGTGGATAGCCTTGTATGTATTTGTTAGTATTTTGAACTGAATTCGCTGGGCAATGGGGAGCCAGTGAAGTGATTGGCAGAGGGGAGAGGCAGAGGAGTAACAGGGTGAGAGGTAGATTAGTCGGGCAGCAAAATTGAGTATAGATTGGAGGGGGTGCGAGAGTGCTAGATGGAAGGCCACAGAGGAGGATATTGCAGTAGTCTAGGTGGGAGATGATGAGGGCATGTACAAGCATTTTTGCAGACTCAAAGTTAAGGAAAGAGCGGATGCGGGAGATGTATTTGAGTTGGAGGTGGCAGGTGGTGGAAAGGGCTTGGATGTGCGGTCGGAAGGAGAGGGCAGAATCCAAGGTCACTCCAAGGCAGCGGACTTGGTTGACTAGGGAGAGTGTGCAGCCATTGATCGTAATAAATAGGTCTGTTGGGGGGGTTGAGCAAGATGGGGGAAAGATGATGTATTCTGTTTTATCCATGTTAAGTTTTAGAAAGCGCGAGTAGAAGGAGGATATGGAAGATAGGCATTGTGTGATTCGGGATAGTAAGTTGGTGATGTCTGGACCAGAGAGGTAGATTTGTGTGTCATCAGCATAAAAGTGATACTGAAAGCCATGGGACTCTATAAGCTGTCCCAGGCCAAAAGTGTAGATAGAGAAGAGTAGGGGGTCCTAGGTCAGAGCCTTGTGGGACACCAACAGAGATGGAATGAAACATAATTTTAATATTCCAATTCCAGCACTCCAAATGCTTCCTTGATCACATGCCGTACATAGCCCCATTACAACACGTTCATGGTCTGCCCCCTGTACTTCATAACCAATCTCTCCTTAGCACTGTAAGGCCATAGAATACCACCCCTCCCCTTGTGTGCTAATTGCTGACGTCATGCAGGTCAGAGCCCAAAACTGCCTACCTGTACATGGGCAGCTGGCCTGGTTAGGGGGTACTAGGGAGGACAGACACGTTTATTGTGGGTTGTAACCGGGCTAGGATCACATGAAAAATGTACGGCATGTGATCCAGAAAGTGCCAGGAGCATATAATTTGACCGAAGAGCGCAGCACTGGCCCAGTTGGCAATTTTAAATAGGTATCAATGGAAAAGCTATTGGTCTCAAGAAGGGTAGGAAAAGAAATAAGGAAAAACAAAAACAAAACGGAATATCCCTTTAATGCATTCTCTCTGGCATCACTAACTGAACAATTACTATAGGCATTACACTGCATATTATTTAAAGGGGTTATTCCGGAATTCATATTTGATGATCTAGCCTCAGGATAGGTTATCAATATTAGAACGACGGAGGTCCGTCACCGGGGACCCCTCGTCACCGTGCATCAGTCACATGGTCTAGTTGCAGCTCAACCCCTTCAAGTCAATGGGGCTGAGCTGCAATACCAAACAATGCCACTATAGGATGTACAGCGCTGTACTTGGTTAGTGCTCGGGTAGCTGCTGAACTCGCCAGAGCTCCGGTGAGTGCCGTAGCTTCCCGAAACAGCTGATCAGCGAGGGTGCCTGGTGTTGGTCCCCTGCCGATGTGATATTGATGGCCTATCCTGTGAATAGCTCATCAATATTATTTCTCGGATAAACCCTTTAAAGAAAATATTTTAAAAAATATATATTATCCTAGAAGTAATTAATGGGAACCTTCCATTTGGTTTGGGGCCACTAAACTGTCAGAATGTCATTATGTAGCTGGGGTTAAGGATCCCAAACCCACCCACATCCCATCGTTCTCTGTAAAGTATGGTAAATGAACCAGGCGTTGAGTCTGGGGCTCAGTACTGGGCACTTCAGCGATGAAGCCAAAGGCAGAACCCAGGGGTGTGCAACCTGTGGCACTCCAGCTGTTGTGAAACTACAGTTCCCAGCATGTTCCATTTATTTCTATGAGAGTTCTGAGAAGAGCAGAGCAAGGATGCATGCTGGGAGTTGTAGTTTCACAACAGCTGGAGTGCCGCAGGTTACCCACCCCTGCTGAGCACACCTTTATTTTACATGAGCCCATTTTTCCTTAGAAGCCTTAGTTTTACATCAAAGCAATGGAGTTTGATGTAGATATTGTAGGAATCTTTAAAACAAAAAAAAAATCCTCTTTTTTTAAGAAAGTCATAGGGGACCTAACGCATTAAGGCCTCATGCACATCGCCATTGTTTTGGTCCGCGTCCGAGCCGCATATTTTGCGGCTCGGGCGCGGACCCATTCACTTCAATGGGGCTGCAAAAGATGCCCCGCAAAAGAAAATAGAGCATGTCCTATTCTTGTCCGTTTTAGGGACAAGAATAGGCATTTCTACAATGGGCCGTGTTCCGTAAATTGCCGAACAGAACGCAGAGCAGCTTCCGTGTTTTGCAGACCACAAAAAATACACATACGGTCGTGTGCATGAGGCCTAATACTGGCATTTCTTACACCAGTCTTAATAGCAATCCCTGAAGGTACACAATGCTTCAAAATAATTAAAAAGTAATGTGTGGTTGGGCCATGGATGACCTGCCCGTTGCCTGTGCCCTTTTTGCTGGAAGGAAAGTCGTGGAAAAGGGGGAAAACTTAAACATTTTGCCACAAAATGGCACTTACACATTTTGTATGCCTGAAAACTGGCCTAGAGGGGAAAAAAAAAAAAAAAAAATATCGATCTTACATCTCATTTTTACTAAACAAAATCATAGGGCCAAAGATCAAAGCTAACAAAACATTTTATTTAGCAAGATTTAACAAGCCACCCATTTTTCTACATCTCCTTATAAGCGCAATCTGCTACATGAAGCAAATTAGTTCCTTCTCGCACAACAATAGTAGAAACTTATGGGAACACTGCAGCACATACTGTGTAAGAAAGTTGTGCTGCGGTTTTCATACATACTGTATGGTATCCTGCAGTTCAGAGGCAGCAATCGGACACTGTGACCACCCCAAGTTCTGCTCAAATCAGGACATTTCCAAGAGAGGATTGGAGTTGTGCTGCTGATTGTCGGTTATTAGCAGAAACATACTATTGAGCCGTTGCTGCCAACCGGGCAGCTACTCCCTGCTGTGTGCAAAGAATTCCAGGCCTTATATGTATGTTATGTAACCATCCCAGTAATAACACGGACACCAATGAGAGAGCAATGTGATATTGCAAAACGTCAAGTTTCTGTTTAGCCTGGTTTTAATGAGAATTACAATAAAAATAGTAAAAAGGAAAAAGTTGAGTGTGTGAGCCATGGACCACCTCTTTTAAGACGAGGGGCGACAAGGAACTCTGAGTGCATTCTGTTAAGTACATTTCCTTAAAAGTAAAATACTGCACAATTAGCTGCGGGCCTACTATTAACCCTTTAAGGACGTTGCCTAGTTTGGTACTTGAAAAGGGTTTTCCATGATTACTATGGTTTTTAACTGATGTTTATACAGAATGTTACTCCTGTATCTTCCTCATGCTTTTTTTTCCCCCAATTTGGACTCTCTGGTTGTGGGACGGATGATAATAGTGGTGAGCACAGCTTAGCTGTAACAGAATATTTGCCCTGGATGCCGCAGCTGGAGCGCTTCTGTCTGGTCCTGGCACGTGGGTCAGCAACCAGGGACCAAGCAGAGGAATTGCAACTGAGCCGCCAGCTGCAACAGCACAGACTTGATAAAGGGGTCCTGCGTACCCCGAAATGTGTTGTATTCTAATAAATCCAATTACATCAAAAACTCGGGTTGTGATATGAGCCTTGTGTCCATCCGCTCACCAGACCACACAAGTTCAGACGGGCTTTCTTACAAATTCCAAAATCAACCCAAGTGGCCCCCCTCCAGGGTTCGTCCAGACGCTTCCGGCCGCACCAACTAGACGGGTGCTGGTTCATCTGTAGGTGCCCAGGGGCGGCATTACAACGGCCGGTGCCCAGGCCCCGCGCTGATTTTCATGTGCAACCACTCCACCTTTCACCCATTTGGCCCGCCCTTTCTCTGGTTGATCACCTCTCTACTTCTAAAAATCCCGCGCCTGGGCACCTACAGATCCTGATTTACATATACAATAAAAGTGTTTTTAGACGAACTACGCAACGGTCAACATTATGGTAAGAAGGATTTTAATGTGGGGACTGTTGAGATGCAATGGTATTAGTGTCATCAATATCAGATCAGCGGAGGTCCGATACCCGGCACCCCGCTGATCAGCTGTATGAAGAGAAGATGCACCATCTCCTGTCTCTCTTCCTGCTCGCTGCTGCTTTGCCATAGACATAACGGCAGCAAGCAAGAAGAGAGACACGAGACGGCACGTGCACACTGCGCGCAGCTTCCCTTCATGCAGTTGATTGGCCGAGTAGGTGCATGCAAGCCTTACATCAAGCACATTTCCAAAAGTTAGAGGGAGTGGTATAAATCTCACTTCTCTGGCAGACTGATGGCAGAGTCTGGATTTGGCCAACGCCAGGAGAATGTTACCTGCCTGACTGCATTGTACCAATCGTAAAGTTTGGTGAAGGAGGGATAATGCTTTGGCAGTGTTTTTCAGGGGTTGGCCTAGGCCCCTTAATTCCAGGGAATAGTAATCTTAAAGGGGTCATACAAGAATTGGGGGGGGGGGGCTTAGCGGAGTAGGCAGAAGCAGGAGCCCACTCCGCTCAGCTAATCCTGGCATAGTACATGGGTACAGGGTACCCATGTGCTATGCCAGGAGTTAATAATTTTCCAGGGAGCACGGGCAGGAGCAGCAATATGCGCTCCTGCCTGTACTCCCAGAGCTGCTGCTTCACATTCATAAATTTCACACTCCATAAGCTGAGCTGTCAGCGGTGTACAGAAAACTGAGTTTTAAGCGCACAATGAGCACCGCTTTAGGGACGTAAAAAAATAAGAAAAATACAAAATTGATTAATAAAGTATATTAGAAATAGTTTTATTAGGGCATTAGGGACATCATATCAAAAATGACTAGAAAGGTTTAGTTAAATATTTCTGGAACATGTTTTCCTATATCTCTCCCGTTCCTGGTCCTGATTTTTAAAATAAATTTATGAATAAACTGACCACTGCACATTAACATTACTCTTGTCAAAGGAATCTATCTTTAAACAGTCTGGCATAGTCGGCAATAATTTGACAATGTCAGTGTATATACTACCAGCCGTCCATGTATTCATACATTCTAGGTGTAATAACAGAGGAATGGGACAATGTAAAGTTTTTAAGAGGATGCGATCCAGAACATATAAGTTATGTCATTACTTATTACAGGAAACGCTGACAAGTCCTCTTTAATCACTGCAGGAGGGCAGAAACCACCGCTCTCCTGTCAATGTAGACTGAGGCTCTAAGGAGGAACTAGCCAAGAGATGTATGTCCACGAAGGAAGAGACTCACAAGACTCCCAGGAGTGCTCATCAGTACACAGTGTGAAGTGAGCTCTGCTGTGATGATCGGCGCCTGTTCACTATGGGATTTGTAAATGGAAAAGTGGGTTGAGTGGTAAGGAGAAACAGCTTGGAGGAAGCTGAATAAATGTATACAAATGAAGCCTTCACAGATTATTCATCAAGCTCCCTTGGTAATATATATTTTATTTCTTTTTTACTATTTTTAGTGGTTATATTCCTGATGCATTTTATAGAAGTGTCTGACAAACCAAGACTGACATAAGTTATCTTCAGTGGCGTACATAGAAAAGTAAGGGCCCCATAGCAAGGATCAAACCCCCCCCCCCACAGGACAGAAGGGTTTCTGCCTAAACCCCTTTTAATGACCATTGGGCAATTTTTTCCACTGCCTCATTTGCTAAATGTTGTTCCTTTAGAGGGTGGAGTCCTGACCTCCAGTAGAACAGGAGATAATCCCAACTAGGACTGGGGCCCCTCTTGCCCTGCCGCTATGGTAGTTACGCTCTGGTTATCTTATTTTTCAAATATAGTGATTTTTTTTTGTAATCCAAGTCAACTACTTGGCCATTAAAAAACAAAAAGAGCACTGATCTGGTTATGGCAGCATGGCGCATGCGGCCACTGTGGGAGCTTATTATTCCAGGGATCTGGTGTACTTGATCATCAAACAAACATCATGCAGACAAAGTTAATAAAAGGCACCTAACTTACGTATTGTGATTGCTTCCTTCGCTGGCTGGATTGATTTTTCCATCGCATTATACACTGCTCGTTTCCATAGTTATGAATACCATGCAATCCATCAGTGGTGGCCGTGCTTGCACACTACAGGAAAAAGTGCCGGCCTCTCTGGTGACCGAGACTGTGAGAGTGTGCATAGGCTGGCACTTTTCCTATAGTGTGCCCTAGCCTTTTTACACCCACTAATCAGTGGGGTCACTGCTAGGCGGAAGCTTACCCATGGAGAGTCGGGTGAGTCACCGGATCTCCAGAAAAAGCTCTTACCCTGCGCCGAATTGTGCATTAAATGCTCCGATGTTCATTTCAAAGGGGCTGAATGGGGTAAAAAAGGGTTATGTCAAGGTTCATCTCTGAACCCGGACAACCCTTTTAATTGGCATGCAATGGACCTGGTGATTTCTCACCCAGGACACAATTTTTACTCCCTACTACCATCAGGAAGACTGTATAGGACCATGTGTTGCTATACGACAAGGTTGAGGAAAAGTTTTTACAGAATCAGTGGTGATCTTTAAACTCAGATGAATTTTTAGATGTATTTTGTATTTATTTCTATATACAGTTGCAAGAAAAAGTATGTGAGCCCTTTGGAATTATATGGATTTCTGCACAAAATGGTCATAAAATGTGATCTGATCGTCATCTAAGTCACAACAATAGACAATCACAGTTGGCTTAAACTAATAACACACAAAAAATAAGTGTTACCATGTTTTTATTGAACACACCATGTAAACATTCACAGTGCAGGTGGAAAAAGTATGTGAACCCCTAGACTAATGACATGAACCCCTAGACTAATGACATCTCCTAGAGCTAATTGGAGTGAGGTGTCAGCCAACTGGAATCCAGTCAATGAGATAAGATTGGGGGTGTTTGTTACAGCTGCCCTGCCGTATAAAAAAAAAAAACACACCAGTTCTGGGTTTGCTTTTCCCGAGAAGCATTGTTTGATGTGAATGATGCCTTGCACAAAAGAGCTCTCAGAAGACCTACGATTAAGAATTGTTGACTTGCATAAAGCTGGAAAGGGTTATAAAAGTATCTCCAAAAGCCTTGCTGTTTATCAGTCCACGGTAAGACCAATTGTCTATAAATGGAGAAAGTTCAGCACTGCTGCTACTCTCCCTAGGAGTGGCCGTTCTGTAAAGATGACTGCAAGAGCACAGCGCAGACTGCTCAATAAGGTGAAGAAGGTCCCTGGAGTGTCAGCTAAAGACTTACAAAAGTCTCTGGCATATGCCAACATCCATGTTAGCGAATCTACGATATGTAAAACACTAAACAAGAATGGATTTCATGGGAGGATACCACAGAGGAAGCCACTGCTGTCCAAAAAAACATTGCTGCACGTTTACAGTTTGCAAAAGAGCACCTGGATGTTCCACAGCAGTACTGGCAAAATATTCTGTGGACAGACAAAACTAAAGTGGAGTTGTTTGGAAGAAACACACAACATTACGTGTGGAGAAAAGAGGCACAGCACACCAACATCAAAACCTCATCCCAACTGTGAAGTATGGTGGTGGGGGCATCATGGTTTGGGGCTGCTTTTCTGCGTCAGGGCCTGGACGGATTGCTATCATCTAAGGAAAAATGAATTCCCAAGTTTATTAAGACATTTTGCAGGAGAACTTAAGCCCATCTGTCCACCTGCTGAAGCTTAACAGAAGATGGGTGTTGCAACAGGACAACGACCCAAAGCATAGAAGTAAATCAACAACAGAATGGCTTAAACAGAAGGAAATATGCCTTCTGGAGTGACCCAGTCAGAGTCCTGACCTCAACCCGATTGAGATGCTGTGGCATGACCTCAAGAAAGCGATTCACACCAGACATCCCAAGAATATTGCTGAACTGAAACAGTTCTGTAAAGAGGAATGGTCAAGAATTACTCCGGACCGTTGTGCACGTCTGATCTGCAACTACAGGAAACGTTTGGGTGAAGTTATTGCTGCCAAAGCAGGTTCAACCAGTTATTAAATCCAAGGGTTCACATACTTTTTCCACCTGCACTGTGAATGTTTACATGGTGTGTTCAATAAAAACATAGTAACATTTAAATCTTTGTGTGTTATTAGTTTAAGCAGACTGTGATTGTCTATTGTTGTGACTTAGATGAAGATCAGATCACATTTTTGGACCAATTTGTGCAGAAATCCATATAATTTCAAAGGGTTCACATACTTTTTCTTGCAACTGTATAATACATTGTACGTTGGTGTAATTGACACAGTGTTAACATTAGCACTGTACTTTTACTCGCTCAATGACAATAAAGTTGAAGCTAATCGTCATTGATGTCAAGAATGACATCTAGGTCATCAATATCAGATTGGTGGGGTCTGACACACCGCACCCCTGCTGTTTGAAGGGGTCACTGTGCTCATGCAAGAGCTGCATCCTCTTCATTGTTTACCTGCACACTGTCTACTTTGTTTCAGTGGTGCTGATTAATTACAACTTCCTCTCTCCTTGAAGTCAATGGAAAACGTTGTGCTTATCCTGCACCGCCACAACACGGCAGACAATCCCTTTAAACAGCTGATTGTTGGGGGTGCCAGGAGTCAGAGGATACTTCATCAGTATCATGAAACTAGGAAATACCCCTTCAAATATTTATTAGGTATATTTAAGAACAAATGAGAACTTCACCCTTTAGACAAAAAAAAAAAAAGGTTGGTTACATGACTGTGCCCCCTGAATCAGTAAGTTTAATTATGTTTTACTTAAAAAAATCTCATTACAGTGTGTTACTGTACACTTTAACCTACTTAGAGTGTGACGCTAAGTCCACAAGACATTTAAATACATAATTTTAGTAAATACACAAATTGATTTCGACATAACATAATGAGCCCTGAATTCCACCCCACTCCGAGCTGGCAGACGCATTTGGATGTGCAGAACACAAGCTGGCATGGCATATGCTACATTTATTACAGTGAAATGCAACATAATGGGACAAAGCAAGCCTGTGAGTGGCCGGCAACACTTGGCTCGGATGCACAAAACAACAAATCATCCACCATTTCTTAAAAAGGAATCCACATAAAGCTAATGAGCCCGACTGGTACCAGATGGCGATGCAGCATACTCGCCTCATTATGCTCCAGCTCTAGGTTAAACGACAACATCAAACGGAACCTGTCACCGTGAAAATGCAATGTAAGCAATGTTCTAGAGCAGGAGGAGCTGAACAGACTGGTACATAGTTTTGTAGGAAAAGATTCAGTATAACTTGTGTTTCATTCATTTAAATTCCTGCTCATTTAAGTCTTTGAAGTCAAGGAGGCGGTCCTAGCAGTGATTGACAGCTATATCTGTATATACACAACACTATATATTCTGCTCAGCTCCTCCTGCTCTATAACGTGCTGCCTGCAGATCAGACACCATGTTCAACATGACAGATTGCCTTTAAAGTGACACATCTATGAGAAAGTGGCATTTTCTTTTAACTCTGCATTTATAATTTTTTTTTTTTTAATTTTTAACAGTTTTAGTTTTTCATTTCAGTAGTATTATGCCTTTGAAAATTAAATTGTACCTTTGATTAAAGAAATATTCACATTGACTGGGGATAGAACAGAACACTTACTTTACAGCACAGCCGACAGCAGGAGGAAGGAGATCACAGTGGCGGTGAGTAGCGGCGGCGGCGGCGGCCGGAGCAGGAGAGGTAAGTGGTTTTATATTTTATCAAAGCATGAGGCATGGGGGATGATCTGAAGCAATGGGGGCTGTTGGGTGCTGATGAGAGGCAATGAGGACTGATGAGAGACATATGGGACTGATGAGAGACATATGGGACTTTTGTCTGAGGTCCCTGTGAAGAAGCTGGTCTGGTACCCTGTGAAGAAGCTGGTCTGGTACCCTGTGAAGAAGCTGGTCTGGTACCCTGTGAAGAAGCTGGTCTGGTACCCTGTGAAGAAGCTGGTCTGGTACCCTGTGAAGAAGCTGGTCTGGTACCCTGTGAAGAAGCTGGTCTGGTACCCTGTGAAGAAGCTGGTCTGGTACCCTGTGAAGAAGCTGGTCTGGTACCCTGTGAAGAAGCTGGTCTGGTAGTAGCTTACTCTCCTCTCCCCACTGAGAAAAAAAGCATGCTGGTCTGACTGCTATGCAATGTGTATGGCCAGCTTTAGTAGCAAGCCTTGTGGTACAGCAAATGCAACTCAAATCAAAATACATGTTCCGTGCCACTTTGTAATGATTTATTTTTGGTAGAAAACTGGAAGATTTTCATTAGCAATTCACATGAGCAATCACTGTAACAATGCGTGCGCAATAGGAAAGAAAACAACAATGGATCCGGTAGTGAAACTTCTACTCCAGTACTTGGTAGCTCTACAAATAGCATGGATGATCTCACCCCCAATGTATGACTGACATGAAGCGTTACATGGTCCTTTCTATTTGTGAACTGTTTCTCTAACCTTTCCAGAGAACACAAGGTTGAGATGTGGACAGGCACGGCTACTAGAAAAACTGTGGGAACGGAAACGAGTTGGCATCAAGCACTGGGGAGCATAACTCTCTCTTCTAGTGTATAAAAGATAGATGTGGACTCACCACCATGTTGTACGCTTCTGGAACCTCAATTTCAAATTGGAACTTCCCACCTTGGTAATAGCTCTCATCTGTAAAGCAGATTAAACAGAGTTTAATGGATGCACGGTGCTCCACTGATTACGGTAAATTGGTCATAAAGAGAGCATTCAGCCATATAACTGTCTAATATGAGCACAGCACATCATGTAGAACTCATCCAGTTTTTGCTCCACTCATAGCTAATTATCCAGCCAGCGGCATCCAGATCCCAAGCCGCTTCAGTTAATCAATGTATCCATGCGGCAAAAACAATGTGCTTTATATATATATATATATATATATATATATATATAATTAATTAATATTTCTCTATCACTCAGCGAAGCATGTGCCATTCTTTAATAAAACCTCTCTCTATTACAGCAGGATATGAGTAATGCTGATAAACCATACATAAGCTGAAGTAGAAGGAGCCCCTTTAAAAAGCGGAGCGAAACGCACGTCGTGGTGCGCTCTTTGCTGGGCTAGGGTCCGATCTTTCTGTGGTCCTACACTCCTCAGGTAATATGAGTTTATTATATACTGTTGTTTTCCTTTTTTTCACCCAATTTGTAGTTTGGCCTTCATGTTAGGCCTACAGTGCAACAGGTCCTGTACTATTGCGTAGGTTCACATTTAGTGGGGGTTGTGGTGTACTTTTTGCCTTTTTTAGGCACTCTTTAATTATAGCCCCCTTCTTTTGGCGCTTTTTCCCCCACATGTAGATCAGGCTATCCCATGTCCGGCAAATGAGCTGCTCGTCGCAGCTCTACCCTGCATTGCTGCTGCTTATATAATTATTGTTTTGTTATGTCTTTTGTAATATTCATTATTTAATAAATATGTTGTATCATTTTATATGTGTGTCCCTTCAGTTTTTTTGGTGTTGTAAACCATACATAAGCTGAAGTAGAAGGAGCTGCATGTGCTTCCAAACAGTCGCCTTTGCCTTGCTCCTCTACACCTCGGTATATATCTGAGGAATACCGACACTGGGCTTGCATTAGAAAATCCGCCATTTCTAACAGCATTTTTTTGTGCGGATTTGATGCGGTTTTGCTGCAGATCTCACTGTTTATTTGGAAAGGGTGAAATCCACACGGCAGATCAATTTCCACACAGAAAAAAAAAACCAGCAAAGTGTGCAATGTGCACGTATTCCACACAGTGTGCAGGTGGTCTTAAGGGGATTTATGCCATTCTCCAATGTGCAAATGAAACTGAGACATGTAACAGGCCAGGTTAACCCAGCTGTTGTTCCAGGAAGCTCTGATGAGAGAAGACAATGACTGGCTTCCACTCACATAATCTTTGGGTATTTTTGCCCATTCCTCCCATTATTAAACTGGTTCTTACCTTTTCAACCCCTCTACTGATTAAGTGTATGTGCTCCTGCTACCCCTAACTCTCTTGGTTTCCAAGCTGCCAGCGATGGCGTGCTGCACCACAACACTTACTGGCTGCAGCGCTTAGGCCTCTTTCACACTTGCGTTGTGAAGATCCGGCGTGCACTTCCGACGCCGGAATGCACGCCGGATCCGGCACAACGCAAGTGAACTGAAAGCATTTGAAGACTGATCAGTCTTCAAAATGCTTTCAGTGTTACTATGGCAGCCAGGACGCTACTAGCGTCCTGGTTGCCATAGTAGCAGTGGGGAGCGCGGGAGCGGCATACTTACATTCCGCGCGGCTCCCGGGGCGCTCCTGAATGACGTCAGAGCGCCCCGCGCGCATGGATCACGTGATCCATGCGATCACGTGATCTATGCACTGGGGCGCCCTGACGTCATCCTGGAGCGTCCCAGGAGCCGCACGGAATGTAAGTATGCCGCTCCCCCTACTCTTTACTATAGCAACCAGGACTTTAGCATCCTGGCTGCCATAGTAACCATTGACAAAAAGCTAAACGTCGGATCCGGCGATGCGCGGAAACGACGTTTAGCTAAAGGCCGGATCCGGACTAATGCCGTTCAATGGGCATTAATTCCGGATCCGGCGTTACGGCATGTCTTCCGGATTTTTGGACGGAGACAAATCCGCAGCATGCTGTGCTTTTGTCAACGTCCAAAAAACGTTGACATACTGAACGGAAGACATCCTGATGCATCCTGAACGGATTTCTCTCCATTCAGGATGCATGGGGATAATCCTGATCAGTAGCTTTCCGTCCTAGAGACCCGAGGACAGATCTCTAGGACGGAAAGCTAAAACGCTAGTGTGAAAGAGGATGTTGGCTTGAAATTCCAGCAGTGGCAGACTGGTGCTAGAGCATCTGCATCGTGATCGTGAACAGCCGAAGAGGCGAGTATGGTTTTTCTTGCAATAGTATACTTTTTTTAGGCTATTTTTTTCTAAAGTACAGGACAACCCCTTTAAAAAAAAAAATGTCTGGTACAATATTGCAGAATAAATGGTACACAGCCATCTTACTGCTAGGTTACGCCATAAACTAGCAGTAATACCATCATGATTGGGTAGGTTCGATATTGGCTAGCCCCTGGGTGGGGAACTGCAATACTGCTAGACACAAGCGAACAGGGTTGTGTTGGAGTTCCTTGCACAGGGAAACACTGAAGGAGCTGAAGCTTTATCCATCACTGCAGCTCCTTTAATTCCTCAGGAGGGTCCCTACAAATGGAGCCCAATTTATCACGTAGTAATGACATGTTTTAGTAACATGCCATCATTTTCTAGTGCGTGAAAAATTTGGCAGGAACTTTTTTCTTCAGAACAACAGGTCACCGGTCCCTCACCACTGTTTGAAGCTGCTCTTCACTGCGTGCTTCACGCCAGACACACTGGAAATGCAAGAAATGCTCAGACAGGTCACCAATAAAGGCCAGCGATTGGAAATGTCAGGAAAGACCCAATCAGCCAAAGTGTTGAGACGGGGCCAGCAAGTGAGGGTGCAGTGGGGACCAAAGCAGCATCTGTACAGTGGTGGAGGCGGGTAATGATTTTATTATTTTTAAACTCTTTCTAACTAGGTTTCTGAAAAAATTCTCCCAGGAAAACCCCTCTGACACAAGTACGGAATGGAAAGTGAAGGTCTTCGATATGCAGAGTGAAGAAGGAAATAAAGCCTGAATATAGGTCTAAGGGACATTCACAAGACGTTCCACAAAAAATACGGATGACGTCCGTGTGGCATCTGTTTTTTTTTTTGCGGATCCATTGTAACAATGCCTTTCCTTGTCCGCAAAACAGACAAGAATAGGACATGCTCTATATTTGTTTTGCGGGGCTCACAGCGTACTGTCCTCATTTTTCGCAGACCCATTAAAATGAATGGGTCCTCGTCTAATTCGCAACAAAAAAAAAAATGAATGGACACGGAAACAATATACGTTTATGTGAATGTAGCCTAATACAGGGAAAAAAACCTGAAACATGGGAATTCGATAAAGATGGGTAAAGGCAATTGACATATACAAATTATCATTACAATTCGAGCAAATGTAAGGAGAAAACGCTTGTCAATACACATAAATTATCAGTAAAACTTAGAGGAAATCCATGCAAACACAAGGAAAAGAAACAGATGGTGGTTCTGGCAGGATATGAACCCAGGCCCCAGGGCTCACCACTGAACCACTGCATATCCACGTGCACACACATCTAATTGTATTTCATAGCTAAATACAAAGGTGGGTGAATGATCTTTACCAGGAGAATATCTGCAGAAGATATCAGGAGCAGACTGTGTGCAGAAAAACAAATGATGTTATACCAGGCCTGTGGAGACAGCTACAAGGCCATCTGCTAAACAAGGCATATGCTGTAACGTAAATGGCCATAGAAACTCCGCTTAGGCTATGTTCACATCTGCGTCGGAGGCTCTGTTCGGGGCCTCTGTCACAGAGTTCGTCAAAAATAGCAGAGAGAAAAGTCCTGCATGCAGGACCTTTTCCTCCCCGAATAAAACGTTCTCCCGAACATAAACTTTACGGATCCCAATTTAGTCAATGGGATCGGTTAGGCTCCATACATATCAGTTATGTGCCGAACCCGGCACTTCCATTATTTTCAGAACAGAAGAGCTGATGCAAAAGTGGCCTTACGATGCCACTACTCGGAGGTTCATTAATATTTAACACAGTGATATAAATGAGGAAGCAGCAAGGTCAAAGCAAGAGAACTCCGGACAAAGAGCGATCAGCTTCTTGTCAGCTAAGCCTCTTCTTTGTGTAGCACAGGAGAAGTTAATATACCAACAATGATATGGAAATGTGCAACAGCATGTTCTCAATGAAGTGATCAGCTCATTAACATGCTCACTGGCTTTGTGTTGGGATACATCATTCACAGCCAACTGAGCATCTCCAGGACACAACGGAGGGAAGAAGCATGCAGCCGGCTGGAAGACAAAACATCCCCCCAAAAAAAAAAAAAAAAGGCCAAAAGGAAAATAGATGCAAAAGACAAGTTCAGTTCCCTGCGAAGAGACGCTTGATGTCCCAGAGAATGAAGTTATGGGCACAGCATTCCGTAGTTAGTCAAAAAGGACACATTGTACCACAGAATAAAGAGGATGACATTACAAGATTGCCAAATTTGGACACTTTTACAACTTTATTTAAGAGCCCAAGGGTGCAGTTATTTAGAAAGCATTTTTGTCTTCACTGATTAAAGATTATAACTGATGAATAATAGACATCCATTATACATCACACATCTTTCCACTGGTGGTGTTGATAGGTTTCTTCACAGGTTATCACTACAGGCCCCAGCAGCAGGACACCCTAGGACTAACCCTTTTATTTTCTGCTTTCCCGGATCTATAACGTCTTCATTTCTCTGTTCATATAGCCGTACGAGAGCTTGTTTTTTGCAGGACAAGTTGAACTTTCTAATAGTGCCATTTAGGGGCTTATGCACACGACTGTTGGCTGTTTTGAAATTCACAAAACACTGATACCAGACGTGTGCATTCCGCATTTTGCTGAACAGGACGGCTGGACCCTAATAGAACAGTCCTATCCTTGTCCATATTAAGGACTATGATGGGATCCGCTCAGTTTCCGTTCACAAGCCTGTCTTTTTACCAGACCAAAAAGTGCTGCATATAAGGCTTTTTTGTCTGGTCCTTTGACAGAATCTGCCACAGAGGCTCCAAACGCAGGCTCCAAACGCAGCCTCCAACGCAGATGCCAGCAAGTGTAGGCCTACATATTATATATTTGAATTACCGCAACTTTCGTACTCCTCCTTGGGTAAAAATACTCCTCAAATATGGTCAGAGGAGTATTTTTACTCTTCTGAAAAAAACGTAGTGCGACCTCTGGATACTACATTTATACAGTTTTACTTGTGTTTCAACCTTTTTCTCATGAGACGAAGTCAGTCATTTGTGAATTCGCACTACTTCGGTAGTTGATTTTTAAAGTGGGAAACTACTTTAAAACTTGGAGCCAAACGCTGGTTCGGTTCCGAGTGGTGTCTCAGTGGTCTCCTCCACTAACGAGCAGACAATTACCGGGAAGTGGTGTTGAGCAAATCAAGCTTCAAATGCTACCGAAGCGATCCGAAGTCGCTTCGTTCAAAACTTTGGAATAATACTGTACTGTGGGATCCGATGAGCCGAAGTAAGATATTTGCGAAGTCGCACGTGACTTTGTTGAATAACTTCGGTAGTTGATTTTTAAAGTGGAAAACCACTTTAAAACTTGAAACCGAACTCGGGCTTGGTTCCGAGGTACTAGTCGGTCGTTACTTCACGAATAACTTATTTGGCTCATCGGAGCCCATACATTCTAATACTGTACGGAGACGAATCTCTGTACAGTATTATTCCTGTCTTGAACTAAGTGACTTCGGATGAAGCTCTGTCTTAACCTAGTTGGGATAAAAAGCAGCAAGAATCCACCTCTCAACCTATCTGATGTCATTGTTATATTAATGGAGATATCTGTATTTTGACAAAACACTAATAAAAATTATTGAAAGTAAAAAAAAAAAAAGCAGCAAGAAGTAACAAATTGAATTAGCAGAGAGTTATTACCTATAAGTAATGACTAAGGTTAGTTTCACACTAGCAGCAGCCTTCTCCGGCAGGCTGTTCCGGCTGGTGAACAGCCTGCCGGATCCGTGCTGCCGCTAGTGCACGCATGCCGCCGGAGGCGGCCGGAATAAAACGACGTGAACAGCCTGCCGGAGAAGGCTGGCGCTAGTGAAAAACTAGCCTTACAGGTCAGTTTTGCTTGCACAACTGGAACTCCCTTCAAGTAAGTGTACGTGGAATATGCATTTTTATTTGAATATAGTGTTAGGGTAGCGTTACACCTCTGTTTAACTGATCTGGCACGCTAGTCCAACAGAGAACCATGCCATTCACAATACAGAGGAGTTATTTTAATTTCTCGAAAAACAAGATGTTCCTGAACTCCTGTAATTTGATTTTCTGTATTCATCTTTACAATATTCAATGTAAGTTATAATTTCCATTATTTACAAAGCAACACACTTATATAACAGATTATAGAAACTCTGACAGGATCACCCATCACAGTAAGTACAGCAAAAGAACAAGTAGCTGTTATCTTCCTTCTCTCAATCTGATATTTCAACTTCTTTTATGGCAGAACGAACAGCATTATGTCTACTAGGCAATGCACCAGAAAAACATAGCAAGCAAGAGGCAAACTGGATATCCATTCAGCCCCAAGTCAACCACAATGTTAAGGCCACACTGGCCTGAAATTAAACAGTAAAAAAAAAATCTGTCGTGGACTGGCAAAGCAGGAAAAAAAATAAAAAATAAAAATGAAGACTGGTTCCTGGCTTTGCCCCAGATATTGCCTATACTTTGCAAAATATTGAATCCACAGTGAAAATCTGCAACATGAATTGAAAATGCTGGACATTTAGGGTGTCCACACGAGATGGATACGCTGCGGAATTGCATGCATCAACGCCATGGGATTTTACATGACTAGCAATGTAGAACAATGTAGAGGATTATTAGAAATTTCATTCAGATACTGGGTGTGAGGAATGTGGAATTATGATCTAATGCCAGCCATGATCTAATTCCAGCCATTTGCTGTGAGATAGCAGAGTGAGTGAACTCCGCAAGGGTCCTGGCTTCAAGCAGGCCACATGCGTACAATTCACACCTCACTCAGCCAGCACGGAGGCCAACTAATCCTACAGGACAACCCCCCTTTTAGGGGGTCTCAGCTATTACCCACTCAAATCCATCAGACATCATGGAACCGGGGATTCATAAGTAATTATGAATTGCCCATCCATGACACGGATAAACCAGCTATATATATCTGTGGCCAAGACGGACATGCCCCTGGTTGTAGTTTGGGAGTCAGGTGTAGGGAAGGGGAGATACAGAGATCTCCCAACAGGAACCTAATAACTGCGCCATGTTTTATCCACCTGTAGCCAGAACCCATGCGGACCCGTTGGACCCAGAACCATCTCTTGTGACCTTCTGGCCTGGAGCTATGGGCCATAATGGATGTTGTGGGTCTTTGGCTACTAGGACAAGGAAGGGAGTGTGGACTCCTCCCAGAGGATAGGACCTCCTCTTATACCTGGTGTATGTATATTGCCTTCCTGACGCACATTACCTAGTGGGATGTGTGACATCAATTTATTACCCATCAGTACCCCCCCTTTCCCATGTACAGGGGGCTGTCTGGATGTTTGTATTACATCCAAATTGGCAGCGGTCTAATCTATTATCTGCCACATCCCCCATTTGCCAGTGTACCTGGAGATTGCCCCTTTGTTTGCCAATGCGGGACAGACATGCCCCGTTCTATTCATGAGTAATTTTTTGACCGGCATAATGCCTCAGCAGATTGCTGATTCACACTTTGCTGCTCTGCTTTTGGTTACAACAATGGCAGGTGCGGCTGGACTCCATCCTAAGGCCTTGACTTCCCCCTCCGCATGAATGTGGTCTCCTATATTTTTAATGCACTAACTCATCTAGTATTCCCTGCGATTTTGACATCCCTTTCTACCCATACCTGTAGACTAGAGCGGCGCACTACACAGCCCAGCGAGCGAGCCGGCGTGTAGCGCTGTTGCCCCTGCCTACCTGGCCCGCTCATTGGCTGTTTCCGCTCTGGTCCTGCTGAGGGGAGGTCGCTCCCTATCTATTTAACCTGCTCAGAACGCAGCCGCCTTGCGGCCATCTGAGTGCTGATAGACACCGCCACAATAGGAATAGTGTGGCAGCGTCCCTCCAATGGCTTCTGTGTCTCCTTTCCTTCCATGCGCTCCTGTGATTTTTCAATGAAACGCGTCGAGCTGTAGGATTAATGGAGGGCACTTTAGCTTTAGAAAATTGGAGGGTCTTGGTCAGCCTGCTTGTAGGGTTATAGATAGGGATAGCTAGGTGTTAGAAGTTTTTTACCCAGTGCACCGTTAATCTCCTACAATTTAACCCTAATCCTACTGGGCTGTGGTGAGTACCCCTATATTGATAGGTGTGTGGGTTAGTGTGCATTGTGGTCTAATAGGAGACCAGATGGTGGGTCCATCTACAATTTTGAGGACGCCCATCCTGTACCTACTCCCTGCTTTATACCGCATGCACCACTAGTTTTTGAGTGAACATTCTCCCCTTGGATATCTATATATTTTAACCAATAGAATAAAAGTTATGTTTTAAGCATTCTCATCCTTTTCAGTAAATTGCACATATGAGCTGTTGCCATATTCAGGAGAAATGGGTAACAAATTGTGGGGAGCTTTTTTTCCCCTTGTGAAAATAAAAAATCTGGAGCTAAGATGTTTATCTTAGTTGAAAAAAAGGAATTTATAATTTTCACAGCCACATGTTTCTAAATTCTATGAAACACCAGTGGGATCAAAGCACTCATGACACCCCTAAAAAATTACACGATTGGTGTAGTTTCCAAAATGGGGTCACATTTTGGGGGTTTCCACTGGGTCTCCACTGACATGGCTCTTGAAAACCATTAAAGCAAAATCTGCCCTCCAAAAACTATATGGCGCTCCTTCCCTTCTGACCATTGCATTGTTCCCATACAACGGTTTTGACCACATACTGTATGGGGTGTTTCTGTAAACTGCAGAATCAGAGTAATAAAAATTAGGATTTTTTTTGTTGTTAATCCTTTCCCATTACATGAAAAAATTATTAAGACGAGGAAAAAAAAAAGTTAGATTCTGAAATTTTATCTTCATTTTCCTTTACTTCTTGTGGAACACCTAAAGGGTTAACAAAGTTTTTAAAATCAGTTTTGAATAATATGAGAGGTTAGTTTCCAAAATTGGGTCATTTTTGGTTGGTTTCTATTATGCAAGCCACTCAGTGACTTAATAACTGAATTGGTCCTTTAAAAAGTGGGTTTTGGAAATGTTCTTAAATTTAAAAAATTCGTTCTAAAATTCTAAGCCTTCTAACATTAAAAAAATAAAAATAAAATTACATTTACAAAATGATGCCAACATAATGTAGACATATGGAAAATGTTAAGTAATAACTATTGTATGAGGTATCAGTGAGAAATTCAAATTTTGAAAATTGCTATTTTTTCCCCAAATTTTTCCATAAATTTGGGATTTTTTTGATAAATAAAGGTGAAACATATTGACTCAAATTTACCACTATCATGACGTACAATGTGTCACGAGAAAATCTCAGAATCGCTAGGATAAGTAAAAGTACTCTAAAGTTATTACCACATAAAGTGAATGTCAAATTTCCAAAAAACAGCCTGGTTCTTAAGGTGAAAAATAGCAGGGTCCTGAGAGGGTTAAAGGCAATCCATCATAAATTTTATGCTGTCCTTATTGAGGACAGCACAATGTAGCGATTGAGGTATAAGTAAGGCTACTTTCACACTCGCGTTTTGACTTTCCGTTTGCGAGATCCATGATGGGCTCTCACAAGCGGTCCAAAACGGATTAGTTTTGCCCTAATGCATTCTGAATGGAAAATGATCCGCTCAGAATGCATCAGTTTGCCTCCATTCAGTCACCATTCCGCTCTGGAGGCGGACCCCAAAATGCTGCCTGCAGTGTTTTGCTATCCACCTGACGAAGCGGAGCCAAACGTCCTGGCACACAATGCAAGTCAATGGGGACGGATCCATTTTCTCTGACACAATAGAAAACTGATCCGTCCCCCACTGACTTTCAATGGTGTTCAAGACAGATCTGTCTTGGCTATAGAAAAAATAATACAACCGGATCTGTTCATGATAGATGCATGCGGTTGTATTATTGTAACGGAAGCATTTTTGCAGATCCATGACGGATCCACAAAAAAACACTAGTGTGAAAGTAGCCCAAGTCATTACCAAGAACCAGAATTATAATCCTTGCAGGCTGGACCTTGAAAAGATTTATGGCTGTCTGTCAAGAATCATGATCTTCTGCTCTCCCCGTCCACCTGCCGATGATTGGCAATTATTTTCTAGGTAGAAGACTATATAGAAAACTATCACTCATTGTCAGGTGGGCGGGAAGAGCAGAAGTTCATGAATAGTCTCTGGTAGACTCATGACTTTTTCCAGGTCCGAGCTGCAATAGTTATAATGCTGGTTCTTCAGAATAATTAAGCTGATCTTCAGTTGCAGAAATTTCCTAGAACAAAATATGCTAGGGCTTCCTACACACACATAAAAAGTGCCATAAATTACATGCATTTTTATTTTTATTTTCCCAAACTTTTTACCTACATTGGGGGAGATTTAGCAAACTGGTGTAAAGTAGACTTAGCTTAGCTCATAGCAACCAAACAGATTCCTCGTTTCATTTTTCACAGCTCCTTTGGAGAATGAAAGCTGAAATCTGATTAGTTGCCATAGGTAACTAGGCCAGTTCTACTTTACACTTCTTTGATAACTTTCCCTAATTATTTCTATGCATTTTCTATGTAGTCAATTGAAAAATAGCCTGGAAAAAATGCCACACCACATTAAAAAATACCATTTAGCGTGCGTTATATGTGTCTATTGACTTACTGATAACATCTGGGCCAGTGTTTTTTCCTAAAACCACTGTGAGTGTGAAAACTTACCTAAATGGGACTTTTTAGGCTGTAGTGATGAGGCAGTATGGGCTTCCAACGTAAAAATAATATCTGTGATATAGTCACCTTACAAAGTCTTTTACATTCCCACCTGTGCCCTGATCCCTTTTGCTTTGACATGAATGCACTTCCCTCAATGGGCAACCCGGGCCTAGCGCCGCCCTGCATTGCCCGGTGAGTCAGTGTATTGATCACAAGTTATAAAGAAACAAGAATCAGCAGAGAGCAGCATCGTGGGAACACAACCGAATCAGAAAGGTGAGAAAGTTACAACTTTTATTATTTTTACATTTTAAGCCTTATATCGTCATTGCTACAAACCCTGTAAACCCGGCTAATCCGCGTATAATGAAGAGTTCTGCACTGCTCCAATCGTATGGTGTTTCAATTCCTCACAATGTCGCTGCCTGTAATCTCTAGATATAAACAGTAGGGAAGATGTATCAAAAGTAGGGCAGGGAAAATTGCAAAATCTGCCAAAAGCATCCAATCGGATTCCATTTCTCAACTTCCCGACACCCTCTGAAAACAAAACGTAAATTCCCATTTTTTTTTTTTTTTATTCTGTTGATCCACATTACTTTGCCTCACTTTTGATAAATCTCTAGCGACTGCAAAACCTTCCTGAACCAACTGAGATGGGTGTGGACCTCGTTACAGTGTATCAGAGCATCTTGGCTGTTGCAATCGACAGTGACTGCAGCACTTACTGGGTGTAAACATAGGGAAGCGGCTCACATTTCAGATCAACACTGTGAAGAACAAATTTTTAAAAGGGTTATGCCATGATTGTAAAAAATTAAAGTCAGACATCATATACTGCAGGCAATCTCTTTCTAAGGCCTCATGCACACGACCGTTGTTTGATTCCGTGTCCGTTGCTCCGTTTTTCGTGATTTTCTGCGGACCCATTGGTTTTCAATGGGTCCGTGGAAACCTCGGCAAATGCACCGTTTGTCCTCTGCGTCCGTGGTCCGTGATTCCAGTCCGTCAAAAAAATATAACCTGTCCTATTCTTGTCCGTGAAAAATGGTTCACGGACCCATTCAAGTCAATGGGTCCGTGAAAAATGCGGATGGCCATCCGTGTGTCATCCGCGTTCCGTGTCCGTTTTTTTTGCGGATCCCTTGGCAGGCACTTGGGAAAAATTGTCAGCCTGTCTTTTGGTAAAATCTTTTGGGTCATGTCCGCAAAAAAAAAACACGGAAGACACACGGAAACACAACGGAAGGCAAAAACGGACACGGATCACTGAACAACGGAACCCGTTTTTGCGGACAGCATAAAAAAACGGTCGTGTGCATGAGGCCTAATAAAGTTAGAACCATCCGTCAACCTCCCATAGAACCAGAGATGTTCTTATTCATTGCTCCAATTGTTTTCCTACATCCTCTTCAGGCTGTAAGAGCAGAGGGTGTGTCCCTTCTGCTGTCGCGTTTTCCCTGTAAGGGTGCATTCACATCACCGTTTAGCTTTCCGTTCTTCCGATCCGTTTATCCGAAGAGAAAAAAAAAAAGAAAAACAGGGTCCTGTCAGTTATGCATAGGATTGCATAGGATCCATTTTTTCCAGGATCCAGAAAAAAAAAAAAAAGTATACTGTTGCATCAGTTGGAATCCGTTTGAGCCATTTCCGTCTGAGGTCTGTTTTTTCTAGACGGAAACAAAAAGTACTGCATGCAGGACTCCCCCCCCCCCCCATCTAAAAAACTGATCTTAGACAGAAATCGCTCAAACAGATGCCAACTGATGCAACAGAATTTTTTTTTTTCCCTCTCTCTCTTCTTTTGACGGATCAGAAGAGTGGAAAGCTAAACGGTGATGTGAATGCACCCTAATAGATACAGCTTCCAACAGAACATATGGCTGGTGGCAGTTGACGATTTAGGGTACAGCTACACTGTGTAGGGCAACATTTTTGCTAATGATCGTCAATGGCGTTGCACACCGATGGCGCAGTGACGCCGTGTGAGACTGTCGCATCACAGTTGCAAAAACAGAGAATCAAAACTGGCTGCTTTGGACTGCCACAAATTTACTATTTTGTTTATCGGTGCCAACATAATCCAGAGCACTGTACAAAGATGATAGTCACTCATTTGTTCCTATGTCCATAGGGGCTTACAATATAATTCAAAACTATCAGTGTTTTGGAGTACAGAAGGAAACAAGCGGACCCTTCACATGAAAACTTGAGGAGAACATATAAACCAGGCACCGTTAAACTGCGGCCCTCCAGCTGTTGCAAAACTACAACTCCCAGCATGCCCGAACAGCCTACAGGTATCAGCCTACAGCAGGGCATTGTGGGAGTTGTAGTTTTACAACAGCTGGAGGGCCGCAGTTTGAGGATGCCCGATATAAACTTTAACCAATAGTCAACATCTGCATAAGGGGGTTACCCAATAATGCCACCACCACTGAGATACGAATTCACACTGGGAGGTCTCCTTGACAGCTGCTGAGTTATTGAGCAATAAATGGTTGAGTTTTATGCAGGGAACTCCTCTGTGATAGCTATATACGCGTTCCAATAAGCCATGTGAATCAGATAACCTCTTTAACTAAACAATCCAGATACCAATTCAATTATTTTGACTGAAATGTTGTCATGAGATTTGAGACTAACCTGCACGGAGAGCGAGGGAGCAAATGAATGCATTATATAATGTTCTAGTGCTCAGGGTGAATCATGCGTACACCTACAGCACTCTTATCTAGGTTTTCATCGTGCTAGCTTCAATCATCTGCACAGCCGAATATGCAATGCCTCCACACGCCATTGTATGGCCTTCATTTTCCAATAGGCTGAAAGGACGCATAATAGTTGTCTAGCAGTGAATAACAGCCAGTGATGGGAAGGATTCTTTGTCTCCATTTTACGTACCAGAACTCCTCAGTGATTAAATACGCACTAATACACAGAAGACATCAGAAATAGAGAACATACGTCATATACACAAAGAAAATGTGCAGATGACATATATTAGATGATGCTCATCAAGATAACAACTAGCACATTCATCAGATACACAGGAAGGTCAAAATCCCTTTCCAATACTGTAGAAAACTGCCACGCAAATGTACTCAACCTACATCATCACACCCCGTCATGGATTCAATGCAGAAAAATGGATTTTAAAATACCAACTACAAGTAAAGAGTGTTGTGTTTGTGTTTAAAGGGCACATTTTAGGTAATTTTTGTGGTTGATGCAGTAATTGTCCTTGGACCATTGTGCCCTCTAGGCCACTGTACGTATAGAGTCGATCTCTTTCCATCCTGCCTACTCATAAATGAGCACTTTCCTTCATTGTAGAGGATGGCACTCATTGGGCATTACTGCCTCCTGTCGTAGGTTATATTTGTGTGACTTGTGTCACACAATAATGCAATAATGACCACACACTTTTTCGGCATTTCACGCACATGGTTGTTTAACGTTGTAATTTTTTTTTGTACCAAAATAATTAATGTTTAACATTTTTATTTCTTTTTTAGTTTTATTTGGAGAAAACTATAAAACATTTGAAAAAGTATCTTTTGTAAACAAATTATTAAAATGAGCTCCCTATTTTGTGTCCATTCTTTGGAAATAAGATATGTATTGTTTCATGTGAAAGGTGCCATAATGGTTACAGTTTGGGTAGGCATTTAATTTTTTTCTTTTGTTTGTATTTTACTATTTTTACATCTATTTTTGATTTATTTTTATTATATAAATTTGTGACCTAAAATGTCCCCCATGAGGTCATTAAATTTCCACTGTAACTGGGGCATCCAAAGTAGCCCCTGCAACAAGGGAAAACAGCCCCCTTGGGGGCATTGTACAAGGCAGAACAGATCAGGGTCTGTTAAGACACTACAGCTTTCCTCTAAACCCAGAAACACCCAGTGATCGCCTTATCGCTGTCTCCAATAGAGGAAGCAGCATAGCCACTTCCTCTATTTAATGCACAGTGCTCATTGAGCGCTATGCACCTGTGAAGGCAGATGCAGTAATAAACCATTTTTGTCTTCTCCTCGGGTCCCTAGCGGGACCTGAGCAGGAGCTAAGAATCATTTTTTCAATTGGTCTTTATTAAAAATATGGAATTCTTATCTCTGTACAGAGCCGAGATGCTCTACTAACAGAATCTTAATTGTCTCTCTGCTCCATCAGACAGCTAGTTGACGGAGTCCTTATCTCTGCTCTCACACCCTATAAACACTCCAAGCTCAAGCCTTAGCTTACTGATAAGAACGTGGCTTAGGCTACTTTCACACGGGCGGTAGCAGGGTCTGGCAGGCTGTTCCTGCAGAGGAACAGGATCCGGGCCAACGCTAGCCCCGGCCCCATCCAGACGTCCGGCCGCAGCACGGCAAACATGCCAAGAGGCGGCCGGACAAAAACTACAGCACGCTGCTATCGCCAGTGTGAAAGTAGCCTTAAATAAGTGTTTATGACCTCTTAGTAATTTAGAGATAAGAGTTATTAGATGAAAGACACAAAGTGAAAGTAGGATGCACACAGCTAGACAGTTAACCCTTTTTGACAGAACAGCTCAATATTTTTTAATAAGACCAATCGAAAAAATTATTTTTTGCTCCAAATGAGTAAAATGCAGTCATTGAAAAAAGAATTGCCCCCGAAAGTGTGCATAGCCTTTAAGATACACCCAGCGCCTTCAAATACTGGAATGGAAAGCATTATACTACACAGCTTATATGGGAAAGGCAACGCCATAAATAAATCAGCGCCCTAGATTCTCCGGCTAGCATAAAATACTTTGCAAAGCTCCTTTACTTTACCACTCTTAAAATGTCTTATGCACGACAAACACATCAAGAGAGGCCAGACACTTCTGAAGCACTGAACAAGAAATACAGCCTGCTCACTGCAAACACACTTTACTAGATTTGCATTAACACAAAGGTAACCAAGTCTTTCATTGTTACTATAAATATGGTAAAAGCACCTGACCGGCTAAGGGTAGTTTCACACTTGCGTTCTGAGGATTCGGCAGGCACTTCCGTCCCACCGGATCCGTCAGAACGCAAGTCGCCTGAAGCATTAGAAGACTGATCAGGATCCTGATCAGTCTTCGAAATGCTTTCAGGTTACTATGGCAGCCAGGACGCTATTAAAGTCCTGGTTGCCATAGCAGTAGTGGGGAGCGGGAGAGCGGTATACTTACAGTCCGTGCGGCTCCCGGGGAGCTCCAGAATGACGTCAGAACGCCCCATGCGCATGGATCACGTGATCCATGCGTGTAGGGCGCCCTGACGTCACTCTGGAGCGCCCCGGGAGCCGCACGGATGGTAAGTATACTGCTCCCCCGCTCCCCACTACATTTTACCATGGCAACCAGGACTTTAGCGTCCTGGTTGCCATGGTAACCATTGAGAAAAAGCTAAACGTCTGATCCGGCGATGTGCCGAAACAACGTTTAGCTTAAGGACGGATCCGGATTAATGCCTTTCAATGGGCATTAATTCCGGATCCGGCCTTGCGGCAAGTGTTCCGGATTTTTGGACGGAACAAAAAGCGCAGCATGCTGCGGTATTTGCTGCGTCCAAAAACCTTCCGGCCCTAAACTGAAGACATCCTGATGCATCCTGAACGGATTTCTCTCCATTCAGAATGCATGGGGATGATCCTGATCAGGATTTTTCCGGCATAGAGACCCGACGACGGATCTCTATGCCGGAAAACAAAAACGCCAGTGTGAAAGGACCCTAACAGGATAGTAACATAGTGACATAATTTATAGGGCCGAAAAAATACATCTGTTTATCCAGTTCGGCCTGTTATCCTGCAAGTTGATCCAGAGGAAGGTAAAAAAAAAAACCCCGTGAGGTATAAGCCAATTTTTCCCACTTAAGGGGAAATAAATTCCTTCCCGACTCCAATCAGGCAATCAGAATAACTCCCTGGATCAACGACCCATCTCTAGTAGCTATAGCTTGTATTATTACTACACACAAGAAATACATCCAGGCCCCTCTTGAACTCTTTTAGTGAACTCTTACTCTTACCGTAAAGAATCCTCTTCTATGTTTGTGTACAAACCTTCTTTCCTCCAGACGCAGAGGATGTCCCCTTGTCACAGTCACAGTCCTGGGGATAAATAGATGATGGGACAGATCTCTGTACTGACACCTGATGTATTTATACATAGTTATTAGATCTCCCCTCAGTCATCTTTTTTTCTAAAGTGAATAACCCTAATTTTAATTAATCTTTCAGGGTACTGTAGATCCCTCATTCCAGTTATTACTTTAATTGCCCTCCTCTGAACCCTCTCCAGCTCTGCTATGTCTGCCTTGTTCACAGGAGCCCAGAACTGTACACTGTACTCCATGTGTGGTCTGATTAGCGATTTGTAAAGTGGTAGAACTATGTTCTCATCACGGGCATCTATGCCCCTATTGATGCAACCTATTATCTCATTGGCCTTGGCAGCAGCTGCCTGACACTGGTTTCTACAGCTTAGATTGCTGTTGACTAAAATTCCTAGGTACTTTTCCATGTCAGTGTTACCCAGTGTTTTACCATTTAGTATGTACGGGTGACTTGCATTATTCTTTCCCATGTGCATAACCTTACATTTGTCAGTGTTAAACCTCATCTGCCACTTATCTGCCCAAGCCTCCACTCTATCCAGATCCCTCTGTAGCAGTATATTGTCCTCTTCCGTGTTAACTACTTTACACAGTTTATTGTTGTCTGCAAAAATTTATATTTTACTGTGCAAGCCTTCTACAAGATCATTAATAAATATATTGAAGAGAATAGGGCCCAATACTGAACCCTGAGGTACTCCATTAGTGACAGTGACCCAATCTGAGGGTTAGTTTTGCTCTCTTTTGCAATTAATCTCTCGGTCTCTAGTTTGGCTGCTTTTATTAGATTTTTACATATTCAATTTTTTCCTTATAGTTTTTCAGTGATTCTTCGCTACCCTCCTGTTTTAGTGATTTAAATGCTTTCTTTTTGTCATTTATTGCTTTCTTTACAGTTCTATTTATCCACATTAGTTTTTTTCTTGTTCCTCAAGCTTTTATTCCCATAAGGTATGTACCTCTCACAATTAGATTTTAGGATGCTTTTAAAAATACCCAATTTTGTGGCTGTATTTTTATTTTTGAGGACTTTGTCTCAGTTAGGCCTATGTCCTCTGTTAGTTGGTTGGATGCAGAGTTTATTTAGATCTGCAGTTTCGCTGTCTACATGAGAATTCACAATGGAAGGCATTGACCTTGTAAAGATACACATTCATATGTTGTCTGTAGAAGCAGTAAGTTGCAGACAGCTATGCATTACCATAGCATGAAGTGAAGTACTAGTTTATACAGTAGGCGCATGGCAGTGTAATTTATGCTGATTTTCCACATGGATATCTACTGTTTTCACGCCAAATCTGCACCAAAATCTGCATGTGTTATTGGTGGATTTGTCCCAGATCTCACCCTTTGCATTGGAAAGTATAGAATCTGAAAATCTACACAAACAATTGACATGCTGAGGATTTGTAAAATCTCATCTACTTAGCTGCTACTCTCGCATAGTGTTGAGCGAACCCGAATTGTAAAGTTCGGGTCCGTACTGAACTTTGCAAGTTCGGGTACCCGTACCTGAACTTTTCAGGAAAAGTTTGCGTTCGAGTTCAGTGTTCAGGCATTTAATAAAGCTTGTTGAAAGGCTGCAGAGCAGGTGGGTGGAAGATGATGTGGAGGATAATGAGGTCCTAGACCCCACATGGAATCAAAGTCATGCGAGTGACGTGTGCAGCTCGGAGGAAAAGGTGTTGGTCACACAGCTTCAGCCGCACAGCAGAAGAGGGAACAGGGTGTAAAAGCAAAGTGGCCGTCCCCTAACCAGTACACCTGTTACTGCCCACTGCACCCAGGGACTGAGCACACCAAAGATAGATCCAAGGAGTTACCTGGCGTGGCAGTACTTCAGACAATGTGCTGACGACAAGACACTAGTAGTTTGCACGCTGTGCAATCAGAGCCTAAAGCGAGGCATACGTGTTCTAAACCTGAGCACCACCTGCATGACCAGGAATCTAAATGCAAAGCACGAGCTGCAGTGGAGTACACACCTCAAAAACCAAGAAAGGTCTCAGGCTCCTCCTGCTCCCTTTTCTGCTGCAGTCTCAGCCTCTTCCTCCCCATCTCGAGTGACAGTGGCACCTGCCACCGCGCATAAAGAGGATGTAGGAGCAACACCACCACGTCACCCAGCATGTCCACACTGTCCCATGGAAGCGTTCAGCTGTCCATCCCTCAAACACTGGAGAGAAAGAGGAAGTATCTCCCTACCCACCAGCAATCCCTGCCCCTGAATGCCAGCATTTCAAAATTCCTGGCCTTTGAAATTCTGTCATTCCGTCTGGTGGAGACGGAGACTTTTAAAAAACTTATGGCAGTGGCTGTCTCACAGTAAGGGGTAAGCCGCCACTACTTTTCCAGGCGAGCCATCCCTGCCCTGCACAACCAAGTGGCAGACAAAATCAGGTGTGCACTGTGCAAAGCCATCTGTTGCAAGGTCCACAATACGTGGACCAGTAAGGACGGGCAGGGATGTTATATTTCCATAACTGCACACTGTGTAAATGCAGTGGCGGCTGGCAGGAGGATAGCAGTTTGGCGCATGTCCTACCGCCACCGAGGATTGCAGGACGTTTCTTGTTGCCGCCTCCTCCTACTCCGCTTCCTCCTCTACCGCCTGCTCATCAGGTCAGCGTAACACCTGCACCACCAACTTCAGCACAGTCCGGGGGAAATGACAGCAGGCTGTTTTGAAACTTTGTTTGGGGGAAAAACCACAAACCGCACAGGAGCTGTGGACAGGCATGGAAAACAGACTGATGACTGGTTGGTGCCACTTTGCCTTACCTGGTGGTATGCGATAATAGGCCCTCGTAGCAGCTCTGGGCCTAGCCGGTTTGATGCACATCCCTTTCCCACATTTTAACCAGTGCTGATTACTGGGTGGCCACCCTGCTGGATCCCTGCTACAAGGACAATGTGCCGTCCTTAATTTCGTCACTGGAGCGTGATCGGAAGATGCACGAGTACAAGTGCACACTGGTAGACCCGCTGCTGATGGCATTCCCACCTGACAGCAGGGGCTTAGTGGAAGCACAAGGCGAAGGCAGAGGAGGAAGAAGTCACCAACGCAGCTGGGGCACCGCCAGCACCTCAGAAGAGAGGGTTAGCATTGCCGAAATGTGGAAAAGCTTTGTCAGCACGCCACAAGAACCAGCACCACCAGCTGATATGGAAAGTCTTAGCAGGAGGCAGCATTTCAGCAACATGGTGGAACAGTATGCTTGCACACACCTACACGTACTAACCGATGGGTGTGCCCCATTCAACTTTTGGGTCTTCAAATTGGGCACATGGCCTGAGCTTGCCCTTTACGCCTTGGAGGTACTGGCCTGCCCTGCGCCAGTGTATTGTCCGAAAGTGTGTTTAGCACGGCAGGGGGGGTTAACACAGACAAGTGCAAACACCTGTCCACAGCCAATGTGGACATGCTCAAGTTCATTAAATTAACCAGGCATGGATCCCACAGGACTTGTCTGTACCTTGAGCTGAATAGACAAGTATATCGGCTGCACCCAGCCATTATTGGACTCCAGCGCACTCTCTCTTTGTATTCTCTTTTCTAGTTCCTAATGTTTTGGGGTCTTCCCAAATTTATAAAAAAAAAATTTAAAAAATACAAAAACAACAAAAACAGTGTTGGCTACCGCCTCCTCAACCACCTACTCCACTTTGATCTCTGCCTTTTAGTTCAAGATTATTATTTTTTAATTTATTTATATTCTATGTTTTTTTTTAAGTCATTTCCTTATCCACATTTGTTTGCAGGGCAATTGTCCTGCTCTTACCCCTATTTTGCATCCTTTTGCAGCCCTCTAGCCCTATGACTATTTTACAACCATTTTAGTGCACCAAAGGTCTGGTCCCCATTGACTTCAATGGGGTTCGGGTTAGGGTTCGGGTTAGAGTCCGGGTCAAGTTCGGATCCCGAACCCGAACTTTGACCCGAAGTTCGGCCAAACCCAAAACATCCACGGGTCCGCTCAACCCTACTCTTGTACGTTGCAGATTTTCCGCATAAATATCAGAGCATAATACACACCGTGTGCACATACTCTTACATGCCAGCCGTTCAGGCACATTGGTCATCCATTTAAAACATGGATGGGCTGGGCCTGCCAGAGACTCTTAGTCTTGTATAGGCCAGAGAAGAGTGTGACTATGAGAAAACATGTTTTTGTTATAAACTTTTTTTTAAAAAAATATTCCAGGTTTCACATATCCACTGGGGTACATTTACATTCATGACGGAGGATACCTCTATTTTATGACTGAAAGGGCTAGATAAGACAGGAGAGTAAAGCTCTACACTGTATATACAGACTGATGCCAAGTTATGGCCTATTGAAAACAATACTGCCATAATGATTAGTTGGCCAAGCAATCTCATGTCCATAATACAGTCGACATCACCCAAAGACTTGTACTGTACCTACAAAGCGACCTCAGGACATAGACCAATGTATGCTCAGTGTTAGCCTACACCATATGACTGTACGGATGTGACATCACTTGGGATTTTCTACTAGGATATGTCACTGGGGCCCCGATCGGAACTGCTGCTGCGCGTGCGCAGAGCTAAACATCGAATCCGGCGATGCGCCGAAGCGACCTTTAGCTTAATTCCGGATTAATGTACTTCAATGGGCATTAATTCGGGACCCGGCGTTACGGCAAGTCCTCCGGATTTTTGGCATTCTGCGGCTTTTTCTCCGGCCACAAAACGCCTCAAGCCTCAAAAGTAATAAACCACAAACCCTTACATAGTGCTGATGAAACTCGATCATGTAAGTCAGCATGCAATTCAGAAGTAATATTTAGTTAAATCTATTTTAAAACTAAGGATGTTTACTGATAACATTGATGTTTACTATCATGTACAGCCGGAGTTGCTCTTTAAGCATGCAAACTATTTTGTTGTATATGCAACATGCAGGGATTTACTAAGGATGTCTCTAATTTGTTTTCCCTTTTGGGGACACGCATCGACTATTATACTGTAAACACATGATTCATCCAGCTCTGGACGTTTCTGGACCTTTATTATGCTATTAAGTTGCTAGAAAATCTAATTTTAAAAGAAACAATGCATGTGAAGTAAGCTGCATCCTTTTGCCTTAGGTCCCCTTCCACCAATTATTCATTTTTTAGATTAATAATCTCTAATGAGGCCCAATTAGCTGTTATTTGGAAGCAGGTCCAATGAGATAAATCATTAACATTCTTTATCCATAAGAAAGAAGACACAGACATGATGCTATGGCTGATTTATTACATAGCAGGCTTCTTCTTTGTGACAAGCCAAGACAAACACAAGGCACCAAGAGGACTTCTGTTATTCTTTCACTGTTACATTCTTAAATATTTGGTGAAATTCTGCATGCCTTTCCAATTATCTGTAATAAATATTTATGTATTGTCGCTATACGCCATGTGTGTTCCGAGCGCTCGTGTATGTATAGATAAACTCATGGATAAATTACACGTGGATGTGCAATATAGAGGTGGCACATCTGCTAGATGGGTTACTTAATGGACCTTATGTATGAAAAAATTCCCCCAAAAAGTGACCTCATGGCCCATTAATGACCAGACTAACAGCTGCTATTTTTTAAACTGTTCTGAGTACATGGACTGGGCTGGACATTGACTTTGGCTGTCATATGATTTAAAAGCCTGCAATTAGGATGCATCCATAACCAAAACTTTAAAATGGGCACTGATGGAGGGTTAGGTCACCAGACTTGTCCTTCAACACCCTCAACTGACTACCACTGTGCACAGACAAGGAACTAGGGCATTTAGTGTGGAGTTTCTTTAATTCCTCCACACTAAATAGTAAAATGAAACCAATGTCTGGTTAATCTCATACAAACATAAAAAGAACCCCTAACGGGTATGCGCTGCTCTAGAAAATAAACCCAATGTGAAATGGCTCACTTGCAGGTATTCCCCAAAATTGACCGTCCATTCCGGGGGGTAATATCGTTATGAATTTTTTTCTTAAGTCTCAGGTCTACCACTTCTCCTCTTGAGATTGTCGATCCAAGAATTCTTATATCAGACAGGATTGTAAACCCCAACAGTGAAGCAATTGCACAATATTGATCCAAAACAAACAATTTGCTCAAAGTTACAATCCATTAACCCTTTGCGGACCCTAGCATATTTCACCTTTAGGACCAGGCCATTTTTTGGATATTTGACACTATGTGGTAATATCTTTGGAATGCTTTTACTTATCCAAACCATTCTGAGATTGTTTTCTCGTGACACATTGTACATTTCAGTCAATATTTTATTTTTTAAATCCAAAATTTACCAAAAGTTTTTAAAAATGTGCAAATTTCCAAAATTTCAATTCCTCTGCTTTTAAAACAGATAGTAATACCTCATATAATAGTTATTACTTATTACCTTACATTTCCCATATGTCCACTTTATGTTTCAATCATTTTGGGAATGCCATTTCATTTTTTTTGTCCTATTAGAAGGCATAGAAGTTTAGAAGCAAATCTTAAAAATTTTCTGAAAATTTTCAATAACCCACTCTTTTAAGTACCAGTTCAGTTATGAAGTCACTGTTAGGTTTATATAATATAAACCACCCATAAATGGCCGCACTTTAGAAACTACACCCCTCAAGGTATTCAAAACTGATTTTACAAACTTTGTTAATCCTTTAGGCCCCTTTCACACGAGCGAGTTTTCCGCGCGGGTGCAATGCGTGATGTGAACGCATTGCACCCGCACTGAATCCTGACTCATTCATTTCAATGGGTCTGTGTACATGAGCGTTTTTTTTCACGCATCACTTGTGCGTTGCGTGAAAATCGCAGCATGTTCTATATTCTGCGTTTTTCACGCATCCCTAGCCCCATAGAAATGAATGGGGCTGCGTGAAAAACGCATTGCATCCGCAAGCAAGTGCGGGTGCGTTGCGTTTTTCACTGATGGTTGCTAGGAGATGTTGTTTGCAAACCTTCAGTTTTTTATTACGCGCGTGAAAAACGCGTCAAAACGCATTGCACCCGCGCGGAAAAAACTGAACGCAATCGCAGGCAAAACTGAATGGCTTTACCTGTGAAATCGCACAGTTTTCACTGAACGCATCCGCAACGCATCCGGACCTAATCCGGACACGCTCGTGTGAAAGAGGCCTTAGGTGTTCCACAAGAATTAAAAGAAAAGGAGGGCCATATGGTTTTTGGAGGGCAGATCTCACTGGGATAATTTTAAGCTGCCATGTCACATTTGAAGACCCCCTGATGCACCCCTAGAGTAGAAATTCCCAAAAAGTGACCCCATTTTAGAATCTACATAATAAGGTGGCAGTTTTGTTGGTACTATTTTAGGGTACATATGATGTTTGGTTGCTCTATATTACACTTTTTGTGAGGCAAGGTAAGATAGCTGTTTTCGCACATTTTTATTTTTTATTTTTTTTATTTTACAGTGTTCACCTGACAGGTTAGATAATGTGCTATTTTTATACAGCAGGTTGTTACCGACGTGACAATACCAAATGTGATTTTTTTAGTGTCTCCATATTCTGCTCATTTTTTGCGGGGTGACTGTTTGGTACTATTTTGGGGGGCATACGCCTTTTTGATCGCTTGTTGTTGCACTATTTGTGATATAAGGTGACAAAACAAATTGTTGTTTTAGCACAGTTTATTTAATTTTTTTCTACAGCGTTCAGGTGAAGGGGTGGATCATGTGATATTTTTATACAGCCGATAGTTACGGACGCGGCAATACCCAATTGCTGCGTCTGTCTGTTTTTCTTTTTTTTTTTACAATTTTATGTGTTTTATTTTGGGAAAGGGACTTTTTTTTTTTTTTACTTTAAACTTTATATTTTTTTTTATTATGAAAACTTTTAAACTTTTTTCAAATTTTATTTTTGCCCCACTCTGGGACTTCAACTTTTGGGGTCTGATCCTGCAATGCATTACAATACATCCTGTATTGTAATGCATTGCCGGTCAGCTTTTGTGCTGACAGCCTGCCTGTGAGACCCAGCCTAAGGGCCTGGATCTCACAGGCTTCTGTAGAAAACAAGCCCTGATGCCTATGGAAGGCATCGGCTGCCTTCTCAGCCATCAGGTCCCCCTCACTGCAGCGCGGGAACCCGATGGGGAAGAGGTGGGAACCCATGCCCACCACAAACCCTCTGCATGCCGCGATCAGCTTTGACCTCAGCCTATAAGGGGTTAATACGCCGGCATCGCTGTTTTCACCGATGCCGGCGTATGTAACAGGGGCCTGGCTGCTAGTGACTGCCAGGTCCATGCTGCTGATCGGGCGGGAGCAGCTCCTGCACCCGCCCGATCAGCCCGCCGTACATGTACGGTGCGGGTCCTTAAGTTATGTCCACCAGTGCCGTACATGTACGGCACGGGTCCTCTACGGTTTAACGCATAACATTAATATTTATGGCTAACGCACAGGGAAAACCCAGCTCGAGTTTCATGAATGCTGTGAGTAAGCAGGGACTTTCAAATTTGTAAATTCATGGATATTATGCAGTGAGTATTTCATAAGGCGCAATTTTTATATTTTATATTACTATGGATTTTAAGTAATTGGTTGTATATAAGTTGAATATGTGCAACATATGCTTTTGTGAAGCATGATACATCTGTATATACATCTAGAAAGGGTTGTGAAGACCCAGAAAAAAAACACAAGGAATAACTATTGTCCCAGGTAGGAACTGTTGTTTTGGGGGAATATCTTCAAGTCTAAAATTTATTGACAGGTTCAACATGGGATAATTTTATAGAGCGGCACTTACACTTTTTTGTTTCATTAATATTCAGACAGTACTATTAATTTATGCAAATTTACATGAAAAGTTAGTGACTATTTAAACTTTAAAGTTGGTGTATACTACTATGCACTTCTGTATGTCTACATGATTACAGATTGCATACAATCCATGATTGCTGTATGATGCCACAGTCAGGCGATACTTCACTGCCTCAGAGCATGTGACCATGCCCATGCTGTTGACGATGTAAACACAGTGCTGGAGCCGGAAGATAGACATGCGGGAGGCAGCATGGAGGACCAGAACAGCAGGAAACAGGTATGTATGGATCTTCTGTTTATCGATCCCCTTTAAGGTTCTGTGAAAAAACAATCACCATGTACCTTGGGGGCCATCTTACAGAATCAATCTTCCATACAATCACCACATCTAGGTGGAAAAATCTTTGCAACGTAGTGATATCTGTACAATAGTGAGCTATAACTGCAACATACAGTCCAAGCGCGTAAAGCTATACCGTATAGAGCCACATGGACATCATGTGCATGGTGGCTAATACTAAACATTAAGCAGCTGTAAATTCTGAAACTCTGAATCCACACTTCCCGCATCTGTTGTTGTCTCCCACAGCGCTGGTATTACTTTTCTTTAAATTGATAATCCAATGAAAAACACAATCATTGACAAAAAAAAAAAAAGACAGACCCAGATGGCTGCAAAACTCAGGCATGCAGTTACTGCAGGCAAATATATAAATGATTACAGGTGTGGTCCGATTAGACACTGGGTCTTGCCACAAGAGGACATAAAACTGCTTTCCCTGCTGACCTACAAAAAGGATCTCAGAGGCGACTTTTGAGTAGTGTACCTCTGGGCCCAGGGGCGAAGCTAAAGACTGATGGGCCCTGGTGCAAGAGTTGAGCTTGGGCCCACCTTCCCTCAGTGCTTTGTGTGTCATCTTATGTGGCACAAAGGTCTTTGGGCCCCCTCAGGCTCCTAGGCCCGGTACCGACTGCTGCCTCTGCACCCCCCTATAGCTACTCCCCTGACTGGGCCGCTCTGACGTAGCTGTTAGGAGGTGTTGGAACCAGTGGTTACGTAACGGCATGGACACACACTGAAGAGGCTCCAAACAGGTCCAGACAGACCACCAGTAGTATAGATAGTTTCATCCACCCACAGTTTTGTTGTACACCATCCAGAGACAGGTGGCACCTTCATAACACACCTATTTCTCTGCCCAAACCATTTACAGGTGCTTATAAGAATGAAATTTGGTGTCATGGTACATATTACATGTCCTGCCATTGATAGCCAGCCACCGTTGCCTTCGTTTGCAGTGGTGTCATGAATAAGAAACCTGGACTGCTACAGATTGGATCAAGATCATCTTAAGCGACAAATCCAGGTTCTGTTTGGAATCCCACGACGGTCGGGTTCGAGTATGGAGTCCTCAGGTGAGCGTTTCAATCCTGCTTTTGCTGTGGAGCGACACACTGCCCCAACTGCTGAAGTGATGATCTGGGAAGCCATTGCACACGACTGTTGGTCACCCCTTGTGGACATTCTGCGGCCACATGTGTTGCCTTTCATGGCAGGACTTCCAGCTGGCATTTATCAGCAAGATGATGCTCGCCCACACACAGCAATGTCTCCGCCAGATTGAAACACTTCCGTGGCTTGCCCTGTTGCCACCAGATTTATCGCTAAGCAAGCATTTATGGGACCAACTGGAACACCAGCTTCAGCAACCTAACATTGTGCAGGATCTACGGCCCAGCTGTAACATCTGAGGCAAATATGCTGCAGAATATCATATGGAAAATGTATACGTATACCTCCATACCTAACCGTATCCAGGCTAGAAGCGGCCCAACAGCGGACTATGGCGTCCTTTCAATTCTACAGTTTTAATATTGTAATAATTTACATATATCCACAGGACATCATGGGTTGTGTATGTATTGTGGTGCCCGTGCAAATTATTATATGTGGGGGAAACCACTACAGAAATGAAAGCAAGGCTTAATAACCACAGACAGAGCATTAGGGACGGGAGAAAGGATCTCCCTGTCTCTAAACATTTTTTTGAAAAAAAACATAAAGAACAGGATCTGCGTTTTATGATCCTTGAACATACAGAGATGTCCAAAAGAGGAGGCGATAGGGAGGTTCGCCTCAAAAAATGTGAACTGAAGTGGATCTTTAGTCTCAATACGCTGAAGCCCAATGGGCTCAACGTAGATTTTAGGGTTACCACTGGTATGTTCAGATAAAAATCTGTCTGGGGTACCTTTGAAACCGAGTCTCAATGCTGCCTTTTGATTTTCTGGATCATTGTAGCAGGTGAATTATGCAATTCCTCACATCAATTGTGTTTAAAAAAGTTTTAAAAAAAAAAGTTTTTTAATAAAAGGTTGTGAGATCACATTATTATAGTAGCAGAAAAGGATAGGAGGCAATCTTATGTTTAAGACTGTGATATATTTCGTGTAGTCTGGATATGACATAAGGTGACTTTATTTAATATAATGGTTGATCCTCAGTGGGTGGATATATGTATATGGGTGCTGGTTTGCCCGACTTATTGCCCCTTAGTGACATGGACGAGTCCGTAGTGGAGGTAGGATGTGCAGGCGCGATGGTTCAGTCGCAGTAAGCGCATCTCTTCCCGCGAGACGAGACATGAATACAAGGTGGCGTGCGTCGGGAGGAACGTAGGGCATGCGCAGTGAGAGGAGACACACGCCAAGGATGGTGAAGTCTCCATCTTCATTGAATTTGTGTAAAGTGATCCAGTCTAAGGTAAAACTAATGTATACAACTATTGTTCTCCTATCTTATTTTCTAGTACACCCTGGATAGAATGCAAGCCAGGTTGATTGCTTTTAAATGTATGCACAAGCGCACTTTCACATTGTGTACTATGAGTGTTATCATATACCACTAGCGGTCCCGTTGGAGCGGGACGGGGGACTTTTGAATAAACTTCGCACAAAATGAATTAAGGACACGTTGAATTCCTCTAAAGTATTTATCACGTGATTTTAATAATACACAGGTGTAACTAATAATGAATTTTGTATAAATATATTATGTTGATATGTATTATTCACTTGGCTTGAAAATGGCTCTGTGAGAGAGCTGAAACGTTGCTGTGTTAAACATGTGTGAATAAACACCTCTTTGTTCACTTTATCTAAGGAGTGCCAGCTAGGCATGCAAAGCTACTGCAGGCAAATATATAAATATGATCAGCAGTGTGGTCCGGATCAGACACTAGGTCTTGCCACAAGAGGACATAAAACTGCTTTCCCTGCTGCCCTCACAAAGGATCTGCAGAGGCGCACTTTGAGTAGTGTGCCTCTGGGCCTAGGGCGTAGCTAAAGGCTAATGGGCCCCTGGGTTGCAAGAGTTTGGCATTGGGCCCACCTTCCCCAGTGCATTGTGTGTCATCTCAGGTGGCACGGCCTGTCTGGGCTATCAGGCTCCTAGGCCCGCTAGCGACTGCTACCTCTGCACCCCTATATTGCTACCCCTGACTGGGCTGCTCTGACGTAGCTGTTAGGAGGTGTTAGGAACCAGTGGTTACGTAGCGGGCATGGACACACACACTGAAGAGGCTCCAATTCAAAACAGGTCCAGACAGACCACCAGTTGTATGGATAGTTTCATCCACTCCACAGTTTTGTTGTACACCATCCAGAGACAGGTGGCACCTTCATAACACACCTATTTCTACCGCAAACCATTTGCTAGGTGCTTACAAGGATGAATGAAATTTGGTGTCAATGGTACATATTACATGTCCTGGCCACATGACAACCAGCCACCGTTGCGCTTCGTTTTGCAGTGGTGTCATGAATAAGAAACCTGGACTGCTACAGATTGGATCAAGATCCTTCTTAAGCGACAAATCCAGGTTCTGTTTGGAATCCCACGGCCCGGTCGGGTTCGAGTATGGATGAGTCCTCAGGTGAGCGCAAGCCAATCCCTGCTTTTGCTGTGGAGCCGCACACTGCCCCAACTGCTGAAGCGACGATCCGGGAAGCCACAGACACCCACTCGCTGGTCACCTTGTGGACATTACTCTGCGGACCACGTGTTGCCTTTCATGGCAGGACTTCCAGCTGGCATTTATCAGCAAAGATGATGCTAACGGCCCACACACAGCAATGTCTCCGCCAGATTGAAACACTTCTACTGTGGCTTGCCTTGTTTGCCACCAGATTTATCGCTAGCAGGCATTTATGGGACCAACTGGAACACCAGCTTCAGCAACCTAACAGTGTGCAGGATCTACAGGCCCAGCTGCAACATCTGAGAGGCAAGATATGCTGCAGAACACTCATATCGGAACATTACGCCTCCATACCCAACCGTATCTCATCTTGTATCCAGGCTAGAAACGGCCCAACAGCGTGATCTATGGCGCTCCTTTCTCAATTCTGTCGAGTTTCTCCAATAAACTTATCCTTTTGCTCTAATATTGTAATAATTTACATATATCCACAGGACAGGTGATTGCATATATATATATATAGCATATAGCATATATATATATGTATATGATAGATATAGGATTGCGAGTTGGTGCGACCGCTGGGATGCCCTGTTGATATGAACAATAGGGGATCCCCAGAATTCCCTCTCTGTAAAGGGCACAGCCATCATTTCCATCGAAGTCAACAAAACATTGGACCAATACGCACACTATTGATCCATTGAGCGGGGAAGAGAGAACCCCCCACGTCTCAGTAGTCGCCGGAGGTCTCAGCAGTCAGAACCTCTGTGTTACAATATTCATTACCTACCCTTTGGATAGGCGATAAATGCCTTTCATGGGATAACCCCTTTAACAATATTTGTGATGTGAGGACGACAACAAACCTTTCCATAGAAATTACATTATATCAACGGCAATAGCATGTTTATCCTGAGCTCCGCACTACAACATGCTTCAGTACGAGAAAACAACGTAAGAGGTGATCTCAACCCAGATGAGTGGAGGAAGCTGCTCTTGACAGCTGTGGGCATATGCTGCAGACACACACATCCCAGATTAAATACAGCCATGGAAAAAGGCATTACATGGCTGTCAGCCGTGAAGGACTTGTCAATGACAAGACGCCACATTGCTTAATATTAAGCAAGCCGCCCCTTTTCTCAAGATAAATATACACACGAGAGAACACAATGATATCTGTATCTTCTTAGCTTAGGAAGTTGCCACATGCCATGATCAAGTGTGTGGATGTTAAAGAACAACTCCAGCCAGTAATGAAAACTTGGTTGTCACATAGTGCAGGCATTTTATCTGCACATCATAAATGCTTTGTGCCCCCCATACTTGCTGTTACAGTGCGTAAACTACATTACTGACAGAATCTGATTATTTCGATGATACATTTTCTCAGTTCAGAAAACATTGTGTCCAAAACTCCCATAAAAAATTTGATGAGAAGTACATAGTCGTTCTCCAAATAAGGGCTGCCACAAAAATAAGATGTTAGGTCGCTGTTAAATCACTGATTTGTGAACAGAAAAAAAAACAGAACCTTCATTTAGAGTATCCGTTGTGCTTATTATGATTTGATGTGATCTGATGCTGGGGGCTGATCTGAGGTCTAAATGAAGGGTCTTATTTATATTGCGGCTCTGATCTGAGGTCTGATTGGGAGGCCTTCACATTAGGGTCTCGGCTGAGGTCCTATTAACATTGGGGGTCTAATTGGGGCTCTGAGCCGAGGTCCGATTGCTGGTCTGATATGAGGTCTAATGAAAATATTTTTTTTCTTATTGTCCTCCCCTAAAACCTAGGTGCATCTTATGGGCCGATGCGTCTTAAAGGGCAAAAAATACTGGTAAGTAATGTCCCACTTGATGGCAGATGTTGGAGAAATGAAGGCTTGCATATACTGGATTTTAACATGCCCGCTACTTTGTTCGCCTGGGACATGAGCCGCAGCCTCTCCCTCTCCCCATAGAAACACATGCACAGTTGGCCGGGCTGCATCTGCATGGGCAAGTGGAGAATAACCTTGTTGAGTCAACAGCTAACTAAGGTGTATGGGCAATTTAAAATCCACCCAAGGAACGGAACACACTTTTTGTTATCGTCGAAATTATGCACCATGTAACCTTACCATCATTTAACCTACAGGAAGATCACCAACTGAAAATGATGTATTGCAAAAGAACGGGGCAGATGCTGGTGTTAGCATGAGGCTTATTCACACTTCAGTGAATTGCAGAAGCATGCTGTCTTCAGTCTCCATGGTCCGCTTATGTATCCATTCACACATCAGTGGTTTTCCATGAACCATGCGGATCACTGATCCCTCACGCACATTACAGTCTATGGGTCCTGTGTTCTGTCAGTGGTTTTCATGGATCTTTGCTAGGAGAGGCTCTGGAAATTAATTTTCAGCCCAGCAGTGTCCGTGGACTATGGATGATACACAGAGGGAAAACACGGATTCTTCATATATCTTTATGGATGAACCACTGACTATCTTGTCACGGATGTCAAAGCAGACATCTGAAAGAGGCCTAACAGGCTGGGCAGTATTCCACATTTTCCCTTGCTAACCGTTCCTCCCTCCATTTGCAATTGATATATGCTTTATTTCCCCATTCAGAATTTTTTTTATTTAATGTTAAGACAATTTCGAAAAATCTGTGAATGATTGTATTCAGCCGGTTGTTATGATCCATGTATATAAAAGCTTATGTCGGACCCGGCTATAAACTGAAATAGTGCTGAAACACGGTTTTAGTACTTTATAAAGGAAACACAGATTACTACTGAAACCATCAAATGCTAGGAAGCACATTTTCTCTCCATATCTCATCTGAAAATTTAATTTCTCAGCACAGCTGTATTAGAGGTTTATGATATTGATTTAAGATAAGTGAAACCTGTATTCCCGAGAATGGCAATATTTGGCGCTGCGCCTGTTGCTGAGGAACAAGTTTCTCAGTGGCAGACTATCACATGCGGTGGTATACAGAACCCAGGCAGTGGCAAGATTTAGAGGTAGCTGTTGTGCAGAGGTTGTCCAGACCTGGTAGACTGCCATTTACTGCAGTAACACAAGTCAGCAGCATTCCAGGTTTAGTCTGCGTACAAGGCAGGATGTCTATTTTACTTCACTTCTACAATACCTTAAAGCTTTTCGGATGAAATTCTTGGAACACATGTCATAGTGATAATTTTTCATATATATAGCACTCTATAATTTATCAACAACACATAGATTGGAACACACCGCACATGAAAATGCTGGGACAAGACCAACTTGCTTTCTTCTGCCTCATTCAATGTTTGCAGAATTTTGTAAGCCTTCTTAAAGTGCAAAATGACAGAAGTGAGAACACGCACGTGACGCACCACTGTCCTATCTAACCTGAACACAACAGTCAGGCTCATCTTTCAGTCCAATTGTACACCGAAGCCTCTGCCAGTGCCAGTCACTGCACTAGTTGCCCATCCAGTATAGAAGTCTCAGGCACAGAGCTCTCCACAGTGCGACCAAAGATCGCTGGGTGCTTCTGGAATCAGCAACGGTCAGTGTGCGGAAATCCTAATCTTTTGATTGGGCAACGCTTGTATAGCATCAGCCTTTGGGTGTTTTGTGGTTCACAAACTGAAGATACGCAAAACATGGATACCGGCCACGTGCATTACGCATTTTATGGAACGGAACAGCCAGGCTATATAGAACTATCCTATCCTTGTACGTAATGCGTTTTTTTGCCACCAAAAAAACGGAATGGAGACGGAGAGAAAAACTATTTGTGTGCATGAGCCATTAATCTCGTCTACTACCTCTGTCTACCACCCTAACGGAGCTCTCAGTCTTGCCAAAAGACCCAAGGCAAAGGCTACACTACAACTCAAGGCAGTATTACACTGGCCGATCATTGGTAACAAGCGTTCGTATGAGCACTCATTAGCGATGATCTAGCAGTGTAATACTACCGCTGATTACTTGATGAACAAGCATCATTCATCAGGCAATCCAGATTTTTAAGCACACTTAAATATCATTGTATGCCGGCGGCAGATCATGGTGTCTAATTTGAATAGCTGCCACATTTCACGGATTGACTATGTCTCGTCTGAGCCAAATTTACTGCATCATAGTGATCTATAACACTGAGTAGCAGCCCAAATGTGGTTTGAAGTTGATAAGCTGTTGAACAGTCTGCTGCGCATACGAATAAGAACCACCACGGGCTGCGGCTCACTTGATTGTGGTCAGAGAGCTGACCAGGCACAAAATCCAGGAAAATAATAATAAATTAGTGGCGCTGCTTGTCTCGTTTGGTCAGAGGAACGGAGAGCGTTGTATAGGTTAGAGGTTCTTTATTGGCAAGTATAATACATTCCTGGGTCCGGCAGGCTCTTTTGCCAGATTCAAACCAATGTTGCTCTATGTTACTCCGACCCATCAAGACAAGCAATGCCACAATTTTCTTATTGCTCTCCCACATCATTACTTGAGTACGAGATAGTAGACCCACGATCACATAGGAACTCACAGCATCACAGGTCACTGCAGTGAGTTTGACGCAGACAAGCCACGTACAGTCTGGGAAAGGCAGATGTCACAGACAGTTTTTCACCTGTCCATAGTGACATACCCGTGTGCAATAAGTCTAAAATGAGCATTCTCTATAATTCAAACATGCCACTCCTATATCCAAGACTTGTATGGAACTGCACCAGATCTCAGGAACGTGTCACTATAAACAAACAGACTCATTACCAACAGATACAGTTTTAAGAGCACCCTAAGAAAACATTTTTTCGAGACAGGCCCATACATTCCCCAATCTAATTCTACGTCTATCTCCCCTAAACTAACGCTTCTCCATTTACCCCCTTTCTACGGACGCGGCAGAGTTGACAGTCACAGTCCTAACGTATTAACTAGATGTGATAACTCACCAAGTGTGACTGTTAACTCTGCTACATCTGTACATTACTTCTCAAATCCTGATCCCTTCTTCCCATAGTAACCCCCACACTCCATTCTTGGCTTCTGCAGTTGGTACAACCTCATAGATGATAGCTGGATCATTGTACAAACCAAGCACTTCACCTTTTTGTCATCCCCATTTTCTTACAGATTAGAAGATCTTGAGATAAGGGCTCTCACTCATGTTTTATTTATTAGTTTGTTGAAATGTCTGAGCACATACCCTGTGTGAATTCAATAAAATTGAGAATAAATAGGCTTAACACATGCTTACTTAGTGTGATTAAATATATAAAAGACAAATCTCATACAGTATAAATAATAATCGCCTGACCGACAACAATAGACGAGCTCCCATCGTCATGCTATCCACGTGGCACGTGGCCGATGTCCCATGGTAACACAAGAGAGATATGGCGACCTATAACATCCTACCCAGATGATGTTCTCAGTGGAGGGAAGTTTTACATTTGTGCACAAAATTTTAGACCTCTCAGTCCCTTCTCCAAAGGATGTCCAGTGAGGAGTACTCATATCTTCTGAGTTAACCTCTCTTGAATGTGGTCTGCTGGTCATCTGACACAGAACAATGGCTTTGAATATGTCAACTAACTATCCCTAACTCAGTACATTATAAGGAATATAGAAGGTAATATAATGATTAATCCCTTCCCGACCACGACTTTAAAGATGGCACCCGCTCGCGATTAAACTGGGCATCATAGCCTCTGGGTGCCTGCTGTTTTAAATAGCAGGTACCTGGGAATAATGTCCGCCACCAATGGTAATGCTGATTGCGGACTCTTCCGATGCCATGGTCAAACGTGACCACGGCATCGGAGGGAGCAAAAATTAAGAAGCGTGCTTCCGAGTCTTCTCTGGCTCCCCCAACCCCGGCGAGGCACGGAGAAGCCAGATGCCGCGTGTGGGATAGCTGCTGTCCTCCTGAATGAACAGATGCTGCTTAACATTAGTTCAGGGCTCCATCGAAACATGGTGTATTTCTCATGCAGTCCAATGCTAATGCATTGATTGAGAACTACAAAATAAAATAAAAAAAAGTGAAAAAATATGTTTTAAAAAATAAAAACATTAAATATAAAAATTCACCTGCTTTCCCCAAAATGTAAAGAAAAATATGTAAACAAAAATACACACCATGGGCATCGTCGCACGTGCAAACGCCCGTACTATTAAAATATAAAAATATTTATCCCATATTATACAGCAAAAAGCGAAATGAAAGAAAAAAAAAAAAAAAAAAAGTCAAAATTGCCGTTTCGTCGTTTTTTGGTCACTTCACCTCCCATAAAGAATTGAATAAAAAGTGATCAAAAAGTCATATGCAGCCCAAAATGGTATCAATGAAAAGTGCAGATCACCCTGCAAAAGAATGGATCTCCAGACAGCTCTGTACATATAACTACACAAAAGTTATAGGGGTCAGAATATGGCGATAAAAAGAAAAGATTTTGTATTTTTTCCAATTTCAGCTCCCCACTACATCGTATGCAATATTAAATAGTATAATTAGAAAGGGCAACTTGTCCAACAAAAAAACAAAAAAAAAGCCTATGTGAACAGAAAAATAGTTATGGCCCCGGAAAAGCAGGGAGTGAAAAACGAAAACGCAAAAACGAAAAACCCTCCAGGGCTGAAAGTACTAAAGGGGAAGAACCACTTAGTAACCCACCCTTTGTTTGTCAAATGCAGCAGAACACATTGGTGCTATGTAAGTAAGGATTATCATATACCAATACAAGATATTCCCCCCAAAAAAGTGACGTCCAAAAACTCCACAACCACAAAGGAAAAAATGCATATCTCTGGAAGCTCTTTGCACAACACAATGATCCTGGCTACATCTTCTTTTGAACAGAACGGCTCCAGGTTTGGACTTGAAGAAAATGTGTTTTCTGTTATGCCTGAAAGAGTCATTCTATAAAAAAAGACAAAAACATTCCCACACACCCTATAAATCTATCTACTGCATTAGAAAAGCTGGTAATTTTTGTTGCACAGCCAAAGTGTTCAACAGAAGAGGGAAAGACAAGCTGTATCCTATTCTGTTAATTATGGAAGACATAAAGGAGGATTGGAAACGTATCCAAAAAGAGACAGCGCAAGTATTCCAGAGGATCTGGTCAGGGGTTGGGATGTCATTACTGTGCATCCACATTTCTATGAGCAGTGTAGCAATCAACTGCAGAAATGACATCAGTGCAATAGTTCTTGAGAACATCTGCCCAGCTCTACGTAACTGGACACAGAGCAGATTCCAGGAAAATCAAGGTGAACCTCAAGTTCATCAAACGTTACTGTTCCATGAGCAGATGGTAGAGGGATATAGTGAAAGAGGCTTAACGATTCATGACAAATACCCTGCGTGCTAGGATGGTTTTTATTTTATTTTTTCTTTACTAACCCAGTAAAGGGATCTTGTAACAAATATGAAACCATGATTTCAGGCTATATGACAATAAGAATGAGGTTCTAGTCATGTAAAGTTGTAAATGTCCACACTGGACCATCCTGGGCCTGATATGAGGTAGGGATGGGTGGGCAGGATCATGCTATTGTTAGCACACATATGCCAACATGACTGTAGAGAGCATAGTAGGCCAAGCATAACTGATGAAAAGTAAGTCACATTTTGTTAGGCTAGGTCAGGGATGGGCAAACTGCAGCTTTCCAGCTGTTGTAAAACTACAACTCTCATAAAGCAAAGACTCCTTACAGCCTACAGCAGGGAATGGTGGGAATTGTAGTTTTACAAAAGCTGGAGAGCCGCAGTTTGCCCATCCCTAGGCTAGGTTCACATCTGCTGCGGAAGTTATGGCAGAAGCCTCAGTAACAGTTTCTGGCAAAAAAAAAAAAAATCCCGTAAACCGTAAGAAAAACTTGACGGACATATTCAAGTCAATGGGATCCATTGGACACCTCTGGAGTCCACCATATGCCGCATCAGACACTTTCATTTTCTTTCTGTTCCTATAATAAAGCAGGAAAACAGGAATATGCTGCGGATGTGCACCCAGCCTAAGGCTTCTACTTCGTCTTATTAACACCAGTGTTTTGGAAGCACTACTCCCTTCACCAATAATTAGTTTTGTAATCTCACAAAATACCTCTGGAATTAAAGGGATGTTCCGAGATTTTTATACTGATGACCTATCAGGATAGGTCATCAGTATCTGTATCTGCCTTCTCAAACAACTGATTGGCGGAAGTCCCCGATGTCGGACCCCCACCAATCAGATACACATGACCTATCCAGAAGATAGGTCATCAGCAGAAAACTACCAGAAAAATCCCTTTAAGGTCTGATGACTTTGTGGTTTGTACAACAGCACCTGTACTACAATGTGCTGTTTAACCAGTCACACACAACGTTTTAACTTGAAGTGCCCTGCATTTCTTACAACCTTTATAGACAAGACAAAAGTCATGTCTACAAGGAAAAATACTGTTTATGCACCATTTTTGTTGTTGTTGAAGTACCTTGCATTTGAAAATCTTCATCTCCCCAATTGACCTTTTTGCTTCAGAACTGTGGCTAGGCAGCGCTCCGAGTAGTCCCTCTCCTACAACCCCCCTTGCCCTTGTATGTGCACTGCCACAATGCAATGTGAAAATATTGTTTGACATTAGCTATCTACTTGCAAATTCACTATAAGGTGTAGTTTGTCGGGTAATAGGCTTATTTGTGCTGGCTTCTAAATCGTCGTTTGCTGGTAGCAGATCGTGCTGTCTAAATAGCCTCTGCTGTCAGCAAACAATCAGAATGCATAAGGATGAGCGATCGCATTAGTGATCGCTCCTCTCCATACTGTGGAGGAGATTGCTGCTTTACTGACGAGCAGACGATTGCTGGGAAGGAGCTAAATCGCCTGCTAAATTAGCCTGTGTAAAGGGACCTACAATCTCTGTAGCAACAATCTCTGAAATTTTCTTAATTAATATTTATGGGTATCAACAAAGACTGCCCCTCCCCCTGCTGCTCTAACTGCAGGGATAACCATGTTGTATGTGTAGAACTACAAGACCCAGCTGTACAGCACAATGTCATTGCTGATACATACAGTATCTCCCCCCTACCTGTTCTTGTGCAATGCTCTGCAGATACTTCCTCGCAGCCTACAGAGGAGAGTGGTCCTCCAGTCTTTGTCAGCTCTGTGTTTGCAGGGTAAGGAGACAGTATTTGTCTCTTCAGTGCCTGGAGAAGAGGAAACCCTGCAGCTGCTCAGTACCTGAGGCAAAGCCTCCAACCCCGAGTCTCTGCTGATGATGGTAGAAGGGGTTAAACTTTGATGAAGAATCCAGTGGGAGGGGAGACACAGGGCAGACAGCAGATGGGCAGTGCAGGAGGCGTGGCTTGTCATCCCATCCAGCACAGCCTACAGTGACATCCTGTGGACAGAGGCAGACCTGCTCCCTCAGAGCAGGGAAAGAAGCTGACATCACAGGTCATGTGACACTCCGCTAACTAGGAGAACAGGGTGACTGTAGATGAAATAAGTAAACTGAAAACCACTTATATTTGCTTAGTTAGGTACATACAAAGAACCCCCAAAAAAACCGGACAAATCCCTTTAACGCCTCATACATATGACCATATCTGTTTTTGTGTCCATAAACTGCAGACCCACAAAACACTGATACTGGCCGTGTGAGTGCCACATTATTCTGTCCCGCATATTCCGCTCCACTGTAAAAATGCTTATTCTTGTCTGCAAAATGGTCAAGAATAGGACATGCTCTATTTTTTCTTGCGGGATGGACATATGGCTGAACAGATGTGGACATTACTCGGATGACATCCGTGTGCTGTCCTCATATTTTGCAGCCTATAGAAAAGAAGGGGTCCACATGCTGCGGATCGTACGTTTACCCAAACTCCGGTTGTGTGCAGGAAGCTTACTACAGGAACTTATCTGCCAATCTGCTGTTCCTTACAGCACAGTAAGGCCTCTTTCACACAGGCGAGTTTTCCGCGCGGGTGCAATGTGTGATGTGAACGCATTGCACCCGCACTGAATCCGGACCCATTCACTTCTATGGGGCTGTGCACATGACAGTTGATTTTCACGCATCACTTTTGCGATGCGTGAAAATCGCAGCATGCTCTATCTTCTGCGTTTTTAACGGAACGCAGGCCCCATAGAAGTGAATGGGGCTGCGGGAAAATTGCAAGCATCCGCAAGCAAGTGCAGATGCTTTGCGATGTTCCCGCATGGTTGCTATGAAACCATCGGGATGTGTAATCGGTTCTGTATTATTTCACATTATAACATAGTTATAATGTAAATAATACTTAGCCATCTTCCTAATGTAAGCCGGTGCAGAATGGGTTAAAAATAATAAACTAATACTCACAGTTCCATTTGATCTGAAGCTCGGCATCCTCTCAGTTAGCTTGCTAGTAGGAAAGGACCTGTGATGATGTCACATGGTCACATGGACCAATCACATGCTCCATCACCATAGTGATGGAGCAGGTGATTGGGCCATGTGATGCTGTGACATCATCACAGGTCCTTTTACTACTAGCAAGCTAACGGAGAGGATGCCGGGCTTCGCGATCAAATGGAACTGGTAAGTTATTATTAGTTTATTATTTTTAACCCATTCTGCACCGGTTTAAACATTAGGAAGATGGCCAAGGGTATTATTTTACATTATAACTATGTTTTAATGTGAAATAATACCAGCGGGACAATTTCTGACCCAAACATGCACTTCTGTGAAGAAGTGCAGGTTCGGGTCTGGGTACCAAAAGTGCCGATTTTTCTCCCGCGCGTGCAAAACGCATGACAGCGCTTTGCACTCGCAGGGAAAAATCGCGGCGATTCCCGCAACGCACCCGCACTGTTTGACGGAGTGCACCCGCAACGCCCGTGTGAAAGAGGCCTAAAGAGAAAGTGTCAGCGTTGCTTGCGCATGTGCAGCGGAACCAATACAACTCTGTTCCAGGACACACCAGGGGTTTGAAATCCACCAGCGCATGTGTGACCACCTAAGTGGATTACATAAGGAGGTTATGACCAACACATATGGAGGAATAGAAAGTATATCAATACAAAGATGTTTGATTTTACATTAGACATCAATTTTGCACAATTTAACACAATAGGAAAACCCTTTAACAAAATAATACAAAATAATATATTTAATGACAGCATTTCGTCTACTGTGGTCTGAATATTGGATTGAAGTACTTTCCAAAGTGTTTAAGCAGAAACAAGCTGGTGGTAACACAAAACCATTGTGGATAGAGCATGATGGAGTAAAAATACTTCAAGGGCATCTGTCAGCAGATTTGTACCTATGAAGCTGACTGACCTGTTACACGTGCACTTGGCAGCTGAAGGCATCTGTGTTGGTCCCATGTTCATATGTGCCCGCATTGCTAAGAAAAATGATGTTTTAATATTTGCACATGAGCCTTTAGGAGCAAAGGTGGTGTTGTCGTTACTCCTAGAGGCTATACTCTCTCTCTGCAACTTCCGCTCCCTTTGCACTTTGACAGAGATAGGTAGGCGTGATCAAGTTTACACTGCCTGGCCCTGTCAATCAAAGTGCAGAAGGTGCCGCAACTGCAGAGAGAGCACAGCCTCTAGGAGTAACAGCAAAGCCCCCGCATGACCCCAGCAGTAATCAAGAGGCCCCTTACCACCCACCATAGTCCTGCCACGTTTTACCTGGGTGTGCGCTGCACTGCCAAGGTGGTTCAATCTTTCCTGGTACTATGCCAATTAATTTCCTACATAAAACGGTATTAAATGTGTTTAGCCTGTAGCATATTTCCAGTATTACTGAACTAAAACATGGACCTGCGGGATGGTGAAGCCTAACATATTATTCAGTAATATTCCAGCATAGTCTAAAAACACATAAATGATCATATAAAATGTTGTGACATTATGTCGGCCCAACATGCGTGACTTATCCCTTTCCACAAAGGGAAAAAAAAAAACTCTTCTTGAAAAGCAAGGCCATTCACTGTCTGCAACCTTGCACACGCCTCATTTGGCATGCCTCTGATGTGAGAGGTAGAGCTATTCCACACAGCAATATCTAGCACCTACTGAGTATCATAAAAGGTCAGGAAAATGTGGCTGGTGTGTTCCAATATGAAAGGATGCTTTTCAAAAATATGCCACAATGAAAGACAAATACTCCATATTTTACAAGATAAGCTCGAAGCTGAAGAGCCCTACGCTAGACATCCTTCGTGCTTATACCAAGTATCGGCATGGGTTGCTACCCACGGGGATCACACAGGCTTGTTCATCTAGGCAACTAGATGCACTTCAAAACAATTCAGGAGTGCTTCAGATTAGAGGACAATGCAGACCACATGAGTAATTGCTTCTGTCAAGCGTTCTCCATTGGTACAGACAGCTCAGATGGAGGTCTCAGAAGAACTGCTGTCAGTTCTGCATAAAAAGAAGAAGAAAACACCAACGTGCAAGGGTATAAAAGCGTATAAATGTGTATGATGGAATAAACTGTAATGTACATAGACATTAAAGATGAGCGAATTTCTGCTTAAGAAATTCGTTAACACTTTGTTGGTAAAAGGTAAATTGCGTTATGGATTCCGTTACCACGGACCATAACGCAATTCTATGACGGAATGCATAACGGAATGCCTCCCCTGCATAACGGAAACAGCCATAGACTTCTATTATGACGGATTGAATAACAGAATGCCTTTAAGAGGCATTCCGTCACAGAACTGCGCTATGGTCCGTGGTAACGGAATCCATAACGCAATTCACCTTTACCCAACAAACGAATTTGTGTGAGCGGATTTCAAAATATGAAATTTGCTCATCTCTAATAGACACTACAAAGATGAGAAATGAAAGTAGAAACAAAGTAAAACACATTGGGAGGGTGCAGAGATAGAACTATTAGGCCTTATTCACACGTCCGTAGGGTTTATGGATCCGCAAATTGCGGATCCATAAACACACCCGTCCGGCAGCCCCATAGAAATGTCTATTCTTGTCCGCAATTGCGGGCAAGAATAGGACATGCTCTACTTTTTTGCGGAGCTGCGGCCGTAAGATTGGCGGCGCGCTCCGCAAAAACTGATGCGGAGAGCACAGTGTGTGCTCTCCGCATCGTTCCGTGCCCCATTCACAGTCAATGGGTCCGCACGTATTCCGCAGAATTGCGGAATACATGCGGACATCTATGCGGACGTGTGAATAAGGCCTTAGAAATACAGCAGCGCTGCGGAGGAGAAACTCATCCATTATGATGAAATAGTGCCTTCAGTCTTTTTGCGGTGTATCGCTTGAATCAAATCAGCTGAAAATCTGCGACATAAAATGTCCTCCAAAATCCACTAAATTGTGAATGACATTTTTAGAATCACATTCACATATTTTACAGAATCCACACTGCAACGCCTCCACGTGTGAATTTGGCCTAGAGTGTCTGCAGTAGATCACAACCCCTTGTTGGTTTTAAAGAGGACCTTTCACCTGAAATTGCATGTTAAACTAAACATATACCCTTACTTGCTGGCCCCCGGTGGTGCTGATTCTCCTCTTCTTTTTTCGATATGTGCCCCCGTTTGTCCGCGGTGCCCCCCTCAATATCTCCCGCCGTGTATGCTAATGAGCCATTCGGCTCAACTGGGCGGGCCTGCAAAAGTTCTCCGAGGCGTGTCTGCCTTCTCCTGGCACGGAGCGCAGCCAATGCGCGCTCCGCTCTAGCCAGGGAGAAGACGCTCAGATCTCGCGAGATTCGCGAGAACTGGAGCGATTTCATCCATCCTGAGCCGGCGCCATCTTGGATTCCCGCAGCCAGCATCGGCTCAGGATGGATGAAATCGCTCCAGTTCTCGCGAATCTCGCGAGATCTGGAGCGCCTTCTCCCTGGCTAAGAGCGGAGCGCGCTTATTGGCTGCGCTCCGTGCCAGGGAGAAGGCAGACACGCCTCGGAGAACTTTTGCAGGCCCGCCCAGTTGAGCCGAATGGCTCATTAGCATACACGGCGGGAGATATTGAGGGGGGCACCGCGGACAAACGGGGGCACATATCGAAAAAAGAAGAGGAGAATCAGCACCACCGGGGGCCAGCAAGTAAGGGTATATGTTTAGTTTAACATGCAATTTCAGGTGAAAGGTCCTCTTTAAGGCCTTATTCACACAAATGTATTTTGCGCCCGTGTCCTAAACGCATTTTGCCAGATTGCGCGCACAACCATTCATTTCTATGGAGGCCTCAAAAAAAAAAAAAAAAAAACTGACAGCACACACATCATCCAGACCGCTGTCTGCACTCTTCTGGTTGTTTCGCAGATTACAGAACATGTCCTATTCTTGTCCATTTTGGAGGACAAAAATATACATTTTAACAATAGAGCAGGATGCACGCGGTGTGGATCCGCATTTTACGGACGTGCGATTTGTGGACACGGCTTTGTGAATGTAACCTGTGAATTTTCTCTTCGTTCTCACTGTAGAGCAAGAGGATCTAATGTCGGGCTCATTCAGACAAGCGATACAAAACTTTACTCAAAAACTGATGATTTACCATCTGTGTTGAATCAAAGTTGTCTCCGATTGCGTTCCTTTTCTCCACCCATGTGGCATCAGGATGTCATTCATTTTTTAACATCCATTAAAAAAGAAATGGTTGTCTACCAGCACCCATCAGACAAAACGCAGCGCACACATATGGTGTCAATGTGTTGAGCCCATAGACTTGAATACTAGGAGTCAAGCAGGGAAAATGGACCACAATAGAAAATGCTGTGATTGTCTTCTCAATGGAGGTCAGTGGAAAAAAAAAAACTGACCACTGAAATAAATGTCAGTGTTCAGTCTGTGTGATGGACAAAATATGGGTGCAAGGGGCAAAAAAAAATCCCTTTGATGAGTCCTAAAAGCTGCAATCGCTGATAAACTATCTTTTCTGCTATGTAGTTTATGCGGATTTTCGGGTAGTTTTCACATACCAACATATGTGCCATTTGCAGATTTTGATGCAGATTTGCCCCGGAACTCACACTTTGCATTGCAAAATGTGAAATCTGCACTAGAAATCCACACAAACACTTGAAATGCTGCAGATTTAAAAATGCACAGTACATGAGATTTCGAAAATCTCATCCACTTAAGCTGGTACTGTGTTATGTTGCAGAAAACCTGCCTGTAATATAGTGTTCAAATACCATAAGAGCGGTTTTAGACAAGCATGTCTTGTGCGGGAATCACACTACTTGTGTGAGTGCGATTCTCCTTTCTGGACACTGCTCCTTTGTTAAGTGCGCACGGCATTGTACAGATTTATAATGCTGTGTGTCTCTGCATGACCTTACTACTATAGAATTATACTAACATAATGCTATCAGTATAATTCAGTAGATACAGTTCACATAGAGAAACGCAGCAATATAAATCAGTATAATGCCGTGCGCTCCTGAGAAAAGAGCAGTGTCCAGAACAGAGTGTGTGATTCCCGCACAGGACACGCTCAAATGCATCAGGTGGTGCTGACCCAGTCAGCACATTTCACTGGTAAAGACCTGTTAATCCGTGCAACTCGAAATGCAATAACGTCAATATTTAATTTAACATTGTCTAGCCGATTGCCATAGATGTGTCTTCTGAAACACCAGTCAACCAGGTAATTTGCATACTGGCAGAGACCTGTCAATCAAATAGAGTCAAGGAAAGCAATCCCATGGCTCTTTTCCCTTTCCCGGACTCGTTTATAAACTAAGAGGGACATTTATCAGATCTGCTCTGCCGGTTTTGTGGTGTTAAAAAGTTGCAAGTGATGTCTCTGTGTGTGACATTTGGTCCATGTTTTTGCAAAATTTAGTCAACTTTTGCGACATTTGGCGAGTTTCACAACTTTCAGAAGACGAGTAAAAAGCAGGTCAGGATTACTATAAAAACAATTTTGTGTCTCATTTATGATGTGTGACTAGAGTTGTTTTGGTACCACAATTTTGATTCGGTATCGATACCATAAAAAAGTATTGCGATACTCGATACCACGCAAAAAAAAAAAAAAGACAAAAAAAGCCACGTGCATTCCTCATTTTATGGAACGTCCGGCCAATAATACAACAGTCCGATCCTATTTTTTGGGGGGACAAGGCGACTAAAATAAAAATGGCGAATTTTGCAGTTTTTCTTTTCTTTTTCTTTTCTTTTATGGGCGTTCACCGCTTAAGAGGATTTTTTTAATAGTTTGGACTTGAGATGTGTTTATATATTTTATATGTAAAATTGGGATAGGGGGTGATTTATACATTTATACATTTCCTCAGTGTTACAGGATAAGTTTGTAACAAGGGAGTCACTTGGAATAACCATTTTTTCAATTGGTCTTCATTAAAAATGATGAGTTTATCTACTAGAAGGGTCTGTATTTTCTCTCTTTTCCTTTCCTTCCTTATCTCTATAACATAAAAACACTTATTAAAGCTCAATTCTTATCTTACTGATAAGAATGAGGCTTAAATAAGTGTATATGACCTTTTAGTAATTTATAGTTAAGGCTTATTAGATGACCATACAAAGTGAAAGTACAATTCACAAAGCTAGAAATATGGTTAAACCTATGTGACAGAATGGTTCAATATTTTAAATAAAGACTAAATGCAAAAACTATTTTAGCCCAAAATGAGTAAAAGGCAATCATAAAAAAAATGTCCTCAAAAGGTGTACATAGCCTTTAACCACCTAAATGTTTTGCCTGAGCTCAGCTTGGACTGTGGGAAAAGTACTGAAAGGGCCGTACTTGCACACTATAGGAAAATGCACTGGCCCATGTGTGCTCCTATGGTCCCGGTCACCAGAGAGGCAGGCACTTTTATTTTATGGTGTTCAAGCACGGCCACTGCAGGCTGAGCTTCGCCAGAAGTGGAAGTAGGGAGGGGGGTATGCTTTAGCTGCTGATTAGGGTTGAGCGAACTTGTATTTTGAGTTCGGCGTCCAAAGTTCGGGTTGGGGTTATCGAAGAATCCCGTTATGGATTCCGCTACCACGGATCATATTGGAATTTTGAATCCATAAGGGGATTCTTCGATAAACCCGAACCTTGGACAACACTAAGGACCTGGGGTGACGTCACTGTCATGTGATCAGTGCAGGGGGCGTGGCTTAGTACTGGATTGGATAAGAGGTGGTAAAGGGCCTGGTATAATGATCATGTGACATGAGGTGCGGAGCTCCTGTGTTCTGTGTGGAGGAGAAGAAGGAAATAGAGCAGTGAAAGACGGTTGCGCAAACTTGTTTTTTTTTGTTCAGCGTTCGGGTTCATTGAAGAATCCCCTTAGGCCTCTTTCACACGGGCGTCACGTTTGACGCCCGGATCGGAGGCGGGTGCGTTGCGGGAAAATGCACGCGCGTGGGAAAAATCGTCATGTTTGGTACCCAGACCCGAACTTCATCACTGAGGTCCGGTTTCAGTATTCTGGAGGTTTTATTATTTTCCCTTATAACATGGTTATAAGGGAACATAATAGCATTCTCAATAAAGAATGCTTTGTAGAATGCGGATTAAGGGGTTAAAAATAAAAAACTTAACTCACCTTAGCCACTTGATCGCGTAGTTGGCGACCTCTCTTCAAGCATTAGCTGCAGTCTAAAGGACCTGTGATGACGTCACATCACATGGTCCAATCACATGGTTCGTGATGGACCATGTGATTGGACCATGTGATGTGACGTCATCACAGGTCCTTTAGACTGCAGCTAATGCTTGGAGAGAAGAGAGATCGCCATCTACGCGATCAAGTGGCTAAGGTGAGTTAAGTTTTTTATTTTAAACCCCTTAATCGGCATTCTCAATAAACAATGCTTTGTAAAATGTGATTATTTTCCCTTATAACCATGTTATAAGGGAAAATAATAAATAATGGGTCCCGTCTCTTAGCAACCATGCGGGAAAATTGCACTGCATCCGCATTTGCTTGCGGATGCTTGCGATTTTCCCGCAGCCCCATTCACTTCTATGAGGCCTGCGTTGCGTAAAAAACGCAGAAACTGGAGCATGCTGCTATTTTCACGCAACGCAGAAGTGATGCGTGAAAATCAACGCTCATATGCACAACCCCATAGAAATGAATGGGTCCGCATTGCGGAGTGCGGGTGCAATGGGTCCACCTCACGCATCGCACCTGCACGGAAAACTCGCCCGTGTAAAAGGGGCCTTATGGATTCCAAATTCCGTTATGGTCCATGGTAGCGGAATCCATAATGAGATTCTTCGATAACCCGAACACGAACTTTGGACACCGAACTTAAAATAAAAGTTTCCTTAACCCTACTGCTGATATCTCCTAATTGGTAACAGCTAGGAGCATGGGCCTGGTCTTTTTTGAAAGCTGGCATTCCACATTCCAAGATCAAAATGCAGAATTGGCCCAAGATAAGCAGAAGATATTACTGTTAGAAATCGAGTCGGAAATAATCGTGGTAAAACCTGCTTTTACTTTCACTTTCAGCTGCATTCACTGCATCCCGATTTCTAACATTGATATCTTCTCATGTAGTGAAGATATTGCTGTCATTCTTGTACTGTTTGAAAGCTTGGAATACCAGCTTTGAAACAATAAAAAGCTCATATACCAGAGATATGAGCAGCTAAAGCAGCCATCCTCCCCACACCCTGTCATTCTGGAGGAGGAGGGGAAGCAGTTGCAGAGCTGGCAGGCTGCAGGAGGAAAGGAAAAATAGAAAAAAAAAAATATATAAAAAGGTGGCATTAATCATTATCATTGTAGTGACCCACATAATAGAGTTATGTTCTTTTTACCAGACAAGTGGACAAGACTGTATGATGTGCATGCAGATAGATTTCTATTTTATGACAAAATACAGACTTCTTGCTAAAAAGTATAGGGGCACATTTATTAATAAGACTGGCATTTTAGACACCAGTCCTAATAAGCCCCTGCACTGGCGGTGGATCCGCCGAAGTTATGTAGAGGCGCCGGCCTCTACATGGCTTCAGCGTATCCATCGCCGTCTAAATGTAAGAAAGGTTCCCTGTTGGCTTACATGATGATGAAAATGATGAATGAGATGGGCCTGCCGCCCCGACTCCTTCACCTCCCACTCTTTAAGACCTGGCGTGAGCGGGGAAACGCCGCAGACTGCGGCGCACATAACCTTTGTGCTGCAATCTGATTGTAAAATACCCCCCTACTTTGTAAATTTCTATTAATATCTTAATTTAAAACAGGATGCAATTTGAAGAATTCAACTTTTTCTTAATTACATTATACATTACAACTTAATCTGACCATATTCTAGTATTAATTGGGCAATTTAACAGGATTATTACATGTTAAAAAAAAAGTAAGCAATAATTAAGTCTTAAAAGCTCAGTTGGTTCAATTCTCCATTATCTCCGCTGGCAGAAAATCCATTAACCCTACATTTAGAAGAGTTTTACAGTTATTCTCAGTATGGCTTCGTTCACATTTCCGCATCCGTTTGACGTCGGCGTTTCATCTGTGAAGAATCTGTGTTTTGTCCGTTTTTTTTTTTTTAACCTCTGTGTGTCATCCGCATTCCTTGGACAATGCTGGGCTGAAAATGTATTTCCAGAGCATCTCCTACCACTGGTCCTGATGCCAGCAGTGTTGGGCATGTTTGGTCTGCATCATGCGTGCTCCCGTGATTTTTCCACCGATTTATATACAAACATTAAAATCAATGGGTACGTGTGCTGTCCTTGGGAAATGCAGATAGCAGACATCTGTGAAAAATGTGAACGAGACCTATGTCTGGAAACATAAATGCACACTTCAGGGGCCATCCAAAATATGGTGAATGACCATCCAAAATATAATACAGTGACCCTCTTAAGGTTGCCCCATAACAATAATGCTCATCCCATGACAATACACAGTCTCTGAAAGATAGCTCGATGAGTTATTGATCACCGGAAAGCCCGTCAATATCATCAGTGAATTACATCTGCTCAAAAACGATGCTGGAGTCAGACAGACAGGATTTCCAATTTACTGGACCATCTTTTTTAAGATATTACTTTGATGCAACAACTGTATTTGATTGTCTAATAGTGGCACAGAATTGCAATTGCTAACACTTTTACAGCCCATACCCCGTGACCTACGTAGACTAAGCTACGGTTTCAAGTACCCAGTAGAAGGACAAGATTTTCGGGGGGTGAAGAGTTCTGGAACCTCTTATGGAAGACCTGCAACCTGTCTGTTTTAGTAACTAGCTGCATTTCCCATGCAATAACAATTCTGTAGGATCTATTCATATGACTCTATGACATGCCAATCCTCTATTAACCCTGCTATTAGTTTAAGAATGAATTACCAGCCATCCGCAATAAAGGCCCAGCTGGGTCCTACCAGTTGGGGGGAGTCTCCCTTTACTGTCTGATATGGACAGTCCTTTATTGCAGAGTGCTGGTAATTCATCCAGAAAGTACTAGCGGGAATAATAGAGGAATGGCACAAGATAGAATTATATGAATAGATGCGCCAGAATTGTTATTGTATGGAAATGCCAGAACAGTTGAAGTAACAAATTTAGCCACACCATTGCTACTTGTTTTTCACAATTCAAGTACACATTCGCTCTCTGAAGTCAGTAAGGATTAATACTATATTTCAAGAAGGTGAAAAGCCTGAATAAGGCCTCATGCCTCCGACTAACTGTACGTATTTTGCGGTCCGCAAAATGCGGATCTGCAAAATATGGATGACATCCGTGTGGCAACTTTTTTTTTTTTTTTTGCAGACCCTTTGACTTGGGTCTGTGGACATTTTGCTGCCAAGAACAAGACACGTAAATCTATTCTGAAAAGGGATAGAACATGTCCTGAAGTCAATAGGGCCGCAAACAAATGGATGCAACACAGACGTCATCCATATTTTGCAGGGCGCGACAAACCTACAGTCGTGTGCATAAGGCCTAAAGCCTTAGGGCTCATGCACACGACCGTATTTTCTCTCCTCTTCCGTTCCGTTTTTTGTGCGGCCCGTATACGGAACCACTCACTTCAATGGGGCTGTAGAAAAAACGGAAGTTACTCCGTGTGCATTCTGTTTCCGTTTGTTCGCATGGCCGTTCCGCAAAAAAGTAGTGCATGTCCTATTATTGTCCACAAATCACGGTCCGAGGCCCCATTCAAGTCAATGGGTCCGCAAAAAATACGGAACACATCCGTATTTTGCGGATCCATACTGTAGAAATGCTATGACCAGCCCATATTGCTCATGTGTTTCAGTTTCCGATCCGCAAAAAACGGATCGCATACGGAAACCATACGGATATGTTTTGTAGAATAACGGAACGGAAGAGGATTTAAATCAGAGGAAAAAAAAAACCTCAAATGCGGAAAAACGGACCTGTGAAAAACGGACCGCAAAACAACGGTCGTGTGCATGAACCCTAAAAGATATAGTTCAAGGTCATGGTCATTCCCTGCTTGGTGAATGGTACTATGGGCCAAGCGAAACCATCTGCTCACATAAATAGCATGGTGATACGACTGAACGTCTGGTAGGTCCAGAGCCCTAAACTGTTTAGGGAGCCACAAAAGCCCATACACCAGTCTTGGCCATTTAGAGTGCTACACAAAGTTAGAGAAAAGACTGCGTACCGATTTAAAAAAATACTAAAGGAACCTTAATTGGGACCATAAGCATAAAAAATAGCAGTTTGGGCAGGACATAGTTTTTTTTAAAACATTAATCCTGCCTAACCAAGACAAGATGGGGATCTCATATGTTGTGAGAAGCACCTCAATGAGGCCACGTGTAAAGTAGTATATGAGTATAAAAGGCTGGGGTCACTAGTAAGTTGGATACCCAAGTACGGTACTTTATAGAGGTGCTGGGCCATCTAAATGGGGAATTAGGACGCAGATAATCAATATCAGGGAGAGGGGTCGTTCTATTCAGAGCTTCAGATTTCTCAGAATTAATTTTAAAGTCTGAAAGTGTACCAAATTGTTCAAATAGCAATAAAGGTTTCGGAAGGGCTACTTTGGGGTTAGTAAGTAAAAGATTTTTATGTGTTTTTTAACACCAGTAGTTTTTTACTGACCATGGGTCAGTGAAAAAAAATAAATAAAAAAAATAACAGACACGCAGTGCATTCAAGTTATGGGCCTGAGAAAAACCACTGACACAACACGGATGCCATCTGTGTTTGGCCTGTTTTACACTGACCACCGGTAGGAGATGCTCTGGAAATTAATTTTCAGGCGAGTAGTGTCCACGGAACACGGATGACACAAAAGAGACAAACGAATCCTGCATGAACATCTTCATGGATGAAACACGGACCCATAGACTTCGATGGGCATGTTTGGTCTGCATTACGGACCAACACAGTAGCCTAGCAGAGTCCATGGAATAGCCATAACACACGGAGGGCGAAAAATGGACACATGGACCAAACCCGGATCCTTTATGGACATCTTCACAGATTTGTCCACGGACATCAAACAGACATGAAAATGTGAACACAAGGCCCAAGTGTGAGCTACTATGTTGAAGAAAAGCACACAAAAGAAAAACTAATCGGTGTCCAGTTCTTAAGACCTCCTTTGGCCTCATTCTGGAGAACGGATGCCCCGGGAGTTTTTGCTGTATGAACACTGAACAGGCCCACAACATGGGAATGCAGTGCTTTTACTTCACCCTGTGATTGTATCCTGAAATTAAATGCAGCAATCGAGTCACTGCATTTTTTATGAAATCCAGTAACATATTGTTGCCTTCTCAATGCAGAATATAATGACAGATTTAAAGATTTATCATCACGAGGACTCAGGTGGGAAGCAGGCTCAAAAAAGATTTTCCAAACACAAAAATACTACGGGGCTAATAAAAGTTTCACAGAAAGCTGTATACTAGAAGTTTACAGTCCTATATTTTCACATAAAACGGCAGACATTACATGTGCTCAATAAAATGAAGTTTTTATGCCAACGCTATAATTATTTCTGTAGGAACAGGGTTTTACATGACAAATTCCATTGGTTTCCCAAACTAAAAAAAAATAAATAAATGCGAAAGCTCAGCTTTGTACCAAGATGGGACGAATGTTTGACAGAGGCTTGTAAAAAAAAACAAAAAAACAATTTTACGTTCTCATTCCCAGGACATGCGACAATTCACAGATCAAAAATTTCCAGATCTAGACAAGACTACACCAGTGATATTCCTAAATGTGCTGTGGAGTCAGCTGTGTCTTAACCGTCTGGGAGCCAGAATGAGTATTCATAATTCACATACTGTATGTGCCAGTTTATCCCCCACCCTGGGAATGTAACAGAACTCTGCAGACACGCCGCTTGCCGTCTCTATTTTTACCTTCCATAAACCCAACCAGATTTCTGTGCAAGACAGCTTCTTAGAAATGGCTTTTCAAACAAACATTTTTGTAACCAGCATCCAGTGTACAATAACTGGTCACACTGCACGCACCGTGCAATGCAATCCTAGGGGGAAGATTGTGTAAGGGAAGGAAGAAGTCACTTAGAGGTCACAATTTACCTCTCCTGCAAGGCAGATGCAGACAATCAACGTCCTACAGGCTGAGCCCACAATGACAATCCCATCAGAATATCATATTTGTATAGTGAAAAATTTTAAAAAAAAATAAGGCTACTTTCACACTGGCGGCAGCAGGATTTGGCAGGCTGTTCCAGCGGGGGAACAGCCTGCCAGATCGGTGCCAACGCTAGCCCACCGTGCAGAATTCCAGCGGCAACAGCCCCATTAACTATAATGGGGACGGGCCGGAGGTCCGGCCGCAGCACAGCAAACATGCTGCGAGGAGGCCGGACAAAAACCACAGCATGCTGCGGTTTTTGTCCGGCCGCCTCTCAGCTTCTTCTATTATAGTGAATGGGGCCAGACCGGCAGCACGCTAGTGCGAAAGTAGCCTAATACTGCTTTGCAAAATTTAAAAAGCACATTTCGCTGGCAACAGTCATGTGCTTTGATCGGCCAGCAGCAGTGACGTGCACTTAGCACATCACACTATCGGTTGAGCGGGGTACAGGAAGTGAAGGAGAACAGAGCTCCTTGATGCCCCCTCAGTGCCATTGACAGGTGAGACCAATTTTTTGTTTTTAACTTTTGCATCCTGCCCAGCTGCATAAACAGGGGGTCTTAGAGAGCCCTTGTCTGCATCCATTATTATTTAGCTCAATTAATAACTAAAGCTCCTAAGCTCTCCACAAATGGTGGCGACAGGTAGTCTGAATGTTACCTTTTAAATCTATGCCTATGATGTGGATAAGGAGCACTCGTTATTTAAAGAATCACTTCCACTAATATTTTTATTCTCTGATCTGTTAGAAAGGTACATGATGGACGCTACAGTGAAGGTAATCTTCTTACTAGAGACTGTATTTGTGAGTTATAACCTTCCTTCTGATCCTCAGCTGTCATGTGACCAACATTCTGATGGACAGGAAGTCAGTTACTTCTCAATTTATTCCTCTGAGACTGACATTGAGGCTCCCATAGGAATACTGGCTTCCTCTGCACACATAAGATGCTGTGTTATTTGGAGAGTCAGTGTGTTAGTCACATGACACAGCAGAGTATCAGAAGGGAGGTCATAACTGACTAATACTGGTAAGATTACCTTTAGGCCTCTTGCACACGACCGTATGGACTGCAAAATAGTGAAAAGGCCATTTTTAACGGATCCGTTGTTCCTTTTTTTGTTTCCGTTGTGTTTCTGTTTCCGTAGTTCCGCAAAAAATCTCTGTATGGTTTCCATATGCGATCCGTTGTTTGCAGATCGCAAACAGAAACCTAATATTTGTAATCATTAATGTAATGTACAGTAATGTGCTTTAACAGTAAACACATGGGCAAAGTGGGCATGGATCCGCAAAAACCGGAAGACATACAGATGTGTTCCATATGCATTGCGTATTTTTTGCGGACCCATTGACTGGAATGGAGCCACGGATCGTTATTTGCAGGCAATAATAGGACAAGTTCTATCTTTCAACGGAACGGATATATGGAAACGGAATGTATACAGAGTACATTTTTTTTTTTTACGGAACCACTGAAATGAATGATTCCGCATACAGACCGAAAACAGAATCCGCAAAAACTGAACATTATGTAATTTTCTAACAGGTCAGAGAATAAAAAGTTTTGTGGGAGAGCTTCTTTAAAGAACTGAATTGGCAAACGATGTTCAAAATTAGACATGAATTTTAAGGGTGATAAGCAAAACAAGGCTGTGATTGGCAGATTATATATTACACGCTATAATTGTAAATGACTTTTTAACTTTTACATCCTGCCTGGCCACATAAATAGGGGTTCCCAGTCTCAGAGAGCCCTACTATTAAGTTCAATGAATACAGCATATGCAGTAAGCTCCTAAGCTCCCGCCATGGTGGCGACAGGTAGTCTGAATTTTACCTTTCAGATCTATGCCTCTGGTGTGGATTTGGAGCAGTGTATAAGAAAGTGTCGCTGTGTGCTATAAAAGGTTTTTAAGGAACTGAATTAGCAAACAGCGTTCAAAATTAGACATGAATTTTAAGGGTGACAAGCAAGAGCACTTTATCGCTATGATCTGTAGATTATATATTACGAGCTTTAATTGTAAATGACACAAATTAGATGTAATTCACTTTCGTTAAATATTTGCTTGCAATTGTGATCTAATTGTATCCATCAGTTTAACATCTGTGTGTCAAGAAAAATAAGTGTCGCACCACTGCAAAATGCTCTGACAATAGCGTGCAAAAATTATACAACATTTTTACTACGGGCGCACATTTAAACCATTAAGGGTTGTTTCAAGTCGACTTGGAGAACTTTAATTATAGGATAATAACGCTGTTCCGTACAAAATAGTTGTAGGCTTTGACTCAACATTTAACCAGAATAAAGGAAACTAATATGATACTCATTAAAAGACTTCAGTAAAAACGATTTCTTAAAGCCCCTGCAAGAAAACAAGAAACGGAGACTAAAGACCTCACATGTGGCTGGTCAGATATTTCCTGCATATGCGGACAATTAGAGATGAGCGAACGTCTATTTTTAGTGCGGCGTCCAAAGTTCGGGTTCGGGTTCAATGAAGCAGCCCCTTATGGATTCCAAATGCCGTTATGGAATCCATAACGGGATGCTACGATAACCCAAACTTTGGACGCCGAACTAAAAATAGAAGTTCGCTCATCTCTACTGACAATATTTAGCTAGATACTGGACCTAACAAAATCAATTAGCAGCAGATACACAGCACATCATCTTCTGAGGATGATAAGCATAAGAAGGTACCGATACTTCCTCAATAACACGAATGAAAACCAACAGTTGTCAACACAGCCCCTATAGGGGTCAATAGCCGGCTTTCTTCACATTCTGAATGACGTAAGTTACATTCTCTCCTTCCTACTGCCTAAATTGTCACGGTAGTTCTGGCATTTGGATTAGGAAGAGCAGGATGAATATTGTTTTAGCTCCTGCTGCGCATGTATTTGTCAGAGGACAGAGAAAACGGTTTAAGGGTGTGTTCATACGACCACGCTGTATTCTTTGGTCAGCGAAACATGGATGCCGCCCGCCTGCATTCCGCAATTTGGAACGGAACTGGCAGCTCATTATGCATATGCCTATTCTTGTCTGCTAGGACATGCTCTATATCTTTTGAGGGGCAGCGGAATGGAACAACGGATGCGAACAGCACACAGTGTGCTTTTTACATCTTTTGCAGCCCCATTGAATGGTAATCTGCATAGCAGTTAGGCTTGAGCGAATTGAGCTTCGGATCATAGATCCTAAATTGATTAGTTCAAAACTGTTGCTTTTAATGCTGTTTCTGTACAGCATTAAAACGTATTGGTTCTGTGTAGGCAAAGTTCGTATCGGCTGAAGTCGCGCGAGACTTCGGTGAATTACTACTGCATTTATATCCGAGTATTTTAAAGCAGTTTACAACAGAAATATTGATTCCTATTTTAAACTGTTTTGAAATATGCAGACATGAATACAAAAGTTCACCAAAGTATTGCACAACTTCAGGCGAAACAACCTTTGCCTACACGGAGCCAATACATTTTAATGCTGTACAAAAACAGCATCAAAAACAAAAGGTTTTAAACAAATCGATTTTGGATATATGATCCAAGGACGATATGCTCAAGCCTAGTAGCAGTATTTTCAAGGCTACATACAGTATTGACAACTGTATGTATTTTGCGGTCCGCAAATCTCGGATGCACAAAATACAGAGATGCTGGGCGTGACCATCTTGCACATTTCTTGCTCCCCATTTCAGAAATGGCCTCTTCTTGTTGGTAAAACGGACGAGAATAGGACATATTCTATAATTTGTGGTAATGAATAGGTCCACGTTCGAACCACAAACCACAAAAAATGGACACTGACCAAAAATACGGTCTAATGGTAGGATGCGATAATCGCACACACACGTGGGCCTGGGAAAAAGCAGATGGATACTGTTCAATATTGCATGTCCTATGGAAATGTATGACATCATAGGTACGCTTGATGTCATGTAGCCACAATGCTGTGGTCAGAAAAAGTCTAACCATGGATATTTGTTTTAGAAAATTCAAGATTAGGATCCATTCACAAGTCCGTAGAATGGTCCGCATCCACTCTGCAGGTGCGGACCCATTCATTCTAAATAAGGATAGAAAGGTTGCGGACAGCACACATTGTTCTGTCCGCATTTCCGGTTCGTGGCTTCGTACTTCCGCTCTGCGGCTCCCGGAAAAAAATAGAACATGTTCTATTCTTGTCCGCAATAGCAGACAAGAATAGGCATTTCTATAGGGGTGCCGTCCCAATGTATTGCGGATCTGCAATACACTACGGGCGTGTGAATGAACCCTGACACTTACCGGTAATAGTTTTTCCATGAGCCCATGACAGCACCCTTGGGAGACCGCCCCCATCCAGGACAGAAAACAGGTACTTTTGTGGAGATCTCTTAAGGATGGGCTCTGCCCCTGTACCACCAGTTAATTTGGAGAACTTGTCTTTGTCAAGCCAATATATATATATAGAAGAAAAATGACGGCACTAGTCAAAAAATTAGAGGAAAAATGCTGGGTGCACGTTCCAAGGTATAGGTTTCTTACCCCAAAATAATGTAGAAAAAGCGAACAGCACTCCAATAAAAAGTGGAAAAAAGGAACTCCTTTATTCACCTGAACAGTGCTACGTTTCGGCTCCTACAAATAGAGCCTTGAGAAAGGCTCTATTTGTAGGAGCCAAACGTGGCACTGTTCAGGTGAATAAAGGAGTTCCTTTTTTTTCCACTTTTTATTGGAGTGCTGTTCGCTTTTTCTACATTATATATATATATATATATATATATATATATATATATATATAAATCCGGAGATAGGCAGCAGCACGTCCAAAGGGCTTGGCGGGTGCAAAATCCTCAGGAGGACGGACAATCCTCCACACATATATAGATCCCAGAGAAGAGGCAGCATATATATATATTTTTTTTTTCTTCCCGGATTCCTCCTCTACCACCTTGTTCACACAATGCTGACATAACACCTTAGACCAGGAAGGAGCGAGTTTTTCTCTGCATAAAGCACACTCTCTTCCTTTAGATTTAGAGGTAGCTTTCCTAGGGCCCTCTTTGATATTCTAAAATAAAATAAGAGAATAAGCCCCTATTAGACACTGAAGGAAGAAATAAAAGGTGGGGATTGACCCCCTTACCCCATCAGGAATACAGGTCTGGCGTCATGACCCTCCTGGACATCAGCGCGCTGACTACCCTCTTCCTGCATGGTACCAGACAGGTATAGAGAGTTTTCCGTAAGTGGATCCACCAATGTTTGCAGGCTGGCTGGGATCCTTCTGACCACGCGCTGAAGGGTTTAAAAACCCTAGGTCGGGTCCCTGCCAGCGTTCCCAATGCGGCCCTTGCAGCAGAAGCTGTCCCTCCCCTTACTTCCGAAACGCTCCTTCACTGTAGCCACATGCATTCCAGCATGCCGAGAAAACCGAAGCCCGCCCCTTGCCTCTGAAAGTTGTTCCAGGCCGGGAGGAAGGCAGAGAAAAGGTCCCGGACCTCCTGAATACCACCAGGAGGATCCAGCGTGCCAGCATCACCTCCCAGTTATGCTAGGACTGCCCAGGAACATCGGCTCGACAGAACACATACAGGACCCAGAAGGATTGGCCCCAGACTTAGAAGGCGGCTCCTGGTGGAGTCTTATGCCGCACCAGGTAACCCCTATAAATGTTGCACCTTAGGGGCTCCTGCAGCCTAATCCTAGCTCTCCACATAGAAGTCCTATCCATAGGACAGGAAACAGGAACTGGTGGTATAGGGGTGGAGCCCCTCCTTAAGAGCGCTCCATAACCCTCAGTTCACACTTGCGCGTTTTACAGCGCGCTCGAACGCGCTGTAAAACGCATAACCGATGCAAACCAATGCTTCCCTATGGGACTGGTTCACATTTTCGCGTTTTACAGCGCTGAAAAACGCCCGATGCATAAACAAGTACTTGAGCTTTTTTGGGGGCGTTTGTCGCGCGTTTTGGCCCATAGACTTCAATGGGAACGCGCAACGCTTGTATATTGCGTGTTTTTGACACTGAAAACGCGCGTTCGAACGCGCGTTTATGAATTTGCAACATGCGGAAAGGCCAAACCCCAGCTCTGATTGGCCAAACTTCATATAGACAGGGATATTTGGTCATTGGACAACACTGCAGTCAATCACACAAAAACGCGCGGAAAACGTGCGTCTCAGAAACACTCAGGTGTGAACCCAGGGTAAGAGTTCCTGTTTCCTGTCTTGGATAGAGGCGGTCTCTCAAGGGTGCTGTCATGGGCGTAAAGAAAAATCTATTGAATACCCTCCTCCTACTTACTATTGCATGAGATCACATCTGAATACATGGCATGTGATACGCTGCCATGGGGCCCGGTGTAAATGAACATACGTGAACCTTTGTAGTAGCAATCAACTGGTCCTCCTCAAAGCTCATTATACGTGACATTTATACAGTAAAGGACATGATAATATATCATTGTTCAGAAGACTAGCTATTTAACATAATAAAGACGATACTCTGCGGATAAAGTAGTTCCTTTGCCATCAAACCTTGGCCATGGAAGTCTAGAAAAGCAGTGTCGTCCACATACAGAATTTAATCCGCTAAACGATACTGTGGATAAAATTAGCAAACGGGACAAACATATCTGACACGGCTTGTGCCTTAATCCCTAACACTTGTATCTGCATCCGGCATCTGGTGATTATTCTGAAAAAAGATCCATGTAGTGTGAAGTTACAAGGACTAGCTGCAGCAGGATACGCAACATTGTTGAATGCAAATTGCCTAATTTCTCTTAATTGTTTTTAAAGGGATCTTCCAACCTTCAGACACGCGGCATACGTAATAGAATACAGACACCCATTCAAATTAGGCTACATTCACACGACCGAATGTGTTTTGCAATCCGCAAAAAAAACGGATGACTTTCGTAAGGCATCGTTTTTTTTTTTTTTTAAGGGATCCATTGTAACAATACCCATCATTGTCCGCAAAACGGACAAGAATAGGACATGTTCTATTTTTTTTCGGGAACGCGATTGCGGACCCGGAAGTGCGGATCCGCAATTGCGGACCCAGGCGGGACAGTGTCCCCATAGGAATGAATGAGTCCGCAATTCCGTTCCGCAAAATGCTGAACAGAATTGCGGACGTGTGAATGGGGCCTAAATGTCACTGAACCTAAAATCTAGGCACAAGTGGCGTTTCTTTGATGCCTCTAGCACTTTCCAAAAAGTGGACTCGGTGGGGGCAGACTGAGAGCAGGGCCATCGCCCCATGCGGTATAAATGAAGGATTAAATTGTAGCTGGCGTAGATTTCATTTTATTTGCACAGACTACTGGAGGATGTGCTCGATTTATGACAAGGCCTGCGTCTTGTCATAAATTAAGCACATCATCCTGCAGCACAGGGGATATCAAAGAACGACCTGTCTTTCATAAAATCCCTCCACAGCGTTTGGGGGGGTGTAAAGTCCCACTCCTCCTTCGTGACTGACAGGACAGGTTCCTGCATAATCACCTTGCCTGGCCCTGTTAATCAAGGAGAGGGGAGCTGGCAGGAGGAACAAGAGTGCACAGATTGGTTTGGGCTTGCCCTCGGTGCACTTAACTGCTCATTGGATAATGGATTCTCCCCAGAATGAAGCCGCAGACCGATAAGTGAAAGCCATTATTACATCCAGATAAGCTAGCCCCACAGGCACTGTGACTATCTTAACAGTGAATTTTCTGGTGACAGACTCCCTTTAATAGAACAAAGCATCCAGTAAAATAAACCTGAATACTACTGTGAGCATCTTTTTATGACTTGCATAGTAACTTTATTACGTCTGTTTAGAGCCAATTTAAAATGACATTTGTATTTTATTTTAGACGTAGTGTTCTTAAATGTGCTCACATGTGAACAATAAAGACTACACGAGTGCATCAATAATACTTCTCACAAAAAAGACTACTATAATAGAGAAACTATCTTTTCAACAGCTTTTCTGCAAAAATGTATGAGAGAGCAGAAATAATTTCATACAGAGAACCAACTGCATTTAGAGCTCATGCACGGGACCGCAATCGACCACGGAAACACAGTCCGTCTGTATCTCTCAGGCCGAATGTGGGTCCCCTGACCTGAACTGACTGCATCATAGTAATTTATCATAAATTACTACGAAACATTCTGTTTGGGTCACTGGAACCGAGGTCGGCACAGGGGATGCTGACGAAACACGGACTGTTTCCTAGACCAATCACAGTTGTGTGCATGAGTCCTTATTTAGACCATAATACAGTATATTCTGCAAAAGTGCAATTAATGGTTCAGCAGACAATTTGTTCATGTTAGTATGTAGATTAACATGTTAACCCTTTAATATGGTTTAATGTATAAACAAGAGTCCAAAAACTCAGATACATCTGCAACTGACTGTAGCATTCTACTCCCAAGTGTCACTCATAGGAGACCAGGAGTTGAGTTGGAGAATTGGTAACCAGCAGATTTTTGAGTGAGAAAAAACTGTTAATAAAACTCTCACAAGCATAGGTGAATACAAGAAACTTTGTAATATATCTTACAAAAGGAAAATCTGTTGTTTTAGAGTTATCAGATGCCACCCCCCCCCCCTGCCCTTTTCTGAACAGACTTAATTTCTGAAATTTGTGAGAAATCTGGCTTGTCAGTCCAAGACAGCTGCCTGCTCACTGAAGGATCAGAGTACATCATCCCATAGTAGTCTATGGAAAACGAAGTGAAGGAGGAAGTGCAAAGAAACACGCAGACAGACACATTATTCATTTAATTCAGCTGTTAATAGCAATGCTATATCTCACCCTAAATGCTTTATTCACATCTATATTGCTAAGCCCTTCTCTGTAATGTGTCTGGAGCCGACTCTGCTGTCTCCAGAAACCATACCATCTAGTCTACATCCACCACATTGGGGACAACGGAGAAGTAGAAATGCAGCAAACAGTGGAGAAAACTTCTAACCAAAAAAAGCCAGATATAGCCAAATAAAATGTCAGTCATATAATGAAAGATAGCAATGATTTTTATCTTGTCGGATTCAGCTACTGCAAGTGCCCAGGAGGTGAAGAATCACTATAAAGCACTCTCTGCTTCACAGCCCTTCTCCTCAGTTATGAGTGACAGTTGTAGCATCCTACCAGGAGAGCACTACAGACACCCAGAGTAGAGGGGTCGGGGCTGTGAGGCAGCTAAATGCAGAAAGCATTCCACAGTGAAGCTCCTCCTCCAGTGCGCTTAATAAGCAGAGCCTGGAAGAATAAAACTTCATATGCACACTACCCCTGATTAGAGATGAGCGAACTTCGATTTTTAGTTCGACGTCCAAAGTTCGGGTTATCGTAGCATCCCGTTATGGATTCCATAACGGATTTGGAATCCATAAGGGGCTGCTTCATTGAACCCGAACCTTGGACAACCCTAAGGACCTGGGGTGACGTCACCGTCATGTGATCAGTGCAGGGGGCGTGACTCAGCACTGGATCACCTCTTATCCAATCCAGTGCTGAGCCACGCCCCCTGCACTGATCACATGACGGTGACGTCACCCCAGGTCCTTAGGGTTGTCCAAGGTTCGGGTTCAATGAAGCAGCCCCTTATGAATTCCAAATGCCGTTATGGAATCCATAACAGGATGCTACGATAACCCGAACCCGAACTTTGGACGCCGAACTAAAAATAGAAGTTCGCTCATCTCTACTCCTGATAATGAAAGCTCCACAAAAGGTATTTTTGTACTGTTCTTTCAGGACCCTACCTTCTACTGTCAACAGTATTGTATGGTGAAAACTGCAGACAGAGTCCCAGTACAGTGGTTTTTGAGGACTAATACTTATACTATACTTATTATTGACCCATCCTTAGGTTACATTATCAATTTTAGATTGGTAGGGTCCTACTCCCAGCACCCCACCCCCCAAAACAGCATTTTTTTTTTTACAAGCACTAGCACCAAAACCATACTGTATAGTGACCGTGCCTGGTTACTGCAGCGCTGAACAAAAGCAGCACCACAGTAACCACGCTCGCGCACTAGACAGTGGCTTGTGAAAACAGTCGATCGTGTGGGTGCCAGGAGTCTGACCCCTGACGATCTGACGCTGATGACCTATCCTAAAGGATAGTTAGAACTGGTAAACCATTTATAAGCCGGAAAATGGAGCAAAAAGTGACACAAATGGTTTCCCATTGCAACCATTTACACAGAATGACTGACTTTCTCAACGAAGGACAATCTGTCATTTGAAAAGTCATTCCCCAGGATGTGATGGTCTCTCGTGAGAGTTCTTCACTAGGCAGCAGTGGCTACTGTATATGTGACCACAAGCCATGGCTGATGCAGTTCACAGGAGACGACAGCGGATATCTAGGCTCTTAGAAGTGCTGGTAGTGCTTATTCACACACGTTACCAGACCCTCTGGTCCCAGGTCTGAGGAAATTGTAGTCCTTTTCTAAATGCATGTGTGCAAAAGCAGAGGTTAAAAAAAAAAAAATGTATAATTAGCAATAACTTAGCCTAAAGCGGTATACAAAAAGAACTTTACAAAACCGCTTGCTTCAACAAATATGTTTCATATGTAAATCAGTGCGTAATGCTGAATTCTTAAGCATCCGTTTGATGCAGTTTTTCATCCTTGTATAGAAGAATAGGTTTTACAACAATCAAATATACAAAACTATGTGTTTATAATGCCTCCTACTGGGCACATAGCATCATTACATGAAGGCAACCTGCTCAGCTAAATATCAGGTGACTGAAATATTGAAACTCACCACTTTACATATCCCAGCTATCTCAAGTATCGCACTGGCAAATCAACATCTTGGCTGCCAGACAGAAGATAAAAGTATCACCTACAGTGCATGTACTGCCAAGCTAAAATATTAATTTAGCTGCGAACCTGGCGATTGTAAAAAATAAAAAAAACTAATAGATAAACATTACCATACAATAGCTCATTTTCCTAATGATTAGCCATAAATTTAAGCCACCTGCCTAATATTGTACATGACCACCTCGTGGTGCTTATACAGCTCACATCAAGGTATGGACTCCACAATACTGCATCCCTATGAAGGTGTCCTGTGGCATCTGGCACCAAGACATTACCAGTAGATCCTTTCATAAGTTGGGACGTGGGGTCTACATGGATTGGACTTGTTTTTCCAGCATGTCTCAGAGATGATCGATTGGTCTGAGAATTTGGAGGGGGTCACTTATTAAGACCAGTGTTTAACACGCCGGCTGTAATTATCCCTATATCTGGCGGTGGCTCCACCGAAGTTATGAAGAGGAGCAGGCCTCTACATAACATCGGCACATCCAGCGATGTGGAGTATGTTTAGATGTACTTTTCCATACCATAACGCTTCTGATTGGTTGCTTTAATAAATACTTGTAATTGGACATATTCAAATTGATGGCTAAAGGGGGGTGGTTAGACCCACGATGTAAAACCTAATAAAATTGACCCTACGGGCATTGCCTGGCAGAGAATCCTTTAACCAGCAAAGTGTCTGGGTCTTTGATTCTTTGGTCGACCGCATCCCGGGCAAATGGTGAGAACTTATTAACCAATTTGAATCCCACAAACAAGCGAGGTGCAGTTCCCTAGTTTGGGACTTTTCCTAAATTGAAGCAACACCTGCCCTCGAAACGCCCACATTTTTAGACTTGGCATGAGCACATCCACATGAATACCAGGACCCAAGGTTTCTCAGCAGAATATTACTCAGTGCTTCTCACTGCCTTCATCTGCCTGCCTTCTTCCACAGTGCATCCTGGTGTAATCTCTTTCCCAGGTAAACGATACATATGGAGCAGACCGTCCACATCATGGAAAAGAAAATGTGATTCTGCAGAAAAGGCCACCTTCTGTCGTTGCTCCAAGGTCCAGCTCATAGTAGGCGCTTTTGGCAGAGGACAGGGACCAGCATGGGCACTCTGAATGGTCTGCCCATATGCAGCAAACTACAATGCACTACGTGTCCCAACACCTACAGTATTATACCAACATTAAAGGGGTTGCCTGGGATTTTAAAATCGACACTTGTCTTTAGTACTGGCGATCAATACCACAAGGCCTACAGTCCAACTCTCAGTACCAAGACCAATCAGCTGTTTGAAGATGAAGATAAAGATGTTCTGGGTATTGAAGTGCTGTCCCATTCACATGAACATGTACAAAACTCAGCGGTCATTACTATATATCCAGCATGCTGAGAGTACGGAGCACTGTAAAACATGTAGAGGCCATGGTGATCACCAAAGTAATTTCAAACAGCTGATCATACACCCAACTAAACTAATAGTGATGACTTACTCTGGAGAAGCACCTCAACAGAAGTACAACAGTAGCTCCTATGTGAGATCAGATCCTATGAGCTACTGTAGCACTTACTCCCCATACATATCCATAGGCCCTGTTGCTGGATCACAGCTTGCCCTTTGTTGGATTACTCCGGGTAAGTATTGCCTACTGCATGCCAGGAACACCCCACAGTGCATATTAAATAGGATCACTGAAGGAGGAAGTGGCTTCATGTAGGGCAGGGATGGCCAACCTGCGGCTCTCCAGCTGTTGCAAAACTACAACTCCCAGCATGCCCAGACTGACTACAGCTATCAGCCTACAGCAGGGCATGGCGGGAGTTGTAGTTTTACAACAGCTGGAGAGCCGCAGGTTGGGATTCAGACTCTTGTCAGAAAAGTCAAGAGTAGGCAACTTATGTGCAGCCTAATGTGTTAGGTCTTGAAAATACCACCCTGAAAAACCTTACATTTTTTTGCCTCCATTTAAATAGCTCTATAATTCTTTGCGGATTCATATCTGCTGGGGGTCGGGGTGATCACAAAAAAGGGCACCTTGTGTTCTCCTGTTTGAACGTTATGGGACTGCTGGAGATAGCTGGGCACTTTGCACTTTTTCCAGCAGTCCCAAAGAGTTGAATGGAGCAGCAGTGCAGATGCATGAACGCCGCTCCAGTCAAAAGTGGAAACACAGAGTCTTTATCTTGTGATCGGCAGTGGCCCCAGGAGTCTACCCCATTGATCCTGCGGATCTGGCATAAGTGTTTGTTACAGGACAATTCCCCACAGGATGGGCCATAAATATCGGGACGGAGGGGTACCGACTCTTGGCAAACCCAATCAGCTGTTTGAATGAGCCGCGGCACTCCTGGCAGCACCGTATCACATTCATTGTTCACCAGGCAAGTCATTCATGGCATGACTGCAAGAGGCTTGAACAGATTAAGATTACCAGCCCCTTGGGGTAACGTGATGGCTGACAAAAAGACACCAACAAAGTACTAGGTCTCAGTGTATACCAGCCCATGTGTCTAAAGGATGACACCAAGATGTAGTTTTAAGGTGCACAGTAAAGGTGCAAGTCTCGCCACAGAAGTAATAGGTGTGAACTATTGCAAGGCAAATGCAGGGTACCATTGTGAGAAGATGTATAAAAGTACTATGAAGATATTTTTATTTTGGGCAGCAAGAAAACCACTTGCGGCTTTACACATTAAATGTCACACACTACTTGATTATGTACCCATTATGATCACGGTTTACGAATCAACTTACGACATGTTCAAGCAAGAAAACGTGCAACGCCGCAACTGTAGTTCAATTCCTACCAAAGACATCAAAAAGGCTCCTTTAAAAAATTGGGAATTTGAGTATGCAGCCTGGGCCTATGCACTCTGCACCCGGCTCCACTCACCCTCCACTGTCTTTTATTACACAGGTAATACTGGATTCATTAGAAGTACATGGATCTCCATATCGAAATTGTCTACAAAAGGCGAGTGGAATCCAAGCAGCAGAACATTTTTCGGACTGTAGTGTACTTTTCAACTGCTAAAAATACTAGCACAAGTTTATTATTACAGATCTTAACATTTCCAAGGATAATACTGAAATGAAAACTACTACACTACCCAAGGGAATGCTCTCTGCTGTAATTTATCAAGAGCTGAAGCATTTAACCTCGGCATCACCCGTGTCAGAGACAAGACTACGCAAACCAATGGCAGATTACCTGGGCTCACAGTCAGCTGAAAGTAATGCAGCTTGTTGGGGTCAGGGAAATTCACTTTGCAGGTGCCTAAAAAGATAAAAATTTACATAATTCATACAAGAGGTGTAATATAATAATTATATGTGCAGCAAACATTACTTGCCCAGATATTATACAATCACATGTGAGAACTACATGAATAAATTCACTGCAGTAATGCCAACATCTTTCCACAGCTAATAATGGGTATGAAAATAAAGGATAAACCTAAAGGCGCAAGCACACGACTGTATATTTTTTCAGTGAGTTATTCATTTTTAAACCGGATATTACACTGAACCATAGAAGTCAATAGGGCCAGGCACCCATCTGTTTTCTTCATGGGATCGAGTGCCTGATCTGAGAGTCAAAATGGCACTCAGCACTTTAAAAGGAAATGTGCAGCGCTCATCCGTACCGCTTTTGCCTATGTCTACACATCAAAATCACTAGAACTGGAGAGACTGAAATCCTGGCTTTAAAATGGAAATTTTGAAAGAGTAACAACTTACAAAAACACAGGGCCTTGAAAAGTAGATTTAAAAAAAAAAACTGTATGTTTACTGAAAGCATATAACTAGTGTTGAGCGAACTTGTGTTTTAAGTTCTGCGTCTAAAGTTCGGGTTATCGAAGAATCCTGTTATGGATTCCGCTACCACGGACCATAACGCAATTTGGAATCCATAACGGGGTGCTTCGATAACCCGAACTTTGGACGCTGAACTTAATCAAGTTCGCTCAACACTACACATAAGCAAAAAACTACAGCTATCCTGACTACGTGGTGACAAACAGAAATAAAAAATAAAAAAAACAGAATCTTATGTTTGTGCATAAAACTCACCGCCTAGTAAAGGCTTACACACAGAAACGATGTAAAACAGATAAAAAAAGAGTACAGAGTTCATACATACCACTAACATATTATACAATCCATTAGAAAACGTGGTGTGGTGTTTAACAAGCAGGATATGCTCAACCCATATGCAGTTGTGCATGTATATAGGGGAGCACATCCTGCACTTGTAGTCCGTTGCTAGGGGCAATCAACAGCAAAAAATGCATACAATGGAAGATGCCAGCAACGGACTACAAGTACCACAATAACCATCCTACATACGATAGCGATAATGTGGATGTGGAGAACAATCAAAAACATAACCATAGCAAAGGCAGGTGCACTCTGCGGCAATACAACCCTCACGCTGATAAAATTGAGGGGTTAGTTCGACATATCCTACTAGAGTGCACCTTTGCTATACCACTAACATATGCATCAACAACAGCTTGCACTATTTAGCCTTCATCCACAAAAATGACAGAAATATAAAGTGCCCACCCACATCTACTATGCTGCCAAAATTTCTAAAAGTTACCATGATACCATGATACAGTGCAAGGGCAGACTGGGGACTTAAAGTGGAAAAAAAAAAATATGTGGTCCTGTGTCGTAGGTGGGTCCGAATTGACAGAAGGAAGGCAACACAAGTAGAAGGGGCCAACGTAAGGCAAAGTTCACGATTCAGTTATTTGTTCAGTCATTCCCATCAGTTAGGGCTCATTCAGCCGGCCGCAAAATTGCGCAATGTGTGAGGACCCATTTATTTCAACGGGGCCGCAAAAGATGCGGACAGCACACCGTGCCAGTCGGTCATGAACACAAAACAGCTGCAGATCTTTCCATTACACCTGATCTCTGAGTAGGCTTCACTACTGGTTTTGGATCACAATAACTGATGGAAATAACTGAAGTGTGAACTGGGCGTAAGCATCAAATACAAGAGTGAGGGTCTTATGAAAAATATTTTTTTCCTCTAAAACCTAGGTGCGTCTTATAGAGCAAAAATACAGTACATAACTTTGTAATACTGTTTTCAAAGGGATACTAGCGTCTATGTAGTTGGCTATAGCCGGCAGTCCCAATGCACATGCTCGACCTGCCGTTCCATTAATTTCAGGTGTCCCATGGGGTACAGGACCCCTTTCAAGTGATCAAGGGGGTCCCAGCAGTCAGACCCCATCAGTTTTAGTAGTTATCCCCAATCCTGTGGATACAGGATCACTGGAAAAAACCACAAGATGAAACAGAAGCAGTAAGGGGGCATTTCTGTCAGCAATGGCTATTCCCATAAAGGCGCTTTCAAATAATAATAAATAATGATAACACGTGAAGTAGTAGTAAAAGAAAACCAAATGCGTTTACTTACATGGCAGGTTGGCTTCAAGTTCTGCTACCTCTGTAAAAAAAAAATTAAAAGAACTGGTGAGGCAGAGATCTAGACTATCTTAGGATCTTTATATTCATGTAGAAGTGTCATTTGCTCCATATCTTTCTTGTGACAGATTTTCTTGCAATATAACAAAAACTTATATATATACACACACACATATTTTGGTTTTACATAAGAGCATTTTTGAAACAAAAAAAAATCATGTTTTAGTGTCTCCATTTTCTGAAGGCCGTATCTTTTTTTTTTTTTTAAACATAATTTTTATTGAATTTTATATGGTTCAACAAGGAGATACAAGAGTTTGTAAGAAATGACATTGTTACAAATCCATATCTTACATAGTACAAATCACCCAATGATCCCACCCTCCCTTCCCTCCCCCCCCAGAACATCCTATCAATATCTTTAGATCATGTAGCGCACTTAACCATCACTCTTTCCATCCGCCTTCAGTTCCAGTTTACCTAGAGTCCCTTTCAACTGTTCCTTCAGGTACCAAGCTGTAGTTACGTAAGGTACCATTACATTGGCAATCTCGTCCAAGGATAGAACCCGTGTTATGAACATTCTCCATTTTTTCATGAGTCTGCCCACACTGCTGTCTTTATTCCTTAGCGTCTCCGCACACGCCAAACGAAGACACATTTTCATTTGTGCTATAACTTCTTCCAACCCAGGTGTGGAGGATCTGAGCCAGTGGCACAAAATACATCGCTTTGCTGCTAAAATGCACAGATGTACGATCAAGGGCATTTTATCCGTATCAGGCTGACAATGCAAGAGAATGACATCCGCTGATAATGAGATCTCCACTTTCAGAGTGATTTTACACCATTGACAGAATTCTGTCCAAAATTTGGATATTTGTGGGCAGGTCCACATCCCGTGAAATACATCAGTGTTTCCCTCCTGGCATTTGGGGCATTTAACCAGTTTGTTTGCCAACCTTGCAGCTGGAGTATCAAAGAAGCCATATATTGCCCTGTGCATTATTTTGAATTGGGTTTCTCTCCATTTCTCACAAGGTGTTGCCATTCTTACCGCCATCCACCCTTTCAAAATACGCCCCGCTAAATCAGGGGTCTTCAGTTCTTTAATACACTTTTTAAACACTTGTGGGGTTACGGATTCCGATTGTATTTTATATAACCGCAGCGCAAAGTCTGCTAGAGACAGACGATTCGTTTTTGATAGCTTAAGGGCGTCAAAATTGTTAGATGGGAATTCTTTGGACAAATCTGCCACCCAAAAATTTATGACCTGCATGTAGGCCAAGAAGTGTTTTTTTGCCAGACCATAACTAGAACACATCTCGTTGAAAGTCATATATCTCCCCTCACTTTCCTGCCACAGGTCCCCTACATATCTTTTTTATTTTTTGGGCAATTGTCTTAGGTAGGGTCCCATTTTTTGCGGGATGAGATGACGGTTTGATTGGTACTATTTTGGGGTACATATGACTCTTGATCACTTTTTATACCGTTTTGTGGGAAGTGCGGTGGGCAAAAATTCAATTCCATCAGTTTTTTTTTTTTTATGGCGTTCACCATGCGGTAAAAGTATGTGATCCTTTTATAGATCAGGTCGTTACGGATGTGGCGATACAAAACATGTTTAGTGTTTTTATTTTTTTTCATTTTTAACCAATTATATGTTCAGATATAGGAAGACTTTTGTGACTCAGACCCACTTGGTTCTTGAAGATCCTTTGGGTCTGATGCCTCTACAATACACTGCAGTACACGCTGCCACACACAGCGCCCACCTGACGCTGCCACACACAGGGCCCACCTGACGCTGCCACACACAGGGCCCACCTGACGCTGCCACACACAGGGCCCACCTGACGCTGCCACACACAGGGCCCACCTGACGCTGCCACACACAGGGCCCACCTGACGCTGCCACACACAGGGCCCACCTGACGCTGCCACACACAGGGCCCACCTGACGCTATTGTTTACATATTACATACACAGCTCTACCACATGCCCATTACACAGATAGTTTACTATATACTGTACACACTGCACTCACAGCTCTGCAACATGTCCATTACACAGATATAACTGCGGTGTGCACATTACACAGAAAACCGTACAATAGACAATAGGTTACACTGACATAGCCCTGCTTTTAACACACGTTCCATACATAAAGTACCTCTGCATTCTCCACCAGCACAGTCCTACACTGAGCCTGTGTTCCCCTAACTCCTCCCATACACACGGCTGATCACATGACTGACATCCCCACAGGTCCTGTAACCACAATGCAGTGTTTAGTCCAGACTCTGCTCCTGGTTAGAGAGATGTCCGTGAGGCGCAGGGCTTCTCGGGAGAGGGGTGGGGATTCTCGGGAGAGGGCGGGGCTTCATGTGTGCCGGACCTGGCAGCTTCTGATACAGCGTTCCTGACTGGAGAAATGATTTTCTCCACAAAATAAATTAATTAGTGTAAAATAAATTATATATATATTTTTTTTTTATTTTTTTTACAAAAGGTGCCCATATCATTTAAAGACGGTAATTTATTAATTTCTTTTTTTTTTCTTTTTCGCGTTTTACTCCCAGCCCTCCCAATGTCATAACTTCTTATTTTCTCATTTACATAGCCGTAAGAGGGCTTGTTTTTTTGCAGGACAAGTTGTACTATCTAATTGCAACATTTACAGTTGAATACAATGTGGTAGGAAGTAGGGGGAAAAAATTCCAAATGGGATGAAATTATATATAAAAAAAAAAAAAAAAAAAACACACAGCCACAGCTTTATTTCTTTAGTCTTTCTTGCGATTTAATACTAAAAAAATAAATAAAAACTTTGGAAAAAAAAACGATTTTTTCTTTACATTGGCACATTCTGACTCCCATAACTTTATTTTTATGTGTACGGAGTTGTGGGAGGGCTCATTTTTTGCGGGGCGATCTGTACTTTTCAATTATACCATTTTGGGGTGTATATCACTTTTTAAATAATTTTTTTCTGGGATGGGAAGCGACCAAAAAATGGCAAATCAGCCATTTTGACTTTTTCCTGTTTCACCATTTGCCATAATTTGCCATATGGGATAACTATTTTTATATTTTAATAGTATGGGCGTTTCCACTCATGGCGATGCCCATGATGTACATTTTTTAAATATAGGTATTTTTATTTAAATTTTTGAGAAAGCGGGTGATTTCAATTCTTACATAGTTTTTATATTTAAATTTTTTTTTTACTTTTTAATAGTAGGAAACTACAACAAGCAATCATTAGACTGCTTCTCTCATAGACTCCAATCCATTAGCATTAGAGTTTATCAGACTTACACTGTGTTCCTATAGAGCCCTGACAGGGTCTCCATAGGAACTAATGTGCGGCTCTCCTGTACTGCTGAGTACAGAGGCTGCCGCATGCCACATCAGCTCCCCCAATTCTCGCAGGAGGGAGCAGGTACACGGCTGGGAGCGCGTGCTCCTGGTCTTTAATGGTCACATTTGACCATGGCATCTGATTGGTTAAATGTATGCGATTAACGTTATTACCGATCGCATACATTAGTCCCAGGTGCCAGCTGTTTAAAAAGGGCAAATGGGCGGCATTTTTAAATGCCCAACCACCGACGTAGATTTACATGGGGTGGTCGGAAAGGGGTTAATAAGCTTCAATGTTAAACTTCAAAAAGACGTCTCATCTTGTCATTACTAAGACGAGATGGGACTAAGTCCTGACAATGTGAGAAAAGCTATATACTGTATGTGATGCCCTTGAAATGCAGAGAATCATGTGCAAGTCTAAATGGAAATACAATAAACATTCTCAATGGGACTTAAAGAAAACATTAAAAAATAAATCAAGGGTAAAACCAATGGGGCCAGAATGGATGCGGGCAGCACATGTGCTATCTGCATTTCCGGATCCGCAAAAAAATAGAACATGTCCTATTCTTGTCCGCAATAGAGGACAAGAATAGGCATTTTCTATTATAGTGCAGGCCATGTGCACATGGCCGGTATCCGTGTTTTGCGGATCTGCAAAACACTTACGGACGTGTGAATGGAGCCTAAGAGTTCTGGAATGTATTGTATAATACTGACAGCAGTCAGTGTTATCCAATACCTCCAGACCTCTAAGGCAGTGTTTTTCAACCACTGTGCCGCGGCACACTAGTATGCCCTGAGATATTGTCCAGTGTGCCGTGTCCGTGAGCTCTAATTATTCGCGAATATTCGTGGTAAAAAAAAAATAAAAAAAAATCGCATGTGATTTTTTTACCACGAATATTCGCAAATAATTCGAGCTCAACACTATTCTCGAGGTCGCAGCAGGTCTTGCGGGATTTGGGAACATGCGCCCCGCGCGACTTGCACAGCAGCACTCGGAGGTGGAGCAGAGCCAAAGGAGAGACTGAGAGGGAAGGAGGACGGGACTCATCATCCAGAGCCAGGACAGGAGCCATAAGAGCAGGTAAGTAAGTTCATTCACAGGCACGCCAATTTAACTTCAAGCCAAGCACAGCACCACCCGGTCCTGAGATATGAGGAGAAGAGAGGGGAGAGGAGAGGGTAGGGGGGGCTGGGAACTTGACAATGATAGATGAGCTGGCGGGAAAAAAGCCCTCAGCTCAGGATGCACCTTCTGCACTGTATCAGCGAAGATCAAAGAAATAATTTCTTTGTGTTTATTTCATTCTTATTTAAGACACTTTGACGAGAATGACTTTATATAGTCAATATAGGGCTTATAGGCTACAGAGTTTAATTTTTTTAACATTTTCTAATGGTGGTGTGCCTCGTGATTTTTTTCATAAAAAAAGTGTGCCTTGGCACAAAAAAGGTTGAAAAACACTGCTCTAAGGGTTACATAGCATCATAAATCAATATAATGCTATGCCAGCCAGTCAGTGCTGGGAGGTCAGGACGGGTGGTCTCCCTAACAACGCTCGTGTGAGAGAGGCCTTAGGGTACGTCCACACGACGACATTTGTGGCACCAATGTCACGCGACAAGTTTTATAATGGGAGTCTATGGTGTCGCATTGCGACATGCGACAGCAACGCGACAGTCGCAGAAAAATCCATCTTGAATGGATTTTTGCGACTGTCGCGTCGCAGCATGTCGCAATGCGACACCATAGACTCCCATTATAACGCAACAAATGTCGTTGTGTGAACGTACCCTTAGGCCTAATTCACACGTCCGCAGTCTACGTCCACACCCGTTCTGCAAATTTGCAGAACGGGTGCAGACCCATTGATTTTGAATGGGGACGTGATGGATGCGGAGAGCACACGCGGCAGCTCCGCAAAAATATAGAGCATGTCCTATTCTTGCCCGCAATTGCGGACAAGTATAGGCATCTCTATAGGGCTGGTGGCAAGATGTTTTGCGGATCCGCAAAACACTACGGACGTGTGAATGGGGCCTTAGGCTGCACAATCTGTAAAAAGTAGAACCTCTGAGCTGCTCATTATCTAATCAGGAGATTGAACCCTGACAGGTTTGCATTTAAAAGGAAAAGAAAAAGACACATGCAAGCTGAAAATTATAGCTAAACAACACCTTGAAACAGTCAGACTATCCAAAAGTTATAAATGAAGAGTGTCTATCAGATATTTCTAATAAGTGGAATGCTAGAAGGGCATCGCACCAAGAGGTTTTCCAATTTCCATTGCCTTATCCTTGCAACCTGAAAGCTGCACAAATAACAGTATTTCAGCTTACAGCGTGTGCTGGAGGAGCGTCTCAGACAGTCGCCTATGCACAGCAGAGCTAAATGGATCTGGTGGCACTGTATTACCAGATGTGAGGTTGGGTTGCAATGAGAAATCAATTTTAATTTTACACTTCTGTTATGCAACATAAAGTTGCTACACATCGCAAATGTAGAATAAGCTTCTTCCAGGAAATACACAGAAAGTAGTGTTATGTAAGCTGCACCATCGATACAGCGAAACATATCCACAACAGCATCACAAGTAATTCATTGCTCATACTTAGGCCTCATGCACACGACCGTTTGTGTTTTGCAGTCCGCAAACCGCAGATCCGCAAAACACGGAAGCTGCTCTGCGTTCCGTTCCACAATTTGCAGAACGGAACACAGCCCATTGTAGAAATGCCTATTAATGTCCGCAAAATGGACAAGAATAGGACATGCTCTATTTTTTTTTGTGGGGCCACGGAACGGAGCAACGGATGCGGACAGCACACAGAGTGCTGTCCGCATCTTTTGCGGCGCCCCATTGAAGTGAATAGGTCCGCGCCCGAGCCGCAAAATATGCAGCTCGGATGCGGACCAAAACAACGGTGGTGTGCATGAGGCCTTAGACTTCATTCACATCACCGTTAAGCCTTTCCATTTTCCCGCTCCGAAAGAACGGATTCGCCACATAACTGAGCGAAACAGGGCCTAAAGACCCCATAGACTATAATGGGGTCCATTAGGTGTCCGCTCAGAAGATGATTTTGGAGTGGAGAAAAAAGTTGTGCATGCAGGACACCTAACGGACCCCATTATAGTCTATGGGATCTTTAGGCTTTGTTCCGCTCAGTTAGGGCTTAGTTATGTGCTGAATCCGACCTTTCCGTTTTTCTGCTCCTAAACTAAGCAGAAAAACGGAAACGCTGAACGGTTGATGTGAACGAAGCCTAACAAGTAGCAAATACATGGTGACCATCTGATCGCCATACAAGTGTGAGTAAGGCTCTATTCAGACGTCCGTGTGTTTTTTTCGGATCCATGGACACCGGCACGGACACCGGCAATGTGCATTCCTCATTTGCGGACAAGAATAGCACATGTTCTATTTTTTTGCAGAACGGAAGTGCGGACCCGGAAGTGCGGGTCCGCAATTCCGGATCCGTGCGGGACATAGTGTGTCCCCATAGAAATGAATAAGTCCGCAATTCCGTTCTGCAAAATGCGGAACAAAATTGCGGACGTGTTAATGGAGCCTAAAAGGCTTATATCCTTACTTACTATAACTTACCCTCTCTCCTCACTTCTTTCCCTTCCCCTTTTTGTCTTGGTTGTAGCGAGTGTTGGTCTTGTCTGGCTTTTATGTATTGTTCGCTCTTAGCCCTTGTTCTTATATTTTCATACCCTATAGCTGATTACTTAATATTGGTTTGACTCCTGTTTATGCTACATGCACACGATCGTGCCGCGTTTTGCGGTTCACAAATTGCGGATCTAGAAAACACGGATGCTGCCCGTGTTCGTTCTGCAATTTGTGGAACGGGACGCGAATAATAGAAATGCCTATTCTTGTCCACAAATGGACAAGAATAGGACAATTTTATTTTTATTTTTTGCAGGCCATGGAACGGAGCAATGGATGCGGACAGCACATGGAGTGCTGTCCGCATCTTTTGCGGCCCCCATTGAAGTGAATAGTCCTGCATCCGAGGCACAAAAAATGAGATTGTGTGAATGAGGCCTAATTGTGACCTTATCTTTAGTCCTCACCAGGCCTATATCTTGAATTTTAATATATATAATTTTTTATTTTTTTATTTTTTAATCTGTTTAAGTACGGTTTATGTTTAATTTGTGAGCAACTTCAAACTATAAATGATATATTCTCATTGCTACTCATTTATATCATGCTCCCTAAAATTTCTTGAGGCATTTGGTTCATTATATGCCTGTAATTTATTTATTTTTCTATGTTGCTCTATACCAAAAAAAAAAAATTAAAAAAAAAAAAAATTATACTTTTAAAAAATAAAATTATAACTAAGGGTACTTTCAGACTAGTGTTTAGGATTCCGTTTGTGAGATCCGTTTCAGGGCTCTTACAAATGGTCCAAAACGGATCAGTTAAGCCCCAATGCATTCTGAACAGATAAGGATGCGTTCAGAATGTATCAGTTCGGCTCCGTTCCGCCTCTATTCCGTTTTGGAGACGGACACCAAAACGCAGCTTGCAGCATTTTGGTGTCCGTCTGAAGAGGCGGAGCCTAACGGATCAGTTTTGAATTACAATGTAAGTCAATGGGGACGTATCCGTTTTCAATGACAATATGGTGCATTTGAAAACGGATCCGTTCCCCATTGACTTTCAATGTAATTCAAAACGGATCCGTTTTGGACTTTGTCATTTTTCTTTAAAACTAATGCAAACGGATACAAAAGTTTGCATCATAGGTGCGGATCCGTCTGTGCAAATAAACAGACGGATCCGCACCAACTCAAGTGTGAAAGTACCCTTAACTAGTGTTGAGCGAAGTAAGCTTTGGATGCTTCACCCGAAGTTGCTTCGTTCAAAACTTCGGAATAATACTGTACGGAGATTCGTCTCCGTATGGTATTAGAATGTATGGGCTCCGATGAGCCAAAGTAAGTTATTCACGAAGTCGCCCGTGACTTCATTGAATAACTTTGGTAGCTGAAAACAACTTTAAAACGTAAAACCGAACTCTGCTTCGGTTCCGAGGTACTAGTCGGAACCAAAACAGAGTTAGGTTTCAAGTGGTTTTCCACTTTAAAAAATCAACTACCGAAGTTATTCAACGAAGTCACACAAGATTTTGTGAATAACTTACTTTGGCTCATCGGAGCCCATACATTCTAATACTGTACGGAGACGAATCTTCATACAGTATTATTCTGAAGTTTTGAACGAAGCAACTTCGGATGAAGCATCGAAAACTCGCTTCGCTCAACACTAAGCTTAACTTTTAAAGAGTGCCATACAAGTGTGTATGGGGCTGGAGTATCGCATATGTACTAAAGCATATTTAGAAGAAAACATGTAAAATGTCTTTATTCTGCCCTAACCACTGATACATTTCTCTAATGTTTACAACGCAAGCAGCCGAGAAGGATAGAACCTAATGTGATCGACATCTCTGTCACCTTACCAAATTCACAGGATAGGTGATAAGTAACTGATGAAGGGTCTGACCACTATTACGAGAACGCTTGAGAATGCATACTGCTGCTCCAATCAATGTCTACGGGACTGCAAAAGATAGCCAAGTACAATACTCTGACAGACCCATACAGTTTGGAAGGAGCAGAAATGCATGTCCTTGACGGTGCCTTTAAATGGTGGGGTTCCAGTGCTCAGTTCCTCACTTATCATCTATGCTGTGCACAAGTCTAAGGCTAGGTTCACAAAACAACATTTGTCGCGCAACAATAAGTCGCGCAACAAATAGGGCACAACTACACTGCAACTTTTGTTGCACCAATGTCGCGCTACAATTTTTATAATGGTAGTCTATGGTGTTGCACTGCGACATGCAACATGCTGCGACGCAACAGTCGCAGAGAAATTCATCTTGAATTGATTTTTTGCGACTGTCGCGTTGAAGTCGCAGCATGTTGCATGTCGCAGTGCAACACCATAGACTCCCATTATAAAAATTGTAGCGCGACATTGGTGCAACAAAATGTCGCTGTGTGAACCTAGCCTTAATCTGGAACAGCCCTTTTACTCTTGCAATTATCACCTATGCAATCTGATCACTCTGTCAAATTACAAGGGGCAAATTTGGGGCACAAATTTCTGCACCTATCCCATTCATCTCAATAGAATCTGCAAAAATCCAAGTGCTTGCTGCCAAAACAGATGAAACAAATATTCTGTGTGCATTCATTTTAATGGGCGCTGGAGTCACCAGCTTCTTCCACTAAACAAGGGACGGAGCTGTGTATTATCGGGACCGGAGCTACAAGGTAACAGCTGATCGGCGGCGTTGTGCTGTTGGACCCCGGCCCATCTGATATCAATACAGACCGTTCATATCAAAATCCTGGACAACCATTTTAATGGGGTTTTCCAATTTAAGCAACTACCACTTAATTTACATTTTTCTCATTTACTTTTCAGTGGTCATTTCTGCAACATGTGAGCTAGATATTTAATGGTATAAACACATCTTGTAGAAGCAGGATGTGGAGGCATTAAGAAAAGAGGAAGCCATTTAGTTGGTGAATTAGTGATGTCACAGATTCTGACATTCTCATACTCCCATATGTAAGCTACATATGTGCATAATGAAGTCCAGATGTCAAGCTAGCTAGCATACTAAACTAAAGCCGTTCACAGCTTCATGGGAAAATATAGAACATAGAATCTGAAAATCCACTAAGGGTAAAAAACATTTCAAGTGTTACGCCATGCCAGAAATACAGTGAAACCTCTTCGAGAAGACCAACCAAAATTGCACTGAAAAGTGGTCTTCTAGTGGGGTGAGCTGCTCAAATAATGGTCAGTAACACAGGGGCACATTTATTAAGACCATCGTTTTAGACCTATAGCTGGCAGTGAATCGCCAAAGTTATGCAGATTCGCTGCCCCCTACATAACTTTGGCGCATCTAGCGCCAATTCTAAAGGTAACTTAGCTTCCTTGCTTTCTTACATTTGGACCATTTTCTACGCCTAAACTGGATGTAGAAAATGATAAATGAGACGGACCGGCCAGCCTGTTCCTTTCCATGCCCACTTTTTTAAACCTGGCGTGAGTTGGGAAGAAGTCGCAGATTCTGCCGCACTATTGCGTGCGACAGAATCTGCACCAGATATACGTCACAAAAGTGGCAAATATCTGGCCATAAATGACCCGCATAGTTTGAAGGCTGTAGAAAAACATCTGTCCATCCAATTCAGCCTAGTATTCTGCAAGTTGATCCAGAGGAAGGCAAAAAAAAATAAAAAATTTTGAGGTAGACACCAATTCCTTTCCAATTCCAATCAGAATAACTCCTTGGATCAACGATCTCCCGGGATCTTTCCAGAAATCTAGTAACTAACCTGTAATAAGAGGTCATAGACACCTGTTTAGGCCATTTTACTCCCTGGAAAAAGACTCATGTGTATTTTTACGCATGGTCTATTTCTAGTCAGGAGCGCTGTATCAGAAGCTGCCAGGTTCGGCAAACATGAAGCCCCACCCTCTCCCAAGAAGGCCCGCCCCTAACGGACATCTCTCTCACCAGGAGCAGCTCCAGACCACATTGTGGTTGCAGGACCTACGGTGATGTCACAGTCATGTGATCAGCCATGTGTATGGGAGGAGTTAGGGGAACACAGGCTCCATGTAGGACAGTGCAGAGGTACTTTATGTATGGAAGGTGTGTATAAAGCAGAGCTATGTCAGTGTAATCAGTCTATTGTACAGTTTTCTGTGTGTAATGTGCACACAGTAGTTCTATCTGTATAATGGGCGTAGCAGAATGTGTGTGTGGCGGCGTCAGGCGGGCGCCGCGTGTGGCGGCGTCAGGCGGGCGCCGCATGTGGCAGCAGTGGGAGACTAGCAATGGTTTCCCTGCAGAAATAGCATCCTATGCATTATATATCTGAATTACCCCAAAATTCGTACTCCTACTCGGCAAAAAAAAAATCCTCAAAATTGTTAAGAGGAGTATTTTTACTCTTCTGTAAAAAATGTAGTGCGACCTCTGCCTGTAATATTATTACACTCCAGAAATACATCCAGGCCCCTCTTGAACTCTTTTAGCGAGTTCATGTTTGTGTACAAACCTTCTTTCCTCCAGACGCAGAGGATGTCCCCTCATCACAGTCACAGTCCTGGGGATAAATAGATGATGGGAGAGATCTCTGTACTGATCCCCGATATATTTATACATAGTTATTAGATCTACCCTCAGTCGTCTTCTGTCCCATTACTTTTCATACCTTAACAAGTGGGAGGCACATATGCAAACTGTTATAATTCCTACACCGTTCACCTGATTTGGATGTAAATACCCTCAAAGTAAAGCTGACAGTCTGCAGTTAAAGCACATCTTGTTTGTTTCATTTCAAATCCATTGTGGTGGTGTAAAGAGCCAAAAATGTTAGAATTGTGCCGATGTTCCATTATTTATGGACATGACTATTACATGCAGCAATCTCCTCCTCAGCATGGGAAGGAGTTATCGCTAATGACATCACTTGTCCCCATACTGAATTCACTGTTTACCGGCAGCAGATCGTGATTATACAGCACAACCTGCCACTAACAAATGAGGATTTTTAACCCCTTTAGGACCCTGGGCCATTTTTCACCTTAAGGACCAGGCCATTTTTTGCAAATCTGACCAGTGTCACTTTATGTGGTGATAACTTTAAAACACTTTTACTTGTCCAAGCCATTATGAGATTGTTTTCTAGTCACATATTGTTCTTCATGACAGTAGTAAATTTAAGTCAAAATATTTCATTTTCATTTATTAAAAAAAATACTAACATTTACAAAAAATTATGAAAAATTCGCAATTTTTTTAAATTAACATTTTTCTGATTTTAAAACAGATAGTGATACCTCCTTAACCCCTTAAGGACTCAGCCCTATTTCACCCTAAGGACCTGGCCATTTTTTGCAAATCTGACCAGTGTCACTTTATGTGGTGATAACTTTAAAACGCTTTTTCTTATCCAGGCCATTCTGAGATTGTTTTTTCGTCACATATTGTACTTCATAACAGTGGTAAAATAAAGTTGAAAAATTTCATTTTTATTTATAAAAAAATACCAAATTTACCAAAAATTTGGAAAAATTCGCAATTTTCCAAGTTTCAATTTCTCTACTTCTATAATACATAGTAATAACACCAAAAAAGTTATTGATTTACATTCCCCATATGTCTACTTCATGTATCGATCATTTTGGGAATGCTATTTCATTTTTGGGGACGTTACAAGGCTTAGAAGTTTAGAAGCAAATCTTGAAATTTTTCAGAAATTTTCAAAACCCACTTTTAGGGACCAGTTCAGGTCTGAAGTCACTTTGTGAGGCTTACATAATAGAAACCACCCAAAAATTACCCCATTCTAAAAACTACACCCCTCAAGGTATTCAAAACTGATTTTACAAACGTAATTAACCCTTTAGGTTTTCCACAAAAGTTAATGGCAAATGGAGATAAAATTTCAGAATTTCGATTTTTGAAAAATTTTCCATTTCAATCCATTTTTCCAGTAACAAAGCAAGGGTTAACAGCCAAACAAATCTTAATATTTATTCCCCGATTCTGTAGTTTGCACGAACACCCAATATGTGGTCGTAAACTGCTGTATGGCCAAACTGCAGGGCGCAGAAGGAAAGGAGCGCCATATGGTTTTTGGAAGGTGGATTTTGCTGGACTGTTTTTTTGACACCATGTCCCATTTGAAGCCCCCGATGCACCCCTAGAGTAGAAACTCCATAAAAGTGACTCCATCTAAGAAACTACACCCTTCAAGGTATTCAAAACCAGTTTTGCAAACTTTGTTAACCCTTTAGGTGTTCCACAAGAGTTATTGGCAAATGGAGATGAAATTTCAGAATTTCTATTTTTGTTACCTTGTCTCAAAAAAGTGTAATATAGAGCAACCAAAAATCATATTTACCCTAAAATAGTACCAACAAAACTGACACCTTATCCCGTAGTTTCCAAAATGGGGTCACTTTTTGGATTTTCTACTGTAGGGGTGCATCAGGGGGGCTTCAAATGGGACATGGTGTCAAAAAACCAGTCCAGCAAAATCTGCCTTCCAAAAACCATATGGCGTTCCCTTCCTTCTACGCCCTGCCGTTTGGCCATACAGCAGTTTACGACCACATATGGGGTGTTTGTGCAAACAAGAGAATCAGGGCAATAAATATTGAGTTTTGTTTGGCTGTTAACCCTTGCTTTGTTACTGGAAAAATGGATTAAAATGGAAAATTTGCAAAAAAATTGCTGTTCTGGGACCGTTTTTATTTTTTGCTATTTACATTGTTGAAGTGACAGGTTAGATTGTGTGCTATTTCTATAGAGCAGGTTGTAACGGACGCGACAATACCAAATATGACTACTTTTTAGGGTTTTTGTTTCAGTTTTACATAATAAAGCATTTTTGAACAAAATTATTTTTAGTGTCTCCACATTCTGAAAGCCATAGTTTATTTTATTTTTTTGGGCGACTGTCTTATGTAGGGGCTCATTTTTTGCGGGATGAGATGGCGGTTTGATTGGCACTATCTTGGGGTGCATATGACATTTTGGTCGCTTGCTATTACACTTTTTGTGATGTAAGGTGACAAAAATGGCTTTTGACACCGTATTGATTATTATTTTTTTGATGTGTTCAGCTGAGGGGTTAGGTAATGTGTTATTTTTATAGAGCAGGTTGTGACGGACGCGGCAATACCTAATATGTATACTTTTTATTTATTTATATAAGTTTTACACAATAATATCATTTTTAAAAAAATAAATAAATCATGTTTTAGTGTCTCCATAGTTTGAGAGCCATATTTTTTTTTTTTTTTTGGGCGATTGTCCTATGTAGGGGCTCATTTTTTGCGGGATGAGGTGGCGGTTAGATTGACACTATTTGGGGGTCATATGAATTTTTGATCGCTTGTTATTACACCTTTTGTGATGTAAGGTGACAAAAAAATGGCTTTTTGACAAAGTTTTTATTTAATTTTTTTTACAGTTTTTACTTGAGGGGTTAGGTCAGGTGATATTTTTATAGAGCAGATTCTTACGGACGTGGAGATACCCAATATGTCTACTTTTTAGTTTTTATACATTTAACACTAAAAAGCATTTTTGAAACAAAAAAATCATGTTTTAGTCTGAGAAGCATAGATTTTTTATTTTTGTGCCAATTGTTTTAGGTAGGGGCTCATTTTTTGCGGGATGAGATGGCGGTTTGATTGGTACTATTTTGGGAGGCATACGCTTTTTGATCGCTTTGTATTACATTTTTAGTGATGTAAGTTGCCCAAAAATGGCTTATTTACACCATTTTTTTTTGTTTTTATGGCGTTCACCTGACCAGTTCAGTCATGTGATATTTTTATAGAGCAGATTTTTACGGACGTAGCGATACCTAATATGTGTAGTGTATTTTTATTTTATTTTTTTATTCAGTGATATGTGTTTTTTTCCATTTTTACTTTTTTTCACTTTTTACATTTTTTTGACCCAGACCCACTTGGTTCTGAAAGATCCAGTGGATCTGGTGTCTGTATAATACAGTACAGTACACTATATAGTGCACTGTACTGTATTTTGTACTTTACAAAGTCTGAATAGACCTTTAGCAGGTCTATTCAGACTTTCAGCACCATGGACACAGGGCGCTTCTGAAAGCGTCCTGTCTCCATGGCAACCATCACCCGCTGCCATAAGAGGGCAGCGGGTGATTGAAGCAGAAGGAGTGGAGCCCCCTCCCTCTGTGATCCCATACTGTCGGGGGGCTGCAAAGGCACAGCAGCCCCCCGATGGGAGAGGGAGGGAGCTCCCTCCCTGTTAACCCTTCCATACCGCGGTCCGTACGGACCGCGTGCATGAAGAGGTTAAGCGGCTGGCATCTGATCAAGCACAGATGCCAGCCGTTTCTATCAGAGTGTCAGCACACTAGACACCAGGGAAACATTACAGAGGAGGCGGGCAGGGGATCGCAATCGCGATCCCGCCCGCCGCACCGCCCGCCGCCTGCAACCACCCCCCCTGCACCCCCACAGCCACAATATGATTGGGGGCTGCAGGGGGGGTTAAAAATAAACACATTGGGGGCATTAACCCTCTGATCCCCGCGCACAAAAAGCTGCAAACCGCAGGTCTGAATTGACCTGCGGTTTGCAGCGATCACCGATATGGGGGTCACAAGACCCCCTGGGCATTGTAACAAGGTACCTGCTGAATGATTTCAGCAGGTACCTTGTTCGATCACTGCCAGCTGAGCAGCAGTGATCGGAACAACTCATGACGTACCTGTACGTCATGGGTCCTTAAGGACTCGGAAACCATGACGTACAGGTACGTCATGCGTCCTTAAGGGGTTAAATAGTTATTACTTTACATTTCCCATACGTCTACTTCATGTTTGGATCATTTTGTAAATTACATTTTATTTTTTGGGGACATTAGAAGGCTTAGAAGTTTAGAAGCAAGTCTTAAAATGTTTCCGAAAATTTCCAAAACTCAATTTTTAAGGACCAGTTCAGGTCTGAAGGCACTAAGTGGAGCTTTAATAATAGAAAACACCCATTTTAGAAACTACACCCCTCAAGGTATTCAAAATTGATTTTACAAACTGTTAACCCTTTAGGTTAAAGATGAAATTTCAGAATTTCACTTTTTTGTCCAATTTTCCATTTTAATCCATTTTTTCTGCTAACAAAGCAAGGGTTAACAGCCAAACAAAACTCAATATTTATTACCCTGATTCTGTGGTTTACAGAAACACCCCATATGTGGTCGTAAACGCCATATGGTTTTGGAGGGCAGATTTCACTGGGATAATTTTAAGTTGCCATGTCACATTTGAAGACCCCCTGATGCACCCGTAGAGTAGAAACTCCAAAAAAGTGACCACATTTTGGAAAATACGGGATAAGGTGGCAGTTTTGCTGGTACTATTTTAGGGTACATATGATTTTTGGCAACCTTTTTATTTTTTGTTTTTTTACAATGTTCATCTGACAGGTTAGATCATGTACTATTTTTACAGAGCAGGTTTTTACGAACGCGAAAATATCATATAGGACTTCATTTTTTAGTCAGTTTGTTTAAGTTTTACATAATAAAGCATTTTTTTATAAATAGATTTTTTAGTGTCTCCATATTCTGAAAGCCATATTATTTTGATTAGTACTATTTTAGGGTGCATATGACTTTTTGATCACTTGGTATTACACTGTTTGTGATATAAGGCGACAAAAAAAAGGCTTTTTGACACACTTTTTGTTAAATTTTTTTACGGTGTTTACCTGAGGGGTTAGGTCATGTGATATTTTTATACAGCAGGTTGTTACGGATGCGGCAATACAGAATATATCTACTTTTTTTTATTTTATTTGGGTAGGAGCTCATTTTTTGCGGGATGAGGTGACGGTTGGATTGGTACTATTTTGGGGGGCATACATTTTTTTGATCGCTTGGTGTTGCACTTATTGTGATATAAGGTGACAAAAAAAATTGGTATTTTAGCACATTTTTTATTTTATTTTTTCTACAGCGTTCAGGTGAGGGGGTGGACCGTGATATTTTTATAGAACCGGTCGTTATGGATGCGGCAATACCCAATATATCAGTTTTTCTTTTTTTTTTTCAATCTTTTTCACAATTTTATGTGTTTTATTTTGGGAAATTTTATTTATTTATTTTTACTTGAAACTATATTTTTTTTATTATGAAAAACATTTTATTTTTTGTCCCACTATGGGACTTCAACTTCTGGGGTCTGATCCGCTCTGCAGTGCATTACAATTCAACCTGTATTGTAATGCATTGGCTGTCAGGTTTTATGCTGACAGCCTGCCTGTGAGACCGAGCCTAAGGGCTGGACCTCACAGAGTTCCGTAGAGGGCTTGCCTTCTCTGCCATCGGGTCCCTGCCTCTGCAGCGGAGGGAACCCCATGAGGAAGCAGAGGGCACCCGTACCCTCCGCGAACCCTCTGAATGCCGCGGTCAGCTTTGACCGCAGCATACAAGGGGTTAATATGCCGGCATCGGTGTCTTCACCGACGCATGCAGCAGGGACCCGGCTATCAGTGACTGCTAGATCCGTGCTGCTGATCGGGCGGGCACAGCTCCTGCACTCGCTCGATCAGCCTGCCGTACATGTACGTCCCTGGTCCTTAAGTCACGTCCAGCTGTGAAGTACATGTACGGCAAGGGTCCTTAAGGGGTTAATCCTGCCAAAAGATTCCAATTACTCAAAAAAAGAACGTTTGCTTGTTCATCGGGTAATCAGCGGCAGTATTACACTGCCAAATTATCACTGTAAAATAAGAGCATTAGTGGTTTTATAACTTTTGTTGGCCACTTTTTACCCTGCAAATAGGCAATGCCAAGCAGTCTCCTAACCCTAGGCATCTGTAAATAACACCATTTACCTCAGAAATCCTTCCTGCGCTGTATGTAAAATGATTAGGGAAGAGTCCACTGGGTGTTGTAATGCTGACAAGAGTTTGGCATATTCATGAGCTGAAGAATGAACCCCACCTCCAATTTGTTGGCTGTTCACCTCCATCCCGCGCAGTGATGGCAGTATCAGCATCAGTATCAGCATCAGTTGCATGATCAAGATGTTTACTCCAACACATGCGCAATATTGTAGGTAAAGGATTTGCTTATGTGCACAGTAGTGCTTGAAAAGTGTGGGAATTCTCTCATTTTTTTGCATAAATTTAAACTAAAACTACATTAGAATTTCACACAATTCCTAACAGTAGATTAAAGATGCCGAAAGCAAACAAATTTATTAAGGAAAATTATCCACTAATCACATGACCATGAGTGGCAAAAGTATGTAAATCTTTGCTCTCGGTATATGGTGCGACCCCCGTGTGCAGTGTTATGAACAGTGGGTGCGCTAACTAACCGGTTTGACTGTGGGCTAGTCCTAAGGGGCCCCTATACAGGGATCTGGTCTTCGCTGTAGGGGAGCCACGAGGCTGCTACTTCTTCGAATAGTTCTGGTGTAGTTGACAGCTGACCCACAAAGATCAGAGACAATGGTGCAAGGCACCAAGGGGTCAGACAACGCTCTTCATCAGGGCACAGGCAGAATCAGGATCAGCAGCTTTTGTGCAACTCCGTAAAATAAGTCTAAGGTCAGGGCAGTCGACAAGGGTCAGTACTCTGGCCCCCATATGACATCACAGAAAACTGTTGCATAGTCTCCCCATTCTGGATGTTGCATATAAAAGAACAGGGGAAGTATGTCCAGGTGCAAAAAATGAATGGCCACTACAGTAGGCTTTCACAGTGTGCATGGTCACTTCTTTTGCCAGCTGTGCCCTGAGGATGGGACACTGAAGGCAGGAACTGTTTCTACCTCGCTAATGCCGAACACTTGATATGGAGCCTGCGCACAGGATGGTAGCGCCTATGAAGCAGTTCTCTATGATGTCAAATATAGGGGTCATAGTTACAAAAACAATGCAGAGGCACTTTTTACAGGGGCACCAGCCAGGTCCAAAAACAGTACAGGAAAAGAAACACGGAAGGATGTTAATGAAGACGACGTGCAGTGACAAAAATACAGTAAGTAACCCAAAAATGGAGCAAAATGGCCAAACTCCTTGAAATGAATAAATTACTAGCCTTACGGAATCCTTTCCAACAAACCTACAGTATACGAGTCTCCTCAGCTCCTCCTGCTCTACAACATGCTGCCTGCAGATTGCACTGCATTTCGTGGACAGGTTCTCTTTAAGAATTCTGAATAAGCCAAGCCTGAATATCTTTTTATTGGCACACATACCGATAGAAATACATTTTCATGATATTAATGTTTTATGAGTTTTTCATTATTTATGGGAGACTTGTTTCTGTTCCAACATAACATTAAAGTCTAGAGAAATGGACCGGGGCCCTCAGTTTATTGCATCTTCAGGGCTTGCTCTTATGCTTCTTAATCTGCACTATACATTGATGGCGAATATAGAGACATTTGCACAGAGGACGGATGGAAAAATATAAGCATGCAATATTAAAAGAGCTGTACGCTGGGGACGGGGCTGGCGCATTGTGGGGTGCGCCATTCTGAGGAGGTGTGTATATTATTTATTGCAGACATGTAAAGTGGATACCTCTGAACGAGGTCATCCCACTCATACGAGTAAACTTGATCTGGGCGCTATTTAATTTTAATTATTCAACTTTGTGCAGACAAGGAAGGCTTAAAACATTTAGCATTGAAGACTATCAACTCATGAGAGGGTCCAAAGAAAATCCGGATCCAAGAATAATGTAACACTGAACTTCATCCAAACGAACATAAGACGCAGCACTCACCACTGCAGATAAAACGTCTTTATTCTTGCTTCAGGAGCATAACATCAGGGCTGGGGCGGACAAACCCTCAACAGGCACCACGCTCAGTAGCGACGGCCGTTTCAAACCAAATGTGCTTCTTCCGGCTACTACCATGACGGCGTATCAACAACAATGAAGTTCTTCTGCACTTCATCGTTGTTGATAATGTAAGGCCCCATGCACACGACCGTTGTTTGTTTCCGCGTCCGTTCCGTTTTTTTTTCACGGATAGGATGCTTCCCCATTCATTTCAATGGGTCCGTCAAAAAATGCGGATGGTCAACCGTTTTTGTTCCGCATCCGTGATCCGTGTTTTCATTCCGTCAAAAAAATAGTGCATGTCCTATTTTTTTTCATGTTTGCGGACAAGGATAGGCATTTTTACAATGGATCTGCCATAAAAATCGGATCCGTCCAAAAAAATGGTCCGTCATCCGTTTTTTTTGACGGACGCAAAATTTGCAGGAGGAGTGGACGCGGAGGCAGGCAACGGTCGTGTGCATGTAGCCTAACACTGACCTATTAACCCACAATTAGAGGAGGAGCACAAAAAAGATTAACTGTAACGTAACCATGTTACAAGATTCCCCCTTTGTCTTCACGTGAGATCAGCCACCACAAAGTGTCTGGCAGTGGCTCTTCCCATTCCGAACACATGCATACCTGACTGAGCTGTGTGTGCATGTGTAAGGGGGAAGCGGGAGAGCTGGCTGTTTGGATGACATCTATGTAATGTGTACGGTCAGCTTTAGGTGGAAGTCTGCAGCAAGCATTCAATTCCACTGCGGCGCCACAACAGGCAAAATGAAGTATTAAAGAGTAGCTATTGAAATTAGCAGGTGGCCTGTTTAAAGTACACAGTCAGAGATGCTTTTTACAGCTGCTTCTTCACTTTGGCTCACAGAAGGTCTTTTATGCGGGAGCGGTCTATTACCTTCGTAGTACTTAATCAGTATGAATTTTGAGTAGGAGGTTTATGAATTTCATAACAGTGGATCTGGATATTTTTGTCTGGGACTCCTAAGATTAGGATGTTTCTGGCAGCAGAAAATAGGATCAGATTCTAATAGTACCGGGTCAATTTGTAAAACATGGAGGGTACGTTGATGATCTTAAAGAGGTATAAAATGTTTGCGGGAGTTTGATCTGGGAAGAAAAGCATGCTTACTCTCTTCCATACGCTGGCTCTGCTCGGGTCCCTATTTCTCAGGATAGGACATCAATTCCAGATCAGCGGCGGGACTATTCCTGGCACCCTCGCCGATCAGATGCCGAAGAGAAAGCAGCGCTCGTACAAGCGCTGTGTTCTCTTCTCCATTTACCTTCTTACCATCGACATTGCAGCGGTGAGCAGGTGTAACTTCAGTTCCACCATTCCATTCACTTCAATGTGACAGTTCATACATGCATTGTATTCTATTCAAACAGCTGATTGCCGGGGGTACCGGCAGTCGACCCCCCGTCTTTCTGATATTGATGGATAGTTCATCAATATAACAAAAGCGGACAACCCCTTTAAGATCACCAAAATATAGCTGGTAACATATGCAGTGCAATGCACACTAACAGACAGCGTGCCTGCAGTACACACTGTCCAAACAAGAGCTATCAACACGAGTAGAAGAGTCCAAATTTAAACCTATCTACACACAGATATTGTTTCACTGATGGAACGGCATCTTCAGGAGTATGCAGTGCTATACAGCGAACATAGCAGAGCCAAATGACATCACCAGACAGGAATTACAGAGTGCTTTACCACCCCTACAACAAGCTTCTTTGAGGGGGTAAAGGCATTTGGGGTTCCCAAGGAGTGGAAACATTTGTAAGGAATTCCCTTGCAGTAAATCTGCCACATGTACACTTGGGGCCAACCTGCACAGCTAGAGGTTTATTATAACTCATATCCCTTCTTGGCGCAGTGTCTGAATAGATTCTGCTAGAAACCATGGTGGGTATCCGCTTGTGGTTTAGCTCCAATCAATAGGGCTAAACCGCGAGCAGGTCCATGGAATTCAAGGTGAAACACCGGTGGCTCAGTGGTTAGCACTAGTGCTTTGCAGCACTGCATTATTAGGTTCCAATCTGACCAAGGACAACATCTGCATGGGGTTTGTGTGGGTTTCCTCTTGTTTCCTCCCACACTGCAAAGACATACTAATAGGGAACTTAGATTGTGAGCCGCATTGGCCTGACGCTAATGTCTGTAAAGTGCTGCGGAATATAGTAGCGCTATAGAAGTGCATAACATAAATGAAGGATGTGGTTGGCTTGCGGCACACATACAGCTTTTACATCAAACCAAGAACAGAGTCATAATCGTAAAGTATTGATCTAAAAAAAATGCACAACTATGCACTTCATCCCCCCTGCTATATTACAGAACACCAGTGACTGCCTGTCCGCTGTCTCTAACATCATGTCCTCTCTCTATCTGAAACGGAATCTTTAAAAGTCTGAACTTCTTATATGTTCTCTCCATCTACTAACCTACCTAAACCAGATATCTCCATCTCAGTGTGTGGCACTACCATCGCGCCTAGGCAGCACCCCCGCTGGTCTCGGTATTGTTTGACACTGATCTTTCCTTCACCCCCTATATTCAATCTCTCACCCGTTTATGTTTTCGGCACCATAAAAAATATCTCTAGAATCTGCCGATTTCTCACTATGGAAACAACAAAAACTCTCATTTTTGCCCTGATCCATTCCCACCTTGATCACTGTAGCTCACTATTAATTAGCCTCCCCCTCACCAGACTATCCTTAATGCAGCAGCCAGGGTCACCCATCTGTCCAACCGCTACTCCAATGCCTTCGCCCTGTGCCAGTCATTTCACTCGTTGCCCATACAGTACAGAATCCAACTTATAAGGGCACATGCACATAACAGCATGTATTTTGCAGTCCGCAAAAAATACGGATGACGTCCGTGTGCATTCCATATTTTGTGGAACGGAACATCTGGCCCCTAATAGAACAGTACTATCCTTGTCCATAATGCGGACAATAATAATACAGAGTGGACACATGGACATACGGAAACAAAATGCACACTTTTTTTTTGCGGACCCATTGAAATGAATGGTTCCTCATGCGGTCCGCGAAAAACCCCGAAAAGGACACAGAAAGAAAATACGTTCGTGTGCATGAGCCCTTAACCTGCTCACCCACAAAGCTCTCCACAGTGCTGCACTACCTTACATCTCTGTCTACCACCCTACTCCTGCTCTATACTCTACAAACGACTTACATCCACCATAATTCGAACCTGTCCCTCCCGGCTTCAAGACTTCTCCCGAGCTGCACCAGTTCTTTGGAACGCCCTACCGCAAGAAATTAAGTTAAATCACAAGAAACACCGTTTTAGGCGCTCCCTAAAAACACTTATTTTTAGGGTGGCCTATAACAACCCCTGATCTAACTCCTCTCCATATATTTTTTCATCATCTTTCTGAACCCAATACTCAACCAAACTCTCCACCACACCCATGGCATCCAAAACCACTTCACAAACCGGCTGATGGCGGCTCATGCAGCTTTATATTTACTCCCAAGATGGTTGGACCATTGTACAAAACAAGCAATGTTACCTTTTGTGTCATCGCCTCATAGACTGTAGGCTCTTGCGAGCAGGGCCCTCATTCCACTTAAAAAGTAATTATCAACTTTTCTGTTGCTATGTTTGTACATGAACTGCACCCTTAAACTGTAAAGCGTTGCGGAATATGTTGGCGCTATATAAATAAAAATTATCATTATTATAAGTTGACGACACAGGCAGGAGCAGCAATGTGTGCTCCTGCCCATACACCGCTGCAGGCGCCATTGCTACAGTGTAAGAAATCCGAACTCCGCACACCACCGAGAAGTCAGCGAAGTGCCCGATATAGTAAATTTAAAGCATGGTAGAAATCAACCAATTTCTTTAGTAAAAAGGCAAAAACCATTAATAAAGTATATTGGAAAAATTATTTTTAGGGAGTTTTGGAAATGTCAAAAAAAGTTAAATAAAAGTTTAGTTACTATTTAATACAGATCTACTTCCACCTTGGATTTTTTTGGAGTACATCTTAATTATTACAATTAAAGTAGGCACAACGCATTACCTTTAATAAGTAATCTGTCTCGGATGGATACCCTGCGAGTGGAGTCAGAGGCCGTGCTGGATGCCCTGCTCCCTTTCACACCATCATCCCGCTTTAGCTTGCTCGCCAACGTCAACATCCCGCCTTATTTTTACCTACGAATCAAAACGACATTATATTTATGTTTCATGGAACACGAATTAAACATCCAAACACACTGTATACATTTTTATGTGTTTTTTTTTATACAACTTGGGCAACACACACACAGACACAAACATGGCCACATTACAACAGCCTGAAACCAGACCAAGGGCTCATTCACATGACTGTATGATTGGGTCTGCATACATTCTGCAATTTTGCGGAACGGGTGCAGACCCATTCATTTCAATGGGGCCGCAAAAGATGCGGACAGCACACCGTGTTGATAGAGCATGTCCTATTCTTGTCCGTAATTGCTGATAAGAATAGGCATTTCTATCATAAAGCCGGCCATGTGCGGCCCACACACAAGCCGGTATCCTTGTTTTGTGGATCTGCAAATTGCGGACCGCAAAACACTAAGGTCATGTGAATGTTTCCTAACAGTGGCTTCCGTTGCGTATTAATGGGGTTGTCTAAACCTATGATATGTAGATATATTAGGTGCATCCTTCAGGCAGCGCAGGGGATATCATCATAAAACACTGGTCTATGATAAATTCCCCCCACCGTTTACCCTAAGGGTAGGTTCACACAGTTTTTTGGAGGTGGTTTTGAGGCAGTTCTTCCTGCAGGTTTTTCAGCCAAAGCCAGAAGTGGATTAAAAAGGGAAATAAAAAAAAGAAATATAAAGAAAGGACTTACACTTCTCCTTACTGCTGGATTCACTTCTGGCTTTGGCTAGTTTCACACTAGCGGCAGCGGATGATCCGTGCTGCCGCTAGTGCACGCGTGCCACCGGAGGTCCACTCCGGCCCCACTGACTATAATGGGGGCGGGCTGGAGATCCGGCGACAGCACGGCAAACATGCTGAGAGGCGGCCAGAATAAAACGTCAATGGGGCCGGAGCGGACCTCCGGCGGCATGCGTGCATTAGCGGCAGCACGGATCCGGCAGGCTGTTCCCCTGCCGGAACAGCCTGCCGGAGAAGGCTGCCACTAGTGTGAAACTAGCCTTTGGCTGAAAAACCTGCAGGAAAATCTGCTTCAAAACCTCCTCCAAAAAACTCTGAGTGAACCTACTATTAAGGCTTCATGCACACGACCGTCGGTGTTTTGCAGTCCGCAAACCGCGGATCCGCAAAACAAGGAAGCTGCTCTGCATTCCGTTCCGCAAATTGCCCATTATAGAAATGCCTATTCTTGTCCGCAAAAGACAAAAAGACATGCTCTATTTTTTTGCGGGGGCACGGACCGGAGCAACGGATGCGGACAGCACACAGAGTGCTGTCCGCATCTTTTGCGGCCCCATTGAAGTGAATGGGTCCGCGGCCGAGCCGCAAAATATGCGGTTTGGACGCGGACCACAACAACGGCCGTGTGCATGAGGCCTAAAAGTACCTTCACACACAGAAGATTTTGTCGCAGATTTTGACTGACAATCAGTTCCATTCACCTAAATCGGACTTGAAGAAATCCATGTCGCAAAAAAAAACAAAAAAAAAAACATTCAGTTGAATGGAGCTGCTTTTTATTCACAGAAATTTTCAGCAAACAGAATCTGTCACGTGTGAAGGCGCCTTAGAATTCTGCACCGTTCAGTGCAGATACGCTGAGAATTTTCACTACAGAAAATCTGCCCCAGACCAGTCTCGTGTGAAGGTACACTTAACCCTGCATCTGCATTACTAGATCACTCTTGTTACTGACAGGATTAACTGAATTCTGCAAAAAAAGTAAAAAAATTTGATTAAACACCTCACATATCGCCCACCGTTCAGTCACTTCCTGAAAGGCACCAGGGAACGGTGGAAGCATTGGTGGGGGGTGGGGGATCAGCAAGGTTAACTGTTTTACATTAACTTTAAAGAGGACCTGTCACCACTCCTGACGTGCCTGTTTTAAAAGCTTCATGAATTCCCCATGTAATAATAATTCTGGAGCATCTATTCTTATGGCTCTATATCGTGTCATTCCTTTATTATTTCTACTATAAGTTATGAATGAATTGTCAGCAGTCTGCAGTAAGGGTACAGAGGGTGGTAACCAGTTGGGGGTGTGTCCCTGCACAGTCTCACGTTATCCAATCAGTGCTGCAATTTCAGACTGTGCAGGAACACCCCCCCAACTGGTTACCACCCCTCTGTACCCTTACTCTGGAGAGTATTCTGGAGATTTTATTATTTTCCCTTATAACATGGTTATAAGGGAAAATAATAGCATTCTTAATAAAGAATGCTTTGTAAAATGAAGAGGAAGGGGTTAAAAATAAAAAACTGAACTCACCTTAGCCACTTGATCTCTCTCTTCTCTCTTCAAGCTTCAGCTACCAGCTAAAGGACCTGTGATGACGTCACATCACATGGTCCAATCACATGGTCTGTGATGGACCATGTGATTGGACCATGTGATGTCATCACAGGTCCTTTAGACGGCAGCTAATGCTTGGAGAGAAGAGAGATCGCCAACTACGCGATCAAGTGGCTAAGGTGAGTTGTTTTTTATTTTTAACCCCTTAATCCACATTTTACAAAGCATTCTTTATTGAGAATACTATTATTTTCCCTTACAACCATGTTATAAGGGAAAATAATAAAGATCGGGTCCCGTCTCTTAGCAACCATGCGGGAAAATCGCACTGCATCCGCACTTGCTTGCGGATGCTTGCGATTTTCCCGCAGCTACATTCACTTCTATGGGGCCTGCGTTGCGTGAAAAACGCAGAAACTGGAGCATGCTGCGATTTTCACGCAACGCACAAATGATGCGTGAAAATCACCGCTCATGTGCACAGCCCTATAGAAATGAATGGGTCCGGATTCAGTGCGGGTGCAATGCATTCACCTCACGCATTGCATCTGCGCGGAAATCACGTCCGTGTGAAAAGGGGCCTTACTGTTTCAAAATCTCATTAACAAAGCTGAGTTCAGCTTTGGATTCTGGAACAGTAATTCATGTGCATAAACGAAGTGTAACTTGCCAGGCCCCAGCGGGGGCTATACATTTTAGCGCACTACAAAGAAGATATTGTAAACAAAGTTTTCAAACGAATTGGGTTTGGATATTGTAATCCGGACCTGATTTGCTCAAGGCTTGTTATTATCCATATTGTCTCCTTTGCTGGCTGGATCAGCATTCCAGATGGCGACTTACAATTGCAAAATGACCACAAATGTAGTCTTGTCGCCATTTGCGCCTAGACCCTCCGCTGCTCTGCCGCTTTAAGAAATTTCATCCAGCAGACACACGCTGTTGGGTGAAGATCCGTCTGACCCTCACATTATCCGGCATAGAGGGTGGGCGGGGGTTGGGTTCCCGTGTCCCGCTTCCAGCAATTTCCAGCTTCCCGGCCATCGCTCGAGCAGTCACCGCCCCTTCACGTGTATTCGCTACTGCACGAACAATGCTTGTTTCTATTTGACGGTTGTGAGTCTCCTCCTGTGTCCTGCTCGCTGATTGGCTTGTGAGTGTGGTGGGCGGAACAAGCGTCGCCTGTGTGTTGTCTATAGATCCTGAGAAGGGAACTGGCCGGAACGTGCTTGTAGTGGCCTACACGGTGTAAACTGGCACTGACTAGAGTTGAGCGAACTTCTATTTTTACTTCGGCGTCCAAAGTTCAGGTTATCGAAGCATCCCGTTATGGATTCCTTTACCGCGGTCCATAACAGCATTTGGAATCCATAAGGGGCTGCTTCATTGAACCCGAACCTTGGACAATCCTAAGGACCTGGGGTGACGTCACAGTCATGTGATCAGTGCAGGGGGCGTGGCTCAGCACTGGATCACCTCTTATCCAATCCAGTGCTGAGCCACGCCCCCTGCACTGATCACATGATGGCGACGTCACCCCAGGTCCTTCGTGTTGTCCAAGGTTCAGGTTCAATGAAGCAGCCCCTTATGGATTCCAAATGCCGTTACATAACGGGATGCTACCATAACCCCAACCCGAACTTTGGACGCCGAACTAAAAATAGAAGTTCGCTCAACTCTAGCGCTGACCAGTCCAGACAAACCTTTATCTTCAAAATGGAACTCCCTCCCTTTCCTCTTGCCGCACTGCATCAAATTGAAGATGTCTGCTTGCTGTTGGTGAATGCAGATGCTCATGCTTACATCCAAAACCTGCAATCCAGTGGTAAATGCCATGTTTTAGCTACACTGATATTGTAACAGAACCTCAGCTGTAATAAGCAGAAGGTTAAGACAGTTTTCAGTGTCCCAGTGGCTGACTGCAAGCAGAGAGTTTGAAAATAGTGAGGTAGTAACACACAGTAAATAAACACATATGTACAGAGGCTGAAAACCCATCCTGGTGACAGAGCTGTGGCTTTGTTACAATGTGTCAGTGTAGCTTGGTGCTGGATTACAGGGTGGTCGTAACCACGGAAACGAGCCGTGTATAATGTGATGGAAAAATGAATCCAGCCAGCAAAGGAGGCAATATGGATAATCACAATACATTAGTAAGTGCCTTGTAATAACTTCCTCTACATGATAAATGCCCCTTTAGGGTACGTTCACACGACGACAATTGTCGCGCGACAAATAGGGCACAACTTCACTGCAACATTTGTCGCGCGACATTTTGTCGCACTATTGTCGCGCGACAATTTTTATAATGGGAGTCTATGGTGTCGCATTGCGACATGCGACATGCTGCGACTGCGACGCGACAGTCGCAGAAAAACCCATCTTGAATGGATTTTCTCCGACTTTCGTGTCGCAGTCGCAGCATGTCGCATGTCGCACTGCGACACCATAGACTCCCATTATAAAAATTGTCGCGCGACAATAGTGTGACTTTTAGTCGCGCGACAACTGTCGTCGTGTGAACGTACCCTTAAAGAGGACCTTTCATCAGGGTAAAAAATGTGTACTAAGTATGCTGACATGTAGAGCGGCGCCCAGGGATCTCCCTGCAATTACTATTATCCCTGGGTGCCGCTCCGTTCGCCCGGTATAGGCTCCGGTATCTTCTAGGACTTGGTTATACTAGGAGGAGCCTAGTATCACTTGGTTATAGTAGGTGTATCCCAGGCTGTAGCCCTGGCCAATCGCAGAGCTCAGCTCACAGCCTGGGAGAAAAAAACTCCCAGGCTGTGAGCTGAGCTCTGCGATTGGCCAGCGCTACAGCCTGGGATACACCTACTATAACCAAGTGATACTAGGCTCCTCCTAGTAGAACCAAGTCCCAGAATATACTGGAGCCTATACCGGGCGAACGGAGCGGCGCCCAGGGATAATAGTAAGTGCAGGGAGATCCCTGGGCACCGCTCTACGTGTCAGCATACTTAGTACACATTTTGTACCCTGATGAAAAGTCCTCTTTAAGGCAAAGTACAGTGGAATATGACCCCAAAGACCTGACTTTAAGGTGAAGTCCTTCTTTTAAAGACATAGGGTGGGCTTCAGGAGGAAGGCTATATGGTGGCGTGTTTACAGGCATCTTTGGTGTCGCTGTGTACGTGAGGTACTGATGTTTCCATATAGAGAAGAGGGTCAGCAACCTCTGGTACTCCAGCTGTTGGGAAACTACAAGTCCCAGCATGCTCCATTCACTTGTATGGGAGTCCCAAGAACCGTTGGGAGTTGTAGTTTTTTATAATAACTGGAGTACCGGAGAGTGCTGACCCCTGCTATGGAGTATCAGACGTGTGGCTAGGGAGTCGCTGGGCAGAAGTAGACTAAATGGACTGGATATCTGCCCCCTGTCCAGCCGGGACATGAGCCTCTCCTGTAGATGTTCTCTACTATGGCACCACCATCTATAACTACATCCACCCCAACAGGGTATCCCAAAGGGCCCCAAAACCTAGGAACAAGGGCCACTGGATGTGTAAGGAGTAGTCACCAAGGTACAAACAAGACTGACAGACACTATGCAGTCCTGTCACACTGCCCCATGTCATCACAGAGTGACAGGACTGCTGCCAGAAGTGTATGTGACTGTCACCTGCCCTCAGCCGGCCTCTGCTCCGGGGGGAGAAGCTCCCGGCACGGTCACACTCCCCTACAGCAACTCGGCCAAATCAAGTCTCCGGAAAACCGGCCCGCTCCTCACTTCTTCTGCAGGGACGCCATCTTCTTTCGGTAGATGCTAGCTCCTAGTGGTCTGAAGGACCTTTGATGATGTCAGGACCATGTGATCAGTCATGTGTGTGGGAGGAGTCTGAGCTCTGCTCTACCTTCCCGATTTGTTCCGTCCTCAGCGTGTGAAACACTAGTGTTCTGTGCTGGTTGTGGGGATGTATCCATCAGAGCAATAAAACACGGCTCTGCACGACATACGTAGCTCTGTATTGTATTCATGACATACACAGCTCTGTATTGTATTCATGACAAACACAGCTCTTCACGACATACACAGCTTTGTACTGTATTCATGACATACACAGCTCTGCACGACATACACAGCTTTGTACTGTATTCATGACATACACAGCTCTGCACGACATACACAGCTTTGTACTGTATTCATGACATACACAGCTCTGTAGGACATACACAGTTCTGTACTGTATTTATGACTCACACAGCTCTATACTACATGCAAGACACACACTGATCTGTACTCCATACATGACATACAATGATCTGTACTTCATACATGACACACACTGATCTGTACTCCATACATGACACACACTGATCTGTACTCCATACATGACACAGACTGATCTGTACTCCATACATGACACACACTGATCTGTACTCCATACATGACACAGACTGATCTGTACTCCATACATGACACACACTGATCTGTACTCCATACATGACACACACTGATCTGTACTCCATACATGACACAGACTGATCTGTGCTACATACATGACACACACTGATCTGTACTCCATACATGACACACATTGATCTGTACTCCATACATGACAGACTCTGATCTGTACTCCATACATGACACAGACTGATCTGTACTCCATACATGACACACTCTGATCTGTACTCCATACATGACACAGACTGATCTGTACTCCATACATGACACACACTGATCTGTACTCCATACATGACACACATTGATCTCTACTCCATACATAACACACACTGATCTGTACTCCATACATGAAACTGACTGATCTGTACTCCATACATGACACACACTGCTCTATACTCCATACATGACACACACTGATCTGTACTCCATACATGACACACACTGATCTGTACTCCATACATGACACACACTGATCTGTACTCCATACATGACACACATTGATCTGTACTCCATACATGACACAGACTGATCCGTACTCCATATATGACACACACTGATCTGTACTCCATACATGAAACTGACTGATCTGTACTCCATACATGACACACACTGCTCTATACTCCATACATGACACAACTGATCTGTACTCCATACATGACACACACTGATCTTTGCTCCATACATGACACACACTGGTTTGTACTCCATACATGACACACACTGATCTGTACTCCATACATGACACACACTGATCTGTACTCCATACATGACACACACTGATCTGTACTCCATACATGACACAGACTGATCTGTACTCCATACATGACACACACTGATCTGTACTCCATACATGACACACACTGATCTGTACTCCATACATGACACACACTGATCTGTACTCCATACATGACACACACTGATCTGTACTCCATACATGACACACACTGATCTGTACTCCATACATGACACACACTGATCTGTACTCCATACATGACACACACTGATCTGTACTCCATACATGACACACACTGATCTGTACTCCATACATGACACACACTGATCTGTACTCCATACATGACACACACTGATCTGTACTCCATACATGACACACACTGATCTGTACTCCATACATGACACACACTGATCTGTACTCCATACATGACACACACTGATCTGTACTCCATACATGACTGACACACTGATCTGTACTCCATACATGACACACACTGATCTGTACTCCATACATGACACACACTGATCTGTACTCCATACATGACACACACTGATCTGTACTCCATACATGACACACACTGATCTGTACTCCATACATGACACACACTGATCTGTACTCCATACATGACACACACTGATCTGTACTCCATACATGACACACACTGATCTGTACTCCATACATGACACACACTGATCTGTACTCCATACATGACACACACTGATCTGTACTCCATACATGACACACACTGATCTGTACTCCATACATGACACACACTGATCTGTACTCCATACATGACACACACTGATCTGTACTCCATACATGACACACACTGATCTGTACTCCATACATGACACACACTGATCTGTACTCCATACATGACACACACTGATCTGTACTCCATACATGACACACACTGATCTGTACTCCATACATGACACACACTGATCTGTACTCCATACATGACACACACTGATCTGTACTCCATACATGACACAGACTGATCTGTACTCCATACATGACACACACTGATCTGTACTCCATACATGACACACACTGATCTGTACTCCATACATGACACACACTGATCTGTACTCCATACATGACACACACTGATCTGTACTCCATACATGACACACACTGATCTGTACTCCATACATGACACACACTGATCTGTACTCCATACATGACACACACTGATCTGTACTCCATACATGACACACACTGATCTGTACTCCATACATGACACACACTGATCTGTACTCCATACATGACACACACTGATCTGTACTCCATACATGACACACACTGATCTGTACTCCATACATGACACACACTGATCTGTACTCCATACATGACACACACTGATCTGTACTCCATACATGACACACACTGATCTGTACTCCATACATGACACACACTGATCTGTACTCCATACATGACACACACTGATCTGTACTCCATACATGACACACATTGATCTGTACTCCATACATGACACACACTGATCTGTACTCCATACATGACACACACTGATCTGTACTCCATACATGACACACACTGATCTGTACTCCATACATGACACACACTGAGCTGTACTCCATACATGACACACACTGATCTGTACTCCATACATGACACACACTGATCTGTACTCCATACATGACACACACTGATCTGTACTCCATACATGACACACACTGATCTGTACTCCATACATGACACACACTGCTCTGTACTCCATATATGACACACACTGATCTGTACTCCATACATGACACACATTGATCTGTACTCCATACATGACATACCCTGCTCTGTACTCCATACATGACACACACTGATTTGTACTCCATACATCACACACACTGATCTGTACTCCATACATGACACACATTGATCTGTACTCCATACATGACACACACTGATCTGTACTCCATACATGACACACACTGATCTGTACTCCATACATGACACACACTGATCTGTACTCCATACATGACACACACTGAGCTGTACTCCATACATGACACTCACTGAGCTGTATTCCATACATGACACACACTGATCTGTACTCCATACATGACACACACTGATCTGTACTCCATATATGACACACACTGATATGTACTCCATACATGACATACGCAGTTCTGTACTCCATACATTACACACACTGATCTGTACTCCATACCTGACACACACTGCTCTGTACTCCATACATGACACACACTGATCTGTACTCCATACATGACACACACTGATCTGTACTCCATACATGACACACACTGATCTGTACTCCATACATGACACACACTGATCTGTACTCCATACATGACACAGACTGATCTGTACTCCATACATGACATACATTGATCTGTACTCCATACATGACACACACTGATCTGTACTCCATACATGACACACACTGATCTGTGCTCCATACATGACACACACTGGTTTGTACTCCATACATGACACAAATTGATCTGTACTCCATACATGACACACACTGATCTGTACTCCATACATGACACACACTGATCTGTACTCCATACATGACACACACTGATCTGTACTCCATACATGACACACACTGATCTGTACTCCATACATGACACACACTGATCTGTTCTCCATACATGACATACATTGATCTGTACTCCATACATGACACACACTGATCTGTACTCCATACATGACACACACTGATCTGTGCTCCATACATGACACACAGAGTTCTGTACTCCATACATGACACACACTGTTCTGTACTCCATACATGACACACACTGATCTGTACTCCATACATGACACACACAGTTCTTTACTCCATACATGACACACATAGTCCTCTACTCCATACATGACACACACTGATCTGTACTCCATACATGACATACACAGCTCTGGATTGCATGTATTTCACATCTCTGTGCTGTATGCGTTACACACACCCCTGCACCTGTAAAACAAGCACTTCAGAGGTGTGTGTGTTAGGGCACGACCACATAGCGCGGTCATGTTGCAGTTGTGACCCGGAACGCAGTTCTATGAGCCTTAGTGGGCTCTAACTGAACTAATGAGGGCCGCGACGTTTAGTAGGTCCACATTGTTAAAAGGAATGTGCCATCAGAAAATGACTTATTTTTTAAATCACGTTTTTATGTTTAACATATTTTTAAAGAATTTTCGGTGATGTTTTTCATTTTTCATGTCAATATCTGTATTTAAACAAAAAACATAAAATCCCGCAGTTTTCACACTGGCCACTAGGCCTAATAGGCGCCACATCTTGGCCTATACCAGGGGTGCACAACCTGCGGGGCCCGGGGGCCACATGTGGCCCTCGATACCATTCTGTGTAGCCCCAAAACATCTGGTAAAAGACATGTAGGTCTATGTCTTATGGCTTCTTACATGTATCTTTCATGTATTCTCCTATTAGATGGGAGTCCTAGAACTGTAACTAGACATTATTAATATATACTGTGTGTTCAATATGCCAAAAATACAGTATTTCAGTTGGTAATACCCCTTTAAGTTTTATTTTCGGCCCTTGGAATTGGTTCAGGCTGACAATGTGTCCCCCAACCAGAAAAGGTTGTGCCGCCATAGTCTATACAGATCACTTTTCTGCAGTTATCTGCTTATCTGTCATTCTAATCCTGCCTGTAATGATATCACCTTGGATAAGACAGGATCCACCATTCGCAATAGGTGATTGTCACAGCTTATCTATTCTTTCCTTGTACAATGACCTCTGCACAGGTCACAGATCATGCCTAGAAGACTCTTCCATAGAAGTCAATGCGGTCCCTTCCTGAAGATTGTGTCTATGGCCCATGGGGTTTGCCGTAAAGCTATTTTCTTAATGACTTCTAAATCCTGTTAAGAACAGCTCAGGAAACATCCTCCCTCATAGTCATGTTCAGAAAATAGAATTAAAAAATCTGTAATGAGAAAATAAAAAGTAATTAGAAAAAAGGAGATGTGTTCGCTATGTGACTATAATGGGGGTGGAGTACCGGCAGTGGCCCGGCAGCGCACAGCGAGAGGCTGCCGGAATAAAACTACGACACGTCCGACATTTATTTCAGCAGCATGCTGCTAGTGTGAAACTAGCCTTAACTGCCACATAAAATTTTTGGTGGCACATTTTCTTTAATGGCTGCACGGCACCCACAATAATGCGCGGTCATTAACAACGCAGACCAACTAAACAGTGCTGTCCTCATTAGCCTAAATAGAGCGTACAGAGGCACATATGTAGAGCAGGCAGTACTGTTGTCTTTTCCTATGACTCTGTTCACATTTCAGTCATGGTTTTAGTTAACCAGGCTATATTTCATTAGACTGCATGGTCAAAACCACATTGAAAACCACATGCATTTTTTGGCATTTTCATACAGCAGCTCCAAAAAAATGCTTCCAAAAACACATCAAAATGTTAAAAAAAAGTATAGCCAGAAAAGTCATAACCCCTAAAGGAAACTATGGCACAATACCAGATCTACATCGGGCACCATTCATTCATAATGGGGTCTGTCAAGGTGACTGAAGGGATATTTTCCAAATGAACTCTAGTTACACTTTATATCCTCAGACCCCTAATCTGAATAACGGATTGCAGGGAGTCTGACTGCTAAAACCCCCCATAATCCCAAAAACAAGGAGCCCCCAAGTCCTCTCCCTGAAAAGCGGTAGAAGGGGCATAGCAGTCGCAGAGTCCCCAGCATCTATCAGTCCCCAGCACTGTTCTAGAATTAGTCATGAATTAAATGGGTGAGTGGAGCCCGACGGTTAGGCTCCATCTACTAGCTTAGACTACATTCCCACGACCGTATGTGTTTTCGGTCCGCAAAAAAAATACGGATGACATCCGTGACATTGCAGATCCATTGTAACAATGCCTATCCTTGTCTGCAAAACGGACAAGAATAGGACATGTTCTTTTTTTTTTCCAGGGCTATGGAACGGACATACTGATTTTGAGGTTACATGCACACGAACACATGTGTTTTTTAGGGATATTACTGTGGGCGCTATATTAGTGGGGGGAATATTATTATTACCAGAGACCGGGTGTAACGATCGCGGTCACAGAGGGTGCAACCGGGCAAGTAGTGGGAAGAAGGATGCCCAATTCAAACTTTGCCCTGGGGCCCATAGAACTCTATTTACGCCACATAAAGGTAGGGACATAGTTGCCAACAGTCGCAAATTTACAGCGAGTGGTCCCTAATTTTCAGAGAAAGTCCCAGCAAGTTCAGGCAGTCCCGGGCCGTGTGGATGCCCTGCCCATAAGTGGGCATTCTTTTTCTGGACTTGGGGCTTACGCTGCCCAAATTTACTAACTGCTATGTTGGTGAGGCTGAGTTCACATGACCGTTTTGCTTTCTGTTCTTCTAATCTGTCAGAAGAACAGAAAAATAAATAAAAAAACGGATCCTTTATTTTGAGCGTCTGTTGTGCTCATCTTGCATCCGTTTTTGTCATTTCCGTCAGAGATCTGTTATTTAAAACGGAAGACAAAATACTGCATGCAAAAACGGAACTGACAAAAACTGATGCAAAATGAGGACAACGGATGCTGAAAATATAGGATTTGTTTTTCTTTGGATCAGATGGATCAGAAGAACAGAAAACAAAACGGCGTTGTGAACCTGGCCTAAGTATGTAGTTAGCATGTCTGTCCAACTCTCCATTGACTTCTATGGGACTGACTAAGCACTGCCTATGTCAACACCATAAAAATGTATGGAGCAGTGGACCAACATGCTTAGTACCGTTCCAGAGAGAGGACTCGGTAACCCCTTGTTCTCGGGTTCGATTAGTTGGACCTCTGCAATATGATAACTATCCTGTGGATAGGTGATAAATAATTAGATTCATGCATTCTCCAAAATCTCACATCAATTACTTATACAATCAGCAGGCTTTAGCTCACTGGAATCTAAACAGTGGGCTGAGGGACCCCTTTAAACACCCAGAAGTTAACCATTTTCTTTTCCCTAATGCAGCACTGCAATACGGATGGCTGCAAGGATGAATGTGACGTAAGGACAACCTAGAAATACCATCTTGGTTGAGGCATTCCGTCAAACACGTTTCACATGTGATACAACAGCGCCCCCTGCTGTCCAGTGAAACAACAGCAGTATCCATTGAGGAGAATATAATGATAATATACGGTATTTGTTTTTAGCATTCATATGCTGTCATTTGCATCTATTAAAACGTAAAAATTAGAGAAACAGGTATAATGGCCTTTTGGGTACATGACGAGCATGTGTTGTTACAATTGTCTGTTCACATTTGCATTGTCCTTTTATAATGAAATAAGCAATAAGCATATCATCTAACTATAAAAAAAAACATAATTGATGTAATTAACACAAGCTAAACCTACATGCCAGAGGCATATTACTTTACAAGATGCATGCAGATTAATTTGTATGGCAGAAAGCCGACATTTATGCCAGAAACCTGTTGGATAAACAATAAATGGGGATCCGCTGGTGTCTGGCTATACCGGATACAGTAACTCCAGCAGTCTGTTCCTCTGCCGGAACGAACTACTGACTACCTGCCTCTGATATGAACCTAGCCTAGCCTCACTTTGAAATAAGGCTGAATTTACACTCCGGTTATTTGGTCAGTTATTTCCATTAGTCATTGTGAGCCAAAACCAATTGTGAAGCCAACTCAGGTAAGGTATAATGGAAATATCTGCACCTGTTCTGTGTTTGTGATCTGCACCTGGTTTTGGCTCACAATAAGGGCCTTGCCCTTAAGAGCGGCATACATCGTGCGCACAGGAGCGCACAGCATCATAGGCTACCATGATGCTGTGCGCATCGGGCGACCCGCGGGACTATTGTCCCACACTCATAAGATTATGTGTAACCTATGATGCTGTGCTCTCTAGGGTTGCCACCTTTTCTTCAAGCCAAACCCGAACAGGTGGGAGGGACGGCCTCATTTGAGGCCCCACCCATGTTCCGCCTCCTGTCACGCCCATGCTCCGCCTCCAGCAACACCCATATCCCGCCTCGCTGTCGCACCGCGATCGTTACGCCCCTGATCCCATCAATACAGAAATACAGCCCCACTTACCTCTTACATCCAGTGACGTCTCCTGTGATGTTCTCTGTCCTCGTCTTCTCCCTTCAGACCATCATTTTGTCACCACTTTCCATCTCTGCAGTTTGACAACAACAAAAAAAAAATCTTACTTTACTACTTTTCCATCATCCTCCCATCTTCTGGACAAATCATTCTACTACCCCCAATACTGTGCCCGCTGTGCTCCCCAATACTACACTGCAGAAACAGATAATACCCCTGGTAATACTAGTACCACACAGAGCCCCCCATATAAAATACCCCTTCTCTGTGGCCTTAGTAGATACCCCCATAGTGCCCCCCAATAGTGTGCCAGTATAAGGTGCCTCTTTCCTCCTCGTCCCCCATATGTGCCAGAATAAGTGCCTCTGCCCCTCTTGATATGCCTCTGCCCCCCTTGATATGCCTCTGCCCCTCTTGATATGCCTCTGCCCCCCTTGATATGCCTCTGCCCCCCTTGATATGCCTCTGCTCCCCTTGATATGCCTCTGCCCCTCTTGATATGCCTCTGCCCCCTTCCCCCATATGTGCCACTGCTGCCAATTCTTAAAAAAAAAAAAAAAACACAAAAACCAGACACTTATACTTACCTCCAGCGATGCGATGCAGGCCTCTTCCCGGCCTGTGTCTCATGTTGTACGGCTCAGGCGGCGCGCTGACGTCATCGCGCCGCCTGCATCGGCCTCTGATAGGCTGCCGGCACAAGGCCCGCAGCCTATCAGAGGAACAGGGGAGGGAAACGCCTCTCCCTCCCCTGCCGCAGCACAGAAATCTGTATCTCTGTCCTGAGGACGGCGATACAGATAACTATGGAGATGAGCGCAATGGTAGCGCTCATCTCCTGCTGTGCTCTGCCGCCGCCCGCTCTGATCCTGTGCCCGGGTCTGTGAAAGGCTCAGGCCCCTTTCACACGAGCGTGTCCGGATTAGGTCCGGATGCGTTGCGGATGCGTTCAGTGAAAACTGTACGATTTCACAGGCAAAGCCATTCAGTTTTGCCTGCGATTGCGTTCAGTTGTTCCGGTTTTTCCGCGCGGGTGCAATGCGTTTTGATGCGTTTTTCACGTGCGTAATAAAAAAACTGAAGGTTTACAAACAACATCTTTTAGCAACCATCAGTGAAAAACGCAACGCACCCGCACTTGCTTGCGGATGCAATGCGATTTTCACGCAGCCCCATTCACCTCTATGGGGCCAGGGCTGCGTGAAAAACGCAGAATATAGAACATGCTGCGATTTTCACGCAACGCACAAGTGATGCGTGAAAAAAAACGCTCATGTACACAGCCCCATAGAAATGAATGGGTCAGGATTCAGTGCGGATGCTATGCGTTCACATCACGCATTGCACCCGCGCGGAAAACTCGCCCGTGTGAAAGGGGCCTCATTCCCGGGCACAGGATTGAAATCCCGGACGGGTGGCAACCCTAGTGCTCTCCCGTGCGCACAATGTATGCCGCTCTGGGACAAATGGCCCGCTCACGGACTGTATGCCTCGGAGGGCATACGGTCGTGTGCAAGGGGCCTAACTGTTGGAAATAACTGACCAAACTGAAGTGTGAACTCAGCCTTACAGATCTACTGCTAGATCTCCCATGTGGGAATTGTCCCACTAGAGGACAATGCTCCAAAGCAAGACATTGTACTGGTTGAGGTTCTGTTTCAGGCTGGATTCACACATTTTCATGTATTTCCTAGCGTCACAGCCAGGAAGAAAAAAAAGCTCACCTTCTGTAGAAGGAAAACCCCACTTGATTAATAAAAAGGCCAATGTAACCCAAAGTAAGTACTCTGTCTGCTAGGGTGACCACGTGTCCCGGATCGCCCGGGACAGTCCCGCATTTGGAAAGTCTGTCCCGGGTCCCGGTCACCCTCATTCCGGGACAATGCACTGTCCCGGAATGACCGGAGAGCTGCGGCCGACCACAATTAGCAGCAGCGCTTCTAAGGCATCGGCCCCGGACGCTGGACGCAGAGTGAACGTGCGTCACTGCGTGACGTCACTTGCCAGGCGCCACCGTCGCCGGCTGATGACGTCATCACGTCAGAGGCTGCAGAGGAGATAAAGTGCTGCACGGCAAGCGGCGGCAATAGGCAGTGCAGACTGTGCTGCTCATGGTCACTGCTGAGGTAACTGGCGGGTCCTCCCTCCTGTGTTGTAGTGTGATGAATACAGATTTTTCAGATCAGAGCAACTCCAGTCCATTCAATAATCGGGTATAGATAGGGATGAGAGCATTTACAATTACAACTTGTGTGTGTGGACTGGAGTTTTTTTGGAAGTGATTGTATTATATACTCTACTAGCAGTGAGACACTTATATAGTATATTGTCTCATGTCTGTGTATTACACTATATTACTGCTGGGAAAACCAAACTTTCCTGGATAAGGCTGTGTTCACATTCACAGTGTGTTCACACTATGTGAACACAGCCACTGCCTTATCCAGAAAAGGGGGGTATTTTTGCTGCTTTGGGGAAAAGTTTGGTTTTCCCAGCAGTAATACACAGACATGAGACAATATACTATATAAGTGTCTCACTGTCTCCTGCTAGTAGTATATAATACAATCACTTCCATAAACCTCCACTCCACTTGTAGATGGCTCATCCCTATGCCCTAATCTATCACGACATGAATGGACAGTAGAGTGAAGCGTGACACTTAGCCTGGTATACATAATGTATACCAGGCTAAGTATGTCACGTTTCACTCTACTGTCCATTCATGTCGTGATAGATTAGGGGTATAGGGATGAGCCATAGATTACAAGTGGAGTGGAGGTTTATGGAAGTGATTGTATTATATACTAGCAGCCGCAGAAGACACTTTATAGTATATTGTCTGCTCTGTATTACTGGGCTGCAGTGATAGGGAAAACCAAACTTTTCCCCAAACTAGTAAAAACTTGTGAAAAAAATACCCCCCTTTCCTGGATAAGGCAGTGTTCACACACCTAGCATAACCTGTGACAAGCAGAGCCGCCAACCTCACATGTGATCAGAACTTTACCACGCTGCCATCCACTGAGAACAGAAGGTACTCCGTATGCCTTCTGTTTTTCCGTTCCATTCAAAGATAGAACATGTTCTATTATTGTCCGCATAACGGACAAGTATAGTACTGTTCTATCAGGGGCCAGCTGTTCCATTCTGCAAAAAACAGAATACTTGACCAGTGACCATGTGTCCCGGATCGCCCGGGACAGTCCCACATTTGAAGAGTCTGTCCCGGCTCCTGGCCACCCTCATTCCGGGACAATGCAGTGTCCCGGAATGACCTGAGCCGCCGACCGCTGCTGTTGTGACAGTCAGGGCCGGCGCTTCCATAGAGGCAAGGGGCCGAAGATGAGCACTTCCATTGTGGAAGCACTCATCTCCTTCTCCAGTCATCTGTATCGCCGTCCTTGTGCACTGTGCAGCAGGGGAGGGAGACTTGTGTCCCTTCCCCTTCCTTTGATAGGCTGCAGGCACTAGGCCTGCAGCCTATCAGAGGGCGGCACAATGACGTAATTGCGCCTCCTGAGCCCTGAGCCTTACAGCGCGGGACACAGCCTGCATCATATCGCTGCCAAGAAGGTAAGTATAAGTGTTTGGTTTTTTCTTGTTGTTGTCAATACTGTACTGGTGGCTACTGGGCCTGGCACATGATGATGCGGGGGGCCTAATATGGCTACTCGGACATGATAGTGGGGGGCCCTATGGCTAGTCGACCCATTGTACAGCGCTCCGGAATTTGCTGGAGCTATATAAATAATGAAATAATAATAACTTTGCTGGCAGGGTACATGGATATAGTGTGTCTGGCTAAAGTTTTTGGAGACAGTTCCATGGTTCCAAAAGCAGAACCCCAGGAAACAAGTTCGGGATGGCGGGACAGGAACCTAAAATCTGGACTGTTAGGAGGCATGATGTTAGAGAGCCGGAAGTTCCTAAAGTATCTCTTCTGTTGTCTTTGTCTTCTGATCAGAAGTTCAGAACCAACTGCTACGTGAATCACGCAACTGGTGCTAAACCATTCCAAATTCCAATATGGGTAGCAGCAGTGATGAACAGGGGCCTTCGACTTCTTCAGCAGCAGCAAAATCAAAAAAGATAAAGCGAATGTGCCGATTTCGAGACTCATGGAAAACAACTTACGCTTGCATAACCGGAGTGACTGGTAACAATCATAGAGCATATTGTACTCTGTGTAGGCGAGAGTTTGGAATCGGTCATGGTGGTGAAGGTGACATCAAAATTCATATGTCTAGTGAAAGTCACAAAAATGCTGATCGGGCTGCAAAACGAAGTGACATGCTTTTCAAATTTATGATTCCCTCTAAGGATATGGCACTGCAAGAGGAAATAATAGCGGCTGAAATATCAATGGTTTACCATTCCGTGCGCCACAGTCACTCGTATAGATCTTTGGACTGCACCATGAAACTTCTCCCTGTTCTCTTTAAGGATTCTGCAAAAGCCACAAAGATGTCATGTGGTCGTACTAAAGCTGAAGCCATTGTAACAAATGTGCTGGCCCCTTACAGTGTAGAAATGATAGTTAATGACTTGAAAAACAGCTATGCTTATTTTAGTGTTGGATCAGATGCATCTAACCATGGAAACACCAAACTTTTCCCCTTAGTTCTGCTTTACTTTAAGCCCTCTAAAGGTGTGGTAACAAGTTTGTTGGATTTTTATGAAGGTGATGAAAGTGCTGCTGCAATTTCAGAGCAAATTTTACATGTGATAAAATCAAATGGCCTATCTGTGGATATGATGTCTGCATATTCTGCTGACAATGCGAGTGTGAACTTTGGGAAGCATAATGGTGTCTACCAGTAGCTTCATGCTATCAATGGTCTGATACTGCCAGCTGGCTGTCCAGCTCATATACTTCATAATACAGCTAAAAAGGCTTCAGATGTCTTAAACTGTGACATGGAAAGTCTAATTTTTAAGTTATATAATTACTTCTCAATATCAGCCAAGAGAGTTGCCACACTGAAAGAAATGTTTGACTTTGTTGACCTCGAATGGTCAGAACTTCTTAGACATGTACCAACAAGATGGTTGTCTCTTTATCCAGCAATCGAGAGAGTTTTAAAAAATTGGCCAGCTGTAAAAGCTTACTTTCAAAGCATTGGTAAGGACGAAACACCTAAGGTGATATGGCAATTTATTGTGGACGAAGACGGCGAGACCACAGAACTGGACCCGCCATCAGTTCCTGAGTTATATCTTCAGTTTTTACACAACTGCTTGCCTATTTTTCAGACAGCCATATTAAAACTGGAGAAAAATCATCTGATTGCAGTTGATGTCTATGAGATCATGACGTCAGTGAAAGGCAAACTAATCCAAAGACAGACAGACCATTTTTTTGGATACCTTGTTGGGAAAGCTTTGAAGAAACTACCTCGTCTGCAAGCAATGGAAATTGAATCCGAATTCTTAGCATTTTATGAAAAAGTTGTTTATTATTTAGAACAGTGGTTTGATTTTTCAGACAAAAACTATTTGTCAAAAATTCAGTGTTTAAATTTAAAGGAGAACCTTACATTTGATAATCTGGTGGCAGCAGTTAAAAGTCTGAATTTAGAAGACTCTCTTTCAATGGATGACCTTTATGAAGAATATACTTGTGTTTGTCCACACCTTCAAACAAATTCCACTGGTTCTGAAGCAGATGATGACCTCAATACCGATGTTATATGGTCAACAATATTCATGAAAGCTGGACATGAAAAACTGCCAAACCTCTTGAAACTGGTTGCTTTTGTCATCAGCATTCCATGCTCAAATGCAGCAGTTGAAAGAGTCTTCAGCATGATGGGATTGTGCTGGTCTGATACAAGGAACAGATGCAGCATAGAGCTAATAAAATCTGAACTCCAGGTGAAAATCAATTTTGACATGGACTGTCACTCTTTTTACAGCTTTGTAAAACAAAAAAGAAAAATCTTGCAATGTGCAAGAAGTGACAAGAAATACACATTTAGGCATTAGTGTTAAAACAAAAGATACTGAGCTTGTGCCATGTCTAATGTGGAAGAGTTTGGTGAGCTGAACTAGAATCAGCATTAATATTTTCAGAGATAATTTACTGTATTGTTAGTATTATGTTTATTTTCAAGACTATATTGTAGGGTAATATATTGGTTATTTATACAATAAGAAATATGTGGAATTGTTTTGCAGTCTTATTTATGGTTGGTAAAGTATTCATATTTTATGAAAGTTCCTGCTCATTAAGAAACAAAAATAAAAAAAACTGTTCTTTAATGCAACTTGTTTTGTTTTTTATTTCTTAAGAGATGTCTAAGGGTACTTTCACACTTGCAGCAGGACTGATCTGGCAGGCTATTCAGCCTGCCGGATCCGTCCTGCCGCAACTGCCGCTCCGTCCCCATTGACTATAATGGGAGCGGGGGGCGGAGCTACGGCAGCGCACGGCAAAGATCGCCGGACTGAAAAGTCAGACATGCAGGACTATTAGTCCGGCGATCTCCGGCCATGCACTGCCGTTCTGCGTCGTAGCTCCGCCCGTCTCAAGTATAAGTTTGACGAAATGCACTTGTGAAAGTGTCCCTGAATGGCAGTTAGGAAATGTGGTCACCTTACTGTCTGCTGAGACTATGATTATTCAGTTTTACTGGTGTCTAAGAAATTGGGTGCATTCTGTTTATATTCCACTTCCACCTCTTTGAATGGCTAAAGTTTTCTGTTAGCAATGTTCTAAATGAGTGTTGCTAAGGAAGTGTATTGTATGCTGAAGATGTCTCACTGTTTACATGCAGAGATAAGCCCCTGAGCTGTTATTTTTCCCTACCCGTGAACTTTCCATACCCTCGTAATTTCTGGTTCTGACGCAGCCGCACCGGAAGTGACGTTTGCGGGTGTGGAAGAAGGGGTATCACGCCGCTTGCTTACTGAGTGGCTAAGTAGCAGTCGGCGCAGGCAAGCGCGGCTAACTGAACGTGCCTGGGCTGTACGTTTTCACTACCCTCGGCGCATGCGCAACTGGCCGTGATTTTCTCTACCCTAAGCACTAGACTAGACAAGATCCAGCAGGTGTTAGCCGTGCGTGTGCACTAGGCTGTAAGTTTTCACTACCCTTGGCGCATGGGCAATTGGCCGTGAGTTTTCCCTGCCCTAGGCGCATTTACAGTTAGCCGCGCTCGCCTGCGCCGACTCCTACTCAGCCACTCAGTAAGCGAGCGGTGTGACACACCTCCTTCCACTCCCGCAAACGTCACTTCCGGTGCGGCTGCGTCAGAACTGGAAATTACGAGGGTATGGAAAGTTCACGGGTAGGGATAAATAACGCAACACCGGGCCACATACAAATACAGGGGGTCATTTATCAAACTGGTGCAAAGTAGAACTGGCTTAGTTTCCCATAGCAACAAATCAGATTCCACCTTTCATTTTACAAAGGAGCTGTCCAAAATGAAAGGTGAAATCTGAATGGTTGCTATAGACAACAAAGCCAGTTCTACTTTACACCAGTTTGATAAATGACCCCCACAGTATGTATATAACTGTTACTACACTATGTTATGTAAAACTCTTTCTCCTGTCTCCCTGACTATTATAGTGTCAGTGCTGATTCAGTGTGCCTGGCAGCTAGTTACAGCATCGCAGAAATACAAGTAAGCCGAGCAGTCAGCAATCAGCACTGACAATCCGTGTAAATGACCATTGTTCTTTTTTTGCATCCCTCTCCCCTGCTGTTTATTGTATATTACAAATAAAAAGTTATCTTTATTCTAAAGGTTGCTACAGGAAAAGCCGCCTTTACATGACCCGACTTCCGGTCCGATTATCTGTAACCAGGGGTGGATTGGCCATAGGCCTTACAGGGAAATTTACCGGTGAGCCGATGCCCATGGGACCACCCAAGCCCTCCTCTCTGACGCTGGCCAGGTACATAATGAACTCTCAGCCGTAATTAACCCTGTGAGAATCAGAAACTCATGTACCCCACTAGCGACCGAACATGCACTCTGAATTCAACTGCTGTGGCTCGCATCTCACCTCCTAAGCCCCCTGCTCCATATCTCAATCAGAGACAACTGGAGGAGGACAGAAAATGGCATCTAATGATGGCCACAACAGAAGGACAGCTTTTGGGGCAATATATTGTGCTGCTCTGGTATATGTTTCTGCTGGGACAGTATTGTGCGCTATGGTATTGGGCCACTTTAAGTTCCCAGTCCGTCCCTGTCTGGAACAAGTGTTCCTATGAATGCATGTTCAAAATAATCGGCCCGTTGTCACTTATCACCAGATGAACGGGTGAAATGATCTGAGGTTCAGACACCTCAATCATTATTCCAGGACAGAAGGTTGTGCTGTGTAAACAGCACTTTGCCTCCCAAGAACAATGATTTTGTATGGGGCAGAGCGAAAGCAGAAGCCATCACTCATCCTCTTACTGTGTAGGTGAAAATCCTGGCCATGATAGAAATGCCTATTCGTGTCTTCAAAATGGGACATGTTCTATCTTTTTTAGGGGCCTGTGGAACGGAAGTGCTGATGCGGTAAGCACACGGTGAACAGATGCGGACAGAAAATTGCGGTCATGTGAATGGGCCCTTAGAAAAGAAAGAGGAGGGGGAGGATTTGCAGACCAGAATCACTACAAGAGTCTGAATTAAAAAAAGAATATGTGTCAGCTAAAAGAAAAAAAAAAAGAAAAAAAAAAGGACGGGACTCAATAGAAATGCTATAGGTGTCCACCAGCCAAGGGCTGCTTTAAGAGCCAGACTGCAAAAAAGAGGTATTCCCGTATTCTGAACTTAATATGGACAGGAAAAATTTGAATAATAGGCAACCACATCTGAAAAATGTTTTATCTCTAGATTCTTTTTGTAATGAGTCATTTACACCATCCATTACCAGAAGGAAAGCCAGCTTCTCCAAAAACAGACAGAAGGTCCGGATGTCTGAGCCCAGCCTGGTTTGTAAGATGTCAAATACTTGATATACTGTAGCAGCACACTGCCCCATGCACAAAGACACATGCAAACATTTGCATTACTGCTGTGCTTACTGTACTTGAAAATTTGAAGCTCTTTTGCGCACATTTTTTATCTCAATTTTGTAGGGCAATCTACCAGTGGCAAGGTGGCTTCTTTAGATCGGAGCCTAGACTATCAGACTTGCCTCTCCTGAGCCTAGACAAACAAAATTCAGGGCATATTCAATATAGGATCTAGGTAAACTATGCTCGAATTTAAAAGCCAATGCACTAAATTTATCTCAGTGGATGATTCATATGGTGCATAATTAGACATAGTTGTCTAACTTTACACCACACAGTTTTATCCATAAAGACACTGGGGATCATTTACTATCCACAAATACTCCTATATTAGGCATATTTCTGGCACAATCTGTGACTTTTCCTCGCTCGCGCCAGGTCTAAAAAAGTGGGCGTGGTGTAGGCAGGGAAGAGGCCGGCCGTCCCTCCCATCTCATTTATCATTTTCTACTCCTGTTTAAGTCATAGAAAGTGGTCTAAATGTAAGCCAGCAATGAAATTGGGTTACATTTACACCCTGTTTCAAATTATTATGCAAATTCTATTTAAGCTTCACAAAGATTAAATATTTTGTTTTTCAGTTTAACTCATGGATGGCATTGTTTTCAGTGATTAAAAGAGCCTTAAGACACAATCTCGGACACCTGTGATAATTAGATTGCCAGGTGAGCCCAATTTAAGGAAAAACTACTAAGGCCTCTTTCACACGAGCGTGTCCGGATTAGGTCCGGATGCGTTGCGGATGCGTTCAGTGAAAACTGTGCGATTTCACAGGCAAAGCCATTCAGTTTTGCCTGCGATTGTGTTCAGTTGTTCAGTTTTTTCCGCGCGGGTGCAATGCGTTTGATGCGTTTTTCACGCGCGTGATAAAAAACTGAAGGTTTACAAACAACATCTCCTAGCAACCGCCAGTGAAAAACGCATCGCACCCGCACTTGCTTGCGGATGCAATGCGTTTTTCACGCAGACCCATTCACTTCTATGGGGCTAGGGCTGCGTGAAAAACGCTGAATATAGAACATGCTGCGATTTTCACGCAACGCACAAGTGATGCGTGAAAAAAACGCTCATGTACACAGACCCATTGAAATGAATGGGTCAGGATTCAGTGCGGATGCTATGCGTTCACGTCACGCATAGCACCCGCGCGGAAAACTCGCTCGTGTGAAAGGGGCCTAAAGGAGGGTGTTCCACATTATTAAGCAGAACACCATTTTCAAGCAATATGGGGAAGAAAAAGGATCTCTCTGCTGCCGAAAAGAGTGAAATAGTTCAATGCCTTGGACGGGGTATGAAAACATTAGATATTTCACGAAAACTTAAGCGTTATCATCGCACTTTTAAGATATTTGTGGCTGATTCAGAGCACAGACGAGTTTGTGCAGATAAAGGCACATTGAGAAAGATTTCTGCAAGATCCATGCATCGGATCAAGAGAGCAGCTGCTAAAATACCATTACATAGCAGCAAACAGATATTTGAAGCTGCTGGTACCTCTGGAGTCCCAAGGACATCAAGGTGTAGAGTCCTCCAGAGTCTTGCAATTGTGCATAAACCTTCTATTCGGCCACTACTAACCAATGCTCACAAGCAGGAACGGCTGCATTGGGCAGAAAAATACATGAAGACTAATTTTCAAACAGTTCTGTTCACTGATAGGTGCCGTGCAACCCTGGATGGTCCAGATGGATGGAGTAGTGGATGGTTGGTGGACAACCATCCTGTTCCAACAAGGCTGCGATGTCAGCAAGTGTAACAATGGCAGTTGGCAGCCGCCAGCGTGCAGTGCGTCCGACTACGTACCTCAGTCGAGCTGCACGCGGGGCTCCTACTCTTCGCTGCAGGCTCCGGACCCGCCTTCCTGCGCTGTCGCAGGCTACGACAGCTTCTGTTGTATCTTGTAGGAGCCGCAGGCGTCCTGGTACCTTAAGGGTTAATGCACGCCCCTGATTCCGCCCTCTCCCCAATCCTGGCCAGGCACCACCTTTATAAGGGTGCTTCCCCCTTCCTGCAATGCCTGAGCAATATTGTACTTCCTACAGCTAAGGCTCCTGTTGTTCCTGCATTCGATATGCTGCTTATGACCTTTGCCTGTATCCTGACCTCGTCTCTGCTTGATCCTCTTGTACCTCGCTGCTCTCAAGTTAAAGACCACCAGCTCCACCTGGACTAACTCAGCTCTGCTGTTCTCACAGCACTAGCTCTGCTATACTGCTTGTTCAGCTCAGCATTAACCTGCGGCTGTCTGCTATATTGCCTGTTCCCCGGTGCTGGCATCGGGGCTTTCTGGGGCTTTTTTCGGGGCTGCGCACATGGCGGTGATCGGAACAAGGTGCCTGCTAAAATCATTTAGCAGGCACCTTGGCACAATGCCCAGGGGGGTCCTGTGACCCCCCAATGCCGGCGATTGCAGCAAACTGCAGGTCAATTCCCCCGCACAGAGATCAGGGAAGCTTTTTGTGCTCTCTGATAAAGCCAAAGTTCCTATTGAGCTCTTCTGGTGGTAGTGCTCCATAGGAATAATGAATTTTAAGTCCCCAAAAGGGTTTTCAAATACGCAATCTTTAGATCACTTTTCCCATACACTACTTATTTGGGCCGTCTCTCCTTGGTTTTTGTTGGGTGTATAGTTCGGGATCTGACTGGAGGATCGGGGTCGCTTGCTGCGATCCACAATCTCCCTGTTCTAACAGGACAGCCGTTTTTCGCTGCGGGGGATCGCGGCGTGGTGGCATGTCCCCCGATTTCTGTAAAACACCACCAAAGTGTTCTATATTGAGGTGCACCACTATGGTTTGATATACTTGGTGGTTGCACTCTATTTTTGACTCTGTGTATTTCCTACCATATGGGATAGCGTCCCGGTTACTAAGAGGCGTGTTCATTTCACGTCACTGAAGCTTGGATTCTGCGCATGTTCGCGGGAGGCCATGCCGTCCATGTTTGTTTCTGGCCCTGGTAACAAAGTTCTCTGACGAGACTATCCCTTGGATTTCGCGAGACTACGCCAGTTTGGGGCATGCCCAGTGCATTGACATCCACGCTCAGCGGACCTGCTATTAACTCATGCTCCAAGTATGTTTTTGACTAACTTTTTTTCACCCATTAGATGTAATCAGGTGTACTTGATCAATTAATTTCACATGATTATCGATTTATATATGAATATTACACTGTATGTATAATCACTCAGCACGAGTTTTATCATAATGTTTATATAATGTGACACAATCATGTTATCGAATTTTATATATCACGGTCTATTGTTTACATGATATTTTGACTTAATTATATTAATCACTGCTTTAATGGAAACATTATTGAAGGCACTATATATTTTGGCATTTGAACATGTGTGAATATGGCTTGACAAAGGCTCCATAGTGAGAGCTGAAACGTTGCTACTGTCTTTGGGTTAATAAACCACGTTTATCTTCACGACATCCGGAGTGCTGCCTGCCGTTTCTTCACTCTATATATATATATATATATATATATAGAAAAGGAGGAAGCAGCACACTATTTTACATGTGGGTGCAAAATCAGGCCAATACGAACCGGCACCAGGTCCACGTCAATAAAAATTGAAGAAAGCCAGCAGCACTCTAATATAATCCAAAAAGTGATAAAGGTTTATTCACCCAGTGTCAAAATAGCTTGGATTCCCCAGAGGACTCCAAGATGGTGCCCGGCTCAGGCTGTGTGAAATCGCTCGAGTTCTCAAGAATCTCGCGAGAACTCGAGCTTCTTCTCCCTCGCTAAGAGTGGGGCGCGCTAATTGGATGAGCTCCGTGCCAGGGAGAAGAAAGCCACGCCCAGGAGAACTTTTGCAGGACCGCCCAGTTGAGCCGAATGGCTCATTTGCATATAAGGCGCGAATTGTTGCGGGGGCCACTGCGGACAAACGACTGCGGACAAACGGGGGCACATTTTGGAAAATGAAAAGCTGAAACAGCACCACCGGGGGCCGCCATGTAAGGGGATATATGTATTTTAATGTGCATTTTCAGATGAAAGGTCCTCTTTAAAGTGCCAGTGTCAAATTCTACTTTTGCAGACATATACTCTGTGTACTTTATCATGCTTTATATTTATGTGTTATTACACATTGCCAATCTGCTGATCTGCTGTCTGAAAGATACAAACCTTGCAGTGTGTATATGCTGTTTTTTTTTTTTTTACTTTTTCCAGTGTGGGGCCTTTTTATGTCACACATTTCCCTGTTAAATTTTTGATGACTCATAAATATAGTGACCCAGGAAGGTTATATATACATGTGTACTGCATGCCTTGTATCCTCATACAGCAGACCGTCTGTTTTGACAACGTGTTGGTCAATAGCCATTCGTTTATGTTATTTGCCTATTTTAGTTAAAATTACAGTTAATTTTGGCCTATGGACATGATGACTGAAATAGGTGTTCAGCCTAGAAGGCTTTGCTGTCTGTGGAAACAAGCATCACACAAATATGTGTGAGCTAGATTAGCATTTGGTTAGCTCCTTGCTAGTTGAGATCTTCCTGATTTTTGGACAGCTCTCAAAATTCCGCTTGTGGCTTAGTACAATGCCATTTGATGTTTGGCCTAATCTCGGATTCCTTCATTTGTACAAATCGCTTTTGGGAATCCTTTGCACTTTTTGCTTGAGAGTCTTACATATCGGAGGAGGAGTCGGGCGAAGAAGGTGGAAGTGCCACTCCAGCAGCATTTTCGCCCCCATCCAGCCCTGGCCCCATACTGCCTGATGAACCACCACAACCCCAACAAGAACCCGCACCAACTCGTCGCCCGAGTCCTGAAATCTTGTCTCAGGCCCAGCCCAGACGGCGCCGCAATGTCCCGAGTCTGATGCACAGAGGAGAGGTCACCTCCTCTGTGCATCAGACTCGGGAAATAATTGATTCCCGAGTCATAGAGTTTCTTGCACAGAGGAGGAGTGAGGGGCAAGAAGAGGGCTTATTATGTGGCTTGGCTCCATTTTTGCGCCAGGTGCCCACACAACGGCAAAACCACTGTATGGCGGCAGTCATCATGGAGATGTTCTCATCCCCATATCAAGGGGACATCTTATCCCGCGTTCACCAACTAAGGTGTGAGATTGTCTTGCCACCACCCCAGCAGACGCCTATATGCCACCCCCCATCATCACAGGAGCCTGCTTGCCCAATGCCATTCTTCAATGTGGGCCAGCACACCCGGCCACCCCCAGCACAATCTTATCATGTGCCACATGTGCCTCAGATCCAACCTCAAGTTGGCCAAGTGAGGCATCTGACCACATTTACCCCTGGTCCCTATAGCAGGGAATTATTTGACCTTTAACTTTTTATGAAAGAAATGTTTGATCCTTTGGCAGTATATAGAGATAACGTTTATTTTTGTGAACATACTTATTTGCACTATTGTGTGCCTGTTTAATATTTTGGTGGGGCAGGGCCTTTATTAATTTTTTTTGGTTGAAACAAAATGAAATTTGTCATAAATCCATTTACATGATATTGTTTTATTGAAAATTACCTAATAACTTTTTTAAGCAGATCTACCATATACATTTAATGCGTACGTACTTTAAGACAAGTCCCACACATTGTGCACATTACACATAAGTGACACATACTTTAAAATCCACTTTTTTTTATTGTTTAAACATTTTACACAATGAGACGTGTGAAATAAAGAATGCGAAAGAGGTATTAGAAGGTTTTTTGTAACACATAGCATATTGACATTAATTTGAGTCCAAACAATTGCATCCCAAAAAAAGTTGAGAAGGTATTTTTGGATGTAGAACTTTAAAAAAGTTCAAAAAACCTCAGCCCACAAGCCCATGTCAAGGGTCCTCTTTATGTTGCGAGTCCCTACACTCAACTATGACAATAATAAATTGATTAAGCCATCTTGAAAAAAAAAACATCTAATAAGTACAGAAAATATTAAAAGCTGCCATGGATAGCGTCCCTCTGTCAAGTCAAGAACCCCTCTGGGCTAAGAAAAGTAGTCTGCATAGAGCTCTCGAACCGCAATTCCTGCAGTTCCAGGGCGTCTATGCTGGCTCCTATCCAAACCCCAAGCTGCTGACAATGGAAAATCATCCATGTCAACAGCAGAGGAAGCCTCGTGTATCCTGATGTAATTCTGTAGAACAACACAAGCTTGAATCACCAGGGTAGCATTCTCCGGATCCATCTGTATGGATGACATAAACACCCTCCACTTGCTAGAGAGTATTCCGAAGGCACACTCAACATACCGACGGGCACGTGTCAACTGGTAGTTGAAAATACGCCTCCTGACATCCAAACCTTTGATCCTCCACAAAGACAAATGGAGCTGGTGGACCTGCATATCCGGGCAATCTTCTGGACTCGGGTAGGGAAAGCTGGTTGGCACGAAGCCGGTCACCCATTCTAGAAGCACTAAAGATGCGAGCATCCGCAGTGCTTCCATAGGCCCCAATATCAACCATTATAAACCTGTAGTTACTGTCTGCAACAACCATAAGCACTACAGAAAAATATTGTTTATAATTGAAGAATCGGGACCCTGAGTGAGGAGGCTTCTTCACACGAATGTGCTTCCCATCCAGCGCCCCGATGCAGTTGGGAAACTGCGCTGAATCATTGAAGCCCTTAGCAATCCGAAGCCAATCATCCGCCTTGGGCTGTGACATCACTGTCTCTCGGAGTCTCGACCAGATGACATGACAAGTGTGACACACTATCCGAGAAATGTTTGAGGTCCCCAAAAGAAACTCGAAATGCAGCGAGGCAAATGAGTTCCCAGTAGCAAGGAATCTGTGTATCAAAAAAGGAAAAACAATTAGAATGGAGTCAGAATGTCAGTTGGCACATGAGTAACCACAAAACTTAAAAAAATAGGAGATTTGACAAAGGTTACAAACATATATAGAATGGTTAAAACACTTGCAGATAATGATTTTGGCCATTAAAAAACACAACCACAAATACTTGAGTAGTGTCATTGATCTAGAAATGTTGGGGTCATTTATTGTTTGAGTCAAACACTCAGCATGATGAAGCAGTTGGATAACACGCATTAAACAAACACTTTCACCCAAAAATATACCAAACATATAACCTTGTTATGTTGCCAGTGTTTAAAATTATACACAAATAAACTTTGCCCCAAAAATTTGGTTGATAAAAGCATACACGGGAATTTGCAACAACAAGCAAACATGTCAAATAAAAGCCACATCTAAACAAAGAATGGCAGAATCGGGCAACATTACTTTTCGATGTCAAATAACAATATTGCTTTACCTCATCGTGACGATGAGCCGTTCCTCAGGAGATATGCTGCGCCTCATATTGTGTCCATAAAGGTAAGTTGTGTCCATAAAGGTATGTAGAGACGCAAGCAAACAATCAAATGTGGAGACTTACATCCGACAACAAGCAAGAAACTTCTCAGGATGTAGACGAAGGTCTTTGTACAAGGTATGAAAGTGTCCTTTCCGGTAGCGTTGGGAAAAAATGGGATGGACCCAAAATCTCCTCCTTCTACTCAGTTCCTTGTCCAGAAACATGGTACGCAGTCCCCATCGTCTAGAAACCAGCCAGGCAAGAACAACTTCTTCCTCAGAGTCATCCGCCATGTTAAAAGCAAGACGCCAGAAGGGAGAAGCCACAAAGCCAGCAAAGCAAACACCTCTGTACCATGTAAAGAGTCCAGAAAATGGCCACCAAACAAAGTCACAGGTGCCCATTATATATACCTGTATGCTGGTGGGAGCGGGTATTTAAATTTTTTCAACCTTTCCTTTTTTTTTTTTGCGTCTGCAAAAAAAAAAAACGGAAGAAAAAACTAACACGGACCACGGAACAACGGAACGACATTTTGCGGACATAGAAAACAAACGGTTGTGTGCATGAGGCCTAAAGGCCCAATTAAGCTTAAATTCATCATAATACATCTGTTAATACATACATATATCATATAATATCAATCAATTCATGTTTACAACAACATCTGTAACAAATAAAGTGCTAGTGCCTTGTGCAAATTGCATTATACATTATAAAGTGCATGATCCAGTATAATTTATAATAAAGTGTACATAAGTGTTGTGCGCATGCGCCTGAATGGGATGTGGACGCCTCCGAGACCGAGTGCTCGGTTTCCACTTATAGTTAATGTAATGCCGGCTTGTAAGTTATTAATCAACATGGGACATATTGACAACACTTGTGTACACTTTATTATCAATTATACTGGATCATGCACTTTATAATGTATAACGCAATTTGCACAAGGCACTAGCACTTTATTTGTTACAGATGTTGTTGTAAACATAAATTGATTGATATTATATGATATATGTATGTATTCACAGATGTATTATGATGAATTTAAGCTTAATTGGATGAATTATTGTAATAAATTGTTTCACCTTTATATATCACTGTGTGAACACATGTTCACATAGCTTGAGAAAGACCGCAACAAGCGGTTGAAACGTCGCTATTTTGACACTGGGTAAATAAAACTTTATCACTTTTTGGATTATATTGGAGTGCTGCTGGCTTTTTTCCATATATATATATATATATATATATAAATATATATATATATATATATATATATATATATATATATAAACATCATAGGTCCCTGCTTGTCCTAAACCACCTAAACTATAAATGTATTTATCCTGTATCATGGAAAAAATCTAAATGGCCAATGTGCCATTTCGTTGCTTCATTTACCACAAATAATTGAATAAAAAGTGATCAAAAAGTCAAACACACTTCAAAATGGTATGAATAAAAAGCACAGATCACCCCCAAAAAATTAGCCTTCACACAGCTCTGCAGATGTAACTCTAAAGAAGTTATGAGGGTCAGAATATGGTGATGAAGTTTTATTTTATTCAGTATTAAAACACACAAAATTATATAAATGTGGTGTCACTGTAATCGTACTGACCTAGACAATTAGGATGACAGATCAGTTTTACTGTGAAAGGCACTTCGTAAAAACAAAAGCCATAGAACTGAATTGCATTTAATTTTCCAATTACACCCCACTTGTAATTTTTACCATTTTCCCACTACATTGTATGCAGTAGTAAATGGTGCCATTAGAAAGTACAACTTGTCCCGCAAATAGCAATCTCTCACACAGCTATGTGAATAGAAAAATAAAAAAGCTATGGCTTTGTAAAGGCAGGGAATGAAAAAGGAAAACGCAAAAACGCCTAGGGCTTAAATGGTTATTCACACCCCTTTCTCTATTAAACCATACCCTTTGGCAAGCTGGACACAGAATATTTTCCTAAAACTACATGCACCAAATTGTGCCAACAAAAACTTACCAAATTGTGCCCCGTTGTGCCAAATGGCACCAAATATTGATACAGTTTATGATAATGTCTAGCTGTATGCACATTAGTAAAGGTGGGCCATTGTAAGCAGGAGAATATGCAAAATAGGTACAGTAGCAACATGTTTTTGGGATATTTTGTAATATGACTTATGTTCATATACAGTAGTCATTATTGTTTTGCATTATGACATTTATTACAAATAACTGAGAAAATTGTATACAAATAATATATTTATTATACATGCAGTTTTTCCCCCAAAAAGGACAAAAATGGAAATAATAAAAAATGGACAACAAAAGAAATAATAGAATTAAAAGTAGTATTCTATGTATAACTCTCACCCCTACCTAGTAATAGGTCCCACTACCAGATTGTTGCAGCCGCTAATCCCGCTAAGCATTTATTGGTTGTTAAAGTAAAATGAACTCCTTTTGATTTATTTTTTGGAGTGCAGTTCGTTTTTCTATATTTTATATATATATATATATATATATATATATATACACAGTATATATAAATATATATATACATACTTGTGTTCAGTTTGACCACTCCCCTTTTCCGTTAGAGACAGGTTGCCACCCATAAATTCTCACCCTTGGCCCCACATTAGCTTTCTCCTGCACTGTAATTTAGAGTATGATGTTAATTATATTTTATTCTAATGTTTCTGGTATGTAGCAGTAGTGGTACAGCTTCTCTTGGTGCCCAAACAGGGATCTGCCTACTCCATGCTTGATCTCTAAAGTTGGCCATCACAGATGTAGGCTACACATTCCTTAATTTAATGACTTATTGTCTTCCCCAGTTTGTACCATTCTTATTTCTAATACATACTTCATATTTACCTCCCATACCTTTCACACATGTACAGTCCTCAGTGTAGGACCGAGTGGCCTCCGTACAATGTATCAATATCCATTTATGTATTTGGCTTCAGTTCTCATCTCAATCCTTCAAAAATCTTTTTTCTTTTTGTAAAAGAGGATATATTTTTCTTATTCCACTGGTGCCTTAGGTGGCCACCTGTTCTATCTACCCTTGTCCTACTCTATCTACCCATCCTATCTCTATCTATCTATCTATCTATCTATCTATCTATCTATCTATCTAATCTCTAATCATTCTTCTAAAAAACAGGGAGAGAGCCCTACTAATTAGAGTACTGATCCCCTCTTCTGTGACAGTGAAGAGTTCTGACCTTGGCAAACAGCTGACAGCACTAGGTAGAAAGTGAGCAGGACAAATATATTTTGTTATCAGGAGTAGTGTGATTATTTACTTTTATTCTGCCAGGCACTCCTCCTGCAAGTGCCCAGGAGTTGGTGGTTCACTGTAAAGCGCTCTCTTTAGTGAGTTGTCTCACTGTTCTCCCATCTACTACAGCTGGCAGTCAGAGTTGATGGGCAGAGCTCAATGCATAGTGCACTTCGCAGTGAAGCACCTCCTCCTGGGCTCTTGCAAGAGAAGAATTTGGCAGAATAAAAGTTTAAATTGACACTAGTCCTGATAATAAAAGCTCCACAAAAGGTATGTTTTTTTTTTTTAATAATTCTTTATTTTTCATCATTAAAACATTGTACAATGACCATCCAGTACATTTTTTGTAACATAAGTGCAATTTTGTCAATAATCAAATGATGAGATGGACAGCTAAGAGGATGTTATTTTCTTGTGATAAACTCCATTATGAAGGTCTCGCTGTGGAAAGTGGGAAGTGTATGTATGATGTTTCTTGTGACCTTTGTATTTGGAACTGTCTCCAGGGTGCCCAAACTTTGAGATATCTATCTCTGGTTCTGCTAGCTGTGCTAGTAAGTTCCTCAAATTGGCATATTTGGTTCACTTTTGGAACCCATTCTTGAAAAGATGGTGGATCTTTGCTGTGCCAATAGAATAGGGATGAGGGCTTTAGCTGCTGCTAACAGGTGGGTGATTAGATTATTCTTGGACGGTGAGAAAGAAGCACTTGCTTTCACCAGGGCAATTTGATCGAACTTAAGGGTGAAAAAGGCTGTGCAGACTTTATGAATGGTCCCCTCGACTTGTTTCCAATAGGAGGAGATGAGTAGGCATTTATACCAAATGTATGAAAGGGAGCCAACATGTGACTCGCATCTCTATCAATTCCTGGATTGGGTTAGTTTGTGCGCATAAAGAAATTCCGGGGTTTTATACCACCGTGTTAACAATTTGTAGTGATTTTCCTGCAGTCTTATGCATGAGGTAAAACCATGTGATGTGCGCAGGATTGCCTGTACTTCTTCATCTTTGAGATTAATATTCAGCTCCCTTTCCCAAGAAGAGATGAAAGTTGGTCTAGAGAAGGTTTGTGGGGTGATGAGTAAGGAATAGAGTTTTCCCACTTTCCTTGGTGTTGGTAGACCAGTAGACAGAACAGTTTCAAATGAAGTGAGTTGCCTTTTGAAGGAGAAAGCCTGTAAGAATCTCTCTGCTACTCTCTTAAAATTTGCTTGATGGAGCGGGTTAATAGGTGTATGTTGCAGTAGATCTTGTAGCGTTTCTCGTGATGGTATCTTGCTTAGATGGAAGAGATCAGCAACAGGGATATTTTTTAATTTCTCCCAAAAATCTGAGTAAGGTGAATCAATGTTAGTGATGGCTATGGGAAGTAAATTTGAGGGAAGTAATGGGGATGGAAAGGGTGACAGAGCGTCCTTCAAGTACCTTTCAGTAATGGGTCAAGGTCAGGGTGCTATGTAAGGTAGGCCTAAACCTCCATTATCTTGCTTTTTCATAAGCAAGGTAGGGTAGTCTGGGTCTACGTCCTTTCCAGAGAAATTTGGAGAACAAGGATCTAATAGAGCTAAAGAGGTTGGCTGGTGGGTAAGCTGGTATCATCAAAAGGGTATATAATATCTTTGGCACAATAGAAGATTCCTGTGACCCATCCACGAGATAAAGGGAAAGTCATAATCGCGTAGAAGGTTTATAATCTCTGTCAAGAGGGGGAGAAAGTTTAGACTATATAATTTTGAGAACTGGTTTGGGAGTTGGATACCTAGGTATTTCAAAAAAGTAGTGACCCATGGATAGGGGGAGTGTTTCTTTGCTAGGGAGACCACTTTTGCAAGAATGGAAATGTTAAGTACTTTTGACTTTAACATGTTCACTTTAAAATTGGACAGAAGGCCAAAGTCATCTAGTATTTTTGTGAGAAGTGGCAGGTCAGATACTGGGTCTGAGAGTAGAAATAGCAGATCATCTGCGAAGGTGACACATTTGAATTGTAGGGGGCCCTTTTGAAGCCTACAATAGAGGGATTCTGTCTAACACTCTGAAGGAGAATTCCTACCACTAGGATAAAGAGGGAAGGTGAGAAGTGACAGCCCTGTCTCGTTCCGTTAGTAATTTTAAAAGAAAGTGACAGGGTGCTGTTTATTTTTATGCGAGCGGAGGGTTGTGCATAAAGTGTAAATATAGCCGCAATTAATTCAGAGGGAAAGTTGAACTAACGTAAAGTAGCTTCCATAAAGGCCCAGTTGACCCTATCAAATGCCTTTTCCGCATCTAATCCCAATAGTGCTAAAGGTAGTTTACATTTGTGCGCCAAGTGTATAATGTTTAGCATCTTGCAGGAGTTGTTCCTTCCCTCCCTACCTTTGACAAAGCCTTCCTGTTCCTTCCCAATTAGTAGGGGGCTGACAAGTGTGGCTATTAGTTTAGCCCAGACTTTTAGATTGAGGTTTAGTAACGAGATGGGGCAGTAGTTCCCACATAATTGAGGGTTTTTCCCAGTCTTGTGGATCAGTGTGATGTGCGCTTCTTGTGATTGTGGATATAGTGTGCCACCCTGGAGGAGATGATTGCAGAGGGAGACTAAGTGGGGTATTAAAACATCTTCTTTTTGTAGTAGAGAAGGGGAAGGCCATCTGGCCCAGGACTTTTTCCTGGGGGAAAACTGTGCTCTCAGTTCATCTGTTGTATCCTGGTGACAACAGTTCATCTGTTGTAACCATCTGGTGAGATAGTGGAGAGATTTAGTGTGTCTAAAAAATCGTTAATTTCTAACGATAATTTGTTTTCCCTTAGTCCTAACAGCAGCACAGATGGGGTTAACCACCCCCCATGGACTGGCAGGACCGGCGGAATGTTTAATGAGCCCAAGACTAATAACTCAATTTAACAATTAAGTATCTCCTTAAAAGGAGGAAGTCAACCCCCAGCCCACTGTGTTTATAGCAAGAAAAAAACTAGACTTACTAGGGTGGGAAATTTGTGTGCTGCTGTTAGGACTAAGGGAAAACAAATTATCGTTAGAAATTAACGATTCCCTTACGTCCTACCAGCAGCACAGATGGGGAGATAGCAAGAAAAAACCCCTAGGGAGGGCCTTCCTGCCTGGCAGAACTAAGAAAAGTCTTCCCAAAGGCCGAAAACTCAGCTAGACTGGCATCTAGTCTATAATGGGAGATGAATGTCGATTCAGAGCTCCAGGAGGCAGCTTTGCAAATCATGTTGAGAGGCAGAAGACTCCTCTCGGCAAAAGAAGTAGCCACAACTCTAGTAGAGTGGGCCTTCACGAATCCCGGAGGGTCCAGAGATTGTGGAAACAAAGGATTCCTTAATAGCCTCCTCAATCCACCGACTGATGGAAGGTTTGGATGCCTTATAGCCTTTAAACTTACCGGCAACAGGATTAGCAGATTCTCATCTTTCCTGAACTCCTTGATCTATCCACATAGATCCGGAGACATCTCGAGACGTCCAGAGGATGTCTAGCAGGTTCCTAGGAGGAGGTGGTAGATGTCGACAGGACCGGGAGGAATATCACCTGGTTGATGTTCTGGAAGGAAGGAACTTTAGGCCTACAATACGGGAGGAATCTAAGAAGGTCCCGGTCATGTAAGAATAAGGCTCATGTGCTGAGAGAGCTTGAAGCTCAGAGACCCTCTTGACCAAAGTCACTGCAAGGAGAAACACAAACTTCCAAGTGATGAACTTGATGTCCACCTCCTCTAACAGTTCAAAGGGGGGAGATGCTAACCCCCTGAGAACTACTGAAAAACCCATTGAAAAAAAGGGGTCTCAGTACTGTAGGCTTTAATCTTCCAGCTCCTTTAAGGAACCGTTTGATCAGCGGGTCCTGAGAAAAAAGCCTGTTAAGGCAAGCTGAGATGGCTGAAACTTGAATCTTCAGAGTAAAAGGGCAAGGCCTCTATCAAGGTCGTTTTGCAGGAACTGAAGGATAGCGGAGAGGGGCGGATCTGCAGACGCCTCCTCAGTTGAGGTACAACAGGATAATACAAGAGTAGGCTCTCTTGGTAGGGTCCGCTCTAGAATGAGACAGCGTTCTCAGGACCGACTCTGAAAGCCCTTCTATTCCGGGAAGGGACTGATCAACCTCCAGGCTGTCAGGTTGAATCTGTGCAGATCTGAGCAGAGGTGAATGTCCCACGACACCAGGGTCTGCTGTGGGGGGAGCCTCCAATATTGTCCTCGACTCAACTGGGTGAGCTAGGTAAACCAGGATCTCTTCGGCCAAAACAGTATGATGGCTATCACCGAGGCCTGATCCTGACGGATTTTCATCAATACCCTCGGTATCATGGAAAAGGGAGGGAAGATGTAAGCCAGCCTGAACCTCCAGGATATTGACAGAGCGTCTAACGCCAGGGGTTGTCCTCCCTGTAGAGGAGCAGAACCTCTCCACCTTGGCATTGAACCTTGTTGCCATGAGATCCACCTCTGGCATACCCACTTGAGGACTATCTGCTTGATTCTCCGGATGTAAAGACCACTCTACCGAAGGAAGACCGCGGCTCAGCAGCTATCATATTGAGGGAGCCTTGGATGTGGATCGCAGATAAGTGGGAAGGTACAACTCTGTCTAATCCAGAATCACCCCGATCTCTGACAAGAGGGGAAGTGATCTTGTGCCTCCCTGCTGGTTGATGTAAAGTACCGCAGTCACATTGTCTGACTGGACTTTCACCGCTTTGCCCCGGATCTGAGGGGCTAAGTGAAGGAGGGCTAGCCGGATAGCCTGAATCTCGCGGAGATTGGATGAAAGAAGCCACTCCTGAGGAAACCAGGTCCCGTGAACTGGAGTGTCGTCTAGGTGAGCGTCCCAGCCTACTTAGGACGCATCCGTAGTCAATATGACCCAGACTGGCTGGGTCATAGACTTCCTGTCTAAAAGATGGCACCACCATCTGAGGGAATACCGAGTTTGCCAAGTCAGGGAGCACAGGGAGTTTAGCCCAGCAGGGCTGCCATTCCATTAGGAGAGGACCTCCGACTGTAGAGGGCGGAGGTGCCATAGAGCCCAAGGGACTGCTTCCGCAGACGCTGACATGAGCCCCAACATCTTCATGAGAGTCCGGATTGGAACTCGCCGGGAAAGGAACTTGCCGTGTTCTGAACCCGGAATCTTCTTTCTGGAGTCAACTGGAGCGACATCCCAGCGGAGTCGGTTATGAAGCCTAGATATCTTACTGAAGTCGACGGGCTCACGCTCGACTTCTACCAGCTGATGATCCAACCTAGGTGGAACAGAAAGGAGATTGTTACCTGAAGAAGTTGGGTTAGGACCGCTAGAGCAGAGGCTTTCAAAGCCAGTCGTCCAGATAAGGAATGATGGTCAGTCCTTGAAGCCTCAAAGCCGCCACCACAGAACCACCACCTTGGTAAAAGTGTGAGGGGCAGAAGAAATGCCAAAGAGAAGGGCAACAGAAGATGCTTGACGACACCGGACACCTGGACCGTGATCCTGATATACTTCCTGGAACCAGGATGGATCGGGATGTGCAGATATGCATTCTTGAGGTCCAGGGCTGCCATCACGTCTCCAGGATTGACGACGTGAACTACTGACCTGATGGTTTCTACACGAAACTTCACCTTCCTTATAAATCGATTGAAATATCTCAGATCGATAATCATCCGGAGATCTCCTGAAGCCTTGGGAACCAGAAAAACTGGTGAATAGATCCCTAGGCCCCGTTCTCCTGCCGGAACCTCCTCCAGAGCCCTTTTGCAAATGTAGTCCTGAATGTAGGCCTCTAGGATCGCCTCCTTGGCAGCTTGTAGAAGGTTGATCTTGACAAACCTGTCCAGTGGAATAGAGGTGTTGTTGACTAAATAACCGTTGAAAATGATATTCAGGACCCAAGATCTCTTGGATCCATTCTTCTCAGAAGTGGGAGAGACGACTCCCGACAGGTACATGAAGCTTATTGGCAGGACGGCAGGAGTAACAGGAATTAAGCAAGAGCCTCGAAGAGGCCCGTAGTCAGGAGGTGGATTTTCCATCCTTGGCTCCTCCAAATGGAATATGGGCCGCCGATCTCAGGGCCATGCTATATATAGGCCCCTGACATTATTTGATAGTATCGTTACAGGGTGCCAAAGGCACACTTGGTCTCCCATGAGCCACAGACCTGCTGCTTAGCTTCAAGAGCAAGGATCTGTGTTTTGCCTCATACCCAGGACTTGTTTTGCTAGCGGGAAGCTCCCTCGCTAGCTTCAACTGGGGCTGTGCGGTATCACACAAGAAGCCAGGTTGATGGTCTTGAAAGCATCTGGTTCAAACCTCTGGTTCACATCAACTTGAATTTGATCCAGGCGAGATCGGAGGAACGTAGAGACTTCAAAAAGCCGCTATGGCTGTGGAAGCGGAAGCCACAGCTGCTGTAACACCCCGTCTTAGTGTGCACTCTGCAAGGGGGTCCTGCAGCTAGACCCATCGTCTGCAGGAACCAGAGTGCGCTTGGACAACTTGGCAATAGCCATGTCCACCTTGGGAATGGATCCCCACGAATCCACCAAGGGTTAAGCCATCGGGAACATGGATTTAAACTTCTTTGTTAAAACCGGACCTTTTCCAGGTTTTTTCCACTCTATATCATGACAGAGAGGAGGGTCTCATCCGCTTTGAAGACACAATGTGCCCGAGTAGCGGGAACGGGAGGCTCCCCCCCGAGTCAACATCATGGTCCCCCGACCTGATGGACTTGAGCAACTTCTGTGTCTTTCCAGGGGAGAAAACACAATATCATGACAGAGAGGAGGGTCTCATCCACTTTGAAGACACGATGTGCCCGAGTAGCGGGAACGGGAGACTCCCCCCCGAGTCAACATCATGGTCCCCCGACCTGATGGACCTGAGCAACTTCTGTGTCTTTCCAGGGGAGAAAACACAACGTCAGCTCCTCCTCATCCGAGGAGGAAGAAACTAAGGAGACCAAGAAGGTCTCTCTACCGGGACAGAGGTCTCCATAGAGGCATGGGCACAAATAGGAAGCCTTTCCATCCAGCAGGACTATGACTCCTTTAACAGAGCCATTGATACATATCCTGCAACATAGGTTCACTAGAGGTCAGAAACCTCTAACCGCAGCTGTAACCCCAGGTGTAGGTTAAGTCAACACACCCAGGGTCTCCCAAGCTGGTCTTAGCCCAGCCTAAAGCTGCTTAGTTTCTGCGATCTTACGAGTGCAGGTATGATCAGCTTACAATAACCGTTGACAGGATAGATGCTTCCTCTTGGAATCCACTTTCCTGCCTTCCGAATCCCGCGGAGGAGACATCACTGCGGGAAAAAAAGGGACAAATAAAACATTTGTAAACCACCTATCTACGCAGGAAAGGAAGAAAAACAGACCGGAGGCAGCTGAGGAAAAAAACACCACAAGTGGAACAACACCAATTTTAGGACTCTGGGAGCTAGCTGAAAAAGCATATGTAGCCAGAGACTGAACTGGAGCACACAGCCTCCCAAAATAGGGGTAGGGGAGGGATAGCCAATCCACCCTTCCCCCAGTAAATCCTCCACAGGAAGATGCATAAAAAAATCGCATCTATGAAAAAATCGTGCCCGTGAAAAATCACGGCCGGATTACCCGGAGGTGATGCAAAAGGAGAGTCCCCGCGTCACCTCCGGAAGATGGCGGCGCACAGGGACCGGGAATCCTGGACCAAGGACGCCGCCAAAATACCCCAGCCAGGCGCAACTGCGCGGAGCCGGCAGCAAATAAGCTGCCGGCCAAACTGACAAGGTACCTAGGAAAAAAGGCAACGCAGTTACCCAAACGAAAAGAAGGCTCCCCGCACTTTCCATAAGAAAGGGGGGAACAAACCGCCTAGTCCACCTGTCCAGGAGGACAGAAAAAAACACAGTGGGCTGGGGGTTGACTTCCTCCTTTTAAGGAGATACTTAATTGTTAAATTGAGTTATTAGTCTTGGGCTCATTAAACATTCCGCCGGTCCTGCCAGTCCATGGGGGGTGGTTAACCCCATCTGTGCTGCTGGTAGGACGTAAGGGAATGTTGAATACTTGTTGTGAGAGAGAGGGCCCTGGATTAGTTTGGAGGTTGTAAAGCCCGGAGTAGTAGGTGTTAAAAGCCTTAGCTATGTCAGCTGTCTGGGTGTGTAATAATCCCTGACTCTCCCTTATTTTGTGAATATAGTTTTTTTTCTTGTTTTTTTGATTGAGGACATCACTTTCCCTCCCTTATGTCCATATGCATACAGTTTGTGTTTAAAGTAGAGGTGCATGTCGCAGGTCTAAGATATGTTTGAGTTGTTGTCTGAGGGCTATAAGTTCTGCTTGTCTCGTTTGTGAATAGGAGGATTTATTAAGCTGTTCCATTCTGGCTATTTGGTCTAATAAGGAATCTATTTTCTTTTGTCTCTCCTTTTTGACCTGAGAACCTACTTCAACCAGTGTAGGCCTTATGGGATTCCCACAACAATGAGGGTGAGATTTATGGTGATGAATTGTTCTCGAAGAACGAGCTGAGGTGTTGTCTGATATGTGTCTGGTTGGTATGTGAACCAAGTAATGATTCGTTGAGTCGCCAAATCCATTCTCCACGGGGAAGCTGGGATGGATGACATGTCGCGAAACAAGGTGCGTGGTCTGAGATTATACCTATTTGAGCTGAGGAAAAAAAGGAGAGAACATATGCTGAAACAAATATGTAGTCCAGCCAGTGAAAGGAGTTATGCGGGATGGAGTGGAAAGTATAATGTCTTGTGGATGGGTTGCAGGACCTCCATATATCCATCAAGCATAGATCATGAAGTTTGTCCAGGAGTTTTCCAAGCATTCTAATGGGAATTTGGGATTTGAACATGGAGGAGTCTACATGTGGGTCTAGATTGATATTTGAATCTGTGCCGAGAATTAATGTGCCCTCAGCAAACAGCTGCAAGGTGCCTTAGGAACATAGAAATTTGCTAGCGTATACATTTGTGATCCTATTTCTCCCTTGACCAATAATAGTCTCCCCTCTGCATCATTATATTGTTGCTTTAGTGTAAAGGGGATGGAATTGTGAATAGCAATTGCCACCCCTCTGGAGGCAGAGGAGGTACTACTACTATGAAGCCAATGTGTGAAGGGTGATCTAGATAGTTCTTTCGATGGTTACTCCTTGGGCCGCAGACCTTTAAAAACTTCAAGGGCGATTTTCTTCAGTGAGTCTGCTGACCATGATTCAGGTAGCCCTTTTATGCGGACATTGCGCAATGCGGACATTGCTTCTGTTTTCCTGGTCCTTGATCAAAGTTAGCCCTTTGTTAATATGAGCCAAATGATCTAAAGATCGTGATTTCAGGGCCGCCGAGTATGCTATAATGGCTGCGCACATGTTTTCTACCCTTCCACTCTTGCTCCCACATGTTTTATTTCGGTCTTAATCTCCGATAAGTCGACGAAAACCGGGCGTAACGCCTGTATAATGGTCGTCTTGAAGAAGGTTTTAGATGTGGCGGCTATTTCTGATTTACCGTGTTCGCTTGTGCAGCCGCTAAGCTGGTCTGAGTCTTCCTCACTCTTAGCTACCGCCGAGTCACCAGGCGCCATCTTGGGTGGCCGCAGCTGTAAGTTTGTGGTTTTTTGCTTCAGGAATTTATGTATGTCTGAGGAGTGTTTATGAACAGGTGGTGTAAAGACAGTGCCCACCCTCCGGTCCTTGCCATATTTGACCATGTCTGCGCTGAAAAAAGCAATCTTTAGGCTGCTTGCAGGGACTGCTGTGGAGGAGCTCTTCTCTCACACGTCTTCCTCCATAAGCGGCCAGGCTCCGCCCCCACAAAAGTTATGTTTGTACTGTTCCCCCAGCCCATATCTAGATTAAAACTGCTGACAGATTCCCTTTAATTAAATTATTTTATTCATATTAGCTTTGTTCAGTATAAGAAACAAGTAGAAGAAAAAAAGAAGACTTCATGAATATATACTGTAGATTCAGTAGGTCGTCATCTTAGTGTTTGCAAGCAAGGGCACAATAGTGTTTAATATGCATATTCACATGGACAGAATCAGCCTCTTCTCCAAGTATCTCTCGGAATCTGTAACGATAAAATTAATTCAGCAACATCATAGAAATGACGCAAGTACCTTATATGTGCTTGGTAAACTTTCTACTATGATATAGATATAAACATGTTTCAGCATAAGGCCTCATGCACACAAATGTATTTTCTTTCCCTGTCCGTTCCGTTTTTTTTGCTGACCATATACGGAACCATTCATTTCAATGGGTCCACTAAAAAAACGGAAGTTACTCCGTGTGCATTCCGTTTTCGTATTTCCATTCCGCAAAAGAATAGAACATTACGGTCAAGGATAGTACTGTTCTATTAGGGGCCAGCTGTTCCGTTCCACAAAATACGGAATGCACACGGATGTCATCCGTATTTTTTGCGTATCCGTTTTTTGCGGACTGCAAAACACATACAGTCGTGTGCATGAGCCCTAAGGGTTAGGGCTCATGCACACGAACATATTTTTTGTCTGTGTCCATTCTGTTTTTTTTTTGCTGTGGCCTATATGTGGAACCATTCATTTTAACGGGCAACAAAAAAAAAATGTAAACGACCCATATCTGTAAGTCCGTTCCGCAAAAAAAATAGAACATGTCCTATTCTTGTCTGTTTTGTGGACAAGGACAGGCATTGTTGTAATAGATCAAAAAAAGCAAAAGAAAAACAATGTAACACAGATGTCACACGGATATCGTTTTTTTTGCTGTTCCGTGCTTTGCTAACCACAAAATACAGTCCTTTATAGTCTTTTTTTTATACATGTGCCTCTGAAACCCATAAAGTGTTTCTATTCAGTTATGCTTAATAACATTTGTGCCTTTTTCAGTGATATCTGGGGATTTATTTTATAGTAATTTTTATTTTAGTATTTAGTACTATGTTTTCATTTTTTTATTCCCAGGAAAATGTGAATAAAGGGGAAAATAGTATGTTTCTCCCTTTTTTTTATTTATTTTTTTATTCCACGATTTGCGACAATAATTTACGTCCCTTTGCCATAACAGTAGTTTTAAAATATGGGATTTATGGGTTATGGTCACTGGGGGCAGCAGTAGAAGCTTTGGTGTGAAATTTGGTGGACTATTTTTATCTTATTTTTTGTCTTTTTTTATTTATTTTACACTTTGTATCCCCATAATGTTATCTAAGACCTTTGGGGGCATTTAATATTTCATTTTTTGCCTGATATAACAGCCCCAGATACTAGGGAACGACAGTCCTCAGAGAGGTTGTACAGGGCTGTACAACTGATCTGGGTCTGCTTAACCACAGCAGCTTTTGCAGATGCATGGGAATCACATTACACCTGTGATCGGAGCAGGCATGGATCTCGATACACAGCATTTGATTGAGCACTGTATATAGAGAGATGGGGAAGGTGGGGTTGGTAAAAAAAAAGTCACTGTGTTCTCTATAGGGAGCCCTGCTGTCACTGACAGTGGGCTGCCTGCTCCTGCACGACTGCCTTGACATTATATTTAGTTGCTATGTAATGGCTTTGCATTTGATTCTGGATTTGGTTATCATCTATCCTTGTCTAGTTTATTATGGTAGAGTACTGAATATTGAGCCCATTTATATCCAAGCCTTACTTCAGTCTGGTTGTCGGGTATAGTGTTTGCCATGTGCATTTCCTCCCAGATTCTGTTATGCTAATCCAGTTTTTTGTGCTTTCTATACAGTATATTCGGATCCATAATTTTACAGTCTAGTGTGCTTTCTGTATATTCTGTCATCTGAACTTCCATGGAGTCTACTGTGTTTTCTGGTTTGTGTAGTTGTGTTGCTGTGTTTGGGATTTTTTTGTTACTTTGTATTGTCCCAGTTGATTTGCTGGCTTGAATTTAGATATGGTCAGTTCAGTATTGCTCCATTAAAGGGGTTCTGCAATTCTTTTAAACTGATGATCTATCCCCTGGATAGATCATCAGCATCTGATCGGCACAGGTCTGACACCCGGGACCCCTGCCAATCAGCTATTTGAGAAGGCAGCGGCGTTGGCAGTAGCGCCGCGGCCTTCTCGCTGTTTACCGCAGGCCCAGTGACGTCATGACTAGTATCACTGGCCTGGGCGCGGCTAAGCTCCATTCAAGTGAAGAGAGCTTAGCCCCGCCCAGGCCAGTGATACTACTCGTGACTTCACTGAGCCTGAGGGAAACCGAGCGAAGGCCGCGGCGCTCCTGAGCACTGCTGACTTCTCTAACAGCTGATCGGTGGGGATCTCCGATGTCGGACCGCCACCGATCAGATGCTGATGATCTATCCAGAGGATAGATCATCAGTTTAAAAGTACTGCAGAACCCCTTTAATGTTTTTTTTCATACATCCGCTATTTACATGTATACTACCCATCTGTCATCCACTCCATTACTAGATTATATCCTCTTTACATGACTTACAACACTTAGTTCCTGTTATTTACCTATGATTTAGTGTATTGTTTTCAACCAGTATTGATATGTGCTTAATTTATGTGATTTTTATAGCCATCTGGTTGTGAAATTCAGTCCTACTGTAGGTCCTTGGGTGTATCTTAGTACCATGAGTCTCAGGTACACAAAGGAAGGGCCAATGCTCTAGATCAGGGATGCTCAACCTGTGGCCTTACAGCTGTTGTAAATCTACAACTCCCATCATGTGCTGCTATAGGCTGATAGCTGTAGACTGGGAATGCTGGGAGTTGTAGTTTTGCAACAGCTGGAGGGCCACAAGTTGAGCATTCCTGCTCTAGATGAACTTCACTTCTGCGGTCTTGTGCACGGCTGGGGTTATTATAGTCAGCCACAAATGGCAAAGTTAACCTCGTTTTTATTCCACTCCCAATTATATTCTTCTAGGTTGTTATCTATAATAATACACAAGTTTACATATGGTTGTTTAGGGGTTAGAAATTCCTATATGTATTCTTGTAATATCCCTAGTGACCTACAGTAACTTAGTGATTAACCTAGTATCTATGGTTGTCTAGAGTGATTAAGTAATACATATTAATATCGTTATCCATGGTGGTCTAGGATGATTATGGGTTAATAGGTAGTATCTCTGGTGGTTCAGGGTGATTAAATGACAAACACTAAATAATATAATTCAGAACATTTTTACTTTTACATTTTCACTTTTCTGCAAACTGAGCTGTGTAAGGGCTCACTTTTTTTTTTTTTTCCAGGGAAAGCTTTTAAACTTGTAATTTATACATAAATGTCTGTTAAGTGTGAACTTAAGAACATCCCCATGTACAGCAATCTGAGACTACGAGCTATGTATATACACATACATGGAAGGCTATAAATCATTGATAACACCTCCACTCTTTACAACTGAAGTCAGAAAGAGCAGAAATTTAATGCATAAGTTTCAAGTATTACTAATTTTTTACCCACAAGTATACAGTATATCATTTTGTTCAAATCCTTTTGCTTTATAACCTGCTGTCTGCAGATTGCACTGCATTGTGTGATGACAGGTTCTCCAAGTCTGACATGTCTTTCATGAGATTCTTCTCCAAATTTTATGGAGTACATGTTACCAGAGTAAAGCCCCTTTCACACAAGTGAGTTTTCCGCGCGGGTGCAATGTGTAACGTGAACGCATAGCACCCTCACTGAATCCTGATCTATTCATTTGAATGGGTCTGTGTACATGAGCGTTTTTTTTTTCACGCATCACTTCTGCGTTGTGTGAAAATCGCAGCATGTTCTATACTCTGCACTTTTCACGCAGCCCTGGCCTCATGGAAGTGAATGGGGCTGCGTGAAAAACGCATTGCATCCGCAAGCAAGTGCGGATGTGATGCATTTTTCACTGATGGTTGCTAAGAGATGTTGTTTGTAAACCTTCAGTTTTTTTTATCACGCGCGTGAAAAAGGCATCAAAACGCATTGCAACCGCACGATAAAAACTGAACAACTGAACGCAATCGCAGGCAAAACTAAAGGGCTTTACCTGCGAAACCGCACAGTTTTCACTGAACGCATCCGCAACACATCCAGACCTAATCCGGACTCGCTCGTGTGAAAGGGGCCTAAGGCTTCATTCACACATCAGTGATTGGTCAGTGATTTCCATCAGTGATTGTGAGCCAAAACCAGGATTGGAGCCTCCACAGACATAAGGTATAGGGCCTCATGCACACGGCCGTTGTGTGCCCGTGGCTGCATTGTGGCCCGCATACGGCGGGTCCGCAATACCCCAACCCACGGATGCGGACCCATTCACTTGAGTGGGTCTGCAATCACGGAGATGCGGAAGGGAAGCACGGATCGGAATCCCACGGAAGCGCTACAGAGTGCTTCCATGGCGTTTCTGTCCGTGCCACCGCACCTGAAAAAATAGAACTTGTTCAATTTTTGCGGTGCGGACGGATCACGGACCCATTCAAGTTGAATGGGTCTCAATCCGTCCCAGCCGCCGCACGGACGTTGCGATCCCCAATGCACGGAACGGACGCACAACAGCCATGTGCATGAGGCCTAAGGAAAAGATCTGCACCTGTTCTGTGTTTAGACTTGCACCTGTATTTGGCTCACAATCACTGATGGAAATCACTGACCAAACACTGACGTGTGAATAAGGGCTCATGCACAAGGCCGTTGCACGGCAGTGCACGTATTGCCGCCAGCAAACAGTGGATCCGCAAAATACAAGCACCGGCTGTGTGCACCCCACATCATGGATGCAGGCCCATTCTAGTGCGGAATGTGCGGATGATTCTAAAGTGTTTAATGCGGTTATAGCACCATCTAGCGGTGTTAAGTTGTATTACACGTTGTTTTTCCTGTTACAAAGACTACTGCATTGTGGGTGGTGCACTGCATTGTGGGAGTGAAAAGCATCCTGGGAAAGAGAAGCCTTCAGTTTCCAGGACACATCAGCAGAGCTGTCCTTTTGCATATCTCCTTCTTAAACTTTACCATCCTTGTAAAAGCATATTTGGTGAGAGATCTACCCTTTTTTCAGGGATATTGTGTGTTGCAGAGCTGTTCAGCTAGTTGTAACTGTTACTCGGGGAGTTGTTCCTACTGTTAGATTGACATGTAATCTTATGTATAGGCAGCCATTTTACCATGTGCTTCAGTGTTAATGCAAATGTTATAGTAGATTCCATCTATACTTTATACTTATACATGTTATTTGTATTCTAGTAGTTTTACCACACTTGTACAATCTCTCACTCACGCGCATCGCACAGAGAGTACAACCTGTTGACCAATAAACAAGTTAGACTACAAAGAACAGTCCTCTTATTTGGAAAACAGGAATGGTTTATGCTGAATGTCAGACTGCACACTGTGTCAACATGTATGAAGACAGAACAAGGACGCTGTGTCTGAGAACTGTAGTTGAGCTGGAATCTTCTTTCTTTGAGATCCTAAAAGGAGCCTATGAAGAGACAGGTCAGAGACCTGCCAGGCTGTCACCAATAGTGTGTGTTGTAGAGATAAACATATCTGCTGCAGAGTGAGAGATCTTGATCTGTGTGTTTCGTAAGGCAGAGATACCGCTATAGATCAGTGTGTGTGCAGTGGTTGTGAAGTGGGATACTGCAACATGGAAGTGACTGTTAGGCTACTTTCACATCTGCGTTTTTCTTTTCCGGTATTGAGATCCGGCAGAGAATCTCAATACTGGAGAAAAACGCTTACATTTTGTCCCCATTCATTGTCAATGGGGACAAAACTGAACCGAACAGAACAGAATGAACCAGAATGCATTCCGTTCCATTTGGTTGCGTTTCCATACCTGTTTGGCATGGGATGCGGAGCAAAACAGATTCAACATAACACGCAATGCAAGTCAATGGTGCCGAGTCCGTTTTCTCAGACACAATAGAAAACGTATCTGGCACCCATTGACTTACAATGGTTTTAATGGCGGATCTGTCATTGCTATTTTAAAGATAATACAACTGGTTCTGTTCATAACGGATGCCGATGGTTGTATTATCAAATACGGATCAAGCAAAAACGCTAGTGTGAAAGTAGCCTTAGAGACTGTGTGATGCTGTTCCACTTGGAAAGGTATCTGTTGTGAAAATGTAATGTACATTGCTGCCGCTCTGAGGAAACATGAACTAAAGTGTTGTTGCCCAGGGAGAGGGAATTTTTGATTCTTAACCCCTTAAGGACATAGGACGTATGGGTACGCCCTAATGTCCGAGTCCTTAAGGACACAGGACGTACCCATACGTCCTAAATTAAATCGCGTATTAAAAAAAAAAAATAATCGCTAGAAACATGGTTCCTGCTGCGATCATGCAGCAGGAACCATGTTCTAATGCCGAGGGGGGTCATGTGACCCCCCCGTATCGGCGATCGCTGCAAACCGCAGGTCAATTCAGACCTGCGGTTTGCAGCGGTTTTAGCGATCTCTGATCCCCGCGGTCTGTGACCGCGGGATCAGAGAGTTAGTTGCCCCAAACATAATCATTTAACCCCCTGCAGCCCCCAATCTTGTTATGGCGGCGGGGTGCAGGGGGTGGTTGCGCGGCGGTAGGTGGTGCGGGAGGCGGGCGGTGCGGCAGGCGGGATCGCAATAGCGATCCCCGCCCGCCTCCCTTGTAATAATTCCCTGGTGTCTAGTGGTTCTATCAGAGTGCCAGCACATTGCTGGCACTCTGATAGAAAACGGCTGGCATCTGTGCTGCAGATGCCAGCCGTTTAACCCCTTCCTTACCGCGGTCCGGATGGACCGCGGTATGGAAGGTGTTAACAGGGAGGGAGCTCCCTCCCTCTCCCATCGGGGGCTGCTGTGCCTATGCAGCCCCCAGGATGGGATCGCAGAGGAGGGAGCTCCCCTCCTCCCCATCCATCACCCACTGCTCTCTAATGGCAGTGGGTGATGGTTACCATGGCAGCAGGACGCTTTCAGAAGCGTCCTGCTTGCCATGGTATAGTAACTCTGGTCAGACTTCTGCTAAAGGCAGAAGTCTGACCAGACTGTGAAAAGTAAAAATACAGTGCAGTACACTATATAGTGTACTGTACTGTATTATATAGACACCAGATCCACTGGATCTACAAGAACCAAGTGGGTCTGAGTCCAAAAAATGTAAAAAAGTGAAAAAAAGTAAAAATAAGAAAAACACAAATCACTGAATAAAAAGTAAAAAAAAAAATACACTACACATATTAGGTATCGCGCGTCCGTAAAAAACAGCTCTATAAAAATATCACATGACTGAACCCCTCAGGTGAACGCCATAAAAAAAAACCAAAAATGGTGTAAATAGGCCATTTTTGGGCACCTTACATCACTAAAAGTGTAATACAAAGCGATCAAAAAGGCGTATGCCTCCCAAAATAGTACCAATCTAACCGCCATCTCATCTTGCAAAAAATGAGCCCCTTCATAAAACAATTGCCCAAAAAATAAAAAAACTATGCCTCTCAGACTAAAACATGATTTTTTTTGTTTCAAAAATGCTTTTTAGTGTTAAATGTAAAAAAATTTAAAAAAGTAGACATATTGGGTATCTCCACGTCCGTAAGAATCTGCTCTATAAAAATATCACATGACCTAACCCCTCAAGTAAACACTGTAAAAAAAAAAAAAAAACTTTGTCAAAAAGCCATTTTTTGTCACCTTACATCACAAAAAGTGTAATAGCAAGCGATCAAAAAGTCATATGACCCCCAAATAGTGCCAATCTAACCGCCACCTCATCCCGCAAAAATTATACCCAACCTGAGACGATCGCCTAAAAACTGAAAAAATATGGCTCTCAGACTATGGAGACACTAAAACATGTTTTTTTGTTTCAAAAGGATATTATTGTGTAACACCAAAATAAATAAAAAAAGTATACATATTGGGTATCGTCGCGTTCGTAACGACCTGCTCTATAAAAATATAACATGACCTAACCCCTCAGGTGAACGCCGTAAACATAAAAAATAAAAACGTTGTAAAAAAGTCATTTTTTGTCACCTTACATCACAAAAAGTGTAATAGCAAGTGATCAAAAGGTCATATGCACCCCAAGATAGTATCATTCAAACCGCCATCTCATCCCGCAAAAAATGAGCCCCTACATAGGACAATCGTAAAAAAACAAAAAAAAACTATGGCTTTCAGAATGTGGAGACACTAAAAAATCATTTTTTTCAAAAATGCTTTATTATGTAAAACTGAAACAAAAACCCCAAAAAGTAGTCATATTTGGTATTGTCGCGTCCGTAACAACCTGCTCTATAGAAATAGCACACAATCTAACCTGTCAGTTCAACGATGTAAATAACAAAAAATACAAAACTGTCCCAAAACAGCTATTTTTTTGCAAATTATCCATTTTAATCCATTTTTCCAGTAACAAAGCAAGGGTTAACAGCCAAACAAAACTCAATATTTATTGCCCTGATTCTGTAGTTTGCAGAAACACCCCATATGTGGTCGTAAACTACTGTATGGCCAAACGGCAGGGCGTAGAAGGAAGGGAACGCCATATGGTTTTTGGAAGCCGGATTTTGCTGGACTGTTTTTTGAGACTATGTCCCATTTGAAGCCCCCGATGCACCCCTACAGTAGAAACTCCAAAAAAGTGACCCCATTATTGAAACTACGGGATAAGGTGTCAGTTTTGTTGGTACTATTTTAGGGTAAATATGATTTTTGGTTGCTCTATATTACACTTTTTTGAGGCAAGGTAACAAAAATTGAAATTCTGAAATTTCATCTCCATTTGCCAATAACTCTTGTGGAACACCTAAAGGGTTAACAAAGTTTGTAAAATCAGTTTTGAATACCTTCAGGGGTGTAGTTTCTTAGATGGAGTCACTTTTTTGGAGATTCTACTCTAGGGGTGCATCGGGGGCTTCAAATGGGACATGGTGTCAAAAATCCAGTCCAGCAAAATCCGCCTTCCAAAACCCATATGGCGTTCCTTTCCTTCTGCGCCCTGCCGTTTGGCCATACAGTAGTTTAGGACCACATATGGGGTGTTTCTGCAAACTACAGAATCGGGGCAATAAATATTGAGTTTTGTTTGGCTGTTAACCCTTGCTTTGTTACTGGAAAAAATGGATTAAAATCAAAAATTTTCCAAAAATCGAAATTCAGAAATGTTATCTTTATTTGCCATTAACTCTTGTGGAAAACCTAAAGGGTTAATGACGTTTGTAAAATCAGTTTTGAGTACCTTCAGGGGTGTAGTTTCTAGAATGGGGTCATTTTTGGGTGGTTTCTATTATGTAAGCCTCGCAAAGTGACTTCAGACCTGAACTGGTCCCTAAAAAGTGGGTTTTGAAAATTTCTGAAAAATGTCAAGATTTGCTTCTAAACTTCTAAGCCTTGTAATGTCCCCAAAAATGAAATGGCATTCCCAAAATAATCGATACATGGAGTAGACATATGGGGAATGTAAATCAATAACTTTTTTGGCAGTATTACTATGTATTCTAGAAGTAGAGAAATTGAAACTTGGAAAATTGTAAATTTTTCAAAATTTTTGGTAAATTTGGTATTTTTTTATAAATAAAAATGAAATTTTTCGACTTTATTTTACCACTGTCATGAAATACAATATGTGACAAAAAAACAATCTCAGAATGGCCTGGATAAGTAAAAGCGTTTTAAAGTTATCACCACATAAAGTGACACTGGTCAGATTTCCAAAAAATGGCCTGGTCCTTAAGGTGAAATAGGGCCGTGTCCTTAAGGGGTTAAAGGGACAGTAATATATTTGCTGCCTCTTAAAGAGACAGTGTACCAATTTATCCTGTTGCCTGTAACTAAGCCTCTGTCTTCATTGAGATTCTAACCACTAAGCCTGTGGCCTGTCAAAGACTGTTGTACCCGCATGCCTATTACCCCACATGAGGAAAGTAAATGCCACTTTGGTTAAGTTACAACTGTGCCTGTCTGTCCTTCCAGTAGCCTAGAGTGGGGAGCGATGCATATCGCTCAGGGCCAAAAATATCTTCCCATTTTCTCTAAGGGGCCTAACCACCTCAATACTAACAATGTATTGGCAGGCAAATTATCATTGAATTAATGAAATGTTATAATAAGCAAAGAGGAACCGTATATTTATACTGCACCTTTTTTGAGTGTGGGTAAGGAAATGTTCTGCTCCTTTCACATCTTTCTCCATGAATGCCTGATACATGTAAACTGACTGGATGAGTCCAATAATTTCAGGAATGGACAGCTGAACGGTGACTGGTATATCTGTGATCCTGTAAGAGAAAAATATATGCTTACGATGCTTACGATATAGTTTCTCTTAGTAAAAATGAAAAAAAAAAATTAATGGTTACAGCATTTAACCGTTTCACTACCGGAGCTTTTTTGTTTTTGTGTTTTAATTTTTCTTCCCCATCTTCCTTGAGACAACTTTTTTATATTTCCATTCACATAGCTGTATAAGGGCTTATTTTTTGTGGGACAAGTTTTACTTTCTAATGCCACCATTAATTGTGGCATACAATGTAGTTGGAAGCGGTAAAAAAATTCCAAATGGGGTTAAATGGGAAAAAACGCAATTCCTCCACCATTTTATGGGTTTTGTTCCCACGGCGTTTTGTTTGCATCAAAACTGATCCATGGCCTTCATTCTCTGGGTCATTATGATTACATGATACCCTTAGTCTAAATAGTGTAAAAATACAATTAAACTTAAAAAAAATGTTTTTATGTCTACTGAGCTGTATAGGGGCTCATTTTTTGTGGGACAATCTGTACTTTTTATTTATACCATTTTGGATTGTTTGTGACTTTTTGATCACACGTTACTAAATTTTTTTTGGTAAGAGAAGCAATGAAAAAAATGGCATTGTGGAAGCTCGAAAGATTTCCAAGAGTAAGGGGCAGGATTCAGAAACCTATGTGCACAAGTGGAGAAAAAGACATTAAATTAAATGGGTATTCCAATTGTTTGAAGTTATCCCCTATCGATAGGAGTCCAACCAGATCAAGAGAACAGAGTACCCGTACCCCCTGCATTCCCACTTATATGAACAGAGTGGCCAGTCGCGTATGTGCGTGGCCGCTCCATTCATTTCTAGCACTGCACTCGGATATCTCTGGAACTCCCATAGAAATTAATGGAGTAGCCATGTGCATGTGCGACCATCTGCTTCCTTCATTTCAGGAGGGCTGCAAAGGGTACGGGATCCCTATTCTCGTGATAGGTTGGGGTCCCAGTGGTAAGACCCGAACTGATCTAATAGTTATGCCCTATCCTGTGGATGGAGGACAACTTCAAACAACCGGAATACCCTTTTAAATATGTTAAAACTTACAATTCCTTGTCTTTTAGTGGAATAGCCTCATATATATTTTGGTACTGACAAAGCATGTGCCCTGTGGTTTCATCAGAATACTGGAACAACGTATCCCACACCTGCCAAAAAAACAAAAATAATATAACATAATACAATAATATAACGGGTCTCCAACACTACAATACATGAAAATCTTATTATAACAGACTTTGGAGCCATTCATGCTACTTCTGTCTGTTTCTTATGCGTTGATCCACAAATTACCTGTTAGACCTTATTGATAAAGATTCTAAGCCCTCGCGGACAGGGCCCTCGCTCCTTCTGTACCAGTTTGTAACTCGTCTTGTTCATGTTTAGTGCAATTGTATCTATTATGTATGTAGGGGTGCACCACCAATGAGGCCAGGTGAGGCAATCGCCTCAGGCAGCATCAGGAAGTGGCAAGAGGGGGGCAGCAGAAGGGCCATGGGCAATGAGCGCTTTCATTGTGGCAAAGTGGCTAGGTTAAGAAATTGGCATGGGGGGGGCGCCATTTCAGTTTTCACCTCAGGCAGCACCCTTGTATGTATGTGCACCCCCTTTCATATGTACAGCGTCATGGAATAAATGGCACTTTAATAATAATAATGAAACGTACAACCTATAATAACATAGATTACAGTTAAACATGGATGTGCACCTGTTCTGTATAGATGGAGCTTGGTCCTTCAGAATCAATTGCTCTGGTGGGCCCCAAAAACCTCAGTTTGTATACAAATGCAACACAGCAGAATTCTGCTATACACAATAAAAATGAATACATTGTTTCTGCATTGTCATTAATATTCATCAGCATGTTACCTCCGACATTACTGCGTTCAGATCATGTGACAAATCCTTGTATTCAATCTCAGTGGCCGGATAAAAAGCATGTAAAGCCAGGCATCCATTTGTCTTCAGTACTCGAACTGAGTCATCGAGAAACTTGTCTATTGTGAACCAATGTGCAGCAAGTCCGGCATGCACCAGGTCCACAGAATCATTCTTCACAGGTATCTTCTCCGCTGAAGCCACCCTATAGACAGAAGAGAGATTCCCAGGGTGACTGAGGCCATCTAATCCTCTCATTATATTAACAGAACTGGTAAATCCAGTACAATACTCACATGTATGACACATTGTTTACCAACGTATTTTGTTTAGCTACATTTATTTGGGATTCACTCATGTCTATTCCCAGGACCTTCTTGAAGTGAGGCGCTAGAGGTAAAGTGTAGCGTCCAGTTCCACAGCCAACATCCACCAGCATTTCAAGAGGCTGCCCATTTGTCTATAGAGAAGAACAGAGTAAAGTAAAGCTGATGTTCTTTATAAATACATTTGGGTAGTTTTACTATTCTTGTGTAATTTTGAGCCAGTGTAATCTTAGACTTGATGACCTGAAAATCCACCAGTTTTTGCCATTTATGTGAGCTGATGAATGGCTCACCTATAGCACCTATTAGCTTACTCCATATCACTTTTTATTCCATTTTTTTATAATGTTCATCGTACAGGATAAATTACTTGCAGACATGGCAATAGCAAATATGTGGAGGAGATTTTATTTTTGCGGTTTCTTCCATTGAAAATTGGAATAAACTGCAATGGACATTTTTTTTATTTTGGAATTTTTTGTATTTCATTTTTTTAACTTTTTAAATATTAAATCAGCCCACAAAGGAATTATATTAGACGATCTGTTGATTGCTTCTAAAATACATTGCGGTAGCCATGGAGTACAATGTATTTTACTGTCATTGCTATACTGACACTCTGGAGTGAGGCCTGGGGCCTTCACAAGGCCCTCGCCTGCCTCCACAGACATCTGTAGCCCACAATCTTATTCGTGGGTTTTTAGTGGGAGACAGAGAGAATCCACTACGTCTGTAACCGCTTACATGCTGCGGGCCCTATTGCCCACGGCATGTAAGGGGTTAAATGGCCCAGATCGGAGCTTCTTCCAGTTCGGGCCGTTAGAGCAGGTGACAGTGCAGTGCTTAGACTGAGCTGCCGTAGAAATGGGCAGCCCAGCTCAAGGCCACTTAGTGACCTCTGTAAAGCATATTGGTGGTCACTAAGGGGTTAATATAACTTGTCTCTATGGCTTATGTGCTCAGGAGTTTGCCTCCAGTGCCTGAATACACATTTAAGCAGATTGATCACCCGTGTAAGAATCTCTATATCCCACACTGTACTGTACTGTAAGTACAGCAACCTGTTCAATAAAAGAGCAGGGAGTTTGCCTGCCATTAGGGGGAAGCACCCTTTTGGTTGCATTGCATAGCCTAAAGAAAAGTGTACACCCTGTGTCTGGATACTTATGTGCACAAGTCATCTAGTCAAGTGCAGAGTAAGGAAGACTACTTTAAAGAGACACTTTACTACCTGTGCAGCTGTGAAACCTGTAACATGCTTGTAAAGTGCATTTTGTGTACCAACTACAGGGCCATCGCAAGCTAAGAACTGTCCTGATCTGTTTACATTTGAATTCTTCAGTAAAGAAGTGTGCTGCTGCACAATTGCCTCCTCATTGCTTCCTGCTAGTTGTTGGTATCACGAACCAGGACCCTGCCTTGCACCTTCTACAACAAGGGCATTTTAACCGTCATCAGACATGCTGTACTTTCATGGTTTGGTGCACTATGGGCTCCCGCTAAGCTCAGCAGAGGAGGAGTGTAGATCCTCCCTTCTTACTTTCCGGTCTTCACTCTGCTAGTTTTAACCGAGCAAAGCTCATAGCACTGTACTATAATTATGCCCCTTAGCTATTGTCGTTTTATAAAATAAGCAACTAATAAAAATTACGTTTTAATCATTAGTATCTGGGGGGCAAGAAGGGTATTTAAACGCCAGCGTTTGTGTATTTGTGCATTGTCTGTGCTCCATCGTGTCCATCTTTACATTTTACAATACTATGACAAATATCTATTAACCCCACCCTTCTGTGAACATAAAACAAAAATAATTTTTGTCACTGTCATGGTGTCACTAAGTTGGTACTCCACCCAAAGTCCCTGAACACAGATACATGTATGTAAACTCTCTGGGACTGTGGAAGAGGTCAAGCTTTGGTGGTTACAAATTCTCTTTATGACATCTTAACCTTTGTTATATGACCGGAGGGAGAGGATTTAAATACATTCTTGTCATATTTTGTAAGTGTTTTTGCTTCTCTATGGTAAAAACAAAATAGCATGAGTATTGCTATACATGTAGCGAACAATAATACAAATACATGTAAAACAATATATACTATGACACCGCGCTATTGAAGTCCCTAGCTCAAATGGTTAATAATATTAACCATTATCCTGGCATATACTATATACTATATACTATATTCTTGTACTACGAATCTTAGCATTAATAGGCACCTTCTATTTGTGATTTTCTCAGTGCCGCTTATGCTATTGTAGTACCTGTAGTCCTCCGTTCGCGTGGGAGCTCTGTCGCTGAGTTGATGCTTTACACCGGCTGCGAGGCAATACTTTCCAGCGTCTTTCCAGCGTCTTCGTGAGACGCGCTCCGGCCGGAAGCGCGCCTCTTGTTCGTGGTTGTCTCGCTCACTTCGGAGCGAAGGTGAAGTCACCGCCGCGTTCTACGGGTAGTCGCGGTTACCACTTTTCTTCAACGCGTTTCGGGTATAACGTTACCCTTCGTCAGGAAGATAGACTTGGTATGCCTTGCGCGTGTGCTCCTATTTAACTCAACCGGCGTTGCTTTAACCCCTCGTTGCTGGTGGCTACATTTAAGCTGTTAATCAAACGCAAATACTTCGATTTCCATATTCAGCCCTACGGGAGCTAGTGTATCCATATTAAAAATCATTCTGGTCTCAGCCCTCGACATTTCTTTAATGTAATCCCCTCCTCTTTTATTCCTTTTATTATATCTAATCCACAAAACGTCGATCCTTTAAAGCTTCCTGCGTGTTTCTCTGTGTAATGTCTTGACAGTGGGTGCCCTTCAAATTTTCTTTCTATATTGTAGATATGCTCTGTTATTCTTTTTTTCAAATATCTCTTGGTTCTACCTATGTATATTTTTTGGCAGGGGCATATGATTGCATATATTACTCCCTGATTATTACAGGATATGTGTTTGTCAATGTTATGGGTATATGTACCTCCCGTATTCTGTAATGCCGTCAATCTTTTATTTTGTGTTTTTTTACATCCTTGACATTTTTTACATGGGAAGAATCCTGTCACTCCCTCTATTTTATTTTTATTTTTATTTCTGGTATTATCTCTGCTAATTTTACTTATGCATGTATTCGTAGGGGCTAGTCTGTTTCCCAAATTTTTAGCTTTTTTAAAAACAAATTTTGGTACATTTGGGAGTAACTCCCCCAATATTTTATCCTCCTTCAGGAATCCCCAATATTTTCATATCTACAATATAGAAAGAAAATTTGAAGGGCACCCACTGTCAAGACATTACACAGAGAAACACGCAGGAAGCTTTAAAGGATCGACGTTTTGTGGATTAGATATAATAAAAAGGAATAAAAGAGGAGGGGATTACATTAAAGAAATGTCGAGGGCTGAGACCAGAATGATTTTTAATATGGATACACTAGCTCCCGTAGGGCTGAATATGGAAATCGAAGTATTTGCGTTTGATTAACGCTTAAATGTAGCCACCAGCAACGAGGGGGTTAAAGCAACGCCGGTTGAGTTAAATAGGAGCACACGCGCAAGGCATACCAAGTCTATCTTCCTGACGAAGGGTAACGTTATACCCGAAACGCGTTGAAGAAAAAGTGGTAACCGCGACTACCCGTAGAACGCGGCGGTGACGTCACCTTCGCTCCGAAGTGAGCGAGACAACCACGAACAAGAGGCGCGCTTCCGGCCGGAGCGCGTCTCACGAAGACGCTGGAAAGACGCTGGAAAGTATTGCCTCGCAGCCGGTGTAAAGCATCAACTCAGCGACAGAGCTCCCACGCGAACGGAGGACTACAGGTACTACAATAGCATAAGCGGCACTGAGAAAATCACAAATAGAAGGTGCCTATTAATGCTAAGATTCGTAGTACAAGAATATAGTATATAGTATATGCCAGGATAATGGTTAATATTATTAACCATTTGAGCTAGGGACTTCAATAGCGCGGTGTCATAGTATATATTGTGTAACCTTTTGGCATTCAGAGGGGGAGTTGCAACCCCACTGGACACTGCAGCTGAGAGAGAATCAAGTGGGGTGCAGCGCTATTGATTTAAGGACTGAAGGTTTGCTTGAAACACATTGCAACATTCAAATTAGCAGCGCACTTACACGTGTTCACTCATCATTAGCAACATGTCGGAATTATGGTGGGACAGACGAGAAAGGATACAGAGAGTTCAAAATACCTTCTGCCTTTCAACAAAAAGAACACAAGAAGATGATAGTAATAATGATGACTTTAATTGTAATTATGCCTACATCAGAATGACACTAAAACAGTTGGAACATGCATTAAATCTAGAAATGAGAGATCTATGGGAAATAACATCACTGGAAAAATATCTGGAATGGGATATTATACCGATAGGGTTAAAAATAGACAAAAAGTTGTCGGGAGATATGGGTGACCCAGAAATTAATAAAGAATGGGAAAGAATGCTACATGAGTTCTCAAAAAAAGCCATTTTCTTTATTATACATAAGAGAAAAATTAGATTGATTAGTCTGAATAGAGAAATAAGGGAGCTTTTTGAGAATTTGAGACCGTGGAAGGACCATCCAGGCATTAAACCACTAGTAGAGAGCATCAGAAGAAGGATGCTAGAAAGAGAAGGGGAAATTAAGGAGAAAAAAATGCGTAAGTTCGATAGGGATGAAATACCAGTGTCCCTTGACAAATTTGAAAATAATGCAGGAAGGGATATTAATGGGGATCAAACAGAGGAGGAAATAGATACATTACATTATGAAACAATCGATGAATGCATAACAGAAATAGAAGAGAGGGAAGAGGAAGAAAATGAAAATGAATCGATATTTTCAACATATACAGAAAATCATGAAATTGAGATGACATCTATAACAGACTCTTTAAAACATAAAAAATCCAGATCCCCAAAAAGGAATAATCCCATATCCCCGATAATTACAATAATACACCCACAGGTACCAATAAAAAATCAATTTGAGGCACTAAACCTGAGAGAAATAGAAAATGAAGATAGCACAACAGAAGAAAGTCAAGAGCAAAATATATTAATAATTGGGGAACAAATAAGAACGGGAGTAAAGGGGAATAACAGAAAAGAAAGGAAAGAAATAAGAGATACATCGAAGGAGGGACAACAACAATCACAATGTAGAAATAGGAGTAGCACAAAAATGACTACAAAGAAAACAATTAACAAGGATTTTTTTCAGCCACGAAAACCAAAAATCATAAAAGGGGCTGTAGGGGAGGGAAACTCGCCCAAAAGAAAAACAGAAAATAAAATTAGAATTACTCAATAAAGATAAAGATTGTATACAAAAAATCTATAATCTAAGTAAATATGTACTAACTGCTAATGAGGAAAAAATACTACAAAAGGGTTTAAAATTTGCCCCTACAGTACACTTTAATAAATTCGAAGCATTTATAGGGCTTCGAAAATTTATGCGCAAATTAGCAATAAAAAGGCATTTTTTAAAACAGAAAAAAAGCAAGGAAATCAAACAGGAGGGGATAGGGGATAATAAGGACCAATATAAACACACAGATTTAAAACCAAAATCTAAATTTCATCCCGTACAAGAGTATTCTGCAGCACTAAATACATTTATGAACACAGTAACAAAGGAAATCAGGAAATTTAAATGCCCAAAAAGAGCAAAATATTTAAACAACATGTCAGTAGAAGAAAGAAAAGCAATTACAACGATGCAGGAGAACAATAACATCATTATAAGACCAGCAGATAAGGGGGGGGGAATAGTGATTTTAGATAGAGAAAATTATCATAAGGAGGCCATGAATATATTAAATGATAAAAAAACATACCTCCGATTGAAAAGTGATCCAACTGAGAAATACAAAAGAGAACTAAAAGAACTTGTCCTAAAAGGGAAAAGGCAGGGCATCTTACAAAAAAACGAAGCAGCATACGTAAATATTCAATATCCCAAGATAGCAGGGTTTTATTATAACCCTAAAATACACAAAGACCCCTCTAACCCACCCGGGAGGCCTATAATATCAGGCATTGAATGTTTAACCAGCGCTCTGTCCAAATATGTGGACCAATTCCTTCAACCATATGCACAAGCTCTTCCAGCCTATATAAAAGATACCAAGCATATTTTGGAGATAATGAAGGATGTCAATTGGAAGGACTCATATATATTAGGCACATTAGATGTAAAATCCCTTTATACTATAATTGAAAACAAAAAGGGTGCGAGGCAACAAAATTCTTTTTAAGTCAGAAGGGAGAGATGACAGAAGAGCAGATAGATTTTTTAGAAGAGTGTATACGTTTTATTTTGGAAAAAACTATTTTATGTATAATGACACATTCTATCTGCAGCAATGGGGGACCGCGATGGGGACGAGGTTCGCACCGGGGTTTGCAAATCTCTATGTGGGACGTTGGGAGAACCAATACGTATTCCCCGAGGGCAAGCTCGGGCGAACCTCGTCCTATGGTACCGTTTTATTGATGATATAATTTTTATTTGGGAAGGGGTGAGGAAAATTTAAAAAGTTTTTTAAAGAACTAAATAAAAATGAATTTTATCTAGATTTCTCACCATCTTATAGCACGAGGGAAATAAATTTTTTGGATCTGACTATTTTTATTGAAAACGGAAAAATCCACACAAAAACGTACAACAAACCGACTGATGCAAATAGCTTCATAGCAATGGACAGCTGTCACCTACCGAGATGGTTGGAAAATGTGCCGAAAAGTCAATTTCTCAGATTAAGGAGAAATTGCACTAAGAAACAACAGTATGAACTTGAGGCAGAGAATATGAAGAAAAAGTTTGAAAATAAAGGATATTGCTCAGAAAAACTAGATAAGTGCAAGAAAGAAATAGGGTTGATTGATAGGGAAGTACTCCTTAAAAACGATAAAAAAACAATAAAAAAAGATCATGAAGAAAATATGCAACTAATCCCTCCAATAATAATTCCCTATAATAGTCAAATAAATAAATTCAAAAAGGTTGTAGGAAAATATTGGGGATTCCTGAAGGAGGATAAAATATTGGGGGAGTTACTCCCAAATGTACCAAAATTTGTTTTTAAAAAAGCTAAAAATTTGGGAAACAAACTAGCCCCTACGAATACATGCATAAGTAAAATTAGCAGCGATAATACCAGAAATAAAAATAAAAATAAAATAGAGGGAGTGACAGGATTCTTCCCATGTAAAAAATGTCAAGGATGTAAAAAAACACAAAATAAAAGATTGACGGCATTACAGAATACGGGAGGTACATATACCCATAACATTGACAAACACATATCCTGTAATAATCAGGGAGTAATATATGCAATCATATGCCCCTGCCAAAAAATATACATAGGTAGAACCAAGAGATATTTGAAAAAAAGAATAACAGAGCATATCTACAATATAGAAAGAAAATTTGAAGGGCACCCACTGTCAAGACATTACACAGAGAAACACGCAGGAAGCTTTAAAGGATCGACGTTTTGTGGATTAGATATAATAAAAGGAATAAAAGAGGAGGGGATTACATTAAAGAAATGTCGAGGGCTGAGACCAGAATGATTTTTAATATGGATACACTAGCTCCCGTAGAGGCTGAATATGGAAATCGAAGTATTTGCGTTTGATTAACGCTTAAATGTAGCCACCAGCAACGAGGGGTTAAAGCAACGCCGGTTGAGTTAAATAGGAGCACACGCGCAAGGCATACCAAGTCTATCTTCCTGACGAAGGGTAACGTTATACCCGAAGCGCGTTGAAGAAAAAGTGGTAACCGCGACTACCCGTAGAACGCGGCGGTGGCGTCACCTTCGCTCCGAAGTGAGCGAGACAACCACGAACAAGAGGCGCTTCCGGCCGGAGCGCGTCTCACGAAGACGCTGGAAAGACGCTGGAAAGTATTGCCTCGCAGCCGGTGTAAAGCATCAACTCAGCGACAGAGCTCCCACGCGAACGGAGGACTACAGGTACTACAATAGCATAAGCGGCACTGAGAAAATCACAAATAGAAGGTGCCTATTAATGCTAAGATTCGTAGTACAAGAATATAGTATATAGTATATAGTATATGCCAGGATAATGGTTAATATTATTAACCATTTGAGCTAGGGACTTCAATAGCGCGGTGTCATAGTATATATTGTGTAACCTTTTGGCATTCAGAGGGGGAGTTGCAACCCCACTGGACACTGCAGCTGAGAGAGAATCAAGTGGGGTGCAGCGCTATTGATTTAAGGACTGAAAGAAATACATGTAAAAGGTAACAATAGATACTCTAGATAAATCCAAATTCAAGGGATTTACTGTTAGGAAAATATTGCTCTAAAGTGGTGATGGTGCTCTGTAAGTTTAAAAAAGCAGTACAGATTACCCTCGACCCAGATTATCCTGGTCCAATCACTGGCAGCGGCAGTCACATGCTCCTGTGGTGGAACATAATAGCTGAATGATGCCTCATTCAACCGTCAGTGTCAGTTTTGGATCAGTGGTAACATGGACTGTGTTCAATCCATGTTTCCTCCCGTGACAGATCCGTGTTGGGTCTGTGGGTCAGTTTTTTGCTGTCCGTGTGCCATCCGTGTTTCACTGACACTGAGCAGCTGGAAAATAATTTTCAAAGCATCTCTTCTCAGTGATCCGTGAAACACGGATGTAACACGGATGGCATCTGTGTTGCATCCGTGGTTTTCACGGACTCATTGACTATAATGGACGTGAGGGATCCAGGAACACGGACCAAGATAGGACATGCATCTGTGCTGAAAACACGGACCGTGCTAAAACATTGATGTGTGAATACACACATTCAAATGAATGGGGATGTGTGCTGTCTGTGGAGAACACGTACAGCACATGTACGTGAAACACTGACGTGTGAATGAGGCATGAGGAAGCAGAGAGAATTTGGACTGGGCAGGATTGGTACTGGAGCAACAAAGTATCCATGAGAATACTACTACTCGTTAAATTTACACAGCACCGTCACCACTACAGAGCATCATTTTGCTATAAGGCTAGTTTCACACTAACGGCAGCCTTCTCCGGGCTGAACCGGGCTGAACAGCCTGCCGGATCCGTGCTGCTGCTACTGCACCCGTGTCGTCGGAGGTCCACTCTTCTGGAGAAGGCTGCCGCTAGTGTGAAACTTGCCTTAGAAAAAAATGTTGGTCTGTAGTGGTGACGGTGCTGTGTAAATTTGTTGACACTAACCCCCCTCCGTGGCTGCTCTGGTATGGTCGCTACATCGACCACTTGTTGTTCATATGGTGTGGTAATGTGGTGGCCATACTGAAGTTTGTCTGTTTCCTGAACAGTAACACCTTATTCTCAGTTCTACTCATTACCATCATCATGAACATATTACTTTTGTGAATCAAAATTTACAAATAAATTGGATGACCCGAAAGATTATGAGTACAAAGCACAGAAAAAGCACCGTGTGCAACACCATATTGCATGCTGATTCCTGCCACCTATTCAACACTATTAGGCTGGGTTCACACGGGCGTTGCGGATTGGGGCCGGATAGGAGGTGGGTGCGTGGCGGGGAAATCGTGCGAGTGTGCACGCAATTTCAGTCAGTTTTGACAGGGATTGCGTTGCGTGGTTCAGTTTTTTCAGCGCCAGTGCAATGCATTTTGCACGCGCGTGAGAAAAAACTGAATGTGGTACCAGACCTGAACTTCTTCAATGAAGTTCGGGTTTGGGTTAATTGTAGTGTAGATTGTATTATTTTCCCTTATAACATGGACAAGTGAAAGAGGTGAGTTAAAAAATTTTTTTTAACCCCCTCAACCCACATTTTAGTAAGCATCCTGTGTTAAGAATGCTATTAGTTTCCCTTATAACCATGTTCTAAGGGAAAATAATACAGTGAATAGACGTTTTTCTCCTAGCAACCCTGCGTGAAAATCGCACCGCATCCGCACATTCATTTCTATGGGGCCTGGGTTGTGTGAAAAACGCAGAATATAGAGCATGCTGCAATTTTCACGCAATGCAAAAGTGATGCAGGAAAATCGCTGCTCATCTGCACAGCCCCATTGAAATGAATGGGTCCGGATTCAGTGCGGGTGCAGTGCATTCACCTCACGCATTGCACCCGTGCGGAAAACTCGCCCGTGTGAACCCAGCCTAAGGCCTGGTCTCGGGAGGGGCACTTCCAGATTGTTTTGTGGTGGCGGACAGAAAATAATGTGGTGCTTATAGAACAGACTATCCAACACGGCTGTCGTGTGACCAGTGTCATCGTGTAGCCCTTGCCTTAGGGCTCATGCACATAAACGTGGACTGCAATACACAGGCACTGACCGCGTAGCCACCGTCTGCAGAGGCAGACCCATTCACAGTCCGCACAGCAAAAAAGTAGTGCATGCACGGACTACTTTTTTTGTGGTGAGGGGGCACAGACAGAAAACCCACTCAAGTACTCAATAGTGCACCATATCATTGGGATTGCGGACCCATTCAAGTGAATGGGTCTGCATCCATCATACAGTGGGCACACATCCGGTGCCCGTATATTGCGGACCCGCTGTTATTGCGAGCCACAATACAGGCATGGCCACGTGCATGAGCCCTTACACATGATAAGCTTAGATATGTGGTTCAGCAGGCAGTATTACACATTATAAGCTTAGATACAGTAGCTCAGCAGGCAGTATAACACATGATAAGCTTAGATACAGTTGCTCAGCAGGCAGTAATAAACATATGCTAACATACAGTAGCTCAGCAGGAAGTATTACACATGATACACTCAGATACAGTGGTTCAGCCAGCAGTATCATACACAGCCTTTTGCTGCTATCAGTAATGTTTTCCGTTCAATCTACCACTGTTTTTCCAGTAACAGCCTTCTCAGCACACGATGACATCACACAGATATGCAATTTTGACCTTCTCATCTTGGCCGATCTTTTCAGACAGGTTTAGCTTGGCAGATAGTAGCCCCTAAGCCTACTGGGCTATCAACCACCTAGAACATGAGGTCACTTTCTGCTGCTGCTGTTGAGATGCCAGTCACGGCGTCTGTGGGCGAGAGTAGTGGAATGGGTGGAGGTTGTAATGTACGCTATCCTGTCTAGGACATTTCGTTTCGCTAGTGTATGCGCACGTTACAACTGTATCCGCTCTCCGCCCTGGACCGGAGTGAGGAGCGCAGGGACAGTGGAGAGAGACTCTCACTATATTCTCAGGGGGGCCAATTGATTTTGAGGTGGATACGCCAAAGCTATGTAGAGGCTGGCACCTCTATATAACAGTACAGTGCCAGTGCAGGGGCTTATTAAGACCAGAATTTTGGATGTGCCCTTTTGTTTTTGGCATACCTGAATTTAATGACTATTTTCCATAAAGGATTCTATTGTTTTATCTGGAGGCTGAAATGAACTTTTTTCGTCAGTTTGCACGTGTTGGAGTTGCACTCTTTTCCGTGCCCCTGGACCTCTGCATTGGAGCTGGCAGTTATTATCTCTTTGCATTAATGTACCAGTTTCATTCAGTGCATTTTATTGTGTTCATATACCATTGTAAATTGTCAATACCAGTGTGCAGTGTGTTTTTAGAAGGGGAGGGATATCTAGTTGAGGAGCATGTGGCACATCCCTGCTCCCTTCTGACAGCTGCCTGACTGCACTGAACACAGCACAGCCAGCCTAAGAGCGACTTTTGGAACTCAGTACAAACAGTGAAAACCTGTGACCCTACATGGACTTCCTGTCAGGTCACTGGTTATAATTCACTGCCTGTGTCTTCAAGCAGTCTAGACTGTCAGGAAGCAATGAAAAACAGCTGCAGCAGCAGGGAAAACCAAGAGATTATGTTCTCCACCTTAACCCTTCCCTGCTGCATTAACACTACAGCACAGCTAGTTTCCAGGCAGGGCCGGTGCAAGGATTTTTGCCGCCCCCCCGCCATGTCACTCACTCACTGACAGACACAAACATGCACACACTTACAGACAGACACGCACACACTGACAGACAGACATGCACACACTGACAGACAGACACGCACACACTGACAGACACGCACACACTGACAGACATACAATCACTCAGATACTCACTGACAGACAGGCATACACACTCACTGACATACACACACACACTCACTCAATGACAGACACACATACACTCACTGACAGACAGACATACACTCACTCACTGACAGACACACACAGGCAGGCAGACACTCACCTCCCTGGGGTCCAGTGTGGTGCAGCTCCTCAGTCCTCCAGCGCGCGTATGCTGGGGCCGGAATGACGTCATATCACAGAGGGCGCGCGAGGGAGGAGTGGCGAGCTGCTAGAACAGCTTTCCTTGCCGCCCGCCTCCTCTGCTCCGGTAATTTACTGGCAGAGCAGGCACCTGCCATCAGGGTAAGCAGGTGCCTGCTCTGCTATATTTACGAAGGACTTCCACCTCCTGGCCCCCCCGTAATGGCGCTGCAAGTGGCTCAAGAGCCGCTCGCCCAGCGCTGCAGCCCCAGACAGGGGGAGCCCACCAGGGCGCCCCCAGCAGGCTGGCACCCTAGGCGAATGACTAGTTCGCCTAATGGTAGCGCCGGCCCTGTTTTCAGGCAAGACAATTGTGCACCAACATCGACGACCTGCTATTTGTATGGTCGGGCGATGTGGCGGCCATACCACTCTTTGATGAGTTTTTGAACACCAATTCATGCAATTTAAAATTTGTGGTGCATTATGATACTACCGCTATTTCCTTTTTGGATTTGTCTCTGGTGGGCGATCAAGACACTGGCTCAATTAACACCTGCACCTTTCGTAAAGAAACCGCAGGCAACACGACTCTCCATGCGGCATTGTGCCATCCACCCCATGTTGTGAGGAATATCCCTAAAGGTGAAATTATTCGCATTAGACGCAATTGCACTCAGGATGGAGCATGCCGCATGGAGATGCGATCTGCTGCACATCGCCTTTCCGTGAGACAATACTCTAATCGTAACTTGGTGTCTGCCCAGAAGGATGCCCTCTCCAGACCCAGACAGTTACTTCTATTTTCGCATCACAATCGCACACCTCGCTCTGTGCACTTGAACCAATCAAAACACTCTCGCCTGCCTGTTTTTGTCACCGGTTATAGCACACAATACTCGCAGATTTGTCATATCGTAAAAAAACATTTACCTGTACTTTAAATGGAGGATCAATGGCGGAATGTTGTCAAAAATGGCATTCTGTGCTCAGCCCGCAGAGCCCCTACACTCAGCAATAAACTCTGTCCATCTCTGTACTCTAACCCTAGGTACACACCTAAGCGTTTTACAGCGCGTTCAAACGCGCTGTAAAACGCACAACATGTGAAAAGCCATGCTTCCCTATGGGCATGGTTCACATTTGGGCGTTTTACAGCGCGTTTGAATGTGCTGTAAAACGCCCCGCGCCCAAACAAGTACATGAGCTTCTTTGGGGCGTTTTAACGCGCCTATGGACAATGATGCCATAGGGGAGAATCACTGAATCGCGCGTATGACGCGCGTTTTTTAGTTACAAAAACGCGCATCCAAAAACGCGCGTAAAACGCGCGTCATACGCGCGATTCAGAAACGCCTAGGTGTGTTCCCAGCCTAAGAGGACGCAAACCCCTCTGATATGGTTGCGTCTTCTCAGAAGTTACAGGTGTGGACACAGGATTTGTACTTGTTGTTCCTACATGCGACCGGGCAAGGAAGTTTTTTCCTATGCTATGGATCAATGTTTTGCAATTAAACAATACATCAAATGCAATACAATTTATGTGGTATATTGCATTTCATGCACTGTGTGTTCCCTCCAGTACATTGGCTGCACCACTAATGGTCTCAAGGTTAGACTATGCAGACACATCTCTGACATCCCTCATTCATATGCCAGAAATGTGTCTGCGGTTAGTATGCATTTTTCAGCGGTGCATGGAGGCAACACGGACGGTTTAACAGTGCAGGGCCTGGAGAGGGTTACTCCACCTCCCAGGGGTGGTGATCACAAAAAGAAGCTTTTGAATCGGGAATCATATTGGATTTTCAAAATGGGGTCCTCTATACCAAGTGGACTTAATCGTAAACATGACTTGATATTACATTATTGAGACTTGTGCTTTTGTTTTTTATTTCATTATGTCTTTCTGCACATGTTTGCAATTTTACTTGTAGGAGTGGCTTGTAGTTACTGCGCCCACCTGTTGCACAGGGGAGGTGCTATATAACTAACCCTTCATGCAGTCTGTATTTTGTCATGAGTAAGGATCGCTATTGTCTCTGATCCGAAACGCGTAAACTGGACTGTAACTGGCTCTTAACCGCACTGAATAAATAACTATTATAAGTAACTATTTTAACCTAGCTGGACCCTTTCCTTTTTTCTTCTCCAGTGACCTAGTAACACACTGAGGTATTAGGGAATGTGAGAACAGGTTGTAATCTTGTATACTACAAGAAGAAAAATATTGTTCTACCACCATGAGCAAAACAGTAACAATGCAGTTACAAGAATCTGCATAACTAATCATATGCTTAATAGTTGCAAGTCCAATTTATGTATGCGATAGCCAAGATGATTGTCTTTGAAATTCTGATAGTCTCATGTTTGAAGCTGTAGTGGATGGTGAGATATGGAGCCTGAATGTCAAAAGTTCAAAACATTGTTATCCTTTTGCTCATCAGTGTATAAATATAGTAAGTTTGGTTCTGTTAGAACATGTTCACATGTGGGATAAATGCTATGAATTTGCCTGCGGCAATTTCGCAACATTTTACAAATTACAGCATTTTACTGTCATAGTTAAATATCAAAGATTTTGATCTTTAAGGGTTTGAGTGCTAACATTCCTCAGGCAGCGGATAGGCTAGGTGCACCCCTGAGGACACAGAGGATGACATTGTGGACTGGATGGCTTACTTATCCTGCCAATCCTAAAATCTGGGGCAAAACAGCCACCTAAAGCATCAAATGCAGGCTAGGGTGCAATAGTTAATCAGAGGTGTCTACAAATATTCCCCTCAATCCCCGAAATCCACAATACACAATACACTATTACTAAGTGAGCGCTGCTGTAAAAAACAACACAGAGCGCTGACTTACTGCCTAAAACCTCACTGGTATAGACTGGGCTGTTTACTAGCAAGGCTGGTCGTGATTGCTGCTCTTTGTAGCAGCTGATACGTAGCTGAGATGTATACTAGTGTGGAAAACTACCTGGCTGACACACTGTTAGGGCCCTTGCAGACGAGTAGATGCACTCTGAGTTATCCGCAGCGAGAATGAGAGTCAAGCTGCGCGATGGACGTCAGAGTCACGAAGCAGTAACATGATAGATACTGCTCTGTGCCTCCCTGTGACCCTTTTACTACAAAATCACCGTGACAACTTTATCTCACTGTAAAAAGGTCACAGGGAGGCACGGAGCAGTATCTATCATGTAACTGCTTCGTGCCTCTGATGTCCACCGCGCAGCTTGGCTCTCATTCTCACTGCGGATAACATAGAGTGCATCCACTCGTCTGCAAGGGCCCTTAGTATATCCTTATACCTTATGGGGAGCAATAGGATTGAGGGGAATATTTATAAATATGAGCAGAGCTGCAAATTGATTAGTAGAAAAAAAAACTAGTTTAATAATAATAACACATAAAAAATATCACATAAGACCATATTAAGACAAATAAATGATATAATAATGTCCAATAAATCCTTTGGGATATGATAATCCTATTTAGAAACTGTCCCCTTTATAAAAACTGCAGCCAATAGTCACAAATGTAACGTTGCTAATAGAGTGCGTCTCCTCATGCACTGATAGATAGGTTATCCTTGCATAATGGGTATTGATAAATCCGTCTGTACCCTTCAAATGTTGGTATGTCCCATTTAACTGATGGTATAGTTCTTTGTGTCGAATTGCACCATATAGGTACAGCAAATATCACGGTCTAAAATGGTACATTACCACTCCGTAACACGAGCGCCGGCCGATTCCACCTTCCTTGCAGTAGCCCTTCCAGGACCTGCCGCGGTGTCCAACGTGGTCCCCTGCGTCACACACGTGGCGTCCCACGTGACGCGGGCTTTATCCTCGGATTGGTCCGGCTTGTATCTTTAAGTAGTTGCACTTTTGGATGCTCCGTTTAGACATCTATCGGGCCAAAATATATATCCTGTGTAATCGCTCTCACTATTGCTGGTCCAGCAATAGTGAGAGCGATTACACAGGATATATATTTTGGCCAGATAGACGTCTAAACGGAGCATTTGAAGGGTACAGACGGATTTATCAATACCCATTATGCAAGGATAACCTATCTATCAGTGCATGAGGAGACGCACTCTATTAGCAACGTTACATTTGTGACTATTGGCTGCAGTTTTTATAAAGGGGACAGTTTCTAAATAGGATTATCATATCCCAAAGGATTTATTGGACATTATTATATCATTTATTTGTCTTAATATGGTCTTATGTGATATTTTTTATGTGTTATTATTATTAAACTAGTTTTTTTTTTCTACTAATCAATTTGCAGCTCTGCTCATTTGGACCCGATTGTGTGCCCCTCCATTTTGGATATATGTATTGCACTATTACTGGTTTACGGGTAAACCTGGAGGTGAGCACCTAATTCCATCTGTTGAACAGGAGTGCCGACACTGTTTTTTCTGTTTCACAATATTTATAAATATACCTCTGATTAACTATTGAACCCTAACCTGCATTTGACGCTTCAGGTGGGCTTATCTGGTGCATCCAGATTTTAGTATTGAACCTGCAATAAAGTTAGTCTTTGTTTTATTTTAACGTTCGTTACCAAGCTTAGAATTAATGACAATTGTGAACGTCTACTTTTTACACCTATTTAACCTGTTTGTTAGTTACTTATCCTGCCAGTCACAGCAGAATGATGTTAATGTCACATCTGAGTCTAATACCGTGCCTTTGGGCCAGGGCTCAGCACATCCCTCCTGCTCCTCTACTTTGTGGTCCCAGAGAAGCCTTTACATTGCATCATCTCTGTTTTTACTAACCCCTCCTAGTGGGTGCCTTCTTTTTCTCGTAAGAGGCAACAATGCACTACGTGTATGACAGACACTCAAGGTAGACCCATTAGGCAGAGGTGGGGGACCCAAAGTCATAGATTTGTTGATGGTGGTAATAGTAGTGGCACTTGTAGCCACAGTGCTGACAATAAGAGCAGTAGTAGCTGTGGTAACAGGGGCACTTGGGTGTAAGGATACGGTGGGTTGCGCTCCAGCCTGGATCCATGCCCTGTGTAACCATGACAGCGATCGCTGCTTGCCTTTCAGGCTGGAAGCAGTGGCCGCTGGGCCGTCTATGTGGCTCCGCCCACCCACGCTCTGGCCAATAAATAGGAGCCAGGAGCTGCACAGGGTGTTCCACTAATGGAGTGCGCACCCTGCCAGCTCCATTCACCACGAGGACTTAAGACCCTAACTACCCGGAACTCTGAACCTCCAGGAGGAACCCCCACCTACCTTAACCGGCTCCATCACTGCAGGATCCCCGCAGGACTCCTAACAGCAAGTATTCAGCCTGTCACTTGATTCACTGACGGTACTCACTGAGAGTAAGGGACTCGCGGTGGAGACTATTAGTACTGCAGAGCTGGGTTACCTGGATAATTCAATTAGATGTTAATCATGTGAACTCTAACTACACTCTCCACAAGTGAGAGACTGTCTGTATATTACGGTGGCCAAACTGTGATTGAGATATACATGTGTTTGCCTACACCAAACTAGCGGATGCAATCGTTTGCCTGAGGGGATTAATTCACTTCTAAATGAACATTCTTCACCAGGGCCGCCATCAGGGGGGTACAGCCCATACCCCAGTCAGGGGCCCTGACCCTGGGGGGGCCCGGCCAGTCCTGAAACTTTTTTTTTTTTTTTAATTTTTTTTTATTGTGGCAGCTGGCTCTGGGGCCCAGTGCTCCTCCCCCTCTTCCTTCTGCAGCCTGTTTCTTACCTCCCGGGGCCCCGGGCCCCAGCTATCTTGTTCTGAGAACAAGATAGCTGGAGTCTCTGCAGATCCATGGGTAGAATGTAGTTGCTAGAAGGAGGTCTGTGTGAGGGCCATGGTGTATATGATTCTGTCCCTGCGTGTGTGTCTCTGTCTGTCTGTCCCTGCGTGTGTGTCTCTGTCTGTCTGTCCCTGCGTGTGTGTCTCTGTCTGTCTGTCCCTGCGTGTGTGTCTCTGTCTGTCTGTCCCTGCGTGTGTGTCTCTGTCTGTCTGTCCCTGCGTGTGTGTCTCTGTCTGTCTGTCCCTGCGTGTGTGTCTCTGTCTGTCTGTCCCTGCATGTGTGTCTCTGTCTGTCTGTCCCTGCTTGTGTGTCTGTCGGACGTGCAAACTAGCTTATTTACTCCCCTCACTGGCGCTGACATAATTGAAGAGAAGCGCCGTAATCTTACGCAGACACACTGCGCGAGATTACGTCAGCCGCAAGTGAGGTGAATAAATTAACTAGGAGACGGCACTGGGCTCCGGAGTGTGGCGCGATTCTGAAGAAAAAAAGGTCTTTGCTTTATTATACCACTATTAATTCTGAGTGTTGGGGGTCACTTATTGAGGATCAGTGTGGATGGCACTTAGGGGGGATCCTATGCTATATATGTGTCATCCACAGATCCCCGCACAACAGTGCCATCCACATTCCCCCCCACAACAGTGCCATCCTCAGATCCCCCCCCCCAAAAGAGTGCCATCCTCAGATCCCCCCCCCAAAAAAAAAACAGTGCCATGCTCAGATCCCCCCCAGAAACAGTGCCATCCTCAGATCCCCCCCATACCCCCAAAACAGTGCCATCCACGGACCCCCAAAAAAAACAGTGCCATCCAAGCCCCCGCCCCCAAAAAAACAGTGCCATCCACAGGCCACCATTGGTTCAAATCCCACCAAATGCTCCCCTTTGGTTAAAAATAATTTTTTTCTTATTTTTCTCCTCAAAAACCTAGGTGCGTCTTTATATGCTTTTCTATCTTGAAATAAACTAAACCTTTAATGTTATGAAATTTAAATTTAATTTATATTAATTCACGCCCCATCCATCTACTCTCGGCCCAGCCCCCGGATCCAAAGCCTTTATTTAATTGACCAGTTTTCTGTTGTTCACAAAAAATAAATATTTTCAATATGTTCCTGTTATGGCACTTCTAATATACATTTAAGCTTTTCCATCACGTCGCCCCTCCCCTTCATTACATTCTCAGAAACAAGCAGAGCATGGATGTCAATAAAATTATCCCCCCCCCGGAAAAATTTCTGTGGACGCCCATGCACAGAGACTGGATTTAAGGAAAGGGTACCTCCTGCCGGTGCTGGGGAGCAAGCTGGCCGGAATCAGCGACTTAAGTACAGGGGGGGCAACAATGGAGGGGCAAAATTAACTTGTGTGGGGGCAAATTACTTAGTGGGAGGTCAGTGTGGCGGGCCAACTACATAGAGGGCTGTGTGGGGGTAAAATTACTTAGTGTGGACTGTGGGGGCAAATTACATAATGCAGGGCTGTCTGGGGGTAAAATTAACTTGTGGGGAAGGGGCAAATTACTCAGTGGGGGTCAGTGTGGCGGGCAAACTACATAGTGGAGGGACATGTGGGGGCAAATTACTTAGTGGGGGCAAATTACTTAGTGGGGGCAACTTGCATAATGCAGGGCTGTCTGGGGCAAAATTCACTTGTGAGGGGGGGAAAATTAGTCAGTGGGGGGTCAGTGTGGTGGGCAAAGTACATAATGGAGGACCGTGTGGGGGCAAATTACATAATGCAGGGCTGTCTGGGGGCAAAATTAACTTGTGTGGGGGCAAAATTAACTTGGGGGGGCAAATTACTCAGTGAGGGGCAGTGTGGAGGGCCGTGTGGGAGACGTCCTTGGATGTAAGAGGTATGGGCGCGATATATGGGTGGGGCTGTGTGTGGGTGTGGCTTGAGGGTGGACGGGGACACAGGGGCCCCATGATCTCCTATTCCTGGGGGAAGTGCCCCTCCAAAGACCAGGCTCTGGATCCGCCACTGGGGCAGTGTCGGGGGGGGGGGGAGGGTGTGGGGGGGGCCCAGGCCTTGAGCTGTGTAAGGAGCCCCAAAATTTCTGATGGCAGTCCTGTTCTTCACTATTAGTTTAATTCTCTATCACTAGTATGCGGCACATGATTTTGTTAACCCCATACTCTTCGCTTAAGACTGAGAGAGCCGTCTGGGGTTCACACTGAGCAGCCGCAAAAGACACCGCCAACACTCAAGCAGTGTGACAAAAGTGGATGTCAAAGGACTCCGCGGTTGAGATCCTAACTGACCAATTTGGTGCGTTACATATTAGTGGAACCTTCATGGATCCAGCGGAGCTCGCGCGGCATATGGTCGCCCTCACTGAGAGGGTGGAAACCCTTAACGTGACCGTACAGAATCTCCAGTTGGAAAATCAGACCTTGCGAGATCTCGTCACTTTGGGCACAGGACACCCCTGCGATGGACCGGAACCCAAGGTCAGTCCACCTGAACTTTTCTCAGGAGACCGGAAGCAGTTCTGTGAATTCCTGAATGCGTGCAAACTGATGTTGGAGTTACTCCCCCGGACCTATCCTACAGATAGAACAAAAGTACTCACCATGATCTCGTACCTCAGGGGGGAGCCCAGAGCATGGGCTAACACCTACTTAGAGAAGGAGGACCCGGTCTTGAATTCCTTTCCGCAATTTCTCGAAACAATGGCCCTCCTTTACGAGGACCACAGCAAACAGCTGACTGCGGAGACCGCCATCCGCAGCCTAAAGCAAGGGAGACGACCCGTAGAGGACTTCATTGCGGAATACACTTGTTGGGCCCGTGAGACCGAATGGAATGATCTCACTCTCAGGAATCAGTTCCGTCTCGATCTATCTGAGGCCCTGAAGGATGAGTTAGCCCGGGGAGAGCTGCCACATACACTCGACGCCTTGATGCAGAAGGCCACCACCATTGACAGACGTTTAAGGGAACGTAGAGCTGAGAGAGTCTCAGGGTTCATACCCACCCCGAGACAGACCAGCCCGGATCCTGTAGCAGAGATGATGGAGATTGGGGCGATTCATGGTCCTCTGACTGAGAGAGAGAAGACCCGGAGACGGAACCTCAACCTCTGCTTATACTGTGCGTCAGCTGACCATACGGTTGATGGATGTCCCGCCATAAGGAAGAAACATGAAGGTAAGATGATGACATTCTGTAACTTAGGCAGTAAAAATAACAACACAAGTGGTTACATCTATACGTCTCTCATCTTACAGTGGGACCAAAACCGAACTATCGTTAATGCAATGGTGGAAACGGGAGCTTCGGAAAATTTTATCGATAGGCATCTAGTAGAGCGAAATTAAATTCCCCATACAAGGAAAGATGTATCGATATCCATGAGTTTTATTGACGGTACCACTTTTAGACCTATCCACAGCCAGACTCAACCCCTTTTGGTGACAAGCGAAAATAACCACACAGAATTCTTATCCTTTGATATCATACACTCCCCTTTGTTCCCCATTATTTTAGGCTTGCCATGGCTCCGGTTACATCAACCGGCTCTCCTATGGGAACAAGGGAGAGTTGGGTTTACCTCACGTTATTGCATGGAGACCTGCTTCCCTCTTAAAACCCTCATGCATGTGGGGGTGAACCAGGTCCCTACCCAATACGCAGAGTTCTCGGAGGTATTCAGTGCAAAGATGGCGGAATCCCTACCGCCCCATAGACCCTACGATTGCCACATAGACTTGTTGCCAGGCAGTGAAATACCCACAGGAAGAATCTCCCTATTGGCACAACCAGAACTTGACCACCTCAAACGGTATCTGGAAGAGAACTTAAGGAAGGGATTCATTCGGCCTTCAACCTCCCCTGCAGCCGCGGGTATGTTCTTTGTAAGGAACAAAGACTTGAGCCATAGGCCCATCATTGATTACAGAGCATTAAATAAAGTAACAATCAAAAATCGGTACCCCCTGCCTCTAATATCCGGGCTAATTGAAAGACTTCAAACATCCACTATCTACACTAAGCTGGACTTGAGAGGTGCGTACAACTTGATTAGGATCAGAACCGGGGATGAATGGAAGACTGCCTTCCGCACCCGGTACGGACTCTTTGAGTACATGGTAATGCCTTTCGGATTGTGCAACGCTCCTGCCACATTCCAAAACTTTATCAACGACATTTTCAGGGATCTACTAGATGTATATGTCGTCATCTATCTAGATGACATACTGGTGTACTCCGATAGCCTACAAGATCACAAGAAACACGTCCGTTGGGTACTTGCACGATTAAGTGCCCACCGCTAATACGTCAAACTGGAAAAGTGTAGATTTGAGACTACTACCCTTCCGTTCCTTGGATATATAATCTCACCCAAGGGAATTCAGATGGATCAGTAAAAAATCACTTGTATCCAAAACTGGCCGACCCCGGACTCCAGGAAAGCCCTTCAGCGATTCATAGGCCTCTTTCACACGGGCGTCATGTTTGACGCCCGGATAAGAGGCGGGTGCGTTGCGGGAATATGTGCGTTTTTCCCGCGCGGGTGCAAACGTTTGCAACACGTTTTGCACGCGCGTGAGAAAAAACGCCATGTTTGGTACCCAACCCGAAGCCGGATTTCATCACTGAAGTCCGGTTTCGGGTCTACTGGAGAATTGATTATTTCCCCTTATAACATGGTTATAAGGGGAAATAATAGCATTCTTAATAAAGAATGCATTGTTAAATGAAGAGGAAGGGGTTAAACATAATAAAAGTTAACTTACCTTTGCCACTTGATCGCGTAGTCGCGATCTGTCCTCTCTTTCCCTGCAGCATCTATGATCTAAAGGACCTGTGATGACGTCACATCACATGGTCCAATCACATGGTCCATCACCATGGTAAGATGGACCATGTGATTGAACCATGTGATGTGACGTCATCACAGGTCACTAGATCATAGATGCTGCGAGAAGAAGGACAGATCGCGACTATGCGATCAAGTGGCTAAGTAAGTTAACTTTGTTATTCAACCCTTCCTCTTCATTTAACAATGCATTCTTTATTAAGAATGCTATTATTTCCCTTATAACCATGTTATAAGGGAAATAATAGAGATTGGGTCCCGTTGCTAAGCAGCAATGCGGGAAAATCGCAGCGCATCCGCACTTGGTTGCGGATGCTTGCAATTTTCCCGCAGCCCCATTCACTTCTATGGGGCCTGCGTTGCGTGAAAAACGCAGAATATAGAACATGCTGCGATTTTCACGCAACGCAGAAGTGATGCGTGAAAATCACCGCTCATGTGCACAGCCCCATAGAAATGAATAGGTCCGGATTCAGTGCGGGTGCAATGCGTCCTCCTCACGCATTGCACCCGCGCGGAAAACTCGCCCGTGTGAAAGGGGCCATAGGGTTCTCAAACTTCTACAGGAAATTTATCAAGGACTTTTCCGCTACCATCAAACCCCTAACCAGATTAACTAGTGTCAATACGAAATTTGTTTGGTCCTTGGATGCCCAATCAGCTTTTGAGTAACTCAAAGACAGATTCACTTCAGCACCAATACTGACCATTCCGAATTCAAACTATCACTACGTGCTGGAAGTAGACGCATCACAGGCAGCCTTAGGAGCTGTTCTGTCCCAGGGGAGCTCCTTCTCATCACCATTACATCCTGTCGGGTTCTACTCCCAGACTCTAAACACCGCTGAAATCAACTACCCCAGGGGTCCTCAGACTTTTTAATTATGAGCAATTATATATATTTACCAGTATTTTAATGGGAATCATTCCCTCCATCCTTGTCACTCTCTTTCTCACGCCTCTTCCCTTATCACTCTCAATTCCCCCCTCCCTTGTCACTCTCATTTCTCAGACCCTCCCTCCCTTGTCACTCTCATTCCCCACTCTCTTGTCACTCTCATTTCTCAGACCCCTCATTTGTCACTATCATTTCTCAGCCCCCCTCCCTTGTCACTCTCATTTCTCAGGCCCCCTCCCTTGTCACTCTCATTTCTCAGACCCTCCCTTGTCACTCTCATTTCTCAGACCCCCTCCCTTGTCACTCTCATTTCTCAGCCCCCCTCCCTTGTCACTCTCATTTCTCAGGCCCCTCCCTTGTCACTCTCATTTCTTAGGCCCCTCCCTTGTCACTCTCATTTCTCAGGCCCCTCCCTTGTCACTCTCATTTCTCAGGCCCCTCTCTTGTCACTCTCATTTCTTAGGGCCCCTCCCTCCCTTGTCACTCTCATTTCTCAGACCCCTTCCTCCCTTGTCACTCTCATTTCTCAGCACCCCTCCCTTGTCACTCTTATTTCTCAGCACCCCTCCCTTGTCACTCTCATTTCTCAGGCCCCCTCCCTCTCTTCTGACTCTCATTTCTTAGTCCCCCTCCCTTGTCACTCTCCTTTCTCAGACCCGTCCCTTGTCACTCTCATTTCTCAGCACCCCCCCGTTTTTGTCACTCTTTTTCACTGCGCCCCTCCCTCATCACCTTGTCACACTGCTTATTTATTACTCACCCCCTCCCCTAGTGTAGCGTGGCTGAGCTCTGTGAGGTCCGCGGTACAGGAGCATTTGTTTCCTGTACCTGGCCGGACTGATAGGAAGCGCACACTAAGTGAGCACTTCCTGTCAGTCCCGACGGGTACAGGATACAGGAAACAAAAGTTCCTGTACCGCGGACCAGACAGAGCTCTGCCACTCTACACTGTCAGTCCCTGTCTTCATCCGCTGCAGCCCCCTCGCGTTTCCACTGGTAGGAGGTGGCGGCGCCCTGCTGAGCCGTCAGTAACGGCAAAAACACCCGGCGGGCCGGATAATTTTCCTCGGCGGGCCGCATGTGGCCCGCGGGCCGTAGTTTGAGGACCCCTGAACTACCCCATAGGGGAAAATGAACTTCTTGCCATAAATTATTCCCTAGAGCAGTGTTTCCCAACCAGTGTGCCTCCAGCTGTTGCAAAACTACAACTCCCAGCATGCCCGGACAGCCTTTGGCTTTGCAGGCATGCTGGGAGTTGTAGTTTTGCAACAGCTGGAGGCACACTGGTTGGGAAACACTGCCCTAGAGAACTGGAGGCATCTACTTGAAGGTTCAACACACCCCATCACGATATACACGGATCACCGTAATTTACAATACCTGAAAACCAGTAAAACACTGTCAGCCCATCAGGTACGGTGGAGTTTTTTTTTTGACAGATTCAACTTTCAAATTACATACCGACTAGGCTCAAAAAATGGGAAGGCCGACGCCTTATCACGTCTGGCTGAATGCTGCGCCGCAGTCACGGCCCCCACATGCATCATACCACCTAACAAAATTATTCCCGCCACTGTCGGATTGGAAACCCAGCTCAAGGATGCTTTGAATAATGACCGTGCTAACACACCCCCGGGACTTCTGAAAAACCAACGAGGTTTCCTCTACAAGGACAACCTACTGTACATACCAACCCCTCTCACCACCCAGGTAATCAAACTCTGCCATGACTCTCGCGGGACACCCTGGCATCGCCAAAACCATAAACCTGATACACAGGAACTTCTGGTGGCCAAGAATGACCAAAGAAATTGAGGAATATGTTTCCACGTGCGAGACCTGTGCCTCATGCAAAAGTGATAGGAACCGACCATATGGCCTTCTTATGAGTCTCCCTATCCTAATTTCATCTCCATTTGCCATTAATTCTTGTGGAACACCTAAAGGTTTAACAAAGTTTGTAAAATCAGTTTTTAATACCTTGAGGGTTGTAGTTTCTTAAATGGAGTCACTTTTTTGGAGTTTCTACTCTAGGGGTGCATCAGGGGGGCTTCAAATGGCACATGGTGTCAAAAAACCAGTCCAGCAAAATCTGCCTTACAAAAATCATACGGCGTTCCTTTCCTTCTGCGCCCTGCCGTGTGCCCATACAGCGGTTTACGACCACTTAGGGGGTGGTTCTGTAAGGCCTCATGCACACAGCCATATGTATTTTGCAGTTTCGCAAAAAAAGATCAGCAAAAAATACGGATGACGTCCATGTGCGTTTCGTATTTTGCGGAACAAAACAGCTGGCTCCTAATAGAACAGCACTATCCGTGTCCATAATGCGGACAATAATAGAACATGTTCCTATTTTTTTGCGGAACAGAAATACGGACATATGGAAACGGAATGCACACGGAGTAACTTCGTTTTTTTTAGTGGACCCATTGAAATGAATGGGTCCGTATACGGTCCGCACAGTGTACAGATGTCCTTACCCCAGGCATTTGAATGTAAGTGCAAATACCCAGCCACCCACAGGCCATAGCACTAAATGCACACCTTTCAAAATTTCTGGCCCTGGAAATGTTGCCTGTTAGGCCTGTGGACACTGAGGCTTTCCTCAGCCTCATGGTGGTGGCTGTCCTTCGTTACTCAGTCCCCAGCCGTCACTATTTATCTCAGGGGGCCGTCCCCGCATTACTCCAGCAATTTTGTCCCGTAACATCACCTGTGCCCTGACCAACGCAGTTATTGGGAAGGTCCACTTAACGACGGACACATGGACAAGTGGTTTTGGCCACCAGGGACGCTATATTTCTGTGACGGCACACTGGGTGAACCTTGTGGAGGCCAGTAGCGAGTTGTACCCTGGGATGACACCAAGGATTGCTGGCCCTATTTCCATCAGGATTTCCGCCAACACCTACATTAGTGACTGGAACTCCCCCCCCCTTCTCCTCCTCCACTGCAAACTCTGAATTCTCATCTTGCAGCAGCAGTTGACTATCAGTCAGTAGCTGGAAGCAGTGTAGCACAACAGTGGGGAAGCGGCAACAGGCCATGCTAAAAATGTATTTGCTTGAGTGACAAACGGCACACCGCTGCAGACCTGTGGCAGGGTATAAGGGACCAGGTTGGTTGTGTCTGATAATGGCCATAACTTGTTGGCAGCTTTGTAGCTTGGCAAGCTCTCACATGGCAATCATAAAGCATATATGTACCATGCACAACAAACATCCCAAACTTAACATTAGTATAAATAAAAACATAACACACGAGTGGAGGTAAACTAATGGCATGACCTGTTTAAGAACTCATAAATAACCATAACATTTTACAGCGTAGTCATAAACTCGAACCATAACAATAAAAACTCAAACAATGGAACATAACAGGCCCAGCTCTCAGCCAATCACGGCCCTCACCAGGCAGAATGACAACTCTGCCCAGTGAACACCTCAAAACGTCGGTAAATTGTCCCTCAAAAACCTGTCCTAATAATAGAATCTTAATCACTGGGCAGAAAACAACCTCTGCCCAGTGAAAAAGGAAAAATTGTACATGGGACAAATGCTGATATGGCCATGTGGATCCCTTTTTAATGTCCGGGATCCGGGCATACCATGCCTAGCCCACGTGTTCTGAAATTTCTCAAGACCTACCCCAATTTGCCTGAGCTACTTGTTAAGGTGCGCCGTGTGTGTGCCCATTTCAGAAAGTCATCTACAGCTGCCGACGGTCTGTCAACGCTGCTGCAGCGCTTGTATTTGCCAGCTAACTGACTCTTGTGCGACCTGAGCACGTGCTGGAATTCCACATTACACATGTTGGCCAGGCTTTTTGAGCAGCAGAAGGCAGTAGTGGAATACCAGCTGCAACATGGTCTTATATATCTGACATCTGTGAGGTTTTACGCAACTTTGAGGGATAAACACAGATGGTGAGTGGCAATGCCGCTATTATCAGCCTAACCATCCCACTTCTGTGTCTACTGAAACGCTAGCTGCTAACAATGAAGACAGACGCTTTACATGTGGAAGAGGTGGAAGTAGGGGGAAGACATTACACAAGGTGATAGCCAGACCACCCTCAGTTCATCTTCTCAGTGTGAATTGGATCATGATGAGGAGGAGAAGCAAGAGACGGTTGCCTCCACTACAGAGGGTAGTAACCGTAGCAGGTTTATTACAACTGTTCAGCATTGATGGGCAGGAGAGGAGGAAGAGGATAAGGAGATTTAGAGTCATCCTCCTGAACAGGACAGCAAAGTCTATTCTGTTGGGACTCTGACACACATGGCTGACTATGTTATGCTGCCTTTCCTGTGACCCCCGCAATCTACGCATTTTGCACAAGATTACAGGTTGTTCAGTTCACCCTTCTCGACTCAGGCTATAAAGAGAACTTCTCATCTCTCATTCCTGTGGTGGAGAGGACGAGCAAAATGGTGCAATACCAGAAGGTCCTTGTAGAAAAATTGCTCCATAAATTTCCATCTGACAACGCTGGCAGCAGAGTACGTAGTTCCTTAGGCAACCCAGGAGAGGAGATGAGCGGAAAACACAGCAGTTCCAACAGAGGCAGGACAAGGCCTGGTACAGTTTCATGACACCCCGCCAGCACCCTCAACTTGATGCACGGCCTAGTGTCACAAGGATGGAAAAAATTTGGAAGATGGTGAAGGAGTACATAGCAGACCGTGTCAGCGTCCTCAGTGATCCCTCTGTACCTTACAACTACTGGGTGTCCAAGCTGGACACGTGGCACAAACTGGCACTCTACAGCTATAGCTAAATGATAAGGAACCTGGAAGATATACTATATTGGACTGAAGTATTCAGGGAAAATGATTGTTTGGGAACTTTGCGATAAATAAGTGGGTTTTGGGTCGCTTTTTCGGCACTCAGTCTCTAAAAGGTTCTCCATCGCCATCACTGTTTTAGAGGGTTAGCGCACCTGGAGGCCCTCAGCTACATTCTTTTACTCAGTTTCATTGCGCCCAGGGCCACGGCCTTTGCGTACACCATCAGCATCACGCGCACTTCCCAGTCCTTTAGTGCTCGCCTTCTTCATATTAATGTTTTTGTCACGAGTTGTGGCGCAGATTGTTTTACTGTCTAAAGACACAGTTTTCGGATGCAGGACAGTATATGTAACTGAAACCCACAGAATATGGACACTATATTAGGCCCAGATTATTGGAATTTGTAATACAGACAGTGTTTGCAGATCTTCTACACTATTGGTTACAGAACACCACAAATTATGGACACTAGATGTGGCCCACATTATTGGAATTTGTAATACAGACAGTGTTTGCAGATGTTCTACACTATTGGTTACAGAACACCACACATTATGGACACTAGATGTGGCCCAGATTATTGGAATTTGTAATACAGACACTGTTTGCATATGTTCTACACTATTGGTTACAGAACACCACAGATTATGGACAATAGATGTGGCCCAGATTATTAAAGACACAGTCTGCTGATGATGTACAGTATATGTCACTAATAGGCAGGGGCGTAGCGTGGGGGGGGCCGGGGGGGCCGTTGCCCCGGGCGCACACTGCAGGGGGGCGCTGGCCAGCTGCTGGCAATAATTCATAATTGTATGAGTAAGGAGCCGGAAACAGCGCGCCCCCTGCTGAATCACCAGGGCCGGGAACACCAGCCACATGGCAGTACTCACAGGCATAGGCTCCTCCCACCTTCCAGGCACTGCGGAGCAAGAGGAACTCAAGAAGAAGATGGCTGCTGCTTCAGGAGGGAGAGCAGCCTGTGTAAGAGAGAGCAACACAACAGTGAGTGACAGTGACTCACAGGGGGGATGATATATTATATATGGGGCTGTGCTGGAGCCTGAGGAGCTGAAGGGGTGGGGGGGTGATATATTATACATGGGGCTGGAGCCTGGAGGAGCTGGGGGGTGGTATATTATACATGGGGCTGGAGCCTGGAGGAGCTGGGGGGTGGTATATTATACATGGGGCTGGAGCCTGGAGGAGCTGGGGGGTGATATATTATACATGGGGCTGGAGCCTGGAGGAGCTGGGGGGTGATATATTATACATGGGGCTGGAGCCTGGAGGAGCCTAGAGGAGCTGGGGTGATATATTATACATGGGGCTGGAGCCTGGAGGAGCTGGGGGGTGGTATATTATACATGGGGCTGGAGCCTGGAGGAGCTGGGGGGGTGATATATTATACATGGGGCTGGAGCCTGGAGGAGCTTGAGGGGGTGATATATTATACATGGGGCTGGAGCCTGGAGGAGCCTAGAGGAGCTGGGGGTGATATATTATACATGGGGCTGGAGCTTGGAGGAGCTGAGGGGGGGTGATATATTATACATGGGGCTGGAGCTTGGAGGAGCTGAGGGAGGGGTGATATATTATACATGGGGCTGGAGCTTGGAGGAGCTGAGGGGGGTGATATATTATACATGGGACTGTGCTGGAGCCTGGAAGAGCTGAAGACAGGAGAGTGATGTATCTTATTTGGGACTGTTTGCTGGAGTTGCTGAAGGCAGGCAGTGAAGAAAGGGACGGTGTTATCATTTACATGGGACTGTATGTTGGAGGGGCTGAAGGCGGGGAGTGATGTATTTTACATGGTACTGTATGCTAGAGGGGCTGAAGGGGGCATAATTATTACTATAATACTACAGAGGGGCCATTATAATAATAATAACAATAACACAGAGGGGCCATTATATATTATAATTATACAGAGGGCATTATGGGGGAGGGGAGAAATCTAAACATTTTCTGTGAAACTCTGCAGAGATGAGACACGGCAGAAAGAAGATGTCATGACGGTCCTTATCCCGAATGAAGACGCTGAGGAAAGTCTACATCCCAGGAGAGGTCATTGGATGTAACAGGTATGTGCTGTAATACACTGTATATTTCATAGCAATGTATGTCCATCCAAATATGTGTTGGGGGGGATGTAGTATTTGGCCCACCCTGTCGCATCCTGGCCCCAGACTTCAGGTCACACTGTGCGTGTTTTGAATTCTGGGGCCTCACACCCATCTACTCCATTATCTGTACTCAGAGAGTTATTACTGTGTTATCAGTGGGGTTACATAGGACTGCAGGTGACATCTACTACATTATCTGTAAAAAGGGGTGTGGCCACAGGTTGGGGGGGGGCGCGCAATACTTGGCTTGCCCCGGGTGCTGGCAACCCACGCTACGCCACTGCTAATAGGTATAAAATAAAAATATCTTGCTGCTGTCAAACACACACAGTAGTCCTTAAAAGGACTTTGCGGTCTTTGAAAAGCTTTTGGTAGTAAAAACAGCAAATGTCTTTCCCTGCACTTTCCCTTCCGAAGCACAGTCCCCGAGACTGCAGCAGGTAAATAGATTGCTGCTCTAAAACACACACACACAGTAATCCTCAAAAGCACTTTTGGGTCTTGAAAAAGCTTTCACTGAATAAGAACTGTGAATATCGCTCCCTACACTGTCTTTCCCTTCCTACGCTCTGCTCTCTCTGTCTATGTCTGAGCCGAACATGCGTCATCGGGTGCTATATAGCACCCGATGGCGCGTTCCGGCCAGCCAATCACTGTAATGCCAGCAGCCAACATGGCTACTGGCATTACAGTGAGGGCAGTACTTACCTGCTCCTTTTTTGGCTGCTTAAAACCCACGAAATGTGCGGGGCGGAGACTTGAGCATTGCGCTCCAGCACATGCAGTACTCGGTCGAGTAACGCAATGTGCCAAGCATAGGGATGCTTGAGCTGAACAGATATTCGGCCGAGCATCCTCGCTCATCACTACCCATAACCGTACCCTATTCAGCAACATTGTAAACTGAGATTACTCTGCTCTCCTATTCAGGGTAGGGTACTTTCACACTTGCAGCAGAGTGATCCGGCAAGCCGCTTGCCATGCGGAGAGACGGATCTGTTATATATTTTTTTTCACATTTTTACCGGTCTGCGCATGTGCAGACCGGAAGAACGGATCCTGCATTGCGGTATTTTGAATGCCGGATGCGGCACTAATACATTCCAATGGGAAATAATGCCGGATCCGGCATTCCAGCACGTGTTCCGGAATTTTGGACGGAGATAATACTGCAGCATGCTGCGGTATTATCTCTGTCCTGAAATGTCAAAAAGACTGAACTGATGACATCCTGATGCATTCTGAACGGATTTTTTTTCATCCAGAATGCCTGGGGATGTGACTGAAGCGTTTTTTTTACGGCATAGAGCCCTGACGACAGAACTCTATGCCGGAAAAGAATAACGCTAGTGTGAAAGTACCCTTAGATTACTGCTACAGTATTTTGTATTTCATTTTCAATGGCATAGTGCTGGCAAAATTTTTAAAAAGAATTGCTTTTGATGAATTCCTTTGTCATGGAAGTAGATGTGCCCCTTTAAACAGACGTGCCTCAAGATGACAGTTCTACTGTACATAAAAATAGTATTGGAACAGTCACTCAATAACATATCTACTTACTTTTGCTTTCACATAGGACAAAAGAATATTAATGACTTCATTGGAGACAGGAATCATATATTTTTGATATACTGAAGAAAATGCTATCTTCTTGAACAGTTGGACTGCCATGATGATGTGTGCTTTCGCTGTTGCAGTTTTAATGAAAAAATCTATCAAATGAATAAAAAAAAAAATTTTCCCTTTATTTTCAATAAACATTAAATAATATCAATTTTTTTTACAAGGCATGAATGTTTGTTTTTAAAAGTCAAGTAGATGGATTACCAAAACAACCCTTATGTGAAGAGTGTGTGTATGACTGCGTCCATGTATGTGGAGAGTGCTTCCATGTATGTGGTAAGTGTGTATATGAGTGCATCTATGTATATGGTGAGTGCATCCATGTATGTGGAGAGTGCTTGTATTAGTGCATCTATGTATACATGTTGAGTGTGTGTATGAGTGCGTCCATGTATGTGGAGCGTGCGTCCATGTATGTGGAGCTTGCATCCATGTATGTGGAGAGTGCGTCCATGTATGTAGAGAGTGCGTGTATGACTGCATCCATGTATGTGGAGCGTGCATCCATGTATGTGGAAAGTGCGTGTATGACTGCGTCCATGTATGAGGAGAGTGCATCCATGTATAAGGAGAATATGTGTATGACTGCTTCCTTGTATGTGGAGAGTGCGTCAATGTATGTGGAGAGTGCGTGTATGACTGCGTCCATGTATGTGGAGAATGTATGTATGACTGCATCCATGTACGTGGAGAGTGCGTGTATGACTGCATCCATGGCTGCAGTATGAAAGGTGCAGAAGCTAAAATACTTGTGGACATGTAGAGGTAAATCAGACATGTCTATTACAATTGCAGCGCAGGTCTTAACGGGGTTGAGTTGAATATAAACTCCACCAGCCACTGTAAATGTAAAAACAATAAAGTTGTGCTAAAAATGACAGGCAAATAAATAAATGCATTAAATAAAAGGTCACAAAATAGCCATATGGAGAGGGGTTTGCACAGGAGGAGGGGGTTTGTGTAGAAGTGTGTAAGTTTGTGTGGGGGGCCTCGTACAAAAATTTGCTGTGGGGCCGTCAGTTCTAGCTATGCCTCTGATTCAACCATTAACCTCTATATAGGCATTTGAACTTCGCTGCAGGGAAATCACCTGGCCTCTTAAAATACCTTCTGTTCAAGTGATGACTGATGCACAGAGGGACACTGATGCAGAGCACAGAGAAATCAGGCAAAACTGCAGTCAGGGAACGGGCCAATGTCAGGGCAGGCAGAGTTTGTGCGATTGGCTAAACAATCTGAGGTCAAGGGAGGCAACTCAGGGTCAGAACAGAGAACAGACAGAGGTCAGGTCAGGCAGCAAAAGTCCAATCCGGAAAACAGGCAGAAGTTGGTACGGGGCAGAAAGATGTAGACCAGCCTACTTTTGCAGAACATTAGGGGACTAGAATGTATTGCTTAGGCACCCTCCCACAGGCAAAAGTGCCTTAAGTACCACTGGGTGACCAGTTATAAGCTGGGAAAGATTTAGGTGCGTGCACACTGAAAATTTAAGAGCTGGAGGGAGCGTGCGCCCTATGAGCAGAGTGAGGGAGGCCTAGCCAGCAGGCCATACATAGCCTGTGGGGAATAAAAGAGGTACCCCAGCAGCCTGACCAGCCAGGAAGAAGAGAAGCTGGTCTGCTCCTCCAGGGACCAGAGCAGCAGAGGCCACTGGCCACCACTGTAACAGCATTGCTGTGATCAGGGATTCCCATTGGCTGCCCCCCTTTTCTGTTGGGACCGGGAAACGGACATATGGATGCAGAGAGCACATGTTGAAATGAATGGGTCCACATTCGATCTCCAAAAAATGCAGATTGAATGCGGACTAAAACTATGTCATGTGCCTAGCCTAGCCTCCTAGCCTTCCCAAAGCCGAAACTTTTATTTTTTCGTTCAGATAGCTGTATGATCACTTATTTCTTGCAGGACAAATTGTACTTTCTAATAGAACCATTTATGGTTGCATACAGTGTAGTGGGAATTAGGAAAAAAAAATCCAAATTGGGTGGAATTATAAATTAACAAAACATTCCGCCACAGTTTTATGGCTTTTGTTTTTTAAATGTTTTCTATGCAGTAAAAATGACCTGTTACATCCATTCTCTGGGTCACGATGATTACAATGATACCATGTATGTATATTTTTTCTTGCCTTTTAATGCGGAAAAAATTAAAAACGTTAGAATTTTTTTTCTTTGCATCGCCATATTCTGACCCCACAACGTTTTAATTTTTATGTATATGGAGCTCTATGAGGACCCATTTTATTTTCTGGCAATCTGTACTTTTAATTGATACCATTTTTTTAATTTTTTGTGGGAGGTGAAGAAACCAAAACACAATAGGTAAAACATACAATGCAACAGCACTCTACAAACCAAATAAAGTACAAGAAAGTATTCTAATGCTAATGCTATGCTTATTTTGTAAATGAGATGCTTGGCAAAAACATTTTATTATTTGGGCCCGTCTGCCACGCGTCAAGGCGATCTCTGTAAGACGGGAACCTAACAATAAATTCTACCTGTTATGTGCCATGATGGCTACCATAACATTCAGGGAGTGTAGGTTCCACATGCATGCTGGGCCCACCTTAATTTATGTCATTTTTGGTGCCAAAATGACCTCCATTGAATGCAGGTACCAACATGCATGCGAGCCTACTCCACACCTCCCCTGGTGCCAGATGGCTACCAACGAATGCAATGAGAGTCCACCCGATACCTTTCCTGGTGCCACAGGCTTCCAGTGAGTGAGGGACAGCAGGCTAAGCTTTATACTCACATTAATTAAAATAAGCCTATTGGGCAGACAAGCTGGTCAGGATTGCATGACTGAAAAGTCAGCCACAGCTCCAGTAAAAACAGAAAATAAAAAAAGGGGGTCAGTTAGCACATCCCAATGCGCAGATGCACGTTGCTATGGCTGGTTTTCAGTAAAGTGTAGCAACGTGCACCTGCGCATTGGGATGTGCTGACTGTTCCCCCTTTTTTTTTTTGCAGTTTGTACTGGAGCTGTGGCTGACACTTCAGTCGTGCACTCTTGACCAGCCGGTCTGCCACATAGGCTGATTTTAATTAATGTGAGTGTAAAGCTTAGCCTGCTGTCCCTCACTCACTGGAAGCCTGTGGCACCAGGAAAGGTATAGGGTGGACTCATTGCATTCGTTGGTAGCCATCTGGTACCAGGGGAGGTGTGGAGTGGGCTCGGCATGCATGTTGGTACCTGCATTCCCTGGATTCAATGGAGGCCATTTTGGCACCAAAAATGACAAAAAATAGGGTGGGCCCAGCATGCATGTGGAACCTACACTCCCTGAATTTTATGGTAGCTGTCATGGCACATAATAGGCAGAATTTAGTGTTAGGTTCCCATTTTACAGAGATCGCTTTGACCTGTGGCAGACGGGCCCAAATAATTTTGTACTAAATAGCATCTTATTTACAAAATAAGCAAAGCATTAGCATTAGAATACTTTCTTGTACTTTATTTGGTTTGCAGAGTGCTGTTAAATTGTATGTTTTACCTTGTGTTTTCAGTCATAGCAACGTGCACCTGCGCATTGGGATATGCTGACTGACCCCCTTTTTTCCTTCCAACCAAGAAACAATGAATCATCGATTTTGCCTCTTTTTACGTTTTGCCATTTGCAGTATAAAATTAATATTTTTATATTTTATTAAAACTAGGAGTAAAAACGGAAAATCACTTGGTCTTGAAAAGGTTAAGGACAATTTGTTGCCACTGTCTACTGGCCAAAAAGCCATCTGCTGAAATGGCCACAAAATGAGTACAGTCACTATAAAGCCTCATGCATACGACTGTGTGCCTGACATGCCTGTGCTGTGGACTGCAAATTGCAGTTCGGAATGCACGCGTCTTAATGGGGTCCGCGATCCATATACGACAGATTCACTGACTCAAGGAGATCACAGCAAAGACCGTTTAAAGAGCCATTTTATGACTAGGGAGGTGCACAGTCAGGATCATTACAGCTCAGGAAGACGTGGATAAAAAGGGCACTAAAACCAGTGGTGGGTTACTACTAAGAAAGGGGTGAGGACAAACCCCGAAACGTATCTGGTGATCTAATACTACCTGTCCGTCCAGACAATTAAGGAGAAACTACTTGGAAGCACTTCCAGTAAAGAACTTTTGCCCGCACATCCTCGGCAACTTCTTCAGGACGCACAGCCGACACCATTCATCGTGCGGGATGCCAAGTCTCCATACCACGTGACACGCCAAGCCTCAATAACACGTGGGACTCCGAGCCCCTACATCACGTGGGACTCTGAGCCCCCACATCGCGAGGAACGCTACACACCATGTGGGACGCCGAACCAGCCGTCAGCACTGAAGGCAGACAACGGGCAACTGCCCACTAACAAGAGTGATTTTTTATTTTTATTTTTTTATTTTTTTATTTTTATTTTTATTAGCTACTATTGCATCTATATTTTCCTTTCATTGTCCCCTAACAAGGACATTCTATGTGTTTTTAAATACCCCATCTCTATTAGGACAAATAAATAAACCATCTATTTTAAAATTTACCATTGTCTTTCTACTTGTGACCAGAAACAGTGTGCCAATCTACCAGTCAATATTTTAAACAAGGGAAAATGCCTTATGAAATATAGAAAAAGGTGCAGAATTTCCACAAAGAGTATATTAGTAAGTGCAGTATAATCCTCTTACAAACACATTGGGCACAAGTGGCCAGAAAGAAGTGGCCCACCCTTTTAACTTATGGGCCAATATTAATATATATATATATATATATATATATATATATATATATATCATGTAATATAAAAATACAGTAAAAGTAAGATAAACTGTGGTCAACTCCACATGCCACAGATAAACAGATAGAAGCATCTCTTACCTAAGACCTCTGTGCTGTGAAGAACATGAGTGCCTTAATGCAACTGCTATATATAGCTGCTGACAAACATATGGCTCAGGACTGATCGAACCAGTTAATCGATCTGTAACTGAAGGCTATGCAGAGCACCTTTCACAATACCCTTTGGCAAAAATAAACAACTGTGACTTGGAATGCTGTTGAAGGTCTAAGCTCAATAGGTTCATCAGACATGCAGTGGCCACTAATTGGAATCAGAGAGGTTTTATTTAGTAGAAGTAAGAAGTGAAAAAACAAACTATTTGAGGTAAAAGTTTTGAGATCCTAAAATAATATAAAAAAGTAAAATGCTATTATAAATAGCTTAACATCACAATCCCAAGCTTTGGATGGAGTGGTGCAAAGCACGCTGCCACTAGACTCTAAAACTGGAAACTAGAGATGAGTGAATCTAATCTACTGATTTTGAATTTGCCCCAAATTTCCACCAAAATTCGGATTCTAACGAATGGATTAATTTTTGATAATAAGATTTTTCCCTGGTGGTAGCCTCGGAAATTTTCAGTCAGTGTTTTTTTCATAAAGAAAAGAGAATTTGTTTACTATTGTGCTTCTGGGAAAGATATTCAAATTACCTTTTTTTTCTAAAAAGAAAAGAACACTAAGGCCCCTTTCACATGGGCGAGAATTCTGCGGGGGTGCAATGCGTGACGTGAACGCATTGCACCCACACTGAATCCGGACCCATTCATTTCAATGGGGCTGTGCAGATGAGCGGTGATTTTCATGCAACACTTGTGGATTGGGTGAAAATCGCAGCATGTTCTATATTCTGCGTCCTTCACGCAACGCAGGCCCCATAGAAATGAATGGGGCTGCGTGAAAATCGCATAGCATCCGCAAGCAAGTGCGGATACAATGCGATTTTCACGCATGGTTGCTAGAAGAAGATGTAAGTAAATTGATAAAAGTCAATTTACTGTATTGTTTTCCCTTATAACATGGTTATAAAGGAAAATAATAGCATTCTTAATACAGAATGCTTACTTAAATGTGGTTTAAGGGGTTAATAAAAAAAAATTAACTCGCCTCCCCCATCTTCTATCTTCATTCAGCAGGACCTGCGCTGACGTCACGGATTACATGATCAAAGGTCCTTTGGCAGGTCCTGAAAGAAGAAGAAGAAAGAAGAGGATGCAGGCTGCACGATCAATTGGATGAGGTGAGTTAAAAAAAATTTTTTTTAACCCCTTAAGCCACATTTAAGTAAGTATTCTGTATTAAGAATGCTATTATTTTCCTTTCTAACCATATTATAAGGGAAAATAATAACATCTACACAACACTTAACCCAAACTTGAAGTTCGGGTCTGGGTACCACATTCAGTTCTTTCTTATGCATGTGCAAAACGCATTGCACTTGTGCGGAAAAAATGCAACAACGCAACGCAATCGCAGTCAAAACTGACTAAAATTGCGTTCTCACTTGCATGGGTTTCCCGCAAATCACCCGGGACGCATCTGGAGCAAATCCGGAACACCCATGTGAAAGAGGCCTAAGGCTAGGGCTACACGATGACACGTGTCGCACAACTACACTGCAACATGTGTCGCATGAAAATTTTGATAATGATAGTCTATGGTGTCGCACTGTGACTCCTACACGACAGTCGCAGAAAAATCCATCTTGGATGGATATTTTGCTACTGTCGTGTCGCAGTCGCAGTGCGACACCATAGATTATCATTATAAAAATTGTCGTGCGACATCAGATGCCAGTAGAACTAAGATATGTGTACCCAAAATAAATTTTTGAAAATTTTTTTTTTTTAAATGAATTTCAAGAAATTCTCTCATCTTTAGTGGAAACGTTCTGTGGAGTGACAAATCATCCTTTGCTATCTGGCGGTCTGAGGGCGCCTGCACACAGTGCAGATTACTTTAATTTTTCTGTGTGGATTTTGTGAGTAAAACGCAGCATAATACAGTACTAGGAAAGTGTATGTGACTAGACAAATCTCCTGTACACTGTGATGTTTTTGACCTGCTGTGCAGATTTTGAAATGTGCAGCATGTCAATTGTTTTTTTGTGCGGATTTTCACTTTTCAATGGAATGTTAGACGTGCGCAAAATCTGCATCAAATCCTCACTAGAAACCGAACAAAAAATGCACCAAAATAGTAGTACGGATTTTTTGTGCAGTTTTGATGTGGATTTCATGCAGGTTTTCTGCACATAAATCGGCACCATGTGCAGCCACCCTGATGGACAAGTATGGGTGAGACAATACCAGGAGAATGTTATCTATCTGACTGCATTGTTACAACTGTAAACTTTGTGAGGGGGGAATAATGCTAAGGGTTCTTGTTTTTTTTTATCAGAGTTTGCCCTAGGTCCCTTAGTCCCAAAGAAGAGACATCTTAATGCTCCAGCAATGCATACCAAGACATTTTGGATAATTGTATGCAGGACCAGGACAAGGTAGTTTGGCACCCTAGGCAAAACAAGCAAAAGCCACCCCCCAAAAAAAATCAATTTAAGGTGACTAATAAATAGATTAAAACACATTTAATAGAAGCAGTCGGGGGCATATCCAGTGACTTACAGGTGACATCTCCACGGATTTCAGTCGTTCACTTCCCTTTTCTTCTCCATTTGGTACAGACCATCCTAGGCAGACGTCTTTGGTCAGTTGTGTGCAACCTCCTCTGCCACATAAGAAGACACTAGTATTACTGTATGACACATGGGACTGTTAAAGATTTTGCAAATCAGCCTTCAAATTTATACAGGCCACTGTCACCGCGCTACTACTACTAATACTCTGCTCTCCCATTCCCACTAACATTATACTGTCAGAAATAACGGTGCCATACAGATAGTCTCCCATAGCAATAGTCCTCTCTGACTGCCCTCATTAGTAACAGTGCCCCCAATAGTGATAATACTCCCCAAGAGTGCCCTATTATAGCAATGACCTCCATAATATGCCCAATAATAATAGTGCCCCTACAGTAGCCCTAATAGTATTAATATAACCAGGGGTCAAGTCCTGGGAAAAAAAGTGTGGGAACTCACCCAAGTGCCTCCGCATGATGTCACAGCGCGCGGCGCTCGCAAAGGGCAGAGGAGGTCGGCTGGAGCAAGTACTGTATTTTTTGCCCTATTAGACGCACCGGCCCATAAGACGCACCTAGGTTTTAGAGGGGGACAATAAGAAAAAAATATTTTTCATTACACCTCAGGTCAGACCACCAATCAGACCCCCAATGTTAATCAGACCTCAGCTAACAGCCCCAATAAGATCCCCAATGTTAATAAGACCCCAATAAGACCTCAGATCAGACCCCAATATGAATGACCCCCAATCAGACCTCAGATAATAGCCCCATGCCTCATAGCAGCCCCCAGTAGCCTCATAGCAGCCCCCAGTGCCTCTCCATCAGCCCCCCTGTGCCTTTCATCAGCCCCCCAGTGCCTCTCATCAGCCACAAGTACCTCTCATCATCCCCCAGTACCTCTCATCAGCCCCCCAGTACCTCTCAACAGCCCCCCTGCACCTCTCATCAGCCTCCCTGCGCCTCTCATCAGCCCCCAGTACCTCTCATCAGCCCCCAGTGCCTCTCATCAGCCCCCAGTGCCTCTCATCAGACACCAGTACCTCTCATCAGCCCCCCCCCAGTGCCTCTCATCAGACCCCCAGTACCTCTCATTAGCCCCCCAGTGCCTCTATATCAGCCCCCAGCAGATCTCATCAGCCCCCAGTGCCTCTCATTAGCCCCCAGTACCTCTCATCAGCCCCCAGTGCCTCTCATCAGCCCCCAGTGCCTCTATATCAGCCCCCAGCAGATCTCATCAGCCCCCAGTGCCTCTACAATAGCCCCCAGTGCCTCTCATCAGCCCCCAGTGCCTCTCATCAGCCCCCAGCAGATCTCATCAGCCCCCAGTGCCTCTACATTAGCCCCCAGTGCCTCTCATCAGCCCCCAGTGCCTCTACATAAGCCCCCAGTGCCTCTCATCAGCCCCCAGTACCTCTCATCAGCCCCCAGTGCCTCTATATCATCCCCCAGCAGATCTCATCAGCCCCAGTGCCTCTAATCAGCCCCCAGTGCCTCTAATCTGCCCCTAGTGCCCCTAATCAGCCCCCAGTGCTTCTAATCTGCCCCAAGTGTCTCTAATCTGCCCCTAGTGCCTCTTATCAGCCCCCAGCAGATCTCATCAGCCCCCAGAGCCTCTTAACAGCCCCCAGGGCCCCATTCACTAGCGCCCAGTGCCCCATCCACCAGCCCCCAGTGCCCCATCCACCAGCCTCCAGTCAGTGCCTCTCCATTCAGCCCATAAAATATGAAAAAAAACAAAAACACTTACCTCTCCTGCTCCTGGACGCAGACGCTCCTCTTCTACTGCTGTAAGCTGTGAAGGCTGCGCACGGAGTGACGTCACAGAGCGACTAACTCCTGTGCGCAGCCTTCACAGCCGACAGCCGAGGACCAGGAAGCGCTTCCTGGTTCTTTCGCCCTGAAAGAACCGCGTTCCCCCTCGACTCGACCCCTGAATATAACCATAATTCTCCTCCTGCAGTGCCCCCTGTAGCTCTAATGTCCCCTTGTAGTTATAACTTCACTGTAGTGCCAATATATGACCCCTGTAGCACCAGTATATAATGTTCCTCTGTCCCCCATAGTGCCAGTATATATATAACGTCCCCCTATAGTACCAGTATACAATGCTCCCCCATAGTGCCAGTATATAATGCACCTTTCCCCTTAGTGCCAGTACATGCTCCCCCCCTTAGTGCCAATATATAATGCTCTCCCACCCCCTTAGTGCCAGTATATAATGCCCCCCTATCCTTACTTCCAGTACATAATGCTCCCCCCCTTAGTACCAGTACATAATGCTCCTTTGTGCCCCCTGAAGGCCACAGACCTCTTCCAATCTGTGGCCTATGTTGTCGGGTCCTGGTACAGGTGTTACACATGATATTGCCCCTCCTGCAACGGCGGGTCTCATGCAATGACGGGATTGTGACCTCTTGTGTCTCTCTACTCCGTTAAAGGCCTCAGGCTGCAAATGCGGGGGCAGAATGCCTGCCCATATTTATACACACACAAGTGTTAATTATCAGAATAAAGTGGAAACAATCTCTCTTTTAATTCAGAGCTACAGCAGTACAGTGTCAGAGCTTACCACAAGATACAGGGGGTTTGCAGGGGTCTGCGGCCCCATTTACTTTCCTATCCGATCCCTGCGCTGCGGTGAAGGGTGATATTTTGCATTCCCATTTTCTGAAAGCCATTTTAATTTTGTTTTTTCTGGTGATGATCTTGTGTGAGGGCTAATTTTTTGAGGGATGAGGTGACGTTTTTATTGGTACCATTTTGGGGTAAATGTGGGTGTTTTATCAATCGATATTACACTTTTTGTAAAGTGAGGTGACCAAAAAATGGCTGCTCTGGATTCACCTGATGGCGTAGATTATGTGTTTCTTTTTTATAGAGCTCTATTTTTATGGAGTAGGTCGCTATGGACACAGTGATATCTATTATCTTGTATGTTTTTTTTTTCAATTTTACACAATGAAAGCATATTTAAAAAGAAAAAAGTTTTCATGTCGCCATTTTTTGTAGGATGCATTGACATTTTCATTGGTCCCATTTTGAGGTACATAGTAGTTTTTGATCGCTTGATATTAGATTTTTTTGTGCGGCAAGATGACCTGATGGAGTAGATCATGTGATATTGTTATAGAGACGGTCGTTATGGAAGCAGCGATACCTAATATGTCTATTCTTTTCCATTTTTTTTACAATTTTTTTTTACAATGATTTGCTTATGGGAAAGGGGATTTTCTTTATTTATTTATTTTTTTACTTGAAATTTTTTATTTTTATTTTGTAAAACATGTTTTTTTCCTTTTTATTTTTGAACCAATATGGGACTTCAACTTTTTAGGGTCTGATCTCTGTTTCAATGCAGTACAATACATGATGTATTGTACTGAATTGAGTCTACCAGCATTAGGGCTCATGCACACGGCCATTCCCGGATGCAGAAAGGAGGCACTCCATAGTGCTTCCGTGGGGTTTCTCTCCGTGCAGTTGCACCGCAAAAAATTAGAACATGTTCTATTTTTTTTGCAGTGTGGACGGATCACGGATCTATTCAAGTTGAATGGGTCTGGATCCGTCTGTGGAATCCGCACAGATGTTGCCGTGCATTGGGGACTGCAAATTGCGGTCCCCAATGCACAGAATGGCTGACCAATGGCCCTGAGCATGTGCCCTTACACTGACAGAGTGCCTGTGAGAACCGGCGTCATAGAATTCCGTATCTGGCCTTTGTAAGGGCTCTTTCACACTTGTGTATTTCTTTTCCGGCATAGAGTTCCGTCGTCGGGGCTCTATGCCAGAAAAATCCTGATCAGGATTATCTGAGAAATCCGTTCAGAATGCATCAGGCTGTCTTTAGTTCAGGACCGGAAAGTTTTTTGTCCGGGGAAAATACCGCAGCATGCTGCGCTTTTTGCTCCGGCCAAAAAATCCTGAACACTTGCCGCAAGGCCGGATCCGGAATTAATGCCCATTGAAAGGCATTAATCCGGATCCCCCCTTAAGCTAAACGTCGTTTCGGCGCATCGTCCTGGTTGCAATGCTAAAGTCCTGGTTGCCATGGTAAAGTGTAGTGGGGAGCGGGGGAGCAGTATACTTACCGCCCGTGAGGCTCCCGGGGTGCTCCAGAGTGACGTCAGGGCGCCCCACGTTCATGGATCACGTGGTCCATGCGCATGGGGCGCTCTGACGTCATTCTGGAGCGCCCCGGGAGCCGCATGGGCGGTAAGTATACTTCTCCCCCGCTCCCCACTACTACTATGGCAACCAGGACTTTAATAGCGTCCTGGCTGCTATAGTAACACTGAAAGCATTTTGAAGACTGATCAGTCTTCAAATGCTTTCAGTTCACTTGCGTTGTTACGGATCCGACGGGCACTTCCGGCGACGGAAGTGCACGCCGGATCCTAACAACTCAAGTGTGAAAGAGGCCTAAGGCATCAGGTTGCCATAGCACCCATCAGGTCCCTGACATCGCCGATGGGGTGAAAGAGGGAACCCGCTCCCTCTGCAGACCCCTCAGATGCGGTGGTCACCATTGAGTGTGACATCTGAGGGGTTAATCTGCCGCTGTCAGCCTGTGCCTGCCTGTTTAGTGCTCCGTACATGTATGGTGCTGGGACTTAAGTTACTGTCCGCTGGGGTGTGGTGCTGGGATCTGGTGCTAGGATCATACGGGTTAAGGATACCATCATTTTTGTCCAGGCCAGTTTCATTAGTTTGTTTTATAAATGACTCTGTTGAACCACAATTCAAAAGCAATTCCTGATTTTTATTAGTTGATTTTCAGTACATGTTTATTTTATATTGCTTTTGTTAGTTTTGAGTTATTTTAGAGATCATTGTAGGTTTTTATTTTTATAGTCTATAGTTTATATAGGCTACCAACAATTTTGTCGATGTGTGTAGTAGAGAAAGAGCTCAAAGCAGAGTTCTAAGAAAATATGCTCAAAATCCTTTATCCTTTTTTCATGGAGAATGTGAGTATTTAGTAAAATAAACATGTCAGGAGGGATGACAGGTCCCCTTAAGTGGAAATAACTACAGATGAGCGAATCGACTTAGGATGAAGCATCCAAAGTCGATTCGCATAAAACTTTGTTTATATACTGTATGGAGCGAGCGCTCCGTACAGTATTAGAATGTATTGGCTCAGATGAGCCAAAGTTATTACTTTGCGGAGTCTAGCAAGACTTCGGGTAATAACTATTGTTGAGCGCGAATATTCTTGTTGACATGCAGTATTTGTCGTGGACATTGGTGGTGAACTTTTCCCTGTGGTTTCTAGAAAAGGCTGAGCAATATGAAGGTGCTCATCCGTTGAAGACGGGGAAGAACTGTAATCCTCTTGGGTGCAATCAACAACTGCAGATGGAACTGAAGGTTCTTGCAAAGTTTCTGAAATGAACTCTTCCTCTGTTGAAGGAACCTCCTTTATAGAATGTTCAGAAGATACTTCTTTTACAGAATTAAACTCATTGTCAAACAGTTGACTGGAAGACTCACGTTTCTGCATTGTCTCATCAGAACTACATGAATCAGAAGGCATGTTGTCAGTGAAGATATAGGATCCATTATGATAAACTGTGTGAGGACTGCAAAGCTGGGAAGGGCTTGAAGAGGGCTCCAATTGAGATCCTGAAGGCCTTTCTACAAGCTGCCCTTCTGTCCAGGAACATTCTTCTGCAGCTGACTCCTTGGGATTTAAGCTGCTTTCTGATGTTTTTAGAATATTTGGGCAAGGCATATCTTGCACATAGTAGTGGTTAGGACACTGTCTGAAGTAAGAAGTTCGCCCCCTATTAATACTTCAGTTCTGAAGGAGTGTACTTGGCAGGGTCTGCGGGTTCTGTCCAGACATACATCCCCCACGATGATCCAACCCACTGTAAGTTTCTGGGCATATGGAGCGTTGAAAGGGCCATTTCGAAGTTCAAGGACCTTATGAGCCTCAAGAATGTCTCTACCTAGCAAGAGTAAGATCTCAGCATGGTTATCAAGGGGAGGAATCTCTCTGGCTATGTTCCTGAGATGAGGGTGATGCTGTGCGGCTTCAGGTGTGGGAATCTCATCCCTTGTGTCCGGCAATTTGTCACACTCAATAAGGGTTGGAAGAGAGAGTTTCTTATGTCCTTGGATGGGCTTTAAGGTGAAACCATTAGCTCTTCTTCCTGAGGTTGTCACAAGACCAGAGCATGTTCCTAGGGTGTAGGGTGTAGTCTTTCCCTCTATCCTGAACAGATCAAAGAACTTAGGGCTAGCTAGGGAATGATTACTTTGGTCATCTAGAATAGCATACATTCTTATGGTCTTCTCTGGTTGTGCAGTAGGAAACACATCCACGAGGCAAATCTTAGAACAAGACTTACCGCACAAGTCCTTCTCCACATACCTTTGTGCATCTGGGCGTGACGGTGGTGGTTGGTCGGTCGGCACTCTCCCCGCCATGACTCTCCCCGCCTTGATCGGAATTGGGCTTGTGCCAGTTAACTGGTTCTAGGTTCCGCCTCATTGGTCCCGGGTGAACAGCGGTCATGTGTAGATCACTATTACATTCAGAACACTTGACTGGAACCTTACAGTCTCTGGCGAAGTGCTCAGTGGATGCACAGCATCTGAAGCAGATATTATGACTCCTTAGGAACTCCTCCCGTTCCTCAAAGGGCTTTGCTATGAAGACACGGCATTTCCTTAAAGGATGTGGTTTATCATGGATAGGGCAATGATGAATGGGTTCCTTAGGGCTTTCATTTTCATTGTTAGTAGTGGGCACAACCCCTGTCTTTTTTACTGAAATTAGACCTTTAGGTTTTCTCTGTCTGGGACTTACAGTCTCGTGTCTCTGTTTAGTAGAGCCAAAGATGTTGGTTCCCAAGGTGTTGAAGCTCCGATCGTTTTTAGCTCTAGCTAAGTCCTTGATGAACTTAAAGAAGAATGAAAATGGTGGAAAGGGAACACGATGTTGCTCCTTGTATTTTGAACCTGTTGTTGCCCATTGGTCTTGAATATTGAGGGGTAATTTCTCCACGATCAGGCCCACACCATGGGAGGTATCAAGAAAGCTGAGACCTGGTAGCTGCGGGTCTCCCTTGACGATTTCAAACTCAAGAAGAAGATCGCTTAATTCCTGGAACCCTTGGCGGTCTGTATTGGATAATCCAGGAAAGTCGTATAGCTGTTTAAATAAGGCACGTTCAACTACTTCCGAGCCGCCGTATGTCTGCTCTAATCTTTCCCATGCGAGACAAAGGCCTTTGACTGGTTCGTAGATATGAACGGTTTTGAGTCTCTTAACACAGTTTGACGACCATGGACCTAACCATCTAATTAGTCAATCAAGTTTTTGCATAGGCGGTACAGCAAGGGTTAAACTGTTGTCTTGAAGGTGGCCTTCCAACTTCTATAGTTCTCTGGGCGATCATCAAAGTTCGTCTGGCTAGTACTGATGAGGTCCCTGAGAGTGAGGTACTTAGCGATTTCTGATGCGTTATTTCTTTCCTGCATCATGGCGATGGGAACTTCTCTCTTGCTGGTGTTGTTGGCACGATCTGATACCCTATGTTTGGGGGTTGGAAAGATGGAATGGAGTGGCAGCTGGGTTGAGCGTAAATGAAGGCTTCACATCTGGTAATCTTGGCGCCAGCGTCTTGGTTGCTATGTAACTATTCTCAGGAGGTTTTAATGTGATTTGATGAGCTTGAAGTGGCTTGGTCTCTAATGGCGCCTGAAATACTGTGTAAGGTGCCAGAGGTTTGAAAGAAAGAGAAATGTCCACTGGACTGGGGTCAACTGTATGGTTATCAGCTGCCTCTTTTTCTATCCGCGTGAGTTCAGCAGGCTGGCGTGCAGAGCCCAAATCTTCTGGTGCAAATGCATTGACTATCCTTTGGTCTAGGACGAATTGCAGGGTACGGCCTTCTGAGTCATTAGATATCTTGGACATAGGATGATAAGCTTCTTCTTCTTCAGTAGAAGTTCAGCCATGGCTGCTGCTTCTTCCCTTTCCTTCTGAAGGACCTCCAACTCAGCTTCGGCTTTGGCTTTGGTCGCTTGCGCCTGAGCCTGTATAGCTGCTTGATTAGCTTGAGATTGGGCTTGTACAGCTTGCGCCTGAGCCTGTATAGCTGCTTCATTAGCTTCGGATAGGGCTTGTGTCTCTGCGACTTGTGCCTTAATGGCTGCTTCCTTTTTAATGCAGTGAGCTTGTACCTTCGCTGCTTCTGCTTGCGCGTGCCAACACCAATTAGGTACTCAGCGAAGAGTGCTGTGAGCGAGACCTTAGCGATGAGGACTGAGCAATAGATTTCGAGGAACAGGATGAAGCCTTGGAGTGCCTTGAAAGGTCAGAATGGCGGGACGCAGTTTTATATTGTTTTGATATCTTGTCCTCTAGCATTGACTTGACTGCCATAAATCTGCTCTATCTTTCATCATTAAGTGCAGTGTGGGTCTTTAATTCTAGGATGAATTCCTCTGAGTTGAGACTTGATAACAGAGAAGAATATTTTTCAGAGAGTCTCTTAAAACTATCATAGGTTTTATTAAATTTGGTACACATGGCCTTTAATTGATCTTTATTATAGCCTGATCCATGTGCTGCATCCATACATTGTTCAGTCTTTTCCCACAAAATAGATAAATTATTGTATATTTCAATTTTGTTAGTTTGGAGCGCTTCCTTCATTTTTAATGAGGGCTTAGAAATCCTTCTAGCTGTGTCCTGCATTTCATCTGTAACACAACAGTGACCTCTAGTGGTGGTTCAGTCTTTTAATAGCTTACAGCAGGCAGATGATATTTACCTCAGAAAACAGGCTGAATACAATTCCTAGTCTGTATGAAAATGAAATTGCTAGAAGCTTCTGCAATCCTAGTGAATGCAGTACTGAGCAGTATAAGATATTACTCTTATTACTGTAGTATAATGGAGACAAATGATGGCTTATTACTTGGAGGAGGAGAATATTCTTTTCTTAGCGGGAGAAGGAGAGTACTAAGTTCTTTTACTGTGGCATTTCGAAATGTCAGCCTTATACAAATCTCGCATCTGTGAGGTGACTTGTTGAATCAGACATCCTCCACTTACAGTTTACGCATCAGACACCCAGGAGTTAATCAAGTAGTCTTTTAATCCGGAGATTGTATTACAAGATATGCAGGGAATCCAGATGGTAAAAGAATTATGCCTCTAATAATCTCCTTGATGAGATACTACATAGATTCTCCTCAGATTTTCCTCAGATTCTCCTCAGTATTACAGCACACACAAACAGCAATGCATGACAGGGAAAACAGGAAGCGGCTAGACTGAACCAAGTAGAAGCTGAAACAGAGGGGGGAGGAAGAGAGGAGCATACCAACACACAATGCTAAATACTGAAACAGAACAGTTGATGTCCCAATATTTATGGACCTGGCTGTATGTATGTATATATATATATATATATATATATATATACACATAAGCAGGTGAAATAATTATTGAACACGTCACCAATTGTCTAAGTAAATATATTTCTAAAGGGGATATTGACATGAAATTCTCACCAGATGTCGGAAACAACCAATCTAATCCACACAGGCAAATAAATCAAACCATAGATGTCCATGAACTAAAGGGGTTATCCAACCCCTATAATGACCCCCCAATGCCGGGACACCTCATATAAATTATACTTACTCCGCTCCTCAGTACCCATATCGCTCTTGATCCCCGCACGGCCACCGCTGCTGCTTCTCCCCGTTACATGGATCAAAACATCCTGAGATGGGGGGAGCAGCCAATAGCAGACCGCAAAGGGGACAAACCTCCCTTACATCACCCACGATGCTAGGGAGGCTCCTCCCTGCCGCGGCTGCTATTGGCTGCTCCCCTTGTCGCCGGATGTTTTGATCCGTGCAACGGGGCCATGCAGCGATGGCCGTGCGGAGATCAGGAGCAATGCGCGGGTGCTTGGGAGCGGGTTAAGTAAAATCTGAAGGCAGGGTCATTATAAGGGTATAATCTTAGAGGGGGTTATTATGGGTTTTGGATGTCACCTTTAAGTTATGTGTAAAGATGAGCAAAGTATTAAAAATTCAATTCGACTGCTTTGCTGAGTTTGCAAAAAAATCTGCTTCGTGATGAATTACTTCTTCACGAGGCACACTTTTTTTGTAAAAAGTAGGCGCAATGACAGGGAGTGATTGCGCCGGCCCTGTCATTGTACCGTCAGATTTGCGTTCATACATGATTGTGGCATCTGATAATAATAACAGAGTGTAAAATAAAATAAAACGAAAAAAAAAATAATACCTGACGGGCTGGCTGCCACCATTTTGCTTAAAGGTCTGACATGAAATCTCGTGTGGCCCGAGATGACATTCTCTGGGAATTAAGAAAATACTTAAAGGAAATCTGTCACATGGAGTATCACTAATAAAGTAAAACTATTCCCATATAGAACATAACACTTTCTTCCCTGATGTACCGTTCATTTGGCGTTTTTTGTTTTCTTTCTTGTGAAAATCATCTTTGTATGATATGCAAATTAGGCAGTAAGGTGCCCTCCAGCAGAGCCCAAACACGCCTCTCCTGGGCTGAGACTCCACAGCCCCATCAGCGCCATTGCCTCCCCTTCCCCCGCTACATTACTGATGCAAGGTAACGCCGCCGACACTTGCCTTCAGCTTCGCAGAGAAATCTCACACAGGCGCAGTACCGAAGATGGAAGCTGAAGTCAAGAGTGGGCGGTGTTACCTCGGGTCAGTGGTGTAGCGGGGGAGGGGTGGCAACGGCGCTGATGGGGATGAGGATTCTCAACCCAGGAGAGGCGAACTTGGGCTCTGCCGGAAGGCGGGTCTGGGCACTGGATGGGGGCGTTCCTGGGCACCATTGAAAGAAAATAATGCCCCTCTGGTCACCTTACTCTAATTTTCAAATCATACAAAGATGATTTTCACAAGAAAGAAAACAAGAAACATCAAATGAAAGGTACATCAGGGAAGGAGATGTTATGTTCTAAATGGGAATAGTTTTACTTTATTAGTGATAATTAGGGATGAGCGAATCGACTTTGGATGAACCATCCTAAGTCGGTTCGCATAAAACTTTGTTAGAATACTGTACATGCGGGAGCTCTGTACAGTATTAGAATGTATTGGCTCTGATGAGCCGAAGTTATTACTTTGCGAGTTCGGTAAAAGGTTTTTTACAGTAGGAATTATTTTTGAAGTTATTACCGGAAGTCTCGCCAGACTCCGCAAAGTAATAACTTCGGCTCATCGAAGCCAATACATGAACATACAAGTCACATAATACTCTAAATAAACAAATAAAAATACACCAAAACATGTATTAACAAGGCCGTGTTGATTTATTTTGGGGTTACACATAAAATTGCACAAATAAATATTTAATTAAATAATCCATCAAGAATAAATAACCATAAATAGATAATATTAATCTCATCAATAACCAATCAATCTTGACCAAAAGTCCACCCAGCATTAACCTTTGCGACAAAATCCCCCAAATAAAGGCAACACGACTAGAACAGGGGAGAGAGGGTGGGGAGCTGGTCCTGATCTTCTTCAACTGACAGGTACTAATGGTGATGTCCCTTCTTTTAAATCCCTAGGTTTCCTGCCGCCAGAAGATCCAGCCAATCAGCTAAGAAGAATTCTCCCGCCTCAAGACACCTGAACCAATGAACAGCTGGAACATCAGGAACCGTTGCTGGGCAGGAGATCCGAGACCGGCTGGGACTGGATTCATTGCAGGTAAGACCTGTGAACACAAAGCACAAACGTGGGGGGGGGGGGGGCCAGAACACAAAAACCACCAAGCAGCCAAAACATTAAAATCACACATAATCCCAGTGAGTGTGTTCCTATGAGTCCCCCAAGATACACGCTCTGGGGGGCCTCATACATTCTAATACTGTACTGATCTCCAAAGTTTTATGCAAACCAACTTTGGATGTTTCATCCAAAGTCGATTTGCTCATCCCTCGTGATAATCCATGTGACAGAATTCCTTTAAATATTTATTTATTATCAATATTTTCCAAAATACCTTTCATTAGTTATAATCACTCTTTTTGTCTGGGGAGCAATCATGAGGAGAAATAAAATGGCCGCCATCCTATTAGTACACACACAACCTGTCCTAATCACATAGCAGGGGAAGTTACTTCATAACACAGAGCTAAAGAGCTGCCTCATCCTCCTCTCTGCTCTACTTGTCAGGGATTATGGTCCTAAATACAGTTTAACCACTTCCCGACCGCTTATAGGATATAAACGTCCTATGGGCGGTTGTTGATCTCTAAATGGACGTTTTAGAAAGTCCATTCAGAGATGGCAGCTGCCGAGCAGGGGGCCCGCTGTCAGTGACAGCAAGGCATCCCATAGAGAAGGCAGGGGGCAGTTCCCAGGTGTACCTGTCTTCTAGATCGCTGTATATTCAGTGCTCAGCGCTATGCGGCTTCCTGTTCCGGCCCGATGGTCAGGTGACCGCCCAGGGCCGGGCGAGTGCAGGAGCTGTCCAGTCTTCCACAGACCTCGATCAGCCCTGCCCTGAGGCTGTACAGCTCTGAATAGTGCTGTATAGCCTCTGTGGGGGGGGGGGGTATTTCCCCTGTAACTGGGTCTACTATGACAGCCCCATTACAGAAGAAATCAAAAGTGAAAAAAATAAAAAATAAAGTGAAGTTAAATGTCCCCCCAAAGGTCTTGTATGACCTTATGGGGGACGCAAAGTGTAAAAAAAAAAAGTTTCACATGTAAAAAAAAGTTATAAAAAAATGTTTAAAATAGAGAAAAATTAAATTAAATAGACATATTTGGTATTGCTGTGTCCATAATGACCGGCTCTATAAATATATCACATGATCCACCCTGTCCGATATCCAAACGGTGTAAAAAAAAGCCATTTTTGTTACCTTACATCACAAAAAGTGCAACACCAACTGATAAAAAAGGCGTATGTCCCACAAAATGGTACCTATAAAACTGTCACCTCATCCCGCAAAAAATGAGCCCCTACATAAGAAAATCTATAAAAACTATAGCTCTCAGTACATGGAGACATTATAACATCATTTTTTTGTTTCAAAAATGCTATTATTGTGTTAAAGTTAAATAAATAAAAAAAAAGTATATATATTAGGTATCACCGCGTCCCTAACAATCAGCTCCATAAAAATATCACATGACCTAACCCCTCAGGTGAACACCGTACGTAAAAAAACATTTTTTGTCACCTAACATCAAGGATCAACGATCAAAAAGGCGTATGCCCCCCAAAATAGGACCAATCAAACAGTCACCCCATCGCGCAAAAAATGAGACCCTACCTAAGACAATCGAAATCAAAATATCAAAAAATCTAAACTTAAAAAAGCTATGGCTCTCAGACTATGTAGACACTAAAACATCATTTTTTTGGTTTCAAAAAATGCTATTAGTGTGTAAAACTTAAATAAATAAGAAAAAGTATACATATTAGGTATTCCCACTTCTGCAACGATCTACTCTATAAAAATGTCACATGACCTAACCCCTCAGTTGAACGCTGTAAAAATAAATAAATAAAAACTGTGCTAAAACAACCAATTTTTTGATCACTTCGCCCCATAAAGTGTAATATCACTTTATGGGGCAAAAAATCATATGTACCCAAAAATGGTATCAATAAAAACATCAACACTTCCTGCAAAAAACGAGCCCCTCACAAGACGATCGGCAGAAAAATAAAAAAAAATATGGCGTTCAGAAATGGAGACACAAAAACTATAAAATGCTTTATTATGTAAAAATGAAACAAACAAAGAAAGTAGACATATTTGATATCATTGCGTCCATAACAACCTGCTCTATAAAAATAGCACATGATCTACCCTGTCAGATGAATGTTGTAAAAAATAAAAAATAAAATCAGTGCCAAAACAGCCATTTTTTGGTTACCTTGCCTCACAAAAAACGTAATATAGAGCAATTAAAAATCATATGTACCCCAAAATAGTGCCAATAAAACTGGCACCATATCCCCTAGTTTCCGAAATGGGGTCACTTTTTGGGAGTTTCTACTGTAAGGGTGCATCTAGGGTTTAAACACCAGTTTAGCAAAATCTGACTTCCAAAAACCATATGGCGCTCCTTTTCTTCTGCGCCCTACCGTGTGCCCTTACATCAGTTTACAACCACTTGTGGGGTGTTTCTGTAAACCGCAGAATCAGGCTAATAAATATTGAGTTTTGTTTGGCTGTTAACCCTCGATATGTTAAATAAAAAAATGGATTAAAATGGAAAATCTGCCAAAAAAGTGAAATTTAGAAATTTAATCTCCATTTTCCTTTAATTTCTTGTGGAACACCTAAAGGGTTAACAAAGTTTGTCAAATCAGTTTTGAGTAACTTGAGAGGTGTAGTTTCTACAATAGGGTCATTTATGAGGGGTTTTCACGATGTAAGCCCCACAATGTGACTTCAGAACTGAACTAGTCCTTAAAAAGTGGGTTTTGGAAATTTTCTTAGAATTACTTCAAAAATTCTAAGCCTGCTACAGTTGTGTTCAAAATTATTCAACCCCCAATGCGGTAAAGGGTTTTAGGGAATTTAGTGTACATTTGTAATTGTGTTCAGAATGAAATCTTACAAGGACTTTTTAAAGAACCAAATGCAACTAAAATGACATCAATTGTTTTTGTAATACAGTTTTAAATGTTTTTTTGTGATTTCTTCATTGACACAATTATTCAACCCTTTAAAGACTACCACTCTTAAGAACAGAGGTTCATTCAAGTGGTTTCGATCAGGTATTGAAAACACCTGTGGATGTCAAGGAGCAGCAATCAAGCATAATAAGCACCAATTAGGCAGATTTAAAATGACTGTGATACTCAGCTCCTTCTAGACATTTACTGGTGTGTTTACAGACATGGTGAAGTCAAGAGAATGGTCCAGGACAAGAGAAGAGGTGATTTCTCTTCACAGGAAGGGCAATGGCTATAAGAAGATTGCAAAGATGTTAAACATACCAAGAGACACCATAGGAAGCATCATTCGCAAATTCAAGGCAAAGGGCACTGTTGAAATGCTACCTGGTCGTGGCAGAAAGAAGATGCTGACTTCGACTGCTGTGCGCTACTTGAAGCGCAAAGTGGAGAAAAAGTCCCCGTGTGACTGCTGAGGAACTGAAAAAAGATTTGTCAGATGCGGGTACTGAAGTTTCAGTTCAGACAATAAGGCGCACACTGCGTAATGAAGGCCTCCATGCCAGAACTCCCAGGCGCACCCCCTTGCTGTCTCCAAAGAATAAGAAGAGTCGACTGCAGTATGCCAAAAGTCATGTGGACAAACCACAAAAGTTTTGGGATAGTGTTCTGTGGACTGATGAAACAAAATTAGAACTGTTTGGGCCCATGGATCAACGCTATGTTTGGAGGAGGAAGAACAAGGCCTATGAAGAAAAGAACACCTTGCCTACTGTGAAGCATGGCGGGGAGTCAATCATGCTTTGGAGCTGTTTTGCTTCTACAGGTACAGGGATGCTTCAGCGTGTGCAAGGTACCATGAATTCTTTTCAGTACCAGGAGATATTGGATGAAAATGTGATGCAGTCCGTCACAAACCTGAGGCTTGGGAGACGTTGGACCTTTCAACAGGACAATGATCCCAAGCATACCTCCAAGTCCACTAGAGCATGGTTGCAGATTAAAGGCTAGAATAACAGAGACCTAACCCGGGTAAGGTTGTATTTACTAAACACACAAACTAATGCCTAGACTAGGCTATGCAACCTATCTTGACCCGGGTGTAAAATTAAAACTTCGCTTTTATTAGATTATATGTAAAAAAGTTTCATATATATCTTGTTTGGAACCATACAAGAAAAAGGTGATTAAAAATACAGTCACCGCTCCGCCAAAATCTGCCAATATCTATTGTAATCGATGAAGGAGGTGTGCACACCCTCCCTCCTTAGTCGTTTTTGTCACAGGGCACAGTAGTGTTGGCTGTTGTATAAGTCAGAAGGCTGGTGTTTGATCAATGACCAGTTACAGCTTTTGCTTGTTGCTGAACTGCCGCCAGGGGCGCTATTGTTAGTGCGCTCTCCCAGGCTATCACCATAACAAGGGTGTTCCCTTTATTGGTGCTACAGTGCCGCAGACACAAAGTACTGCTTGCACTTTAAAAGCCAGCAGCTATGAGCCCGGACAACAACTTACTCACTACCTAGCTTGAGCTACTATCTAGAGGCTTGGCAGAGTGGTGTTCTGATCTAAAATCTAAATCTGCCCCCCTAGATTTAGATTTTAGATCAGAACACCACTCTGAGCTCAGATAGCTCAAGCTGGCAGTAGTGAGTGTGTTGTCCGGCTCATAGCTGCTGGCTTTAAAGTGCAAGCAGTACTATGTGTCTGCGGCACTGTAGCACCAATAAAGGGAACACCTTGCTATGGTGATAGCCTGGGAGGCGCTGCAATGCGCCTCTGGCGGCAGTTCAGCAACAAGCAAGCTGTAACTGTCTGATCAAACACCAGCCTCTGACTATACAACAGCCAACACTACTGTGCCCTGTGACAAACGACTAGGAGGAGGTGACACTCCTTCATCGATCAATAGATATTGGCAGATTTTGGCGGAGCTGTCTGTTTTAATCACCTTTCTTGTATGGTTCAAACAAGATATATATGAAACTTTTTTACATATAATCTAATAAAAGCGAAGTTTTAATTTTACACCCGGGTCAAGATAGGTTGCATAGCCTAGTCTAGGCATTAGTTTGTGTGTTTAGATTAAAGGCTGGAACATTTTGAAGTGGCCATCGCAGTCACCAGACTTAAATCCGATTGAGAACCTCTGGTGGGACTTAAAGAAAGCAGTTGCAGCGCGCAAGCCTAAGAATGTGACTGAACTAGAGGCTTTTGCCCATGAAGAATGGGCGAAGATACCCGTACATCGCTGCAAGACACTTGTGTCAAGCTATGCTTCACGTTTAAAAGCTGTTATAACTGGAAAAGGATGTTGTACTAAGTACTAAGATTGAATGTCACTTGGGGGTTGAATAAAACTGATAATGATGTGAGCACAATGCAACCAGGAAGTCTTATCGCCATTTGCGTCCCACCACTGCACTGCAGTTTTAAGGAAAAAAAAATCTTCAGCAGACGCACCCCTCAGCGAACGGCACAGGCAGCGCAGCCTGGAATAACCAATAGCAAAGCTCCATACAGTAAGGAGCTTTGCTATTGGTTAGTTCAGGCGGGCACCGGAGCCATACAGCGCCCTGCAGCAGAGGAAGCCGGCAGGAGATGAAAGGAGGAGGGGCCGGCTTCCGGGGGTGGCTGGAGCAAGGAGTGACGGGCGTTTCATATGTTTAACATATACAAAAAAAAATGTATGTTAGCGGATGCCTCAGACAGATGCCATACTGTGGCATTCATCACCATAGAGTTCCATTGTACAAAAAAAAAACCACATATATGATAATATATACTTTTTTTTTTTTGCCACTTCTTTCTATCCTGCAAAGTCCAGAAAAAAATACACATTTTTGTACAGTGGAACTCTATGGTGAGGAATGCCACAGTATGGCATCTATCTGAGGCTTCCATTATAATAAGTTTTTTCATGTACGTTAAACGTATAACCGAAACATAATGTGAACCCATAATGTGAAGGCATCAGTGTTCGGTCAGTGATTTCCATTAGTGATTTTTGAGCCAAAGCCAGGCGCGGCTCTAAACACAGAACAAGTGCAGATCCTTCCCTTAAACCTTATGTCTGTGGAGGCTCCACTCCTGATTTTGGCTCACAATCATTGATAAAAGTCACTGACCAAAACACTGGCGTGTGATTGAGGCAATTTTTTAATATTATAATTATATATGTATTTAAATTTGGCGACAAACATTTTTATTTAGCTCCTAAATTTTTCAGTTTAGGAACCAATGGCTCCTAGGTAATTTTTTTTTAGTCTGGAGCACTGCATTCTGAGACTGTTTTCTCGTGAAACATTGTACTTTATGAGTGGTAAATTTTAGTAGATATATTTCACCTTTATTTATAAAATAATCAAAAATTTACCAGAAATTTAAAAAAATTCGCAATTTTCTAAATTTTAATTTCTCTGCTTTTAAAACAGAAAGTGATACCTCATAAAATATTTATTAATTAACATTTCCCATATGTCTACTTTATGTTGGCATCATTTTGTAAAATAATTTTGTAAATGTAATTTTATTTTTTTAGGACGTTAGAAGGCTTAGAGTTTTAGAAGCAATTCCTAAAATTTTTAAGAACATTTCCAAAACCCACTTCTTTGGGACCAGTTCAGTTCTGAAGTCGCTTTGTGGGGCTTACATAGTGGAAACCCCCCATAAAAGATCCCATTGTAGAAACTACAGCCCTTAAGTTACTTAAAACTGATTTTACAAACGTTATTAACCCTTTAGGTGTTCCACTTACTGCCTGAGCGGACGGTTAAACAAAAAATAATAAACCTTTTTTAAAAGTATAAGGTAAAATCTCAGGGCGCTGGGTAAAACCCTAATTACCAAACAGTCAGGCAGGAGGGACAAAATTGCCCCAGTGAAGGGTACACTTATGGATGTGTGTGTTCTCTTAGATGGAACCTAAGCTTCACTAGGGGTAGTCCCGCACAAGGTAGTATGGTACACTTTACAACCTCAGGGCTCTAGATTGGTCCTGTGGTAGGTGCCATACACTAAAGAGTGTCACCCTATCTGTCACTTGAATGTTATAGTACAAGACAGTAAGGTGTACCTCAATAAACACTCTTGGGCAAGAGTACCACTCTCTATTGGTAAATTTATTGCAGCTTAAGGTACTCCTATCACCCCAAGTAAGAAGGAGGCAGTAGGGTGAGTGCGTAGCCGCTGCCCTTTAATCACATGCTGCTACCCCTAATATATACTCTCACCCTGCCTCCCATTCACACCGCCACAAGAGGGGAACTACAGTCCTGGTATCGCTCAACGCGTTTCTATGTCCTATTTAGTGGACATGTCATCAGGAGCTACAGGGCAGTATTGGAGCATTCCCCTGACTGCAGAGTCGATGGCCGGTGGAGAACGCTGCGCCTGTGCTGGCAGCAGTAGCGGCGCTAGTAAGGCCATACGGGCGCCGCCGACCATCGCTCTTTAAATGAGGACGCGCCGGAGAAGAGAGATGGGGAGCTGTCTCCCTCAGCCAATGGGAGAGAGGGGGGCATGTCCAAAGGGCAGCGCTGCCCAGATCTCCGTTACCGCTGCATGTATCTATTATGTCCCGATCTTTGTATCAACATTCATAGGGGGATATCAGGCGGCCGCTTCTTTCAAGTATATATGTACTATATATGGGAGCAGATCCGTTGGTGCAGAAGTTATGGGGCATAAATAACTAACCCCAGGACTCCTCAGACAGAGTATGGGGCTTCAAATTGCGGGGGACAGGAGAATGTGGACCACTCTCTTCCTGCCGAATCCCCACTAAGTAATATAGGACCACCGAAGTGGACCATTCACAGAAGGCTATACCATACCATGATATATATTGGTTTATATAGCAAGCAATAAGTCAGCAACCATAAATAGAATATATGGCAGTGTAATAGTCATCCTGAATTGGACACATTCTTTACATAGAACAGTGACAATAGGAGACCCCCATTGTGGACAAAATTCTGGGTAAATGGTGGAAGGCTGTGTTATACAAGTTACATCATTCAATTCTATAGCTGGCAAAAAGCCAGTAATCATATTGAAAAATATCTGTCAATAGGCCGTCCTACACAGAGACCATCCTTGGGCATAGGGGTAGCTGCTTCAGAAGAAGTACAGGGCTATTGTTCCATAGCGCAAAGTTATGGGTAGGTGCCGGAAGACTATGTTAGACCAAATAACATTCTGTAACTGGCCCTAAGCCAGTGATTATGTTGAATTGTATTACTCAGGTCAGTCATCCCACACTGAGACCATCCTTAGACATAAAGATAGCTGTATCAGAAAAGGCCCAGGGCTCTTAATCAATAAAGCATGCAAAGCTGCTGCGTTCATTCAGGCCCTTTGGGGTTTCTGTTTCCATGCAAAATATCCATTCAAGCTCTTTCCTCAACAGTTTTTTGTCCAGGTCTCCACCTCTAGGTGAGTATCAGATTTTTTCAATGCCCTGAAATTTCATTAAATTAGTATTTCCAGAATGCTGGTCATTCATATGTCTTGCGAAAGTAGTGTCTTTCTCGTTTCTCACATCGCTGAGATGTTCCTCGATTCTTCTCCTAAATTCACGGATCATTTTCCCTATGTACTGCATGCCGCACTCACATGTTCCAGGTGTTCCACAAGAATTAAAGGAAAATGTTATCATAGAAGATCTGTGCACAGTTTGGCCACAGGCTCGCAAGAGCCTGGAAAAAGCCCAAAGCACTCAGTCTAGACAGGCTAATAAAAGACAGTCCAAGGGTCCAAATTTTGTGTTGGGTGAACTAGTATGATTGTCTACCAAAAATCCACATCTCAAGGTACCTTCAGGTAAACTGCCGCCTAAATTTATTGGACCTTACAAGATCATTTCTGTCATCAATACAGTGTCATTTCGTCTGCAGTTACCTTAATATTTCAGAATTCATGATGTCTTTCACATTTCTTTGCTAAAAAAAATGTGTTCCACAGGCTATTCCTCCTCCTAGGCCTCCTGACCTTATTATTATTCTCAATGAACTTTAGTATGAGGTGGAGAGAATCCTTGATTCCCGGATGGTTCAAGGTTCTCTTCAATATCTGGTACATTGGAAAGGGTATGGTCCTGAGGAGAGGACATGGGTATCCGCTCGGGATGTCCATGCTCCTCGTCTCATTAAGAAATTGAATTCTAAATTTCCCTCTAAGCCTGCGCCCCTTATTGAGGGTCTGGTGGCGCTGTCAGGCCATGCCCCTTGGTGACTTTTCCCTTAGGCCATGCCCTCTCTCGACGCTGTGTAGGCTATGCCCCTCTCGACGGACAACCCCCCGAATATGTAACACCTGAGTCATGCCCCCCGGTGATGTCAGAGCTCAGGACTGTTGCTTTTGGACTTAACCTTGGCTATTCCTTGACCTCTCCCTCTGCTCCGTGATTCTGTACTTGCTTCCTGTCCGGTATTGACCCTTGGCTTATTATTGCTACTTTCTTCCGCTTAGTGATTGTGTTTGGTATTTATCTCCTGGTTTGACTGTTTCTGGCATGACTTCCCCTTGGTGTTTGTTTGTCTGTCCAGTGTGTGAACAGGTACCTGTGGTTTTCACCGCTGGCGCTTGGTTAGAATCTTTGCACTTATTAGTATAGGGGCCATCGACTAGTTGTGGACCTGTCGCCTAGGACTTGTTCTGCAAGTAGGCAGGGTCAGTGGGCTGGGTTCAAGTTAGGGATCACTGTCTGAGTGCGGGTCCCTGCCTATGGTCGTGACACATTTTTATTACTTTCTGCAATCTCAAAAGTTTACATACACTAAGATTGCTATGCCTTTAAACAATTCTAGACTGCCCATATGATGATGTCATGTGTTTGGAAGCTTCTTGTTGGCAAGATCTGAGTTAATTAGAGACACACCTGTGGATGTATTTAACTACACACCTGAAACACACTGCTTCTTTGTGTAGCATCATGGGAAAGTCTAAAAAAATCAGCCAAGATATCAGGAAGAGAATTGTGGACTTGCACAAGTCTCGTTCAACCTTGGGTGCAATTGAAAGATACCTGAAGGTGCCTCATTCATCTGTACAAACAATTATACGCAAGTACAAACAAGATGGTTATGTCCAGCCATCATACTGCTCACGAGGGAGACGGGTTCTGCGTCCTAGAAATGAACATGCGTTAGTCCGACATGTTCATATCAACCCAAGAACAAAAGCAAAAGACCTTGTGAAGATGATGGCGGAAGCTGGTAAGATTGTGTCAATATCCACAGTGAAACGAATACTGTGTCAACATGGGCTATAAGGCCACTCTGCCAGGAAGAAGCCATTACTTCAAAAGAAACATAAAAATGACAGATTAATGTTTTCAAGTGTACACAGGAACAAATACCTACGTTTTTGGACAAATGTCCTGTGGTCTGACGAAACTAAAACTGAAATTTTTGGCCATAATGACCATCGTTACGTTTGGAAGAAAAAGGGAGAAGCCTGGAAGCCTAAGAATACCATCCCAACTGTGAAACAAAGTCAATGTTTTGGAGTGTCCATCACAACACCCTGATCTCGATCCTATTGAAAATTTTTGGGCAAAGCTGAAAAGGCAGGTGGGAGCTAGGGTTGCACCGGGTTTCGAACTATTGATACCCAATCAATAATTTTGTACTGGTATCCATTCGATACTGGGATTTGCTACTTACCGATACTAGGCTGCGCTACTGTGCAGCCTAGTATCAGAGAACATGGAATGTGCTGCTCTCAGAGCGCGCCATTTTCTCCTCATAGGCCAAAACGTAACTAAAATCAGCCACAGATTTAACAAAGTGTAAAATTCACTGAAGACACAATGACTCGTGATATTTCAGTTTTTTTTTTTCCATATACTGTATTATTTGATGGGGTGGGAACCCGACTTCTAGAAATCCAAACGACATAGTGAGAGGTGTGCAACTAAACAACTATTCATCATTGACAATTTTTACTTAGTATAGCACCTGCAAGCAACATGGCCAGTGGTACTTTATCGTTTCAGCAAGAGGAGATATCCCAAATCCTGTCCCAAGTGAACGTTTCTGAGGATTTTTACAAACACCGCCATCAGAATTTAAAGCGAGGGATCTGGAACGGAAATCCCATAGATTGTTGAACTTTGAACTTCATAACGCCACTTTGGCGGAATATCTTAGGGTCAAACGAATTCCACGTGGTCTACGCATTCATACCAGACTCACGTTTTTCAAAGATAACACAAAACCTCAATAAATGCTCCTTTAACCTGATGACTCTAACTTTAACACCACGGAAGAACAACTCAAAGCTACCTTACTAGCCGAAGACTACAATCAACTCAAGGACAAAATCAACTCTACTTTATCACAACATCGAAAAGAGGTCGAGGCAACCAAAAGAAGCTAATTCCTACACGATATGGAAGATTACAGACAAAACCGTGTCTATAGATGGCGTGATTCATCATCACGTCCTAATTACTCTAGATCAGGCATCCTCAAACTGCGTCCCACCAGCTGTTGTAAAACTACAACTCCCACAATGCTGTGCTGTAGGCTGATACCTGTAGGCTGTTCGGGAATGCTGGGAGTTGTAGTTTTGCATCAGCTAGAGGGTCGCAGTTTGAGGATGCCTGCTGTAGATGGTGTTCATCCTTTATCGAACCTCATTAATCTGGCTCTAGTGGTAAACACTCGCAATCCAGGGCAGGTGAACAACCACCATCACGAGGTAGAAGAGGACAGAGAGGAGGACCCACTACTTCGATGCGAGGCGCTTCGCAGATTACGACCAGATCACAGGTACAATCTTTAGCATGGGTTTACTTCAGGGAGATCATGTCAAACTAATCTTATTGACTTTTTTGATTGGGTGACTAAAATAATAGATGGCGGCGGTGCAGTAGACATCGCCTATCTGGACTTTGGTAAGGCTTTTGATACTGTCCCACATAGAAGGCTTATCAATAAACTGCAGTGTTTGAGCTTGGGCTCACATATTGTTGAATGGATTAGGCAGTGGCTGAAGGACAGAAAACAGAGGGTTGTAGTCAATGGAGTATATTCAGACCATGGTATTGTTACCAGTGGGGTACCTCAGGGATCTGTTCTGGGACCCATATTGTTTAATATCTTTATCAGCGAAATTGCAGAAGGCCTCAATGATAAGGTGTGTCTTTTTGCTGATGACACAAAGATTTGTAACAGGGTTGATGTTCCTGGAGGGATACACCAAATGGAAAAGGATTTAGGAAAACTAGAGGAATGGTCAAAAATCTGGCAACTAAAATTTAATGTCGATAAGTGCAAGATAATGCACCTGGGGCGTAAAAACCCAAGAGCAGAATATAAAATCAGTGATACAGTACTAACCTCAGTATCTGAGGAAAGGGATTTAGGGGTCATTATATCAGACGACCTAAAGGTGGGAAGACAATGTCATAGAGCAGCAGGTAATGCCAGCAGAATGCTTGGGTGTATAGGGAGAGGCATTAACAGTAGAAAGAGGGAGGTGCTCGTGCCGCTCTACAGAGCACTAGTGAGACCTCATTTGGAGTATTGTGTGCAGTACTGGAGACCATATCTGCAGAAGGATATTCAGAGAAGAGCTACTAAACTAGTACATGGATTGCAGGACAAAACTTACAAGGAAAGGTTAAAGGACCTTAACATGTAAAGCTTGGAAGTAAGAAGAGACAGAGGGGATATGATAGAAACTTTTAAATACATAAAGGGAGTCATCACGGTAAAAGAGGAGAGAATATTTAAAAGAAGAAAAACTGCTACAAGAGGACATAGTTTTAAATTAGAGGGGCAAAGGTTTAAAAGTAATATCAGGAAGTATTACTTTACTGAGAGAGTAGTGGACGCATGGATTAGCCTTCCTGCAGAAGTGGTAGCTGCAAATACTGTGAAGGAGTTTAAGCATGCATAGGATAGGCATAAGGCCATCCTTCATATAAGATAGGGCCTGGGGCTATTCATAGTTTTCAGCATATTGGGCAGAGTAGATGGGCCAAATGGTTCTTATCTGCCGACACATTCTATGTTTCTATGTTTAGTAGTCAACATCTCATCTCACACACTAGGGCCTGCAGAACTGTCTCTATTAGAGAAAGTATTTTTATGGCCAGAAGATGAGAGAGGCGCTCATAGGGTGAGAATGTTTAGGGAAACCCCTTTAGCTCCAAAAACAGGTGGATTTCGTTTACTCACCTGTGCCAGTCGCACCAGAATTGGGTGCAACTATGTTGGAGGGGGGTTATAAGGAATGTATAGGTGACGGGTTGGTGCTGCCAGATACGTCTGAATGTCCCTGGGGCGATGGCCGTTTCGCCACTTGAGAAACTGGTATAACAGGTATTTGAGCTTGTCACTATATAGTTAGCTTGTCAGTGGACGATCAACAGGCGCATAACCACAACCCGGTACTGGATGCAACAAAGTTTATTACAGAGACAATGCGTTTTGGGGTCTTAGCGTCCCCTTTATCAAGTCTACAAGAAATTGTGTGATAAAAAAGGATTTGATCTAAAACATGGATAAAAATGTGAATTAAAATGAACATAAAATTAATAAATAATAAAGTCAACACATGAGTCACTGGTCCTATATATACCATTATATATCTAGAACATAAAATGATTCCTTAAACAATTGAAGATAATGTTTGAATATGGACTGTAATATATATGAATGAGTATATGTTTTTTATATATGGTAATAAAAGGCATTGTAATCTAGGGTTATAACCATTGGCACGTATAATCCGAAAATTGACTTTGTGGGGTGACGGATTGTAAATTCGTAAGGATACACATAAAATTATAAAAGAAGAAGTGTTACTAAAAATAAGTCATAATTTGTATATTAGATAGTCAGAGACAACAGTTAAATAGGCAAAACAATGCTGGCATATTGTTATGTATGTTGATTTAGCTGAGGCATCCCGTTCAGGGTATGGGGGGGGACAGCCGCTGCCTGGCTTCTTATGTGCGCTATTGATGCCTGAATGAATTGTGTAGGGCAGATGAGCATAAAAAGAAAGGGAGATGGGTGAGCTGGGGCAGACTGATATTCAATACACTTAGTGGACATGCTTGTGCCAGGGCGCAAAAGAAACATACAGGTATACCGCTATTATGGGGGATATATTTACCTTTGTGCCGAGGTGGTATCAATGACGGCTGGCTGGAGCTGTATCGTTCTGGTGCTGCACGTGGCGGTGAGGGCGCACAGGCGTTGGTGTTTGCACGCGCTCTCCCTCTATTAGTGAGCTGAGGGACCGGGGGCAGAGTTAGACATCGCTGTGTGTCGGCCGCTGTCAGTGAGCGATGCGGCCGGCGTGTGTATAGCTGGAGATGCTGGACGAAGGTGGTGACCATAGTATAGGAGGGAGAGGGGGTGATGGGGTGATGGGAACTATATTTGTGGCAGATTGAGTGGAAGGGTGAAATGTCGCTTGCTGCCTGAACTTGTGATATGTGTTATGGAGTTTTGCTGACTGATTGAAAAATGTATAATAATAAAAAAAATGAAAAATAAAAGAATTTTTTTTTGCATAGTAATAAATAATAATAACTCATGAATGAATGAAAGTGACCTGATGCTATAACTGTTGTGGGGTACTGGGTGGAATTGCTAGTGGGGGTATAATGTGAAGCTTGGTGGTTGCATGGAAGGGAGGAGGGGAGGGGGAAAGAAAATCCGCTGTATAATGATAAAAATGTGAGATGGTACAAAGGAAAGGAACGGGATTGGTGGTGTATTTGGTGATATGTATATCATGATTACATAGGGCAGGGGGTGTAATTTGTATGGGTGCAATAATGATGAATGGATCAAGAGAGTGTATGAATGAATATATATATAATGGATGAATAGTATCATGAATGGATAAATATATAATGAATGAGTAAAATATATATAATGAATGGATGAATATAATGGATGAATAAATGTATAATGATTAAATATATAGTAAAATTGAATAACCAGTGATGGACCTAGAGGTACTGGATGGGTGACTAGTGAAGTGAATTGGGATGACGTATGTATTGATGAGTGAACCAGGAATTGGATTGCCACAGGAAAGGGGAGGGGTGGGGGAAAGGGGGGGGGGGATTGGCTGGATTAGAAGCATCTGCTTTCCAATGTTTCATTTAGTCCGTATGGTTCGAGTGAATGAAGTTTGAAGATCCAAAGCATTTCTCTTCTTTGAAGTGTTCTAAATCTATCCGAGCAATGGGTGTCTATCTGTTCTATTGGAGTAATCTTCAGTCTTGTGGCATCTTTGTCATGAAAAGAGAAAAAGTGTCGCGACATACTCTGTTTCAGGTAGCCCTTTGTAAAATTTGACCAGTGTTTGTATCGTGCAACCTATGTATTGTAGCCCGCACTCACACTCCAAGAGGTAAACCACATATGTTGATGCACAGTTGACAAAACTCTTGATGTGGAATTCTTCCCCTGTAACGTTACTTCTGAACACTTTTGTTCGGTGGGATATGTTGTTGCAGCACATGCATAAGGTATGATTACATTTATAGCTGCCTGCAATGTTGGAGTGCACATTAATTTTTCTTATGTCCTCCTTACTTTTCAGCTTACTAGGGGCAAGTATGTTTTTTAGCGTCTTAGCTCTTCTGAATATAATCCGTGGCTTCTGATGGATGTTGTGTCTGAGGTAGGGATCGTTTCTCAATATATGCCAGTGTTTTGATAAGATGTTCCTTAGTATGGCATGATTCGGGTTATACGTTGTGATGAACGGGGGTCTGTAGTTCTTTGTCTCTTCTAGTTCCTTCTGTTTTGTCTTGATCTCCGCACGTTCATACGCTTCCCTTATAATCCTCTTTGGATAGTTCTTATTATGAAATTGTGATTTCAGTATTTCACTCTGAGCTATAAAGTCAGTGGATGCTGAGCAATTCCGGCGTATTCTTTTAAACTGATTAAATGGTATATTCCTTTTTCATTTTTTATAGTGTGCACTTCTGAAATCTAGGCAACTGTTTCCATCTACTTTTTTTAAATATGTTTTGGTTTGGATGGTTCCGTCGTTGTTATATAACAGGAGGTCTAGGTACTCTATTGTGATTGCAGAGCTGTTTGTTGTGAATCTTAGGTTCCAGTTGTTTGAGTTCAAGTGAGATGTGAAGGATTCTGCTTCCTCATTATTGCCCTTCCAGATGATGATCAAATCATTAATATAGCGTTTGTAGAATATGATCTTGTCACTCCATTCATGTTGGTTGTAGATAAATTCTTCTTCAAAACGGCCCATATAAAGGTTTCCGTAACTTGGCGCAAAACGCGTACCCATCGCGGTACCTTTGCGTTGTTTGTAGATCTTATTTTCAAACATGAATACGTTATGTGTCAGGATAAACCTGATTGCTTCACTGATGAAAATCCTGTGTTTGGGGGACAAGTGGTCATCTGCATTGAGATAATGGTTAGATGTGTCGATCCCTGCTTCATGCGGAATGTTGGAGTAGAGGGAGGCGACGTCCATAGTCAACCAATGATACGTGGGCTCCCAGTGGATGTCCTTGAGTAGTGTGATAAGTTGAGATGAGTCTCTTAAGTGGGAACGCAGACCAGTAACATATTTCTGTAGGAAAATATCCACATAGTGTGATAGATTGCTCATTAAAGAGTTAATGTCTGAGATGATTGGTCTTCCTGGAGGATTGTTTGTATCTTTGTGTACTTTGGGGAGATGGTAAAAAGTCGCCATAGTTGGAAAATTAATTGTTATAAATTATTTCTCTTTCTTGGTGAGGACTTGATCCTCCTCTGCCTGTTTTAGAATTGCTTCTAGTGTTTTTACGTCTTCTGTGAGGGGGTTCGAGGACAATGGTTCATAATATGACTGATCGCCTAGGATTTTGTATGCTTCCAAGGTGTAGTCCTCTCTTTTTGTATGACAATTCCTCCCCCTTTGTCCGCGCTTCTGATGACAATGCTTTTGTCATCACTCAATTCCTTAAGTGCTCTCTTCTCTTTATGACTAAGATTAGGTATAATCTTCTCATTGTGGTTAATACTCCTTACCTCATTCGAAACCAGAGAAAAGAAAGTATCTATATGGTTTCCCTTGTGGTATGTCGGGTTAAAGGATGATTTGGGTTTCAGGTTGGTATGTGTAGTGGATGTAGATTCCATGGGCCCTGGGCCTTCTTTTTTATCAAAGTCCTTGGAGGTTTGTTTTGCTTTAATGGAAAAATGTCTCTGTAGTGTGATTTTCCTGAGGAAATTGTTCAGATCGACATAAAGCTGGAATTCGTTAAATTTTTCTGCTGGACAGAAGGATAGTTTTCTAATAGGTTGTATTGTGCACTAGTCAAATTTGATTTTGCAAGATCAAAAATTTTTACTGCTGTGTGATTTTGTTCCTCTTGGGGCTTTGCAGACCTTGGGGGTCCTCTTTGTTTGTTTTGTTTCTTCCTTTTTTCTCTTCTTAGTTCCTCCTCTTCTACTTCTTCTACATTTTTTCTTTTTCTGGGCCCCATCTTTGGTTTGAAAAAATCGGTAATGATTGAAGTTGTCCCTGAGTGTTGTTTCAAAACATAGGTTGCTTGTGGGGTCAGGGTCCCCGGGAGCGGTAAAAAAGACACGGACTTGGAGGCAGTTAGGTCTGGAGATTTGGGGGAGTGCTCAATGATGCTGAAGTTGCACGTGGTCAGGAGAGAATCCTCAAATGTAGAGGTCTCATTTTGGTTGGGGGTCTGGGTGGAATGAAAAACAGTAGGGGGAAGGTTGAGTGGACAACCCTGGGGTAGATTGAACGATAATGGAGATTGTTGCCAGTCTCTGGGTGGTATAGAGGGGGGGGTAAAAAATATGGGGGTGCCACTGTGGGACTTGGGTTGGATCGGAAAGGAGTGTGGTTGGTTAGTGGTGCCTATTTTGACCTAGTTTGAGGGAGAGGGGGTATGTAGTTTGTTTGAGATGGTGTTAGATTTTGGTGTAAAATGTGCTATGGTGGGAGGTGGAATGGACAGTTTGGTAATTGCGTGTGCTGGTCTGGTTGGGAAGATGGAGGGAAAAAGAGGGGATGGTTTGTGGATATTGGATCTGGTATATTGTTGTATTTTGGGTTGTGCGTTTTGAGGTTTAGCTTGATATATGTGAGGGGGTCCCATATTAGGCCGAGGGCGGCTGAGTAGTGGCGGCCCAGTGTGCCTATATTTGTTGATGGGTGATTTATTGCCGGTGGAGTTTTCGTTGGTCTTTCCTTGACTCTGTTTATTGTTTACGTTACTGGTTTTGTCTTTATATTTGTTCAGCCAGAACTGAATGTTGTCCGTGTTAAAGTCTGTTCTGTCCCTGTTTAGTTTGGAATTTTTCTTTTCAATTATTTCTCGTTCGTGTTGTAACAATCTACTTGTGGTCAATCGGTCATATCTACCATAATCTATATGTCCCTTGTGTTCCTGTAGGAGATCAGAATGTGTCTTGATCTGGTTCTCGTTTGTTTATAAGGCGTACAATCATGCCCTTGGCACATTCTAACATATAGTTATTCCATTCTCGTGTGAACCCCACGTCGTTCAAAAAGGACTTTTGAATCTGAGTCTTAGTCCTCGGGGACGAGAGATTCTTTTAAGTATGTTTCTAGCAGGATCCAGTCGAGGTGGTGTTGTATTTCCTCCTTCAAACTAGACTCCAGTTTATAAAACAGTTCTGCAAGTTCTTATGAGTCAATCGCCTGTTCAGAGGGTGTGTCTTTGACTTTCTCTCTGTTCAGATCGGGGTTCGTTGTGGTTTCTGACCATATACTGGTTAGCTTCTTCCGCTCGTGTAGTCGATGTTTGCAGTAGTCCATATTCGTATGTTGATAGTAGTTTGAAGTGACCTAGAGTCGCCGTATCTCAGAGTGGGAATACACTCCTAACCCGAGAACTTGGAACAATACAGTATTTTTATGGCCAGAAGATGAGAGAGGCGCTCATAGGGTGAGAATGTTTAGGAAAACCCCTTTAGCTCCAAAAACAGGTGGAGTTCGTTTACCCACCTGTGCCAGTCGCACCAGAATTGGGTGCAACTATGTTGGAGGGGTTATAAGGAATGTATAGGTGACGGGTTGGTGCTGCCAGATACGTCTGAATGTCCCTGGGCGATGGCCGTTTAGCCACTTGGGAAACTGGTATAACTGGTATTTGAGCTTGTCACTATATTGCGAGCTTGTCAGTGGACGATCAACAGGCGCATAACCACAACCCGGTACTGGATGCAACAAGTTTATTACAGAGACAACGCGTTTCGGGTCTTAGCGTCCCCTTTATCAAGTCTACAAGAAATTGTGTGATAAAAAGGATTTGATCTAAAACATGGATAAAAATGTGAATGAAAATGAACATAAAATTAATAAATAATAAAGTCAACATAAGAGTCACTGGTCCTATATATACCATTATATATCTAGAACATAAAATGATTCCTTAAACAATTGAAGATAATGTTTGAATATGGACTGTAATATATATGAATGAGTATATGTTTTTATATATGGTAATAAAAGGCTTTGTAATCTAGGGTTATAACCATTGGCACCATTCATCACCATCCCAATACCATCAATTTCCTCGATACAACAGTTATGAAGACACTGACCTGAACCCTTACCACTGACCTTTACCGCAAACCTACTGGTCGTGACAACCTTTTGCATTTTTCTAGTTTCCACTCACCCAACAGGAAGAAATCCTCTTTAACTTCCAATTTGAGAGAGTTAGGCGATAGTCAAAACAGATGCTAATGGCCAGGTGAGACTAGCTGAAATGAAACAACGTTTAATAGACAGGGGATATCCCCAATAATTCCTACAGATATCTGATCAACCTCAAAGTCCCAGGCCCAAGAACTCTAAAAAATGCATCGCCTTTGTACAAACTTTTCATCCTGCTACTAATAAGGTTTTAAACATTGTTAGAAATCATTGGCCACTGTTATATAAAGCTTATCCAACTGAAGTGGAGTTCCGAAATCCCATCTTACCCTGTACACGTCGTACTAAAAATCTGCGTGACTTATTGGTGAAAGCAGATATTGGTTCTTTAAGAACCATCCCTAAGCAAACTTTCCTATGCACCCAAAAGAAAGGCACATTCCCTTGTATACACTGCTTTCAATGTTCTAATGCAGGCATGCTCAACCTGCAGCCCTCCAGCTGTTGCAAAATTACAACTCCCAGCATTCTCGGACAGTGTACAGCTATCAGCCTACACCAGGGCATGGGGGAGTTGTAGTTTTACAACAGCTGGAAGGCCGCAGGTTGAGCATTCCTGTTCTAATGTACAGAAGGGCTCTCATATATATCACCCACAATCTCATATATATCACCCACAATTGTGATTGGTTATGTAAACACAAGTCTACCATTAGCCGTTAAAACCTACTGATACCAGTACCAGCACATTTCCACTCGGCTGTCCACTCCGTCTCACAATTAAAATTGCAGGTGATTGAACACATAGCACCATCTAGGAGAGGAGGGGACCAAATAAAAGGACTCAAAACCTGTGAAGCATTTTAAATACATGAACTGGATAGTCTAGAACCAAAAGGGATGAACAGGGATTATGAAATTCAGAGCTTGATCTAGAATCGTATTTACACGTAGCATAGGGCTCATGGATAGTTTTTTTATCATGTAAATTGGTAACTTGCTATATCTAAACATATGTTTGGATATATAGACACATATGATTATTTATGTGTGTATATATTACATTGTACAATTTTCTACTGCATATACTGTTTACTGACACTATTATCTTTATTCATTACAGATCCACTAGTATTGGTATCTGACCCTGGTGTTACCTGAATTGGGCATCCTTTATATGCTTTCTTCTATGTTTTCTTTCTTATTTTCTTTCTTGATGGATTCTCTTAGAGATATTTTTTGAAAAAAGATTAAAAAAAAACTATTTTAAAAAATTCTTTGTTTATTCTTTTAATTCTTTTCATTCATTTTTTCATTTTCTCATTCTCTTCTTTTCCCTCAATTTTACCTTATATTCTCTCTTTATTTTCATTTTATTTTTATTTACACTTATATTATTTTTATTTTTACCTATTATTATAACTTTTTTTTACTTATTATTAGAGATGAGCGAATCGAAACTGATGAAGTGGAATTCGATCCCAATTTCAGAAAAATTTGATCCGCACCAAAGCCGAATTTCCTCACGATTCGTGGTAATGAATCACATTTTTTCCTAAAATGGCTGCTGCACGTGTGAGGACATGGAGCAAGGAACTCTGGGAAGTTAGGATCACCCATAATGCCATGCATGCAGCCAATCAGCAGCCAGCCAGCCCGCCCTGTGATGTCACAGCCCTATAAATAGCCTCAGCCATCTTGGATTCTGCCATTTACCAGTGTACTCAGTGCAGGGAGAGATGTCAGCAGGCTCTAGGGACAGTGTAAGAAAAACGTCATTGTGCTAAAAAAATTATTTACAAGTGCAGGGAAAGATTATTCAAGGTGTACGGAAAGGATTGGGATGAATCATTCTGCAACATTTATGTTGAACAGGGTTCAGTAAGGCAGTTTACAGCCTGGGTAATAAAAACAATCCTATTACACCTTGCTGCACTTACTGGGGATCCAAATTGCCATTATACAGCTCTGTAATTCCAGCAAACCGTTCTTATTTGCCCAAATATTCACGAAATATCGGAATTCGAATATTGCCCTGCCGCTCATCACTAGTTATATGTTCTAAAGCTGTTTGTAGCGTGTACTAGCAAAAAAGAAAAATATTTTGGCAGAGGGATGACTTCTGGCTCTCCACCTTGTTGGACCCTCGCTACCGGTCATTTTTACACCCGCTGTGAGGGAGGACAAACTGAACTACTATAGAGACATCCTATGTAGTCAGTTGGCCGCTGCCTATCTGCGCCATCGTTCATCCTCTTGCAGGTCTGACCGGGGGCTCTGCGCTCACGTTCCTCTGCCATGGCTGCTATGGCAGGGTGGGGGTAGGTGCAGTTCCATCAGCAGCAACTTGAGTCTAGAGTCGCTGATGAGCGGCTTTCTTCACCCTCCTAGTGAAGAAACTACTCACCAGCAGCAGGTAGACCTGGAGCAGGACTTGAACCAGCAGGTGGTGGCATACTTGGACAGCATCCTGCCACCCCCATTGAAGATCCGCTGGACTACTGGCCAGCCAAACTGGATTTGTGGCTGCGACTGGCAGAGTTTGCCCTGGAAAAGCTGTCTTGCCCGTCCAGTAGTGTGGCATCAGAGCGGGTGTTTAGTGCGAGCGGAGCAATAGTTACCCCAAGAAGACCTCACCTGTCCACCCAAAATGTGGAGAGACTGACCTTTGTCAAGATGAATCAGACGTGGATCAGCCAGGATTTACACCCACCAATGCCTGATGCATCAGATTAGATCATCCATGCTGCTTCACCCAAACCTTGACAAGAGACCGGTTTCTTTTAGCTACCTGCCTCAGCTACTATTCTGATGCTGCCACCCATCTGATGCCACACATCCGATGCCAAGTGCTCCTTCTTACACCCCCATCGTCAGCGGGTACTGTTATTGCCACCCACCTCCCCAGTCTGTAACTGGGTCACTCTGTGGTCTCCTGATGCAGCTGCCACCTCACCACTATGTCACCTTTCCACACTGTGGCCGCCTGATGCTGATGCCACCTCCACGTTATGTCACCTTGCCACTCTGTGGCCTCCTGATTCTGCTGTAACCTCCACACTATGTTACATTGCCACTCTGTGGTCTCCTGATGCTGCTGCCACCTCCCACTCTGTCACTGGGTCACTCTGTGGTCTCCTGATACTGCTGCCACTTCCACACTATGTCACCTTGCCACTTTGTGGTCTCCTCATTCTGCTGCCACCTCCACAGTATGTCACCTTGCCACTCTTTGGTCTCCTCATGCTGCTGCCACCTCCACATTATGTCACCTTGCCACTCTGGTCTCCTGATTCTGATGCCACCTCCACACTATGTCACCTTGCCACTCTGTGGTCTCCTGATTCTGCTGCCACCTTCACACTGTCATTCTGCCACTCTGTGGCCCCCTGATGCTGCCACCACCTCCCCACTCTGTCATTGTTCCACTCTGTGGCCTCCTGATGCTGCTGCCACCTCCACACTGTCATTCTGCCACTCTGTGGCCCCCTGATGCTGCCACCACCTCCCCACTCTGTCATTGTTCCACTCTGTGGTCTCCTGATGCTGCTGCCACCTCCCCACTCTGTCACTGGGTCACTCTGTGGTCTCCTGATACTGCTGCCACTTCCACACTATGTCACCTTGCCACTTTGTGGTCTCCTCATTCTGCTGCCACCTCCACAGTATGTCACCTTGCCACTCTTTGGTCTCCTCATGCTGCTGCCACCTCCACATTATGTCACCTTGCCACTCTGGTCTCCTGATTCTGATGCCACCTCCACACTATGTCACCTTGCCACTCTGTGGTCTCCTGATTCTGCTGCCACCTTCACACTGTCATTCTGCCACTCTGTGGCCCCCTGATGCTGCCACCACCTCCCCACTCTGTCATTGTTCCACTCTGTGGCCTCCTGATGCTGCTGCCACCTCCACACTGTCATTCTGCCACTCTGTGGCCCCCTGATGCTGCCACCACCTCCCCACTCTGTCATTGTTCCACTCTGTGGTCTCCTGATGCTGCTGCCGCCTCCCACTCTATTGATCTATGTGTAATTTCAAAAATATTCTGGGCCCAAAAGGGGTCATTTTGTTCTACACCTTGAGGCTTGGCACGCACACCTTAGCGCACGCGCACCCGAGGTAACGGGATGACGCGCGCTTTAATGGGACGCTGTTTCTCCTCATATTTGGTGCATATACATTGTGGACGGAAGCCTATCCCTTTGAGCGATGACTACCTTCTATTTCTTCCTATAGCGGCACCAGGTACTCCCTTCTGTAGTATATAGTGTATATTATATGCATTTCTTTTGTCTCTTACGTTTTACTCTTATTTTACCCTTTAATGTCATGTCCACAATTGGCATGTGTATAACCAGATATAGCCTTACAAGATCCCTTGCAATCTACCTATAGAGCTACCACTATTACCACTAATCGTTACTATGGGATTCGGCGTACCTCAAAGACACAACTGATTTGGAGCGACCTTTTATGAAATTGTGTTCATTATTATTATTATTTTTATTGTCATCTTCCTAAATAATTTTCTTATGTATTTCTAATATATAATTAAATCTGGAACATTTAAATCATGTAATTAATTATGATTATACCAAATATCATATATTTGATAATACTTACCACTGCCATATATCTGTATGAATCATGTCATTTATGTTACTTCTTTTCATTCTGTTGTAGTTTGATAAAGGCCAAAATAGGCCGAAACGTAACTAAAATCAGATTTAATAAAGTATAACATTCACTGAAGACAGGACGACTCGTGATATTTCTGGAGTTTTTCCATATATTATTCCATGGGCTGGGAACCCAACTCCTAGAAATCCAAACAACAGTGAGTGGTGTGCACCTAAGCAACTATTTATCATCTCCTCAGCAGCACAGGGAAAAGGAGGAGGGGCTGTGGCCACTGCGCCACCAATAATAATAACTAAACCGTTAATACAAATACAGGAGGCGGGTGACGGCAGCAGAAACACATAGCCGGCACCCGACCTCTATGACAGGGAGCTGGGATCAGCTGCAGTTAACCCCTCAGGTGCCGCTTTGTATTTGTATTAATGGTTTAAAAACATTGGTGGTGCAGTGTGCCCCCAACCCCCAGTATAAAATTATTGGTGGCCACAGGGTCCCCTCCTCCTACTCATTGGTGGTGCAGTGGCGATTGTGATCAGAGCCCTAGCAGTGTAATCGCGGGGCTCCCATCGGTTACCATGGCAGCCAGGATGCTACTGAAGCCCTGGCTGCCATGGTAAGCTCCCTGCTGCTGTGTGCACTAAGCACAGGGCAGCAGGGATAGTGTAAGTCCTATTCACCCTAATGGAGCTCTATTAGGGTGAATAGGACAAGTGTTCTAGCCCCTAAGGGGAAATAGTTATTAAACAAAAAGTAAAAAAAAGTTTAAAAAAACACTAAAATATTAAGTATAAACCACCCCCTTTCCCAATTTTACTTATAACATATATAAACAATAAATAAATAAACACATTACATATCGTCACAACTGAAAAGTCCAAACTATTAAAATATAAAAAATATCTCCTATGCGGTTGATGCTGTAACAGAAAAAAAATGCACGATTTGTCATTTTTTGTCACCTTGTCCCCCAAAAATACTATTGGACTGTTTGATTATGGGCCGGACGTTCCATAAAATGCGGAATGCACGCAGCTTTTTGGTGTTTTATTTTTTCTGCGTGGTATCGAATGGTATAGAGTATCGCAATCCTTTTTATAGTATTGAAATCGAATCAAAATTTTGGTATCGTGATAACCCTAGTGGGAGCAAGGCGACCAACAAACATGGCTCAGTTAAACCAGTTTTTCAGGAAGAATGGGCCCAAATTCCAACCAACTATTGTGAGAGGCTTGTGGAAGGATATCCAAAAACGTTTGACCCAAGTCAAACAGTTTAAGGGCAACGGTACCAAATATTAATTAAATGTATGTAATCTTTTGACTTTGCAGAAAGTAATAAAAGGCCTTAAAACATTCTCTCTCTCATTATTCTGGCATTTGGCAAATAATAACAATTATGGTGATCCTAATTGACCACAAATAGGAAAGTTTTATTCTGATTTCATGTGTCAGATATTGAGAAAAACATGCATATGTGTCTTTTAATATAGAGTATGTAAACTTCTGGTTTCAACTGTATATATTTATATATAGTGTGTGTGTGTATATACATATATATATATAAATATATATATATATATATATATATATATATATATACTGTATATTTATATATAGTATATATATATATATATACTATATATAGTGTGTATATATAAATATATATATATATATATATATATATACTATATATAGTGTGTGTGTGTGTATATATATACAGTATATATATATATACTATATATACTATATATATATATATATATATATATATATATATATATATAAGTCAGTAACAGCACATCAGAAGTCAGAAAGGTGTTTTTATTCACCCATGTGGTACGACATTTCGGCCTAAACTTGAGCCTTTTCAAGCTTGAAAAAGGCTCAAGTTTGGGCAGAACGTCGTACCACATGGGTGAATAAAAACACCTTTTGACTTCTGGATGTGCTGTTCGCTTTCGGACTTATTTTGGGAAAGAAGCCTATTCCCATTGAACGTGCACCCGCCTGCTCCTATAGTCAGTGCCGCCATTTTTCGTGTATATATATATATATATATATATATATATATATATATATACTGTATATCTAATATATAACACAGGTACATCAGGTGTCCAGGAAGATTTTAAATCGTCTCAGCTGTCTAGCACATACCGTTCCTGAGATATTCTTAAAAATGCATTAGCCAATAGAAAACTGGTCACATGACCCTTATCAGCCAATAGAAGCTCGCATGCCCATAGTCTCCACATACAGTTGTGTTCAAAATTATTCAACCCCCACTGAAATTGAGTGTTTTGGCCAGTTTGACATTGATTTTGATCATTTCAGTCATCTTGTTTACAATTAAATCAAAGAGGCACTTGTAAGTCAGAGAAATATAACATAACATTTATAATGAAATAACCACAAATGTCTTTTCTGTGCTCACATCATTATCAGTTTTATTCAACCCCAAGTGACATTCAATCTTAGTACTTAGTACAACATCCTTTTCCAGTTATAACAGCTTTTAACCGCTTGTCGACCGCCTAACGCACGGATGCGTCCAGGCGGCGGCAAGTTTGTTCCTCCTGGACGCATTCGTGCGTCATCTCGCGAGAGGCGAGATTTGCCGTGAACGCACGCGCAGTGTTCACAGCAGAGCACGGCTCTGCAGTGATTCTACAGCCTGCCAGCGATGATCAATCGCTGGCAGGCTGTAAATGTAAAGTAAATTAGATCAAACATGTATATCAGACGCTGTTTTGTTAACAGCGTCTGATATACTGCTACCTGGTCCTCTGGTGGTCCCATTTACTGGGATCGACCACCAGAGGACCAGGGAGCTATGTAAAGTTGCACCAAACACTACACTAACCCCCTAACTTATTAACCCCTTGTTAACCCCTGATCACCCCATAAAGACTCCCTGATCACCCCCCTGTCACTGATCACCCCCCTGTAAGGCTCCATTCACATGTCCATATGTGTTTTACGTATCCGCGTATCCACGGATCTGCGCCGCGGATCCGCAAAACACGGACACCGTCAATGTGCTTTCCGCATTTTGCAGATCCGCACATTGCCAGAACTATATAGAAAATGCTTTTTCTTGTCCACAATTGCGGACAAGAAAAGGGCATGTTCTATATTTTTTATATGGAATGGAAATGCAGACCCGTAAGTGCGGATCCGCAATTCCGGATCCGAGCGCGACAACATCTGTCCCCATAGAAATGAATGGGTCCGCAATTCCGTTCCGCAAACAGAATTTCGGACGTGTGAATGGGGCATAAGGGTCCCTTATCACCGCCAGTTAGTTAGCTACTTGTTAGGTAGTTAGCGCCCAGCCCACCGCACCGCAGTCACTCATTTTGGCAGAGATTTTTTCATCCACGATGATCGATGCGAATGAAAAAATCTGTGCAGTTCATTTTTTTTCTTTTTTCAGCCCAGAGGCTGAACGGAAAAAAAAAAATCTCCTTACCCGTATGCTCAATATAAGGAGAATCGCAGAAACTCCTAATGCTGGCCATACGTGTAATGATTGCGGAGACCCTCAAATGCCAGGGCAGTACAAACACCCCACATGTGACCCCATTTTAGAAAGAAGACAAAAATTTAAAAAGTTGTCGTTTACAGCGATATTTCTCACACAAAGTATGGGTATATATAAAAATACACCCCAAAACACATTGCCCTACTTCTCCTGAGTACGGCGATACCACATGAATGACACTTTTTGCAGCCAAGATGCGCAAGGGGCCCTAAAACCAATGAGTACCTTTAGGATTTCACAGGGCATTTTTACGCATTTGGATTCTCACGCTTTAGGACCCCTAAGATGCCAGGACAGTATAAATACCCCACTTGTGACCCTATTTTGGAAAGAAGACACCCCAAGGTATTCCGTGAGGGGCATGGTGAGTTCACAGAAAAAAATTTTTGCCACAAGTTAGCGGAAATTGATATATTTTTTTTTTTACAAAAGTCTCATATTTCACTAACTTGTGACAAAAATAAAATTTTACATGAACTCACCATACCCCTCACAGAAAACCTTGGGGTGGCTTCTTTCTAAAATGGTGTCACTTGTGGGTTATTTATACTGTGCTGGCATTTTAGGGCCCCTAAAGCGTGAGAAGAAGTCTGGAATCCAAATGCGTAAAAATGCCATGTGAAATCCTAAAAGTACTCATTGGTTTTAGGGTCTCTTTACGCATCTTGGCTGCAAAAGTGGCACACATGTGGTATTGACGTACTCAGGAGAAGTAGGGCAATAGTTTTAGGGTGTATTTTATATATACCATACTTTGTGTGAGAAATATCGCTGTAAACGACAACTTTTAAATTTTTTATACAAAGTTGTCAGTTTACAGAGATATTTCTCTCACCCAACATGGGTATATGTAAAAATACACCCCAAACCTCATTGCCCTACTTCTCCTGAGTACGGCGATACCACATGAGTGACACTTTTTGCAGCCCGGGTGCGCAAAGGGGCCCAAATTCCAACGAGTACCTTTAGCTTTTACATGGCTCCTCTCAATTTAGCCCCGCCCAAAATGCCAGAACAGTAAACACACCCCACAAATGACCCCATTTCGGAAAGTAGACACCCCAAGGTATTCACTGAGGGGCATAGTGAGTCCGTGGGAGATTTTATTTTTTGCCAGAAGTTAGCAGAAATGGAAACTTTATTATTTTTATTTTTATCCTCAGAAAGTGTCGATTTCCGCTAACTTGTGAAAAAAATGAAATCATACATGAACTCACCATGCCCCTCTGCGAATACTTTGGGGTGTCTTCTTTCTAAAATGGTGTCATTTGGGGGTATTTATACTTTTCTGGCATTCTAGCACCTGAAGAAACATGACAGGTGCTCAGAAAGTCAGAGCTGCTTCAAAATGCCGAAATTCACTTTTTTGCACCATAGTTTGTAAACGCTATAACTTTTACCCAAACCAATAAATATACACTTATTGGATTTTTTTATCAAAGAGATGTAGAGCAATAAATTTTAATAGCAAAAAGATTAATAGCAAAAAAGTAAAAATGTCAGCAGAAATGAAATACCACCAAATGAAAGCTCTATTAGTGAGAAGAAAAGGAGGTAAAATTCATTTGGGTGGTAAGTTGCATGACGGAGCAATAAACGGTGAAAGTAGCGCAGTGCAGAATTGTAAAAAGTGGCCTGGTCATTAAGGCCTCATGCACACGAACGTGGGGCAGCCGCAGCGGATCGCGGACCCATTCACTTGAATGGGTCCGCGATCTGCCCGTTCCACAAAAAGATAGGACATTTTCTATCTTTTTGCCGGACGAAGTACGGAACGGAACCCCGCGGAAGCCCTCAGTAGTGCTTCCGTAGTGTTCCGTTCCGTCATTCCATTCCGCATCTCCGGATTTCCGGACCCATTGAAATAAATGGGTCTGCATCCGTGATGCGGAATGGCCACGGAATGGTGCCCGTGTATTGCGGATCCGCAAATGCGGTCCGCAATACGGGCACGGGGTGCACACGTTCGTGTGCATGAGGCCTAAGGGTGTTTAAGCTAGGGGGCTGAAGTGGTTAAATGTGAAGCATAGCTTGACACAAGTGTCTTGCAGCGATCTACGGGTATCTTCGCCCATTCTTCATGGGCAAAAGCCTCCAGTTCAGTCACATTCTTAGGCCTCTTGCACACGGGCGTCATGTTTGACGCCGGATAAGAGGCGGGTGCGTTGCGGGAATCGCCGCAATTTTTCCGCGCGTGTGCTAACGTTTGTAGTGCGTTTAGCACGCGCGTGAAAAAATCCGCATGCTTGGTACCCAGACCCGAAGTCAGACTTCATCACTGAAGTCCGGTTTGGGATGAGTATTCTGTATATGTAATTATTTTCCTTTATAACATAGTTATAAGGGAAAATAATCGCATTCTAATTACAGAATGCAATGTTCCCCGGGCTATAGAGGGTTAAAAATAATAAAGAGTTAACTCACCTTCTCCCATTGTACGCGCAGAGCCCCAGAACGTCTTCTCTCTTGATGATTGCTTGCTTCAGGACCTGTGGTGACGTCACAGGGTCACATGGTCCAATCATAGAAGCATTTGAGTGGACCATGTGACCCATGTGATCCTTTGACATCACGGCAGGTCCTTCATCCAACATCTGTTCTCAATCGGATTTAAGTCTGGTGACTGCGATGGCCACTTCAAAATGTTCCAGCCTTTAATCTGCAACCATGCTCTAGTGGACTTGGAGGTATGCTTGGGATCATTGTCCTGTTGAAAGGTCCAACGTCTCCCAAGCCTCAGCTTTGTGACGGACTGCATCACATTTTCATCCAATATCTCCTGGTACTGAAGAGAATTCATGGTACCTTGCACACGCTGAAGCTTCCCTGTACTTGTAGAAGCAAAACAGCTCCAAAGCATGATTGACCCCCGCCATGCTTCACAGTAGGCAAGGTGTTCTTTTCTTCATAGGCCTTGTTCTTCCTTCTCCAAACATAGCGTTGATCCATGGGCCCAAGCAGTTCTAATTTTGTTTCATCAGTCCACAGAACACTGTCCCAAAACTTTTGTGGTTTGTCCACATGACTTTTGGCATACTGCAGTCGACTCTTCTTATTCTTTGGAGACAGCAAGGGGGTGTGCCTGGGAGTTCTGGCATGGAGGCCTTCATTACGCAGTGTGCGCCTTATTGTCTGAGCTGAAACTTCAGTACCCGCATCTGACAAATCTTTTTCAGTTCCTCAGCAGTCACACGGGGACTTTTCTCCACTTTGTGCTTCAGGTAGCTCACAGCAGTCGAAGTCAGCATCTTCTTTCTGCCACGACCAGGTAGCGTTTCAACAGTGCCCTTTGCCTTGAATTTGCGAATGATGCTTCCTATGGTGTCTCTTGGTATGTTTAACATCTTTGCAATCTTCTTATAGCCATTGCCCTTCCTGTGAAGAGAAATCACCTCTTCTCTTGTCTTCCTGGACCATTCTCTTGACTTCACCATGTCTGTAAACACACCAGTAAATGTCTAGAAGGAGCTGAGTATCACAGTCATTTTACATCTGCCTAATTGGTGCTTATTCTGCTTGATTGCTGCTCCTTGACATCCAGAGGTGTTTTCAATACCTGATTGAAAACACTTGAATGAACCTCTGTTCTTAAGAGTGGTAGTCTTTAAGGGGTTGAATAATTGTGTCAATGAAGAAATCACAAAAAAACATTTAATACTGTATTACAAAAACAATTGATGTCATTATTGTTGCATTTGGTTCTTTAAAAAGTCCTTGTAAGATTTCATTCTGAACACAATTACAAATGTACACTAAATTCCCTAAAACCCTTTACAGCATTGGGGGTTGAATAATTTTGAACACAACTGTACACACAGTTTTACACCAGGTTTCCATAACAACCCAACCATTTTTCTTCACTGCTGTAGGTCAGCTTTAAAGGGAAATGGCTCTGTGGATGACACTGTTAAGGGAGTGGAGTGCTGTGGAGGTCACAGTTAAAGAGGCAGGTAGGTTGGCCACTCTCAAAGGACGAACTTGAAAACCTGCCCCAGGTCCCAATAAGTCACGCCCCGGCTTGGTTATGCCATGCTCCCTCTCACTAGGCAGTTGATGGGGATTGAAAAATGAAAGTAAAAATCAACTTCTGTCAGCTGCAGGCGTGGGAGGGAGGGTGACTTTCTCACTGCAGTTCATGCTCAGACAGCACAGTGCTGCTGTCTGAGAGTGGGCTGTTCAAAAGGACATCCCTGTGTCCATCCAGGTTCTGCGCCGGACGGAGGATAGGGAGTCTGAAAGCCGAACTGTCCCGCCTAAAACCGGACCTCTGGCCACCCTAGGTGCAGGCTGCTGTGGAAGTCACAGTTTAGAAGATGGTCTGCTTTGGAGGTCAGTGTTAAAGGTCTTCTGTCACCCCCCATTTAGCAATTTTCAGTAGCGGACATTAGCTATTTGCTAATGTCAGCTGAGTCCAAACATATCACTCTTACCTTTCTCTGTGCTGTAATTTCTGTAAAAATCGTACTTTTATATTATGCAAATTAATTCACTACCAGCAACTGGTACTTGCTGGTAGCCGCTGCATCCTCAGACTGTAAACACGCCCCCTCTCCACTTGATAGCACTTGATAGACAGGGCCAGCGAGCACCCTCCTCCTGCTGGCTCTGTCTGCCCATGAAATCCCGCGCCTGTGGAGGTCACTAATAAAGGGGCGGCCACTGTGGAGATCACTGTTAAAGGGGAGGGCTGCTGTGGAGGTCACTGTTAAGGAGGCGGGATGCTGTCGAGGTTACTGTTAAAGGCGTTGGCTGCTGTGGAGGTCACTGATAAGGGGATGGGATGCTGTGGAGGTCACTGTTAAAGGGGTGGGCGCTGTGCAGGTCTCTGTTAAGGGGACAGGGAACAGCGGAGGTTACAGTTAAGAGGACGAGCCGCTATGGAGGTCAGTGTTAAGGGGCGGGGTGCTGTGGAGGTCACATTTTAAGGGAACAGAGCTCTGTAGAGGTCACTGTTAAGGGGGCGGGTGATTGTGGAAATCACTGCTAACGAGACGGGGTACTGTGGAGGGCACTAATAAACGGGCGGCCGCTGTGATGGTCACTGTTAAAGGGGAGGGCACTGTGGATGTTACTATTAAGGGGGCAAGCCTCTATAGAGGTCACTGTTAAAGGGGTGGGGTACTGTAGATGTCACTGTTATAGTGGATACTGACAATATCTTTTAACGACACATACAGACAATAAATTAAATATATGAAATATACCCGTGCCAAGCCGGGTCCTTCTGCTAGTATAAATATATATATACTTCTATGTTTTCATGTGTTTACTATAGATCAGTTAGTAAGTACATTTTGTTTATTCAGTATTTGCCACTTATTTAGCATTCTGCAGTTTTGGGTATATGATTTTCATTATTTCCTGTCCCTGGAACTCCTCATTAAACACATCATAGTTGTGTTAATCTGTTTTCTGTGAATGGAATGTATTTCCAGTCATGCGTGTGTATGAACATAAGCATATTTGCCAGGGCTCCATTGATCTTCTTATGTCTGCGAGTTACCGCATTCATCCCATGTCTGCTTCACAGGGGATTTATATGTTCCTATATATAAATTAGTATCTATATCTTTAAAACCATGGCGTTAAGTTAGAGACCCCTGAAGAAGCTAGTTCACCAGCGATTCCGATGGGGAAGGTCATGTGTGCATTCTAAAGTCTTGATGCTAAATGCTTGATTATGGGTATTGCTGCTTTATGTTCTGCATTGTATGTCATGTTTTGTTATGTTTTTTTATATTTTAAGCTTACTGTGTCTGGGCACCTATGATTTTGCTTACTTTGTTTGCAGTTTGCATACTTTTATGTAGGGACACATATTTTTCCTACATAAGGTTTCTATTGTATACAGTATTTTAACTTTGTGGTGCTTAATAAATATTGGCATATTTTTATATATAGTTAATGTGTGATCTGTCCCTATAGTCCTTCTGGGTCTGTTATGTTTCACTAAGGCGGTTGATGATTAGTGATGAGCGGCAGGGGCAATATTCAAATTCGCAATATTTCACGAATATTTGGGCGAATATTAGCCGTATATTCACGAATACACGAATTCCTCATCTTCAGGCATTATCTTCTTGATTGCGAAAATTCGCATTAAAAAATTCACATAAAATTTGCATAAAAATTTACATAGACTGGTATTTAAAAAAAAACAAATATTCATTATTCGAATATATTTTGAGATTTTTTAAATATTCGCAAATTCTTGAAGTGCCGATATTAACAATTAAAATTTGCAATTCGAATATTCGGGATCAACACTATTGATGATAGGATGCTTCATTCCTGGATTAATCATTTAGCCAAAGATGTGACAATCCATTTTTTCACAAGGTAGATTCCAAAAACAGCTCCTGTAAAAAGCTGTCATAAGACATTTTCATGGGGGCTATCTACAGAATAGGCTTTATATTTCTGGTTGCTGAAGGAATGTCCACGAGACCACCACTAATCACCAGAATGGGGTTTCCTATTCCTCCTTTATGTACAGAGGAAGAGTTTGTATCATGCAGTAGTCATATATATGCCATGCCTCTCCATTCCATATCCATGGGACTGACAGAGGCAGCCCAGTGATGTACTAGCCAGTTTCTGTCAGCCTCATAGACATTGAATGGATCTTCAGGACCCATGTACCACCACTGCTCCATTCAAACTCCCCCTTTTTTATTTTATGTCTATGAAGCTGTGTGAGAGCTCATTTTTGCAGGACGATTTTGCAGTTCATGCAGTGAAGAAGGTTGTGGAGCTTGGGACCCACAATGTAATAATTGATAGGCTCCCAGCAGCACTAAGACATTTATCACCTTTCCTCTAAATCAGTCATGCTCAACCTGTGGCCCTCCAGCTGTTGCCAAACTACAAACCCCAGCATGCCTGGACAGCCTACAGCTATCAGCATACAGCATAGCATGATGGGATTTGTAGTTTTACAACAACTGGAGGGCTGCAGGTTGCGCATCCTGTTCTAAATGGGTGGTAATTGTCCTTTGTAGATGAACCCCTTTAAATAATATGTCCATATGGCAAACCATGCTCTTTGTAACGGTAAGCATATCTATATTGATGATTGTAAATATATGATGGCATTTTAAGGGTTATTCCACAAAACGTATTTGTCATCTATCCACAAGATGGTGCTAAATATAGGATATATTTCAATCTACTGCTTGATTAACTTCCATGGTGCTACAGAGAAGAAAAAGAGACAAGGGCACTTCATAGGGCAGTATATCTGTATGAATGACAAATAGGCTGATAACAGTGAAAGTACTAACTTGGGTGCTCACCTTGATAAATTGTGGGTCACAAAACGCTATATGGCCAATGTGGAGATCAGTGAGCTGTAGAGCGGGAAACTCTGGATCAAAAAGGTCCAGTATATATATATGTATATAGTAATAGGCAAAAGTAATTGCCTGTCACACTGCTAGTATGAAGAATAAAAGAAACATTAATAGTTGGATGTAATGTCCTTTATTGTGACACGTTTTGTTGCTTCCAGTGGCCCCTTCATCAGACAATGGACAAATATACATAAAACAGTAGTAGATTGACACAGTTAAATACTTTCAGGGGAGGGAAAAGACTTTAGAAGAATAAAGACTTTAGAAGAATAATAGTAATGATTGTTGGATAACTTTGCAGGATAACTGGCTGAACCGGATGGACATGTCTATTTTAGCCTTACAAACTGTATTACACAACACCTCTGTTACAAGATACCCTCGCCAGACACTTTGAAATTTTAAAGAATACCAAAACCGCCAAACCAAACGCACTATCGAATTCTGCTCATAAGCACTAACCTAGATACCAGTCCAGTCCATCTATGATCTATACGTTTAGTTAAAGAGGTTATCCAGGATCATGGATTTCAACCTGCGGCACATGTGTGAGTCTAAATCTCTCGCTAGCGCTTTAGCAAAACATTCAGACTCGCTCATGCACAGTAGGTTGTAATCCCAGGCTGGGATCACGTGGCGAATTTATAGCACATGATCTTGGAAGTGGTGGCCTACATGTTATCTCAGCTGCATCTCAGATAACCCTTTTAATAATCCTTTGCATTTAACACCTATAGATGCAGACTTAAAACCCAAATCCAATTTTTATCGTATCCACCACAAGGAAATCGTATAGAGACAGTTTTGCCCTCATCTCTATTGAATTTGGAAACCTTAATGTGGCTTTGGAATATAAAAAGAATCTCGTTAAGTTAAAAACCACAGAACTCTTGGGGCTCATGGACACGACCGAATGGGGTCTGCGATCCGCATCCGGTGGTCCGCACCGCAAAAGTAGTGCATGCAAGACTTTTTGCAATGCGGAGGAACGGACAGAAAACCCATGGAAGCACTCTGTAGTGCTTCCAATCCTGGCCTCCGTTCCGCACCACATCTCCCGGATTGCAGACCCATTTAAGTGAATGGGTTCGCATCCGTGATGAGGAGTGCATATGGCCATATACTTGAGCTCTTAAGGCCCCTTTCACACGGGCGAGTATTCTGCACGGGTGCAAACGCGATGTTGACGCATTGCACACGCACTGAATCCGGACCTATTCATTTCAATGGGGCAGTGCAGATGAGCGGTGATTTTCCAACATCACTTGTGTGTTGCATGAAAATCGCAGCATGCTCTATATTCTGCGTTTTCACACAACGCAGGCCCCATAGAAAGGAATGGGGCTGCGTGAAATCGCGAGCATCCGCAAGCAAGTGCGGATGCGGTGTGATTTTAACGCATGGTTGCTAGGAGACGATCGGGATGGGGACCCGATCTTTATTATTTTCCCTTATAACATGGTTATAAGGAAAATAATAGCATTCTCAATACAGAATGCTTAGTAAAATGTGGACTGAGGGGTTTAAAATACAAAAAATTATCCACTTGATCACGTAGTTGGCGATCTCTTCTTTCTTCTTTAATCATGAGCTGCTGGCTAAAGGACCTGTGGGGACGTCATCACATGGTGGACCATGTGATGAGGTCAGTGACGTCACCACAGGTCCTGAAGAACGAACAGGAGACAGGCAGCAACGCGATCAATTAGAGGAGGTGAGTTAATTATTATTATTTTTTTAACCCTCAATTGACCTTCTACTAAGCATTCTGTATTAAAGAATGCTATTATTTTCCCTTATAACCATGTTATAAGGAAAAATAATAAAATCTTCACTACAACCAACCCGAACTTCATTGAAGAAGTTCGGGTTTGGGTACCACATTAAGTTTTTCTCACGTGAGTGAAAACGCATTGCACTCGTGCGGAAAAACTGACTGAAATTACGTGCGCACTCGCATGATTTCCCGCCACGCACCCACATCTTATCCGGCCCCAATCCACAACGCCCGTGTGAAAGGGCCTAAGCCTTCTGGAAAAATTTGGTAATTAGACATGCAGATAAAGGTGAAGGGTTTATAATATATAAATACAAGATAAACAGGAACTTTGTATGTCATGAAAGGCTATTATAGTATTGTCAATACTGATCCCACTCATGTGTAACTGAAACAACTGATTAAATAAGGCCTTCAATTAAGGGATTAGCAAAGAGAAAGAATTCCTCATCATTATCCCCTTTAGGACCCGGCCATTTTTTTCTTTTTGTTTTAGTTTTTACTTCCAGCATTCCCATTGCTATAACTTTTTAAATTTTCCATTCACATAGCTTAGTGAGAGCTTGACTTTTCTGTCCAGGCTGTACTTTCTAAAGCACCATATAGAATTGCATACAATGTAGTGAGAAGTGGTAAAAATAAAAATTCAAATGGGGTGGAATTATGAAAAAAAAAACAACAACACAGTTCCGCCACAGATTTATGGCTTTTGTTTTTACAGTGTTTCCTATATGGTAAAACTGTCCTGTTACTTTAATTCTCCAGGTCACTATGATTATAGTGATACCACATTTGTATAGTTTTTCTTGCTTTTAAATACTGGAAAAATATAAAAAAATGTTTTCTTTGCATCACCATATTAAGATCCCCATAACTTATTTATTTTATGTATATGGAGCTGTGTGAGAGCTCATTTGTGTGCCTGTCTTTTTAGCGTGGCGTGATGACGTGAGGACGTGAGGTCCACGCCTCGTTCTCCTCCAGGCCTCTCATCCCCCTTGGCGTTTGTTAAGGTTTCCTGCCTCGGTGCCGGGATTGATTCGGTGTTTGCCTGCTGATGAGCTGGCTGGTTCGTGTTGCCTCCTGCCTTCTGCTGGTGTGGTCTCCATGCCGCTTGTCTTCTGTGCGGTCTCTTTGGGCTCATGTTGCTCCTGCTGCGGGTCGGTGGCTCGGTTGTGTCTCCCTACTTGCCTGCTTCTCTCGCGCTGCCCTCTGCCTGGCTGCTGATCGACGGAACCCACTCCCTCCGGTCTTCTGCGCATGTGTTCCCACCCCTCCTGCCTCTCTGGATTACCTGTTGTATGGAGGTTCTCTGCATGGACACGTGAGAGCACCGAATGGTGCAAATTTGTTTTTTTACTCCCCGCTTTTGTATAGTATAGTTTACAGTTCCCTTGGTTAAATTAAAAGCAAGCTGCATGTGTATGCACATAAATAAAGTGGAAAAAAATTGAAAAAAAAAGAGAAAAGAAAGAAGAGAAAGGAAAAAGTATATAAAATCAAAAAAAAAAAGGAAGAGAAAAGAGAAGAAAGAAAGAAAAAAAAAGAAGGGGAGAGGAAAAGAACGGTAAGGAGGAAGGAAAAAAGGAGAAAGAGAAATAAAATAAAGAATTAAAAGGACAGAAGGAAGGAAAAAGGGAAAAAAAGGATTTAAAGAAAGATAAGAAGAAGACTAAAGGAAAGGAAAGGAAAGAAAATTAAAAGAAAAGAAAGGGGGAAATTTTAAAAAATTAAAAAATTGCACCTAAACGCCTGCTCAATAGACTCTTCTGCAATTAGACAAGGAGTAAAATCAATTGACGTGGGGAAAATTGAGCACTTTTTGAAATCACCTGGTGCTCAGGAAAAAGGGACATTTAAAGGGAGACCTATAAAAAAGAATGTTAATATCTCCTCTCCAGATGATCCCTCTGAGGTTGAACATGTGGATGCGGACATGGAGGGTGGCAAGGAAGAACTTTATAGTCGCTCGAAAGTAGACCCAGCAGTTATGGAAGAAATTCTATTAACTGTTAAAAATAATGGAACGTTAATACAAAACATGGCGACGCAGTTGGGGTCAGTACAGAGTGATATATCATTGATCCGCGATGATTTGACGAAAATCCGAGAGCGTGTCCTTAATATGGAGAAAATAGTCAATCATCTGCAGACAGATATTATGAAACTACAAGTAAAATCTTCGTCACTTGCCTCTGAAAATGAACGTCTTCAAGCTAATCTCGTTGACCTAGAAAATAGATCTAGGCGATATAATATACGAGTTGTTAGATTCCCAGAGGGCATGAAGGGTCAGCAATTAATGGATCAGTTAAAATCTCTGATATTTGAAAATCTGGGTAGTGAACATTTCTCCCCGCTGTTTCAGATGGAGAGGACCCATCGAGTTCCAGGAGGAAAGATAATACCAGGAAAGCCACCACGGTCAATTTTGATTAAACTATTATCATCTATAGATAGAGACGTCATCCTTAAAAGAGCTAGAGAATGTTCTCCCATTATATATCAGGGTAATAAACTATCCTTGTTTCCGGATTTTGACACAAGACAAGAGAAGGAGTTTTTTTGACATTAAGAAGCGCTTAGCTTCCAAAGGCATTAAGTACTCTCTCTTATATCCGGCTAAACTGAGAGTGATTTTTGATGGAACGTCCCATTTTTTTGAGAATCCGGATCAAGCTGTGGACTGGCTAGATCGAGCTGGCATATGATTACTTGTCAACTTTACTAAAGGGGGGCTTTGGGGGGGGGGGGTTGGATGCCTTGGGGAGGAGTAGTGGCCAATGTTGAGAGGTTTACTGGAGGATCCGGGTAGACCACTAGAGGGAGGGAGAGGATTGGGAGGGTTCAAGCATGCCGGGGTGTTTTTTTTTTTTTCTTCCACTCTCCTATAAGTAATGTCAGTTAAGATTGTATCATGGAATGTAAGTGGCCTTGGAGAGAGGGTAAAAAGACAAGCAGCTATGGATGCAGTGAGGAGACACCTCCCAGCAAAAATTTGTCTAGTTGAAACCCATCTTACAGATATCACAGTTTCCCGGCTGGGATTGGGTTGGTCTTCTCAGAAATACCACTCAACATTTAATGGCTCCTCAAGAGGAGTTTCGGTTCTGATCCATCGTGCGAACGATTTCAGTTTAATTGATTCTGAAATTGATGGTCAGGGAAGATATATTTTCCTTTATGGTAGACTCTGTGGTCAGCCGTATATACTTGCCTTTTTTACATACCTCCTCCCTTTTCTATAAGGCCCCTTAATGCTCTTTTGTTATTTTTTGTAACGGAGGCCAGAGTGCCAGATCGTCTTAATGGGAGATTTTAACGTGGTTATGGATCCCAATAGGGATATAATATCCATGGATGTAGATCTAGGGAGACATACGAGGGCCTCCCCCTTTATTTCAGTTTTGCCAAGAGACTGGTTTGGTGGATATATGGGAGTACTATGGAAAGGGGAAACAGGTATACTCATGTGTCAGCAAAGGAGGGAGGGCAATGTCTAGAATTGATCTGGCTCTGACGAATAGTAGTAATTTTAAGAATATAAAAGTGATCCGATATGGGGTCAGAACAGTTTCAGACCATTCTCCTCTCTCAATAGATTTAATACCTGGGGAACAGAACGTTAGTTCGAGGTCCTTTTTTAAGCTGAATCCATACTGGCTTACCATTATTGAGAATCAGGATTCCACTAAACAGCTCATTTCCACTTTTTTAGAAACTAAGTATCCCTCTGCCAGTATCAACTCGGTTTGGGATGCCTTGAAAGCATATATGAGGGGGGTTCTCATGATTGACATTACGGCAATGAGGAGGGGCTTTAGGAAAAGGGAGGAGGAATTGGTTAAGAGGGCGACCCAGGCAACGGAACAATTCACTGCACAACATTCAGAGTGCTATAGGGAGGAGATGCAGAAAGCAAGCTTTGCCCTAAAGGAATTTTTTTTAAAAAAAGCTCAGCATAGTTTATTTTTTAAAGGGCAAAAACATTTTGTAGAATCTGGGCGACCAGGCAGATTACTTACTAGAATTATTGCACAACAGGATTATAAAAAAAAGGATATTACTTTAATTTTTGGAGCTGGTGGAGAGACTGTTTGTAATCTGGAGGGAATTAGAAATGTTCTTTTAGATTACTTTTCCCAAGTGTATAGGTCAGTCCAGACCATATCCACTAACTCTATGGATCGATATCTGGATACGGTTTCTCTTCCGGTATTAACAGACTCTCAGAGGACTCTTTTAGATAGGGATGTGACTCTACAAGAGATTCAGGGGCACTTAAAATGATATCAGGAAATTCTGCGCCGGGCCTGGATGGTCTCCTCTACGAGTTTTATCGAAAATACGGGGTTATTATTTTACCACATCTTGTTGAGGTTTTTACTCAGGCATTGCAGGGAGGTGCTCTCCCAATTCAATGGCAGAAGTACTGATTGTTTTAATTCCAAAAAAGATAAAGATCAACGGGAATTGGATTCTTATAGACCAATTTCCTTATTAAATGCTGATGTTAAATTACTCTCCAAGGTCCTTGCTAATAGACTCTCTAAAGTAATTACTTCTGTTATTCATCCTGATCAAAATGGATTTATGCCTGGGAGGGGTACACATTACAATTTACATCGTCTCTTCTCTAACATCCAGTCCCCCTCGGATGGCACCCGCTCCATCCTGTCTCTTGATGCCACTAAGGCCTTTGACAGGGTGGAGTGGGGGTTTCTCTGGAGGGTGATGCTAAGAATGGGAATTGGCCCAAGATTCATCACGATGATACAGCTGTTATATAAAGCCCATGTAGCCAGGCTGAGGATTAATGATGTGTTGACGGGGAGTTTTCCATTGGAAAGAGGAACCCGTCAGGGATGTCCTCTTTCCTCGCTCCTCTTCAAAATTTACATTGAACCTCTGGCGGCTAAAGTTAGACAAGATCCGAGGATGTCAGGATTTGGAGTTATGGGAATGGAGGATCGAATTTCTCTATATGCTGATGATGTTATGTTTTTTATACAACAGTCAGAAAACACACTACCTCGGGTTATGGAGATTGTTAATGCTTATAGCGAGGTCTCAGGCCTGGAAGTTAACTGGGCTAAGACTTGCCTTTTACCGTTGGATGAATTATCTACTGAAACTAGAGTCTATGGTTTGACTGTTTTTGAGTCATTGAAGTACTTGGGGATTACGGTGACCGGCAAAGTTCAAGATTATCTACAGTTTAACCCGATACCAGTATTGACTAAAATTAGATAAAAAATTAAGTATGGCAGAAAATTCCACTCACTAGAGCAGATATGATTTCTTTAATTAAAATGGTGGTACTTCCCCAATTACTTTATGTACTCCGAAACTCCCCATTTGGATTGAGGATAAATTTTTCAAGATTATAGAAAGAATGATTAACGATTTACTATGGGGGAGAAAACGTGTGCGATTTACTATGGGGAGAAAACGATATTTTGTTGCTTCACAGTTATACTTTTTAATGATTGGGAAAATAGCCCCTATATATCAAATTAACCCCCAATAAGTCACCACATTAAATAAGTAATAAAAATCAAATTTTATTTTATAATGTTAAAAATACACAAATAACAGACCAATATATCTAAAATGGATCCTCATAGAACAGGTGGACAGTAATCACACTCCACAGAGGTTTGTACCCATAAACCCTATTCACAATGTGCTAGTAGCCAATGTAATATGACTACAGCCATATGTCTGACCAGTGAATGTCACAATAAATGAATGGAAAAAGTAAATACAATCCATCCACAATATATCAACATAAGACAGGAACGCATGTCCCAATATTCAAAAGGTCGGTTACCAAAATACAAAGGGTAAAGATACAGACCGATGTGGAGGTAGTGCTTCCTCAACCCCAACGTACGTTTCGCTTCCCGCTTCTTCCGGGGCGTACATTAAACTCACGATTGCCGGGTATAAATATGCTGTAACCACTCCCTCCACAGCGGTCCGCAATCACATAGCATTCAACACATCGCGATACCCTCACAACAAGGCTGGGTTGCAAGCGTGCGTCACCGGAACCGGAAATCATCCGACCGCCATATTTGTGAAGGGCAGGTATGTGATAGATAATACCATATAAGCGTCTCAGTCTATACATAACATATTATCCGTCTATTAGCCTGAGAAAAGTCCCACATCATATGAAGTACAAAGATATGTATATAAATACATTCTTCTTGCGCAGAGGCTTATCTATCGGAATACACATCACCGGAACTAAGAGTCATCCGGTCGCCATATTCATTATGGGCATCCAAGGGAAATTAGGATACATGTATAGACATTATATCTCAGCCAGCATTTTTCAGTTCTCAGTCTAACCGGAAGAAGCGGGAAGCGAAACGTACGTTGGGGTTGAGGAAGCACTACCTCCACATCGGTCTGTATCTTTACCCTTTGTATTTTGGTAACCGACCTTTTGAATATTGGGACATGCGTTCCTGTCTTATGTTGATATATTGTGGATGGATTGTATTTACTTTTTCCATTCATTTATTGTGACATTCACTTGTCAGACATATGGCTGTAGTCATATTACATTGGCTACTAGCACATTGTGAATAGGGTTTATGGGTACAAACCTCTGTGGAGTGTGATTACTGTCCACCTGTTCTATGAGGATCCATTTTAGATATATTGGTCTGTTATTTGTGTATTTTTAACATTATAAAATAAAATTTGATTTTTATTACTTATTTAATGTGGTGACTTATTGTTTTTTTTTGCTAGTTGTATATTCCGCATTAATTTTGGTATTTCTGCGATGGAAGGTGTTTAATTTTCTATATATCAAATTAGTAAGAGAAGCAGGTTTTTCAGATTTTTTACATTATTGGAATCCAGTTATCTATCTAAGAACGCACGTGAATATACTTCCTTCTGTAGTATGTCTACAAGAGCTTGGAAGATGATTAGAAAATGGTGTAAAGTTACAACATCATTGATTTGTGCTCCATTATGGCATAATAAAAGGTTTTATACTCTTTTGAATTTGGATGCTAGCCATTACTGGAGGACAAAAATATTCAATATCTCAGTCAAGTGGTAAAAAATTGGCAAACTTTATCTCTTTTGGAGTTCAAACAAAAGGAAAATCTGGGTGAGGTAGCATGGTACCCATTTTTCAGTTATGTTCTGCACTTTCTTCTATTCCAGACAGGCAGTTTTTTAATATAGAAGCTCCACCCTTTCTTCAAAGTTTATTACAAAAATAAAAACACATATGAAAATTAAAATTTCACATTGTTATAAACACTTAGTTAAATCTTATTTTTGGAGCGTCACTCTCCAGGACAAAAGCCTGAACCACTACACTTGAAAATTATAACTTTAACTTTAATCACACTGTAGTACAGTTTAATATTATTCACAAGATATACATAACACCGTTGTGGCTACAGAAGAGAGGATTTAGGACTTCTTCCAACTGCCCGCGTTGTGACTGCCCTGGTGCTGACCATTTACACATGTTTTGGGATTGTCCTTCAGTGAAGGAGTACTGGCATTTGGTTCAAACAACTTTAATACAAAACTCCAAATTCAAATTCCTTTTGTGCCTGGAGTATGGATCTTGGGTGATCTCTGTGAGATAGTTTGTCAGTCTTCAAAACTTCGATTTTTGGTAAAAAAAGTAAGATATTTCTATCAGTAGATTGTTATGCAGTATATTCCGGTGTCCATAAAATATACAGAGCCGTCACCATGGGAAGTGAACTCCAGCTCTCTAAATCATATGGATCTGTCTATCACATTTCACTTGTACTCCCCTCTATTTCCAGACAATGTATCCACATTCATTAAATGATTAATGTACTTTACCGCTTCTCCAGTTCTTTATCGGTGTGTACTCACACGCCGCCCGTGTCCGTGCCCTGCCGGGACCTGCCACAGCGTCCCACGTGGTCTCACCGTCACTGAGTGGCGTCCCACATGACGGTGGCGGGTGCGTCCTATTTGCTATCGATTTTCAGATGCTGGATCGCGAGGTGGTGTCTCTGTTCTTGTGGTGGCGCTGCAGGGAAATATAACACTTGCTGCTTGGTTCCTCTACAGATTGGAGCCGATTCCAGGTGTCACAGCAGAAGGATGAGGTCATCCTAGGTAAAACAGTCCTCTGTAGTTCCTGGTTTCCACCACCAGCTTGAGGGGAAAAGACTTGGCAATAGCAGGTTACTCCCTGAACGCACCACACAGCTGTACTCCCAGTCTACCACACTTCCAGACTAGGAACCACACCACACGCGATCCAGCATCTGGAAAATCAATAGCAAATAGGAAGCACTCCACCACCGTCACGTGGGACGCCACTTAGTGACGGTGAGACCACGTGGGACGCTGCGGCAGGTCCTGGCAGGGCACGGACGCGGGCGGCGTAGAGGGGAGTACAAGTGAACTGTGATAGACACATCCATATGATTTAGAGAGCTGGAGTTCACTTCCCATGGTGACGGCGCTGTATATTTTATGGACACCGGAATACACTGCATAACAATCTACTGATAGAAATATCTTACACGTATGAATATCTCCGACCCATCTGTTTTAATAATCGGACACTAACAGTTTGAGATTGCTGCAGTTGAGAGAAGTGGACTATCATTGGTGATTGGACTGATATATAATTACGGTTATACTTGACTATGAATTTGGATATTGTGATAATAAAAGTATGATGGTATATCTATGTGTGAGAGATATTTGAGTGCCCCCATTAGTTTATTGTATTTGGCAAGTTGTGAATACGGTTTAGTGGGTGAACCGAGTGGAGTGCACCAGATCATATTGGTAAGGAGGGTGGAGCCGCTGTATAAAGTACTATTAATTTTTCCTGTTACTTGTATTTGATATAAAGAAAAAGTAAATAAAGATCTAAAAAATAAATAAATAAGGCCTTCAATTAAGTGATTAGCAAAAGAGAAAGAATTCCTCATCATTATCCCCTTCAGGACCCGGCCATTTTTTTCTTTTTGTTTTAGTTTTTTACTTCCAGCATTCCCATTGCTATAACTTTTTAAATTTTCCATTCACATAGCTTAGTGAGAGCTTGACTTTTTCTGTCCAGGCTGTACTTTCTAAAGCACCATATAGAATTGCATACAATGTAGGGAGAAGTGGTAAAAATAAAATTGGGTTCAGTATGACCCTGTTCCGTAAAGTGTTTAGGGACGGGTAGATCCTTTCTTTTCTTTTTATTTTAATTCATTTCCTATCCACATTTGTTTGTAGGGCATCTACCCGTCCCTAAACACTTTACGGAACAGGGTCATACTGAACGTGAATTCAAGTGCTGGATTGTGGACCATGTTATGGTCCCTAGACGAGGTGGCAACAGAGTTGCCTTATTAAAGGGGAGAGAATTGTTCTGGATTCATGCTTTGAATACGCTGAGACCTCATGGCCTCAACGTGGAATATAACCCGATGCAGTTAACATGAAAAGTTCTGACTTGCCCACTGCCCTCTAATATGATTGGCTCTCTCTCCATGTGTGTAGTTGTTCTTTTGAAACATAATGTGCCAATATAATTATGGGTATTTAAAATATCTGAAGATATCTGAAAATATTTGTTTCTAATGATTTATGTTTTTATTTTTATAGATACTCTTTGAACGCCCACATGAGAGGAAGATGGCATACCCATGTCGATATCATTCTTCACACCACCGCATATTTTATTTTATACTTTTAATGAGCAGCGCCTCTTTGGTGATACTCAGGTGCCACTGTTGGCTGAAATGGAGAACCCCAAGGAAGGATCGTGTGACTCCTATGGTGGTTCGGATGGGCACCCGAGGAAGGACACACGGAGGTTCTCTACTGTGGTTCTTTATTAGGGTGACCATTAGGAGGGGTTTCTTACCTCGGAGAGGCATGTCCCCCACCACACCTCGAGTCTTTTGATCCATATGGCCTCTACTGGCTGTTATGGCCACTTTGCCAATGTCTAATATGGCTCCGGTTGTTCACTATAACTTTAGAGCGCTTGCCCGCTTTTCTTTAGGAGATCGGCTCTTCTGCCCATCTTCAATATGGCCGTCTCGGCCGTCTTTTCTTATTGAGCATGTCCGGAAGCAGTCATACTTACTTCCGGTCGGCGGTACAGCGCGTGTGAGGTATCTTCGATTTCCACGTTTGGGTATGTCTTATCCTTCCCCCAATGGAGGGTGTTTCCTTCCGGGTCAGTTTCTAGCACTTTATTGTACATTATCACGCTATCTTGACTGGATAGCAATTTATACACTGGTCACCATGACACTTTCATGATTTGTACGAAATTTAATAATTTGATTATTATACTGACACTATTTACATTTGTATCACTTTTACCATTGGGCCACGCCCTCTTTGTGTATCACATGATCTGTGTGTACTTCCTGTTTTTCACTATATAAGTTTGCCATGCACTTGTGTTTATTGCTTGAGAAAGGCTTTATTGTTAAGCCGAAACGTTGCCTGCCCACTTGGGTGAATAAAAGAATCTTGGATTTCCTTTGGAGTGCTGTCCGTTTTCTACGCTATATATATATATATATATATATATATATATATATATATATATATCCAGAAAATCACAGGACAGCACTCCTAGCTTCAAATAGTTCAGATGCCATCGTTATCCCCTTGGTCCTGGGGTCCAAACACAATCCAAATAAATAGGACTCCTTGGATAAAAATGTGATATTTATTCAACACATCTTTATACAGGCAACGTTTCAGCTCTCTCACAGGGCCATTATCAAGCCAAGTGAAGCATACAATAAAGTGACTGTGCATATATAGAGACATTGCAGGAAGTAAGCAGTGCTAATTTCCTGATTAGTAACACACTGGTGCATATAAAAACTCAATAAAAAAAATTCATTCTCATGTGACAATTCATGTTGTAGCAGCCTTCTAACATTCCAAGGTAAAGTGCATCACATATCTTTAATTTCTTAGTGCTTCATGTAAAGTGCAATCGTGCTTCACCCAATTGTGATAGTAGTTAAAACATCCATGGCTTGCTCAATCACAATTCACACCTGTAAGAAAACCGCAGATCACAGGAATCCATAAGCTTCAGTTACATTATGCTCTTGCCGCACTATCATCGCTCCATCTCGGCGTGTCATTCTGCTTACTGCGCCTGCGCTACCCTCATAGCATAGTGCATCATGAACCCGGCGCTCGGGGCAGGTCAATCTACGCAGCCAGGCGCTACTTGCACTAAAGACAACAGTAAATACTTTGCAAAGACACAAGCCTAGGGTATGAAATCATTATAGTTGTTACCTATATTTTATTGAGGACTAAAAATAATGTTAATCACTATCTATATCACCCACCCGGAATACTTCCCAGTGTATTTAGCAAATAGATACTTGCATCCATATACTCACACATTAAAGTCTCTCTGTAATAATGGTAACGACTAGAGATGAGCGAACACCTCGATAGTTCGGGTTCGAGAAGTTCGGCCGAACTTCCCGAAAATGTTCGGGTTCGGGATCCGAACTCGACCCGAACTTATCCCGAACCCCATTGAAGTCAATGGGGACCCGAACTTTAGGCACTAAAAAGGCTGTAAAATAGTCCAGGAAAGGGCTAGAGGGCTGCAAAAGGCAGCAAAATGTAGGTAAATGCCCTGCAAACAAATGTGGATAGGAAATGAATTAAAATAAAATAAAATAAATAAAAATTAATCAATATCAATTGGAGAGAGGTCCCATAGCAGAGAATCATGCGTCATATCACCCACCACTGGAGAAGGCCACTTTCAGTTATTTAGGCCCCAGCACCCAGACAGAGGTGAGAGGTCCCACAACAAGGAATAAGGCGTCATATCACCCACCACTGGAGAGGCCACTTTCAGTTATTTAGGCCCAGCACCCAGACAGAGGAGAGAGGTCCCACAGCAAGGAATAAGGCGTCATATCACCCACCATTGGAGAAGGCCACTTTCAGTTATTTAGGCCCCAGCACCCAGACAGAGGAGAGAGGTCCCACAGCAAGGAATAAGGCGTCATATCACCCACCACTGGATAAGGCCACTTTCAGTTATTTAGGCCCCAACACCCAGACAGAGGAGAGAGGTCCCACAGCAGAGAATCAGGCGTCATATCATCCACAACTGGAGAAGGCCACTTTCAGTTATTTAGGCCCCGGCGCCCAGATTAAGGAGAGGTTCATTCAACTTTGAGTTGCACTGCAAGATCATGGTAAAGTTAAAAAAATGAGGATTCAATAAAGAAGTGCCCGGAGTACAAGAATACATGGTTGAGGGGGAGGCAGTTATAAATGTCTATTCTGCACAAGGGAGGCACAGGTCCTGTGGGATTCATGCCTGGTTCATTTTTATAAACGTCAGCTTGTCCACGTTGGCTGTGGACAGGCGGCTGCATTTGTCAGTAATGACGCCCCTGCCGTGCTGAATACACATTCAGACAAAACGCTGGCCGCCGGGCAGGCCAGCACCTCCAAGGCATAAAATGCTAACTCTGGCCACGTGGACAATTTGGAGACCCAGAAGTTGAATGGGGCCGAACCATCAGTCAGTATGTGAAGGAGTGTGCAGACGTACTGTTCAACCATGTTAGTGAAATGCTGCCTCCTGCTAACACGTTCCGTATCAGATGGTGGTGCAGTTAGCTGTGGCGTGGAGATAAAACTTTTCCACATTTCTGCCATGCTAACCCTGCCCTCAGAGGAGCTGGCCGTGACACAGCTGCGTTGGTGACCTCTTGCTCCTCCTCTGCCTTTACCTTGGGCTTCCACCTGTTCCCCTGTGACATTTGGGAATGCTCTCAGGAGCGCGTCTACCAGCGTGCACTTGTACTCGTGCATCTTCCTATCACGCTCCAGTGCAGGAAGTAAGGTGGGCACATTGTCTTTGTACCGGGATCCAGCAGGGTGGCAACCCAGTAGTCCGCACACAGCGGCAGGATGTGAACGCCGGAACGCCGGAAGCGCGCACAGACAGCCCGCACTTTATGCAGCAGCTCTGACATGTCGGGGTAGTTGTGAATGAACTTCTGCACTACCAAATTTAGCACATGCGCCAGGCAAGGGATGTGCGCCAAACCGGCTAGTCCCAGAGCTGCGACGAGATTTCGCCCATTATCGCACACCACTAGGCCGGGCTTGAGGCCCACCGGCAGAAACCACTCGTCGGTTTGTTGTACAATACCCCGCCACAACTCCGCGGTGTGGGGTCTGTCCACCAAACATATGAGTTTCAAAATGGCCTGCTGACGCTTACCCCGGGCTGTGCTGAAGTTGGTGGTAAAGGTGTGTGGCTGACTGGATGAGCTGGTGGAAGCAGAGGAGGAGGCTACAGAAGGCAAAGAATGATGCCCTGCGATCCTTGGCGGCGGAAGGACGTCCGCCAAGGAACTCTCCGCCTGGGGCCCAGCCACTACTACATTTACCCAGTCCACGTATCTGTGGTTAGGTGGACCTTGCCACAGATGGCGTTGCGCAGTGCACACTTGATTTTATCGGATACTTGGTTGTGCAGGGAAGGCACGGCTGTCTTGGAGAAGTAGTGGTGGCTGGGAACAACATACTGTGGGACAGCCATGGACATCAGCTGTTTAAAGCTGTCTGTGTCCACCAGCCTGAATTACAGCATTTCAAAGGCCAGTAGTTTAGAAATGCTGGCATTCAGGCCCAGTGCTCAAGGGTGGCTAGGTGGGAATTTACACTTTCTCTCCAAGGTTTGTGAGATGGAGAGCTGAACGCTGCTGTGTGACACAGGTGGTGTTGTCGGGGGCACATCCTCTGTTTGTTGGGCGGCAGGTGCCAACATTCCTCCTGAGGCGGAGGAAGATGCCGAGGCAGCAGCAGAAGAGGGAGCAGTGGGAGCCAGAGTGAGTTCCTTGCTTTTAAGGTGTTTACTCCACTGCAGTTCATGCTTTGCATGTAGATGCCTGGTCACGCAGGTTGTGCTAAGGTTCAGAACCTTAATGCCTCGCTTCAGGCTCTGATGGCACAGCGTGCAAACCACTCGGGTCTTGTCGTCAGCACATTTCTTAAAGAAGTGCCATGCCAGGAACTCCTTGAAGCTGCCTTTGGGGTGCTCGGTCCCTGGTGGCGGTGGCCAGTAGCAGACGAGCTCTCTTGGCTGCGGCTGTTCTGCTTTTGCCCCCTGCTCCCTCGGTCTCACGCTGTTGGCTCGGTCTCACTACTGCCTCTTCCTCTGAACTATGAAAGTCAGCGGCACGACCTTCATTCCATGTGGGGTCTAGGACCTCATCGTCCTCTGCATCGTCTTCCACACAGTCTTCCTCCCTGACCTCCTGTTCGGTCTGCACACTGCAGAAAGACGCAGCAGTTGGCACCTGTGTTTCTTCATCATCAGAAACGTGCAGACTCCGATGAGGTAGTATTCCCATGTCCTCATCATCAGGAAACATCAGTGGTTGTGCATCAGTGCATTCTATGTCTTCCACCACGGGGAAGGGCTAGGTGGATTCCTTGGGAAACCCTGCCAGCAGAGTCTTCAAACAGCATAAGAGACTGCTGCATAACTTGAGGCTCAGACAGTTTCCCTGATATGCATGGTGGTGATGTGACAGACTGATGGACTTGGTTTTCAGGCGCCACCTGTGCGCTTTCTGCAGAAGACTGGGTGTGAGATAAAGTTGTGAGCGTGCTGGATCCACTGTCGGCCACCCAATTGACTAGCACCTGTACCTGCTCAGGCCTTACCATCCTTAGAACGGCATTGGGCCCCACCAAATATCGCTGTAAATTCTGGCGGGTACTGGAACCCGAGGTAGTTGGTTCACTAGGACGTGTGGCTGTGGCAGAATGGCTACGTCCTCTCCCAGCATCAGAGGGTCCACTAACACCACCACGACCGCGTCCGCGTCCCTTACTAGATGTTTTCCTCATTGGTACTGTACACCAAGCACCACAATAAGAAAAAAATATTTGGCCCAATGTATTGATTTCAAATTCAGGAATTTTTTTACAGGCACCTAACACTATCTGCTTATTTATTTATGTGCCTTATCACACTAATCCAGGCACAGCAGTACCCACTGATTTTGGGGAATATCTATTGTAGGGCTAGTATTTAGGCCCTGGATGAAAGGTATCCTTTTATGGACAGATTTACACTTGGAGATGCACAGTAGCGTGAGAAAAATAAGTAGGATTATGCCTTCAGCAATTGTATTTTAACACTTTGTGTAATATACCCTTTAAAGAACAGAAATACAATGGGAGATGCACGGTAGCGTGTGAAGTAATTGAGGATGACCCTCTCAGCACTTGTATATACACCTTGAGTGTAATATACCCTTTACGGACAGATTAACACTTGGCCTGCAACAGCTGGAACACTAGATTCAGGGTATTGCTATATTGGCAAATTAATTTAACCCCAGAACAAAATATATGTTTTGGCGGACACCATTATACTTTGCCAGCCACTGCTGGGACACCAGATTCAGGGTATTGCTATTTTGGCAATTGAATTTCAGCCCAGAACAAAATATACCCTGTTACGGACAGATTTTAACTCGGCCTGCAACTGCTGGAACACCAGATTGAGGGTATTGCTATTTTGGCAATTGAATTTAACCCCAGAACAAAATATACCCTGTTACGGACAGATTTAAACTAGGCCTGCAACTGCTGGAACACCAGATTCAGGGTATTGCTATTTTGGCAACTGAATTTCACCCCAGAACAAAATATATGTTTTGGCGGACACTATTATACTTTGCCAGCCACTGCTAGGACACCAGATTCAGGGTATTGCTATTTTGGCAATTACATTTCACCCCAGAACAAAATATATGTTTTGGCAGACACTATCATACTTTGCCAGCCACTGCTGGGACACCAGATTAAGGGTATTGCTATTTTGGCAATTGAATTTAACCCCAGAACAAAATATATGTTTTGGCGGACACTATTATACTTTGCCAGCCACTACTGGGACACCAGATTAAGAGTATTGCTATTTTGGCAATTGAATTTCACCCCAGAACAAAATATATGTTTTAGCGGACACTATTATACTTTGCCAGCCACTGTTGGGACACCAGATTCAGGGTATTGCTATTTTGGCAATTGAATTTCACCCCAGAACAAAATATATGTTTTGGCGGACATTATTATACTTTTCCAGCCACTGCTGGGACACCAGATTCAGGGTATTGCTATTTTGGCAATTAAATTTCACCCCAGAACAAAATATACCCTGTTACGAACAGATATAAACTAGGCCTGCAACTGCTGGAACACCAGATTGAGGGTATTGCTATTTTGGCAATTGAATTTAACCCCAGAACAAAATATACCCTGCTACGGACAGATTTAAACTAGGCCTGCAACTGCTGAAACACCAGATTCAGGGTATTTCTATTTTGGCAATTGAATTTCACCCTAGAACAAAATATATGTTTTGGCGGACACTATTACACTTTGCCAGCCACTGCTGGGACACCAGATTCAGGGTATTGCTATTTTGGCTATTGAATTTCACCCCAGAACAAAATATATGTTTTGGCATACACTATTATACTTTGCCAGCCACTTCTGGGATACCAGATTCAGGGTATTGCTATTTTGGCAATTGAATTTCACCCCAGAACAAAATATATGTTTTGGCGGACACTATTATAGTTTGCCAGCCACTGCTGGGACACCAGATTAAGGGTATTGCTATTTTGGCAATTGAATTTAACCCCAGAACAAAATATATGTTTTGGCGTACACTATTATACTTTGCCAGCCACTGCTGAGACATCATTCAGGGTATTGCTATTTTGACAATTGAATTTCACCCCAGAACAAAATATATGTTTTTGGAGGACACCATTATACTTTGCCAGCCACTACTGGGGCACCGGATTCAGGGTATTGCTATTTTGGCAAGTAGGATTATGCCTTCAGCAATTGTATTTTAACACTTTGTGTAATATACCCTTTAAAGAACAGAAATACAATGGGAGATGCACGGTAGCGTGTGAAGTAATTGAGGATGACCCTCTCAGCACTTGTATATACACCTTGAGTGTAATATACCCTTTACGGACAGATTAACACTTGGCCTGCAACAGCTGGAACACTAGATTCAGGGTATTGCTATATTGGCAAATAAATTTAACCCCAGAACAAAATATATGTTTTGGCGGACACCATTATACTTTGCCAGCCACTGCTGGGACACCAGATTCAGGGTATTGGCAATTGAATTTCAGCCCAGAACAATATATACCCTGTTACGGACAGATTTTAACTCGGCCTGCAACTGCTGGAACACCAGATTGAGGGTATTGCTATTTTGGCAATTGAATTTAACCCCAGAACCAAATATACCCTGTTACGGACAGATTTAAACTAGGCCTGCAACTGCTGGAACTCCAGATTCAGGGTATTGCTATTTTGGCAAATGAATTTCACCCCAGAACAAAATATATGTTTTGGCGGACACTATCATACTTTGCAAGCCACTGCTGGGACACCAGATTAAGGGTATTACTATTTTGGCAAGTAGGATTATGCCTTCAGCAATTGTATTTTAACACTTTGTGTAATATACCCTTTAAAGAACAGAAATACAATGGGAGATGCACGGTAGCGTGTGAAGTAATTGAGGATGACCCTCTCAGCACTTGTATATACACCTTGAGTGTAATATACCCTTTTACGGACAGATTAACATTTGGCCTGCAACAGCTGGAACACTAGATTCAGGGTATTGCTATATTGGCAAATTAATTTAACCCCAGAACAAAATATATGTTTTGGCAGACACTATTATACTTTGCCAGCCACTGCTGGGATACCAGATTCAGGGTATTGCTATTTTGGCAATTGAATTTCACCCCAGAATAAAATATATGTTTTGGTGGACACTATTATACTTTGCCAGCCACTGCTGGGACACCAGATTCAGGGTATTGCTATTTTGGCAATTGAATTTCACCCCAGAACAAAATATATGTTATGCCGGACACTATTATACTTTGCCAGCCACTGCTGGGATACCAGATTCAGGGTATTGCTATTTTGGCAAAATGAATTTCACCCCAGAATAAAATATATGTTTTGGTGGACACTATTATACTTTGCCAGCCACTGCTGGGACACCAGATTCAGGGTATTGCTATTTTGGCAATTGAATTTCACCCCAGAACAAAATATATGTTATGCCGGACACTATTATACTTTGCCAGCCACCGCTGGGATACCAGATTCAGGGTATTGCTATTTTGGCAATTGAATTTCACCCCAGAATAAAATATATGTTTTGGCGGACACTATTATACTTTGCCAGCCACTGCTGGGATAGCAGACTAAGGGTATTTCTATTTTGGCAATTGAATTTCACCCCAGAACAAAATATATGTTTTGGCGGACACTATTACACTTTGCCAGCCACTGCTGGGACACCAGATTCAGGGTATTGCTATTTTGGCTATTGAATTTCACCCCAGAACAAAATATATGTTTTAGCATACACTATTATACTTTGCCAGCCACTTCTGGGATACCAGATTCAGGGTATTGCTATTTTGGCTATTGAATTTAACCCCAGAACAAAATATATGTTTTGGCGTACACTATTATACTTTGCCACCCACTGCTGAGACATCAGATTCAGGGTATTGCTATTTTTGCTATTGAATTTAACCCCAGAACAAAATATATGTTTTGGCGTACACTATTATACTTTGCCAGCCACTGCTGGGACACGAGATTCAGGGTATTGCTATTTTGGCTATTGATTTTAACGCCAGAATAAAAGTATATGTTTTGGTGTACACTATTATACTTTGCCAGGCACTGCTGGGACACCAGATTCAGGGTATTGCTATTTTGGCAATTGAATTTCCCCCAGAACAAAATATATGTTTTGGCGGACACTATTATACTTTGCCAGCCACTGCTGGGACACCAGATTCAGGGTATTGCTATTTTGGCAATTGAATTTCACCCCAGAACAAAATATATGTTTTGGCGTACACTATTATACTTTGCCAGCCACTGCTGAGACATCAGATTCAGGGTATTGCTATTTTAGCTATTGAATTTAACCCCAGAACAAAATATATGTTTTGGCGTACACTATTATACTTTGCTAGCCACTGCTGGGACACCAGATTCAGGGTATTGCTATTTTGGCAATTGAATTTAACCCCAGAACAAAATATATGTTTTGGCGGACACTATTATAGTTTGCCAGCCACTACTGGGACACCAGATTCAGGGTATTGCTATTTTTGCAATTAAATTTCACCCCAAAACAAAATATACCCTGTTACAGACAGATTTAAACTAGGCCTGCAACTGCTGGAACACCAGATTCAGGGTATTGATATTTTGGCTATTGAATTTAACCCCAGAACAAAATATATGTTTTGGCGTACACTATTATACTTTTCCAGCAACTGCTGGGACACCAGATTCAGGGTATTGCTATTTTGGCAATTGAATTTAACCCCAGAACAAAATATATGTTTTGGCGGACACTATTATACTTTGCCAGCCACTACTGGGACACCAGATTAGGAGTATTGCTATTTTGGCAATTGAATTTCACCCCAGAACAAAATATATGTTTTGGCGTACACTATTATACTTTGCCAGCCACTGCTGGGACACCAGATTCAGGGTATTGCTATTTTGGCAATTAAATTTTACCTCAAAACAAAATATACCCTGTTACGGACAGATTTAAACTAGGCCTGCAACTGTTGGGACAACAGATTCAGGGTATTGCTATTTTGGCAATTGAATTTCACCCCAGAACAAAATATATGTTTTGACGGACACTATTATACTTTGCCAGCCACTGCTGGGATACCAGATTCAGGGTATTGCTCTTTTGGCAATTGAATTTCACCCCAGAACAAAATATATGTTTTGGCGGACACTATTATACTTTGCCAGCCACTGCTGGGATACCAGATTCAGGGAATTGCTATTTTGGCAATTAGATTTCTCCCCAGAATAAAATATATGTTTTGGTGGACACTATTATACTTTGCCAGCCACTGCTGGGACACCAGATTCAGGGTATTGCTATTTTGGCAATTGAATTTCACCCCAGAACAAAATATATGTTATGCCGGACACTATTATACTTTGCCAGCCACTGCTGGGATACCAGATTCAGGAGATTGTTATTTTGGCAATTGAATTTCACCCCAGAATAATATATATGTTTTGGTGGACACTATTATACTTTGCCAGCCACTGCTGGGACACCAGATTCAGGGTATTGCTATTTTGGCAATTGAATTTCACCCTAGAACAAAATATATGTTATGCCGGACACTATTATACTTTGCCAGCCACTGCTGGGATACCAGATTCAGGGTATTGCTATTTTGGCAATTGAATTTCACCCCAGAATAAAATATATGTTTTGGCGAACACTATTATACTTTGCCAGCCACTGCTGGGATACCAGATTAAGGGTATTGCTATTTTGGCAATTTAATTTCACCCCAGAATAAAGTATATGTTTTGTCGGACACTATTATACTTTGCCAGCCACTGCTAGGACACCAGATTCCGGGTATTGCTATTTTGGCTATTAAATTTAACCCCAGAACAAAATATATTTTCTGGCTTACACTATTATACTTTGCCAGCCACTGCTGGGACACCAGATTCAGGGTATTGCTATTTTGGCAATTGAATTTAACCCCAGAACAAAATATATGTTTTGGCGTACACTATTATACTTTGCCAGCCACTGCTGAGACATCAGATTCAGGGTATTGCTATTTTGGCAATTGAATTTAACCCCAGAACAAAATATATGTTTTGGAGGACACTATTATACTTTGCCAGCCACTACTGGGGCACCAGATTCAGGGTATTGCTATTTTGGCAATTGAATTTCACCCCAGAACAAAATCTATGTTTTGGCATACACTATTATACTTTGCCAGCCACTGCTGGGACACCAGATTCAGGGTATTGCTATTTTGGCTATTGAATTTGACCCCAGAACAAAATATATTTTTGCTTACACTATTATACTTTGCCAGCCACTGCTGGGACACCAGATTCAGGGTATTGCTATTTTGGCAATTGAATTTAACCCCAGAACAAAAATATATGTTTTGGCGGACACTATTATAGTTTGCCAGCCACTACTGGGACACTTGATTAAGAGTATTGCTATTTTGGCAATTGAATTTTACCCCAGAACAAAATATATGTTTTGGCGGACACTATTATACTTTGCCAGCGACTGTTGGGACACCAGATTCAGAGTATTGCTATTTTGGCTATTGATTTTAACCCCAGAATAAAAATATATGTTTTGGTGTACACTATTATACTTTGCCAGCCACTGCTGGGACAACAGATTCAGGGTATTGCTATTTTGGTAATTGAATTTCACCCCAGAATATGATCTTGTCACTCCATTCATGTTGGTTGTAGATAAATTCTTCTTCAAAACGGCCCATATAAAGGTTTCCGTAACTTGGCGCAAAACGCGTACCCATCGCGGTACCTTTGCGTTGTTTGTAGATCTTATTTTCAAACATGAATACGTTATGTGTCAGGATAAACCTGATTGCTTCACTGATGAAAATCCTGTGTTTGGGGGACAAGTGGTCATCTGCATTGAGATAATGGTTAGATGTGTCGATCCCTGCTTCATGCGGAATGTTGGAGTAGAGGAGGCGACGTCCATAGTCAACCAATGATACGTGGGCTCCCAGTGGATGTCCTTGAGTAGTGTGATAAGTTGAGATGAGTCTCTTAAGTGGGAACGCAGACCAGTAACATATTTCTGTAGGAAAATATCCACATAGTGTGATAGATTGCTCATTAAAGAGTTAATGTCTGAGATGATTGGTCTTCCTGGAGGATTGTTTGTATCTTTGTGTACTTTGGGGAGATGGTAAAAAGTCGCCATAGTTGGAAAATTAATTGTTATAAATTATTTCTCTTTCTTGGTGAGGACTTGATCCTCCTCTGCCTGTTTTAGAATTGCTTCTAGTGTTTTTACGTCTTCTGTGAGGGGGTTCGAGGACAATGGTTCATAATATGACTGATCGCCTAGGATTTTGTATGCTTCCAAGGTGTAGTCCTCTCTTTTTGTATGACAATTCCTCCCCCTTTGTCCGCGCTTCTGATGACAATGCTTTTGTCATCACTCAATTCCTTAAGTGCTCTCTTCTCTTTATGACTAAGATTAGGTATAATCTTCTCATTGTGGTTAATACTCCTTACCTCATTCGAAACCAGAGAAAAGAAAGTATCTATATGGTTTCCCTTGTGGTATGTCGGGTTAAAGGATGATTTGGGTTTCAGGTTGGTATGTGTAGTGGATGTAGATTCCATGGGCCCTGGGCCTTCTTTTTTATCAAAGTCCTTGGAGGTTTGTTTTGCTTTAATGGAAAAATGTCTCTGTAGTGTGATTTTCCTGAGGAAATTGTTCAGATCGACATAAAGCTGGAATTCGTTAAATTTTTCTGCTGGACAGAAGGATAGTTTTCTAATAGGTTGTATTGTGCACTAGTCAAATTTGATTTTGCAAGATCAAAAATTTTTACTGCTGTGTGATTTTGTTCCTCTTGGGGCTTTGCAGACCTTGGGGGTCCTCTTTGTTTGTTTTGTTTCTTCCTTTTTTCTCTTCTTAGTTCCTCCTCTTCTACTTCTTCTACATTTTTCTTTTTCTGGGCCCCATCTTTGGTTTGAAAAAATCGGTAATGATTGAAGTTGTCCCTGAGTGTTGTTTCAAAACATAGGTTGCTTGTGGGGTCAGGGTCCCCGGGAGCGGTAAAAAGACACGGACTTGGAGGCAGTTAGGTCTGGAGATTTGGGGAGTGCTCAATGATGCTGAAGTTGCACGTGGTCAGGAGAGAATCCTCAAATGTAGAGGTCTCATTTTGGTTGGGGGTCTGGGTGGAATGAAAAACAGTAGGGGAAGGTTGAGTGGACAACCCTGGGGTAGATTGAGCGATAATGGAGATTGTTGCCAGTCTCTGGGTGGTATAGAGGGGGTAAAAATATGGGGGTGCCACTGTGGGACTTGGGTTGGATCGGAAAGGAGTGTGGTTGGTTAGTGGTGCCTATTTTGACCTAGTTTGAGGGAGAGGGGTATGTAGTTTGTTTGAGATGGTGTTAGATTTTGGTGTAAAATGTGCTATGGTGGGAGGTGGAATGGACAGTTTGGTAATTGCGTGTGCTGGTCTGGTTGGGAAGATGGAGGGAAAAAGAGGGGATGGTTTGTGGATATTGGATCTGGTATATTGTTGTATTTTGGGTTGTGCGTTTTGAGGTTTAGCTTGATATATGTGAGGGGTCCCATATTAGGCCGAGGGCGGCTGAGTAGTGGCGGCCCAGTGTGCCTATATTTGTTGATGGGTGATTTATTGCCGGTGGAGTTTTCGTTGGTCTTTCCTTGACTCTGTTTATTGTTTACGTTACTGGTTTTGTCTTTATATTTGTTCAGCCAGAACTGAATGTTGTCCGTGTTAAAGTCTGTTCTGTCCCTGTTTAGTTTGGAATTTTTCTTTTCAATTATTTCTCGTTCGTGTTGTAACAATCTACTTGTGGTCAATCGGTCATATCTACCATAATCTATATGTCCCTTGTGTTCCTGTAGGAGATCAGAATGTGTCTTGATCTGGTTCTCGTTTGTTTATAAGGCGTACAATCATGCCCTTGGCACATTCTAACATATAGTTATTCCATTCTCGTGTGAACCCCACGTCGTTCAAAAAGGACTTTTGAATCTGAGTCTTAGTCCTCGGGGACGAGAGATTCTTTTAAGTATGTTTCTAGCAGGATCCAGTCGAGGTGGTGTTGTATTTCCTCCTTCAAACTAGACTCCAGTTTATAAAACAGTTCTGCAAGTTCTTATGAGTCAATCGCCTGTTCAGAGGGTGTGTCTTTGACTTTCTCTCTGTTCAGATCGGGGTTCGTTGTGGTTTCTGACCATATACTGGTTAGCTTCTTCCGCTCGTGTAGTCGATGTTTGCAGTAGTCCATATTCGTATGTTGATAGTAGTTTGAAGTGACCTAGAGTCGCCGTATCTCAGAGTGGGAATACACTCCTAACCCGAGAACTTGGAACAATACAGTATTTTTATGGCCAGAAGATGAGAGAGGCGCTCATAGGGTGAGAATGTTTAGGGAAAACCCCTTTAGCTCCAAAAACAGGTGGAGTTCGTTTACCCACCTGTGCCAGTCGCACCAGAATTGGGTGCAACTATGTTGGAGGGGGGTTATAAGGAATGTATAGGTGACGGGTTGGTGCTGCCAGATACGTCTGAATGTCCCTGGGGCGATGGCCGTTTAGCCACTTGGGAAACTGGTATAACTGGTATTTGAGCTTGTCACTATATTGCGAGCTTGTCAGTGGACGATCAACAGGCGCATAACCACAACCCGGTACTGGATGCAACAAGTTTATTACAGAGACAACGCGTTTCGGGGTCTTAGCGTCCCCTTTATCAAGTCTACAAGAAATTGTGTGATAAAAAAGGATTTGATCTAAAACATGGATAAAAATGTGAATGAAAATGAACATAAAATTAATAAATAATAAAGTCAACATAAGAGTCACTGGTCCTATATATACCATTATATATCTAGAACATAAAATGATTCCTTAAACAATTGAAGATAATGTTTGAATATGGACTGTAATATATATGAATGAGTATATGTTTTTTATATATGGTAATAAAAGGCTTTGTAATCTAGGGTTATAACCATTGGCACCATTCATCACCATCCCAATACCATCAATTTCCTCGATACAACAGTTATGAAGACACTGACCTGAACCCTTACCACTGACCTTTACCGCAAACCTACTGGTCGTGACAACCTTTTGCATTTTTCTAGTTTCCACTCACCCAACAGGAAGAAATCCCTCTTTAACTTCCAATTTGAGAGAGTTAGACGCATAGTCAAAACAGATGCTAATGGCCAGGTGAGACTAGCTGAAATGAAACAACGTTTAATAGACAGGGGATATCCCCAATAATTCCTACAGATATCTGATCAACCTCAAAGTCCCAGGCCCAAGAACTCTAAAAAATGCATCGCCTTTGTACAAACTTTTCATCCTGCTACTAATAAGGTTTTAAACATTGTTAGAAATCATTGGCCACTGTTATATAAAGCTTATCCAACTGAAGTGGAGTTCCGAAATCCCATCTTACCCTGTACACGTCGTACTAAAAATCTGCGTGACTTATTGGTGAAAGCAGATATTGGTTCTTTAAGAACCATCCCTAAGCAAACTTTCCTATGCACCCAAAAGAAAGGCACATTCCCTTGTATACACTGCTTTCAATGTTCTAATGCAGGCATGCTCAACCTGCAGCCCTCCAGCTGTTGCAAAATTACAACTCCCAGCATTCTCGGACAGTGTACAGCTATCAGCCTACACCAGGGCATGGGGGAGTTGTAGTTTTACAACAGCTGGAAGGCCGCAGGTTGAGCATTCCTGTTCTAATGTACAGAAGGGCTCTCATATATATCACCCACAATCTCATATATATCACCCACAATTGTGATTGGTTATGTAAACACAAGTCTACCATTAGCCGTTAAAACCTACTGATACCAGTACCAGCACATTTCCACTCGGCTGTCCACTCCGTCTCACAATTAAAATTGCAGGTGATTGAACACATAGCACCATCTAGGAGAGGAGGGGACCAAATAAAAGGACTCAAAACCTGTGAAGCATTTTAAATACATGAACTGGATAGTCTAGAACCAAAAGGGATGAACAGGGATTATGAAATTCAGAGCTTGATCTAGAATCGTATTTACACGTAGCATAGGGCTCATGGATAGTTTTTTTTTATCATGTAAATTGGTAACTTGCTATATCTAAACATATGTTTGGATATATAGACACATATGATTATTTATGTGTGTATATATTACATTGTACAATTTTCTACTGCATATACTGTTTACTGACACTATTATCTTTATTCATTACAGATCCACTAGTATTGGTATCTGACCCTGGTGTTACCTGAATTGGGCATCCTTTATATGCTTTCTTCTATGTTTTCTTTCTTATTTTCTTTCTTGATGGATTCTCTTAGAGATATTTTTTGAAAAAAAGATTAAAAAAAAAACTATTTTAAAAAATTCTTTGTTTATTCTTTTTAATTCTTTTCATTCATTTTTTTCATTTTCTCATTCTCTTCTTTTCCCTCAATTTTACCTTATATTCTCTCTTTATTTTCATTTTATTTTTATTTACACTTATATTATTTTTATTTTTACCTATTATTATAACTTTTTTTTTTACTTATTATTAGAGATGAGCGAATCGAAACTGATGAAGTGGAATTCGATCCCAATTTCAGAAAAATTTGATCCGCACCAAAGCCGAATTTCCTCACGATTCGTGGTAATGAATCACATTTTTTCCTAAAATGGCTGCTGCACGTGTGAGGACATGGAGCAAGGAACTCTGGGAAGTTAGGATCACCCATAATGCCATGCATGCAGCCAATCAGCAGCCAGCCAGCCCGCCCTGTGATGTCACAGCCCTATAAATAGCCTCAGCCATCTTGGATTCTGCCATTTACCAGTGTACTCAGTGCAGGGAGAGATGTCAGCAGGCTCTAGGGACAGTGTAAGAAAAACGTCATTGTGCTAAAAAAATTATTTACAAGTGCAGGGAAAGATTATTCAAGGTGTACGGAAAGGATTGGGATGAATCATTCTGCAACATTTATGTTGAACAGGGTTCAGTAAGGCAGTTTACAGCCTGGGTAATAAAAACAATCCTATTACACCTTGCTGCACTTACTGGGGATCCAAATTGCCATTATACAGCTCTGTAATTCCAGCAAACCGTTCTTATTTGCCCAAATATTCACGAAATATCGGAATTCGAATATTGCCCTGCCGCTCATCACTAGTTATATGTTCTAAAGCTGTTTGTAGCGTGTACTAGCAAAAAAGAAAAATATTTTGGCAGAGGGATGACTTCTGGCTCTCCACCTTGTTGGACCCTCGCTACCGGTCATTTTTACACCCGCTGTGAGGGAGGACAAACTGAACTACTATAGAGACATCCTATGTAGTCAGTTGGCCGCTGCCTATCTGCGCCATCGTTCATCCTCTTGCAGGTCTGACCGGGGGCTCTGCGCTCACGTTCCTCTGCCATGGCTGCTATGGCAGGGTGGGGGTAGGTGCAGTTCCATCAGCAGCAACTTGAGTCTAGAGTCGCTGATGAGCGGCTTTCTTCACCCTCCTAGTGAAGAAACTACTCACCAGCAGCAGGTAGACCTGGAGCAGGACTTGAACCAGCAGGTGGTGGCATACTTGGACAGCATCCTGCCACCCCCATTGAAGATCCGCTGGACTACTGGCCAGCCAAACTGGATTTGTGGCTGCGACTGGCAGAGTTTGCCCTGGAAAAGCTGTCTTGCCCGTCCAGTAGTGTGGCATCAGAGCGGGTGTTTAGTGCGAGCGGAGCAATAGTTACCCCAAGAAGACCTCACCTGTCCACCCAAAATGTGGAGAGACTGACCTTTGTCAAGATGAATCAGACGTGGATCAGCCAGGATTTACACCCACCAATGCCTGATGCATCAGATTAGATCATCCATGCTGCTTCACCCAAACCTTGACAAGAGACCGGTTTCTTTTAGCTACCTGCCTCAGCTACTATTCTGATGCTGCCACCCATCTGATGCCACACATCCGATGCCAAGTGCTCCTTCTTACACCCCCATCGTCAGCGGGTACTGTTATTGCCACCCACCTCCCCAGTCTGTAACTGGGTCACTCTGTGGTCTCCTGATGCAGCTGCCACCTCACCACTATGTCACCTTTCCACACTGTGGCCGCCTGATGCTGATGCCACCTCCACGTTATGTCACCTTGCCACTCTGTGGCCTCCTGATTCTGCTGTAACCTCCACACTATGTTACATTGCCACTCTGTGGTCTCCTGATGCTGCTGCCACCTCCCACTCTGTCACTGGGTCACTCTGTGGTCTCCTGATACTGCTGCCACTTCCACACTATGTCACCTTGCCACTTTGTGGTCTCCTCATTCTGCTGCCACCTCCACAGTATGTCACCTTGCCACTCTTTGGTCTCCTCATGCTGCTGCCACCTCCACATTATGTCACCTTGCCACTCTGGTCTCCTGATTCTGATGCCACCTCCACACTATGTCACCTTGCCACTCTGTGGTCTCCTGATTCTGCTGCCACCTTCACACTGTCATTCTGCCACTCTGTGGCCCCCTGATGCTGCCACCACCTCCCCACTCTGTCATTGTTCCACTCTGTGGCCTCCTGATGCTGCTGCCACCTCCACACTGTCATTCTGCCACTCTGTGGCCCCCTGATGCTGCCACCACCTCCCCACTCTGTCATTGTTCCACTCTGTGGTCTCCTGATGCTGCTGCCACCTCCCCACTCTGTCACTGGGTCACTCTGTGGTCTCCTGATACTGCTGCCACTTCCACACTATGTCACCTTGCCACTTTGTGGTCTCCTCATTCTGCTGCCACCTCCACAGTATGTCACCTTGCCACTCTTTGGTCTCCTCATGCTGCTGCCACCTCCACATTATGTCACCTTGCCACTCTGGTCTCCTGATTCTGATGCCACCTCCACACTATGTCACCTTGCCACTCTGTGGTCTCCTGATTCTGCTGCCACCTTCACACTGTCATTCTGCCACTCTGTGGCCCCCTGATGCTGCCACCACCTCCCCACTCTGTCATTGTTCCACTCTGTGGCCTCCTGATGCTGCTGCCACCTCCACACTGTCATTCTGCCACTCTGTGGCCCCCTGATGCTGCCACCACCTCCCCACTCTGTCATTGTTCCACTCTGTGGTCTCCTGATGCTGCTGCCGCCTCCCACTCTATTGATCTATGTGTAATTTCAAAAATATTCTGGGCCCAAAAGGGGTCATTTTGTTCTACACCTTGAGGCTTGGCACGCACACCTTAGCGCACGCGCACCCGAGGTAACGGGATGACGCGCGCTTTAATGGGACGCTGTTTCTCCTCATATTTGGTGCATATACATTGTGGACGGAAGCCTATCCCTTTGAGCGATGACTACCTTCTATTTCTTCCTATAGCGGCACCAGGTACTCCCTTCTGTAGTATATAGTGTATATTATATGCATTTCTTTTGTCTCTTACGTTTTACTCTTATTTTACCCTTTAATGTCATGTCCACAATTGGCATGTGTATAACCAGATATAGCCTTACAAGATCCCTTGCAATCTACCTATAGAGCTACCACTATTACCACTAATCGTTACTATGGGATTCGGCGTACCTCAAAGACACAACTGATTTGGAGCGACCTTTTATGAAATTGTGTTCATTATTATTATTATTTTTATTGTCATCTTCCTAAATAATTTTCTTATGTATTTCTAATATATAATTAAATCTGGAACATTTAAATCATGTAATTAATTATGATTATACCAAATATCATATATTTGATAATACTTACCACTGCCATATATCTGTATGAATCATGTCATTTATGTTACTTCTTTTCATTCTGTTGTAGTTTGATAAAGGCCAAAATAGGCCGAAACGTAACTAAAATCAGATTTAATAAAGTATAACATTCACTGAAGACAGGACGACTCGTGATATTTCTGGAGTTTTTCCATATATTATTCCATGGGCTGGGAACCCAACTCCTAGAAATCCAAACAACAGTGAGTGGTGTGCACCTAAGCAACTATTTATCATCTCCTCAGCAGCACAGGGAAAAGGAGGAGGGGCTGTGGCCACTGCGCCACCAATAATAATAACTAAACCGTTAATACAAATACAGGAGGCGGGTGACGGCAGCAGAAACACATAGCCGGCACCCGACCTCTATGACAGGGAGCTGGGATCAGCTGCAGTTAACCCCTCAGGTGCCGCTTTGTATTTGTATTAATGGTTTAAAAACATTGGTGGTGCAGTGTGCCCCCAACCCCCAGTATAAAATTATTGGTGGCCACAGGGTCCCCTCCTCCTACTCATTGGTGGTGCAGTGGCGATTGTGATCAGAGCCCTAGCAGTGTAATCGCGGGGCTCCCATCGGTTACCATGGCAGCCAGGATGCTACTGAAGCCCTGGCTGCCATGGTAAGCTCCCTGCTGCTGTGTGCACTAAGCACAGGGCAGCAGGGATAGTGTAAGTCCTATTCACCCTAATGGAGCTCTATTAGGGTGAATAGGACAAGTGTTCTAGCCCCTAAGGGGAAATAGTTATTAAACAAAAAGTAAAAAAAAGTTTAAAAAAACACTAAAATATTAAGTATAAACCACCCCCTTTCCCAATTTTACTTATAACATATATAAACAATAAATAAATAAACACATTACATATCGTCACAACTGAAAAGTCCAAACTATTAAAATATAAAAAATATCTCCTATGCGGTTGATGCTGTAACAGAAAAAAAATGCACGATTTGTCATTTTTTGTCACCTTGTCCCCCAAAAATACTATTGGACTGTTTGATTATGGGCCGGACGTTCCATAAAATGCGGAATGCACGCAGCTTTTTGGTGTTTTATTTTTTCTGCGTGGTATCGAATGGTATAGAGTATCGCAATCCTTTTTATAGTATTGAAATCGAATCAAAATTTTGGTATCGTGATAACCCTAGTGGGAGCAAGGCGACCAACAAACATGGCTCAGTTAAACCAGTTTTTCAGGAAGAATGGGCCCAAATTCCAACCAACTATTGTGAGAGGCTTGTGGAAGGATATCCAAAAACGTTTGACCCAAGTCAAACAGTTTAAGGGCAACGGTACCAAATATTAATTAAATGTATGTAATCTTTTGACTTTGCAGAAAGTAATAAAAGGCCTTAAAACATTCTCTCTCTCATTATTCTGGCATTTGGCAAATAATAACAATTATGGTGATCCTAATTGACCACAAATAGGAAAGTTTTATTCTGATTTCATGTGTCAGATATTGAGAAAAACATGCATATGTGTCTTTTAATATAGAGTATGTAAACTTCTGGTTTCAACTGTATATATTTATATATAGTGTGTGTGTGTATATACATATATATATATAAATATATATATATATATATATATATATATATATATACTGTATATTTATATATAGTATATATATATATATATACTATATATAGTGTGTATATATAAATATATATATATATATATATATATATACTATATATAGTGTGTGTGTGTGTATATATATACAGTATATATATATATACTATATATACTATATATATATATATATATATATATATATATATATATATAAGTCAGTAACAGCACATCAGAAGTCAGAAAGGTGTTTTTATTCACCCATGTGGTACGACATTTCGGCCTAAACTTGAGCCTTTTCAAGCTTGAAAAAGGCTCAAGTTTGGGCAGAACGTCGTACCACATGGGTGAATAAAAACACCTTTTGACTTCTGGATGTGCTGTTCGCTTTCGGACTTATTTTGGGAAAGAAGCCTATTCCCATTGAACGTGCACCCGCCTGCTCCTATAGTCAGTGCCGCCATTTTTCGTGTATATATATATATATATATATATATATATATATATATATACTGTATATCTAATATATAACACAGGTACATCAGGTGTCCAGGAAGATTTTAAATCGTCTCAGCTGTCTAGCACATACCGTTCCTGAGATATTCTTAAAAATGCATTAGCCAATAGAAAACTGGTCACATGACCCTTATCAGCCAATAGAAGCTCGCATGCCCATAGTCTCCACATACAGTTGTGTTCAAAATTATTCAACCCCCACTGAAATTGAGTGTTTTGGCCAGTTTGACATTGATTTTGATCATTTCAGTCATCTTGTTTACAATTAAATCAAAGAGGCACTTGTAAGTCAGAGAAATATAACATAACATTTATAATGAAATAACCACAAATGTCTTTTCTGTGCTCACATCATTATCAGTTTTATTCAACCCCAAGTGACATTCAATCTTAGTACTTAGTACAACATCCTTTTCCAGTTATAACAGCTTTTAACCGCTTGTCGACCGCCTAACGCACGGATGCGTCCAGGCGGCGGCAAGTTTGTTCCTCCTGGACGCATTCGTGCGTCATCTCGCGAGAGGCGAGATTTGCCGTGAACGCACGCGCAGTGTTCACAGCAGAGCACGGCTCTGCAGTGATTCTACAGCCTGCCAGCGATGATCAATCGCTGGCAGGCTGTAAATGTAAAGTAAATTAGATCAAACATGTATATCAGACGCTGTTTTGTTAACAGCGTCTGATATACTGCTACCTGGTCCTCTGGTGGTCCCATTTACTGGGATCGACCACCAGAGGACCAGGGAGCTATGTAAAGTTGCACCAAACACTACACTAACCCCCTAACTTATTAACCCCTTGTTAACCCCTGATCACCCCATAAAGACTCCCTGATCACCCCCTGTCACTGATCACCCCCTGTAAGGCTCCATTCACATGTCCATATGTGTTTTACGTATCCGCAGTATCCACGGATCTGCGCCGCGGATCCGCAAAAACACGGACACCGTCAATGTGCTTTCCGCATTTTGCAGATCCGCACATTGCCAGAACTATATAGAAAATGCTTTTTCTTGTCCACAATTGCGGACAAGAAAAGGGCATGTTCTATATTTTTATATGGAATGGAAATGCAGACTCGTAAGTGCGGATCCGCAATTCCGGATCCGAGCGCGACAACATCTGTCCCCATAGAAATGAATGGGTCCGCAATTCCGCTCCGCAAACAGAATTTCGGACGTGTGAATGGGGCATAAGGGTCCCTTATCACCGCCAGTTAGTTAGCTACTTGTTAGGTAGTTAGCGCCCAGCCCACCGCACCGCAGTCACTCATTTTGGCAGAGATTTTTTCATCCACGATGATCGATGCGAATGAAAAATCTGTGCAGTTCATTTTTTTCTTTTTCAGCCCAGAGGCTGAACGGAAAAAAAAAAATCTCCTTACCCGTATGCTCAATATAAGGAGAATCGCAGAAACTCCTAATGCTGGCCATACGTGTAATGATTGCGGAGACCCTCAAATGCCAGGGCAGTACAAACACCCCACATGTGACCCCATTTTAGAAAGAAGACAAAAATTTAAAAAGTTGTCGTTTACAGCGATATTTCTCACACAAAGTATGGGTATATATAAAAATACACCCCAAAACACATTGCCCTACTTCTCCTGAGTACGGCGATACCACATGAATGACACTTTTTGCAGCCAAGATGCGCAAGGGGCCCTAAAACCAATGAGTACCTTTAGGATTTCACAGGGCATTTTTACGCATTTGGATTCTCACGCTTTAGGACCCCTAAGATGCCAGGACAGTATAAATACCCCACTTGTGACCCTATTTTGGAAAGAAGACACCCCAAGGTATTCCGTGAGGGGCATGGTGAGTTCACAGAAAAAAATTTTTGCCACAAGTTAGCGGAAATTGATATATTTTTTTTTTTACAAAAGTCTCATATTTCACTAACTTGTGACAAAAATAAAATTTTACATGAACTCACCATACCCCTCACAGAAAACCTTGGGGTGGCTTCTTTCTAAAATGGTGTCACTTGTGGGTTATTTATACTGTGCTGGCATTTTAGGGCCCCTAAAGCGTGAGAAGAAGTCTGGAATCCAAATGCGTAAAAATGCCATGTGAAATCCTAAAAGTACTCATTGGTTTTAGGGTCTCTTTACGCATCTTGGCTGCAAAAGTGGCACACATGTGGTATTGACGTACTCAGGAGAAGTAGGGCAACAAGTTTTAGGGTGTATTTTATATATACCATACTTTGTGTGAGAAATATCGCTGTAAACGACAACTTTTAAATTTTTTATACAAAGTTGTCAGTTTACAGAGATATTTCTCTCACCCAACATGGGTATATGTAAAAATACACCCCAAACCTCATTGCCCTACTTCTCCTGAGTACGGCGATACCACATGAGTGACACTTTTTGCAGCCCGGGTGCGCAAAGGGGCCCAAATTCCAACGAGTACCTTTAGCTTTTACATGGCTCCTCTCAATTTAGCCCCGCCCAAAATGCCAGAACAGTAAACACACCCCACAAATGACCCCATTTCGGAAAGTAGACACCCCAAGGTATTCACTGAGGGGCATAGTGAGTCCGTGGGAGATTTTATTTTTTGCCAGAAGTTAGCAGAAATGGAAACTTTATTATTTTTATTTTTATCCTCAGAAAGTGTCGATTTCCGCTAACTTGTGAAAAAAATGAAATCATACATGAACTCACCATGCCCCTCTGCGAATACTTTGGGGTGTCTTCTTTCTAAAATGGTGTCATTTGGGGGTATTTATACTTTTCTGGCATTCTAGCACCTGAAGAAACATGACAGGTGCTCAGAAAGTCAGAGCTGCTTCAAAATGCCGAAATTCACTTTTTTGCACCATAGTTTGTAAACGCTATAACTTTTACCCAAACCAATAAATATACACTTATTGGATTTTTTTATCAAAGAGATGTAGAGCAATAAATTTTAATAGCAAAAAGATTAATAGCAAAAAAGTAAAAATGTCAGCAGAAATGAAATACCACCAAATGAAAGCTCTATTAGTGAGAAGAAAAGGAGGTAAAATTCATTTGGGTGGTAAGTTGCATGACGGAGCAATAAACGGTGAAAGTAGCGCAGTGCAGAATTGTAAAAAGTGGCCTGGTCATTAAGGCCTCATGCACACGAACGTGGGGCAGCCGCAGCGGATCGCGGACCCATTCACTTGAATGGGTCCGCGATCTGCCCGTTCCACAAAAAGATAGGACATTTTCTATCTTTTTGCCGGACGAAGTACGGAACGGAACCCCGCGGAAGCCCTCAGTAGTGCTTCCGTAGTGTTCCGTTCCGTCATTCCATTCCGCATCTCCGGATTTCCGGACCCATTGAAATAAATGGGTCTGCATCCGTGATGCGGAATGGCCACGAATGGTGCCCGTGTATTGCGGATCCGCAAATGCGGTCCGCAATACGGGCACGGGTGCACACGTTCGTGTGCATGAGGCCTAAGGGTGTTTAAGCTAGGGGCTGAAGTGGTTAAATGTGAAGCATAGCTTGACACAAGTGTCTTGCAGCGATCTACGGGTATCTTCGCCCATTCTTCATGGGCAAAAGCCTCCAGTTCAGTCACATTCTTAGGCCTCTTGCACACGGGCGTCATGTTTGACGCCGGATAAGAGGCGGGTGCGTTGCGGGAATCGCCGCAATTTTTCCGGCGTGTGCTAACGTTTGTAGTGCGTTTAGCACGCGCGTGAAAAAATCCGCATGCTTGGTACCCAGACCCGAAGTCAGACTTCATCACTGAAGTCCGGTTTGGGATGAGTATTCTGTATATGTAATTATTTTCCTTTATAACATAGTTATAAGGGAAAATAATCGCATTCTAATTACAGAATGCAATGTTCCCGGGCTATAGAGGGTTAAAAATAATAAAGAGTTAACTCACCTTCTCCCATTGTACGCGCAGAGCCCCAGAACGTCTTCTCTCTTGATGATTGCTTGCTTCAGGACCTGTGGTGACGTCACAGGGTCACATGGTCCAATCATAGAAGCATTTGAGTGGACCATGTGACCCATGTGATCCTTTGACATCACGGCAGGTCCTTCATCCAACATCTGTTCTCAATCGGATTTAAGTCTGGTGACTGCGATGGCCACTTCAAAATGTTCCAGCCTTTAATCTGCAACCATGCTCTAGTGGACTTGGAGGTATGCTTGGGATCATTGTCCTGTTGAAAGGTCCAACGTCTCCCAAGCCTCAGCTTTGTGACGGACTGCATCACATTTTCATCCAATATCTCCTGGTACTGAAGAGAATTCATGGTACCTTGCACACGCTGAAGCTTCCCTGTACTTGTAGAAGCAAAACAGCTCCAAAGCATGATTGACCCCCGCCATGCTTCACAGTAGGCAAGGTGTTCTTTTCTTCATAGGCCTTGTTCTTCCTTCTCCAAACATAGCGTTGATCCATGGGCCCAAGCAGTTCTAATTTTGTTTCATCAGTCCACAGAACACTGTCCCAAAACTTTTGTGGTTTGTCCACATGACTTTTGGCATACTGCAGTCGACTCTTCTTATTCTTTGGAGACAGCAAGGGGGTGTGCCTGGGAGTTCTGGCATGGAGGCCTTCATTACGCAGTGTGCGCCTTATTGTCTGAGCTGAAACTTCAGTACCCGCATCTGACAAATCTTTTTCAGTTCCTCAGCAGTCACACGGGGACTTTTCTCCACTTTGTGCTTCAGGTAGCTCACAGCAGTCGAAGTCAGCATCTTCTTTCTGCCACGACCAGGTAGCGTTTCAACAGTGCCCTTTGCCTTGAATTTGCGAATGATGCTTCCTATGGTGTCTCTTGGTATGTTTAACATCTTTGCAATCTTCTTATAGCCATTGCCCTTCCTGTGAAGAGAAATCACCTCTTCTCTTGTCTTCCTGGACCATTCTCTTGACTTCACCATGTCTGTAAACACACCAGTAAATGTCTAGAAGGAGCTGAGTATCACAGTCATTTTACATCTGCCTAATTGGTGCTTATTCTGCTTGATTGCTGCTCCTTGACATCCAGAGGTGTTTTCAATACCTGATTGAAAACACTTGAATGAACCTCTGTTCTTAAGAGTGGTAGTCTTTAAGGGGTTGAATAATTGTGTCAATGAAGAAATCACAAAAAAACATTTAATACTGTATTACAAAAACAATTGATGTCATTATTGTTGCATTTGGTTCTTTAAAAAGTCCTTGTAAGATTTCATTCTGAACACAATTACAAATGTACACTAAATTCCCTAAAACCCTTTACAGCATTGGGGGTTGAATAATTTTGAACACAACTGTACACACAGTTTTACACCAGGTTTCCATAACAACCCAACCATTTTTCTTCACTGCTGTAGGTCAGCTTTAAAGGGAAATGGCTCTGTGGATGACACTGTTAAGGGAGTGGAGTGCTGTGGAGGTCACAGTTAAAGAGGCAGGTAGGTTGGCCACTCTCAAAGGACGAACTTGAAAACCTGCCCCAGGTCCCAATAAGTCACGCCCCGGCTTGGTTATGCCATGCTCCCTCTCACTAGGCAGTTGATGGGGATTGAAAAATGAAAGTAAAAATCAACTTCTGTCAGCTGCAGGCGTGGGAGGGAGGGTGACTTTCTCACTGCAGTTCATGCTCAGACAGCACAGTGCTGCTGTCTGAGAGTGGGCTGTTCAAAAGGACATCCCTGTGTCCATCCAGGTTCTGCGCCGGACGGAGGATAGGGAGTCTGAAAGCCGAACTGTCCCGCCTAAAACCGGACCTCTGGCCACCCTAGGTGCAGGCTGCTGTGGAAGTCACAGTTTAGAAGATGGTCTGCTTTGGAGGTCAGTGTTAAAGGTCTTCTGTCACCCCCATTTAGCAATTTTCAGTAGCGGACATTAGCTATTTGCTAATGTCAGCTGAGTCCAAACATATCACTCTTACCTTTCTCTGTGCTGTAATTTCTGTAAAAATCGTACTTTTATATTATGCAAATTAATTCACTACCAGCAACTGGTACTTGCTGGTAGCCGCTGCATCCTCAGACTGTAAACACGCCCCTCTCCACTTGATAGCACTTGATAGACAGGGCCAGCGAGCACCCTCCTCCTGCTGGCTCTGTCTGCCCATGAAATCCCGCGCCTGTGGAGGTCACTAATAAAGGGCGGCCACTGTGGAGATCACTGTTAAAGGGAGGGCTGCTGTGGAGGTCACTGTTAAGGAGGCGGGATGCTGTCGAGGTTACTGTTAAAGGCGTTGGCTGCTGTGGAGGTCACTGATAAGGGGATGGGATGCTGTGGAGGTCACTGTTAAAGGGGTGGGCGCTGTGCAGGTCTCTGTTAAGGGACAGGGAACAGCGGAGGTTACAGTTAAGAGGACGAGCCGCTATGGAGGTCAGTGTTAAGGGGCGGGGTGCTGTGGAGGTCACATTTTAAGGGAACAGAGCTCTGTAGAGGTCACTGTTAAGGGGCGGGTGATTGTGGAAATCACTGCTAACGAGACGGGGTACTGTGGAGGGCACTAATAAACGGGCGGCCGCTGTGATGGTCACTGTTAAAGGGAGGGCACTGTGGATGTTACTATTAAGGGCAAGCCTCTATAGAGGTCACTGTTAAAGGGGTGGGGTACTGTAGATGTCACTGTTATAGTGGATACTGACAATATCTTTTAACGACACATACAGACAATAAATTAAATATATGAAATATACCCGTGCCAAGCCGGGTCCTTCTGCTAGTATAAATATATATATACTTCTATGTTTTCATGTGTTTACTATAGATCAGTTAGTAAGTACATTTTGTTTATTCAGTATTTGCCACTTATTTAGCATTCTGCAGTTTTGGGTATATGATTTTCATTATTTCCTGTCCCTGGAACTCCTCATTAAACACATCATAGTTGTGTTAATCTGTTTTCTGTGAATGGAATGTATTTCCAGTCATGCGTGTGTATGAACATAAGCATATTTGCCAGGGCTCCATTGATCTTCTTATGTCTGCGAGTTACCGCATTCATCCCATGTCTGCTTCACAGGGGATTTATATGTTCCTATATATAAATTAGTATCTATATCTTTAAAACCATGGCGTTAAGTTAGAGACCCCTGAAGAAGCTAGTTCATCAGCGATTCCGATGGGGAAGGTCATGTGTGCATTCTAAAGTCTTGATGCTAAATGCTTGATTATGGGTATTGCTGCTTTATGTTCTGCATTGTATGTCATGTTTTGTTATGTTTTTTATATTTTAAGCTTACTGTGTCTGGGCACCTATGATTTTGCTTACTTTGTTTGCAGTTTGCATACTTTTATGTAGGGACACATATTTTTCCTACATAAGGTTTCTATTGTATACAGTATTTTAACTTTGTGGTGCTTAATAAATATTGGCATATTTTTATATATAGTTAATGTGTGATCTGTCCCTATAGTCCTTCTGGGTCTGTTATGTTTCACTAAGGCGGTTGATGATTAGTGATGAGCGGCAGGGGCAATATTCAAATTCGCAATATTTCACGAATATTTGGGCGAATATTAGCCGTATATTCACGAATACACGAATTCCTCATCTTCAGGCATTATCTTCTTGATTGCGAAAATTCGCATTAAAAAATTCACATAAAATTTGCATAAAAATTTACATAGACTGGTATTTAAAAAAAAACAAATATTCATTATTCGAATATATTTTGAGATTTTTTAAATATTCGCAAATTCTTGAAGTGCCGATATTAACAATTAAAATTTGCAATTCGAATATTCGGGATCAACACTATTGATGATAGGATGCTTCATTCCTGGATTAATCATTTAGCCAAAGATGTGACAATCCATTTTTTCACAAGGTAGATTCCAAAAACAGCTCCTGTAAAAAGCTGTCATAAGACATTTTCATGGGGGCTATCTACAGAATAGGCTTTATATTTCTGGTTGCTGAAGGAATGTCCACGAGACCACCACTAATCACCAGAATGGGGTTTCCTATTCCTCCTTTATGTACAGAGGAAGAGTTTGTATCATGCAGTAGTCATATATATGCCATGCCTCTCCATTCCATATCCATGGGACTGACAGAGGCAGCCCAGTGATGTACTAGCCAGTTTCTGTCAGCCTCATAGACATTGAATGGATCTTCAGGACCCATGTACCACCACTGCTCCATTCAAACTCCCCCTTTTTTATTTTATGTCTATGAAGCTGTGTGAGAGCTCATTTTTGCAGGACGATTTTGCAGTTCATGCAGTGAAGAAGGTTGTGGAGCTTGGGACCCACAATGTAATAATTGATAGGCTCCCAGCAGCACTAAGACATTTATCACCTTTCCTCTAAATCAGTCATGCTCAACCTGTGGCCCTCCAGCTGTTGCCAAACTACAAACCCCAGCATGCCTGGACAGCCTACAGCTATCAGCATACAGCATAGCATGATGGGATTTGTAGTTTTACAACAACTGGAGGGCTGCAGGTTGCGCATCCTGTTCTAAATGGGTGGTAATTGTCCTTTGTAGATGAACCCCTTTAAATAATATGTCCATATGGCAAACCATGCTCTTTGTAACGGTAAGCATATCTATATTGATGATTGTAAATATATGATGGCATTTTAAGGGTTATTCCACAAAACGTATTTGTCATCTATCCACAAGATGGTGCTAAATATAGGATATATTTCAATCTACTGCTTGATTAACTTCCATGGTGCTACAGAGAAGAAAAAGAGACAAGGGCACTTCATAGGGCAGTATATCTGTATGAATGACAAATAGGCTGATAACAGTGAAAGTACTAACTTGGGTGCTCACCTTGATAAATTGTGGGTCACAAAACGCTATATGGCCAATGTGGAGATCAGTGAGCTGTAGAGCGGGAAACTCTGGATCAAAAAGGTCCAGTATATATATATGTATATAGTAATAGGCAAAAGTAATTGCCTGTCACACTGCTAGTATGAAGAATAAAAGAAACATTAATAGTTGGATGTAATGTCCTTTATTGTGACACGTTTTGTTGCTTCCAGTGGCCCCTTCATCAGACAATGGACAAATATACATAAAACAGTAGTAGATTGACACAGTTAAATACTTTCAGGGGAGGGAAAAGACTTTAGAAGAATAAAGACTTTAGAAGAATAATAGTAATGATTGTTGGATAACTTTGCAGGATAACTGGCTGAACCGGATGGACATGTCTATTTTAGCCTTACAAACTGTATTACACAACACCTCTGTTACAAGATACCCTCGCCAGACACTTTGAAATTTTAAAGAATACCAAAACCGCCAAACCAAACGCACTATCGAATTCTGCTCATAAGCACTAACCTAGATACCAGTCCAGTCCATCTATGATCTATACGTTTAGTTAAAGAGGTTATCCAGGATCATGGATTTCAACCTGCGGCACATGTGTGAGTCTAAATCTCTCGCTAGCGCTTTAGCAAAACATTCAGACTCGCTCATGCACAGTAGGTTGTAATCCCAGGCTGGGATCACGTGGCGAATTTATAGCACATGATCTTGGAAGTGGTGGCCTACATGTTATCTCAGCTGCATCTCAGATAACCCTTTTAATAATCCTTTGCATTTAACACCTATAGATGCAGACTTAAAACCCAAATCCAATTTTTATCGTATCCACCACAAGGAAATCGTATAGAGACAGTTTTGCCCTCATCTCTATTGAATTTGGAAACCTTAATGTGGCTTTGGAATATAAAAAGAATCTCGTTAAGTTAAAAACCACAGAACTCTTGGGGCTCATGGACACGACCGAATGGGGTCTGCGATCCGCATCCGGTGGTCCGCACCGCAAAAGTAGTGCATGCAAGACTTTTTGCAATGCGGAGGAACGGACAGAAAACCCATGGAAGCACTCTGTAGTGCTTCCAATCCTGGCCTCCGTTCCGCACCACATCTCCCGGATTGCAGACCCATTTAAGTGAATGGGTTCGCATCCGTGATGAGGAGTGCATATGGCCATATACTTGAGCTCTTAAGGCCCCTTTCACACGGGCGAGTATTCTGCACGGGTGCAAACGCGATGTTGACGCATTGCACACGCACTGAATCCGGACCTATTCATTTCAATGGGGCAGTGCAGATGAGCGGTGATTTTCCAACATCACTTGTGTGTTGCATGAAAATCGCAGCATGCTCTATATTCTGCGTTTTCACACAACGCAGGCCCCATAGAAAGGAATGGGGCTGCGTGAAATCGCGAGCATCCGCAAGCAAGTGCGGATGCGGTGTGATTTTAACGCATGGTTGCTAGGAGACGATCGGGATGGGGACCCGATCTTTATTATTTTCCCTTATAACATGGTTATAAGGAAAATAATAGCATTCTCAATACAGAATGCTTAGTAAAATGTGGACTGAGGGGTTTAAAATACAAAAAATTATCCACTTGATCACGTAGTTGGCGATCTCTTCTTTCTTCTTTAATCATGAGCTGCTGGCTAAAGGACCTGTGGGGACGTCATCACATGGTGGACCATGTGATGAGGTCAGTGACGTCACCACAGGTCCTGAAGAACGAACAGGAGACAGGCAGCAACGCGATCAATTAGAGGAGGTGAGTTAATTATTATTATTTTTTTAACCCTCAATTGACCTTCTACTAAGCATTCTGTATTAAAGAATGCTATTATTTTCCCTTATAACCATGTTATAAGGAAAAATAATAAAATCTTCACTACAACCAACCCGAACTTCATTGAAGAAGTTCGGGTTTGGGTACCACATTAAGTTTTTCTCACGTGAGTGAAAACGCATTGCACTCGTGCGGAAAAACTGACTGAAATTACGTGCGCACTCGCATGATTTCCCGCCACGCACCCACATCTTATCCGGCCCCAATCCACAACGCCCGTGTGAAAGGGCCTAAGCCTTCTGGAAAAATTTGGTAATTAGACATGCAGATAAAGGTGAAGGGTTTATAATATATAAATACAAGATAAACAGGAACTTTGTATGTCATGAAAGGCTATTATAGTATTGTCAATACTGATCCCACTCATGTGTAACTGAAACAACTGATTAAATAAGGCCTTCAATTAAGGGATTAGCAAAGAGAAAGAATTCCTCATCATTATCCCCTTTAGGACCCGGCCATTTTTTTCTTTTTGTTTTAGTTTTTACTTCCAGCATTCCCATTGCTATAACTTTTTAAATTTTCCATTCACATAGCTTAGTGAGAGCTTGACTTTTCTGTCCAGGCTGTACTTTCTAAAGCACCATATAGAATTGCATACAATGTAGTGAGAAGTGGTAAAAATAAAAATTCAAATGGGGTGGAATTATGAAAAAAAAAACAACAACACAGTTCCGCCACAGATTTATGGCTTTTGTTTTTACAGTGTTTCCTATATGGTAAAACTGTCCTGTTACTTTAATTCTCCAGGTCACTATGATTATAGTGATACCACATTTGTATAGTTTTTCTTGCTTTTAAATACTGGAAAAATATAAAAAAATGTTTTCTTTGCATCACCATATTAAGATCCCCATAACTTATTTATTTTATGTATATGGAGCTGTGTGAGAGCTCATTTGTGTGCCTGTCTTTTTAGCGTGGCGTGATGACGTGAGGACGTGAGGTCCACGCCTCGTTCTCCTCCAGGCCTCTCATCCCCCTTGGCGTTTGTTAAGGTTTCCTGCCTCGGTGCCGGGATTGATTCGGTGTTTGCCTGCTGATGAGCTGGCTGGTTCGTGTTGCCTCCTGCCTTCTGCTGGTGTGGTCTCCATGCCGCTTGTCTTCTGTGCGGTCTCTTTGGGCTCATGTTGCTCCTGCTGCGGGTCGGTGGCTCGGTTGTGTCTCCCTACTTGCCTGCTTCTCTCGCGCTGCCCTCTGCCTGGCTGCTGATCGACGGAACCCACTCCCTCCGGTCTTCTGCGCATGTGTTCCCACCCCTCCTGCCTCTCTGGATTACCTGTTGTATGGAGGTTCTCTGCATGGACACGTGAGAGCACCGAATGGTGCAAATTTGTTTTTTTACTCCCCGCTTTTGTATAGTATAGTTTACAGTTCCCTTGGTTAAATTAAAAGCAAGCTGCATGTGTATGCACATAAATAAAGTGGAAAAAAATTGAAAAAAAAAGAGAAAAGAAAGAAGAGAAAGGAAAAAGTATATAAAATCAAAAAAAAAAAGGAAGAGAAAAGAGAAGAAAGAAAGAAAAAAAAAGAAGGGGAGAGGAAAAGAACGGTAAGGAGGAAGGAAAAAAGGAGAAAGAGAAATAAAATAAAGAATTAAAAGGACAGAAGGAAGGAAAAAGGGAAAAAAAGGATTTAAAGAAAGATAAGAAGAAGACTAAAGGAAAGGAAAGGAAAGAAAATTAAAAGAAAAGAAAGGGGGAAATTTTAAAAAATTAAAAAATTGCACCTAAACGCCGCTCAATAGACTCTTCTGCAATTAGACAAGGAGTAAAATCAATTGACGTGGGGAAAATTGAGCACTTTTTGAAATCACCTGGTGCTCAGGAAAAGGGACATTTAAAGGGAGACCTATAAAAAGAATGTTAATATCTCCTCTCCAGATGATCCTCTGAGGTTGAACATGTGGATGCGGACATGGAGGGTGGCAAGGAAGAACTTTATAGTCGCTCGAAGTAGACCCAGCAGTTATGGAAGAAATTCTATTAACTGTTAAAAATAATGGAACGTTAATACAAAACATGGCGACGCAGTTGGGGTCAGTACAGAGTGATATATCATTGATCCGCGATGATTTGACGAAAATCCGAGAGCGTGTCCTTAATATGGAGAAAATAGTCAATCATCTGCAGACAGATATTATGAAACTACAAGTAAAATCTTCGCCACTTGCCTCTGAAAATGAACGTCTTCAAGCTAATCTCGTTGACCTAGAAAATAGATCTAGGCGATATAATATACGAGTTGTTAGATTCCCAGAGGGCATGAAGGGTCAGCAATTAATGGATCAGTTAAAATCTCTGATATTTGAAAATCTGGGTAGTGAACATTTCTCCCTGCTGTTTCAGATGGAGAGGACCCATCGAGTTCCAGGAGGAAAGATAATACCAGGAAAGCCACCACGGTCAATTTTGATTAAACTATTATCATCTATAGATAGAGACGCCATCCTTAAAAGAGCTAGAGAATGTTCTCCCATTATATATCAGGGTAATAAACTATCCTTGTTTCCGGACTTTGCTCGAGACACAAGACAAGAGAAGGAGTTTTTTGACATTAAGAAGCGCTTAGCTTCCAAAGGCATTAAGTACTCTCTCTTATATCCGGCTAAACTGAGAGTGATTTTTGATGGAACGTCCCATTTTTTGAGAACCCGGATCAAGCTGTGGACTGGCTAGATCGAGCTGGCATATGATTACTTGTCAACTTTACTAAAGGGGGCTTTGGGGGGTTGGATGCCTTGGGGAGGAGTAGTGGCCAATGTTGAGAGGTTTACTGGAGGATCCGGGTAGACCACTAGAGGGAGGGAGAGGATTGGGAGGGTTCAAGCATGCCGGGTGTGTTTTTTTTTTCTTCCACTCTCCTATAAGTAATGTCAGTTAAGATTGTATCATGGAATGTAAGTGGCCTTGGAGAGAGGGTAAAAGACAAGCAGCTATGGATGCAGTGAGGAGACACCTCCCAGCAATAATTTGTCTAGTTGAAACCCATCTTACAGATATCACAGTTTCCCGGCTGGGATTGGGATGGTCTTCTCAGAAATACCACTCAACATTTAATGGCTCCTCAAGAGGAGTTTCGGTTCTGATCCATCGTGCGAACGATTTCAGTTTAATTGATTCTGAAATTGATGGTCAGGGAAGATATATTTTCCTTTATGGTAGACTCTGTGGTCAGCCGTATATACTTGCCTTTTTTACATACCTCCTCCTTTTCTATACAGGCCCCTTAATGCTCTTTTGTTATTTTTTGTAACGGAGGCCAGAGTGCCAGATCGTCTTAATGGGAGATTTTAACGTGGTTATGGATCCCAATAGGGATATAATATCCATGGATGTAGATCTAGGGAGACATACGAGGGCCTCCCCCTTTATTTCAGTTTTGCCAAGAGACTGGTTTGGTGGATATATGGGAGTACTATGGAAAGGGGAAACAGGTATACTCATGTGTCAGCAAAGGAGGGAGGGCAATGTCTAGAATTGATCTGGCTCTGACGAATAGTAGTAATTTAAAGAATATAAAAGTGATCCGATATGGGGTCAGAACAGTTTCAGACCATTCTCCTCTCTCAATAGATTTAATACCTGGGGAACAGAACGTTAGTTCGAGGTCCTTTTTTAAGCTGAATCCATACTGGCTTACCATTATTGAGAATCAGGATTCCATTAAACAGCTCATTTCCACTTTTTGAGAAACTAAGTATCCCTCTGCCAGTATCAACTCGGTTTGGGATGCCTTGAAAGCATATATGAGGGGGTTCTCATGAGTGACATTACGGCAATGAGGAGGGGCTTTAGGAAAAGGGAGGAGGAATTGGTTAAGAGGGCGACCCAGGCAACGGAACAATTCACTGCACAACATTCAGAGTGCTATAGGGAGGAGATGCAGAAAGCAAGCTTTGCCCTAAAGGAATTTTTTTTAAAAAAGCTCAGCATAGTTTATTTTTTAAAGGGCAAAAACATTTTGTAGAATCTGGGCGACCAGGCAGATTACTTACTAGAATTATTGCACAACAGGATTATAAAAAAAAGGATATTACTTTAATTTTTGGAGCTGGTGGAGAGACTGTTTGTAATCTGGAGGGAATTAGAAATGTTCTTTTAGATTACTTTTCCCGAGTGTATAGGTCAGTCCAAACCATATCCACTAACTCTATGGATCGATATCTGGATACGGTTTCTCTTCCGGTATTAACAGACTCTCAGAGGACTCTTTTAGATAGGGATGTGACTCTACAAGAGATTCAGGGGGCACTTAAAATGATATCAGGAAATTCTGCGCCGGGCCTGGATGGTCTCCTCTACGAGTTTTATCGAAAATACGGGGTTATTATTTTACCACATCTTGTTGAGGTTTTTACTCAGGCATTGCAGGGAGGTGCTCTCCCCAATTCAATGGCAGAAGTACTGATTGTTTTAATTCCAAAAAAAGATAAAGATCAACGGGAATTGGATTCTTATAGACCAATTTCCTTATTAAATGCTGATGTTAAATTACTCTCCAAGGTCCTTGCTAATAGACTCTCTAAAGTAATTACTTCTGTTATTCATCCTGATCAAAATGGATTTATGCCTGGGAGGGGTACACATTACAATTTACATCGTCTCTTCTCTAACATCCAGTCCCCCTCGGATGGCACCCGCTCCATCCTGTCTCTTGATGCCACTAAGGCCTTTGACAGGGTGGAGTGGGGGTTTCTCTGGAGGGTGATGCTAAGAATGGAATTGGCCCAAGATTCATCACGATGATACAGCTGTTATATAAAGCCCATGTAGCCAGGCTGAGGATTAATGATGTGTTGACGGGAGTTTTCCATTGGAAAGAGGAACCCGTCAGGATGTCCTCTTTCCTCGCTCCTCTTCAAAATTTACATTGAACCTCTGGCGGCTAAAGTTAGACAAGATCCGAGGATGTCAGGATTTGGAGTTATGGGAATGGAGGATCGAATTTCTCTATATGCTGATGATGTTATGTTTTTATACAACAGTCAGAAAACACACTACCTCGGGTTATGGAGATTGTTAATGCTTATAGCGAGGTCTCAGGCCTGGAAGTTAACTGGGCTAAGACTTGCCTTTTACCGTTGGATGAATTATCTACTGAAACTAGAGTCTATGGTTTGACTGTTTTTGAGTCATTGAAGTACTTGGGGATTACGGTGACCGGCAAAGTTCAAGATTATCTACAGTTTAACCCGATACCAGTATTGACTAAAATTAGATAAAAAATTAAGTATGGCAGAAAATTCCACTCACTAGAGCAGATATGATTTCTTTAATTAAAATGGTGGTACTTCCCCAATTACTTTATGTACTCCGAAACTCCCCATTTGGATTGAGGATAAATTTTTCAAGATTATAGAAAGAATGATTAACGATTTACTATGGGGGAGAAAACGTGTGCGATTTACTATGGGGAGAAAACGATATTTTGTTGCTTCACAGTTATACTTTTTAATGATTGGGAAAATAGCCCCTATATATCAAATTAACCCCCAATAAGTCACCACATTAAATAAGTAATAAAAATCAAATTTTATTTTATAATGTTAAAAATACACAAATAACAGACCAATATATCTAAAATGGATCCTCATAGAACAGGTGGACAGTAATCACACTCCACAGAGGTTTGTACCCATAAACCCTATTCACAATGTGCTAGTAGCCAATGTAATATGACTACAGCCATATGTCTGACCAGTGAATGTCACAATAAATGAATGGAAAAAGTAAATACAATCCATCCACAATATATCAACATAAGACAGGAACGCATGTCCCAATATTCAAAAGGTCGGTTACCAAAATACAAAGGGTAAAGATACAGACCGATGTGGAGGTAGTGCTTCCTCAACCCCAACGTACGTTTCGCTTCCCGCTTCTTCCGGGGCGTACATTAAACTCACGATTGCCGGGTATAAATATGCTGTAACCACTCCCTCCACAGCGGTCCGCAATCACATAGCATTCAACACATCGCGATACCCTCACAACAAGGCTGGGTTGCAAGCGTGCGTCACCGGAACCGGAAATCATCCGACCGCCATATTTGTGAAGGGCAGGTATGTGATAGATAATACCATATAAGCGTCTCAGTCTATACATAACATATTATCCGTCTATTAGCCTGAGAAAAGTCCCACATCATATGAAGTACAAAGATATGTATATAAATACATTCTTCTTGCGCAGAGGCTTATCTATCGGAATACACATCACCGGAACTAAGAGTCATCCGGTCGCCATATTCATTATGGGCATCCAAGGGAAATTAGGATACATGTATAGACATTATATCTCAGCCAGCATTTTTCAGTTCTCAGTCTAACCGGAAGAAGCGGGAAGCGAAACGTACGTTGGGGTTGAGGAAGCACTACCTCCACATCGGTCTGTATCTTTACCCTTTGTATTTTGGTAACCGACCTTTTGAATATTGGGACATGCGTTCTGTCTTATGTTGATATATTGTGGATGGATTGTATTTACTTTTTCCATTCATTTATTGTGACATTCACTTGTCAGACATATGGCTGTAGTCATATTACATTGGCTACTAGCACATTGTGAATAGGGTTTATGGGTACAAACCTCTGTGGAGTGTGATTACTGTCCACCTGTTCTATGAGGATCCATTTTAGATATATTGGTCTGTTATTTGTGTATTTTTAACATTATAAAATAAAATTTGATTTTTTATTACTTATTTAATGTGGTGACTTATTGTTTTTTTTTTTGCTAGTTGTATATTCCGCATTAATTTTGGTATTTCTGCGATGGAAGGTGTTTAATTTTCTATATATCAAATTAGTAAGAGAAGCAGGTTTTTCAGATTTTTTTTACATTATTGGAATCCAGTTATCTATCTAAGAACGCACGTGAATATACTTCCTTCTGTAGTATGTCTACAAGAGCTTGGAAGATGATTAGAAAATGGTGTAAAGTTACAACATCATTGATTTGTGCTCCATTATGGCATAATAAAAGGTTTTATACTCTTTTGAATTTGGATGCTAGCCATTACTGGAGGACAAAAAATATTCAATATCTCAGTCAAGTGGTAAAAAATTGGCAAACTTTATCTCTTTTGGAGTTCAAACAAAAGGAAAATCTGGGTGAGGTAGCATGGTACCCATTTTTCAGTTATGTTCTGCACTTTCTTCTATTCCAGACAGGCAGTTTTTTAATATAGAAGCTCCACCCTTTCTTCAAAGTTTATTACAAAAATAAAAACACATATGAAAATTAAAATTTCACATTGTTATAAACACTTAGTTAAATCTTATTTTTGGAGCGTCACTCTCCAGGACAAAAGCCTGAACCACTACACTTGAAAATTATAACTTTAACTTTAATCACACTGTAGTACAGTTTAATATTATTCACAAGATATACATAACACCGTTGTGGCTACAGAAGAGAGGATTTAGGACTTCTTCCAACTGCCCGCGTTGTGACTGCCCTGGTGCTGACCATTTACACATGTTTTGGGATTGTCCTTCAGTGAAGGAGTACTGGCATTTGGTTCAAACAACTTTAATACAAAACTCCAAATTCAAATTCCTTTTGTGCCTGGAGTATGGATCTTGGGTGATCTCTGTGAGATAGTTTGTCAGTCTTCAAAACTTCGATTTTTGGTAAAAAAAGTAAGATATTTCTATCAGTAGATTGTTATGCAGTATATTCCGGTGTCCATAAAATATACAGAGCCGTCACCATGGGAAGTGAACTCCAGCTCTCTAAATCATATGGATCTGTCTATCACATTTCACTTGTACTCCCCTCTATTTCCAGACAATGTATCCACATTCATTAAATGATTAATGTACTTTACCGCTTCTCCAGTTCTTTATCGGTGTGTACTCACACGCCGCCCGTGTCCGTGCCCTGCCGGGACCTGCCACAGCGTCCCACGTGGTCTCACCGTCACTGAGTGGCGTCCCACATGACGGTGGCGGGTGCGTCCTATTTGCTATCGATTTTCAGATGCTGGATCGCGAGGTGGTGTCTCTGTTCTTGTGGTGGCGCTGCAGGGAAATATAACACTTGCTGCTTGGTTCCTCTACAGATTGGAGCCGATTCCAGGTGTCACAGCAGAAGGATGAGGTCATCCTAGGTAAAACAGTCCTCTGTAGTTCCTGGTTTCCACCACCAGCTTGAGGGGAAAAGACTTGGCAATAGCAGGTTACTCCCTGAACGCACCACACAGCTGTACTCCCAGTCTACCACACTTCCAGACTAGGAACCACACCACACGCGATCCAGCATCTGGAAAATCAATAGCAAATAGGAAGCACTCCACCACCGTCACGTGGGACGCCACTTAGTGACGGTGAGACCACGTGGGACGCTGCGGCAGGTCCTGGCAGGGCACGGACGCGGGCGGCGTAGAGGGGAGTACAAGTGAACTGTGATAGACACATCCATATGATTTAGAGAGCTGGAGTTCACTTCCCATGGTGACGGCGCTGTATATTTTATGGACACCGGAATACACTGCATAACAATCTACTGATAGAAATATCTTACACGTATGAATATCTCCGACCCATTTGTTTTAATAACCGGACACTAACAGTTTGAGATTGCTGCAGTTGAGAGAAGTGGACTATCATTGGTGATTGGACTGGATATATAATTACGAACTTGAATTTGGATATTGTGATAATAAAAGTATGATGGTATATCTATGTGTGAGAGATATTTGAGTGCCCCCCATTAGTTTATTGTATTTGGCAAGTTGTGAATACGGTTTAGTGGGTGAACCGAGTGGAGTGCACCAGATCATATTGGTAAGGAGGGTGGAGCCGCTGTATAAAGTACTATTAATTTTTCCTGTTACTTGTATTTGATATAAAGAAAAAGTAAATAAAGATCTAAAAAAAATAAATAAATAAGGCCTTCAATTAAGTGATTAGCAAAAAGAGAAAGAATTCCTCATCATTATCCCCTTCAGGACCCGGCCATTTTTTTTTCTTTTTGTTTTAGTTTTTTACTTCCAGCATTCCCATTGCTATAACTTTTTAAATTTTCCATTCACATAGCTTAGTGAGAGCTTGACTTTTTCTGTCCAGGCTGTACTTTCTAAAGCACCATATAGAATTGCATACAATGTAGGGAGAAGTGGTAAAAATAAAAATTGGGTTCAGTATGACCCTGTTCCGTAAAGTGTTTAGGGACGGGTAGATCCTTTCTTTTCTTTTATTTTAATTCATTTCCTATCCACATTTGTTTGTAGGGCATCTACCCGTCCCTAAACACTTTACGGAACAGGGTCATACTGAACGTGAATTCAAGTGCTGGATTGTGGACCATGTTATGGTCCCTAGACGAGGTGGCAACAGAGTTGCCTTATTAAAGGGGAGAGAATTGTTCTGGATTCATGCTTTGAATACGCTGAGACCTCATGGCCTCAACGTGGAATATAACCCGATGCAGTTAACATGAAAAGTTCTGACTTGCCCACTGCCCTCTAATATGATTGGCTCTCTCTCCATGTGTGTAGTTGTTCTTTTGAAACATAATGTGCCAATATAATTATGGGTATTTAAAATATCTGAAGATATCTGAAAATATTTGTTTCTAATGATTTATGTTTTTATTTTTATAGATACTCTTTGAACGCCCACATGAGAGGAAGATGGCATACCCATGTCGATATCATTCTTCACACCACCGCATATTTTATTTTATACTTTTAATGAGCAGCGCCTCTTTGGTGATACTCAGGTGCCACTGTTGGCTGAAATGGAGAACCCCAAGGAAGGATCGTGTGACTCCTATGGTGGTTCGGATGGGCACCCGAGGAAGGACACACGGAGGTTCTCTACTGTGGTTCTTTATTAGGGTGACCATTAGGAGGGGTTTCTTACCTCGGAGAGGCATGTCCCCCACCACACCTCGAGTCTTTTGATCCATATGGCCTCTACTGGCTGTTATGGCCACTTTGCCAATGTCTAATATGGCTCCGGTTGTTCACTATAACTTTAGAGCGCTTGCCCGCTTTTCTTTAGGAGATCGGCTCTTCTGCCCATCTTCAATATGGCCGTCTCGGCCGTCTTTTCTTATTGAGCATGTCCGGAAGCAGTCATACTTACTTCCGGTCGGCGGTACAGCCGGTGTGAGGTATCTTCGATTTCCACGTTTGGGTATGTCTTATCCTTCCCCCAATGGAGGGTGTTTCCTTCCGGGTCAGTTTCTAGCACTTTATTGTACATTATCACGCTATCTTGACTGGATAGCAATTTATACACTGGTCACCATGACACTTTCATGATTTGTACGAAATTTAATAATTTGATTATTATACTGACACTATTTACATTTGTATCACTTTTACCATTGGGCCACGCCCTCTTTGTGTATCACATGATCTGTGTGTACTTCCTGTTTTTCACTATATAAGTTTGCCATGCACTTGTGTTTATTGCTTGAGAAAGGCTTTATTGTTAAGCCGAAACGTTGCCTGCCCACTTGGGTGAATAAAAGAATCTTGGATTTCCTTTGGAGTGCTGTCCGTTTTCTACGCTATATATATATATATATATATATATATATATATATATATATATATCCAGAAAATCACAGGACAGCACTCCTAGCTTCAAATAGTTCAGATGCCATCGTTATCCCCTTGGTCCTGGGGTCCAAACACAATCCAAATAAATAGGACTCCTTGGATAAAAATGTGATATTTATTCAACACATCTTTATACAGGCAACGTTTCAGCTCTCTCACAGGGCCATTATCAAGCCAAGTGAAGCATACAATAAAGTGACTGTGCATATATAGAGACATTGCAGGAAGTAAGCAGTGCTAATTTCCTGATTAGTAACACACTGGTGCATATAAAAACTCAATAAAAAAAATTCATTCTCATGTGACAATTCATGTTGTAGCAGCCTTCTAACATTCCAAGGTAAAGTGCATCACATATCTTTAATTTCTTAGTGCTTCATGTAAAGTGCAATCGTGCTTCACCCAATTGTGATAGTAGTTAAAACATCCATGGCTTGCTCAATCACAATTCACACCTGTAAGAAAACCGCAGATCACAGGAATCCATAAGCTTCAGTTACATTATGCTCTTGCCGCACTATCATCGCTCCATCTCGGCGTGTCATTCTGCTTACTGCGCCTGCGCTACCCTCATAGCATAGTGCATCATGAACCCGGCGCTCGGGGCAGGTCAATCTACGCAGCCAGGCGCTACTTGCACTAAAGACAACAGTAAATACTTTGCAAAGACACAAGCCTAGGGTATGAAATCATTATAGTTGTTACCTATATTTTATTGAGGACTAAAAATAATGTTAATCACTATCTATATCACCCACCCGGAATACTTCCCAGTGTATTTAGCAAATAGATACTTGCATCCATATACTCACACATTAAAGTCTCTCTGTAATAATGGTAACGACTAGAGATGAGCGAACACCTCGATAGTTCGGGTTCGAGAAGTTCGGCCGAACTTCCCGAAAATGTTCGGGTTCGGGATCCGAACTCGACCCGAACTTATCCCGAACCCCATTGAAGTCAATGGGGACCCGAACTTTAGGCACTAAAAAGGCTGTAAAATAGTCCAGGAAAGGGCTAGAGGGCTGCAAAAGGCAGCAAAATGTAGGTAAATGCCCTGCAAACAAATGTGGATAGGAAATGAATTAAAATAAAATAAAATAAATAAAAATTAATCAATATCAATTGGAGAGAGGTCCCATAGCAGAGAATCATGCGTCATATCACCCACCACTGGAGAAGGCCACTTTCAGTTATTTAGGCCCCAGCACCCAGACAGAGGTGAGAGGTCCCACAACAAGGAATAAGGCGTCATATCACCCACCACTGGAGAGGCCACTTTCAGTTATTTAGGCCCAGCACCCAGACAGAGGAGAGAGGTCCCACAGCAAGGAATAAGGCGTCATATCACCCACCATTGGAGAAGGCCACTTTCAGTTATTTAGGCCCCAGCACCCAGACAGAGGAGAGAGGTCCCACAGCAAGGAATAAGGCGTCATATCACCCACCACTGGATAAGGCCACTTTCAGTTATTTAGGCCCCAACACCCAGACAGAGGAGAGAGGTCCCACAGCAGAGAATCAGGCGTCATATCATCCACAACTGGAGAAGGCCACTTTCAGTTATTTAGGCCCCGGCGCCCAGATTAAGGAGAGGTTCATTCAACTTTGAGTTGCACTGCAAGATCATGGTAAAGTTAAAAAAATGAGGATTCAATAAAGAAGTGCCCGGAGTACAAGAATACATGGTTGAGGGGGAGGCAGTTATAAATGTCTATTCTGCACAAGGGAGGCACAGGTCCTGTGGGATTCATGCCTGGTTCATTTTTATAAACGTCAGCTTGTCCACGTTGGCTGTGGACAGGCGGCTGCATTTGTCAGTAATGACGCCCCTGCCGTGCTGAATACACATTCAGACAAAACGCTGGCCGCCGGGCAGGCCAGCACCTCCAAGGCATAAAATGCTAACTCTGGCCACGTGGACAATTTGGAGACCCAGAAGTTGAATGGGGCCGAACCATCAGTCAGTATGTGAAGGAGTGTGCAGACGTACTGTTCAACCATGTTAGTGAAATGCTGCCTCCTGCTAACACGTTCCGTATCAGATGGTGGTGCAGTTAGCTGTGGCGTGGAGATAAAACTTTTCCACATTTCTGCCATGCTAACCCTGCCCTCAGAGGAGCTGGCCGTGACACAGCTGCGTTGGTGACCTCTTGCTCCTCCTCTGCCTTTACCTTGGGCTTCCACCTGTTCCCCTGTGACATTTGGGAATGCTCTCAGGAGCGCGTCTACCAGCGTGCACTTGTACTCGTGCATCTTCCTATCACGCTCCAGTGCAGGAAGTAAGGTGGGCACATTGTCTTTGTACCGGGATCCAGCAGGGTGGCAACCCAGTAGTCCGCACACAGCGGCAGGATGTGAACGCCGGAACGCCGGAAGCGCGCACAGACAGCCCGCACTTTATGCAGCAGCTCTGACATGTCGGGGTAGTTGTGAATGAACTTCTGCACTACCAAATTTAGCACATGCGCCAGGCAAGGGATGTGCGTCAAACCGGCTAGTCCCAGAGCTGCGACGAGATTTCGCCCATTATCGCACACCACTAGGCCGGGCTTGAGGCCCACCGGCAGAAACCACTCGTCGGTTTGTTGTACAATACCCCGCCACAACTCCGCGGTGTGGGGTCTGTCCACCAAACATATGAGTTTCAAAATGGCCTGCTGACGCTTACCCCGGGCTGTGCTGAAGTTGGTGGTAAAGGTGTGTGGCTGACTGGATGAGCTGGTGGAAGCAGAGGAGGAGGCTACAGAAGGCAAAGAATGATGCCCTGCGATCCTTGGCGGCGGAAGGACGTCCGCCAAGGAACTCTCCGCCTGGGGCCCAGCCACTACTACATTTACCCAGTCCACGTATCTGTGGTTAGGTGGACCTTGCCACAGATGGCGTTGCGCAGTGCACACTTGATTTTATCGGATACTTGGTTGTGCAGGGAAGGCACGGCTGTCTTGGAGAAGTAGTGGTGGCTGGGAACAACATACTGTGGGACAGCCATGGACATCAGCTGTTTAAAGCTGTCTGTGTCCACCAGCCTGAATTACAGCATTTCAAAGGCCAGTAGTTTAGAAATGCTGGCATTCAGGCCCAGTGCTCAAGGGTGGCTAGGTGGGAATTTACACTTTCTCTCCAAGGTTTGTGAGATGGAGAGCTGAACGCTGCTGTGTGACACAGGTGGTGTTGTCGGGGGCACATCCTCTGTTTGTTGGGCGGCAGGTGCCAACATTCCTCCTGAGGCGGAGGAAGATGCCGAGGCAGCAGCAGAAGAGGGAGCAGTGGGAGCCAGAGTGAGTTCCTTGCTTTTAAGGTGTTTACTCCACTGCAGTTCATGCTTTGCATGTAGATGCCTGGTCACGCAGGTTGTGCTAAGGTTCAGAACCTTAATGCCTCGCTTCAGGCTCTGATGGCACAGCGTGCAAACCACTCGGGTCTTGTCGTCAGCACATTTCTTAAAGAAGTGCCATGCCAGGAACTCCTTGAAGCTGCCTTTGGGGTGCTCGGTCCCTGGTGGCGGTGGCCAGTAGCAGACGAGCTCTCTTGGCTGCGGCTGTTCTGCTTTTGCCCCCTGCTCCCTCGGTCTACGCTGTTGGCTCGGTCTCACTACTGCCTCTTCCTCTGAACTATGAAAGTCAGCGGCACGACCTTCATTCCATGTGGGGTCTAGGACCTCATCGTCCTCTGCATCGTCTTCCACACAGTCTTCCTCCCTGACCTCCTGTTCGGTCTGCACACTGCAGAAAGACGCAGCAGTTGGCACCTGTGTTTCTTCATCATCAGAAACGTGCAGACTCCGATGAGGTAGTATTCCCATGTCCTCATCATCAGGAAACATCAGTGGTTGTGCATCAGTGCATTCTATGTCTTCCACCACGGGGAAGGGCTAGGTGGATTCCCTTGGGAAACCCTGCCAGCAGAGTCTTCAAACAGCATAAGAGACTGCTGCATAACTTGAGGCTCAGACAGTTTCCCTGATATGCATGGTGGTGATGTGACAGACTGATGGACTTGGTTTTCAGGCGCCACCTGTGCGCTTTCTGCAGAAGACTGGGTGTGAGATAAAGTTGTGAGCGTGCTGGATCCACTGTCGGCCACCCAATTGACTAGCACCTGTACCTGCTCAGGCCTTACCATCCTTAGAACGGCATTGGGCCCCACCAAATATCGCTGTAAATTCTGGCGGGTACTGGAACCCGAGGTAGTTGGTTCACTAGGACGTGTGGCTGTGGCAGAATGGCTACGTCCTCTCCCAGCATCAGAGGGTCCACTAACACCACCACGACCGCGTCCGCGTCCCTTACTAGATGTTTTCCTCATTGGTACTGTACACCAAGCACCACAATAAGAAAAAAATATTTGGCCCAATGTATTGATTTCAAATTCAGGAATTTTTTTACAGGCACCTAACACTATCTGCTTATTTATTTATGTGCCTTATCACACTAATCCAGGCACAGCAGTACCCACTGATTTTGGGGAATATCTATTGTAGGGCTAGTATTTAGGCCCTGGATGAAAGGTATCCTTTTATGGACAGATTTACACTTGGAGATGCACAGTAGCGTGAGAAAAATAAGTAGGATTATGCCTTCAGCAATTGTATTTTAACACTTTGTGTAATATACCCTTTAAAGAACAGAAATACAATGGGAGATGCACGGTAGCGTGTGAAGTAATTGAGGATGACCCTCTCAGCACTTGTATATACACCTTGAGTGTAATATACCCTTTACGGACAGATTAACACTTGGCCTGCAACAGCTGGAACACTAGATTCAGGGTATTGCTATATTGGCAAATTAATTTAACCCCAGAACAAAATATATGTTTTGGCGGACACCATTATACTTTGCCAGCCACTGCTGGGACACCAGATTCAGGGTATTGCTATTTTGGCAATTGAATTTCAGCCCAGAACAAAATATACCCTGTTACGGACAGATTTTAACTCGGCCTGCAACTGCTGGAACACCAGATTGAGGGTATTGCTATTTTGGCAATTGAATTTAACCCCAGAACAAAATATACCCTGTTACGGACAGATTTAAACTAGGCCTGCAACTGCTGGAACACCAGATTCAGGGTATTGCTATTTTGGCAACTGAATTTCACCCCAGAACAAAATATATGTTTTGGCGGACACTATTATACTTTGCCAGCCACTGCTAGGACACCAGATTCAGGGTATTGCTATTTTGGCAATTACATTTCACCCCAGAACAAAATATATGTTTTGGCAGACACTATCATACTTTGCCAGCCACTGCTGGGACACCAGATTAAGGGTATTGCTATTTTGGCAATTGAATTTAACCCCAGAACAAAATATATGTTTTGGCGGACACTATTATACTTTGCCAGCCACTACTGGGACACCAGATTAAGAGTATTGCTATTTTGGCAATTGAATTTCACCCCAGAACAAAATATATGTTTTAGCGGACACTATTATACTTTGCCAGCCACTGTTGGGACACCAGATTCAGGGTATTGCTATTTTGGCAATTGAATTTCACCCCAGAACAAAATATATGTTTTGGCGGACATTATTATACTTTTCCAGCCACTGCTGGGACACCAGATTCAGGGTATTGCTATTTTGGCAATTAAATTTCACCCCAGAACAAAATATACCCTGTTACGAACAGATATAAACTAGGCCTGCAACTGCTGGAACACCAGATTGAGGGTATTGCTATTTTGGCAATTGAATTTAACCCCAGAACAAAATATACCCTGCTACGGACAGATTTAAACTAGGCCTGCAACTGCTGAAACACCAGATTCAGGGTATTTCTATTTTGGCAATTGAATTTCACCCTAGAACAAAATATATGTTTTGGCGGACACTATTACACTTTGCCAGCCACTGCTGGGACACCAGATTCAGGGTATTGCTATTTTGGCTATTGAATTTCACCCCAGAACAAAATATATGTTTTGGCATACACTATTATACTTTGCCAGCCACTTCTGGGATACCAGATTCAGGGTATTGCTATTTTGGCAATTGAATTTCACCCCAGAACAAAATATATGTTTTGGCGGACACTATTATAGTTTGCCAGCCACTGCTGGGACACCAGATTAAGGGTATTGCTATTTTGGCAATTGAATTTAACCCCAGAACAAAATATATGTTTTGGCGTACACTATTATACTTTGCCAGCCACTGCTGAGACATCATTCAGGGTATTGCTATTTTGACAATTGAATTTCACCCCAGAACAAAATATATGTTTTTGGAGGACACCATTATACTTTGCCAGCCACTACTGGGGCACCGGATTCAGGGTATTGCTATTTTGGCAAGTAGGATTATGCCTTCAGCAATTGTATTTTAACACTTTGTGTAATATACCCTTTAAAGAACAGAAATACAATGGGAGATGCACGGTAGCGTGTGAAGTAATTGAGGATGACCCTCTCAGCACTTGTATATACACCTTGAGTGTAATATACCCTTTACGGACAGATTAACACTTGGCCTGCAACAGCTGGAACACTAGATTCAGGGTATTGCTATATTGGCAAATAAATTTAACCCCAGAACAAAATATATGTTTTGGCGGACACCATTATACTTTGCCAGCCACTGCTGGGACACCAGATTCAGGGTATTGGCAATTGAATTTCAGCCCAGAACAATATATACCCTGTTACGGACAGATTTTAACTCGGCCTGCAACTGCTGGAACACCAGATTGAGGGTATTGCTATTTTGGCAATTGAATTTAACCCCAGAACCAAATATACCCTGTTACGGACAGATTTAAACTAGGCCTGCAACTGCTGGAACTCCAGATTCAGGGTATTGCTATTTTGGCAAATGAATTTCACCCCAGAACAAAATATATGTTTTGGCGGACACTATCATACTTTGCAAGCCACTGCTGGGACACCAGATTAAGGGTATTACTATTTTGGCAAGTAGGATTATGCCTTCAGCAATTGTATTTTAACACTTTGTGTAATATACCCTTTAAAGAACAGAAATACAATGGGAGATGCACGGTAGCGTGTGAAGTAATTGAGGATGACCCTCTCAGCACTTGTATATACACCTTGAGTGTAATATACCCTTTTACGGACAGATTAACATTTGGCCTGCAACAGCTGGAACACTAGATTCAGGGTATTGCTATATTGGCAAATTAATTTAACCCCAGAACAAAATATATGTTTTGGCAGACACTATTATACTTTGCCAGCCACTGCTGGGATACCAGATTCAGGGTATTGCTATTTTGGCAATTGAATTTCACCCCAGAATAAAATATATGTTTTGGTGGACACTATTATACTTTGCCAGCCACTGCTGGGACACCAGATTCAGGGTATTGCTATTTTGGCAATTGAATTTCACCCCAGAACAAAATATATGTTATGCCGGACACTATTATACTTTGCCAGCCACTGCTGGGATACCAGATTCAGGGTATTGCTATTTTGGCAAATGAATTTCACCCCAGAATAAAATATATGTTTTGGTGGACACTATTATACTTTGCCAGCCACTGCTGGGACACCAGATTCAGGGTATTGCTATTTTGGCAATTGAATTTCACCCCAGAACAAAATATATGTTATGCCGGACACTATTATACTTTGCCAGCCACCGCTGGGATACCAGATTCAGGGTATTGCTATTTTGGCAATTGAATTTCACCCCAGAATAAAATATATGTTTTGGCGGACACTATTATACTTTGCCAGCCACTGCTGGGATAGCAGACTAAGGGTATTTCTATTTTGGCAATTGAATTTCACCCCAGAACAAAATATATGTTTTGGCGGACACTATTACACTTTGCCAGCCACTGCTGGGACACCAGATTCAGGGTATTGCTATTTTGGCTATTGAATTTCACCCCAGAACAAAATATATGTTTTAGCATACACTATTATACTTTGCCAGCCACTTCTGGGATACCAGATTCAGGGTATTGCTATTTTGGCTATTGAATTTAACCCCAGAACAAAATATATGTTTTGGCGTACACTATTATACTTTGCCACCCACTGCTGAGACATCAGATTCAGGGTATTGCTATTTTTGCTATTGAATTTAACCCCAGAACAAAATATATGTTTTGGCGTACACTATTATACTTTGCCAGCCACTGCTGGGACACGAGATTCAGGGTATTGCTATTTTGGCTATTGATTTTAACGCCAGAATAAAAGTATATGTTTTGGTGTACACTATTATACTTTGCCAGGCACTGCTGGGACACCAGATTCAGGGTATTGCTATTTTGGCAATTGAATTTCCCCCAGAACAAAATATATGTTTTGGCGGACACTATTATACTTTGCCAGCCACTGCTGGGACACCAGATTCAGGGTATTGCTATTTTGGCAATTGAATTTCACCCCAGAACAAAATATATGTTTTGGCGTACACTATTATACTTTGCCAGCCACTGCTGAGACATCAGATTCAGGGTATTGCTATTTTAGCTATTGAATTTAACCCCAGAACAAAATATATGTTTTGGCGTACACTATTATACTTTGCTAGCCACTGCTGGGACACCAGATTCAGGGTATTGCTATTTTGGCAATTGAATTTAACCCCAGAACAAAATATATGTTTTGGCGGACACTATTATAGTTTGCCAGCCACTACTGGGACACCAGATTCAGGGTATTGCTATTTTTGCAATTAAATTTCACCCCAAAACAAAATATACCCTTTTACAGACAGATTTAAACTAGGCCTGCAACTGCTGGAACACCAGATTCAGGGTATTGATATTTTGGCTATTGAATTTAACCCCAGAACAAAATATATGTTTTGGCGTACACTATTATACTTTTCCAGCAACTGCTGGGACACCAGATTCAGGGTATTGCTATTTTGGCAATTGAATTTAACCCCAGAACAAAATATATGTTTTGGCGGACACTATTATACTTTGCCAGCCACTACTGGGACACCAGATTAGGAGTATTGCTATTTTGGCAATTGAATTTCACCCCAGAACAAAATATATGTTTTGGCGTACACTATTATACTTTGCCAGCCACTGCTGGGACACCAGATTCAGGGTATTGCTATTTTGGCAATTAAATTTTACCTCAAAACAAAATATACCCTGTTACGGACAGATTTAAACTAGGCCTGCAACTGTTGGGACAACAGATTCAGGGTATTGCTATTTTGGCAATTGAATTTCACCCCAGAACAAAATATATGTTTTGACGGACACTATTATACTTTGCCAGCCACTGCTGGGATACCAGATTCAGGGTATTGCTCTTTTGGCAATTGAATTTCACCCCAGAACAAAATATATGTTTTGGCGGACACTATTATACTTTGCCAGCCACTGCTGGGATACCAGATTCAGGGAATTGCTATTTTGGCAATTAGATTTCTCCCCAGAATAAAATATATGTTTTGGTGGACACTATTATACTTTGCCAGCCACTGCTGGGACACCAGATTCAGGGTATTGCTATTTTGGCAATTGAATTTCACCCCAGAACAAAATATATGTTATGCCGGACACTATTATACTTTGCCAGCCACTGCTGGGATACCAGATTCAGGAGATTGTTATTTTGGCAATTGAATTTCACCCCAGAATAATATATATGTTTTGGTGGACACTATTATACTTTGCCAGCCACTGCTGGGACACCAGATTCAGGGTATTGCTATTTTGGCAATTGAATTTCACCCTAGAACAAAATATATGTTATGCCGGACACTATTATACTTTGCCAGCCACTGCTGGGATACCAGATTCAGGGTATTGCTATTTTGGCAATTGAATTTCACCCCAGAATAAAATATATGTTTTGGCGAACACTATTATACTTTGCCAGCCACTGCTGGGATACCAGATTAAGGGTATTGCTATTTTGGCAATTTAATTTCACCCCAGAATAAAGTATATGTTTTGTCGGACACTATTATACTTTGCCAGCCACTGCTAGGACACCAGATTCCGGGTATTGCTATTTTGGCTATTAAATTTAACCCCAGAACAAAATATATTTTCTGGCTTACACTATTATACTTTGCCAGCCACTGCTGGGACACCAGATTCAGGGTATTGCTATTTTGGCAATTGAATTTAACCCCAGAACAAAATATATGTTTTGGCGTACACTATTATACTTTGCCAGCCACTGCTGAGACATCAGATTCAGGGTATTGCTATTTTGGCAATTGAATTTAACCCCAGAACAAAATATATGTTTTGGAGGACACTATTATACTTTGCCAGCCACTACTGGGGCACCAGATTCAGGGTATTGCTATTTTGGCAATTGAATTTCACCCCAGAACAAAATCTATGTTTTGGCATACACTATTATACTTTGCCAGCCACTGCTGGGACACCAGATTCAGGGTATTGCTATTTTGGCTATTGAATTTGACCCCAGAACAAAATATATTTTTGCTTACACTATTATACTTTGCCAGCCACTGCTGGGACACCAGATTCAGGGTATTGCTATTTTGGCAATTGAATTTAACCCCAGAACAAAATATATGTTTTGGCGGACACTATTATAGTTTGCCAGCCACTACTGGGACACTTGATTAAGAGTATTGCTATTTTGGCAATTGAATTTTACCCCAGAACAAAATATATGTTTTGGCGGACACTATTATACTTTGCCAGCGACTGTTGGGACACCAGATTCAGAGTATTGCTATTTTGGCTATTGATTTTAACCCCAGAATAAAATATATGTTTTGGTGTACACTATTATACTTTGCCAGCCACTGCTGGGACAACAGATTCAGGGTATTGCTATTTTGGTAATTGAATTTCACCCCAGAACAAAATATATGTTTTGGCGTACACTATTATACTTTGCCAGCCACTGCTGAGGCATCAGATTCAGGGTATTGCTATTTTGGCAATTTAATTTAACCCCAGTACAAAATATATGTTTTGGTGGACACCATTATACTTTGCCTGCCACTAATGGGGCACCAGATTCAGGGTATTGCTATTTTGGCAATTGAATTTCACCCCAGAACAAAATCTATGTTTTGGCAGACACTATTATACTTTGCCAGCCACTGCTGGGACACCAGATTCAGGGTATTGCTATTTTGGCAATTGAATTTCACCCCAGAATAAAATATATGTTTTGGCGGACACTATTATACTTTGCCAGCCACTGCTGGGATACCAGATTAAGGGTATTGCTATTTTGGCAATTTAATTTCACCCCAGAATAAAATATATGTTTTGGCGGACACCATTATACTTTGCCAGCCACTGCTGGGACACCAGATTCAGGGTATTTCTATTTTGGCAATTGAATTTAACCCCAGAACAAAATATATGTTTTGGCGGACACTATTATACTTTGCCAGCCACTGCTGGGACACCAGATTCAGGGTATTGCTATTTTGGCTATTGAATTTCACCCCAGAACAAAATATATATTTTGGCGTACACTATTATACTTTGCCAGCCACTTCTGTGATACCAGATTCAGGGTATTGCTATTTTGGCAATTAAATTTCACCCCAGAACAAAATATATGTTTTGGCGTACACTATTATACTTTGCCAGCCACTGCTGGGACACCAGATTCAGGGTATTGCTATTTTGGCTATTGATTTTAACCCCAGAATAAAATATATGTTTTGGTGTACACTATTATACTTTGCCAGCCACTGCTGGGACACCAGATTCAGGGTATTGCTATTTTGGCAATTGAATTTCCCCTCAGAACAAAATACATGTTTTGGCGGACACTATTATACTTTGCCAGCCACTGCTGGGACACCAGATTCAGGGTATTGCTATTTTGGCTATTGAATTTCACCCCAGAACAAAATATATATTTTGGCGTACACTATTATACTTTGCCAGCCACTGCTGAGACATCAGATTCAGGGTATTGCTATTTTGGCTATTGAATTTAACCCCAGAACAAAATATATGTTTTGGCGTACACTATTATACTTTGCTAGCCACTGCTGGGACACCAGATTCAGGGTATTGCTATTTTGGCAATTGAATTTCACCCCAGAACAAAATATATGTTATGCCGGACACTATTATACTTTGCCAGCAACTGCTGGGATACCAGATTCAGGGTATTGCTATTTTGGCAATTGAATTTCACCCCAGAATAAAATATATGTTTTGGCGGACACTATTATACTTTGCCAGCCTCTGCTGGGATACCAGATTAAGGGTATTGCTATTTTGGCAATTTAATTTCACCCCAGAATAAAATATATGTTTTGGCGGACACCATTATACTTTGCCAGCCACTGCTGGGACACCAGATTCAGGGTATTTCTATTTTGGCAATTGAATTTAACCCCAGAACAAAATATATGTTTTGGCGGACACTATTATACTTTGCTAGCCACTGCTGGGACACCAGATTCAGGGTATTGCTATTTTGGCAATTGAATTTCACCCCAGAACAAAATATATGTTATGCCGGACACTATTATACTTTGCCAGCCACTGCTGGGATACCAGATTAAGGGTATTGCTATTTTGGCAATTTAATTTCACCCCAGAATAAAATATATGTTTTGGCGGACACCATTATACTTTGCCAGCCACTGCTGGGACACCAGATTCAGGGTATTTCTATTTTGGCAATTGAATTTAACCCCAGAACAAAATATATGTTTTGGCGGACACTATTATACTTTGCCAGCCACTGCTGGGACACCAGATTTAGGGTATTGCTATTTTGGCTATTGAATTTCACCCCAGAACAAAATATATATTTTGGCGTACACTATTATACTTTGCCAGCCACTTCTGTGATTCCAGATTCAGGGTATTGCTATTTTGGCAATTAAATTTCACCCCAGAACAAAATATATGTTTTGGCGGACACTATTATACTTTGCCAGCCACTGCTGGGACACCAGATTCAGGGTATTGCTATTTTGGCTATTGATTTTAACCCCAGAATAAAATATATGTTTTGGTGTACACTATTATACTTTGCCAGCCACTGCTGGGACACCAGATTCAGGGTATTGCTATTTTGGCAATTGAATTTCACCCCAGAACAAAATATATGTTTTGACGGACACTATTATACTTTGCCAGCCACTGCTGGGATACCAGATTCAGGGTATTGCTATTTTGGCAATTGAATTTCACCCCAGAACAAAATATATGTTTTGGCGGACACTATTATAGTTTGCCAGCCACTACTAGGATACCAGATTCAGGGTATTGCTATTTTGGCAATTGAATTTCACCCCAGAATAAAATATATGTTTTGGTGGACACTATTATACTTTGCCAGCCACTGCTGGGACACCTGATTCAGGGTATTGCTATTTTGGCAATTGAATTTCACCCCAGAACAAAATATATGTTATGCCGGACACTATTATACTTTGCCAGCCACTGCTGGGATACCAGATTCAGGGTATTGCTATTTTGGCAATTGAATTTCACCCCAGAATAAAATATATGTTTTGGTGGACACTATTATACTTTGCCAGCCACTGCTGGGACACCAGATTCAGGGTATTGCTATTTTGGCAATTGAATTTCACCCCAGAACAAAATATATGTTATGCCGGACACTATTATACTTTGCCAGCCACTGCTGGGATACCAGATTCAGGGTATTGCTATTTTGGCAATTGAATTTCACCCCAGAATAAAATATATGTTTTGGCGGACACTATTATACTTTGCCAGCCACTGCTGGGATACCAGATTAAGGGTATTGCTATTTTGGCAATTTAATTTCACCCCAGAATAAAATATATGTTTTGCGGACACCATTATACTTTGCCTGCCACTGCTGGGACACCAGATTCAGGGTATTTCTATTTTGGCAATTGAATTTCACCCCAGAACAAAATATATGTTTTGGCGGACACTATTACACTTTGCCAGCCACTGCTGGGACACCAGATTCAGGGTATTGCTATTTTGGATATTGAATTTCACCCCAGAACAAAATATATGTTTTGGCATACACTATTATACTTTGCCAGCCACTTCTGGGATACCAGATTCAGGGTATTGCTATTTTGGCAACTGAATTTCACCCCAGAACAAAATATATGTTTTGGCATACACTATTATACTTTGCCAGCCACTGCTGGGACACCAGATTAAGGGTATTGCTATTTTGGCAACTGAATTTAACCCCAGAACAAAATATATGTTTTGGCGTACACTATTATACTTTGCCAGCCACTAATGGGACACCAGATTCAGGGTATTGCTATTTTGGCAATTGAATTTCACCCAAAAACAAAATATACCCTGTTACGGACAGATTTAAACTAGGTCTGCAACTGCGAGAACACCAGATTCAGGGTATTGCCATTTTGGCGGCTATTGAATTTCACCTCAGAACAAAATATATGTTTTGGCGTACACTATCATACTTTGCCAGCCACTGCTGGGACACCAGATTCAGGGTATTGCTATTTTGGCAATTGAATTTCCCCCCAAAACAAAATATATGTTTTTGCGGACACTATTATACTTTGCCAGCCACTGCTGAGACATTAGATTCAGGGTATTGCTATTTTGGCAATTGAATTTAACCCCAGAACAAAATATATGTTTTGGAGGACACCATTATACTTTGCCAGCGACTACTGGGGCACCAGATTCAGGGTATTGCTATTTTGGCAATTTAATTTAACCCCAGAACAAAATCTATGTTTTGGAAGATACTATTATACTTTGCCAGCCACTGCTGGGACACCAGATTCAGGGTATTGCTATTTTGGCTATTGAATTTAACCCCAGAACAAAATATATGTTTTGGCGGATACTATGTTACTTTACTAGCCACTGCTGGGACACCAGATTCAGGGTATTGCTATTTTGGCAATTGAATTTCACCCCAGAACAAAATATGTTTTGGCGTACACTATTATACTTTGCCAGCCACTGCTAGGACACCAGATTCCGGGTATTGCTATTTTGGCAATTGAATTTAACCCCAGAACAAAATATATGTTTTGGCGGACACTATTATAGTTTGCCAGCCACTACTGGGACACTAGATTAAGAGTATTGCTATTTTGGCAATTGAATTTTACCCCTGAACAAAATATATGTTTTGGCGGACACTATTATACTTTGCCAGCGACTGTTGGGACACCAGATTCAGGGTATTGCTATTTTGGCTATTAATTTTAACCCCATAATAAAATATATGTTTTGGTGTACACTATTATACTTTGCCAGCCACTGCTGGGACACCAGATTCAGGGTATTGCTATTTTGGCAATTGAATTTCACCCCAGAACAAAATATATGTTTTGGCGTACACTATTATACTTTGCCAGCCACTGCTGAGACATCAGATTCAAGGTATTGCTATTTTGGCAATTGAATTTAACCCAAGAAAAAATATATGTTTTGGAGGACACCATTATACTTTGCCAGCCACTACTGGGGCACCAGATTCAGGGTATTGCTATTTTGGCAATTGAATTTCACCCCAGAACAAAATCTATGTTTTGGCAGACACTATTATACTTTGCCAGCCACTGCTGGGACACCAGATTCAGGGTATTGCTATTTTGGCTATTGAATTTAACCCCAGTACAAAATATATGTTTTGGCGGATACTATTTTACTTTACTAGCCACTGCTGGGACACTAGATTCAGGGTATTGCTATTTTGGCAATTTCACCCCAGAACAAAATATATGTTTTGGCGTACACTATTATACTTTGCCAGCCACTGCTAGGACACCAGATTCCGTGTATTGCTATTTTGGCTATTGAATTTAACCCCAGAACAAAATATATTTTTTGCATTACACTATTATACTTTGCCAGCCACTGCTGGGACACCAGATTCAGGGTATTGCTATTTTGGCAATTGAATTTCACCCCATAACAAAATATATGTTTTGGCGGACACTATTATACTTTGCCAGCGACTGTTGGGACACCAGATTCAGGGTATTGCTATTTTGGCAATTGAATTTAACCCCAGAACAAAATATATGTTTTGGCGTACACTATTATACTTTGCCAGCCACTACTGGGACACCAGATTCAGGGTATTGCTATTTTGGCAATTGAATTTCACCCCAAAACAAAATATACCCTGTTACGGACAGATTTAAAGTAGGCCTGCAACTGCTAGAACACCAGATTCAGGGTATTGCCATTTTGGCGGCTATTGAATTTCACCCCAGAACAAAATATATGTTTTGGCGTACACTATTATACTTTGCCAGCCACTGCTGGGACACCAGATTCAGGGTATTGCTATTTTGGCAATTGAATTTCCCCCCAGAACAAAATATATGTTTTTGCGGACACTACTATACGTTGACAGCCACTGCTGGGACACCAGATTCAGGGTATTGCTATTTTGGCAATTGAATTTCACCCCAAAACAAAATATATGTTTTGGCGTACACTATTATACTTTGCCAGCCACTGCTGAGACATCAGATTCAGGGTATTGCTATTTTGGTAATTGAATTTAACCCCAGAACAAAATATATGTTTTGGAGGACACCATTATACTTTGCCAGCCACTACTGGGGCACCAGATTCAGGGTATTGCTATTTTGGCAATTGAATTTCACCCCAGAACAAAATCTATGTTTTGGCAGACACTATTATACTTTGCCAGCCACTGCTGGGACACCAGATTCAGGGTATTGCTATTTTGGCAATTGAATTTAACCCCAGAACAAAATATATGTTTTGGCGGATACTATGTTACTTTACTAGCCACTGCTGGGACACCAGATTCAGGGTATTGCTATTTTGGCAATTGAATTTCACCCCAGAACAAAATATATGTTTTGGCGTACACTATTATACTTTTCCAGCCACTGCTAGGACACCAGATTCCGGGTATTGCTATTTTGGCTATTGAATTTAACCCCAGAACAAAATATATTTTTTGGCTTACACTATTATACTTTGCCAGCCACTGCTGAGACACCAGATTCAGGGTATTGCTATTTTGTCAATTGAATTTAACCCCAGAACAAAATATATGTTTTGGCGGACACTATTATAGTTTGTCAGCCACTACTGGGACACTAGATTAAGAGTATTACTATTTTGGCAATTGAATTTCACCCCAGAACAAAATATATGTTTTGGCGGACACTATTATACTTTGCCAGCGACTGTTGGGACACCAGATTCAGGGTATTGCTATTTTGGCAATTGAATTTCACCCCAGAACAAAATATATGTTTTGGCGTACACTATTATACTTTTCCAGCCACTGCTGGGACACCAGATTCAGGGTATGTAACGCACCAAATTGATCAGTTAGGATCTCAACTGTCCTTTGACATCCACTTTTGTCACACTGATTGAGTGTTGGTGGTGTCTTTTGCGGCTGCTCAGTGTGTACCCCAGGCGGCTCTCTCAGTCTTAATCGGAGAGTATGGGGTTAACAAAATCATGTACCGCGTACTACAGATAGAGTGTAAAACTAATAGTGAGGAAGGTTCGTTTTAGGGATGAGAGTTCAGATTAAAGTTCATGTGAATAACAGCTCTTGGCAACGTTCAGGAATCCCAGGCCTGCAGTACTAATAACCACCAGCGCGAGTCCCTTCCTTTCAGTGAGCAATGTCAGTGAAACAAAATGACAGGCTTGATACTTGCTGTTGGAAGTCATGCAGGGATCCTGAAGTGGTGGAGCCGGGTAAGGTAGGTGAGGGTTTCTCCTGGAGGTTCAGAGTTGCAGGTAGTTAGGATCTTGAGTCCTCGTGGTGAATGGAGCAGGCAGGGTGCGCACTCCATTAGTGGAACCCCCTGTGCAGCACCTGGCTCCTATTTATTGACCAAGTGTGGGTGGGCGGAGCCACCTTAGACGGCCCAGCGGCCACTGCTTCCAGCCTGGGAGGTAAACAGCGATCGTTGTCATGGTTACACAGGGCATGATCCAGGCTGGAGCGCAAACCACCGTATCCTTACAGGGTATTGCTATTTTGGCTATTGAATTTAACCCCAGAACAAAATATATGTTTTGGCGTACACTATTATACTTTGCTAGCCACTGCTGGGACACCAGATTCAGGGAATTGCTATTTTGGCAATTGAATTTAACCCCAGAACAAAATATATGTTTTGGCGGACACTATTATAGTTTGCCAGCCACTACTGGGACACCAGATTCAGGGTATTGCTATTTTTGCAATTAAATTTCACCCCAAAACAAAATATACCCTGTTACGGACAGATTTAAACTAGGCCTGCAACTGCTGGAACACCAGATTCAGGGTATTGATATTTTGGCTATTGAATTTAACCCCAGAACAAAATATATGTTTTGGCGTACACTATTATACTTTTCCAGCAACTGCTGGGACACCAGATTCAGGGTATTGCTATTTTGGCAATTGAATTTAACCCCAGAACAAAATATATGTTTTGGCGGACACTATTATACTTTGCCAGCCACTACTGGGACACCAGATTAGGAGTATTGCTATTTTGGCAATTGAATTTCACCCCAGAACAAAATATATGTTTTGGCGTACACTATTATACTTTGCCAGCCACTGCTGGGACACCAGATTCAGGGTATTGCTATTTTGGCAATTAAATTTTACCTCAAAACAAAATATACCCTGTTACGGACAGATTTAAACTAGGCCTGCAACTGTTGGGACACCAGATTCAGGGTATTGCTATTTTGGCAATTGAATTTCACCCCAGAACAAAATATATGTTTTGACGGACACTATTATGCTTTGCCAGCCACTGCTGGGATACCAGATTCAGGGTATTGCTATTTTGGCAATTGAATTTCACCCCAGAACAAAATATATGTTTTGGCGGACACTATTATACTTTGCCAGCCACTGCTGGGATACCAGATTCAGGGTATTGCTATTTTGGCAATTGAATTTCTCCCCAGAACAAAATGTATGTTTGGGCAGACACTATTATACTTTACCAGCCACTGCTGGGACACCAGATTCAGGGTATTGCTATTTTGGCTATTGAATTTAACCCCAGTACAAAATATATGTTTTGGCGGATACTATTTTACTTTACTAGCCACTGCTGGGACACTAGATTCAGGGTATTGCTATTTTGGCAATTGAATTTCACCCCAGAACAAAATATATGTTTTGGCGTACACTATTATTCTTTGCCAGCCACTGCTAGGACACCAGATTCCGGGTATTGCTATTTTGGCTATTGAATTTAACCCCAGAACAAAATATTTTTTGCATTACACTATTATACTTTGCCAGCCACTGCTGGGATACCAGATTCAGGGTATTGCTATTTTGGCAATTGAATTTAACCCCAGAACAAAATATATGTTTTGGCGGACACTATTATAGTTTGCCAGCCACTACTGGGACACTAGATTAAGAGTATTGCTATTTTGGCAATTGGATTTCACCCCAGAACAAAATATATGTTTTGGCGGACACTATTATACTTTGCCAGCCACTGCTGGGACACCAGATTCAGGGTATTGCTATTTTGGCAATTGAATTTAACCCCAGAACAAAATATATGTTTTGGCGGACACTATTATAGTTTGCCAGCCACTACTGGGACACTAGATTAAGAGTATTGCTATTTTGTCAATTGAATTTCACCCCAGAACAAAATATATGTTTTGGCGTACACTATTATACTTTGCCAGCCACTACTGGGACACCAGATTCAGGGTATTGCTATTTTGGCAATTGAATTTCACCCCAAAACAAAATATACCCTGTTACGGACAGATTTAAACTAGGCCTGCAAATGCTAGAACACCAGATTCAGGGTATTGCCATTTTGGCGGCTATTGAATTTCACCCCAGAACAAAATATATGTTTTGGCGTACACTATTATACTTTGCCAGCCACTGCTGGGACACCAGATTCAGGGTATTGCTATTTTGGCAATTGAATTTCCCCCCAGAACAAAATATATGTTTTTGCGGACACTACTATACTTTGCCAGCCACTGCTGGGACACCAGATTCAGAGTATTGCTATTTTGGCATTTGAATTTCACCCCAGAACAAAATATATGTTTTGGCGTACACTATTATACTTTGCCAGCCACTGCTGAGACATCAGATTCAGGGTATTGCTATTTTGGCAATTGAATTTAACCCCAGAACAAAATATATGTTTTGGAGGACACCATTATACTTTGCCAGCCACTACTGGGGCGCCAGATTCAGGGTATTGCTATTTTGGCAATTGAATTTAACCCCAGAACAAAATCTATGTTTTGGCAGACACTATTATACTTTGCCAGCCACTGCTGGGACACCTTTGACATCCACTTTTGTCACACTGATTGAGTGTTGGTGGTGTCTTTTGCGGCTGCTCAGTTTGTACCCCAGGCGGCTCTCTCAGTCTTAATCGGAGAGTATGGGGTTAACAAAATCATGTACTGCGTACTACAGATAGAGTGTAAAACTAATAGTGAGGAAGGTTCGTTTTAGGGATGAGAGTTCAGATTAAAGTTCATGTGAATAACAGCTCTTGGCAACGTTCAGGAATCCCAGGCCTGCAGTACTAATAACCACCAGCGCGAGTCCCTTCCTTTCAGTGAGCAATGTCAGTGAAACAAAATGACAGGCTTGATACTTGCTGTTGGAAGTCATGCAGGGATCCTGAAGTGGTGGAGCCGGGTAAGGTAGGTGAGGTTTCTCCTGGAGGTTCAGAGATGCAGGTAGTTAGGATCTTGAGTCCTCGTGGTGAATGGAGCAGGCAGGGTGCGCACTCCATTAGTGGAACCCCTGTGCAGCACCTGGCTCCTATTTATTGACCAAGTGTGGGTGGGCGGAGCCACCTTAGAAACTGACCCAGCGGCCACTGCTTCCAGCCTGGGAGGTAAACAGCGATCGTTGTCATGGTTACACAGGGCATGATCCAGGCTGGAGCGCAAACCACACCGTATCCTTACAGGGTATTGCTATTTTGGCTATTGAATTTAACCCCAGAACAAAATATATGTTTTGGCGTACACTATTATACTTTGCTAGCCACTGCTGGGACACCAGATTCAGGGTATTGCTATTTTGGCAATTGAATTTCACCCCAGAACAAAAATATGCCCTGTTACAGACAGATATTAAACTAGGCCAGCCACTGCTGGGACACCAGATTCAGAGTATTGCTATTTTGGCATATTGAATTTAACCCCAGAACAAAATATATGTTTTGGCGTACACTATTATACTTTGCCAGCAACTGCTGAGACATCAGATTCAGGGTATTGCTATTTTGGCAATTGAATTTAACCCCAGAACAAAATATATGTTTTGGAGGACACCATTATACTTTGCCAGCCACTACTGGGGCACCAGATTCAGGAGTATTGCTATTTTGGCAATTGAATTTAACCCCAGAACAAAATCTATGTTTTGGCAGACACTATTATACTTTGCCAGCCACTGCTGGGACACCTTTGACATCCACTTTTGTCACACTGATTGAGTGTTGGTGGTGTCTTTTGCGGCTGCTCAGTTTGTACCCCAGGCGGCTCTCTCAGTCTTAATCGGAGAGTATGGGGTTAACAAAATCATGTACTGCGTACTACAGATAGAGTGTAAAACTAATAGTGAGGAAGGTTCGTTTTAGGGATGAGAGTTCAGATTAAAGTTCATGTGAATAACAGCTCTTGGCAACGTTCAGGAATCCCAGGCCTGCAGTACTAATAACCACCAGCGCGAGTCCCTTCCTTTCAGTGAGCAATGTCAGTGAAACAAAATGACAGGCTTGATACTTGCTGTTGGAAGTCATGCAGGGATCCTGGAAGTGGTGGAGCCGGGTAAGGTAGGTGAGGGTTTCTCCTGGAGGTTCAGAGATGCAGGTAGTTAGGATCTTGAGTCCTCGTGGTGAATGGAGCAGGCAGGGTGCGCACTCCATTAGTGGAACCCCCTGTGCAGCACCTGGCTCCTATTTATTGACCAAGTGTGGGTGGGCGGAGCCACCTTAGACGGCCCAGCGGCCACTGCTTCCAGCCTGGGAGGTAAACAGCGATCGTTGTCATGGTTACACAGGGCATGATCCAGGCTGGAGCGCAAACCACCGTATCCTTACAGGGTATTGCTATTTTGGCTATTGAATTTAACCCCAGAACAAAATATATGTTTTGGCGTACACTATTATACTTTGCTAGCCACTGCTGGGACACCAGATTCAGGGTATTGCTATTTTTGCAATTAAATTTCACCCCAAAACAAAATATACCCTGTTACAGACAGATTTAAACTAGGCCTGCAACTGCTGGAACACCAGATTCAGGGTATTGATATTTTGGCTATTGAATTTAACCCCAGAACAAAATATATGTTTTGGCGTACACTATTATACTTTTCCAGCAACTGCTGGGACACCAGATTCAGGGTATTGCTATTTTGGTAATTGAATTTAACCCCAGAACAAAATATATGTTTTGGCGGACACAATTATACTTTGCCAGCCACTACTGGGACACCAGATTAGGAGTATTGCTATTTTGGCAATTGAATTTCACCCCAGAACAAAATATATGTTTTGGCGTACACTATTATACTTTGCCAGCCACTGCTGGGACACCAGATTCAGGGTATTGCTATTTTGGCAATTAAATTTTACCTCAAAACAAAATATACCCTGTTACGGACAGATTTAAACTAGGCCTGCAACTGTTGGGACACCAGATTCAGGGTATTGCTATTTTGGCAATTGAATTTCACCCCAGAACAAAATATATGTTTTGACGGACACTATTATACTTTGCCAGCCACTGCTGGGATACCAGATTCAGGGTATTGCTATTTTGGCAATTGAATTTCACCCCAGAACAAAATATATGTTTTGGCGGACACTATTATACTTTGCCAGCCACTGCTGGGATACCAGATTCAGGGTATTGCTATTTTGGCAATTGAATTTCTCCCCAGAATAAAATATATGTTTTGGTGGACACTATTATACTTTGCCAGCCACTGCTGGGACACCAGATTCAGGGTATTGCTATTTTGGCAATTGAATTTCACCCCAGAACAAAATATATGTTATGCCGGACACTATTATACTTTGCCAGCCACTGCTGGGATACCAGATTCAGGGTATTGTTATTTTGGCAATTGAATTTCACCCCAGAATAATATATATGTTTTGGTGGACACTATTATACTTTGCCAGCCACTGCTGGGACACCAGATTCAGGGTATTGCTATTTTGGCAATTGAATTTCACCCTAGAACAAAATATATGTTATGCCGGACACTATTATACTTTTCCATCAACTGCTGGGACACCAGATTCAGGGAATTGCTATTTTGGCAATTGAACTTAACCCCAGAACAAAATATATGTTTTGGCGGACACTATTATACTTTGCCAGCCACTACTGGGACACCAGATTAGGAGTATTGCTATTTTGGCAATTGAATTTCACACAGGACAAAATATATGTTTTGGCGTACACTATTATACTTTGCCAGCCACTGCTGGGACACCAGATTCAGGGTATTGCTATTTTGGAAATTAAATTTTACCTCAAAACAAAATATACCCTGTTACGGACAGATTTAAACTAGGCCTGCAACTGTTGAGACACCAGATTCAGGGTATTGCTATTTTGGCAATTGAATTTCACCCCAGAACAAAATATATGTTTTGACGGACACTATTATACTTTGCCAGCCACTGCTGGGATACCAGATTCAGGGTATTGCTATTTTGGCAATTGAATTTCACCCCAGAACAAAATATATGTTTTGGCGGACACTATTATACTTTGCCAGCCACTGCTGGGATACCAGATTCAAGGTATTGCTATTTTGGCAATTGAATTTCACCCCAGAATAAAGTATATGTTTTGGTGGACACTATTGTACTTTGCCAGCCAATGCTGGGACACCAGATTCAGGGTATTGCTATTTTGGCAATTGAATTTATCCCCAGAACAAAATATATGTTATGCCGGACACTATTATACTTTGCCAGCCACTGCTGGGATACCAGATTCAGGGTATTGTTATTTTGGCAATTGAATTTAACCCCAGAATAATATATATGTTTTGGTGGACACTATTATACTTTGCCAGCCACTGCTGGGACACCAGATTCAGGGTATTGCTATTTTGGCAATTGAATTTCACCCCAGAACAAAATATATGTCATGCCGGACACTATTATACTTTGCCAGCCACTGCTGGGATACCAGATTCAGGGTATTGCTATTTTGGCAATTGAATTTCACACCAGAATAAAATATATGTTTTGGCGGACACTATTATACTTTGCCAGCCACTGCTGGGATACCAGATTAAGGGTATTGCTATTTTGGCAATTTAATTTCACCCCAGAATAAAATATATGTTTTGGCGGAGACTATTATACTTTGCCAGCCACTGCTGGGACACCAGATTCAGGGTATTTCTATTTTGGCAATTTAATTTAACCCCAGAACAAAATATATGTTTTGGCGGACACTATTATACTTTGACAGCAACTGTTGGGACACCAGATTCAGGGTATTGCTATTTTGGCTATTGAATTTCACCCCAGAACAAAATATATGTTTTGGCGGACACTATTATACTTTGCCAGCCACTGCTGGGACACCAGATTCAGGGTATTGCTATTTTGGCAATTGAATTTCACCCCAGAACAAAATATATGTTTTGGCGTACACTATTATATTTTGCCAGCGACTGTTGGGACACCAGATTCAGGGTATTGCTATTTTGGCAATTGAATTTCACCCCAGAACAAAATCTATGTTTTGGCAGACACTATTATACTTTGCCAGCCACTGCTGGGACACCACATTCAGGGTATTGCTATTTTAGCTATTGAATTTAACCCCAGAACAAAATATATGTTTTGGCGGACACTATTTTACTTTACTAGCCACTGCTGGGACACCAGATTCAGGGTATTGCTATTTTGGCAATTGAATTTCACACCAGAACAAAATATATGTTTTGGCGTACACTATTATACTTTGCCAGCCACTGCTAGGACATCAGATTCCGGGTATGGCTATTTTGGCTATTGAATTTAACCCCAGAACAAAATATATTTTTGGCTTACACTATTATACTTTGCCAGCCACTGCTGGGACACCAGATTCAGGGTATTGCTATTTTGGCAATTGAATTTAACCCCAGAACAAAATATATGTTTTGGCGGACACTTTTATAGTTTGCTAGCCACTACTGGGACACTAGATTAAGAGTATTGCTATTCAATTTCACCCCAGAACAAAATATATGTTTTGGCGGACACTATTATACTTTGCCAGCGACTGTTGGGACACCAGATTCAGGGTATTGCTATTTTGGCAATTGAATTTCACCCAAGAACAAAATATATGTTTTGGCATAAACTATTATACTTTGCCAGCCACTGCTGGGACACCAGATTCAGGGTATTGCTATTTTGGCAATTAAATTTTACCTCAAAACAAAATATTCCCTGTTACGGACAGATTTAAACTAGGCCTGCAACTGTTGGGACACCAGATTCAGGGTATTGCTATTTTGGCAATTGAATTTCAACCCAGAACAAAATATATGTTTTAAAGGACACTATTATACTTTGCCAGCCACTGCTGGGATACCAGATTCAGGGTATTACTATTTTGGCAATTGAATTTCACCCCAGAACAAAATTTATGTTTTGGCGGACACTATTATACTTTGCCAGCCACTGCTGGGATACCAGATTCAGGGTATTGCTATTTTGGCAATTGAATTTCACCCCAGAATAAAATATATGTTTTGGTGGACACTATTATACTTTGCCAGCCACTGCTGGGACACCAGATTCAGGGTATTGCTATTTTGGCAATTGAATTTCACCCCAGAACAAAATATATGTTATGACGGACACTATTATACTTTGCCAGCCACTGCTGGGATACCAGATTCAGGGTATTGCTATTTTGGCAATTGAATTTCACCCCAGAATAAAATATATGTTTTGGCGGACACTATTATACTTTGCCAGCCACTGCTGGGATACCAGATTAAGGGTATTGCTATTTTGGCAATTTAATTTCACCCCAGAATAAAATATATGTTTTGGCGGACACCATTATACTTTGCCAGCCACTGCTGGGACACCAGATTCAGGGTATTTCTATTTTGGCAATTGAATTTAACCCCAGAACAAAATATATGTTTTGGCGGACACTATTATACTTTGCCAGCCACTGCTGGGACACCAGATTCAGGGTATTGCTATTTTGGCTATTGAATTTCACCCCAGAACAAAATATATATCTTGGCGTATACTATTATACTTTGCCAGCCACTTCTGGGATACCAGATTCAGGGTATTGCTATTTTGGCAATTAAATTTCACCCCAGAACAAAATATATGTTTTGGCGTACACTATTATACTTTGCCAGCCACTGCTGGGACACCAGATTCAGGGTATTGCTATTTTGGCTATTGATTTTAACCCCAGAATAAAATATATGTTTTGGTGTACACTATTATACTTTGCCAGCCACTGCTAGGACACCAGATTCAGGGTATTGCTATTTTGGCAATTGCATTTCCCTCCAGAACAAAATATATGTTTTGGAGGACACTATTATACTTTGCCAGCCACTGCTGGGACACCAGATTCAGGGTATTGCTATTTTGGCAATTGAATTTCACCCCAGAACAAAATATATGTTTTGGCGTACACTATTATAGTTTGCCAGCCACTGCTGAGACATCAGATTCAGGGTATTGCTATTTTGGCAATTGAATTTAACCCCAGAACAAAATATATGTTTTGGCGGACACTATTATACTTTGCCAGCCACTGCTGGGACACCAGATTCAGGGTATTGCTATTTTGGCTATTGAATTTCACCCCAGAACAAAATATATAATTTGCCGTACACTATTATACTTTGCCAGCCACTGCTGGGATACCAGATTCAGGGTATTGCTATTTTGGCAATTGAATTTCTCCCCAGAATAAAATATATGTTTTGGTGGACACTATTATACTTTGCCAGCCACTGCTGGGACACCAGATTCAGGGTATTGCTATTTTGGCAATTGAATTTCACCCCAGTACAAAATATATGTTATGCCGGACACTATTATACTTTGCCAGCCACTGCTGGGATACCAGATTCAGGGTATTGTTATTTTGGAAATTGAATTTCACCCCAGAATAATATATATGTTTTGGTGGACACTATTATACTTTGCCAGCCACTGCTGGGACACCAAATTCAGGGTATTGCTATTTTGGCAATTGAATTTCACCCTAGAACAAAATATATGTTATGCCGGACACTATTATACTTTGCCAGCCTCTGCTGGGATACCAGATTCAGGGTATTGCTATTTTGGCAATTGAATTTCACCCCAGAATAAAATATATGTTTTGGCGGACACTATTATACTTTGCCAGCCACTGCTGGGATACCAGATTAAGGGTATTGCTATTTTGGCAATTTAATTTCACCCCAGAATAAAATATATGTTTTGGCGGAGACTATTATACTTTGCCAGCCACTGCTGGGACACCAGATTCAGGGTATTTCTATTTTGGCAATTGAATTTAACCCCAGAACAAAATATATGTTTTGGCGGACACTATTAAACTTTGCCAGCCACTGCTGGGACACCAGATTCCGGGTATTGCTATTTTGGCTATTGAATTTCACCCCAGAACAAAATATATACTTTGGCGTACACTATTATACTTTGCCAGCCACTTCTGGGATACCAGATTCAGTGTATTGCTATTTTGGCAATTGAATTTCACCCCAGAACAAAATATATGTTTTGGCGGACACTATTATACTTTGCCAGCCACTGCTGGGACACCAGATTCAGGGTATTGCTATTTTGGCAATTGAATTTCACCTCAGAACAAAATATATGTTTTGGCGTACACTATTATACTTTGCCAGCCACTGCTGAGACATCAGATTCAGGGTATTGCTATTTTAGCTATTGAATTTAACCCCAGAACAAAATATATGTTTTGGCGGACACTATTTTACTTTACTAGCCACTGCTGGGACACCAGATTCAGGGTATTGCTTTTTTGGCAATTGAATTTCACCCCAGAACAAAATATATGTTTTGGCGTACACTATTATACTTTGCCAGCCACTGCTAGGACACCAGATTCCGGGTATTGCTATTTTGGCTATTAAATTTAACCCCAGAACAAAATATATTTTTTGGCTTACACTATTATACTTTGCCAGCCACTGCTGGGACACCAGATTCAGGGTATTGCTATTTTGGCAATTGAATTTAACCCCAGAACAAAATATATGTTTTGGCGGACACTATTATACTTTTCCAGCAACTGCTGGGACACCAGATTCAGGGTATTGCTATTTTGGCAATTGAATTTAACCCCAGAACAAAATATATGTTTTGGCGGACACTATTATACTTTGCCAGCCACTACTGGGGCACCAGATTCAGGGTATTGCTATTTTGGCAATTGAATTTCACCCCAGAATAAAATCTATGTTTTGGCATACACTATTATACTTTGCCAGCCACTGCTGGGACACCAGATTCAGGGTATTGCTATTTTGGCTATTGAATTTAACCCCAGAACAAAATATATGTTTTGGCACATACTATGTTACTTTACTAGCCACTGCTGGGACACCAGATTCATGGTATTGCTATTTTGGCAATTGAATTTCACCCCAGAACAAAATATATGTTTTGGCGTACACTATTATACTTTGCCAGCCACTGCTAGGACACCAGATTCCGAGTATTGCTATTTTGGCTATTGAATTTAACCCCAGAACAAAATATATTTTTGCTTACACTATTATACTTTGCCAGCCACTGCTGGGACACCAGATTCAGGGTATTGCTATTTTGGCAATTGAATTTCACCCCAGAATAAAATGTATGTTTTGGCGGACACTATTATACTTTGCCAGCCACTGCTGGGATACCAGATTAAGGGTATTGCTATTTTGGCAATTTAATTTCACCCCAGAATAAAATATATGTTTTGGCGGACACCATTATACTGTGCCAGCCACTGCTGGGACACCAGATTATGGGTATTGCTATTTTGGCAATTGAATTTTACCCCAGAACAAAATATATGTTTTGGCGGACACTATTATACTTTGCCAGCGACTGTTGGGACACCAGATTCAGGGTATTGCTATTTTGGCTAATGATTTTAACCCCAGAATAAAATATATGTTTTGGTGTACACTATTATACTTTGCCAGCCACTGCTGGGACTCCAGATTCAGGGTATTGCTATTTTGGTAATTGAATTTCACCCCAGAACAAAATATATGTTTTGGCGTACACTATTATACTTTGCCAGCCACTGCTGAGACATCAGATTCAGGGTATTGCTATTTTGGCAATTTAATTTAACCCCAGAACAAAATATATGTTTTGGAGGACACCATTATACTTTGCCAGCCACTACTGGGGCACCAGATTCAGGGTATTGCTATTTTGGCAATTGAATTTCACCCCAGAACAAAATCTATGTTTTGGCGGATACTATTTTGCTTTACTAGCCACTGCTGGGACACCAGATTCAGGGTATTGCTATTTTGGCAATTGAATTTCACCCCAGTACAAAATATATGTTTTGGCGTACACTATTATACTTTGCCAGCCACTGCTAGGACACCAGATTCAGGGTATTGCTATTTTGGCTATTGAATTTAACCCCAGAACAAAATATATTTTTGGATTACACTATTATACTTTGCCAGCCACTGCTGGGAAACCAGATTCAGGGTATTGCTATTTTGGCAATTGAATTTAACCCCAGAACAAAATATATGTTTTGGCGGACACTATTATAGTTTGCCAGCCACTACTGGGACACTAGATTAAGAGTATTGCTATTTTGGCAATTGAATTTCACCCCAGAACAAAATATATGTTTTGGCGGACACTATTATACTTTGCCAGCGACTGTTGGGACACCAGATTCAGGGTATTGCTATTTTGGCAATTGAATTTCACCCCAGAACAAAATATATGTTTTGGCGTACACTATTATACTTTTCCAGCCACTGCTGGGACACCAGATTCAGGGTATTGCTATTTTGGCTATTGAATTTAACCCCAGAACAAAATATATGTTTTGGCGTACACTATTATACTTTGCTAGCCACTGCTGGGACACCAGATTCAGGGTATTGCTATTTTGGCAATTGAATTTAACCCCAGAACAAAATATATGTTTTGGCGGACACTATTATAGTTTGCCAGCCACTACTGGGACACCAGATTCAGGTTATTGCTATTTTTGCAATTAAATTTCACCCCAAAACAAAATATACCCTGTTACGGAAAGATTTAAACTAGGCCTGCAAATGCTGGAACACCAGATTCAGGGTATTGATATTTTGGCTATTGAATTTAACCCCAGAACAAAATATATGTTTTGGCGTACACTATTATACTTTTCCAGCAACTGCTGGGACACCAGATTCAGGGAATTGCTATTTTGGCAATTGAATTTAACCCCAGAACAAAATATATGTTTTGGCGTACACTATTATACTTTGCCAGCCACTACTGGGACACCAGATTAGGAGTATTGCTATTTTGGCAATTGAATTTCACCCCAGAACAAAATATATGTTTTGGCGTACACTATTATACTTTGCCAGCCACTACTGGGACACCAGATTAGGAGTATTGCTATTTTGGCAATTGAATTTCACCCCAGAACAAAATATATGTTTTGGCGTACACTATTATACTTTTCCAGCCACTGCTGAGACATCAGATTCAGGGTATTGCTATTTTAGCTATTGAATTTAACCCCAGAACAAAATATATGTTTTGGCGTACACTATTATACTTTGCTAGCCACTGCTGGGACACCAGATTCAGGGTATTGCTATTTTGGCAATTGAATTTCACCTCAGAACAAAATATATGTTTTGGCGTACACTATTATACTTTGCTAGCCACTGCTGGGACACCAGATTCAGGGTATTGCTATTTTGGCAATTGAATTTCACCTCAGAACAAAATATATGTTTTGGCGTACACTATTATACTTTGCCAGCCACTGCTGAGACATCAGATTCAGGGTATTGCTATTTTAGCTATTGAATTTAACCCCAGAACAAAATATATGTTTTGGCGTACACTATTATACTTTGCTAGCCACTGCTGGGACACCAGATTCAGGGTATTGCTATTTTGGCAATTGAATTTAACGCCAGAACAAAATATATGTTTTGGCGGACACTATTATAGTTTGATAGCCACTACTGGGACACCAGATTCAGGTTATTGCTATTTTTGCAATTAAATTTCACCCCAAAACAAAATATACCCTGTTACGGACAGATTTAAACTAGGCCTGCAAATGCTGGAACACCAGATTCAGAGTATTGATATTTTGGCAATTGAATTTCACCCCAGAACAAAATATATGTTATGCCGGACACTATTATACTTTGCCAGCCACTGCTGGGATACCAGATTCAGGGTATTGTTATTTTGGCAATTGAATTTAACCCCAGAATAATATATATGTTTTGGTGGACACTATTATACTTTGCCAGCCACTGCTGGGACACCAGATTCAGGGTATTGCTATTTTGGCAATTGAATTTCACCTCAGAACAAAATATATGTTTTGGCGTACACTATTATACTTTGCCAGCCACTGCCGAGACATCAGATTCAGGGTATTGCTATTTTAGCTATTGAATTTAACCCCAGAACAAAATATATGTTTTGGCGTACACTATTATACTTTGCTAGCCACTGCTGGGACACCAGATTCAGGGTATTGCTATTTTGGCAATTGAATTTAACCCCAGAACAAAATATATGTTTTGGCGGACACTATTATAGTTTGCCAGCCGCTACTGGGACACCAGATTCAGGTTATTGCTATTTTTGCAATTAAATTTCACCCCAAAACAAAATATACCCTGTTACGGACAGATTTAAACTAGGCCTGCAAATGCTGGAACACCAGATTCAGGGTATTGATATTTTGGCTATTGAATTTAACCCCAGAACAAAATATATGTTTTGGCGTACACTATTATACTTTTCCAGCAACTGCTGGGACACCAGATTCAGGGAATTGCTATTTTGGCAATTGAATTTAACCCCAGAACAAAATATATGTTTTGGCGGACACTATTATACTTTGCCAGCCACTACTGGGACACCAGATTAGGAGTATTGCTATTTTGGCAATTGAATTTCACCCCAGAACAAAATATATGTTTTGGCGTACACTATTATACTTTGCCAGCCACTGCTGGGACACCAGATTCAGGGTATTGCTATTTTGGAAATTAAATTTTACCTCAAAACAAAATATACCCTGTTACGGACAGATTTAAACTAGGCCTGCAACTATTGAGACACCAGATTCAGGGTATTGCTATTTTGGCAATTGAATTTCACCCCAGAACAAAATATATGTTTTGACGGACACTATTATACTTTGCCAGCCACTGCTGGGATACCAGATTCAGGGTATTGCTATTTTGGCAATTGAATTTCACCCCAGAACAAAATATATGTTTTGTCGGACACTATTATACTTTGCCAGCCACTGCTGGGATACCAGATTCAAGGTATTGCTATTTTGGCAATTGAATTTCACCCCAGAATAAAATATGTTTTGGTGGACACTATTGTACTTTGCCAGCTACTGCTGGGACACCAGATTCAGGGTATTGCTATTTTGGCAATTGAATTTCACCCCAGAACAAAATATATGTTATGCCGGACACTATTATACTTTGCCAGCCACTGCTGGGATACCAGATTCAGGGTATTGTTATTTTGGCAATTGAATTTAACCCCAGAATAATATATATGTATTGGTGGACACTATTATACTTTGCCAGCCACTGCTGGGACACCAGATTCAGGGTATTGCTATTTTGGCAATTGAATTTCACCTCAGAACAAAATATATGTTTTGGCGTACACTATTATACTTTGCCAGCCACTGCTGAGACATCAGATTCAGGGTATTGCTATTTTAGCTATTGAATTTAACCCCAGAACAAAATATATGTTTTGGCAGACACTATTTTACTTTACTAGCCACTGCAGGGACCCCAGATTCAGGGTATTGCTATTTTGGCAATTGAATTTCACCCCAGAACAAAATATATGTTTTGGCGTACACTATTATACTTTGCCAGCCACTGCTAGGACACCAGATTCCGGGTATTGCTATTTTGGCTATTAAATTTAACCCCAGAACAAAATATATTTTTTGGATTACACTATTATACTTTGCCAGCCACTGCTGGGACACCAGATTCAGGGTATTGCTATTTTGGCAATTGAATTTAACACCAGAACAAAATATATGTTTTGGCGGACACTATTATACTTTTCCAGCAACTGCTGGGACACCAGATTCAGGGTATTGCTATTTTGGCAATTGAATTTAACCCCAGAACAAAATATATGTTTTGGCGGACACTATTATACTTTGCCAGCCACTACTGGGGCACCAGATTCAGGGTATTGCTATTTTGGCAATTGAATTTCACCCCAGAACAAAATCTATGTTTTGGCATACACTATTATACTTTGCCAGCCACTGCTGGGACACCAGATTCAGGGTATTGCTATTTTGGCTATTGAATTTAACCCCAGAACAAAATATATGTTTTGGCAGATACTATGTTACTTTACTTGCCACTGCTGGGACACCAGATTCAGGGTATTGCTATTTTGGCAATTGAATTTCACCCCAGAACAAAATATATGTTTTGGCGTACACTATTATACTTTGCCAGCCACTGCTAGGACACCAGATTCCGGGTATTGCTATTTTGGCTATTGAATTTAACCCCAGAACAAAATATATTTTTTGCTTACACTATTATACTTTGCCAGCCACTGCTGGGACACCAGATTCAGGGTATTGCTATTTTGGCAATTGAATTTCACCCCAGAATAAAATATATGTTTTGGCGGACACTATTATACTTTGCCAGCCACTGCTGGGATACCAGATTAAGGGTATTGCTATTTTGGCAATTTAATTTCACCCCAGAATAAAATATATGTTTTGGCGGACACCATTATACTTTGCCAGCCACTGCTGGGACACCAGATTATGGGTATTGCTATTTTGGCAATTGAATTTTACCCCAGAACAAAATATATGTTTTGGCGGACACTATTATACTTTGCCAGCCACTGCTGGTACTCCAGATTCAGGGTATTGCTATTTTGGTAATTGAATTTCACCCCAGAACAAAATATATGTTTTGGCGTACACTATTATACTTTGCCAGCCACTGCTGAGACATCAGATTCAGGGTATTGCTATTTTGGCAATTTAATTTAACCCCAGAACAAAATATATGTTTTGGAGGACACCATTATACTTTGCCAGCCACTACTGGGGCACCAGATTCAGGGTATTGCTATTTTGGCAATTGAATTTCACCCCAGAACAAAATCTATGTTTTGGCTGATACTATTTTTCTTTACTAGCCACTGCTGGGACACCAGATTCAGGGTATTGCTATTTTGGCAATTGAATTTCACCCCAGTACAAAATATATGTTTTGGCGTACACTATTATACTTTGCCAGCCACTGCTAGGACACCATATTCAGGGTATTGCTATTTTGGCTATTGAATTTAACCCCAGAACAAAATATATTTTTTGGATTACACTATTATACTTTGCCAGCCACTGCTGGGACACCAGATTCAGGGTATTGCTATTTTGGCAATTGAATTTAACCCCAGAACAAAATATATGCTTTGGCGGACACTATTATAGTTTGCCAGCCACTACTGGGACACTAGATTAAGAGTATTGCTATTTTGGCAATTGAATTTCACCCCAGAACAAAATATATGTTTTGGCGGACACTATTATACTTTGCCAGCGACTGTTGGGACACCAGATTCAGGGTATTGCTATTTTGGCAATTGAATTTCACCCCAGAACAAAATATATGTTTTGGCGTACACTATTATACATTTCCAGCCACTGCTGGGACACCAGATTCAGGGTATTGCTATTTTGGCTATTGAATTTAACCCTAGAACAAAATATATGTTTTGGCGTACACTATTATACTTTGCTAGCCACTGCTGGGACACCAGATTCAGGGTATTGCTATTTTGGCAATTGAATTAAACCCCAGAACAAAATATATGTTTTGGCGGACACTATTATACTTTGCTAGCCACTGCTAGGACACCAGATTCAGGGTATTGCTATTTTGGCAATTGAATTTAACCCCAGAACAAAATATATGTTTTGGCGGACACTATTATAGTTTGCCAGCCACTACTGGGACACCAGATTCAGGTTATTGCTATTTTTGCAATTAAATTTGACCCCAGAACAAAATATACCCTGTTACGGACAGATTTAAACTAGGCCTGCAAATTCTGGAACACCAGATTCAGGGTATTGATATTTTGGCTATTGAATTTAACCCCAGAACAAAATATATGTTTTGGCGTACTCTATTATACTTTTCCAGCAACTGCTGGGACACCAGATTCAGGGAATTGCTATTTTGGCAATTGAATTTAACCCCAGAACAAAATATATGTTTTGGCGGACACTATTATACTTTGCCAGCCACTACTGGGACACCAGATTAGGAGTATTGCTATTTTGGCAATTGAATTTCACCCCAGAACAAAATATATGTTTTGGCGTACACTATTATACTTTGCCAGCCACTGCTGGGACACCAGATTCAGGGTATTGCTATTTTGGAAATTAAATTTTACCTCAAAACAAAATATACCCTGTTACGGACAGATTTAAACTAGGCCTGCAACTGTTGAGACACCAGATTCAGGGTATTGCTATTTTGGCAATTGAATTTCACCCCAGAACAAAATATATGTTTTGACGGACACTATTATACTTTGCCAGCCACTGCTGGGATACCAGATTCAGGGTATTGCTATTTTGGCAATTGAATTTCACCCCAGAACAAAATATATGTTTTGGTGGACACTATTATACTTTGCCAGCCACTGCTGGGATACCAGATTCAAGGTATTGCTATTTTGGCAATTGAATTTCACCCCAGAATAAAATATATGTTTTGGTGGACACTATTGTACTTTGCCAGCCACTGCTGGGACACCAGATTCAGGGTATTGCTATTTTGGCAATTGAATTTCACCCCAGAACAAAATATATGTTATGCCGGACACTATTATACTTTGCCAGCCACTGCTGGGATACCAGATTCAGGGTATTGTTATTTTGGCAATTGAATTTAACCCCAGAATAATATATATGTTTTGGTGGACACTATTATACTTTGCCAGCCACTGCTGGGACACCAGATTCAGGGTATTGCTATTTTGGCAATTGAATTTCACCTCAGAACAAAATATATGTTTTGGCGTACACTATTATACTTTGCCAGCCACTGCTGAGACATCAGATTCAGGGTATTGCTATTTTAGCTATTGAATTTCACCCCAGAACAAAATATATGTTTTGGCGGACACTATTTTACTTTACTAGCCACTGCTGGGACACCAGATTCAGGGTATTGCTATTTTGGCAATTGAATTTCACCCCAGAACAAAATATATGTTTTGGCGTACACTATTATACTTTGCAAGCCACTGCTAGGACACCAGATTCCGGGTATTGCTATTTTGGCTATTAAATTTAACCCCAGAACAAAATATATTTTTGGCTTACACTATTATACTTTGCCAGCCACTGCTGGGACACCAGATTCAGGGTATTGCTATTTTGGCAATTGAATTTAACCCCAGAACAAAATATATGTTTTGGCGGACACTATTATACTTTTCCAGCAACTGCTGGGACACCAGATTCAGGGTATTGCTATTTTGGCAATTGAATTTAACCCCAGAACAAAATATATGTTTTGGCGGACACTATTATACTTTGCCAGCCACTACTGGGGCACCAGATTCAGGGTATTGCTATTTTGGCAATTGAATTTCACCCCAGAACAAAATCTATGTTTTGGCATACACTATTATACTTTGCCAGCCACTGCTGGGACACCAGATTCAGGGTATTGCTATTTTGGCTATTGAATTTAACCCTAGAACAAAATATATGTTTTGGCAGATACTATGTTACTTTACTAGCCACTGCTGGGACACCAGATTCAGGGTATTGCTATTTTGGCAATTGAATTTCACCCCAGAACAAAATATATGTTTTGGCGTACACTATTATACTTTGCCAGCCACTGCTAGGACACCAGATTCCAGGTATTGCTATTTTGGCTATTGAATTTAACCCCAGAACAAAATATATTTTTTGCTTACACTATTATACTTTGCCAGCCACTGCTGGGACACCAGATTCAGGGTATTGCTATTTTGGCAATTGAATTTCACCCCAGAATAAAATATATGTTTTGGCGGACACTATTATACTTTGCCAGCCACTGCTGAGATACCAGATTAAGGGTATTGCTATTTTGGCAATTTAATTTCACCCCAGAATAAAATATATGTTTTGGCGGACAACATTATACTTTGCCATCCACTGCTGGGACACCAGATTATGGGTATTGCTATTTTGGCAATTGAATTTTACCACAGAACAAAATATATGTTTTAGCGGACACTATTATACTTTGCCAGCGACTGTTGGGACACCAGATTCAGGGTATTGCTATTTTGGCTATTGATTTTAACCCCAGAATAAAATATATGTTTTGGTGTACACTATTATACTTTGCCAGCCACTGCTGGGACTCCAGATTCAGGGTATTGCTATTTTGGTAATTGAATTTCACCCCAGAACAAAATATATGTTTTGGCGTACACTATTATACTTTGCTAGCCACTGCTGGGACACCAGATTCAGGGTATTGCTATTTTGGCAATTGAATTTAACCACAGAACAAAATATATGTTTTGGCGGACACTATTATAGTTTGCCAGCCACTACTGGGACACCAGATTCAGGTTATTGCTATTTTTGCAATTAAATTTCACCCCAAAACAAAATATACCCTGTTACTGACAGATTTAAACTAGGCCTGCAAATGCTGGAACACCAGATTCAGGGTATTGATATTTTGGCTATTGAATTTAACCCCAGAACAAAATATATGTTTTGGCGTACACTATTATACTTTTCCAGCAACTGCTGGGACACCAGATTCAGGGAATTGCTATTTTGGCAATTGAATTTAACCCCAGAACAAAATATATGTTTTGGCGGACACTATTATACTTTGCCAGCCACTACTGGGACACCAGATTAGGAGTATTGCTATTTTGGCAATTGAATTTCACCCCAGAACAAAATATATGTTTTGGCGTACACTATTATACTTTGCCAGCCACTGCTGGGACACCAGATTCAGGGTATTGCTATTTTGGAAATTAAATTTTACCTCAAAACAAAATATACCCTGTTACGGACAGATTTAAACTAGGCCTGCAACTGTTGAGACACCAGATTCAGGGTATTGCTATTTTGGCAATTGAATTTCACCCCAGAACAAAATATATGTTTTGACGGACACTATTATACTTTGCCAGCCACTGCTGGGATACCAGATTCAGGGTATTGCTATTTTGGCAATTGAATTTCACCCCAGAACAAAATATATGTTTTGTCGGACACTATTATACTTTGCCAGCCACTGCTGGGATACCAGATTCAAGGTATTGCTATTTTGGCAATTGAATTTCACCCCAGAATAAAATATATGTTTTGGTGGACACTATTGTACTTTGCCAGCCACTGCTGGGACACCAGATTCAGGGTATTGCTATTTTGGCAATTGAATTTCACCCCAGAACAAAATATATGTTATGCCGGACACTATTATACTTTGCCAGCCACTGCTGGGATACCAGATTCAGGGTATTGTTATTTTGGCAATTGAATTTAACCCCAGAAAAATATATATGTTTTGGTGGACACCATTATACTTTGCCAGCCACTACTGGGGCACCAGATTCAGGGTATTGCTATTTTGGCTATTGAATTTAACCCCAGAACAAAATATATGTTTTGGCAGATACTATGTTACTTTACTAGCCACTGCTGGGACACCAGATTCAGGGTATTGCTATTTTGGCAATTGAATTTCACCCCAGAACAAAATATATGTTATGCCGGACACTATTATACTTTGCCAGCCACTGCTGGGATACCAGATTCAGGGTATTGTTATTTTGGCAATTGAATTTCACCCCAGAACAAAATATATGTTTTGGCGGACACTATTATACTTTGCCAGCCACTACTGGGGCACCAGATTCAGGGTATTGCTATTTTGGCTATTGAATTTAACCCCAGAACAAAATATATGTTTTGGCAGATACTATGTTACTTTACTAGCCACTGCTGGGACACCAGATTCAGGGTATTGCTATTTTGGCAATTGAATTTCACCCCAGAACAAAATATATGTTTTGGCGTACACTATTATACTTTGCCAGCCACTGCTAGGACACCAGATTCCGGGTATTGCTATTTTGGCTATTGAATTTAACCCCAGAACAAAATATATTTTTTGCTTACACTATTATACTTTGCCAGCCACTGCTGGGACACCAGATTCAGGGTATTGCTATTTTGGCAATTTAATTTCACCCCAGAATAAAATATATGTTTTGGCGGACACCATTATACTTTGCCAGCCACTGCTGGGACACCAGATTATGGGTATTGCTATTTTGGCAATTGAATTTTACCCCAGAACAAAATATATGTTTTGGCGGACACTATTATACTTTGCCAGCGACTGTTGGGACACCAGATTCAGGGTATTGCTATTTTGGCTATTGATTTTAACCCCAGAATAAAATATATGTTTTGGTGTACACTATTATACTTTGCCAGCCACTGCTGGGACTCCAGATTCAGGGTATTGCTATTTTGGTAATTGAATTTCACCCCAGAACAAAATATATGTTTTGGCGAACACTATTATACTTTGCCAGCCACTGCTGAGACATCAGATTCAGGGTATTGCTATTTTGGCAATTTAATTTAACCCCAGAACAAAATATATGTTTTGGAGGACACCATTATACTTTGCCAGCCACTACTGGGGCACCAGATTCAGGGTATTGCAATTTTGGCAATTGAATTTCACCCCAGAACAAAATCTATGTTTTGGCGGATACTATTTTACTTTACTAGCCACTGCTGGGACACCAGATTCAGGGTATTGCTATTTTGGCTATTGAATTTCACCCCAGTAAAAAATATATGTTTTGGCGTACACTATTATACTTTGCCAGCCACTGCTAGGACACCAGATTCAGGGTATTGCTATTTTGGCTATTGAATTTAACCCCAGAACAAAATATATTTTTGGATTACACTATTATACTTTGCCAGCCACTGCTGGGACACCAGATTCAGGGTATTGCTATTTTGGCAATTGAATTTAACCCCAGAACAAAATATATGTTTTGGCGTACACTATTATACTTTTCCAGCCACTGCTGGGACACCAGATTCAGGGTATTGCTATTTTGGCTATTGAATTTAACCCCAGAACAAAATATATGTTTTGGCGTACACTATTATACTTTGCTAGCCACTGCTGGGACACCAGATTCAGGGTATTGCTATTTTGGCAATTGAATTTAACCCCAGAACAAAATATATGTTTTGGCGGACACTATTATAGTTTGCCAGCCACTACTGGGACACCAGATTCAGGTTATTGCTATTTTTGCAATTAAATTTCACCCCAAAACAAAATATACCCTGTTACGGACAGATTTAAACTAGGCCTGCAAATGCTGGAACACCAGATTCAGGGTATTGATATTTTGGCTATCGAATTTAACCCCAGAACAAAATATATGTTTTGGCGTACACTATTATACTTTTCCAGCAACTGCTGGGACACCAGATTCAGGGAATTGCTATTTTGGCAATTGAATTTAACCCCAGAACAAAATATATGTTTTGGCGGACACTATTATACTTTGCCAGCCACTACTGGGACACCAGATTAGGAGTATTGCTATTTTGGCAATTGAATTTCACCCCAGAACAAAATATATGTTTTGGCGTACACTATTATACTTTGCCAGCCACTGCTGGGACACCAGATTCAGGGTATTGCTATTTTGGAAATTAAATTTTACCTCAAAACAAAATATACCCTGTTACGGACAGATTTAAACTAGGCCTGCAACTGTTGAGACACCAGATTCAGGGTATTGCTATTTTGGCAATTGAATTTCACCCCAGAACAAAATATATGTTTTGACGGACACTATTATACTTTGCCAGCCACTGCTGGGATACCAGATTCAGGGTATTGCTATTTTGGCAATTGAATTTCACCCCAGAACAAAATATATGTTTTGTCGGACACTATTATACTTTGCCAGCCACTGCTGGGATACCAGATTCAAGGTATTGCTATTTTGGCAATTGAATTTCACCCCAGAATAAAATATATGTTTTGGTGGACACTATTGTACTTTGCCAGCCACTGCTGGGACACCAGATTCAGGGTATTGCTATTTTGGCAATTGAATTTCACCCCAGAACAAAATATATGTTATGCCGGACACTATTATACTTTGCCAGCCACTGCTGGGACACCAGATTCAGGGTATTGCTATTTTGGCAATTGAATTTCACCCCAGAACAAAATATATGTTATGCCGGACACTATTATACTTTGCCAGCCACTGCTGGGATACCAGATAAAGGGTATTGCTATTTTGGCAATTGAATTTCACCCCAGAATAAAATATATGTTTTGGCGGACACTATTATACTTTGCCAGCCACTGCTGGGATACCAGATTAAGGGTATTGCTATTTTGGCAATTTAATTTCACCCCAGAATAAAATATATGTTTTGGCGGACACTATTATACTTTGCCAGCCACTGCTGGGACACCAGATTTAGGGTATTTCTATTTTGGCAATTGAATTTAACCCCAGAACAAAATATATGTTTTGGCGTACACTATTATACTTTGCCAGCGACTGTTGGGACACCAGATTCAGGGTATTGCTATTTTGGCAATTGAATTTCACCCCAGAACAAAATCTATGTTTTGGCAGACACTATTATACTTTGCCAGCCACTGCTGGGACACCACATTCAGGGTATTGCTATTTTAGCTATTGAATTTAACCCCAGAACAAAATATATGTTTTGGCGGACACTATTTTACTTTACTAGCCACTGCTGGGACACCAGATTCAGGGTATTGCTATTTTGGCAATTGAATTTCAACCCAAAACAAAATATATGTTTTGGCGTACACTATTATACTTTGCCAGCCACTGCTAGGACACCAGATTCCGGGTATTGCTATTTTGGCTATTGAATTTAACCCCAGAACAAAATATATTTTTGGCTTACACTATTATACTTTGCCAGCCACTGCTGGGACACCAGATTCAGGGTATTGCTATTTTGGCAATTGAATTTCACCCCAGAACAAAATATATGTTTTGGCTTACACTATTATACTTTGCCAGCCACTGCTGGGATACCAGATTCAGAGTATTGCTATTTTGGCAATTGAATATCACCCCAGAATAAAATATATGTTTTGGTGGACACTATTATACTTTGCCAGCCACTGCTGGGACACCAGATTCAGGGTATTGCTATTTTGGCAATTGAATTTCACCGCAGAACTAAATATATGTTATGCCGGACACTATTATACTTTGCCAGCCACTGCTGGGATACCAGATTCATGGTATTGCTATTTTGGAAATTGAATTTCACCCCAGAATAAAATATATGTTTTGGTGTACACTATTATACTTTGCCAGCCACTGCTGGGACAACAGATTCAGGGTATTGCTATTTTGGCAATTGAATTTCCCCCCAGAACAAAATATATGTTTTGGCGGACACTATTATACTTTGCCAGCCACTGCTGGGACACCAGATTCAGGGTATTGCTATTTTGGCAATTGAATTTCACCCCAGAACAAAATATATGTTTTGGCGTACACTATTATACTTTGCCAGCCACTGCTAGGACACCAGATTCCGGGTATTGCTATTTTGGCTATTGAATTTAACCCCAGAACAAAATACATTTTTTGCTTACACTATTATACTTTGCCAGCCACTACTGGGGCACCAGATTCAGGGTATTGCTATTTTGGCAATTGAATTTCACCCCAGTACAAAATATATGTTTTGGCTGATACTATTATACTTTGCCAGCCACTGCTAGGACACCAGATTCAGGGTATTGCTATTTTGGCTATTGAATTTAACCCCAGAACAAAATATATTTTTTGGATTACACTATTATACTTTGCCAGCCACTGCTGGGACACCAGATTCAGGGTATTGCTATTTTGGCAATTGAATTTAACCCCAGAACAAAATATATGTTTTGGCGGACACAATTATAGTTTGCCAGCCACTACTGGGACACTAGATTAAGAGTATTGCTATTTTGGCAATTGAATTTCACCCCAGAACAAAATATATGTTTTGGCGGACACTATTATACTTTGCCAGCGACTGTTGGGACACCAGATTCAGGGTATTGCTATTTTGGCAATTGAATTTCACCCCAGAACAAAATATATGTTTTGGCGTACACTATTATACATTTCCAGCCACTGCTGGGACACCAGATTCAGGGTATTGCTATTTTGGCAATTAAATTTTACCTCAAAACAAAATATACACTGTTACGGACAGATTTAAACTAGGCCTGCAACTGTAGGGACACCAGATTCAGGGTATTGCTATTTTGGCAATTGAATTTCACCCCAGAACAAAATATATGTTTTGACGGACACTATTATACTTTGCCAGCCACTGCTGGGATACCAGATTCAGGGTATTGCTATTTTGGCAATTGAATTTCACCCCAGAACAAAATATATGTTTTGACGGACACTATTATACTTTGCCAGCCACTGCTGGGATACCAGATTCAGGGTATTGCTATTTTGGCAATTGAATTTCTCCCCAGAATAAAATATATGTTTTGGTGGACACTATTATACTTTGCCAGCCACTGCTGGGACACCAGATTCAGGGTATTGCTATTTTGGCAATTGAATTTCACCCCAGAACAAAATATATGTTATGCCGGACACTATTATACTTTGCCAGCCACTGCTGGGATACCAGATTCAGGGTATTGTTATTTTGGCAATTGAATTTAACCCCAGAATAATATATATGTTTTGGTGGACACTATTATACTTTGCCAGCCACTGCTGGGACACCAGATTCAGGGTATTGCTATTTTGGCAATTGAATTTCACCCCAGAACAAAATATATGTTATGCCGGACACTATTATACTTTTCCATCAACTGCTGGGACACCAGATTCAGGGAATTGCTATTTTGGCAATTGAACTTAACCCCAGAACAAAATATATGTTTTGGCGGACACTATTATACTTTGCCAGCCACTACTGGGACACCAGATTAGGAGTATTGCTATTTTGGCAATTGAATTTCACACAGGACAAAATATATGTTTTGGCGTACACTATTATACTTTGCCAGCCACTGCTGGGACACCAGATTCAGGGTATTGCTATTTTGGAAATTAAATTTTACCTCAAAACAAAATATACCCTGTTACGGACAGATTTAAACTAGGCCTGCAACTGTTGAGACACCAGATTCAGGGTATTGCTATTTTGGCAATTGAATTTCACCCCAGAACAAAATATATGTTTTGACGGACACTATTATACTTTGCCAGCCACTGCTGGGATACCAGATTCAGGGTATTGCTATTTTGGCAATTGAATTTCACCCCAGAACAAAATATATGTTTTGGCGGACACTATTATACTTTGCCAGCCACTGCTGGGATACCAGATTCAAGGTATTGCTATTTTGGCAATTGAATTTCACCCCAGAATAAAGTATATGTTTTGGTGGACACTATTGTACTTTGCCAGCCACTGCTGGGACACCAGATTCAGAGTATTGCTATTTTGGCAATTGAATTTAACCCCAGAACAAAATATATGTTATGCCGGACACTATTATACTTTGCCAGCCACTGCTGGGATACCAGATTCAGGGTATTGTTATTTTGGTAATTGAATTTAACCCCAGAATAATATATATGTTTTGGTGGACACTATTATACTTTGCCAGCCACTGCTGGGACACCAGATTCAGGGTATTGCTATTTTGGCAATTGAATTTCACCCCAGAACAAAATATATGTTATGCCGGACACTATTATACTTTGCCAGCCACTGCTGGGATACCAGATTCAGGGTATTGCTATTTTGGCAATTGAATTTCACACCAGAATAAAATATATGTTTTGGCGGACACTATTATACTTTGCCAGCCACTGCTGGGATACCAGATTAAGGGTATTGCTATTTTGGCAATTTAATTTCACCCCAGAATAAAATATATGTTTTGGCGGAGACTATTATACTTTGCCAGCCACTGCTGGGACACCAGATTCAGGGTATTTCTATTTTGGCAATTTAATTTAACCCCAGAACAAAATATATGTTTTGGCGGACACTATTATACTTTGACAGCAACTGTTGGGACACCAGATTCAGGGTATTGCTATTTTGGCTATTGAATTTCACCCCAGAACAAAATATATGTTTTGGCGGACACTATTATACTTTGCCAGCCACTGCTGGGACACCAGATTCAGGGTATTGCTATTTTGGCAATTGAATTTCACCCCAGAACAAAATATATGTTTTGGCGTACACTATTATATTTTGCCAGCGACTGTTGGGACACCAGATTCAGGGTATTGCTATTTTGGCAATTGAATTTCACCCCAGAACAAAATCTATGTTTTGGCAGACACTATTATACTTTGCCAGCCACTGCTGGGACACCACATTCAGGGTATTGCTATTTTAGCTATTGAATTTAACCCCAGAACAAAATATATGTTTTGGCGGACACTATTTTACTTTACTAGCCACTGCTGGGACACCAGATTCAGGGTATTGCTATTTTGGCAATTGAATTTCACACCAGAACAAAATATATGTTTTGGCGTACACTATTATACTTTGCCAGCCACTGCTAGGACATCAGATTCCGGGTATGGCTATTTTGGCTATTGAATTTAACCCCAGAACAAAATATATTTTTTGGCTTACACTATTATACTTTGCCAGCCACTGCTGGGACACCAGATTCAGGGTATTGCTATTTTGGCAATTGAATTTAACCCCAGAACAAAATATATGTTTTGGCGGACACTTTTATAGTTTGCTAGCCACTACTGGGACACTAGATTAAGAGTATTGCTATTGAATTTCACCCCAGAACAAAATATATGTTTTGGCGGACACTATTATACTTTGCCAGCGACTGTTGGGACACCAGATTCAGGGTATTGCTATTTTGGCAATTGAATTTCACCCAAGAACAAAATATATGTTTTGGCATAAACTATTATACTTTGCCAGCCACTGCTGGGACACCAGATTCAGGGTATTGCTATTTTGGCAATTAAATTTTACCTCAAAACAAAATATTCCCTGTTACGGACAGATTTAAACTAGGCCTGCAACTGTTGGGACACCAGATTCAGGGTATTGCTATTTTGGCAATTAAATTTTACCTCAAAACAAAATATTCCCTGTTACGGACAGATTTAAACTAGGCCTGCAACTGTTGGGACACCAGATTCAGGGTATTGCTATTTTGGCAATTGAATTTCAACCCAGAACAAAATATATGTTTTAAAGGACACTATTATACTTTGCCAGCCACTGCTGGGATACCAGATTCAGGGTATTACTATTTTGGCAATTGAATTTCACCCCAGAACAAAATTTATGTTTTGGCGGACACTATTATACTTTGCCAGCCACTGCTGGGATACCAGATTCAGGGTATTGCTATTTTGGCAATTGAATTTCACCCCAGAATAAAATATATGTTTTGGTGGACACTATTATACTTTGCCAGCCACTGCTGGGACACCAGATTCAGGGTATTGCTATTTTGGCAATTGAATTTCACCCCAGAACAAAATATATGTTATGCCGGACACTATTATACTTTGCCAGCCACTGCTGGGATACCAGATTCAGGGTATTGCTATTTTGGCAATTGAATTTCACCCCAGAATAAAATATATGTTTTGGCGGACACTATTATACTTTGCCAGCCACTGCTGGGATACCAGATTAAGGGTATTGCTATTTTGGCAATTTAATTTCACCCCAGAATAAAATATATGTTTTGGCGGACACCATTATACTTTGCCAGCCACTGCTGGGACACCAGATTCAGGGTATTTCTATTTTGGCAATTGAATTTAACCCCAGAACAAAATATATGTTTTGGCGGACACTATTATACTTTGCCAGCCACTGCTGGGACACCAGATTCAGGGTATTGCTATTTTGGCTATTGAATTTCACCCCAGAACAAAATATATATCTTGGCGTATACTATTATACTTTGCCAGCCACTTCTGGGATACCAGATTCAGGGTATTGCTATTTTGGCAATTAAATTTCACCCCAGAACAAAATATATGTTTTGGCGTACACTATTATACTTTGCCAGCCACTGCTGGGACACCAGATTCAGGGTATTGCTATTTTGGCTATTGATTTTAACCCCAGAATAAAATATATGTTTTGGTGTACACTATTATACTTTGCCAGCCACTGCTAGGACACCAGATTCAGGGTATTGCTATTTTGGCAATTGCATTTCCCTCCAGAACAAAATATATGTTTTGGAGGACACTATTATACTTTGCCAGCCACTACTGGGACACCAGATTCAGGGTATTGCTATTTTGGCAATTGAATTTCACCCCAGAACAAAATATATGTTTTGGCGTACACTATTATAGTTTGCCAGCCACTGCTGAGACATCAGATTCAGGGTATTGCTATTTTGGCAATTGAATTTAACCCCAGAACAAAATATATGTTTTGGCGGACACTATTATACTTTGCCAGCCACTGCTGGGACACCAGATTCAGGGTATTGCTATTTTGGCAATTGAATTTCACCCCAGTACAAAATATATGTTATGCCGGACACTATTATACTTTGCCAGCCACTGCTGGGATACCAGATTCAGGGTATTGTTATTTTGGAAATTGAATTTCACCCCAGAATAATATATATGTTTTGGTGGACACTATTATACTTTGCCAGCCACTGCTGGGACACCAAATTCAGGGTATTGCTATTTTGGCAATTGAATTTCACCCTAGAACAAAATATATGTTATGCCGGACACTATTATACTTTGCCAGCCTCTGCTGGGATACCAGATTCAGGGTATTGCTATTTTGGCAATTGAATTTCACCCCAGAATAAAATATATGTTTTGGCGGACACTATTATACTTTGCCAGCCACTGCTAGGACACCAGATTCCGGGTATTGCTATTTTGGCTATTGAATTTAACCCCAGAATAAAATATATGTTTTGGCGGACACTATTATACTTTGCCAGCCACTGCTGGGACACCATATTCAGGGAATTTCTATTTTGGCAATTGAATTTAACCCCAGAACAAAATATATGTTTTGGCGGACACTATTAAACTTTGCCAGCCACTGCTGGGACACCAGATTCGGGTATTGCTATTTTGGCTATTGAATTTCACCCCAGAACAAAATATATACTTTGGCGTACACTATTATACTTTGCCAGCCACTTCTGGGATACCAGATTCAGTGTATTGCTATTTTGGCAATTGAATTTCACCCCAGAACAAAATATATGTTTTGGCGGACACTATTATACTTTGCCAGCCACTGCTGGGACACCAGATTCAGGGTATTGCTATTTTGGCAATTGAATTTCACCTCAGAACAAAAAATATGTTTTGGCGTACACTATTATACTTTGCCAGCCACTGCTGAGACATCAGATTCAGGGTATTGCTATTTTAGCTATTGAATTTAACCCCAGAACAAAATATATGTTTTGGCGGACACTATTTTACTTTACTAGCCACTGCTGGGACACCAGATTCAGGGTATTGCTTTTTTGGCAATTGAATTTCACCCCAGAACAAAATATATGTTTTGGCGTACACTATTATACTTTGCCAGCCACTGCTAGGACACCAGATTCCGGGTATTGCTATTTTGGCTATTAAATTTAACCCCAGAACAAAATATATTTTTGGCTTACACTATTATACTTTGCCAGCCACTGCTGGGACACCAGATTCAGGGTATTGCTATTTTGGCAATTGAATTTAACCCCAGAACAAAATATATGTTTTGGCGGACACTATTATACTTTTCCAGCAACTGCTGGGACACCAGATTCAGGGTATTGCTATTTTGGCAATTGAATTTAACCCCAGAACAAAATATATGTTTTGGCGGACACTATTATACTTTGCCAGCCACTACTGGGGCACCAGATTCAGGGTATTGCTATTTTGGCAATTGAATTTTACCCCAGAATAAAATCTATGTTTTGGCATACACTATTATACTTTGCCAGCCACTGCTGGGACACCAGATTCAGGGTATTGCTATTTTGGCTATTGAATTTAACCCCAGAACAAAATATATGTTTTGGCACATACTATGTTACTTTACTAGCCACTGCTGGGACACCAGATTCATGGTATTGCTATTTTGGCAATTGAATTTCACCCCAGAACAAAATATATGTTTTGGCGTACACTATTATACTTTGCCAGCCACTGCTAGGACACCAGATTCCGAGTATTGCTATTTTGGCTATTGAATTTAACCCCAGAACAAAATATATTTTTGCTTACACTATTATACTTTGCCAGCCACTGCTGGGACACCAGATTCAGGGTATTGCTATTTTGGCAATTGAATTTCACCCCAGAATAAAATGTATGTTTTGGCGGACACTATTATACTTTGCCAGCCACTGCTGGGATACCAGATTAAGGGTATTGCTATTTTGGCAATTTAATTTCACCCCAGAATAAAATATATGTTTTGGCGGACACCATTATACTGTGCCAGCCACTGCTGGGACACCAGATTATGGGTATTGCTATTTTGGCAATTGAATTTTACCCCAGAACAAAATATATGTTTTGGCGGACACTATTATACTTTGCCAGCGACTGTTGGGACACCAGATTCAGGGTATTGCTATTTTGGCTAATGATTTTAACCCCAGAATAAAATATATGTTTTGGTGTACACTATTATACTTTGCCAGCCACTGCTGGGACTCCAGATTCAGGGTATTGCTATTTTGGTAATTGAATTTCACCCCAGAACAAAATATATGTTTTGGCGTACACTATTATACTTTGCCAGCCACTGCTGAGACATCAGATTCAGGGTATTGCTATTTTGGCAATTTAATTTAACCCCAGAACAAAATATATGTTTTGGAGGACACCATTATACTTTGCCAGCCACTACTGGGGCACCAGATTCAGGGTATTGCTATTTTGGCAATTGAATTTCACCCCAGAACAAAATCTATGTTTTGGCGGATACTATTTTACTTTACTAGCCACTGCTGGGACACCAGATTCAGGGTATTGCTATTTTGGCAATTGAATTTCACCCCAGTACAAAATATATGTTTTGGCGTACACTATTATACTTTGCCAGCCACTGCTAGGACACCAGATTCAGGGTATTGCTATTTTGGCTATTGAATTTAACCCCAGAACAAAATATATTTTTGGATTACACTATTATACTTTGCCAGCCACTGCTGGGAAACCAGATTCAGGGTATTGCTATTTTGGCAATTGAATTTAACCCCAGAACAAAATATATGTTTTGGCGGACACTATTATAGTTTGCCAGCCACTACTGGGACACTAGATTAAGAGTATTGCTATTTTGGCAATTGAATTTCACCCCAGAACAAAATATATGTTTTGGCGGACACTATTATACTTTGCCAGCGACTGTTGGGACACCAGATTCAGGGTATTGCTATTTTGGCAATTGAATTTCACCCCAGAACAAAATATATGTTTTGGCGTACACTATTATACTTTTCCAGCCACTGCTGGGACACCAGATTCAGGGTATTGCTATTTTGGCTATTGAATTTAACCCCAGAACAAAATATATGTTTTGGCGTACACTATTATACTTTGCTAGCCACTGCTGGGACACCAGATTCAGGGTATTGCTATTTTGGCAATTGAATTTAACCCCAGAACAAAATATATGTTTTGGCGGACACTATTATAGTTTGCCAGCCACTACTGGGACACCAGATTCAGGTTATTGCTATTTTTGCAATTAAATTTCACCCCAAAACAAAATATACCCTGTTACGGAAAGATTTAAACTAGGCCTGCAAATGCTGGAACACCAGATTCAGGGTATTGATATTTTGGCTATTGAATTTAACCCCAGAACAAAATATATGTTTTGGCGTACACTATTATACTTTTCCAGCAACTGCTGGGACACCAGATTCAGGGAATTGCTATTTTGGCAATTGAATTTAACCCCAGAACAAAATATATGTTTTGGCGTACACTATTATACTTTGCCAGCCACTACTGGGACACCAGATTAGGAGTATTGCTATTTTGGCAATTGAATTTCACCCCAGAACAAAATATATGTTTTGGCGTACACTATTATACTTTGCCAGCCACTACTGGGACACCAGATTAGGAGTATTGCTATTTTGGCAATTGAATTTCACCCCAGAACAAAATATATGTTTTGGCGTACACTATTATACTTTTCCAGCCACTGCTGAGACATCAGATTCAGGGTATTGCTATTTTAGCTATTGAATTTAACCCCAGAACAAAATATATGTTTTGGCGTACACTATTATACTTTGCTAGCCACTGCTGGGACACCAGATTCAGGGTATTGCTATTTTGGCAATTGAATTTCACCTCAGAACAAAATATATGTTTTGGCGTACACTATTATACTTTGCTAGCCACTGCTGGGACACCAGATTCAGGGTATTGCTATTTTGGCAATTGAATTTCACCTCAGAACAAAATATATGTTTTGGCGTACACTATTATACTTTGCCAGCCACTGCTGAGACATCAGATTCAGGGTATTGCTATTTTAGCTATTGAATTTAACCCCAGAACAAAATATATGTTTTGGCGTACACTATTATACTTTGCTAGCCACTGCTGGGACACCAGATTCAGGGTATTGCTATTTTGGCAATTGAATTTAACGCCAGAACAAAATATATGTTTTGGCGGACACTATTATAGTTTGATAGCCACTACTGGGACACCAGATTCAGGTTATTGCTATTTTTGCAATTAAATTTCACCCCAAAACAAAATATACCCTGTTACGGACAGATTTAAACTAGGCCTGCAAATGCTGGAACACCAGATTCAGAGTATTGATATTTTGGCAATTGAATTTCACCCCAGAACAAAATATATGTTATGCCGGACACTATTATACTTTGCCAGCCACTGCTGGGATACCAGATTCAGGGTATTGTTATTTTGGCAATTGAATTTAACCCCAGAATAATATATATGTTTTGGTGGACACTATTATACTTTGCCAGCCACTGCTGGGACACCAGATTCAGGGTATTGCTATTTTGGCAATTGAATTTCACCTCAGAACAAAATATATGTTTTGGCGTACACTATTATACTTTGCCAGCCACTGCCGAGACATCAGATTCAGGGTATTGCTATTTTAGCTATTGAATTTAACCCCAGAACAAAATATATGTTTTGGCGTACACTATTATACTTTGCTAGCCACTGCTGGGACACCAGATTCAGGGTATTGCTATTTTGGCAATTGAATTTAACCCCAGAACAAAATATATGTTTTGGCGGACACTATTATAGTTTGCCAGCCGCTACTGGGACACCAGATTCAGGTTATTGCTATTTTTGCAATTAAATTTCACCCCAAAACAAAATATACCCTGTTACGGACAGATTTAAACTAGGCCTGCAAATGCTGGAACACCAGATTCAGGGTATTGATATTTTGGCTATTGAATTTAACCCCAGAACAAAATATATGTTTTGGCGTACACTATTATACTTTTCCAGCAACTGCTGGGACACCAGATTCAGGGAATTGCTATTTTGGCAATTGAATTTAACCCCAGAACAAAATATATGTTTTGGCGGACACTATTATACTTTGCCAGCCACTACTGGGACACCAGATTAGGAGTATTGCTATTTTGGCAATTGAATTTCACCCCAGAACAAAATATATGTTTTGGCGTACACTATTATACTTTGCCAGCCACTGCTGGGACACCAGATTCAGGGTATTGCTATTTTGGAAATTAAATTTTACCTCAAAACAAAATATACCCTGTTACGGACAGATTTAAACTAGGCCTGCAACTGTTGAGACACCAGATTCAGGGTATTGCTATTTTGGCAATTGAATTTCACCCCAGAACAAAATATATGTTTTGACGGACACTATTATACTTTGCCAGCCACTGCTGGGATACCAGATTCAGGGTATTGCTATTTTGGCAATTGAATTTCACCCCAGAACAAAATATATGTTTTGTCGGACACTATTATACTTTGCCAGCCACTGCTGGGATACCAGATTCAAGGTATTGCTATTTTGGCAATTGAATTTCACCCCAGAATAAAATATATGTTTTGGTGGACACTATTGTACTTTGCCAGCTACTGCTGGGACACCAGATTCAGGGTATTGCTATTTTGGCAATTGAATTTCACCCCAGAACAAAATATATGTTATGCCGGACACTATTATACTTTGCCAGCCACTGCTGGGATACCAGATTCAGGGTATTGTTATTTTGGCAATTGAATTTAACCCCAGAATAATATATATGTATTGGTGGACACTATTATACTTTGCCAGCCACTGCTGGGACACCAGATTCAGGGTATTGCTATTTTGGCAATTGAATTTCACCTCAGAACAAAATATATGTTTTGGCGTACACTATTATACTTTGCCAGCCACTGCTGAGACATCAGATTCAGGGTATTGCTATTTTAGCTATTGAATTTAACCCCAGAACAAAATATATGTTTTGGCAGACACTATTTTACTTTACTAGCCACTGCAGGGACCCCAGATTCAGGGTATTGCTATTTTGGCAATTGAATTTCACCCCAGAACAAAATATATGTTTTGGCGTACACTATTATACTTTGCCAGCCACTGCTAGGACACCAGATTCCGGGTATTGCTATTTTGGCTATTAAATTTAACCCCAGAACAAAATATATTTTTTGGATTACACTATTATACTTTGCCAGCCACTGCTGGGACACCAGATTCAGGGTATTGCTATTTTGGCAATTGAATTTAACACCAGAACAAAATATATGTTTTGGCGGACACTATTATACTTTTCCAGCAACTGCTGGGACACCAGATTCAGGGTATTGCTATTTTGGCAATTGAATTTAACCCCAGAACAAAATATATGTTTTGGCGGACACTATTATACTTTGCCAGCCACTACTGGGGCACCAGATTCAGGGTATTGCTATTTTGGCAATTGAATTTCACCCCAGAACAAAATCTATGTTTTGGCATACACTATTATACTTTGCCAGCCACTGCTGGGACACCAGATTCAGGGTATTGCTATTTTGGCTATTGAATTTAACCCCAGAACAAAATATATGTTTTGGCAGATACTATGTTACTTTACTTGCCACTGCTGGGACACCAGATTCAGGGTATTGCTATTTTGGCAATTGAATTTCACCCCAGAACAAAATATATGTTTTGGCGTACACTATTATACTTTGCCAGCCACTGCTAGGACACCAGATTCCGGGTATTGCTATTTTGGCTATTGAATTTAACCCCAGAACAAAATATATTTTTTGCTTACACTATTATACTTTGCCAGCCACTGCTGGGACACCAGATTCAGGGTATTGCTATTTTGGCAATTGAATTTCACCCCAGAATAAAATATATGTTTTGGCGGACACTATTATACTTTGCCAGCCACTGCTGGGATACCAGATTAAGGGTATTGCTATTTTGGCAATTTAATTTCACCCCAGAATAAAATATATGTTTTGGCGGACACCATTATACTTTGCCAGCCACTGCTGGGACACCAGATTATGGGTATTGCTATTTTGGCAATTGAATTTTACCCCAGAACAAAATATATGTTTTGGCGGACACTATTATACTTTGCCAGCCACTGCTGGTACTCCAGATTCAGGGTATTGCTATTTTGGTAATTGAATTTCACCCCAGAACAAAATATATGTTTTGGCGTACACTATTATACTTTGCCAGCCACTGCTGAGACATCAGATTCAGGGTATTGCTATTTTGGCAATTTAATTTAACCCCAGAACAAAATATATGTTTTGGAGGACACCATTATACTTTGCCAGCCACTACTGGGGCACCAGATTCAGGGTATTGCTATTTTGGCAATTGAATTTCACCCCAGAACAAAATCTATGTTTTGGCTGATACTATTTTTCTTTACTAGCCACTGCTGGGACACCAGATTCAGGGTATTGCTATTTTGGCAATTGAATTTCACCCCAGTACAAAATATATGTTTTGGCGTACACTATTATACTTTGCCAGCCACTGCTAGGACACCATATTCAGGGTATTGCTATTTTGGCTATTGAATTTAACCCCAGAACAAAATATATTTTTGGATTACACTATTATACTTTGCCAGCCACTGCTGGGACACCAGATTCAGGGTATTGCTATTTTGGCAATTGAATTTAACCCCAGAACAAAATATATGCTTTGGCGGACACTATTATAGTTTGCCAGCCACTACTGGGACACTAGATTAAGAGTATTGCTATTTTGGCAATTGAATTTCACCCCAGAACAAAATATATGTTTTGGCGGACACTATTATACTTTGCCAGCGACTGTTGGGACACCAGATTCAGGGTATTGCTATTTTGGCAATTGAATTTCACCCCAGAACAAAATATATGTTTTGGCGTACACTATTATACATTTCCAGCCACTGCTGGGACACCAGATTCAGGGTATTGCTATTTTGGCTATTGAATTTAACCCTAGAACAAAATATATGTTTTGGCGTACACTATTATACTTTGCTAGCCACTGCTGGGACACCAGATTCAGGGTATTGCTATTTTGGCAATTGAATTAAACCCCAGAACAAAATATATGTTTTGGCGGACACTATTATACTTTGCTAGCCACTGCTAGGACACCAGATTCAGGGTATTGCTATTTTGGCAATTGAATTTAACCCCAGAACAAAATATATGTTTTGGCGGACACTATTATAGTTTGCCAGCCACTACTGGGACACCAGATTCAGGTTATTGCTATTTTTGCAATTAAATTTGACCCCAGAACAAAATATACCCTGTTACGGACAGATTTAAACTAGGCCTGCAAATTCTGGAACACCAGATTCAGGGTATTGATATTTTGGCTATTGAATTTAACCCCAGAACAAAATATATGTTTTGGCGTACTCTATTATACTTTTCCAGCAACTGCTGGGACACCAGATTCAGGGAATTGCTATTTTGGCAATTGAATTTAACCCCAGAACAAAATATATGTTTTGGCGGACACTATTATACTTTGCCAGCCACTACTGGGACACCAGATTAGGAGTATTGCTATTTTGGCAATTGAATTTCACCCCAGAACAAAATATATGTTTTGGCGTACACTATTATACTTTGCCAGCCACTGCTGGGACACCAGATTCAGGGTATTGCTATTTTGGAAATTAAATTTTACCTCAAAACAAAATATACCCTGTTACGGACAGATTTAAACTAGGCCTGCAACTGTTGAGACACCAGATTCAGGGTATTGCTATTTTGGCAATTGAATTTCACCCCAGAACAAAATATATGTTTTGACGGACACTATTATACTTTGCCAGCCACTGCTGGGATACCAGATTCAGGGTATTGCTATTTTGGCAATTGAATTTCACCCCAGAACAAAATATATGTTTTGGTGGACACTATTATACTTTGCCAGCCACTGCTGGGATACCAGATTCAAGGTATTGCTATTTTGGCAATTGAATTTCACCCCAGAATAAAATATATGTTTTGGTGGACACTATTGTACTTTGCCAGCCACTGCTGGGACACCAGATTCAGGGTATTGCTATTTTGGCAATTGAATTTCACCCCAGAACAAAATATATGTTATGCCGGACACTATTATACTTTGCCAGCCACTGCTGGGATACCAGATTCAGGGTATTGTTATTTTGGCAATTGAATTTAACCCCAGAATAATATATATGTTTTGGTGGACACTATTATACTTTGCCAGCCACTGCTGGGACACCAGATTCAGGGTATTGCTATTTTGGCAATTGAATTTCACCTCAGAACAAAATATATGTTTTGGCGTACACTATTATACTTTGCCAGCCACTGCTGAGACATCAGATTCAGGGTATTGCTATTTTAGCTATTGAATTTCACCCCAGAACAAAATATATGTTTTGGCGGACACTATTTTACTTTACTAGCCACTGCTGGGACACCAGATTCAGGGTATTGCTATTTTGGCAATTGAATTTCACCCCAGAACAAAATATATGTTTTGGCGTACACTATTATACTTTGCAAGCCACTGCTAGGACACCAGATTCCGGGTATTGCTATTTTGGCTATTAAATTTAACCCCAGAACAAAATATATTTTTGGCTTACACTATTATACTTTGCCAGCCACTGCTGGGACACCAGATTCAGGGTATTGCTATTTTGGCAATTGAATTTAACCCCAGAACAAAATATATGTTTTGGCGGACACTATTATACTTTTCCAGCAACTGCTGGGACACCAGATTCAGGGTATTGCTATTTTGGCAATTGAATTTAACCCCAGAACAAAATATATGTTTTGGCGGACACTATTATACTTTGCCAGCCACTACTGGGGCACCAGATTCAGGGTATTGCTATTTTGGCAATTGAATTTCACCCCAGAACAAAATCTATGTTTTGGCATACACTATTATACTTTGCCAGCCACTGCTGGGACACCAGATTCAGGGTATTGCTATTTTGGCTATTGAATTTAACCCTAGAACAAAATATATGTTTTGGCAGATACTATGTTACTTTACTAGCCACTGCTGGGACACCAGATTCAGGGTATTGCTATTTTGGCAATTGAATTTCACCCCAGAACAAAATATATGTTTTGGCGTACACTATTATACTTTGCCAGCCACTGCTAGGACACCAGATTCCAGGTATTGCTATTTTGGCTATTGAATTTAACCCCAGAACAAAATATATTTTTTGCTTACACTATTATACTTTGCCAGCCACTGCTGGGACACCAGATTCAGGGTATTGCTATTTTGGCAATTGAATTTCACCCCAGAATAAAATATATGTTTTGGCGGACACTATTATACTTTGCCAGCCACTGCTGAGATACCAGATTAAGGGTATTGCTATTTTGGCAATTTAATTTCACCCCAGAATAAAATATATGTTTTGGCGGACAACATTATACTTTGCCATCCACTGCTGGGACACCAGATTATGGGTATTGCTATTTTGGCAATTGAATTTTACCACAGAACAAAATATATGTTTTAGCGGACACTATTATACTTTGCCAGCGACTGTTGGGACACCAGATTCAGGGTATTGCTATTTTGGCTATTGATTTTAACCCCAGAATAAAATATATGTTTTGGTGTACACTATTATACTTTGCCAGCCACTGCTGGGACTCCAGATTCAGGGTATTGCTATTTTGGTAATTGAATTTCACCCCAGAACAAAATATATGTTTTGGCGTACACTATTATACTTTGCTAGCCACTGCTGGGACACCAGATTCAGGGTATTGCTATTTTGGCAATTGAATTTAACCACAGAACAAAATATATGTTTTGGCGGACACTATTATAGTTTGCCAGCCACTACTGGGACACCAGATTCAGGTTATTGCTATTTTTGCAATTAAATTTCACCCCAAAACAAAATATACCCTGTTACTGACAGATTTAAACTAGGCCTGCAAATGCTGGAACACCAGATTCAGGGTATTGATATTTTGGCTATTGAATTTAACCCCAGAACAAAATATATGTTTTGGCGTACACTATTATACTTTTCCAGCAACTGCTGGGACACCAGATTCAGGGAATTGCTATTTTGGCAATTGAATTTAACCCCAGAACAAAATATATGTTTTGGCGGACACTATTATACTTTGCCAGCCACTACTGGGACACCAGATTAGGAGTATTGCTATTTTGGCAATTGAATTTCACCCCAGAACAAAATATATGTTTTGGCGTACACTATTATACTTTGCCAGCCACTGCTGGGACACCAGATTCAGGGTATTGCTATTTTGGAAATTAAATTTTACCTCAAAACAAAATATACCCTGTTACGGACAGATTTAAACTAGGCCTGCAACTGTTGAGACACCAGATTCAGGGTATTGCTATTTTGGCAATTGAATTTCACCCCAGAACAAAATATATGTTTTGACGGACACTATTATACTTTGCCAGCCACTGCTGGGATACCAGATTCAGGGTATTGCTATTTTGGCAATTGAATTTCACCCCAGAACAAAATATATGTTTTGTCGGACACTATTATACTTTGCCAGCCACTGCTGGGATACCAGATTCAAGGTATTGCTATTTTGGCAATTGAATTTCACCCCAGAATAAAATATATGTTTTGGTGGACACTATTGTACTTTGCCAGCCACTGCTGGGACACCAGATTCAGGGTATTGCTATTTTGGCAATTGAATTTCACCCCAGAACAAAATATATGTTATGCCGGACACTATTATACTTTGCCAGCCACTGCTGGGATACCAGATTCAGGGTATTGTTATTTTGGCAATTGAATTTAACCCCAGAAAAATATATATGTTTTGGTGGACACCATTATACTTTGCCAGCCACTACTGGGGCACCAGATTCAGGGTATTGCTATTTTGGCTATTGAATTTAACCCCAGAACAAAATATATGTTTTGGCAGATACTATGTTACTTTACTAGCCACTGCTGGGACACCAGATTCAGGGTATTGCTATTTTGGCAATTGAATTTCACCCCAGAACAAAATATATGTTATGCCGGACACTATTATACTTTGCCAGCCACTGCTGGGATACCAGATTCAGGGTATTGTTATTTTGGCAATTGAATTTCACCCCAGAACAAAATATATGTTTTGGCGGACACTATTATACTTTGCCAGCCACTACTGGGGCACCAGATTCAGGGTATTGCTATTTTGGCTATTGAATTTAACCCCAGAACAAAATATATGTTTTGGCAGATACTATGTTACTTTACTAGCCACTGCTGGGACACCAGATTCAGGGTATTGCTATTTTGGCAATTGAATTTCACCCCAGAACAAAATATATGTTTTGGCGTACACTATTATACTTTGCCAGCCACTGCTAGGACACCAGATTCCGGGTATTGCTATTTTGGCTATTGAATTTAACCCCAGAACAAAATATATTTTTGCTTACACTATTATACTTTGCCAGCCACTGCTGGGACACCAGATTCAGGGTATTGCTATTTTGGCAATTTAATTTCACCCCAGAATAAAATATATGTTTTGGCGGACACCATTATACTTTGCCAGCCACTGCTGGGACACCAGATTATGGGTATTGCTATTTTGGCAATTGAATTTTACCCCAGAACAAAATATATGTTTTGGCGGACACTATTATACTTTGCCAGCGACTGTTGGGACACCAGATTCAGGGTATTGCTATTTTGGCTATTGATTTTAACCCCAGAATAAAATATATGTTTTGGTGTACACTATTATACTTTGCCAGCCACTGCTGGGACTCCAGATTCAGGGTATTGCTATTTTGGTAATTGAATTTCACCCCAGAACAAAATATATGTTTTGGCGAACACTATTATACTTTGCCAGCCACTGCTGAGACATCAGATTCAGGGTATTGCTATTTTGGCAATTTAATTTAACCCCAGAACAAAATATATGTTTTGGAGGACACCATTATACTTTGCCAGCCACTACTGGGGCACCAGATTCAGGGTATTGCAATTTTGGCAATTGAATTTCACCCCAGAACAAAATCTATGTTTTGGCGGATACTATTTTACTTTACTAGCCACTGCTGGGACACCAGATTCAGGGTATTGCTATTTTGGCTATTGAATTTCACCCCAGTAAAAAATATATGTTTTGGCGTACACTATTATACTTTGCCAGCCACTGCTAGGACACCAGATTCAGGGTATTGCTATTTTGGCTATTGAATTTAACCCCAGAACAAAATATATTTTTTGGATTACACTATTATACTTTGCCAGCCACTGCTGGGACACCAGATTCAGGGTATTGCTATTTTGGCAATTGAATTTAACCCCAGAACAAAATATATGTTTTGGCGTACACTATTATACTTTTCCAGCCACTGCTGGGACACCAGATTCAGGGTATTGCTATTTTGGCTATTGAATTTAACCCCAGAACAAAATATATGTTTTGGCGTACACTATTATACTTTGCTAGCCACTGCTGGGACACCAGATTCAGGGTATTGCTATTTTGGCAATTGAATTTAACCCCAGAACAAAATATATGTTTTGGCGGACACTATTATAGTTTGCCAGCCACTACTGGGACACCAGATTCAGGTTATTGCTATTTTTGCAATTAAATTTCACCCCAAAACAAAATATACCCTGTTACGGACAGATTTAAACTAGGCCTGCAAATGCTGGAACACCAGATTCAGGGTATTGATATTTTGGCTATCGAATTTAACCCCAGAACAAAATATATGTTTTGGCGTACACTATTATACTTTTCCAGCAACTGCTGGGACACCAGATTCAGGGAATTGCTATTTTGGCAATTGAATTTAACCCCAGAACAAAATATATGTTTTGGCGGACACTATTATACTTTGCCAGCCACTACTGGGACACCAGATTAGGAGTATTGCTATTTTGGCAATTGAATTTCACCCCAGAACAAAATATATGTTTTGGCGTACACTATTATACTTTGCCAGCCACTGCTGGGACACCAGATTCAGGGTATTGCTATTTTGGAAATTAAATTTTACCTCAAAACAAAATATACCCTGTTACGGACAGATTTAAACTAGGCCTGCAACTGTTGAGACACCAGATTCAGGGTATTGCTATTTTGGCAATTGAATTTCACCCCAGAACAAAATATATGTTTTGACGGACACTATTATACTTTGCCAGCCACTGCTGGGATACCAGATTCAGGGTATTGCTATTTTGGCAATTGAATTTCACCCCAGAACAAAATATATGTTTTGTCGGACACTATTATACTTTGCCAGCCACTGCTGGGATACCAGATTCAAGGTATTGCTATTTTGGCAATTGAATTTCACCCCAGAATAAAATATATGTTTTGGTGGACACTATTGTACTTTGCCAGCCACTGCTGGGACACCAGATTCAGGGTATTGCTATTTTGGCAATTGAATTTCACCCCAGAACAAAATATATGTTATGCCGGACACTATTATACTTTGCCAGCCACTGCTGGGACACCAGATTCAGGGTATTGCTATTTTGGCAATTGAATTTCACCCCAGAACAAAATATATGTTATGCCGGACACTATTATACTTTGCCAGCCACTGCTGGGATACCAGATAAAGGGTATTGCTATTTTGGCAATTGAATTTCACCCCAGAATAAAATATATGTTTTGGCGGACACTATTATACTTTGCCAGCCACTGCTGGGATACCAGATTAAGGGTATTGCTATTTTGGCAATTTAATTTCACCCCAGAATAAAATATATGTTTTGGCGGACACTATTATACTTTGCCAGCCACTGCTGGGACACCAGATTTAGGGTATTTCTATTTTGGCAATTGAATTTAACCCCAGAACAAAATATATGTTTTGGCGTACACTATTATACTTTGCCAGCGACTGTTGGGACACCAGATTCAGGGTATTGCTATTTTGGCAATTGAATTTCACCCCAGAACAAAATCTATGTTTTGGCAGACACTATTATACTTTGCCAGCCACTGCTGGGACACCACATTCAGGGTATTGCTATTTTAGCTATTGAATTTAACCCCAGAACAAAATATATGTTTTGGCGGACACTATTTTACTTTACTAGCCACTGCTGGGACACCAGATTCAGGGTATTGCTATTTTGGCAATTGAATTTCAACCCAAAACAAAATATATGTTTTGGCGTACACTATTATACTTTGCCAGCCACTGCTAGGACACCAGATTCCGGGTATTGCTATTTTGGCTATTGAATTTAACCCCAGAACAAAATATATTTTTGGCTTACACTATTATACTTTGCCAGCCACTGCTGGGACACCAGATTCAGGGTATTGCTATTTTGGCAATTGAATTTCACCCCAGAACAAAATATATGTTTTGGCTTACACTATTATACTTTGCCAGCCACTGCTGGGATACCAGATTCAGAGTATTGCTATTTTGGCAATTGAATATCACCCCAGAATAAAATATATGTTTTGGTGGACACTATTATACTTTGCCAGCCACTGCTGGGACACCAGATTCAGGGTATTGCTATTTTGGCAATTGAATTTCACCGCAGAACTAAATATATGTTATGCCGGACACTATTATACTTTGCCAGCCACTGCTGGGATACCAGATTCATGGTATTGCTATTTTGGAAATTGAATTTCACCCCAGAATAAAATATATGTTTTGGTGTACACTATTATACTTTGCCAGCCACTGCTGGGACAACAGATTCAGGGTATTGCTATTTTGGCAATTGAATTTCCCCCAGAACAAAAATATATGTTTTGGCGGACACTATTATACTTTGCCAGCCACTGCTGGGACACCAGATTCAGGGTATTGCTATTTTGGCAATTGAATTTCACCCCAGAACAAAATATATGTTTTGGCGGACACTATTATACTTTGCCAGCCACTGCTGGGACACCAGATTCAGGGTATTGCTATTTTGGCTATTGAATTTCACCCCAGAACAAAATATATGTTTTGGCGGACACTATTATACTTTGCCAGCCACTGCTGGGACACCAGATTCAGGGTATTGCTATTTTGGCAATTGAATTTCACCCCAGAACAAAATATATGTTTTGGCGTACACTATTATACTTTGCCAGCGACTGTTGGGACACCAGATTCAGGGTATTGCTATTTTGGCAATTGAATTTCACCCCAGAACAAAATCTATGTTTTGGCAGACACTATTATACTTTGCCAGCCACTGCTGGGACACCACATTCAGGGTATTGCTATTTTAGCTATTGAATTTAACCCCAGAACAAAATATATGTTTTGGCGGACACTATTATACTTTACTAGCCACTGCTGGGACACCAGATTCAGGGTATTGCTATTTTGGCAATTGAATTTCACCCCAGAACAAAATATATGTTTTGGCGTACACTATTATACTTTGCCAGCCACTGCTAGGACACCAGATTCAGGGTATTGCTATTTTGGCTATTGAATTTAACCCCAGAACAAAATATATTTTTTGGCTTACACTATTATACTTTGCCAGCCACTGCTGGGACACCAGATTCAGGGTATTGCTATTTTGGCAATTGAATTTAACCCCAGAACAAAATATATGTTTTGGCGGACACTTTTATAGTTTGCCAGCCACTACTGGGACACTAGATTAAGAGTATTGCTATTTTGGCATTGAATTTCACCCCAGAACAAAATATATGTTTTGGCGGACACTATTATACTTTGCCAGCCACTGTTGGGACACCAGATTCAGGGTATTGCTATTTTGGCAATTGAATTTCACCCCAGAACAAAATATATGTTTTGGCGTACACTATTATACTTTGCCAGCCACTGCTGGGACACCAGATTCAGGGTATTGCTATTTTGGCAATTAAATTTTACCTCAAAACAAAATATACACTGTTACGGACAGATTTAAACTAGGCCTGCAACTGTTGGGACACCAGATTCAGGGTATTGCTATTTTGGCAATTGAATTTCACCCCAGAACAAAATATATGTTTTGGCGGACACTATTATACTTTGCCAGCCACTGCTGGGACACCAGATTCAGGGTATTGCTATTTTGGCAATTGAATTTCACCCCAGAACAAAATATCATGTTTTGGCGTACACTATTATACTTTGCCAGCCACTGCTGGGATACCAGATTCAGGGTATTGCTATTTTGGCAATTGAATTTCACCCCAGAACAAAATATATGTTTTGGCGTACACTATTATACTTTGCCAGCCACTGCTGGGACACCAGATTCAGGGTATTGCTATTTTGGCTATTGAATTTTAACCCCAGAACAAAATATATGTTTTGGCGTACACTATTATACTTTGCCAGCCACTGCTGGGACACCAGATTCAGGGTATTGCTATTTTGGCAATTGAATTTCACCCCAGAACAAAATATATGTTTTGGCGGACACTATTATACTTTGCCAGCCACTGCTGGGACACCAGATTCAGGGTATTGCTATTTTGGCAATTGAATTTCACCCCAGAACAAAATATATGTTTTGGCGGACACTATTATACTTTGCCAGCCACTGCTGGGACACCAGATTCAGGGTATTGCTATTTTGGCAATTGAATTTCACCCCAGAACAAAATATATGTTTTGGCGGACACTATTATACTTTGCCAGCCACTGCTGGGACACCAGATTCAGGGTATTGCTATTTTGGCAATTGAATTTCACCCCAGAACAAAATATATGTTTTGGCGGACACTATTATACTTTGCCAGCCACTGCTGGGACACCAGATTCAGGGTATTGCTATTTTGGCAATTGAATTTCACCCCAGAACAAAATATATGTTTTGGCGGACACTATTATACTTTGCCAGCCACTGCTGGGACACCAGATTCAGGGTATTGCTATTTTGGCAATTGAATTTCACCCCAGAACAAAATATATGTTTTGGCGGACACTATTATACTTTGCCAGCCACTGCTGGGATACCAGATTCAGGGTATTGCTATTTTGGCAATTGAATTTCACCCCAGAACAAAATATATGTTTTGGCGGACACTATTATACTTTGCCAGCCACTGCTGGGACACCAGATTCAGGGTATTGCTATTTTGGCAATTGAATTTCACCCCAGAACAAAATATATGTTTTGGCGGACACTATTATACTTTGCCAGCCACTGCTGGGACACCAGATTCAGGGTATTGCTATTTTGGCAATTGAATTTCACCCCAGAACAAAATATATGTTTTGGCGGACACTATTATACTTTGCCAGCCACTGCTGGGACACCAGATTCAGGGTATTGCTATTTTGGCAATTGAATTTCACCCCAGAACAAAATATATGTTTTGGCGGACACTATTATACTTTGCCAGCCACTGCTGGGATACCAGATTCAGGGTATTGCTATTTTGGCAATTGAATTTCACCCCAGAACAAAATATATGTTTTGGCGGACACTATTATACTTTGCCAGCCACTGCTGGGACACCAGATTCAGGGTATTGCTATTTTGGCAATTGAATTTCACCCCAGAACAAAATATATGTTTTGGCGGACACTATTATACTTTGCCAGCCACTGCTGGGACACCAGATTCAGGGTATTGCTATTTTGGCAATTGAATTTCACCCCAGAACAAAATATATGTTTTGGCGTACAATATTATACTTTGCCAGCCACTGCTGGGACACCAGATTCAGGGTATTGCTATTTTGGCTATTGATTTTAACCCCAGAATAAAATATATGTTATGGTGTACACTATTATACTTTGCCAGCCACTGCTGGGACACCAGATTCAGGGTATTGCTATTTTGGCAATTGAATTTCCCCCAGAACAAAATATATGTTTTGGCGGACACTATTATACTTTGCCAGCCACTGCTGGGACACCAGATTCAGGGTATTGCTATTTTGGCAATTGAATTTCACCCCAGAACAAAATATATGTTTTGGCGTACACTATTATACTTTGCCAGCCACTGCTGAGACATCAGATTCAGGGTATTGCTATTTTGGCAATTGAATTTAACCCCAGAACAAAATATATGTTTTGGAGGACACCATTCTACTTTGCCAGCCACTACTGGGGCACCAGATTCAGGGTATTGCTATTTTGGCAATTGAATTTCACCCCAGAACAAAATCTATGTTTTGGCAGACACTATTATACTTTGCCAGCCACTGCTGGGACACCAGATTCAGGGTATTGCTATTTTAGCTATTGAATTTAACCCCAGAACAAATTATATGTTTTGGCGGACACTATTTTACTTTACTAGCCACTGCTGGGACACCAGATTCAGGGTATTGCTATTTTGGCAATTGAATTTCACACCAGAACAAAATATATGTTTTGGCGCACACTATTATACTTTGCCAGCCACTGCTAGGACACCAGATTCCGGGTATTGCTATTTTGGCTATTGAATTTAACCCCAGAACAAAATATATTTTTGGCTTACTCTATTATACTTTTCCAGCCACTGCTGGGACACCAGATTTAGGGTATTGCTATTTTGGCAATTGAATTTAACCCCAGAACAAAATATATGTTTTGGCGGACACTATTATAGTTTTCCAGCCACTACTGGGACACTAGATTAAGAGTATTGCTATTTTGGCAATTGAATTTCACCCCAGAACAAAATATATGTTTTGGCGGACACTAATATACTTTGCCAGCGACTGTTGGGACACCAGATTCAGGGTATTACTATTTTGGCTATTGAATTTCACCCCAAAACAAAATTCATATTTTGGCGTACACTATTATACTTTGCCAGCCACTTCTGGGATACCAGATTCAGGGTATTGCTATTTTGGCAATTGAATTTCACCCCAGAACAAAATATATGTTTTGGCGTACACTATGATACTTTGCCAGCCACTGCTGAGACACCAGATTCAGGGTATTGCTATTTTGGCATTTAAATTTTACCTCAAAACAAAATATACACTGTTACGGACAGATTTAAACTAGGCCTGCAACTGTTGGGACACCAGATTCAGGGTATTGCTATTTTGGCAATTGAATTTCACCCCAGAACAAAATATATGTTTTGACGGACACTATTATACTTTGCCAGCAACTGCTGGGATACCAGATTCAGGGTATTGCTATTTTGGCAATTGAATTTCACCCCAGAACAAAATATATGTTTTGGCGGACACTATTATACTTTGCCAGCCACTACTGGGACACCAGATTCAGGGTATTGCTATTTTGGCTATTGAATTTCACCCCAAAACAAAATTCATATTTTGGCGTACACTATTATACTTTGCCAGCCACTTCTGGGATACCAGATTCAGGGTATTGCTATTTTGGCAATTGAATTTCACCACAGAACAAAATATATGTTTTGGCGTTCACTATGATACTTTGCCAGCCACTGCTGAGACACCAGATTCAGGGTATTGCTATTTTGGCTATTGATTTTAACCCCAGAATAAAATATATGTTTTGGTGTACACTATTATACTTTGCCAGCCACTGCTGGGACACCAGATTCAGAGTATTGCTATTTTGGCAATTGAATTTCACCCCAGAACAAAATATATGTTTTGCCGTACACTATTATACTTTGCCAGCCACTGCTGAGTCATCAGATTCAGGGTATTGCTATTTTGGCAATTGAATTTAACCCCAGAACAAAATATATGTTTTGGAGGACACCATTATGCTTTGCCAGCCACTACTGGGGCACCAGATTCAGGGTATTGCTATTTTGGCAATTGAATTTCACCCCAGAACAAAATCTATGTTTTGGCAGACACTATTATACTTTGCCAGCCACTGCTGGGACACCAGATTCAGGGTATTGCTATTTTTGCTATTGAATTTAACCCCAGAACAAAATATATGTTTTGGCGGACACTATTTTACTTTACTAGCCACTGCTGGGACACAAGATTCAGGGTATTGCTATTTTGGCAATTGAATTTCACCCCAGAACAAAATATATGTTTTGGCGTACACTATTATATTTGCCAGCCACTGCTGGGACACCAGATTCAGGGTATTGCTATTTTGGCAATTGAATTTCACCACAGAATAAAATATATGTTTTGGTGGACACTATTATACTTTGCCAGCCACTGCTGGGATACCAGATTCAGGGTATTGCTATTTTGGCAATTGAATTTCACCCCAGAACAAAATATATGTTATGCCGGACACTATTATACTTTGCCAGCCACTGCTAAGATACCAGATTCATGGTATTGCTATTTTGGAAATTGAATTTCACCCCAGAATAAAATATATGTTTTGGCGGACACTATTATACTTTGCCAGCCACTGCTGGGATACCAGATTCAGGGTATTGCTATTTTGGCAATTGAATTTCACCCCAGAACAAAATATATGTTTTGGCGGACACTATTATACTTTGCCAGCCACTGCTGGGACACCAGATTCAGGGTATTGCTATTTTGGCTATTGAATTTAACCCCAGAACAAAATATATATCTTGGCGTACACTATAATACTTTGCCAGCCACTTCTGGGATACCTGATTCAGGGTATTGCTATTTTGGCAATTAAATTTCACCCCAGAACAAAATATATGTTTTGGCGTACAATATTATACTTTGCCAGCCACTGCTGGGACACCAGATTCAGGGTATTGCTATTTTGGCTATTGATTTTAACCCCAGAATAAAATATATGTTTTGGTGTACACTATTATACTTTGCCAGCCACTGCTGGGACACCAGATTCAGGGTATTGCTATTTTGGCAATTGAATTTCCCCCAGAACAAAATATATGTTTTGGCGGACACTATTATACTTTGCCAGCCACTGCTGGGACACCAGATTCAGGGTATTGCTATTTTGGCAATTGAATTTCACCCCAGAACAAAATATATGTTTTGGCGTACACTATTATACTTTGCCAGCCACTGCTGAGACATCAGATTCAGGGTATTGCTATTTTGGCAATTGAATTTAACCCCAGAACAAAATATATGTTTTGGAGGACACCATTCTACTTTGCCAGCCATTACTGGGGCACCTGATTCAGGGTATTGCTATTTTGGCAATTGAATTTCACCCCAGAACAAAATCTATGTTTTGGCAGACACTATTATACTTTGCCAGCCACTGCTGGGACACCAGATTCAGGGTATTGCTATTTTAGCTATTGAATTTAACCCCAGAACAAATTATATGTTTTGGCGGACACTATTTTACTTTACTAGCCACTGCAGGGACACCAGATTCAGGGTATTGCTATTTTGGCAATTGAATTTCACACCAGAACAAAATATATGTTTTGGCGCACACTATTATACTTTGCCAGCCACTGCTAGGACACCAGATTCCGGGTATTGCTATTTTGGCTATTGAATTTAACCCCAGAACAAAATATATTTTTGGCTTACTCTATTATACTTTTCCAGCCACTGCTGGGACACCAGATTTAGGGTATTGCTATTTTGGCAATTGAATTTAACCCCAGAACAAAATATATGTTTTGGCGGACACTATTATAGTTTTTCAGCCACTACTGGGACACTAGATTAAGAGTATTGCTATTTTGGCAATTGAATTTCACCCCAGAACAAAATATATGTTTTGGCGGACACTAATATACTTTGCCAGCGACTGTTGGGACACCAGATTCAGGGTATTACTATTTTGGCAATTAAATTTCACCCCAGAACAAAATATATGTTTTGGCGTACAATATTATACTTTGCCAGCCACTGCTGGGACACCAGATTCAGGGTATTGCTATTTTGGCATTTAAATTTTACCTCAAAACAAAATATACACTGTTACGGACAGATTTAAACTAGGCCTGCAACTGTTGGGACACCAGATTCAGGGTATTGCTATTTTGGCAATTGAATTTCACCCCAGAACAAAATATATGTTTTGACGGACACTATTATACTTTGCCAGCCACTGCTGGGATACCAGATTCAGGGTATTGCTATTTTGGCAATTGAATTTCACCCCAGAACAAAATATATGTTTTGGCGGACACTATTATACTTTGCCAGCCACTACTGGGACACCAGATTCAGGGTATTGCTATTTTGGCTATTGAATTTCACCCCAAAACAAAATTCATATTTTGGCGTACACTATTATACTTTGCCAGCCACTTCTGGGATACCAGATTCAGGGTATTGCTATTTTGGCAATTGAATTTCACCCCAGAACAAAATATATGTTTTGGCGTACACTATGATACTTTGCCAGCCACTGCTGAGACACCAGATTCAGGGTATTGCTATTTTGGCTATTGATTTTAACCCCAGAATAAAATATATGTTTTGGTGTACACTATTATACTTTGCCAGCCACTGCTGGGACACCAGATTCAGAGTATTGCTATTTTGGCAATTGAATTTCACCCCAGAACAAAATATATGTTTTGCCGTACACTATTATACTTTGCCAGCCACTGCTGAGACATCAGATTCAGGGTATTGCTATTTTGGCAATTGAATTTAACCCCAGAACAAAATATATGTTTTGGAGGACACCATTATACTTTGCCAGCTACTACTGGGGCACCAGATTCAGGGTATTGCTATTTTGGCAATTGAATTTCACCCCAGAACAAAATCTATGTTTTGGCAGACACTATTATACTTTGCCAGCCACTGCTGGGACACCAGATTCAGGGTATTGCTATTTTTGCTATTGAATTTAACCCCAGAACAAAATATATGTTTTGGCGGACACTATTTTACTTTACTAGCCACTGCTGGGACACAAGATTCAGGGTATTGCAATTTTGGCAATTGAATTTCACCCCAGAACAAAATATATGTTTTGGCGTACACTATTATATTTGCCAGCCACTGCTGGGACACCAGATTCAGGGTATTGCTATTTTGGCAATTGAATTTCACCACAGAATAAAATATATGTTTTGGTGGACACTATTATACTTTGCCAGCCACTGCTGGGATACCAGATTCAGGGTATTGCTATTTTGGCAATTGAATTTCACCCCAGAACAAAATATATGTTTTGGCGGACACTATTATACTTTGCCAGCCACTGCTGGGATACCAGATTCAGGGTATTGCTATTTTGGCAATTGAATTTCACCCCAGAACAAAATATATGTTTTGGCGGACACTATTATACTTTGCCAGCCACTGCTGGGATACCAGATTCAGGGTATTGCTATTTTGGCAATTGAATTTCACCACAGAATAAAATATATGTTTTGGTGGACACTATTATACTTTGCCAGCCACTGCTGGGACACCAGATTCAGGGTATTGCTATTTTGGCAATTGAATTTCACCCCAGAACAAAATATATGTTATGCCGGACACTATTATACTTTGCCAGCCACTGCTGGGATACCAGATTCATGGTATTGCTATTTTGGAAATTGAATTTCACCCCAGAATAAAATATATGTTTTGGCGGACACTATTATACTTTGCCAGCCACTGCTGGGATACCAGATTCAGGGTATTGCTATTTTGGCAATTGAATTTCACCCCAGAACAAAATATATGTTTTGGCGGACACTATTATACTTTGCCAGCCACTGCTGGGACACCAGATTCAGGGTATTGCTATTTTGGCTATTGAATTTCACCCCAGAACAAAATATATATCTTGGCGTACACTATTATACTTTGCCAGCCACTTCTGGGATACCAGATTCAGGGTATTGCTATTTTGGCAATTAAATTTCACCCCAGAACAAAATATATGTTTTGGCGTACAATATTATACTTTGCCAGCCACTGCTGGGACACCAGATTCAGGGTATTGCTATTTTGGCTATTGATTTTAACCCCAGAATAAAATATATGTTTTGGTGTACACTATTATACTTTGCCAGCCACTGCTGGGACACCAGATTCAGGGTATTGCTATTTTGGCAATTGAATTTCCCCCAGAACAAAATATATGTTTTGGCGGACACTATTATACTTTGCCAGCCACTGCTGGGACACCAGATTCAGGGTATTGCTATTTTGGCAATTGAATTTCACCCCAGAACAAAATATATGTTTTGGCGTACACTATTATACTTTGCCAGCCACTGCTGAGACATCAGATTCAGGGTATTGCTATTTTGGCAATTGAATTTAACCCCAGAACAAAATATATGTTTTGGAGGACACCATTCTACTTAGCCAGCCACTACTGGGGCACCAGATTCAGGGTATTGCTATTTTGGCAATTGAATTTCACCCCAGAACAAAATCTATGTTTTGGCAGACACTATTATACTTTGCCAGCCACTGCTGGGACACCAGATTCAGGGTATTGCTATTTTAGCTATTGAATTTAACCCCAGAACAAATTATATGTTTTGGCGGACACTATTTTACTTTACTAGCCACTGCTGGGACACCAGATTCAGGGTATTGCTATTTTGGCAATTGAATTTCACACCAGAACAAAATATATGTTTTGGCGCACACTATTATACTTTGCCAGCCACTGCTAGGACACCAGATTCCGGGTATTGCTATTTTGGCTATTGAATTTAACCCCAGAACAAAATATATTTTTGGCTTACTCTATTATACTTTTCCAGCCACTGCTGGGACACCAGATTTAGGGTATTGCTATTTTGGCAATTGAATTTAACCCCAGAACAAAATATATGTTTTGGCGGACACTATTATAGTTTTCCAGCCACTACTGGGACACTAGATTAAGAGTATTGCTATTTTGGCAATTGAATTTCACCCCAGAACAAAATATATGTTTTGGCGGACACTAATATACTTTGCCAGCGACTGTTGGGACACCAGATTCAGGGTATTACTATTTTGGCAATTAAATTTCACCCCAGAACAAAATATATGTTTTGGCGTACACTATTATACTTTGCCAGCCACTGCTGGGACACCAGATTCAGGGTATTGCTATTTTGGCAATTAAATTTTACCTCAAAACAAAATATACACTGTTACGGACACGATTTAAACTAGGCCTGCAACTGTTGGGACACCAGATTCAGGGTATTGCTATTTTGGCAATTGAATTTCACCCCAGAACAAAATATATGTTTTGACGGACACTATTATACTTTGCCAGCCACTGCTGGGATACCAGATTCAGGGTATTGCTATTTTGGCAATTGAATTTCACCCCAGAACAAAATATATGTTTTGGCGGACACTATTATACTTTGCCAGCCACTGCTGGGACACCAGATTCAGGGTATTGCTATTTTGGCAATTGAATTTCACCCCAGAACAAAATATATGTTTTGGCGGACACTATTATACTTTGCCAGCCACTGCTGGGATACCAGATTCAGGGTATTGCTATTTTGGCAATTGAATTTCACCCCAGAACAAAATATATGTTTTGGCGTACACTATTATACTTTGCCAGCCACTGCTGGGACACCAGATTCAGGGTATTGCTATTTTGGCAATTGAATTTAACCCCAGAACAAAATATATGTTTTGGCGGACACTATTATACTTTGCCAGCCACTGCTGGGACACCAGATTCAGGGTATTGCTATTTTGGCAATTGAATTTCACCCCAGAACAAAATATATGTTTTGGCGGACACTATTATACTTTGCCAGCCACTGCTGGGACACCAGATTCAGGGTATTACTATTTTGGCAATTGAATTTCACCCCAGAACAAAATATATGTTTTGGCGTACACTATTATACTTTGCCAGCCACTGCTGGGAAACCAGATTCAGGGTATTGCTATTTTGGCAATTGACTTTCACCCCAGAATAAAATATATGTTTTGGTGGACACTATTATACTTTGCCAGCCACTGCTGGGATACCAGATTCAGGGTATTGCTATTTTGGCAATTGAATTTCACCCCAGAACAAAATATATGTTTTGGCGGACACTATTATACTTTGCCAGCCACTGCTCGGATACCAGATTCAGGGTATTGCTATTTTGGCAATTGAATTTCACCCCAGAATAAAATATATGTTTTGGTGGACACTATTATACTTTGCCAGCCACTGCTGGGACACCAGATTCAGAGTATTGCTATTTTGGCAATTGAATTTCACCGCAGAACTAAATATATGTTATGCCGGACACTATTATACTTTGCCAGCCACTGCTGGGATACCAGATACATGGTATTGCTATTTTGGAAATTGAATTTCACCCCAGAATAAAATATATGTTTTGGCGGACACTATTATACTTTGCCAGCCACTGCTGGGATACCAGATTCAGGGTATTGCTATTTTGGCAATTGAATTTCACCCCAGAACAAAATATATGTTTTTGCGGACACTATTATAGTTTGCCAGCCACTGCTGGGATACCAGATTAAGGGTATTGCTATTTTGGCAATTTAATTTCACCCCAGAATAAAATATATGTTTTGGCGGATACCATTATACTTTGCCAGCCACTGCTGGGACACCAGATTCAGGGTATTTCTATTTTGGCAATTGAATTTAACCCCAGAACAAAATATATGTTTTGGCGGACACTATTATACTTTGCCAGCCACTACTGGGACACCAGATTCAGGGTATTGCTATTTTGGCTATTGAATTTCACCCCAAAACAAAATTCATATTTTGGCGTACACTATTATACTTTGCCAGCCACTTCTGGGATACCAGATTCAGGGTATTGCTATTTTGGCAATTGAATTTCACCCCAGAACAAAATATATGTTTTGGCGTACACTATGATACTTTGCCAGCCACTGCTGGGACACCAGATTCAGGGTATTGCTATTTTGGCTATTGATTTTAACCCCAGAATAAAATATATGTTTTGGTGTACACTATTATACTTTGCCAGCCACTGCTGGGACACCAGATTCAGAGTATTGCTATTTTGGCAATTGAATTTCACCCCAGAACAAAATATATGTTTTGCCGTACACTATTATACTTTGCCAGCCACTGCTGAGACATCAGATTCAGGGTATTGCTATTTTGGCAATTGAATTTAACCCCAGAACAAAATATATGTTTTGGAGGACACCATTCTACTTAGCCAGCCACTACTGGGGCACCAGATTCAGGGTATTGCTATTTTGGCAATTGAATTTCACCCCAGAACAAAATCTATGTTTTGGCAGACACTATTATACTTTGCCAGCCACTGCTGGGACACCAGATTCAGGGTATTGCTATTTTTGCTATTGAATTTAACCCCAGAACAAAATATATGTTTTGGCGGACACTATTTTACTTTACTAGCCACTGCTGGGACACAAGATTCAGGGTATTGCTATTTTGGCAATTGAATTTCACCCCAGAACAAAATATATGTTTTGGCGTACACTATTATACTTTGCCAGCCACTGCTGGGACACCAGATTCAGGGTATTGCTATTTTGGCAATTGAATTTCACCACAGAATAAAATATATGTTTTGGTGGACACTATTATACTTTGCCAGCCACTGCTGGGATACCAGATTCAGGGTATTGCTATTTTGGCAATTGAATTTCACCCCAGAACAAAATATATGTTTTGGCGAACACTATTTTACTTTGCCAGCCACTGCTGGGATACCAGATTCAGGGTATTGCTATTTTGGCAATTGAATTTCACCCCAGAACAAAATATATGTTTTGGCGAACACTATTATACTTTGCCAGCCACTGCTGGGACACCAGATTCAGGGTATTGCTATTTTGGCAATTGAATTTCACCCCAGAACAAAATATATGTTTTGGCGGACACTATTATACTTTGCCAGCCACTGCTGGGACACCAGATTCAGGGTATTGCTATTTTGGCAATTGAATTTCACCCCAGAACAAAATATATGTTTTGACGGACACTATTATACTTTGCCAGCCACTGCTGGGACACCAGATTCAGGGTATTGCTATTTTGGCAATTGAATTTCACCCCAGAACAAAATATATGTTTTGGCGTACACTATTATACTTTGCCAGCCACTGCTGAGACACCAGATTCAGGGTATTGCTATTTTGGCAATTGAATTTAACCTCAGAACAAAATATATGTTTTGGAGGACACCATTATACTTTGCCAGCCACTGCTGGGGCACCAGATTCAGGGTATTGCTATTTTGGCAATTGAATTTCACCCCAGAACAAAATCTATGTTTTGGCAGACACTATTATACTTTGCCAGCCACTGCTGGGACACCAGATTCAGGGTATTGCTATTTTGGCTATTGAATTTAACCCCAGAACAAAATATATGTTTTGGCGGACACTATTATACTTTGCTAGCCACTGCTGGGACACCAGATTCAGGGTATTGCTATTTTGGCAATTGAATTTCACCCCAGAACAAAATATATGTTTTGGCGTACACTATTATACTTTGCCAGCCACTGCTGGGACACCAGATTCAGGGTATTGCTATTTTGGCTATTGAATTTAACCCCAGAACAAAATATATGTTTTGGCTTACACTATTATACTTTGCCAGCCACTGCTGGGACACCAGATTCAGGGTATTGCTATTTTGGCAATTGAATTTAACCCCAGAACAAAATATATGTTTTGGCGGACACTATTATAGTTTGCCAGCCACTACTGGGACACTAGATTAAGAGTATTGCTATTTTGGCAATTGAATTTCACCCCAGAACAAAATATATGTTTTGGCGGACACTATTATACTTTGCCAGCGACTGTTGGGACACCAGATTCAGGGTATTGCTATTTTGGCAATTGAATTTCACCCCAGAACAAAATATATGTTTTGGCGGACACTATTATACTTTGCCAGCCACTGCTGGGACACCAGATTCAGGGTATTGCTATTTTGGCTATTGAATTTCACCCCAGAACAAAATATATATTTTGGCGTACACTATTATACTTTGCCAGCCACTTCTGGGATACCAGATTCAGGGTATTGCTATTTTGGCAATTGAATTTCACCCCAGAACAAAATATATGTTTTGGCGTACACTATTATACTTTGCCAGCCACTGCTGGGACACCAGATTCAGGGTATTGCTATTTTGGCTATTGATTTTAACCCCAGAATAAAATATATGTTTTGGTGTACACTATTATACTTTGCCAGCCACTGCTGGGACACCAGATTCAGGGTATTGCTATTTTGGCAATTGAATTTCACCCCAGAACAAAATATATGTTTTGGCGGACACTATTATACTTTGCCAGCCACTGCTGGGACACCAGATTCAGGGTATTGCTATTTTGGCTATTGAATTTAACCCCAGAACAAAATATATGTTTTGGCGGACACTATTATACTTTGCCAGCCACTGCTGGGACACCAGATTCAGGGTATTGCTATTTTGGCAATTGAATTTCACCCCAGAACAAAATATATGTTTTGGCGTACACTATTATACTTTGCCAGCCACTGCTGGGACACCAGATTCAGGGTATTGCTATTTTGGCTATTGAATTTAACCCCAGAACAAAATATATGTTTTGGCGGACACTATTATACTTTGCCAGCCACTGCTGGGACACTAGATTCAGAGTATTGCTATTTTGGCAATTGAATTTCACCCCAGAACAAAATATATGTTTTGGCGGACACTATTATACTTTGCCAGCCACTGCTGGGACACCAGATTCAGGGTATTGCTATTTTGGCAATTGAATTTCACCCCAGAACAAAATATATGTTTTGGCGTACACTATTATACTTTGCCAGCCACTGCTGGGACACCAGATTCAGGGTATTGCTATTTTGGCTATTGATTTTAACCCCAGAATAAAATATATGTTTTGGTGTACACTATTATACTTTGCCAGCCACTGCTGGGACACCAGATTCAGGGTATTGCTATTTTGGCAATTGAATTTTCCCCCCAGAACTAAATATATGTTTTGGCGGACACTATTATACTTTGCCAGCCACTGCTGGGACACCAGATTCAGGGTATTGTTTTTTTAGCTATTGAATTTAACCCCAGAACAAATTATATGTTTTGGCGGACACTATTTTACTTTACTAGCCACTGCTGGGACACCAGATTCAGGGTATTGCTATTTTGGCAATTGAATTTAACACCAGAACAAAATATATGTTTTGGCGTACACTATTATACTTTGCCAGCCACAGCTAGGACACCAGATTCCGGGTATTGCTATTTTGGCTATTGAATTTAACCCCAGAACAAAATATATGTTTTGGCGTACACTATTATACTTTGCCAGCCACTGCTGGGACACCAGATTCAGGGTATTGCTATTTTGGCAATTAAATTTTACCTCAAAACAAAATATACCCTGTTACGGACAGATTTAAACTAGGCCTGCAACTGTTGGGAAACCAGATTCAGGGTATTGCTATTTTGGCAATTGAATTTCACCCCAGAACAAAATATATGTTTTGACGGACACTATTATACTTTGCCAGCCACTGCTTTGATACCAGATTCAGGGTATTGCTATTTTGGCAATTAAATTTTACCTCAAAACAAAATATACCCTGTTACGGACAGATTTAAACTAGGCCTGCAACTGTTGGGACTCCAGATTCAGGGTATTGCTATTTTGGCAATTGAATTTCACCCCAGAACAAATTATATGTTTTGGCGGACACTATTATACTTTGCCAGCCACTGCTGGGACACCAGATTCAGGGTATTGCTATTTTGGCAATTGAATTTCACTCCAGAACAAATTATATGTTTTGGCGTACACTATTATACTTTGACAGCCACTGCTAGGACACCAGATTCCGCGTATTGCTATTTTGGCTATTGAATTTAACCCCAGAACAAAATATATTTTTTGGCTTACACTATTATACTTTCCCAGCCACTGCTTGGACACCAGATTTAGGGTATTGCTATTTTGGCAATTGAATTTAACCCCAGAACAAAATATATGTTTTGGCGGACACTATTATAGTTTGCCAGCCACTACTGGGACACTAGATTAAGAGTATTGCTATTTTGGCAATTGAATTTCACCCCAGAACAAAATATATGTTTTGGCGGACACTATTATACTTTGCCAGCGACTGTTGGGACACCAGATTCAGGGTATTACTATTTTGGCAATTGAATTTCACGCCAGAACAAAATATATGTTTTGGCGTACACTATTATACTTTGCCAGCAACTGCTAGGTCACCAGATTCAGGGTATTGCTATTTTGGCTATTGATTTTAACCCCAGAATAAAATATATGTTTTGGTGTACACTATTATACTTTGCCAGCCACTGCTGGGACACCAGATTCAGGGTATTGCTATTTTGGCAATTGAATTTCACCCCAGAACAAAATATATGTTTTGGCGGACACTATTATACTTTGCCAGCCACTGCTGGGACACCAGATTCAGGGTATTGCTATTTTAGCTATTGAATTTAACCCCAGAACAAATTATATGTTTTGGCGGACACTATTTTACTTTACTAGCCACTGCTGGGACACCAGATTCAGGGTATTGCTATTTTGGCAATTGAATTTCACACCAGAACAAAATATATGTTTTGGCGTACACTATTATACTTTGCCAGCCACTGCTAGGACACCAGATTCCGGGTATTGCTATTTTGGCTATTGAATTTAACCCCAGAACAAAATATATTTTTTGGCTTACACTATTATACTTTGCCAGCCACTGCTGGGACACCAGATTCAGGGTATTGCTATTTTGGCAATTAAATTTTACCTCAAAACAAAATATAACCTGTTACGGACAGATTTAAACTAGGCCTGCAACTGTTGGGACACCAGATTCAGGGTATTGCTATTTTGGCAATTGAATTTCACCCCAGAACAAAATATATGTTTTGACGGACACTATTATACTTTGCCAGCCACTGCTGGGATACCAGATTCAGGGTATTGCTATTTTGGCAATTGAATTTCACCCCAGAACAAATTATATGTTTTGGCGGACACTATTATACTTTACCAGCCACTGCTGGGACACCAGATTCAGGGTATTGCTATTTTGGCAATTGAATTTCACACCAGAACAAAATATATGTTTTGGCGTACACTATTATACTTTGACAGCCACTGCTGGGACACCAGATTCAGGGTATTGCTATTTTGGCTATTGAATTTAACCCCAGAACAAAATATATGTTTTGGCGTACACTATTATACTTTTCCAGCCACTGCTTGGACACCAGATTTAGGGTATTGCTATTTTGGCAATTGAATTTAACCCCAGAACAAAATATATGTTTTGGCGGACACTATTATACTTTGCCAGCCACTACTGGGACACTAGATTCAGAGTATTGCTATTTTGGCAATTGAATTTCACCCCAGAACAAAATATATGTTTTGGCGGACACTATTATACTTTGCCAGCCACTGCTGGGACACCAGATTCAGGGTATTGCTATTTTGGCAATTGAATTTCACCCCAGAACAAAATATATGTTTTGGCGTACACTATTATACTTTGCCAGCCACTGCTGGGACACCAGATTCAGGGTATTGCTATTTTGGCAATTGACTTTCACCCCAGAATAAAATATATGTTTTGGTGTACACTATTATACTTTGCCAGCCACTGCTGGGACACCAGATTCAGGGTATTGCTATTTTGGCTATTGAATTTAACCCCAGAACAAAATATATGTTTTGGCTGACACTATTATACTTTTCCAGCCACTGCTGGGACACCAGATTTAGGGTATTGCTATTTTGGCAATTGAATTTAACCCCAGAACAAAATATATGTTTTGGCGGACACTATTATAGTTTTGCCAGCCACTACTGGGACACTAGATTCAGAGTATTGCTATTTTGGCAATTGAATTTCACCCCAGAACAAAATATATGTTTTGGCGGACACTAATATACTTTGCCAGCGACTGCTGGGACACCAGATTCAGGGTATTGCTATTTTGGCAATTGAATTTCACCCCAGAACAAAATATATGTTTTGGCGTACACTATTATACTTTGCCAGCCACTGCTGGGATACCAGATTCAGGGTATTGCTATTTTGGCAATTGAATTTCACCCCAGAACAAAATATATGTTTTGGCGGACACTATTATACTTTGCCAGCCACTGCTGGGATACCAGATTCAGGGTATTGCTATTTTGGCAATTGAATTTCACCCCAGAACAAAATATATGTTTTGGCGGACACTATTATACTTTGCCAGCCACTGCTGGGACACCAGATTCAGGGTATTGCTATTTTGGCAATTGAATTTCACCCCAGAACAAAATATATGTTTTGGCGGACACTATTATACTTTGCCAGCCACTGCTGGGACACCAGATTCAGGGTATTGCTATTTTGGCAATTGAATTTCACCCCAGAACAAAATATATGTTTTGGCGGACACTATTATACTTTGCCAGCCACTGCTGGGATACCAGATTCAGGGTATTGCTATTTTGGCAATTGAATTTCACCCCAGAACAAAATATATGTTATGCCGGACACTATTATACTTTGCCAGCCACTGCTGGGATACCAGATTCATGGTATTGCTATTTTGGCAATTGAATTTCACCCCAGAATAAAATATATGTTTTGGCGGACACTATTATACTTTGCCAGCCACTGCTGGGATACCAGATTCAGGGTATTGCTATTTTGGCAATTGAATTTCACCCCAGAACAAAATATATGTTTTGGCGGACACTATTATACTTTGCCAGCCACTGCTGGGACACCAGATTCAGGGTATTGCTATTTTGGCTATTGAATTTCACCCCAGAACAAAATATATATTTTGGCGTACACTATTATACTTTGCCAGCCACTTCTGGGATACCAGATTCAGGGTATTGCTATTTTGGCAATTGAATTTCACCCCAGAACAAAATATATGTTTTGGCGTACACTATTATACTTTGCCAGCCACTGCTGGGACACCAGATTCAGGGTATTGCTATTTTGGCTATTGATTTTAACCCCAGAATAAAATATATGTTTTGGTGTACACTATTATACTTTGCCAGCCACTGCTGGGACACCAGATTCAGGGTATTGCTATTTTGGCAATTGAATTTCACCCCAGAACAAAATATATGTTTTGGCGGACACTATTATACTTTGCCAGCCACTGCTGGGACACCAGATTCAGGGTATTGCTATTTTGGCAATTGAATTTCACCCCAGAACAAAATATATGTTTTGGCGTACACTATTATACTTTGCCAGCCACTGCTGAGACATCAGATTCAGGGTATTGCTATTTTGGCAATTGAATTTAACCCCAGAACAAAATATATGTTTTGGAGGACACTATTATACTTTGCCAGCCACTACTGGGGCACCAGATTCAGGGTATTGCTATTTTGGCAATTGAATTTCACCCCAGAACAAAATCTATGTTTTGGCAGACACTATTATACTTTGCCAGCCACTGCTGGGACACCAGATTCAGGGTATTGCTATTTTGGCTATTGAATTTAACCCCAGAACAAAATATATGTTTTGGCGGACACTATTATACTTTGCCAGCCACTGCTGGGACACCAGATTCAGGGTATTGCTATTTTGGCAATTGAATTTCACCCCAGAACAAAATATATGTTTTGGCGGACACTATTATACTTTGCCAGCCACTGCTGGGACACCAGATTCAGGGTATTGCTATTTTGGCAATTGAATTTCACCCCAGAACAAAATATATGTTTTGGCGGACACTATTATACTTTGCCAGCCACTGCTGGGACACCAGATTCAGGGTATTGCTATTTTGGCAATTGAATTTCACCCCAGAACAAAATATATGTTTTGGCGGACACTATTATACTTTGCCAGCCACTGCTGGGATACCAGATTCAGGGTATTGCTATTTTGGCAATTGAATTTCACCCCAGAACAAAATATATGTTTTGGCGGACACTATTATACTTTGCCAGCCACTGCTGGGACACCAGATTCAGGGTATTGCTATTTTGGCAATTGAATTTCACCCCAGAACAAAAATATATGCTGTTGACGGACACTATTATACTTTGCCAGCCACTGCTGGGATACCAGATTCAGGGTATTGCTATTTTGGCAATTGAATTTCACCCCAGAACAAAATATATGTTTTGGCGGACACTATTATACTTTGCCAGCCACTGCTGGGATACCAGATTCAGGGTATTGCTATTTTGGCAATTGAATTTCACCCCAGAACAAAATATATGTTTTGGCGGACACTATTATACTTTGCCAGCCACTGCTGGGACACCAGATTCAGGGTATTGCTATTTTGGCTATTGAATTTCACCCCAGAACAAAATATATTCTTGGCGTACACTATTATACTTTGCCAGCCACTGCTGGGATACCAGATTCAGGGTATTGCTATTTTGGCAATTGAATTTCACCCCAGAACAAAATATATGTTTTGGCGCACACTATTATACTTTGCCAGCCACTGCTGGGACACCAGATTCAGGGTATTGCTATTTTGGCAATTGAATTTCAACCCCAGAACAAAATATATGTTTTGGCGTACACTATTATACTTTGCCAGCCACTGCTGGGACACCAGATTCAGGGTATTGCTATTTTGGCAATTGAATTTCACCCCAGAACAAAATATATGTTTTGGCGGACACTATTATACTTTGCCAGCCACTGCTGGGACACCAGATTCAGGGTATTGCTATTTTGGCAATTGAATTTCACCCCAGAACAAAATATATGTTTTGGCGTACACTATTATACTTTGCCAGCCACTGCTGGGACACCAGATTCAGGGTATTGCTATTTTGGCAATTGAATTTCACCCCAGAACAAAATATATGTTTTGGCGGACACTATTATACTTTGCCAGCCACTGCTGGGACACCAGATTCAGGGTATTGCTATTTTGGCAATTGAATTTCACCCCAGAACAAAATATATGTTTTGGCGGACACTATTATACTTTGCCAGCCACTGCTGGGACACCAGATTCAGGGTATTGCTATTTTGGCAATTGAATTTCACCCCAGAACAAAATATATGTTTTGGCGGACACTATTATACTTTGCCAGCCACTGCTGGGACACCAGATTCAGGGTATTGCTATTTTGGCAATTGAATTTCACCCCAGAACAAAATATATGTTTTGGCGGACACTATTATACTTTGCCAGCCACTGCTGGGACACCAGATTCAGGGTATTGCTATTTTGGCAATTGAATTTCACCCCAGAACAAAATATATGTTTTGGCGGACACTATTATACTTTGCCAGCCACTGCTGGGACACCAGATTCAGGGTATTGCTATTTTGGCAATTGAATTTCACCCCAGAACAAAATATATGTTTTGGCGGACACTATTATACTTTGCCAGCCACTGCTGGGACACCAGATTCAGGGTATTGCTATTTTGGCTATTGATTTTAACCCCAGAATAAAATATATGTTTTGGTGTACACTATTATACTTTGCCAGCCACTGCTGGGACACCAGATTCAGGGTATTGCTATTTTGGCAATTGAATTTCCCCCAGAACAAAATATATGTTTTGGCGGACACTATTATACTTTGCCAGCCACTGCTGGGACACCAGATTCAGGGTATTGCTATTTTGGCAATTGAATTTCACCCCAGAACAAAATATATGTTTTGGCGTACACTATTATACTTTGCCAGCCACTGCTGAGACATCAGATTCAGGGTATTGCTATTTTGGCAATTGAATTTAACCCCAGAACAAAATATATGTTTTGGAGGACACCATTCTACTTTGCCAGCCACTACTGGGGCACCAGATTCAGGGTATTGCTATTTTGGCAATTGAATTTCACCCCAGAACAAAATCTATGTTTTGGCAGACACTATTATACTTTGCCAGCCACTGCTGGGACACCAGATTCAGGGTATTGCTATTTTAGCTATTGAATTTAACCCCAGAACAAATTATATGTTTTGGCGGACACTATTTTACTTTACTAGCCACTGCTGGGACACCAGATTCAGGGTATTGCTATTTTGGCAATTGAATTTCACACCAGAACAAAATATATGTTTTGGCGCACACTATTATACTTTGCCAGCCACTGCTAGGACACCAGATTCGGGTATTGCTATTTTGGCTATTGAATTTAACCCCAGAACAAAATATATTTTTGGCTTACTCTATTATACTTTTCCAGCCACTGCTGGGACACCAGATTTAGGGTATTGCTATTTTGGCAATTGAATTTAACCCCAGAACAAAATATATGTTTTGGCGGACACTATTATAGTTTTCCAGCCACTACTGGGACACTAGATTAAGAGTATTGCTATTTTGGCAATTGAATTTCACCCCAGAACAAAATATATGTTTTGGCGGACACTAATATACTTTGCCAGCGACTGTTGGGACACCAGATTCAGGGTATTACTATTTTGGCTATTGAATTTCACCCCAAAACAAAATTCATATTTTGGCGTACACTATTATACTTTGCCAGCCACTGCTGGGATACCAGATTCAGGGTATTGCTATTTTGGCAATTGAATTTCACCCCAGAACAAAATATATGTTTTGGCGTACACTATGATACTTTGCCAGCCACTGCTGAGACACCAGATTCAGGGTATTGCTATTTTGGCATTTAAATTTTACCTCAAAACAAAATATACACTGTTACGGACAGATTTAAACTAGGCCTGCAACTGTTGGGACACCAGATTCAGGGTATTGCTATTTTGGCAATTGAATTTCACCCCAGAACAAAATATATGTTTTGACGGACACTATTATACTTTGCCAGCCACTGCTGGGATACCAGATTCAGGGTATTGCTATTTTGGCAATTGAATTTCACCCCAGAACAAAATATATGTTTTGGCGGACACTATTATACTTTGCCAGCCACTACTGGGACACCAGATTCAGGGTATTGCTATTTTGGCTATTGAATTTCACCCCAAAACAAAATTCATATTTTGGCGTACACTATTATACTTTGCCAGCCACTTCTGGGATACCAGATTCAGGGTATTGCTATTTTGGCAATTGAATTTCACCCCAGAACAAAATATATGTTTTGGCGTACACTATGATACTTTGCCAGCCACTGCTGAGACACCAGATTCAGGGTATTGCTATTTTGGCTATTGATTTTAACCCCAGAATAAAATATATGTTTTGGTGTACACTATTATACTTTGCCAGCCACTGCTGGGACACCAGATTCAGAGTATTGCTATTTTGGCAATTGAATTTCACCCCAGAACAAAATATATGTTTTGCCGTACACTATTATACTTTGCCAGCCACTGCTGAGACATCAGATTCAGGGTATTGCTATTTTGGCAATTGAATTTAACCCCAGAACAAAATATATGTTTTGGAGGACACCATTATACTTTGCCAGCCACTACTGGGGCACCAGATTCAGGGTATTGCTATTTTGGCAATTGAATTTCACCCCAGAACAAAATCTATGTTTTGGCAGACACTATTATACTTTGCCAGCCACTGCTGGGACACCAGATTCAGGGTATTGCTATTTTTGCTATTGAATTTAACCCCAGAACAAAATATATGTTTTGGCGGACACTATTTTACTTTACTAGCCACTGCTGGGACACAAGATTCAGGGTATTGCTATTTTGGCAATTGAATTTCACCCCAGAACAAAATATATGTTTTGGCGTACACTATTATATTTGCCAGCCACTGCTGGGACACCAGATTCAGGGTATTGCTATTTTGGCAATTGAATTTCACCACAGAATAAAATATATGTTTTGGTGGACACTATTATACTTTGCCAGCCACTGCTGGGATACCAGATTCAGGGTATTGCTATTTTGGCAATTGAATTTCACCCCAGAACAAAATATATGTTATGGCGGACACTATTATACTTTGCCAGCCACTGCTGAGATACCAGATTCATGGTATTGCTATTTTGGCAATTGAATTTCACCCCAGAACAAAATATATGTTTTGGCGGACACTATTATACTTTGCCAGCCACTGCTGGGATACCAGATTCAGGGTATTGCTATTTTGGCAATTGAATTTCACCCCAGAACAAAATATATGTTTTGGCGGACACTATTATACTTTGCCAGCCACTGCTGGGACACCAGATTCAGGGTATTGCTATTTTGGCTATTGAATTTCACCCCAGAACAAAATATATGTTTGGCGGACACTATTATACTTTGCCAGCCACTTCTGGGATACCAGATTCAGGGTATTGCTATTTTGGCAATTGAATTTCACCCCAGAACAAAATATATGTTTTGGCGTACAATATTATACTTTGCCAGCCACTGCTGGGACACCAGATTCAGGGTATTGCTATTTTGGCTATTGATTTTAACCCCAGAATAAAATATATGTTTTGGTGTACACTATTATACTTTGCCAGCCACTGCTGGGACACCAGATTCAGGGTATTGCTATTTTGGCAATTGAATTTCACCCCAGAACAAAATATATGTTTTGGCGGACACTATTATACTTTGCCAGCCACTGCTGGGACACCAGATTCAGGGTATTGCTATTTTGGCAATTGAATTTCACCCCAGAACAAAATATATGTTTTGGCGTACACTATTATACTTTGCCAGCCACTGCTGGGACACCAGATTCAGGGTATTGCTATTTTGGCAATTGAATTTCACCCCAGAACAAAATATATGTTTTGGCGGACACTATTATACTTTGCCAGCCACTGCTGGGACACCAGATTCAGGGTATTGCTATTTTGGCAATTGAATTTCACCCCAGAACAAAATATATGTTTTGGCGTACACTATTATACTTTGCCAGCCACTGCTGAGACATCAGATTCAGGGTATTGCTATTTTGGCAATTGAATTTAACCCCAGAACAAAATATATGTTTTGGAGGACACCATTCTACTTTGCCAGCCACTACTGGGGCACCAGATTCAGGGTATTGCTATTTTGGCAATTGAATTTCACCCCAGAACAAAATCTATGTTTTGGCAGACACTATTATTCTTTGCCAGCCACTGCTGGGACACCAGATTCAGGGTATTGCTATTTTAGCTATTGAATTTAACCCCAGAACAAATTATATGTTTTGGCGGACACTATTTTACTTTACTAGCCACTGCTGGGACACCAGATTCAGGGTATTGCTATTTTGGCAATTGAATTTCACACCAGAACAAAATATATGTTTTGGTGTACACTATTATACTTTGCCAGCCACTGCTAGGACTCCAGATTCCGGGTATTGCTATTTTTTCTATTGAATTTAACCCCAGAACAAAATATATTTTTTGGCTTACTCTATTATACTTTTCCAGCCACTGCTGGGACACCAGATTTAGGGTATTGCTATTTTGGCAATTGAATTTAACCCCAGAAAAAAATATGTGTTTTGGCGGACACTATTATAGTTTTCCAGCCACTACTGGGACACTAGATTAAGAGTATTGCTATTTTGGCAATTGAATTTCACCCCAGAACAAAATATATGTTTTGGCGGACACTAATATACTTTGCCAGCGACTGTTGGGACACCAGATTCAGGGTATTACTATTTTGGCAATTAAATTTCACCCCAGAACAAAATATATGTTTTGGCGTACAATATTATACTTTGCCAGCCACTGCTGGGACACCAGATTCAGGGTATTGCTATTTTGGCATTTAAATTTTACCTCAAAACAAAATATACACTGTTACGGACAGATTTAAACTAGGCCTGCAACTGTTGGGACACCAGATTCAGGGTATTGCTATTTTGGCAATTGAATTTCACCCCAGAACAAAATATATGTTTTGACGGACACTATTATACTTTGCCAGCCACTGCTGGGATACCAGATTCAGGGTATTGCTATTTTGGCAATTGAATTTCACCCCAGAACAAAATATATGTTTTGGCGGACACTATTATACTTTGCCAGCCACTACTGGGACACCAGATTCAGGGTATTGCTATTTTGGCTATTGAATTTCACCCCAGAACAAAATTCATATTTTGGCGTACACTATTATACTTTGCCAGCCACTTCTGGGATACCAGATTCAGGGTATTGCTATTTTGGCAATTGAATTTCACCCCAGAACAAAATATATGTTTTGGCGTACACTATGATACTTTGCCAGCCACTGCTGGGACACCAGATTCAGGGTATTGCTATTTTGGCTATTGATTTTAACCCCAGAATAAAATATATGTTTTGGTGTACACTATTATACTTTGCCAGCCACTGCTGGGACACCAGATTCAGAGTATTGCTATTTTGGCAATTGAATTTCACCCCAGAACAAAATATATGTTTTGGCGTACACTATTATACTTTGCCAGCCACTGCTGAGACATCAGATTCAGGGTATTGCTATTTTGGCAATTGAATTTAACCCCAGAACAAAATATATGTTTTGGAGGACACTATTATACTTTGCCAGCCACTACTGGGACACCAGATTCAGGGTATTGCTATTTTGGCAATTGAATTTCACCCCAGAACAAAATCTATGTTTTGGCGGACACTATTATACTTTGCCAGCCACTGCTGGGACACCAGATTCAGGGTATTGCTATTTTGGCTATTGAATTTCACCCCAGAACAAAATATATGTTTTGGCGGACACTATTATACTTTGCCAGCCACTGCTGGGACACCAGATTCAGGGTATTGCTATTTTGGCAATTGAATTTCACCCCAGAACAAAATATATGTTTTGGCGTACACTATTATACTTTGCCAGCCACTGCTGGGACACCAGATTCAGGGTATTGCTATTTTGGCAATTGAATTTCACCCCAGAACAAAATATATGTTTTGGCGGACACTATTATACTTTGCCAGCCACTGCTGGGACACCAGATTCAGGGTATTGCTATTTTGGCAATTGAATTTCACCCCAGAATAAAATATATGTTTTGGCGGACACTATTATACTTTGCCAGCCACTGCTGGGACACCAGATTCAGGGTATTGCTATTTTGGCAATTGAATTTCACCCCAGAACAAAATATATGTTTTGGCGGACACTATTATACTTTGCCAGCCACTGCTGGGACACCAGATTCAGGGTATTGCTATTTTGGCAATTGAATTTCACCCCAGAACAAAATATATGTTTTGGCGTACACTATTATACTTTGCCAGCCACTGCTGAGACATCAGATTCAGGGTATTGCTATTTTGGCAATTGAATTTAACCCCAGAACAAAATATATGTTTTGGAGGACACCATTCTACTTTGCCAGCCACTACTGGGGCACCAGATTCAGGGTATTGCTATTTTGGCAATTGAATTTCACCCCAGAACAAAATCTATGTTTTGGCAGACACTATTATACTTTGCCAGCCACTGCTGGGACACCAGATTCAGGGTATTGCTATTTTAGCTATTGAATTTAACCCCAGAACAAAATATATGTTTTGGCGGACACTATTTTACTTTACTAGCCACTGCTGGGACACCAGATTCAGGGTATTGCTATTTTGGCAATTGAATTTCACACCAGAACAAAATATATGTTTTGGCGTACACTATTATACTTTGCCAGCCACTGCTAGGACACCAGATTCCGGGTATTGCTATTTTGGCTATTGAATTTAACCCCAGAACAAAATATATTTTTGGCTTACTCTATTATACTTTTCCAGCCACTGCTGGGACACCAGATTTAGGGTATTGCTATTTTGGCAATTGAATTTAACCCCAGAACAAAATATATGTTTTGGCGGACACTATTATAGTTTTCCAGCCACTACTGGGACACTAGATTAAGAGTATTGCTATTTTGGCAATTGAATTTCACCCCAGAACAAAATATATGTTTTGGCGGACACTAATATACTTTGCCAGCGACTGTTGGGACACCAGATTCAGGGTATTACTATTTTGGCTATTGAATTTCACCCCAGAACAAAATATCATGTTTTGGCGTACACTATTATACTTTGCCAGCCACTGCTGGGACACCAGATTCAGGGTATTGCTATTTTGGCAATTGAATTTCACC